>OX276378.1:12235928-13721762 GCA_946251855.1 Alsophila aescularia | reverse complement strand
ATGGGTGGAACCTGCTTAGATAGAGAAATTATATATTGTACACACAACAAACAAAAATAAAGAAACAATAGTAGAAGAAGTGTTACAATGGGCGGAACCTGCTTAGATAGATAAATTATATATTGTACACACAACAAACAAAAATAAAGAAACAATAGTAGAAGAAGTATTACAATGGGCGGAACCTGCTTAGATAGAGAAATTATATATTGTACACACAACAAACAAAAATAAAGAAACAATAGTAGAAGAAGTGTTACAATGGGCGGAACCTGCTTAGATAGATAAATTATATATTGTACACACAACAAACAAAAATAAAGAAACAATAGTAGAAGAAGTGTTACAATGGGTGGAACCTGCTTAGATAGAGAAATTATATATTGTACACACAACAAACAAAAATAACAAAAATAAAGAAAAAATAGTAGAAGAAGTATTACAATGGGCGGAACCTGCTTAGATAGATAAATTATATATTGTACACACAACAAACAAAAATAAAGAAACAATAGTAGAAGAAGTGTTACAATGGGCGGAACCTGCTTAGATAGATAAATTATATATTGTACACACAACAAACAAAAATAAAGAAACAATAGTAGAAGAAGTGTTACAATGGGTGGAACCTGCTTAGATAGAGAAATTATATATTGTACACACAACAAACAAAAATAAAGAAACAATAGTAGAAGAAGTATTACAATGGGCGGAACCTGCTTAGATAGAGAAATTATATATTGTACACACAACAAACAAAAATAAAGAAACAATAGTAGAAGAAGTGTTACAATGGGCGGAACCTGCTTAGATAGATAAATTATATATTGTACACACAACAAACAAAAATAAAGAAACAATAGTAGAAGAAGTGTTACAATGGGAGGAACCTGATTAGATAGAGAAATTATATATTGTACACACAACAAACAAAAATAACAAAAATAAAGAAAAAATAGTAGAAGAACTATTACAATGGGCGGAACCTGCTTAGATAGATAAATTATATATTGTACACACAACAAACAAAAATAACAAAAATAAAGAAACAATAGTAGAAGAAGTGTTACAATGGGTGGAACCTGCTTAGATAGAGAAATTATATATTGTACACACAACAAACAAAAATAACAAAAATAAAGAAAAAATAGTAGAAGAAGTATTACAATGGGCGGAACCTGCTTAGATAGATAAATTATATATTGTACACACAACAAACAAAAATAACAAAAATAAAGAAACAATAGTAGAAGAAGTATTACAATGGGCGGAACCTGCTTAGATAGATAAATACTGCTGCTTAGATAGATAAATTATATATTGTACACACAACAAACAAAAATAACAAAAATAAAGAAACAATAGTAGAAGAAGTATTACAATGGGCGGAACCTGCTTAGACAGATAAATTATATATTGTACACACAACAAACAAAAATAACAAAAATAAAGAAACAATAGTAGAAGAAGTGTTACAATGGGCGGAACCTGCTTAGACAGATAAATTATATATTGTACACACAACAAACAAAAATAACAAAAATAAAGAAACAATAGTAGAAGAAGTGTTACAATGGGCGGAACCTGCTTAGACAGATAAATTATATATTGTACACACAACAAACAAAAATAAAGAAACAATAGTAGAAGAAGTGTTACAATGGGCGGAACCTGCTTAGATAGATAAATTATATATTGTACACACAACAAACAAACATAAAGAAACAATAGTAGAAGAAGTGTTACAATGGGCGGAACCTGCTTAGATAGATAAATTATATATTGTACACACAACAAACAAAAATAACAAAAAATAAAGAAACAATAGTAGAAGAAGTGTTACAATGGGCGGAACCTGCTTAGACAGATAAATTATATATTGTACACACAACAAACAAAAATAAAGAAAAAATAGTAGAAGAAGTATTACAATGGGCGGAACCTGCTTAGATAGATAAATTATATATTGTACACACAACAAACAAAAATAACAAAAATAAAGAAACAATAGTAGAAGAAGTGTTACAATGGGCGGAACCTGCTTAGACAGATAAATTATATATTGTACACACAACAAACAAAAATAAAGAAACAATAGTAGAAGAAGTATTAAAATGGGCGGCCTTATCGCTAAAAGCGATCTCTTCCAGCGATTTCTTCTAATTACATATGAGTATTTAGATACTTCCAAATTTATTATATTAGTAGGTTAGTATAGGATACAGTACAGATATAGCAGGAAGTAGTCCTGCTATATCGAGTAGGTATATTATGGTGTAAACATCCTCATAAATATAATTGTCATGAACGCATTTGCCAAAGCCTTTTAATCATGAAAGTAACACCGGTAAAATTTAATAGACCTTTTTAGTATAACAACACTTAATTAATTTGACATTGTTACCAGTTCCGGAGTAAAGGGTTTAGGATTAGACCTCAGGGAAAATTAATTTGTTGCCAAAATATTTTGCTTACGCGGAAATCTGCAACTCGGTAGGATCCGCATCTGTCCGTAGGTACGTAGCCTACTTTTGTAAAGATGATGACACTTGTTCGCATTCTACTTGGATGAGATCGATTATTATTAATCGACTTCAAAATGGAAGAGGTTCCCAAAATTAGACTGTATTTTTTACATGTTATTTATTCGACCATAACTTTTAAATGCCTGAACAGATTTAGATGTATGGGGTGTCGTTAGAATCTTTACATTATCCCGAGTATTAAGAATATTATTTAAAAAAAAAACTGGATTGCGTCTGTATAGTTCCATTAACAAATACGAAAAAATACTTCGAATTTTACAATCTGGGTATCAAATTGAAAGCCTTGATGAGCACATTCGAATAATATACATTTAATTTACTGGCATAAAAATATTTTTAGTTTATTTTTGGCAGGGCAGATGTGTTTAAAAAAAAAATTGAGGTTATGTCTATGTTACTTCATATTTCCGGGATATCGTCAACGATTTGGATAATTTTCTTTTAACATATTATAGTGCTTTAGTAAACATAGATGAGAATAAAGAAATACTTTAAAAAAGATACGTCGTAACTTATTTAGGCTGGATTCGACCAAACGAGAGTATATTTTATTCTTAGAACTAGTTTTCCCGCCCGCGACTTCGTCCGCGCGGACTACAGTTTATCGCTAAAAAAAGCATCTTATGTTCTTCTAGGATATTAAAATCCAATGCAAAAGTAAGTATATCACCACTACGTAGTATTATTTATTAGGTATTCTATGGCATCACTCTTGTTGTTTTTTGACATACTTGTTATTTCGTTTCCATGGCAACCGTTTCTTACAGCGAGTAATCAACATTTGTCCAGTTTTTCCTGCTTTCCCGTGGAAACTTATAATTTTCCGGGATAACAAGTATCCTATGTTTTATTCCAGGGTATAAGCTATCTCCATTCCAAGTTTCATCAAAATCCGTCCAGCCGTTATCGCGTGAAAGCTCCCCAAACAAACAAACAAACAAATAAACAAACAAACAAACAGACAACGTTTCACTTTTATATATTGGTATGGATAGTGGCATAGAAATGACGGAATAGCCGTCATTTGTCTATGCTACTATTCTAAGAATAAAATTTTCTCTAGTTTGGTCAAATCGAGCCTTAGATGTATTACACTCTTTATAGATTCATGGCACAAATTGGAACCAATGTTTCAGTGAACTCAGCATTTACTTGCTTACCCGAGCAATCAATGACTTTTTGGAATTCGTTCGAACTCATTATTGATCGATATATTTTTAACCGAATTTGTAAAAGTTGTTTCTTAATTTTAGTTATAGAGCCTGCCATATTATTATGTAAATAAAAACGTTTATTTTCGGCGAGTGCGCCCTGTTTAATTCACTTTACATGTGTATTCACATCACTTTTCTATAAGAAGAAGTTGAACAAACAACAACAACAAGGCCATTACTGGCTTATATCAAAGAATAACTACTATACTCCTAGCTTAAAGGTAATCCAAGTGTTCTAGACAAGTATTAGTTGGCGGCGTACTAAAGGTGGCCATACACGTAACGGTATACCTGAGAGGTTTACCTGAGCAAGTATCCAGAAGCTCCATATGGTAAACACAAGTAACGAGAAAACTGTTAAGGCCGGGTGTCAGTGAATTTTTTGTCCCTCTCATCCGTGATCAAGTAGAGCGGGAGAGATGATACACCTCTGAAGTAAAATTAAAGGTTTTTATTTATTTGTAGGAAAACTAAAGTTTTGAATTAAAATGTGTATAGCCATTTTCTCAATCATAATAAGTTCTTTCTCTTAGTATATCTTTAATATCATTTAATGACGGGGTCTCTTTACAATCAATGTTCTAAGCATAAAGTAGCGTTACCATTGATTTTATTTTCTATCGAGTGAATTCATACTAATCATGTTTCTGTGCTTACAAAGTACGAGATAAAATGTAAAATTTTGATGTGATACCAATTTCATAGTTCTGAGTTAATTATAAAACAAGATACAGACGTTCAAAAATGATCGAAAATTGCTAAAAGTGATAGAACCGGGCCTTAAGTAGTCTCAGTTTCAACCATAAATCGGCACAGTAAGACGTGACCTGCGTACTCTTTCCAACTTTCACAGTTTGTCTACTTTCGTTGAAGACGACCACGATGCGCTTTAGCACATCTTTTTCTCGTTATTAATAGTCAAAAGTGCAAAGAAAGGCACGAGAAAGGTGTAATTACAAAAAAAAACAATAAAGTCACATACTTAAAGGACTCCTCCAATAACAATGCATTATGTACCAATTAAAAGATCTTTTCATGGAGAACATTTGTTATTATGACGACTTATCTCAATTGTTAGTCCGTTCACAGTTATACCATCCTAAATGTGACTAATTTCATGATGGTCTAATAGCCATATTATAATAATTATTATCACAAAAAATAAAATTATTGTTATTTCCTTGTAATAAATAACAAATAGTTGTTATCAATTATACTCATATAAATTATTTTTAACATTAAAAAAATATTATTGTTAGCAATATTAATGATTATTGTCCAATGGCCAAGTTTTATAAACTAATTGTAATGATTATCATTACAAAATATTTATTGTTATTTCATTGTAATAAAAAATAATAATAAATAGTTATTATCAATTCATCAATTCGTCACATTTAGGATGGTATAACTCAGAACGGCTTAACATTTGAGATGAGTCGTCATAATAACAAATGTTCTTCATAAAAATATCTTTCATTTGGTACATAATTTATTTTTATTGGAAGAGTGGGGTAAATCTGCCCATTCTCTTTTGTTAAATATGCTGAAATTTGCTTAATACTACAATAATTATTTACGGATGAATGAAGCTTCATGTTATGTTTTACCTGTACAGGCGAACGTACCGTCCACGCAAAACATACAAATCAATTGTGTTCAAGTCATTTGTACGGGTGGAGATACTCGTAATTATACAGTTTTATCACATGAACGTTCCGGTTGACCTGGACAGGTTTACTTTTCAGATATAACGAAGCTCCCTCGAAAGGAAAACTGTACAGTTTTATCACATTCACATTATAGTTTACCTGTACAGGTAATCTCTTCAGGTAAACCTGTCAGGTATATCTACCGTTGCGTGTATGGCCACCATAACATGTTAGTGGCATTGGCCCTTTGAATTTCAATGCTAATTTGGTTAACCATTAGCGCCTATTAGCGTTTTAGTCACGTGCCGCATCGACCAGCACTCAGATAGGTTTTTAGAAAATACGATGAGAGTCCGGTTCGATAATCTCCGTCCTTACGGTATCAATGTCTCAACACCAAACGTTTCAAATATATAACCAGTTCCGAGGTAAGCATATGTGACATTCGTGTAAGTTATAAAATCTCGGTAAGATAACGTAAGACAATATTCTTTAAAAAAAACAGACACTGAAAATACCATTAATTGAAGTTTTATAATGATGAAAAACCATTTGACGTGATATTTTCTTTGATACTCCTACTCATACTCAATAAAAACCCTAAAGGTAAAGTGAACCGTCAGCATCCTGCAAAAAACCTATTAAAACTATACCAGCGACAGTAAAGTTTGTCTAAATTGTTAAAAGGACCTGTTAATAGTTCCCAAAGAAGCAATTAAAAGTTTGATAGTCGTTTAAGCAAAACATGGACGAGTAAATCCGCATTGAAGGTAAACGCCTGTTTTGAGAACTTAGACGACGAGATTGTAATAATTCGGCGACAAGTAAGATTTCACGCGGTGCAGAGTTTATTAAGTTATTAAGTCTGGTTAGTGATACGCACTACATTGTTAGCTTACCCACCTTTGTGTATAGTTGTATGTGTACTAGCATTTATTAACCCGAAATCAAACCCGAAAAAGGTAATCGATGATTTGCATATTTTTTTGTTAGGCAATTAGATAGATAAACTATTTAAGGACCTTAAATTATCTAAATTACAACAATTAGTTAAATAGTTTATCTATCCAATTACTACAATAACATTGTAAATCAGAGATTACCCTAAACTAATTTGTAGTTCGTATATTCACTAGTTTCTATAAAAAAACTTCTACACTGTTCGAAACAATTGAATTCAACATGGCATTCACGCGGTTCACGCTTGCGCAATGCGGCTGATGAAAAGTTCTATTCTCGTTTGAAAATTACTACGGTAACAAATGACATTTGAAAAAATACGATACTAATTTTCAGCATAATGGTTTTACAAAAGTGCTTACAGTTGAACATTCTGGTTAAAAAAAACATCTGTTGTCTATTCTACTATTCTAACAACATAAGTATAACTCAACATCTTTGAAGAAATCAAATATCTTTATTGTCACTACTATCGGAATCTTCTCGAATACAACCATTCAAGAAAAACCAGCAAGAAACTTGATGGTGTTTTCTTTTTAATCACTCCGGAAAATATATTCTTATTATGGCCCTAATACTAATTGTATATACATACGCTTTTTTAATCAAACTCAAACCAAGAACAGTTTCCAAGAATCTTCGGAAATAAGCATTAGTAAACATTAAATTCAATACAGGCCTCATTAGAATGAAAGCTGAACATAATATTTCAGTATGATTGTGATTTCGGTGTCAATATCCACTGTGAGCCGAATATTGATTCCCGAAACATGACGAAATGGGAAAATTATGCCAATACAAAATTATACATTAGGTTTAGGTAATAGGTAGGAGTATATACAATATAGTTATTCTGTGGTAATGGGTTACCAGATACATATGTCTATACTATCTATAGATGACAACATATTTTTCATTGAACACTGAATTAAAAATGCCATAATGTATAATTTTATTCTTATTACACGACTGCCCAAAAAAGGAGTGTAAAGTTTTTATTAGGACTCATGTATGTATGTTTATATGTATGTATGTGAGTTTCTTTTTTCCACCATAACTTTTAAAAGCCTGAACAGATTTAGATGTACATCCCCCCGAGTAACATAGGATGTTTTTTTTTAATTTTCAGTATGACGGACGCTCCATTTTCAAATGCGAAAAAATATCTTCGAATTTTACAACATGGGTATCAAATTGAAGACCTTGATAAGCACATTCGAATAGTATATAATTTATTGGCATAAGTTCTTATTTGGCAGGGCAGGCGTGTTTTTTTTAGCTTCAAAGTTAGTTATTATTTCATTGCTTTCAACGAATAATCCTGCAGGTTACACACCTAATTATTTAATTTTGTGTACTTTCGCATCCAGCGACGAGACGTTGATGTGGGTATTTCATTAAATACACTTGAATTCTTCTGCAGTTGTCACGATGTTTTAAGAATCTTGTTCAAGAAATTTCGGTCCAGACATTTAAGTTATTTTCTACAATGTACAAAGTTAATACATATAAATGTCTCAGTATCCAACAATGTCTTAAGAGAGAGAGTTTACTGTGATATACTTACCTACCTATTGTAATCCATTGCAATGCAATCGTAATTTCTCTTCTTAACTAATAATATCATAGCTACTAAACCTCCTATAGTTATTTAAGCTTTTTATGGTTACGATACTCAGTCAATATTTAAAAGTTTACAATGCCATAAAATATAATAAAATATGACATAAATTATGTTCATACAGCAGGCTTTACGAGCGACTAGTTAAATATAATCTTTAATTATTGGTCGCATCAATTTGTAAATGTACTTGTCTTCGTGTTAAAGTCACTGGCATATTTACTATTGCAATAATGATAATTACAGTACAAGTTTTCAGTAGTGTTTGTTAATTTCAGTAAACTCCTAATTGCCAATCACACATCAAACAGTCTAATATGTACTTAAACAAATACAAACATAATTAAACTACTTACCCGACAAGACAGGCGACGGCGGCGCCGATCAGAACCGTCATCAGATCAACTTTCGAACCCATATCCGTGCTTATGCGAACATTAGTGTTGTTTATACGTTGATCACTGTTGTTGAGCGTCTGTGGCGCCGCTGTCGGCGGCAGCGGACAATTCCAACGTTTGGAGATGGGAAACAAGCAGGTTCCTCTCCGACCCTGTCATGTGTTCCGCGCATGCGTCGCGAATAGTAAAGCCCTATGGTAAAGCCTCAACACCAACGCGACTTTTGGAAGTAAGCGTTATTAGGTTGCGGTTTTGATGATGTATCTAAGTGGCTGCTTCATAAATAGATATGTATTAATGTTTTCATGTGTAGGTATTGAACGGAAATTATTTGGTTAATCAGTTTTAAAGATTTTCCCTATCAAGTTCTTTGCGAAGTTTCTTTAGATAACTACAATGTGTGAAGATAGGTCTTATCAAATATCAGAAAGAAAATGTTAATGAGGAATGTTACCTACCTGCCTATTTAATTTTAATTTTTTATTTAGTTTTCTTAACCGGCAGACACAGATCTTTGACATAGATTGAGAGCCTCCATGGCGTAGTTGGTTGACTGCGGAGTGTGAGATTGCGGGTTCGATTCCCACTCGGAGCAAATAATGTATTTTCTCTGGTATTCATGTTTAGTTGGTAGTTTATGATTCCTCCAGGGAATCCTAAACTACCAACAGAAGAGAGGTCAGGATCTATGCGTGAGACCGAGACGCGTTATCATTAAATAATATATCTTTGAATTGATTATAAGAACTAATATTGCACTTTTTTATAATAGTTATAAATAATATAGTAGAGATAAGTGAATGATTCCTCGGTCGTACACATGCATGATTGGCCTAAATTAGACATGGCATGTATGCAGTTACAGCAAACACGACGATTTGATTGACTGAAGCCGTGATTGCTGCCAACATATATTACATCGGTCTTTATAATATAGTGTATAATATCATTTTACGTTTGCATGAAGTTATACAGTGAAAACGAATTAATTAACACGACTACAATAACATTTAAACTACACAGTAGGTAGCATAAGTCGGATATTGATCATTTACGAATTTAGCATACCTACCACATCCTGCGTCTATATGTTACTTAAGTATAATGACCCGTGTTCCACATAACAATGGCATCCAAACGAGGTCCCCGAGGTTCGACTGATTGTTTCTCCGCTGGTCGCCTTTCACTCCTATCTTGAGTATAATAAGACCTCTCAATCCATTGGTAGACTGGGAGCTAACGGTGGTTATGACTGAGTTACTTTAAGGAAAACGGTTGAGTATAGTTTTAATTTCATATTTGTTCCTGATCCAAAAATCACCGTAGCTTACTTTAAAACATATATTTAATTGTATGGACCACCATGTATTAATTGTTTAAACTCCAGAGTGGTTTTAATGTATTTTTAATGTAACAAACAGGAATTGCTCCCAAATATAAGTCAGATTGTACCAACTACAGTGGCAACCCCATCGGTGATCTTTTTCAAGGTGCGGAGTGATCGCGGGCGCATCTAGCTTCTCACTCAACTAGGTATTATTGCTTAAAAGCGAGTCATGTCCGTAGTTTTCGTTGTAAAGTTAGCAACATATTCTCTGGTTTTTATCGTTCGATAAGCTTTAACCACAGAGTTGAAACATCTTAGTCAAAATGACTGTCAGCTCCACGCTCTGACTGATGCCGCGTTATTAGGTAAATCCCTCAGCTCGATCGAATTGAAATACTTACTGAATGAAACCGAATTGCACGTATAATTGGTTCGTTTAAATCCTCACTAATATACTCGAACTTTTAAAAGTGAATTGTTGACTGTTTGCTTGTTCGTTTGGGGAGCTTTCACGCGCTAAAGGCTGAACGGATGTTTATGACTATGGAATGGAGATAGCCTATACCCTGGAATACCACATAGGATACTTTGCATCATCATCATCATCGCTCAAACGGCTGAACGGATTTTGATGAAATTTGGAATGGAGATAGCTTATAACCCTGGAATAGTACATAGGATACTTTTCATCATCATCATCATCATCATCATCATCATCTCTCACGCGGGTGAAACCGCGGGGTGTCTTAATAAAAAAATATGTGACTAGTTGAATCATTATATTTATGTTACGAGTATTAAGAAGAATTTGAAAAATATACATTATTGAGCTTTAAAAAATGTGATCGATGAGTATTTTACCACATTTTCCTGTAACTTAATTTCAACTTTGTTAAACTTTGATTGTCCCTGAGCAATGGTGTTAAGCTTGTCAAAAGTTTTTTGATGTTCATGAAAAAATATGACTCCATCAACAAAACTGAAATAATTGGTTTTTGATTTACGGAATATTTTATAACAATACGAGTATAAGTCACGCTTGTGGTGTTACTCAGAGGTAATTTATATTCTTAATGTTACGTCAATAATATTAGAAGCAATTTCTTCACTTGTGCAATATCATTGAGAAAATTGGCAACATCTGCGAAATGAATCCGTGAAATTCGTTATAACAGGGAATTACGTAGCAATCAACGCTTCGCGCTATTAGAGCCTACGATATGCTGCGTGAATGCTACGTAGAGAAGTCTACGATGTGCTACAACAATGCGCGCAAAATAAACGATTGAGGAAAGATTCAGGCAACATTTTTGAATATTTCTTGAACGGTAGCTTATAAGTCCCCTATTTTTTTAAATTATCATCACTTTACAGACTAACAGACTTACTGCTTATTATAGGTAATAATCTTTAAAATAAATCCAAAGATTTTAAATAGAAGAAAGATTTTAATACCGGGCAGGGCAAGTGCCATTATTAACTAAGTACTAATAAAATATAACTATCTAACTACGACATGAAACTGTTTGATCACCAACTATTACAGCCTTATAGTAGTCCAAGTGTTCTAGCATACGACTGCCCAAACAAGGAGTGTAATGTTTTTAGGATTCATGTATGTTTGTATGTAAATATATTCTTTCTTTTCTTTTTTTCTTTATGTATGTATGTGAGTTTATTTATTCCACCATAGCTTTTTCATGGATTGGATGTATGGGGTATTGTTAGAATCATCCCGAATAACATAGGCTTTATAAAAAAAACAATATGGCGGCAGTATTGCTCGATTTTGCAAAGCGAAAAAATATACATATATGTGAATATTACAATATGGGTATGAAGTTGAAGGCAACAACAACAAACAACAACAATATATAATTAAAAAATATATATATTATTATTATTAATTATTATTATAATTTATTGGCATAACACAAAAATTGTCACAGAAGTGTATGAAAAAAAACACGACTTCATTGCCAAAATCGAAATAAAAAGTAAAAAACAAGAGATAAATAAAATTGTAATTGCAGTACCCCTTAGATTAAAAATGTTCCACAGAACGGTCCCCCGACAGTAATGCCAATTTTATTTATGTTTTGTATTTGACTTTTTAGTTCTTTTTTGGCAGCGCCGTCGTGTATTTTAATATTTTTAATTAAATATTATTATTCACAATTAATCACGGCCATTGATTACGACATAATGAAGATCTGGAGAAACATTTAATTATGTATGAGATCTTTTACATAACGTTTATTGAAGAAATAAACTACCTATTTAGAAATACTCACATACAAACCAATCTCAGAGCGCATTGTATTACTAAATAAGAAAGAATATCTTCAAAGGGCACCGCGTGACCTCAAAGGGCCAAACATCGCCACCTCGAGTGCGGTGATTTGAAATAGAATCCTACCCATCACCAAGTGTAATGCGCGATGGGAGACCACTGTGCTATACATACAACTACATTACTGTTGGAACTCGATGGCACACCTTGTGTATACCTATACTATACAGATATAGATATTCTTGATGCTAATAATATAATATAGGTTATTTTATATACTTTTCACCCGACTGAGCGAAAAGTATTGTGTTTATTAGCCTCTGTATGTGTGTGTATATATGTATTCTGTTCCTTTATGGCACTATATAGACCAGCGTGGACTGATTGTGATGATTCCTACATTAATCGATTTGTCTTAATCTTGCAAGTGCTACTAAAGTTGTGACACTAATCAAAATTCAATGTGGCGACAACTAGACGCCATATGGTGAAAAATAAAAAATGAACTATATCAAGTGGGATATCATTAAATAGGTATTTAAAAATTAACTATAGGTTTCTCATACCATTTTTCATTTCGAATGACCATTTAGGATATATAACGATTTAACATTGGTTATCAACCATTCTCAGTAGTTGCGTAATTTTTCGTATTAAAATCGTTGATAGATCTATTTTTGACCTCCAGGAAGCCTGGTGGTAAGGCAGAGCATGGAGCACACAGACCTACTCTAGCTAAAACTTCTAGAAGACACTAAAATTATAGTTGTCAGAGAATAAGGAAGATAGGCAAGATGCATTCCTTAGCAGTATGCATTAAAACATGGAGCCAAATCGCTTCGTATACGAATATGTGTTTTTCGGTCAGCTATACGCTATACTCGTACCTACAGTTTTTTAACTGGGATCTCTATGGCAGCTATGCTAACTATTTAAGATAGGAAGAAGTGTTCTTTGAAATCCATCTAGAAATTTCAAACATATTGAAACAGCATATAAGGATTTTTCAAGAATCGACTTTTGTACCTAAAATCGATGATATTTTGTTTTAAAACTCAACGTCCTTTTTTAACTGGATTTTTGTATGAACTCAAAATTGACAACGCAGCAAAATTCGTACGCGGGCAAAGCCACGGGCGCAGACAGATAGAAAAAATTATATTTATTCTCAATGCCATAATGGTTAGGGAAGTGTTGTCTCGATTAAATTACTGTCACATCAGTGCACACTCTCGCAGCTCTTCTTAGTGCACAACTTACCGCGGCTATACAAAACGCAGAATACTTGTGTGTAGTTATTACTAATATTATGATTGATGATTCTTGATGCGACGATGGTAAGGGCATCATGCGAGTATATACGGCAAGTCTTCGTTAAATCAGCGTCATTACCGCTCCAATCTCGCTGCTGTATACGGGACTTTACTAACCGTGACTCTATTTATACACCAAACATTTTTCATGTTACTTTTGTGAATTTATTACTCATATTATGATGATTATTATTAATGCGGCGATGGTAAGGACACTACGCAAGTTTATACGGCACGTTTTCGTTAAATCACCGTCATTACTTCCCCAATCTCGCTGCTGTACACGGGACTTTACTAATCGTGACTCTATTTATACACCAAACATTTTTCATGTTACTTTTGTGAATTTATTACTCATATTATGATGATTATTATTAATGCGGCGATGGTAAGGACACTACGCAAGTTTATACGGCACGTTTTCGTTAAATCACCGTCATTACTTCCCCAATCTCGCTGCTGTACACGGGACTTTACTAATCGTGACTCTATTTATACACCAAACATTTTTCATGATACTTTTATGAAGTTATTACTCATATTATGATGATTCCTGATGCCGCGATGTTAAGGGCACTACGCAAGTTTATACGGCACGTCTTCGTTAAATCACCGTCATTACTGCCCCAATCTCACTGCTGTACACGGGACTTTACTAACCATGACTATATTACCCCTTCCAGTGTGAGATTTATCTCTGTTGGCACATGAAAGGGAAATTTCCTTTTCAAACTCAAAGAGTACTTTGTTTACCTAAATTTTTATTGATTTGATCTTTTTATAATATTTTATGTATTTCTCCTTGTTCATGAGATGTTCATCTTGACTTGTAAAAGTTCTATTATTTTCGCCTATTTACAATAAAATACTTTGACTTGACTTATTTATACACCAAACATTTTTCATAATACTTTTGTGAAATTATTACTAATATTATTATGACTCTTGATGTGACCATGGTAAGGGCACTACGCAAGTTTATACGGCACGTCTTCGTTAAATCGTCGTCATTACTGCGCCCAATTTCGCAGCTCTACGTGGGTTTTTACTAGCCGCAACTCTATTTATAAACCAAACATTTTTCAATTGTTTCGAATTGAACCTCTTTGGTATCACAATCGGTATAAAAATATATGTCCAAATAAAATAAATTAATTTTGAATACCACGGTGTTAACTTCGGGCAAACATCCAACTCCGTTTAAAATGGTGATCGATTTATTGTGATTTCCCAAATTAGCTCGAAAAGTTCGTAAACTAGGACTGTTTTTTTTTCCTAATTTCAAACAATAATTTGGACTAAGCAGGAACTACTGCAACGCTACTTCCGTCATATCTAACTGTAGAAATGGGATTGGCAATCACCGAAATCTTTCGTAGCACCTTCGTAGCTCTTCAAAGTAACTTCGTAGCACTTTCTTTGATTGCAGGTCACAACTTGCAATGATCGTATTGGACGGTAATTTTGGCAGTCAGTAATGATATAATTAAAACTTAAAAGTCTTAAACTGATTGCAAATAGATTTTCATTTAAACATGTTAGAAATCATTGATATTTAACTGTAGAAAATGTTTCTAAAATCACGGATCCTGGTGAATAACAAATTTGAAATTCCACGTGCGCAACCAACACATGGTTCATCGACACCTTGTCTTGCATCCTTGTTTATAGTGCGAGTGCGGTTGCAATCTTCCGCCAGCAAATAGCTTCCGCCGCGCGCCTCCGCCGTGTGCCACTTCCGCACGCTGCCACTTTCCGCACCTTGCTAGTACTAGAGCCGGAGGAACGTTCGGTTGCGAATGAAGGTAGTTTTTTTAGCCGCGTCTAATGGTAGAAGAAACAGCGTATGCAAAAGTGAATTCCAATCCTTGGTTTTGTGGATTTAAATGAGCTTGCTGATTTTTGGGAGACGTTTTCGTAGGGATTCATCTTAATTAACACCACGAGAGTGTCTCATTATTTTTGTATGGATATCACAATTTCCGTAAGGCAGTGAAGTTGAACATACACGTTATATAAAGATAAAAAAACATGCCAAGTGCGAGTCAGACAGAGGGTTCTGTAGAAACTTGTAGGTATGTAAATAATTTATGTGATGTAAGTACAAATTTACTGTTATCATTTTTTTTTATTTACTTGTGCTGTATGATATTGCTTTTTGCCAAATATCATGATTTTAGGTCAATGGAAAGTCCCTATAGATATTGATTCCCTTGCGAGTGTCAAAATTAGGCATAAACGGCCGTATCTTTTGATTGCGTTTATTTTTACACGACAGCCCAAAAAAGGAGTGTATTGTTTTTAGCATTCATGTGTATATGTGAGTTTCTTTATTCCACCATAACTTTAAAATGCCTGAACAAATTTAGACGTATTGGGTATCGTTAGAATCCTTATATCGCGTAATTTGGGTTATATTATATTTCCGAACTGGAAAAAAAACTTCTATATTTACAATATGGGTATCAAATTGAAGGCCTTGATAAGCACATTCTAATAGTATATAATTTATTGGCAAAAGCTTTCTTTTAGAGGGCAGGCGTGTTTTT
Organism: Alsophila aescularia; assembly: GCA_946251855.1. Taxonomy (NCBI): domain Eukaryota; kingdom Metazoa; phylum Arthropoda; class Insecta; order Lepidoptera; family Geometridae; genus Alsophila; species Alsophila aescularia. The sequence goes on along the minus strand of OX276378.1, from coordinate 13,705,889 downwards.
TAGCTTTTAAACTGGTATTTTTTACAGCTCCAAGGGATACAGACTTGAGTATTTGATATTAATTTCAACATGATATCTCCACGCGTTCCTGAGACAAAAGGGTCTTGACAGACCGACGGACGGACAACAAAGTGAGTAAGGGTTCCTTGTTTTCTTTTGAGGTACGGAACCCTAAAAATTGCCTATTTTATTTAGAAATATCACCGGTTGCTCAAGGCTGACAATAAGTTTACATTAAATTATGGTCCTAGATACTGTCCTTGCACTGCAAGTAACTTAACTTGACAGAAGCTTCTATACAGCTCGTCGCTTTCCATTTGATCCCAACTAGCGCGAGCACAGTGACACGTCGACACGCCGGGAGTGCCATGGCTTTGACACGATGCTCATGGTATACATATACATACCAGGATAACCTGAAACGTTCTCTTCATAGGTTATTCGACTGTTCGTCACTTGTCATGTCATTCTAGTTAGAAGATCTCTAATGTGCCAGTTTAGGATCAAATGATGTAGGTGAACTTTATGCCTTTTTTAAGAGATCTGAGTTTGTAGTTGACCGAGCGAGCGCGAAGCGTTTCCATTTCAGCTTGGGCAAAAATGCTTTTGTATATCCGGTGCATGTCCGGCTGTTCTCCTCTATAGATCGCATTTCTCAACCGATTCTCGTGAAATTATGTGAGCAAGTTCGACAATTTTGTCATTAAGGTTTTTTTTAATTTAGTTTTTGTTTTAATTAGCGTGGTGTTCTTTTATTCAGTTTTAAGCTATGCTAAGACAGACTCGCGAGGTCTACAGCTCCAAGCGCCACTAGTTTATATGTTAGGTTACAGATACGATGTTGTTCAGCTCCTCATAAAGCTAGGTTTATTTTGTTACTCCTGTCTGATCGCAATTACTGTGTATAGCCATTTGTGAGGAAAATAAATACACTTTTGATTTGATTTGAGAACATTTGGTACGCAAAGTGATGTAATCCAAAAATTTAATTGATAATTGAAAAGGAAAATAGTACAATAATAAGGTCAAGTCATAACGTAGCATTCGGTAACTTTGAAACAAAATGCTTCTGATTTTCCTTACGTAACATTATTTCATTATACTTTACTTTTCTTGTTCACCTGCGCTCAGAGTTCGTCATAATGTTTTACCTAATCGCCCTTTCATTTCAAGAGAGCCTTTATTTCTTCTGCACTTCCCTACAAATTAGCAGAAGGTAAACTTTTATAGAAGAAACACTTTGCAAACTTCCTTCCTGTCGAACAGGAGACCGTGTTCCGTGCAATGAAAAAATCCCGCCTAATGCAAATAACAAGCAAATCATCAAATAAAGATAAAAAAACGACTGCTTTGACCAAAACAAACTTTAAAAAAAACTGACACTCGGAACGATGTATGGATTCTAATGATACCCCATACATCCAAATAAACAGATTTGGATGTATGGGGATTTGGAAGCATTTAAAAGTTATGGTGGAACGAAGAAACTCACATATGTACATTCCTACATGATCTCTGAAAACATACACACAAACACTCCTTTTTTGGTCAGTTGTGTAATAAGTTCGAGCTGCCTCAGGCCGTAATGTTCTTTTTGACATTGATTCGTGCAAAATTCTAAGAAATATACAGTTGCCAAGTTGCGAGAACGCGCCAAGAGACGCGTGCCGCGCGGGAAACGCGCGGTAAGCGCACGCGCGACGCCACTCCGCACGTTGCTGCCGCCGCGTTCGCTCATGCCCGTTCAATGAGGCTGCAATAGATCGCGATAGCGGCCGATATCTGATCGTAACTTTGAACTAGTTAAAACTAGTTTGAAAGTGTTAGGGTATGTGTTTGGTGCGGAAGATGTGGCGGGCAGAAGGGGCGCGGTGAGCGCGCGATGCGCCGCGTGCCGGGATCGCCGCGCTATGAGCGCGCGTCGCACGCTTCGCTGTCTTCGGGACGCGCGCGTTCTCGTGCTCGTCTTCTCGCTTGCGAGTGCACAGTAAGTTTCATATTTTAGTAGTTTTTAAAGATATTTAAGTTATTTAAAAATAACAACATAATACATCAAGATGATCACAAATGTTTGGCACAAATCGAAAAGCAATAAAACTTGAAATAACTTAAAAATCACATATTTAAAAAAAATGTTTTTTAATGTCATATGCGAGAGTTTAAAAGCGTATAAATATTTTTAAACCATCGACACTCAATTTTTTCAGTGTTTTGAACATCACACACTCAATTAAAATAGGTAAACTTAAGAAAAGTTATTGAGCATAATGCAAGGATTATCTTTCACATCTTTAGGCACATGTATTTATGCAGCTTATTTCATACTTTGTATCTTTGTTCTGTGATATGAAGTTGCTTTTGTAATAGTTCATATATAAATAGCAGGAATATGTAAGGACCTCAGCAAAGACATTCCGTCGGCTCATGTTGAATTCAGGCACGCTTTTGCTATCCAAAACTTGTGAATATTTCTAAGAATATAGAAACGTACACACTATTTACTTGCGGTATATTACTTATTTATGATCATTTCGCCGAGAGTACGGCAAACCCCCCTAATATGGGGAGACCCACATACCGTTCAGTGTACTTCTTTGGGCTGACGAGTTTTTAATGTGATATGACCAACATTTGACGTATCTACCAAAAATACTATTTCTTATAAGTCTCTGTAAATTGCTTCATAATATTTTTAATGGGATCAAGTATAGTGTTATAATACATTGTTAAAAAAGACATAATCGAAAGTGTAAAAAAAACTCGACTGCAAACAAAACTAAAATGAGGCATAAATTTCAGTGAGAATATTTGCCTATCAACTTTAAATCGTTATACATCCTAAATGGTCATTCGAAATGAAAAATGATAAGATAAACCTAAAGATGATTTTCAAATACCTACCCTACTTAACATAGTTCGTCGACTTTAATTTTCTTATTTTTCACAATATGGGGTTTGTTTGTCGCCATATGTAATTTTTTTTATTGTCATGTTTTTAGTACTTAGCACTCGCAAGTAGATTGACGTAAGAATAGGCTGATTTGATTAACAATTACTCTCCACGCAGTCGGGTAAAAGTAGCAACATGAAATCTGTTCTGCGAAAATAAATATTTTGAATTTGGGCGTCACCAAATCGCCTGCCAAGCTTGGTGATTACGGCAAAATCCCACCTACTATTGGGGAAGGCCCTTGTTCAGCAGTGCATTTCTTCAGGTTGATGAAGTGACGAGTGTGTGTATTATGGGCGGGGTATATTTCATCATAAAACAAATTACCTGTTTTTCAGTTACTTTGAATTACGCAGTCCTCATTTTCTATCATTGCTAAAAATATCCTATCATAGTTTGTTATAAGCGCTAGCTCAATAATTTATCAATTTTTTATAGTTACTTAATTTAATTTATAATATTATAAATCAGAGAAGTGTAGCCACTTTGGTTAACAGGTCAATCAGAGCATAGAGTTAAAAAAACAATCTCTTGTCGAGTGGAAAACTTAGTATGCGAACACCATACCTAACGTCATAAATTGTATAAAAACCGATTAGAGCCATCTATCTTTAGAAGTGTGCGTACGTTTTTTATAGATTTGAATGTAATTTGGTATTACGTCCGCGCGGACTTACTTTTTATCGCGAAAAAAGCATCTTATGTTCTTCTAGGATATTAAAAACCAATGCAAAAGTAGGTATAGCACCAATGCTCTGGATGTTTTTTGACATACTTGTTATTTCGTTCTCTTGGCAACCGTTTCTTGCGGCAAGTTATCATAATTTTTCCAGTTTTTCCAGCTTTCTCGTGGAAACTTACAATTTCCCGGGATAAAAAGTATCCTATGTTTTATTCCAGGGTATAAGCTATCTCCATTTCAAAATCCGTCCAGTCGTTATTGCGTCAGAATAGCTTATATCCTGGATTAACACATAGACTACTTTTCATCATCATCATCATCATCATCCATCATCATAATCCACGCGGGAGAAACCGCGGGGCGCAGCTAGTAGAAAATAAATATAAGGCTCTTGGCCGGAAAATTTAAAAAAGCCCATTCAATGTGAACTTGGTGAGATTGTTGATGGTAATCATCATCAGTCTATATCTGTCCACTGCTGGACATAGGCCTCTCCTAATGCACGCCACTGAGGTTGGTCATCATCTCTCTTCAGATCTCTTCATCCACTATGAGGATTGATGGTAATGTTGGAACTATATTAGTTTCTGTTCTTTGAAAGAAAGAGTACCTGAAACTTTGTTTGAATTTTCAAAATTTCAACAAATTGTCTTAACTTGTAAGGGAAACATCAGCGTTGCATCAGGACACAAAGGACACGAAGGACCCGACACAAACATGTCCCATTAAGTTTGCATTGTAAAATATCCCTAGCACCGAATGGTCTATCTGAATCTCGTCCGTTTAATTTACCGGCAAATCGGGGATTCTCGGAATCCTTGCGTTAAGTGGCAATTTGGTCCTCAGATTTCGTTTAAATTACATCAATTTAGGCAAGATAAAGTTTAACATGAACTCGTAGATTGAGCTAGAGTTTGGATTAGTTGCGACTAATAATTTTTCATGTCTTTCCTGTAGGTGCTAAGTGACAGAATCCTCGATATTTTTAACATCACTGTTTATCTAACACATAAGACAGTTACAACATTGGTATCGACCACAAATATATTATTTAACAATTATTTATGTAATGTTGCAATATTATTTTTTTATTAGATTTCCATTAAGGGCCATCACGTCAAAGCCCGATCTAGAATGATGATGTTCTACACGTATCGATGTTCTTTTTCATTTAATAGGTTGAAAAGGTTAAAATAATCAAAAAATATAATGCAACGTACTTACATCTCAGAGAAAACGATAGACTAGGGTCTCTCAAAGCCAAGAATCAGCTTACATACTACCTATAGATCTGTCAGAGATACTTCTATGGTTTGCATTCATGATATGTGCTCGGCTTTGTGTTCCATCTGAGAAAAACCGACTAAGAATTACAGCTCAGAGATAACGTCTTATTACCACGTTTTTATTAAGTCACTTTGTTGTTTGTCTGTCTGTCGTTTCGGGTGGAATCTTGCAACTCGAATTTCGAACACTTTCCTATTAGCTATCCGGCTGAAACTTTCAGGGTAGCTCGAAGAAAAGGTTTTATTTAGTTTTTTTTTTCTAAATTTACCTTTACTGCTTATTTTTGAAGATTTACCCGATCGTCGCGTGTTTGTAAAACGATAACGAGCAAGCGAGAAATTTCTATTCATCGAATTTTAAAACTAACTTTGTTCATGCATTACATGACTCAAAGAAAACCTGCAATTGGTATAAAATATGCGACTATATATATAGCTGGACATTCTAGCAGTTCATAAAATGGTGTCTGCGACGTAGAAACGCGTGTCGTACGAGCTATAAAAAAAACTTTTTAATCGACTTCCAAAGGAGGAGGACAAGAAGGAAAAGAGGAGGTCAAAGGGTTTGACAGTTTTTTGTCTATTTAATCTAACCTTCGGGATTTTTGAACTAATCTGGATGATTTATTCACCCTAGTTAGTTATGAACTTTTGTTATTAAATCCACTGTAAGTAGTTTTTTTATTCAGAGGATTATCGTTTGGTCATGAAAGATAACCAAACAATAATCCTTTGAATAAAATTTGATTTCACATCCTATGATCATAAAAACGTATTTTTTCATTAGAAACGAGCGCTCGGCGGCGGCTGACCGTCTGGAAAACGTCACGCACACCGTGTCGCGGATACTGGACGGATACGACATAAGACTGCGCCCTAACTTTGGAGGTAAGCTCTCGGACTAATGTAGTCAATCCGGTCTATTGTAGTTAGTATGAAAAACTTCCTTATGTCACAGAATAAACAAAGACTGCGCCCTAACTTTTGATGTAAGCTCTCGGACTATTGTAGTCAATCCGGACTATTGTAGTTAGCGTGAAAAACTTCCTTATGTCACAGAATAAACAAAGACTGCGCCCTAACTTTGGAGGTAAGCTCTCGGACTATTGTAGTCAATCCGGACTATTGTAGTTAGCATGAAAAACTTCTTTATGTCGCAGAATAAATAATAGGACAAGACACTTATGTACTGTATTTTATGTATGGTATTGGAGTTCAAAACCAACCTCAAAACTATCAAAAATCGCTGTTCTATTAAAATCAGTAGTGTCCACAGATCTATAATTAAGTAATCTTTGATAAAAATCGTACCTAAATCAAAATGAAGAAATCGTTAAAAATAAAACCCAAAACGTATTAAATAAGGCAAAAATTGTTGCTATGTAGAGAATGTTATAGAGGCAAAAGTATTTCTGACCAATAAACCAGTTGTCGGAGTATATCCGATCTTCTTTGTTGAATCCGTTGTCCGTTTGAAGCCGTTTTTATTTATATTTTAATAACAATATAGGTACAAGTGCCATAATACTCGTACTATTGCAATTTCCGAAATGTAGAAATATAGAATGTGCAGCGTGCTACCAGTGAATCCCGTGCGAAGACGCCTGCTGAAAATTAACCTCATGCCTATCCGATGACACCTATTTGGTTACACGAAATGATATTTGCAATAGTTGCGCAACACGGAACATCCAGACGCTATTCCTAGCATTTTGTCGAATAGACCTACGCTCCCTGCATGAGCCGTGGACCATAAACATTTTGTCGAATAGACCTACGCTCCCTGCATGAGCCGTGGACCATAAACATTTTGTCGAATAGACCTACGCTCCCTGCATGAGCCGTGGACCATAAACATTTTGTCGAATAGACCTACGCTCCCTGCATGAGCCGTGGACCATAAACATTTTGTCGAATAGACCTACGCTCCCTGCATGAGCCGTGGACCATAAACATTTGGAATATTAAATTCTCCCAGTAAATGGTTTGATCTGTCAGCATTTCGTTTCCTAAGCCGCACATGGCTGCTGCTTCGTTGCATAAAATATTATTGCTTTTCAGGAGATCCGCTGTACGTCGGCATGGATTTAACTATCGCTAGTTTCGATGCTATCTCTGAAGTCAATATGGTGAGTTGGTTATTTTAGCAAACATCTGTAATATAAGCCCTACCTATCACAAGTCCTATAACGTCCAGGAATATATCACACACACAAAAGCACACACCTAGCATAGTAAACAAGAGAAGGTATTATTTATGAAAGATATTCGTCACGAAAATAAAGTTCCTATTCATATCGATATGATTATGTTCAAGACCTGTAACCTATTGAGTACTTACTTGCTAAATAGACCATGTCTGCGTCGCTCTATATACCCGTATGATATGACTGTGATATGTTTTCGTCATAATGTCAAAATACATATGATAAGTTTGTATATAAGCTAGTGGTGTTATTGACTGAGAATCTGACAAGATTGATTGATAATACCCCGAACTTTTGTCATTTGACGGTGGTAAGACGATATGACCTCGCTTGTTACTAGAGTGTGTTGGAGTAGTTTTCTAGGTTTGTAGGTTGTTGTCTGGTACCTAGTACAAAAGGTTCGCCACTTGCCGCTATTAAAAAATAAATATATAGCTTGTGACCTTCGTACTTAAAAAAAAGAATAGAATTTAATAGATCTTGACGAGGTAGAATCCTCTAATATTGCAAATTATTTAACCTCTGAATGTACATAATACAACACTTACGAAAGTTTCTGAAACTGATATGGCCTCGTGATTTTTAGTCTCAACGGTTTGGAATAGCATCAAGGGCTTAGCTCTTGATCGGGTCATATTAATTCATTAGGCTTTTAATAGCTAGGAAGGGGGGCAAGGCCGCCACTTGACACACATCGTGCGGCCGAGGGGCGGCGTGCTGCGTCAGCCAATCGATGGGCAGCTTTACTCTCCGCCGCCACTCGCACTTGCCGACGCTGAGGTCACCGCCCACTCACCACTGGCTTATGTAAAGAAAAGTTAACTTCACGGTTTACTTATGTCAGTAGCCATGTGTCACATGTGCTTGAAGTTTTGGCGGTAGAGCTGTTCTGCAGTTCCGGATACAGATATAGATAATTGGATTTCGAAAATAAGTTTAATCATTTAATCATGCTAACATGTGGGCAGACAGTTGTTACAAAATGTCTTAATAGCAGCTAATACATGTGCCCGGTCAGGTCAACTCTTGAGTGGAGTTAAAACTTATATCTATTTTAAACATTATTATTATTATAATAATTACATTTCAGTTAATAGTCTCTATGACAGTCTTAGCACTATGTTCTTAACCTATTTTGAGTTGAGTTTTATATTAGTCATGTCATGATTTAATTATTAGTTCCAGCCTGAAATGGATCTGGGCCTGCAGTCTCGACATTGATAGAAATTGCTTTACACCCAAAATCGGTCGCAATGTCCGATTATAATGATATTTGGTAGTCTCTTCCAAATATATACATATATGTCAATCATGATCAATGTCAGATGACAGTCGATAGCTTTAGACAATAACTAAACAATTATATGTACCGATTTCGGTTGTACAGCAATCATTATCTATGTCGAGTCTGCAGGCCCTGGACCGGACAATCTGTCGCATGTCGGAAAGGAGATAGCGGGACGAACTTGACTCTTACTGACACAATTTAACCACAAAAGCTCCCAACCGTGAGGAATGGAAGGAAGGAAGGGACGCCTTTGCCCTATAGTAGGACAAATATGGCTAAAATCCATACCAATATATAAAAGTGAAACTTTGTCTGTTTGTTTGTTTGTTTGTTTGGGGAGATTTCACTCGATAACGGCTAGACGGATTTTGATGAAATTTAGAATGGCGATAGCTTACTCGCCTCACTTTCCAGCCTAGTTTTATGAAATTGTACTTTGGCACAGGTAATTAATGTAGGAATTTTGCCGTTTGGCCGTGCCGCACGTATGTAGTATTTTTTTCTTGTTATGCCTACCCTCTAAGCAAAATACAAGGATTTCGTGTGATCTTTTAGCTTCCAATAATCATTACATATTATAAATTCAACTATAATTACAAACATATTAAATCTTACATACTTTAATATTATTTATACTGTGCGTGAATTATTGTGATATTTACTTGTATGGTTATATTTATTTTCTAAATATTTGTTATATTAATTAATTTTAAAAAAAACTCCGTGCGTCACCAATGGCCTGAGCTCAAAATCAGCGCTGTGGATTTTCATTCACAGCTTTTTTGCTGAGCTCAGACCTTTTCTGGCAGACCTGTACGTGGCAGCGATCTTTGTACACAGGTGCTTAGTTGGTTAAGTTTCTCTGTTGATTTATGTTTTGCTGCGTACAGTTTGTGAGAATAAATTGTTTCTTATCTATCTTATAAAGAAAAGAAAAAGAAAGAAAATACATTTATTAAACACACACAAAAATAAAAGATACAAATAATTAGAATAATTAATTAGGTAAAATAGAAAAGGAAAACAAAGAAAAGATAAAAGTAGATCATTAAGGTGGTGATGAATGGGCCTTAACCCAGCATTAGGCTGTTTGCCGAAGGCACGCAGCGCTGATTTTCAGCTAAAGCCCAGAGGGAGCGGAAAAAATAAACATAAGAATATGTATAAAAAATGAAATTAAATATGAATTCATTTATAAATACATATCTATACTTATAATAAAAAAGTAACGGGTCCAATTCTGTACATTGAAGATATTTTGAAATATTTTTTTGGACCTTACTCGATCGATACTGAAGCCAAAACGTATTTTTTTCATTTTTGTCTGTCTGTCTGTCTGTCTGTCTGTATCTTGGCTAGGCATCACGCCGAAACTACTGAATGAATTCAAATGAAACTTGGCATAATTTGAGTTCATATTACGAGGTAGGACATAGGATACTTTTCATCCCGAAAAGTTAAAGGGTTCCCCCAGGTTATGGGTTGTAAGTTATTTGAAAGAACAAGTATCACGCTGTAACTACTGGACGGATTTTGATGCAACTTGGCACAGTCATAGTTTATATAATGGGTAAAAATTGAGGATACTTTTTATCCCGAAATATAAAGTGTTCCTTCAGGATAATGTCCAAAATTCTGTAAATTGAAGATATTATGTAATATTTTTTGGCCGTTCTATATTCAATACTAAAGCTAACACTGTATTTTTTATTTTTGTCTGTCTGTCTGTCTGTCCGTCTGTCTGTATGTACTTTAGCAGCGCACCACGCCGTAAATACTTCATGAATTCAAATGAAATTTGGTATGATTTGAGTTCACACGTGTTCCTGTAGGATAGGGGTGGAAAATTATTTAAAAGAACACTTAGCACGCTGAAACTATTGGACGGATGTTGATGCAACTTAGCACAGACATAGTTTATAAGATAGGTGAAAATTATGGATACATTTTGTCCCGAAAAAATAAAGGGTTCCTGTGGGATATGGGTCCAAAGGTATGTTAATAATTAAGTAATAAAAATATTTTTTGGATGGTTCTCTATATTCGATACTGAACCCAAACTGTTTAATTTTTTAATTTTGTCTGTCTGTTGGTCCGTATCTTGACCGCGCATCGCACCCAAACTACTAAATGAATTCAAATGAAAAAATGCTCTTGGGTGCTTAAAAAAGTTATTGAACTTTTTTTTGTTAATCTTTTCTTTCTTTCTGTTTATCTGTATGTTTGTTTGTTCACGCATCACGTAAAAACTACTAAACCGATTGGTGCGGTTTTCATTGTTAGATAGCTTAGGGTTTGATTTAAATCTGGTGTAATTGGTATCTCAATCCGGTGAGTTAGAAGCTGAGCAATTGATAAAGTATTTTTGACGGCTGAAGAAATTTTGTTCAAATGTTGGTATATTGGTCCTGGAATAGCACATTATGGTACTTTGAACCTAAAGAAAAGAACACGCGTGCGAAGCCGCGGGTATAGCTAGTATATATATAAAGTTGTAAGTTGCTACGGGAAAACTGGAAAATGTTGATTACTCACTGTAAGGAACGGTTGCCACCACAGAATGGTCTGTGGTTGCCATAGAAACGAAATAACAAGTCTGTCGAAAAAAAACAAAAGCATTGGTGCTATACCTACTTTTGCATTGGTTTTTAATATCCTAGAAGAAAACAGGATGCTTTTTTTCGCGAATAACAGTAGTCCGCGCGGACGAAGTCGCGGACGGGAAATCTAGTAAACTATAAAATAAATAGATTATGAAACAATTGCATAACAACTCTTATTATAAATAAGAGTGAGTTTTTTAATAGTAAATAAGAGTGAGTTTTTTAACAAGTGTTTTATTTAACACCTATTTAGTTACCACCGTCCATGACAACTAAATGTGATTCTCTCCATTCAACGATTGTCTGGATGAACTCACTTTAAGCGATAAGACCGCCCATTGAATTAAATCAATAACTATAGTTAGTTACTTTGATACTACTAGATACTTTGTTTTGTTTTCATGCAAGTGGGCCTTAGAGTAGTTATTCTAAGATTTTAATGAGAAAAATAATTGTTGTGATATTTTCTTGATTTTTCTGATAAAAGCTCGTTCGTCATGTTCGTTGCTGCTTCCGTGATGTCAGGTGGAGTTAAAGTCTCCTCACTAACACTGCTGTCGGATATTTTTAATCAGGATAAAACTTTTGATCAACAAAAACACATTCAATTGGTTAGGTACTAATGTAAAGTAAATTATTACGCCAAAATCCAGTCCACAGCGAATTCGCGCGCATACGGAATAGCTGATAATCACCCGATCAACGAGGACGAAAACCCTCATTGGCTTTTATGGAAATATATATATATGCATATATAATAACATTGTTTAGTTCAAAAAACAGTGTAATTATGTTTTTTTTTCTTATTAGAGACGTGCCGTGAGTAAAGTATGTCAGTATGCCACCATTTTTGAGTTCATAATCCGGATTTTACGATTGTTTTACTAACAATGCTTTAAATTTTCTGTTAAACCATCATCGCTATCATCAGATAGATAGATAGATAGATAACTCTTTATTGTACACCACATAGAACAAAAAATACAAACATAACTAAAACATTTATACAAAATAAATGGGACAATGGGCGGTCTTATCGCTAAAAAGCGATCTCTTCCAGACAACCTTTGGATGGAAAGGAATTAATATACGGCAAAGACGGTCAGCATCCCATACTAGTCCACAGCTGGACATAGGCCTCTCCCAATGAACGCCAGTGAGCCCGATCTTCGGCTCTTCTCATCCAGTCGCTGCCAGCTGTCTTTCGCAAGTCGTCTCTCCACTGGCCGGCGGGCGTCCCACACTACGTTTGCCTAAGCATGGTCTCCACCACTCTAAAACTTGTTTTCCCCAACGGTTGTCGGTTATGCAAGAGATGTGACCAGCCCATTGCCACTTGAGTTTGGTTATTCTCTGGGCTATGTCGGTTACCGTAGCTCTCTGGCGGATTACCTCATTCCGAATTCTGTCCTTGGAGATACTCTCTCTCCATATAGCTCGCTGAGCGACTTTAAATTTGTGGACCAGCCCCACCGTGAGTGTCTACGTTTTGGCTCCCTAGGTCATAACTGGTAGAACGCACGCGTTGAAGACTTTCGTCTTTAGGCACTGTGGCAATTGTGGCATAGATGATGAAAAGACTTGGCATAGTTTACCAAATGCTGCCCATCCCACTCCCAGCTGAATCCTTCTATCGGCTTCCTTTTCGAACTTGTTCTACCCAATTGCATTATCTGCCCGAGGTAAACATATTTCTGAACAACTTCAAGGGGGACACCGTTAACGAATATCGATTGCGGGGTAATAAGGTCGTTAAACATAACCTTCGTTGTGTCCATGTTCATTCCGATACCGATACGTCGAGAGGCGTCAGCTAGGTCGGTCAGCATTCCTTCAAGATCCTGCAGCGACTCCACCATAAGGACATTATAATCGGCGAAACGTAGGTGAAGGTTTTATTAAATACTAGCTGTACCCGCTGCTTTGCACGCGTGGTCATTTCTTTAGATTAAAAGTACCATAATGTGCTATTCCAGGACCTAAAATACCAACATTTGTTAAAAATTTCTTCAGACGTCAAAATATCAATTACTCGGCTCTAATCGCCAAATACCAATTACACCAGTTTTTAAGTCAAACCCTAAGCTATCCTACATTGAAAATCGCATAGCAATCGGTCCAGTAGTTTTTACGTGATGCACAAAAATACAGACAAACAGACAGAAAGACGCGATTTAAAATAAAAAAAATGTTCCGTACGGTACCATAGACCATTTTTTTCATTTGAGTTCTATGTACAGTCTTTTTCGTACCTATTGCTTTATTATAAGTATAGATAGATGATTGTGCCAAGTTGCATCAAAATCCGTCCAGTAGTTACAGCGTGATACTTGTTCTTTCAAATAACTTACAACCCATAACCTGGGGGAACCCTTTAACTTTTCGGGATGAAAAGTATCCTATGTCCTACCTCGTAATATGAACTCAAATTATGCCAAGTTTCATTTGAATTCATTCAGTAGTTTCGGCGTGATGCCTAGCCAAGATACAGACAGACAGACAAAAATGAAAAAAGTTACAGTTTTGGCTTCAGTATCAAATATAGAACAGCCCCCAAAAAAATTTACTAAATATCTTCAATGTACAGAATTGGACCTGTTACAGTTTTATTATAAGTATATATATATATATATATATATAGATGTGGGTTTAATTCTCCGACTATGAGTATGACTTCTGGAATTTTGTTAAATATTTTATTCATATTTACAGACAAACATCTGGTAGAATTAACTTAACTTTGTTACGTTGGTTATAATTTTGATTTATATCTATGTTTGACTTAAATAGGTGGTATATTGTTTTACTAATATGGCCTGTTGTGTTATGTATTTTGTAGTGGTAGGGCTTTTACAAGAAGCCACCTTTGAGGAAGTACCACCTTTGTCAGATATTCAACCGCCAAGCAGAAGTAAACATTTCTGTGTTTCGGTTTGAAGGGCAATGTTTCCAGTGAAACTACTGGGCAATGACACCAATGTATCAGGGTGTCGAGCGCAATTAGTAACTCGCAAGGTTTTGCAACCAAAGTTCTGGGTTGCTCAGAGGCGTGACGCTTACCATCAGGCGAGTGACCAGCCCGTCTCGTCAGTCAAAGTGATTAAAAAATAGAGTTGAGGCAGAATAAATATTAGATTGAGGGTAAGATTAAAACATTTAATTTAATAAAATATTGTTTACAGCTGTGTTGCAGTTTTACGTTCACCTATATTCTTATACATTTTTGTAGAACAATCAAATCTTTAGAATCTGTTGTCACACCACAAGACGACTCCATGCGTAGGCATAAATAGATAACTCTAATAGGCTGAGAGGGGTTTCCAAGTTTGTATTCATCTTTAGTATTCCCAAAGTATAAATGAATAAGATTTTAAAATCACATCAGTACTAATTAAGTCAAGAGAACTCATCGAGACAAATCAGAGCCCAAACTATAAGGGGGCTGACTGTCGGGTTCCTGTGACAACTTTAAGGCACCATCATCAGACCAGATCAGTGGTATCATACCTTTGTATCGTCATCGTGAGTTTATGGTTTTCGTTATGTGAGTTTATGTATTATTTTTAATACAAAAAATAAAACAAACAACAAACTTGAGCTGATCCACAAGCTCGAATCCGAAATGAGGTAATTCGGCAGAGAACTAAGGTAACTGACATAGCTCAGAGAATAAGCAAGCTGAAGTGGCAATGGGCTGGTCACATTTGTCGTAGATCCGATAACCGTTGGGGTAGACGGGTTCTAGAGTGGAGACCGCGAATCGGCAAACGTAGTGTAGGACGCCCTCCGGCTAGATAGAGCGACGATCTGCGCAATGTAGCTGGCATTCATTGGAATAGAAGAGCCGAATATCGGGCTCAGTGGCGCGCCTTGGGAGAGGCCTATGTCCAGCAGTGGACATACTAGTCCACTGCTGGTTGTTGATGATGATAATGATTATAATTTTTACAGTTTTTTTTTGTGATATCCACTTTTTTTTACGTTGAAGTGTTATCTACATTAAGGTACGTTTGGGACAAATCTTGTGTCAATTTTGTACCACTTAACGACGTCCAATGACGCTGCGTACGTACTGCAGTAAAAAAAAGGTGGATGTCACAACAAAACAAAGTTTAAGAATAATGAAACAATACATTGAAAAACATAAACTCAAATTAAATTAAATCAGACCTCGTATCTGGTAAAAAAAAACACTTTGGGACTTTTTATTAACATCATACTCGTATGTTAGGCAGTAGAATAAATCTGACTTGTATTTTTGGTTCTAAAATAATTTTTTTGAATCATTTGTTTTAATTAACTTGGAACTATAAATGAAACCTAATACTAATATATTGGATGATGATTTGAACTAGTGAAGAGGCGTTTATCTCTATCTTACGGGTTATAACTATTCACATAATAATAATTATAAATAGCGCACAGTACAAACGTACAGTATAGAGCTGACTATATACTCGTACGCATTCACCGCAATGTTTTTCTCGCGGCGTCACGTATTTATTACAAAAATAGTTTTCGGTATTGGTTGGTGTTTATGATAAGAAAACAGTTGTGTTAAAGGACGAATACATAAAACTATAAGGTAAGTTATGTTATTAATTGTATGACTGTGGTTCATGAAACTCTTATTTCCTCTGATATATTATGTGATTTAGGTAAGCATGTTTGTTACATACCATTCAGTACTTATGATAAAGCAGTAAGTACCAAAAAAACAGTAAATGGAAGATAAAAATGATTTTGATGATTTTGGTAAAAATCTTTTACCAAAATCATCAAAATTTTCAAATTATGTTTTACCAATTATCAATCTACAATATGTTTTTGGTTCTGAGTATTAGTATTACGGCTATAGAAATAAAATGTTTGAAGCACGGAAGTCTGAAACTCTAGATACGAATTGCAACTTGTCTTGTTGTTTAGAGAATTTGGGTTAAGTAAAGAGATATATGTACATAGATTGTTGTGTGTAATAGTTATATTATAATGGTATCCTGTAATCTATACTTATAATAAAGCAATAGGAATGAAATAGTCTGTACAAAGAAGATAATTTAAAAAATGTGCTCTATGGTGCTTAAAATAAGCTACTGAACAAGTTTTTTTTTTTTTTTTTAATCTTGTCTGTCTGTTTGTTTGTGTTGTTTGTTTGTTTGTCTGTATGTTTGTTCGCGCATCACGTAAAAACTACTGGAGCATGCGATGCGGTTTTTACTGTTGGATAGCTTAGGATTTGACTTAACATCTGGGGTACTTGGTATCTTGAGATTGCTTTTAGCGATAAGTCTGCCCGTTGTACTTTAGTTATAAAATTGTTCCCATTTGCTGTATATTTTTGTAAACTGGTGTACAATAATATATTATCTATCTATAATCTATCTCAATCCGATGAGTTTGTTTGTTTGTTTATAGTAGAAGCGGAGCAATCGATAAAAAGCTTTTTTACAGCTGAGCGAATTTTGAAGAAATGACTTGACTTGAGACTTTTGGTCCCAGAATAACACGTATGGGCTAAATAAAAAAAATTAAATAAAATAACCACGCGGGCAAAGACACGGGCACAGCTAGTACTTAATAAAAGCACATTTAGCAAAAAAGCAAATAAATTCGGCCGTTACGGGGGAAATAGTTAAAGGTACATAAACGTTTTAAATAAAAAAAACGCGTGATTCTACACGATATGATATGGAGGCCCCTCGAGGCCAACTGATATACTCGTAGGTACTTAAAAAGAGATAAATAGACTTCCCGAGCGGCTATTGTGTCATCTATATGATTTCATAATTTTTGACTCAATTTTTAAGTGCTCTTTGTGGTAAACGGTATTTCCAAGTTCAACGGTCTTATCAAGTTCAATATAACAGTAGTGTTTCTCATTTCATGTTGATGAATAATACCGCTAAAGTCTTCGATGAAATAAACATACAGATCAAGCACTTTACACTTACTATTATTCAAAATGCGATCACGCGATTATTTCTGGTGTGCGTGTCGCGTGGTACAAAACCGTTCGTCACAGTTCGTCATCAAAAGATTGCAAGCGAAATTGTGCCATCCTTTTTCCATACGCATTAACCCGTATCACTTGCCTGTTCGCTCCACGAAAACATTTACGTGTTACGCACACAAGCGTGTGTCAGCGCGCGTAGTTGATTAGTTATGTGTGCTGCCCGGCTCAAAACTATGGATAGCGGCTTTTTACTTTTTATGATGATTAAGTTTAGTTACTTATTTGCTAATTAAAGAAGCCGTCTTCACTATAAGCGGGCCATGCGTGGAGTTTTGGTGGAACACGAATCGGGCGAACTTAGTGAATCCTTATAAAGCATACTGTTTTGACGAATAGTTTAAAAGTTATGACGATGTTTTTGATGAGCGGATTTCAATTAATCTTGCTTGATTCGTTCTTCGTAATTAGTATATACTGTGGTGCAATAGTGCAAAGAGGCGGGTTCGTAATTGAAAACAATCAGCAGTGGACTCCCTCGGGCTGATGCTGTGATGTGATGAAGACACTAATTCATGAATGGATCTAACATATAATTTATTAAAATTTTAGGGTAATGTTAGATATAAAGAATATTTAAGATGAAAATCAAAGTTCTTGTTCTATATGACCTTCTTTGACGGGCATAATAGCTTTGAGTCTTCCGACAAAGGCATAGCACACTGCACGAAAGAAGGTTATTGTGGGATTCGGTCCTACTTCCGACGTAGCGCTACTTTCAGCGTATCCACACTTTCATATTGGTTACCTGCAAGCGCTAGAACTCTCAAACAATGTTTGCTTTTCATTTTCCAGCTAAATGCAAGGCAATCACACTATTGCGAATCACACATTATATCTTGATACCGAATTTCATCAAAATCTGTTCAGCCGTTTCAATGGCAATAAACTTAAAATGTAAACATAAACTGTCGAATGCAGCCTTTTTCTAAATGTTACTATGAACATTTATAAGAATGGAAATATTTTAGGAGTTTCTTAGGGGTTCATCCCAAGTGGTTTTATTCCGAACACGGTGTTTTTTTTCATCCGAACCTCCATAGGTCCAATTAGTGACCTCTTAGGCCGTGAATAATTTTTTTTTTTTTGAATTTGTGATGCCATCTCTTATTATTTTCAGATGGAGCTAAATGACGAACATAAATATTACGTGGTACAATTTTTAAACTTACCTGAAAATACATTCCGACACAAATGCGTACCGCTTTCTTGGATACTGAGTAATACAGATCAGAGAGCTCTTGTAGCATATCCTACAGCAGAAAGTCCATCACAGATCGAAAAACTTGTTGAAAAAGGAGAAAAAAACTCTAAGGAATGGAACGTTTATACAGCTATTGTGAAATACACAACGAGTAAGTGAGAATTCGTATGCCTTCTGACACAAGTTAATGGTTACATAATTATAGATTGCTGTGTACCTAAATCTATGTGAAATTTAATACTGTGACATCATTTAAACATTCAGGAATGTTTACATTTTAGTACATAAAAGGTGGCTTCTGTCCATAATTGAACGCACTGGCACATCTCACCATTTTGCTGTTGATTTAAATTCTGTAAAGGATAGACAATTAAATGACGTTTTATTTTGCAGATTTTTACGAGTCTGCAGTGATATGGATGGCGAATTCGAGTCAAGATCCACCTATCGAGACCGGACGCTATTTTGTTCCAGGTGGTAAAATATTACCGTGGTCGGAAAGAAACACATACAGTTCTGAGCAGAAAGATTCGTCAAAGCATACGAGTATGATATACGCACCTCAGGTGCCAGTAAAAGTTACCCGAAAACGACCAAATTTGCCGGAACCCACAATAGTAATTGATGAAAAGCGGTCAAGAACAACTGTTGCTGAAACTAAAACTAGTGATAGGGCCTCAAACCATTTAAGCGGATCATTTGAATGCTTAAATGAAGAGCAACTATCTACAGTTCACCAAGACTATTTACAGACTGTTGTTTCCAATCTCAAAGCGAATAGTGCTCAAAGAACACAAAATAATATTAAAATTAAGCCATCTGATGAGCAAAATTCTTCAAACATAGCATACCAGTCTCCTCCATTACACGAACGCTCACCAGAATATCAAATGTTTCCTGTTTATAAAGAACGTGTGTATCAATATCCAGGTATCCAAAAAACAGTTTCTGGTGAATTTACCAAAGTTAATTGCAATGATCAAATAGTTTGCCCTCAAACTAAAACAAAGATTACACAATTTGTTGCTCAACATTCTCCAAACTTTGCAAACCAATCTCCTCGCTCTCCTTCACGCTCGCCTGAAGGCAACACTACTCTTCGCTATCGAGACTATTTAAATAAAAATGCACGTACACAAACTAGTATGAATCAAAAAGTTTGCTCAGTAACTAATACAAACATTATATCTTGTGTTATGCAAAAGTCTATAGAATTAGCAAACCAGTCTCCTCAGTTACACGAACGCTCATCACAATTTTCTCCTGTTGATAAAAACCGTTTGTATCTAAATCCAGGTTTTGAAACAGTTTGTTCCCAAACTAGTACACAATCTGTTATGCAAATATCTCCAAACATAATAAGTCAGTCCCCTCGATCACTCGAACGCTCACCTGAATATCAACCTTCTCCTGTTTATAAGGACCGTTCGTATCAAGATTCAGGTTTTGAAAGAGTTAGTCTTCAAAGGAATACAACGAGTTCACCATTTGTTTTGCAAAATTCTCCAAACTTAGCAAGTCAGTCCTCTCAATCACTTGGACACTCATCTGAATACTTTCAAACTAATACACATAATTCATCATCTGTTGGAAAAAAATCTCCAAACTTAGCAAATCAATCTTCTGGATCTCTCGATCACTCACCTGAATATCAACCTTCTCCTGTTTACAAGGACCGTTCGTATCAAGATCCAGGTTTTGAAAGAGTTAGTCTTGAAACAAATACAACGAGTACACCATTTGTTATGCAAAATTCTCCAAACTTAGCAAATCAGTCTTCTCGATCACTCGAACGCTCACCAGAGTATCAATCTTCTCCCGTTTATAAAGATCGTTCGTATCAAGATCCAGGTTTTGAAACAGTTAGTCTTCAAACTAATACAACGAGTACACCATTTGTTAAGCGAAATTCTCCAAACTTAACAAATCAGTCCTCTCGATCACTTGGACGCTCACCTGAATATCAAAGAGGTTGCCTTCAAACTAATACAAATATTTCATCATCTGTTATGCAAAATTCTCCAAACTTAGCGAGCCAGTTTCCTCGTACACTCGAACCTGAAAATCAATTTGAACCAATTTATAACGTCTTTATTGGAAGAAATAATGAATCTTACCAAATATATCGTAGAATTAGAGGAGGCCTTTCACCTATTCTTGATTTTAACCCTGTTTATAGAGAAAATTTGTTTCCTCAAACTAATACTGAAAATACACCATCTATTATGCAAAACTCTCCAAACATAGCACACCTGTCTCCTCGGTCACTCGAACGTTCACCTGAACATTCTCTTTCTAATGTCTTAAAAGACGGTTTGTATCAAGACCCAGGTAACCAAAAAATACTTCCAGGAAATTGTGATATAATGAATAGCAGAAGAGTTCAAATTAATACAATGATTACACCAGCTGTTACGCAAAATTCTTCAAACTTAGTAAACCAGTCCTCTCAATTACTCGAACGTTCATCTGAGATACAAACTACCGCTCGAAACTCTCCATATCATATAGTTAAACAGTCGCATCGGTCAGTTGATCGCTCACCTGAGACACCAACTGCAGTTCATAACTGTCCATATATAGCTAAGCAGTCAAAGCGGTCATACAGCCGCTCCCCTGAGACACCCACTACTATTCGAAACTCTCCACATATAGCTAAGCAGTCACATCAGTCAGTCAATCCCTCACCTGAGATACCAACTACTGTTTGGAACTCTCCACATATAGCGAAGCAGTCGCGTCGGTCAGTCGACCACTCACCTGAGACTCCGAGTGCTGTTCGAAACTCTCAACATATAGCTAAGCAGTCGCATCGGTCATTCAACCGCTCACCTGAGACACCAAGTGATGTAAGAAACTCTTCACGTATAACTAAGCAGTCAAATGAGCCTCCCGATAGCTCACCTGAAACAAACTGCCGTTCGAAACTCTCCATATATATCTAAGAAGTCGCATCTGTTAGTCGATTGCTCACCAGAGACAGCCACTGGTGTCAAAAACACTCCATCTATAGATAAGCAGTCACATCAGTCGGTCAACTTCTCATCTGAGATACCAACTGCTGTTAGGAACTCTCCACATACAGCTAAGCAGTCGCATCGGTCAGTCGACCGCTCACCTGAGACTTCAAGTGCTGTTCGAAACTCGCCACATATAGCTAAGTGTTCACATCCGTCAATCGACCACTCACCTGAGACTCCAAGTGCTATTCGAAACTCGCCACATATAGCTAAACAGTCGGGTCAGTTGTTCAACCGCTCACCTGAGACTCCAACTGCTGTTCGAATTTCTCCACATGTAGCTAGTTATTCGCATCGGTCATTCGACCGCTCACCTGAGACACCAAATGATGTTAGAAACTCTTCACGTATAGATAAGCGGTTGAATCAGTCACCTAATCGCTCACCTGAGACTCGAACTGCCGTTCGAAACTCTCCATATATATCTAAGCAGTCGCATCTGTTATTCGATTACTCACCAGAGACAGCAACTGGTGTCAAAAACACTCCATCTATGGATAAGCAGTCACATCAGTCGGTCAACCCCTCATCTGAGATACCAACTGCTGTTAGGAACTCACCACATACAGCTAAGCAGTCGCATCGGTCAGTCAACCACTCACCTGAGACTATAATTGCTGTTCAAAATGCTTCACATATAGCTAAGTATTCCCATCGGTCAGTCGACCACTCACCTGAGACTCCAAGTGCTGTTCAAAATTCGCCACATAAAGTTAAGCAGTCGCGTCGGTTAATCGACCGCTCACCTGATTCTTCACCTTCTGTTCGAAACTCTGCACATATAGCTAATTATTCGCATCGGTCATTCGACCACTCACCTGAGACACCAAGTGATGTTAGAAACTCTTCACGTATAGATAAGCGGTCGAATCAGTCACCCAATCGCTCACCTGAGACTCAAACTGCCATTCGAAACTCTCCATATATATCTAAGCTGTCTCATCTGTTAGTCAATCGCTCACCAGAGACAGCAACTGGTGTCAAAAACACTCCATCTATAGCTAATCCGTCACATCAGTCAGTCAACCTCTCATCTGAGATGCCAACTGCTGTTCGAAACTCTCCACATACAGCTAAGCAGTCGCATCGGTCAGTCGACCGCTCACCTGAGACTATAAGTGCTGTTCAAAATGCTTCACTTATAGCTAAGTATTCCCATCAGTCAGTCGACCACTCACCTGAGACTCCAAGTGCTGTTCGAAATTCGCCACATAAAGTTAAGCAGTCGCGTCGGTTAATCGACCGCTCACCTGATTCTCCACCTTCTGTTCGAAACTCTGCACATATAGCTAATAATTCGCATCGGTCATTCGACCGTTCACCTGAGACACCAAGTGATGTAAGAAACTCTTCACGTATAGATAAGCCGTCGAATCAGTCACCCAATCGCTCACCTGAGACTCAAACTGCCGTTCGAAACTCTCCATATATATCTAAGCTGTCTCATCTGTTAGTCAATCGCTCACCAGAGACAGCAACTGGTGTCAAAAACACTCCATCTATAGCTAAGCAGTCACATCAGTCAGTCAACCCCTCATCTGAGATACCAACTGCTGTTCAGAACTCTCCACATACAGCTAAGCAGTCGCATCGGTCAGTCAACCGCTCACCTGAGACTATAAGTGCTATTCAAAACTCTTCACATATAGCTAAGTGTTCACATCCGTCAATCGACCACTCACGTGAGACTCCTAGTGCTGTTCGAAACTCGCCACATATAGCTAAACAGTCGGGTCAGTTGATCGACCGCTCACCTGAGACTCCAACTGCTGTTCGAATTTCTCCACATATAGCTAGGCAGTCGCATAGTTCAGTAGATCGCTCACCTGACACACCAAATGCTGCTCGAAATACTCCACATATAGCAAAGCAGTCACATCGGTCATTCCACCGCTCACCAGAGACACCAAATGCTGTTCAAAATACTTCACACATTATAGAAAAGCAATCGCATCAATCAGTCAACCACTCGCGTGAAATACTGACTGCTGTACGAAATTCTCCATATATAGGTAAGCAGTCATCTCGGTCAGTCGACCGTCACTCTGAAACACAAACTGCTATTCTAAACTCTCCACACATAGCTAAACATTCGCATCTGCCATTCGACCGCTCACCTGAGACACTACGAAACCCACCACACATAGCTAACCACTCCTATCAGTCAGTCGAACACTCAGATGAGGCACCAACTGCTGTCCAAAACACTCAACATATAGCAAAGCAGTCGCTTCCATCAGTCAACCGCTTACCTGAGATACCAATTGCTATCCAAAACTCTCCATATATAGTTAAGCAGCAGTCACCTCGGTCAGTCGACCGCTACTCTGAGACACCAACTGCTAATCTAAACTCTCCACACATAGTTAATCACTCGCATCGGTTATTCGGCCGCTCATCTGAGACACTAACTGCTGTTCGAAGCCCACCACAGATAGCTAACCAGACACACCGGTCAGTCGAATACCATAAGGAAAAACGATGTCTCCAAGTACACAAGAATTATTCAGATCCATCACAGAATATCCTCGTTGAATCTATCGATTCGAATATAACTCAGCAAAGTAGTGGACTATATTCACAGAATATTCCCGTTAAAGAATTCAATGATATGAATTACATTCGACAATCTGATGGGCCTGCAAGTGTTACAGAGTCACAAACACAGAATGTTCACATTAAAAAATGTATTGACGTGAGTCATACTATAGACAGTGATACAGAGGACAGAGCAGTTAGCGGTCTTTCCAACTTTGCTAACGAGTTTGTGGATTCCAGAACGATCTCAGAGCAAGTTTTAGTTAATAAATTAAATACTGTCATAACAAACATACAGGAAAACATTTCCGATACATATGCTATGTTTGATGACTTTAGTGCTACATTTATTAAATTTTCCGAAAAAATTAACGCAACGATTGATTCATTCAAGCGTTCTTAATCAGTCATATTTAAAAAAATGCCCTAGTGCAAGTCGAACTCGCGCACTGAGGGTTCCGTACAAACTTGTAGGTACAAAAGAAATTACTTAGGTAGATATTTACTAGTACGTACCTGTAAATAGAACTATTCTGCTCCATCACTGTAATCGTCTCGTTATTTTCTGTAAATTACTGTTTTCTGATTTTACTTTTGCTATATGTCATTGCTTCTTGCCAAATTTCATGATTCTAGGTCAACGGGAAGTACCCCATAGGTTTTGATTCTCTTGCGAGTGTCAAAATATGCGGCATAAACGGCCGTATCTTTTGAGAAGTTTGATTATTTCACAGACCGAAGGGATAGCAGACCTATATATATATATATATATATATATATATATATGATATTAATTTCAACTTGATACCTCCTCGCGTGCCTGAGAAAAAGGGTATTGACAGACAGACAGAGACATAGACGGACAACGAAGTGATCTTATAAGAGTTCCTTTTTTATACGCTTTATATTAGCTTCACTTGTATGTTTGTATATTTGTATGTTTGTAACCGACTCCTTT
The DNA here is from genome assembly GCA_946251855.1 of Alsophila aescularia. Lineage (NCBI taxonomy): Eukaryota > Metazoa > Arthropoda > Insecta > Lepidoptera > Geometridae > Alsophila > Alsophila aescularia. The sequence goes on along the minus strand of OX276378.1, from coordinate 13,681,143 downwards.
GGACGCTATTTTGACCCACTTTAAACGGTTAGATTTCATTCAAATTTTTGCTCACGCTCTTATAAATAAACCAAACTAAAAAGTAGAAAATAAATTTTAATAGTGTAAATAGGAAAAAATGTTTTATTTAAAAAAAAGCGTGGGGTGCTTCTCATATCTGTCAATGAATTATTTATATAACTATTGACCCATGCACCCCACGATTTTTATGAAATAAAACATTTTTTCTTATTTACACTATTAAAATTTATTCCTTTTGAGGTACGGAACTCTAAAAATGTGTTCATAGACACGTTGTAGTTACATAAATAGAAGTAAATGTTAGCGATGTCTGACTCCATCGGGTTTATGAAACGTTTGTTAACTTTGACAACAGATTAATTCTAATGCTGTCTTTGTCTGGCACTAAACAAATGATAAGGACAGCAATAGATTTAATCTGCTGTCAAAGTTAACAAACGTTTCAGAAATCCGAGGTCAGTCGCACTTAGGTCGTAGATAATTAAAATCTATAATTAGCTTATTTTTATTTCATCATAATTTGTGTTTGTTCCTGTAACTTGTATACAAATGGGTAAAGAATTGCGTATCGTATTTCTACATTATATTCTAAATATTTGATAATACTATTTTATAGGTTAATGTTTGTATTGTTAGTTTTAGTAAATATACACGTACAAAAATTTGTATCCAATCATAGGTAAACGATTCCTCATAACTTAAGAATATTCTGTAGTAAAATATGCATTAATAAATGAATGTTTATAAATTATTTAACAACTCTGTTTTTTGTACCCTATTGTTCCTAGAACTCAAGCTGCTGAGTTTCGTAATATAGCTAGATATTATTATTATTATTACTTTTAAAAGTATTATGTAACTTAAAAAATAACAAAGATTCTAGTAACTGTTTAGTTCCATGAACTGCTTTTAGCAATTAACTAGCTGTGCCCGCGGCTTCGCACGCGTGGTCATTTCTCGAAGACAAAAGTACTCTATGTGCTATTCCAAGACCATACCAATATAACATTAACATCTGATCAAAATTTCTTCAGCCGTCAATAATATTTTTAATGATTGCTTGGCTTCTACTCATCTGATTGAGATACCAATTAGACCAGTTTTTAAGTTAAACCCTTAGCTATCGTACAGTGAAACCCGCATCGCAATTTTTTCATTCGTTTTTACATGATGTGTGAACAAACAAACATAAAGACAGATGGACCTGCCTCCTTACTCTCGAACACCATTTCCACTCAATCACAATCCCAACAGTGCGTTTTAGCTAGAAAACCTAACATACACTGCAACGTGATCGTTACCTTTCGGTGTGACAACATGTCCGCCATCTTTGTTTAAAGAAATTACGTCCTTCCCCCACTTCCAACCTTTCTCCAACTTCCCCCACCCTTTCCCCTTTTTCCTACCCTTCCTTAATTTTTTTCTTACCTTCCTCCACTTCCCCTCACTCTTTCCCCACTTCCTCTACCCGTTTTCAATTTCACCCCTTTCTCCCACTCTGCGCACCACCTGCCCCATTTCCCGCACCCTTCCCCAACATCCCCCACCATTCGCCTACTTCCCCCTACCCTCCCCTCACTTTTCCCCACCTTCCCTCACTTCACCAAACCTTCCCCCACAAGTTTGGTTTTCTAGCTAAATCACACTGTTTGGATCGTGATTGAATGGTGTTCGAGAGTAAGCCATACGATTTAAATTAAAAAAAACTTGTTCAGTAGCTTATATTAAGTACCCTAGACCATTTTTTTAAATTATCTTCTAGGTACAGACTTTTTCGTACTTTATTATTTGTATATATACAGGGTTTCCCAGGAAGTAGTGATAAGCGGAGGTCCCGAGGTAGAGCACTTTCAAGGGCACCCAAATAACCCCTATAAATGAATAAAATATGTATGTTTCACGACTTTTCATATTTACAGAGTTATTCCATTTTTAAATATTTTTCACAAAATTCCAGATTACGACACAAACTTAGTAATTTTGACCAAACTAACAATAGTATTCAGTTGATTTTTTGTATGTTGGTAGTCTAGTCGTGATTCTTTTATGTGACACCAAAATCATATTGTAATTACTAGCTGTACCCGCGGCTTCGTACGCGTGTTCTTTTCTTTAGGTTCAAAGTTCCATAATGTGCTATTCCAGGACCAAAATACCAACATTTGAACAAAATTTCCTCAGCCGTCAAAAATACTTTATCAATTGCTCGGCTTCTAACTCACCGGATTGAGATACCAATTACACCAGATTTAAATCAAACCCTAAGCTATCTAACAATGAAAACCGTGACTATTACGTTTACGTGATGCGTGAACAAACAAACATACAGACAAACAGAAAGAAAGTCACCATTAACAAATTTGTTCAATACCTTTTTTAAGCACCCAAGAGCATTTTAATCATTTGAATTCATTTAGTAGTTTGGGTCCGATGCGCGGTAAAGATACGGACAAACAGACAGACAAAATTAAAAAGTAAAACAGTTTGGCTTCAGTATCGAATATAGAGAAACATCAACAAATAATATTTTATTACTTAAATATTAACATAACTTTGGACCCATATCCCGCAGAAAACCTTTACTTATTCGGGATAAAACGTGTCCTCAATTTTAACCCATCATATAACTTAAGACGGTGCCAAGTTGCATCAAAACCCGTCCATGAGTTTCAGCGTGGTATTTGTTCTTTTAAATAAGTTTCAACCCCTAAATAATAACCCATAAATTTTTCGATATGTAAAGTATCCTACTTCTTACCTAAGGGTTCCCGCAGGATTGGGGTTGAAAGTTATTTCAAAAAACACTTTTTCAAGAATAACTCTGTAAATATGAAAAGTTGTGAAACATTTTAGGGGTTATTTGGGTGCCCTTGAAAGTGCTCTACCTCGGGACCTCCGCTTATCACTACTTCCTGGGAAACCCTGTATATATACAAATAATAAAGTACGAAAAAGTCTGTACCTAGAAGATAATTTAAAAAAATGGTCTAGGGTACTTAATATAAGAACAAGTTTTTTTTAAATTTAAATCGTAAGGCTTACTCTCGAACACCATTCCAATTCAATCACGATCCAAACAGTGTGATTTAGCTAGAAAACCAAACTTGTGGGGGAAGGTTTGGTGAAGTGAGGGAAGGTGGGGGTTAGTGAGGGGAGGGTAGGGAGAAGTAGGCGAATGGTGGGGGATGTTGGGGAGGGGTGCGGGAAATGGGGCAGGTGGTGCGCAGAGTGGGAGAAAGGGGTGAAATTGAAAAGGGGTAGAGGAAGTGGGGAAAGGGTGAGGGGAAGTGGAGGAAGGTAGGAAAAAATTAAGGAAGGGTAGGAAAAGGGGGAAAGGGTGGGGGAAGTTGGAGAAAGGTTGGAAGTGGGGGAAGGACGTAATTTCTTTAAACAAAGATGGCAGACATGTTGCCACACCGAAAGGTAACGATCACGTTGCAGTGTATGTTAGGTTTTCTAGCTAAAACGCACTGTTGGGATTGTGATTGAATGGAAATGGTGTTCGAGAGTAAGGGGGTAGGTCCGTCTGTCTTTATGTTTTTTTGTTCGCGCATCATGTAAAAACGAATGAAGAAATTGCGATGCGGTTTTCACTGTACAATAGCTACCGGTTTAACTTAAAAACTGGTGTAATTGGTATCTCAATCAGATGAGTAGAAGCCAAGCAATCATTAAAAATATTATTGACGGCTGAAGAAATTTTGATCAGATGTTGGTATATTGGTATGGTCTTGGAATAGCACATAACATACACTTACACACACACACACACACACACATACTTTTGTCCTCGAGAAACGACCACGCGTGCGAAGCCGCGGGCACAGCTAGTAAAGCAATACGAACGAAAAAGTCTGTACAAAGAAGATAAATAAAAACAAATGGTCTAGAGTACTTCAAATAAGATACTGAACAAGAATCAAATAAAATATAATTGGTATCTGTCTGTTTGTCTGTATGTATGTTTGTTCGCGCATCACGTAATAATACTAGACCGATTGCGATGTGATTTTCACTGTTGCATAGCTTTGCGTTTGACTTAAAAACTGATGTACTTAGATATCTCAATCCAATGAGTAGAAGCCGAGCATTCGAGTAAAACTTTTTGACGCCCTGCAGGAATTTTAGTCAAATGTTGGTATTTGGTATTTTATGTCTTGGAATAGTACATAGAGTACTTTTAACCTAGAGAAAGAACAACGCGTCCGCAGCTGCGGTTATATCTAGCGGCACGTAAGTCTAGCGGTGAACGAAACGTTGCGGGGATCTTGGCACAGTCAAAGTTTATATAATGTGTTAAAATTTTGAATACTTTTTATCCCGAAAACTGACTTTGCCAAGATCCCCGCCACGTTTCGTTCACCGCTAAACTTACGTGCCGCTAGCTATACAGCTAGTCCTTGATATAGGCAGAATATAGATAACTATTTTTGTTAATTAGTCTTAGTAATATGTAATATACTTAAATTAAGCAAAATGCAAATAACTTCTAACAAACAAATATCTAATTTTAACTAAATTAAATATTTATAATAAAATCTTAATTGAAATTAAACTATTTTCGTAACTCTAAGGCCCGTATTAATAAATCGCTCTTGGTTGAGCTCTCAAGTGCGATATCAACTGATACGCTCTCAAGTTGTGATCAGCATCTTAAGATCGTCGCTAATTAATAAAGACATTTCAAGAGCATCTCAGATCATGTCACTTTCAAGGGCCGCATCTTAAGATACTACGTCACAAACCAGAACTTGAGAGCAAGATTGAATGAATTACGAATGAACGATTTATTTTCTTTATTGAAAGTTCGGTTTTTGCTCAAATAAGATATAGCGCAAGGTTAAAATTTATTATTTCGATGTAGTTGAATTAAATTAAATGCGATTATATTAAACGTAATGTTTATTTTCTACATAATTATCATAACCTTACTTTATTTTTTTTTTGTAAGTCCTAATATATGTCTATATTTTTAAAGTTACACTATCTATTAAAGAACTTAACGCAATTCATCAATGAATGATTATAATTTATGAAAATAAAAGTTTGTTTATTGGCCATGCAGTATTTCCAGCGCGTATCCTTTGGTTACGATTTCGGATCTTTTTAGACTTCAGCGAGTTCTCGCCAGGTTCTGATATCTACCAAATCTTCGGATCTTTTCGCAATCATGCCAAATAAATTTGTTTATTCCCAGAGGAATCATAATATTCTTATAGTGATGGTTAATATAATTATAATTATCAACTTCTGACCTAATATTTTCGAAATCCTTGATTCTAGCAACTGGCAATCAAGCTCTCAAGTCACGGATCGACTGCTCTCAACATTCTGCATTTCAAAGCGCATCTCAAGTGTGCCCTTGAGAGTCGAGACTGATTTATTATTAAACAATAACTCAGCTGATTACGGCATCTCAATCAACAGCTTAAGATGTGTTTATTAATTAGATTCGCATCTTCAGATCGCTCTAAAGAGCGCTCTTGGAGTTGAGATCGGTTTATTAATACGGCCCTTAGTGTACTTCTATTAATCACAATGAAATTTATAGAGAGAGAAAATACTGATTTGTATGGGACCGAAAAACGATCTCAATGCTCCAAGCCAACCTTACTTACCTGCACGCGTAGATCTTGCTGGATAACGAACGAGGCTCTGGCGACTGATGGATGGCGGAATATCTATCCCAAAAACAAGCGTAGCCAAATGACACAGGCCAGTGACGGGCAGCAGCATTACTGGTGCGAGAAGCTATGCCCTGCGATCGCCAAACTGCATGCCCAGCGTGGCGATTATGGGCAAAACCTACTCATGAACACAGAGGATTCGCACGCAATACTGACCCGCCACTACACTGATGAACTGCCCGACGTCATCTTAGACGAGATTGAAATGGTGCTCAAACAACTTAAGAATGGAAGGGCCCCCGGTTAGGACGGTATAACTTTGGAGCTCTTGAAAGCAGGGGGGAAACCCGTACTTTGCTTCGTTACTTCGGGAGCTTCAGGGTTTATTTAACACTGTTCTTAACAGTGGGAGAACTCCAGAGGCGTGGAGCAGGAGTATGGTAGTACTCTTCTTAACCTGTAGGTTGGTATCGGTAGCCTGTACGGAATATATAGGACTATTTTTGGAACTTTTGCAAAAAGGTAAACAAAAAGTTTTTTTTTTCTATTTTTCGTTCTCTTACCTTCCTCAAATACAGATTTTGTGTATGGCAACCTTTGAATCATTCGTTATATTATATTATATCTATATTATATTTTAAAAAAACTTTCACTTCACGCACTCGTCCACAGGTTAAAAATGGGGATAAAAACCTTTTAAAGAACTACCGACCTATTTCACTCTTGAGCCACGTCTATAAGTTGTTTTCGAGGGTCATCTCAATTCGTTTCGCAAGATCACGACGAATTCCAGCCTCCTGAATGAGGCAAGGTTTTACGGAGGATGTAGAACAATAGATGACATACACACAGTGAGGCAGATTATACAGAAGTCTGAAAAATTTACTAGGCCTGTGTCTTGCTTTTGAAGACTATGAGAAGGCCTTTGACTCCGTTGAAACCTGGGTGGTTCTAGAGTCATTGCAGCGTTGTCAAGTGGACTGGCGATACATCGAAGTGCTGAGGTTTATGTATGACGCCGCGACTATGAGTGTTCAACTACAAAACTAGTAGTCTAAATATATCCAACAGCGCGGGGAGTGAGTCAGGGGGATGTTATATCCCCAAAAATGTTCACTAATGCCCTGGAATGTATGTTTCAGACGCTAGATTGAAAAGGATTGGGCATTAATATCAGTGGCGAGAATATCACACACGATTTGTCGATGACATAGTCCTAATGGCGGAGTCGCTGCAAGACTTGCAAAGTATGATGAACAACTTAGATGATGTTTCTCGACGCATCGGTTGCGGAATGACCATAGATAAGACCAAGATCATGTTTAAAACCGATTGTAGTTAATGGTGTACCTCTTGAAGTTGTCCAACAATATGTTTCGTCATCAGCCATAAAACGTCCACTGCTGGACAAAGGCCTCCCCCTTAATAGAGGGGTGTTGCCATAATCCCCACGCTTGGCAGGCGGCTTGGGAATCGCAGAATGGTCACCACCGTTAACGCTGAGAGGATGCTGCTGCCCGTCCTCCGGTGGTGCTGGTTGCAGTTTAAGGACATACCCAAGTCCAATACAACAACAATATGTTTACCTTGGACAAAAATAGCAATTAGGTAAGAACAACTTTGAGAAGGAAGCCAATAGAAGAATTCAGTTGGGTTTGGCAGCATTCCGCAAGCTTCGTCAATTCTTCTCTCCGTCCATACACATACAGTGCCTGAAGACAAAAGTCTTCAATTAGTGTGCCCTATTAGTCATGACCTACGGAGCCGAAACGTGGACACTCACGGTTAAACTACTCCACAAATTGAAGGTCGCTCAGCGAGCTATGCTTGGAGTTTATCTGAACGACAAGATTCGTAATGAAGATATCCGACGGAGAACCCAGGTGTTCGACATAGCTCTTAGGAGAAGCAAGCTAAAGTGGCAGTGGGCTGTTCACATTTTCAGAAGAAACGATAACCATTGGGGTAGACGAGTTCTCGAGTGGAGACTACGTTTAGGCAAACGTAGTGTAGGACTCCCTGTGGCCAGCTGGAGTGACGACCTGCGAAAAGCGGCTGGAATAGAATGGATGAGGGGAGCTGCAGACCGAGCTCAGTGGCATGCGTCAGGAGAGGCCTATGACTAGCAGTGGACAGATATAGGCTGATGATGAATGTATAGAGATTTAGAATAATAAATTAAATACAGTTAAAATCATTAAATATTCGTTTATATTTTTTCATTTTTTTAATTACCTCAGTCGTACTTATTAGTACATCTGGACGTGGAACTTATTGCTTACCTTAATAGTGTTAAAGATACCTATTACTTACCTTATTTATTACCTACCTATTACCTACCTATTATGTACCTTTGCGTACAAGTCAATGGAGTAATAAATATATTTTTAGCAATTATGTTTATGCTAGCGGCGGTACTTCATGTAATGGTAACCCTTTGGGAAAAAAATGGTTATATAAAAATAGCAATAAAAAAATTGTGGACACGTTGTGCATGATTTTTGGACCCAATTACACTAACCCAAGAATATGAGTCTGATAAGTATCATGAATAATTAACCAGCATTATTTATATTTGCGGATCAGTAGCGGCAGGAAATGTTCATAACAATTATTATTCTAATAAACTGATAAGGCCGATTTTGAACTCATGTTCGCCGAATAAAATGACTAATAACAGAGCAAGCGTCCATAGTTACGATAAACGAGGTCATAGGTCTTATAGGTGGAATAACAACTATATAATTTTAAGAAGCATTTGTTTAAAAGACGGAAAGTAATAAACACCAGTCTAATTTTATTATATTTGTTAAGTAGATTAAACCATATTCAATTTTATTCCACATTGAGCACCAACAAAAATATCGATTAGTGTAATAAAATAATAGTTCAAAGTGGAATACTTCGAATAAAGTTTCTTAATTACTAAAAAATAAATATAAAATATTATTTTTTACCGTCAGCCACCGCAACCTGTCCGCAATGCCAGACGGTAAGAAAACACCTGAACACGTAGGGTACATTTTATCCAACGGCGAAGCAAGGAAGGGTAATTAATTTACCAGGCGATGTATGTGTATGTTCACGGATGTTCCAACATAGCGTAGAGCGCAGTAGAGTTATAGTTTTTGCACTTATGTCTTGTTATCCCAGAAAGAAGGAAACTCGTGCAAACCCGCAGTGCAAAAACTCTTTCAAATGAAAAGAGTATCATCCATATTGGCCTATATATCGAGAAGAAGAGAGAAGTCGGGATAAATACATAATTAATTGAGATCTGTGTTTTGTATTTTGGCTTATTATTGGTAAAAAACTTTATCTTATCTTATAAATAAGTATAATTAAAAACAAGAAGCTTTTATGTGCTGATACAGTTTAATTTTTTATGTTCTTTGATACTTTTTTTGTATATTTATTTGTCTTCTATTTGTGACCTACCCTGAAAGTTTTAGTCGCGTAGCTAATCGGGAAGTGCTCGAAATTTGAATTGCAAGATAGATAGATAGACAGATAGATAGATAGATAGATAGATGCATACATACATACATACATACATACATACATTACATACATACATACATACATACATACATACATACATACATACATACATACATACATACAAGTGAAGTTAATTAAAAGCTTTTAAAAAGGATATGCGTCGAATTGAAAACCTCCTCCTTTTAAGTTGGCTAATTAAAAGAGTCAAAGGTTAAATGTTTTTTAGGACTACACGATAACGCTGTACCTCAACCAGTACTGGAAGGATGAGAGGCTGGCGTTCGGCTTGCCAGAAGACGTGCTGACACTGTCCGGAGACTTCGCGGACAAGATTTGGGTGCCAGATACATTTTTTGCTAATGATAAGAATAGGTTAGTATCTAGATCAGATTAAGATATAAAATATGTAAAATATATGAAAGACGTGTGTTTTGTACAAAATGATGGTTTGCAATATGCATTGTCCATAAAAAATATCCAAGCACAAATTAAAAATTTAAATAACCCCCGATCACCCCATCGTAGTTCAAACAGAAAAAACCGCATCAAAATCATTAAAATATAAAATACGTAAAATGTATGAATGACGTGTTTTTTTGTACAAAATGATGGTTTGCAATATGTATTGTCCATAAAAATTAACCAAGCACAAATTAAAAATTTATATAACCCCGATCCCCCAATCGTAGTTCAAACATAAAAAACCGCATCAAAATCATTAAGATATAAAATACGTAAAATGTATGAAAGACGTGTTTTTTGTAAATGATGGTTTGCAATATTTCGTCAGCCTATACGAGATCAGAATGGCTCTCAAACATCTTAAGAGCAACAAGGCACCAGGGTAGGACGGAATAACGACAAAGCTACTGAAAGCGGGTGGAACACCGGTACTAAAAGTCCTTCAGAAGCTGTTTAACTCCGTCATCCTCGAGGGTACTACGCCAGAGGCGTGGCACAGGAGCGTAGTGGTTTTGTTCTTTAACAAAGGTGATAAACCCTCTTGAAGAATTATAGGCCCATTTCGCTGCTGAGCCTATAAGTTGTATTCGAGAGTAGTTACAAGCGGTCTCGCTCGTAGGTTTGACGACTTTCAGCCTCCCGAACAAGCTCGATTCCGGAAAAGCTTTAGCACCGTAGATCACATCTATACGCTCCGGCAGATTATACAGAAGACCAAAGAGTATAATCGGCCACTATGTCTAGCGTTTGTGGACAACGAGAAAGCCTTTGATTCAGTCGAGACCTGGGCAGTGCTACAGTCATTACAGCGGTGCCAGATTGATTACCGGTACATCGAAGTGTTGAAGTGTTTGTACAGCAAGGCCACCATGACAGTTCGTCTTCAAGATCAGAGCACGAATTCTATCCAGCAGCAAAAAGGGGTGAGACAGGGAGACGTTATTTCTCCGAAACTGTTCACCTCTGCACTGGAAGATATATTCAAGCTTCTGAACTGGAACGGATTTGGTGTTAACATCAATGGCGAATACATCACTCACCTTCGATTTGCTGATAATATAGTCATCATTGCTGAAACCCTGAAAGACCTAAGCACACTGCTCAGTGACCTCAATATTGTTTCCCATCAGGTGGGTCTTAAAATGAACATGGGCAAGACGAACATCATGTTAAATGCCCATGTCGTACCCATGCCAGTTTATGTTGGGAACGATATTATCGAAGCTGTTGATCACTATGTCTACTTGGGTCAGACGATCCAACAGGGTAGATCCAACTTCGACAAAGAGGTCATTCGTCGGTTGACCTCTCCAACTCGGATGGGCAGCGTTCGGGAAATTACGCCATATCTTCTCGTCGCAGATACCGCAGAGCCTCAAGACGAAAGTTTATAATCAGTGTTGCCAGTGATGACATACGGCACTGAGACGTGGTCGCTAACTATTGGTCTCATACAAAAGCTCAGAGTTGCGCAGCGTGCAATGGAGAGAGCTATGCTAGGTGTTTCACTACGTGATAGAATCAGAAATGAGGAAATCGTAGAAGAACGAAGGTTACTGACATAGCACTCAGAGTTTGCAAGTTGAAGTGGCAATGGGCAGGCCATATAGTTCGCAGAACCGACAACCGCTTGTGAATAAAGGTTCTCGAATGGCGACCACGAACAAGCAAGCGAAGTGTGGGGAGACCCCCCACACGATGGACCGACGACAACAATGTCGTCGGTCCCCACACAACAAAGCCATCGCAGGAAGTCGGTGGATGGAGGTGGCACAAGATCGCTCGTCATGGCGCTCTTAGGGGGAGGCCTATGTTCAGCAGTGGACTTCTAAAGGCTGACATGATGATGATGATGATGATGATAATGATGATGATGATGATGATGATGAACCAAAGGAATATAATGTTTGGTTGTTTTTCGTATGAAGTAGGGCTGGCCTCTGGTGTCAGAGTTTGTCAGGCCACCCGAGGGCATCTGACATGGTTTAATAACTGCTATTGATCAATAACAGCCGGAACCGACAGCTTAACGTGCCCTCCGAAGCACGGAGCGATGGAAAACCGCACATAACTTAAAAAAGTCTCAGGTGTGTAGCCTAGACACGAACCCGGTATCATTGAATTCTAAGTTGCACTATTGAACCGTTGGGCTAACATCGCTTATTATGTTAAGAATATAATATCTGCTCCAAACTGAAAATTAATAATTTAAAATGATTATCAATAAAACTGTAAAAAGTTGATGATAAATAATAATACAAAAGATTCTCAGCTGACCACTAGTTTCACTTTCTATATTCCTTCTCTATGCATCATGTCTGAAGGTCTAATATATAGTGGCACATATGCTCTAATGATGATTTTCCCAAATGAACTAAAACTCTATTGCGTTAATCATACGTTTCAGTTTTCTTCACGACGTAACGGAGCGGAACAAGCTGGTCCGGCTCGCCGGCGACGGCAGCATCACCTACGGCATGCGGTTCACAGCGACGCTGGCCTGCATGATGGACCTGCACTACTACCCCCTCGACAGCCAGAACTGCACCGTCGAGATTGAAAGCTGTGTGAATCCTACACTTGTGATAGATCACCGGCAGCTTGCGTCCGTCATGCTTGGACATGAGGCGGCATTCGTGCCTTCATTATCAGAAAGCTTGCCTAATGTTTGATCCATTGCAACTGTATTGTGCTATGATTATAATTTTCCGTTGTTTCCCTTACTCACCTGCCATGCTAATCTTTTTTTGCTATTTTCTAATGTCTTGAAAAATTATACTCATGTTAAAAAGCTGTTCGATTTGGACCCCTAAAATTATTTATGATTAGGTTGTTGTTCGCGCGGCTTTCACACGCAAAAGGCTAAACACCAATTTTGTTAAAATGTTGCGTGTAATTTTTAGAATGTTTTTGCACTGTTTTTTTCCCAAATAATATTGTAAAAATATCTCAAACAAAAAACACTATACCTTTTTCATATACGAAAGAAAAAGGTCTGCAAAACACAAATTTAAGTTTCACAGTTATAAGAGATGTGCTTGACTTACCTCACATTTTAATTCAACAAGCACATATTAAAACTTTATATAACCTCCGACCCCCCATTATAGCTAAGAACCATCTCGATTACATCAGCTTACAAACAGAAAAAAAACGCATCAAAATCGGTCCATTCGGTTGGGAGCTACGATGCAGACACACACAAAGTGACACAGTGACGCATTGCACACCCTAAACATATAGCACCTGTCTCTTTGTTCGGGAGTTAAAAAGAACATAGTATTGACAATTCATGTTACGTAGGCCACTTCAAACAAGAAAAGCAGTTACTCGGTACCTACATAATAAAACTTAAAAAAAAGAAAAAAATAGTTTTTCCAATATATATTTTTTATTTGCTTTTGTCTTTTTATACGTTTATAAGTGTAATTTTTACAAAAATTTTAATACATTTTTAGTCGCAGTTTCACTTGTTACGTTTTTTCTTGTAGGTTTTTTCGTTTTTTCTTCTTTTTGTTTTTTTTCGTTGTCATCGATTTGTGAGCTACCCTGAAAGTTTCAGCAGGATAGCTAAGCGGGAAGTACTCGAAATTTGAGTTGCAAGATTCCGGGACACAGAAATACACAATACATAGATAGATACATACTCGTACATACAAGTGAAGTAAACTAAAAGCTTTTATAATAGGCATATAAAGATCGATATCTTTATATTTCCAAACGCTTAAATTCATTACAAGCTGCACCCCTGCACTAGCATCTCTTTAGAACAAAAGTTAAACAGACTGCTAACGTCGTACTTTGACTTGCAGATGGCTACACAGTGTCGGACGTGGTGATGTACTGGAAGGAGACGCCAGTGCGAGGAGTTGAAGACGCTGAGCTTCCTCAGTTCACTTTACTGGGACATGAGACCAATGACAGAAAGGTAAGCTTGGAAGCTCCAAATTTCCTCTAAAGCTTGTTGGAGGTTGAAGTGAACCAGTCAACAGCATTTCAAAACCTTTTGTAGGTACTTTATCCGCTTACGGATAAAGTACCGTAAGCACTTACTTATAACTCTGATAGCAAACTAGCAACGCCGCCACAGAATAAAAAAAAGTACGCGGCATTTAAAGCTCCGTTTGTGTTAGAGAGCTGTCATACTTCCCTGCAGTGTTCACACTGACATACCTACACGCGCTTCTTTTAGTGATTGCGAAACGTAAGCACAGTGCTTATTAAAAAAGGAGTGTAATGTTTTCAGGGCTCATGTATGTTTGTCTGTATATCTGTATGTATGTATGTATGTGAGTTTATTTATTCCACCATCACTTTTAAATGCCTGAACAGATTTGGATGTATTGGGAATCGTTAGAATCCTTGCATCATCCCGAGTAATATAGGAAACAAGCTTTCCCGCCCTCGACGTCGTCCGCGCGGACTACAGATTATCGCGAAAAAAAGGATCCTATGTAAGATTCAGATTCATTTATTTGCTTAAAATACAGGTAAAAAAGATGACAAAATTATAACAATTAGATAGATCTCCGCATTTTGTGTATGAAGACGTGCAACATTAATACAAAGAAAAATAATAAAAATTACATAACAAGCACATGTTATTCTAGGATATGAAAGACCAATACAACAGTGGGTATAGCACCAATGCTCATGAAGTTTTTTTGTCAGACTTGTTATTTCGTTTCCATGGTAACTGTTCCTTACAGAGAGTAATCAACATTTTCCAATGTTTCCGTCCCGTACACTATGTTTTATTCTAGGGTACAAGCTACCTCCATTCCAAATTTTATCAAAATCCGTCCAACCGTTATCGCGTGAAAGCTCCCCGAACAAATAACAGATGTTTCACTTTTATATATTGGTATGGCTTCATTTTCAAAGGCGAAAAAAATAATCTTCGTTTTTTATATTTCATTCCAACAATACCTTATTAATTTATTGACATAAAAAGTTTAAGCTCGTTTTTTGACGGGTCAGTCGTGTTTCTTCTCTTTCTTTGATGGGATTATACGCAGAACGTCAAATACGCAAAATGTCAAAGCACTGTAAGTTTTCGCAAAATGTCAACAGCCATTTTAGAAAATGTCTAAGGGACATTTTTTCTCACTCTATGTCAACAACGCACAATGTATGATGTACTTGTTTGCTAGATTAGCTTATTTGCCAGATTGTTACAACGAGCTTATCTAGAACTTTACTCGAACATACTGAAACAAACCCATGTCTCCAACGTAAATCACAAATTCATAACAAGAATATACAAGCCGCGTCTCAAGGTTGCTACAATACCACCCTCCCACAAGCAGCCAGCATCGAGGTTAAACTTTCCAAACTTTGCCAACCACTTGTGAATTCCTGGTGAAGGAACACTCTGTAGTTTGATTCTCGTAACACGACAATGAAAGCAGAATTTAATAATCGTATTTTCCATGGTTGGATGTTTCACGTCACGACCCTTGTATTTCTTAGTTCAATGAGAGAAATCATCATGGGTTGGCAACTTGACACAGAAAACAATATCACACTATCATTATCAAGTAACTCCTTTCTGTCTGATTGTTATATTTTCACGACTAAACGGCAGAAACGATTTTGATAATTTGTCATGGATGTTTAGG
Organism: Alsophila aescularia; assembly: GCA_946251855.1. Lineage (NCBI taxonomy): Eukaryota > Metazoa > Arthropoda > Insecta > Lepidoptera > Geometridae > Alsophila > Alsophila aescularia. The sequence continues at coordinate 13,665,911 of OX276378.1, read as the reverse complement.
AGTGCATCATAAGGGAAGGATTTTTACTTTTTACCCTTAGAAAATAGACACGCGGGAAAAGCCGCGAGGCGCAGCTAGTAAATTAAACTAACCGATCAAGAATCACCTACGCAAACGAAAATTGGTCCAAAAATATTAATAATCAAGAATCTAAAGCTTGTTTCTCTTTTTTGTTTCAACAATCAAATGATGAAACCTCTTCGAGTTTGTGCTTTTTTTATTCGTTTTTACTAAACCAATTTTGATGGATTTTATAATGTACCACACTGTAGGTATATTCATGCAAGTTAAAAATAAACATCTAATTTGGTTCAGAAATCCCTAAAATATGAGAGAACATTAACACCAAAACAAATCGTAAATCGATTTTAAGATCTAAGAAAAAACTAAACCATTTTAATGAAATTGATGTTTGACCCCCAATAAAAATCTACCCTTATTAAATAACCAAGAATCATTCAAATCGGTTCAGAAAACCAGCATCTTTATCCTCCCAATAAAAAACAACTAAACCAATTTTGATTAAAAAATACGGGTCTGGCTATGATGGGGCGCACGGCCGTTTGTGTGTCGTGAAACGTCTACGCCACGTGCATTTTGATCCGGTTTAGGAACCTTTCGTGCGCTCTGTGATGGAGTTTAGGGTGCCGTTATGAGCTCCAGAACTTCTTGTTTACAACTATGGGGCTAATCTTTATTTTAGTATGGACTTTCCGGGCGCTGCAGCCATTTATGTGTTTTTTGTTCACCACTTTTTGATTAGTCTTATGTAGACTTTTGTAAACTTTTTCATATTGAATCAAATTTTCTCAACGAGATCTTTGCAACAACACCCGAATCAATACTTTACCCTATCTAAATAACAAGTTATACCACAAAAAAAAGATAAAGATCACTAAAACCTTTTTTTTTGGTTTTAGTCTGCCCCTTGTGTCTTTTGACTAAAACTTAACATTACATAATCGAGTTGACTATGTAAGCTAAAAATTACAACAAAATTAGATCTCTGGAGCTTATAGAGTTACACAGACATAAAAGTGTGACGATATAGACCTTGTGGTTACGGTTTCGGTGTGATTTTAAAGATGTTTGTAGTCAAAAAAGGGACCTAATTGGAGTCCTTCCCTTTCAAATAAAAAAATAATTATCCAAATGGGTTCAGAAGCTTTAGAGATATGAGGTAACAAACATACAAACAAAAACACGACTTGAGAACCTTCTCCTTTTGTAAAGACGATTAAAAATATGGGACCCCATCACAGGGAAACAACAGAAAGCGGAATTCAGCCTCTTTGGACGCCATGAGTACATTTCCAACTGGTTATTATAGCCATAGCGGAATAAGTTCCTTGTGAACCTTGTGTTCCTTTATGGAGTACAACGCCATCTGTTATATCACTGAGAACTTTTATCCTTGGAAATTCTTTTGTTTTAATTTTTAAGGTGTTCACGCGACAGGCGAGGTTCTATACATACATTTTAAATGTTGTGCTTGTATTCGAGTATCAGACTGTTTATATAATAAATGCTACAATTATCTAAAATTATCGTTTACAGGAGAAACTAGCGACAGGAGTCTACCAGCGGCTATCGCTGAGTTTCAAGCTGCGGAGAAACATAGGTTACTTCGTATTCCAAACGTACCTGCCGAGTATACTCATCGTGATGCTGTCCTGGGTGTCATTCTGGATCAACCACGAAGCGACATCAGCGAGGGTTGCGCTAGGTAAACAAGCCCAAATAAAAAAATAAAATAACGCTCGACCCCCCAGAACCTCGATCACATCGGCTTTCGAACATAAAAAAAACACATCAAAATCAACCCATTCGTTTGGGAGCTACGATCCTCACTCACTGTTTCCCCATTATAGCTAAGAAACATCTCGATCACATCAGCGTTCAAACAGAAAAATCGCATCCAAATCGGTCTATTAGTTTGGGAGCTACGATGCCACAGACAGACACACGGATACATACAATGATACAAACCCTAAACTAAAAAACCCTCTTTAGAGTTCGGGGTTAAAAATTAGACAATACTAACTGTGTTTTGAAAACTAATCTAGTACAAATATTAGTTTTTTCGGGTCAATGAAATCTTACCTATAGCACAGTGCATATACTTATAGTGTAAGTACTATAATATATGTACTGTGCCTATAGTAACTTCTTGTTCTTGGTTCTTTCAATAGGGCCCTATTTCATAAAACTAGTACACTGACAAATGTCAGTCAAACTATCGAAATGTCATGCATTTCTTTTTTTTTTTTCTTTTTTTTTTTATTACGTACTAGGCAATCGTTTGACCACGATCTCACCTGATGGAAAGCGATGATGTGTTCGAAGGTGTAGCACGCTTGCTTGTTTGCTATGAAACGCAGGTTTGGCGTATTCGACTGACATTTGAGTTTTATTATGATTTGAAATAGGGCCCTGACGAAAATATACCTAGGCTAGTATATTGCCGACTGCCATCGATTTTAGCCGAATATAATTAGATGAATAACTAAACCTGTTACAATTTTCGTAGAATCTCTAATTTTTTGAAAAATAAAATGCTGCCCATGTTACTCACTGATAATGTAGCTATCCATAGCGAAAGAATTTTTTAAATCGGTTCAGAATTTTTTGACTTTAGCCATTACTAACAAACAAACAAACAAACAAACAAACAATCAAATCTTTCCTCTTTATAATATTAGTGTAGATGTATGTATGTTTGTTCTTTTGTGGCGCTCTAGAGACCAAATGCGTGGGCAGATTTTGGTGATTCCTACGTCAATCAGGCGCGGTCGCAGCCTGAAATTTTGAAGGGGGTCCCTAATAATAAAATATGTCGAGTAAATTAGACTGCAATGCACAATACATAATTTTATTACACACATTATAAAACTTAAGGAAGTCTTCTATTTTTATTGGAAAATCGGGTGATAATATTGCAGAAGTCTGGGGGTCATCTCTGGATGAATATTTAGCCTTTCAGCCTCTCTTCTAACATGTTTGCTCTCAACCTATTATTTATTCTGTGTCTCACCAAGTTTGTATACGAGTTAGCGTAGAAAATGATCTCTCTGCCGTCGCACTGCTTACATGAAGGGTTGCCAGAATATTTAGCAGTCTTTATATTTGGGTAGAGCTCATCGTCGCAAACTTCGATTTTAGAAACACCACCACTTAGGAAATGTTGTGTCAATATTTTCTTTGAGCTCCCGTTTCCACTTTGAAATCTATAGCTGACACTCAAGGGCGTATTTTAAGATTTGGCGTCCCGGTCCTATAAGGTTTTTAAATAAACCGGACAAGTGCGAGTGAATTCGCTTGGAACGTGTTTGGGTCACAGAAATCAGTCCAGTAGATTCGGAGCAAATTGTTGATAAACGCACAGACAGACATACACATAAGTGATCCTATAAGAGGTTCCATGTTTTTTTATTCGGACGTAAGGAACACTAAAAAGTGATATTCTTTTATTAATGAAAAAAGCCCTTATGTAAAAAAAATGTGATGCACTAACTGGTTAACGAATGACACTGTGATAATAATTAAGCGCGAGCGAAGCGAGCGTGAAATTTTTAAACAATTCTATCAGTGCAAAATGAAAACATCGTTTCAAATCATGTTAAAAGGATAGTAAAGCGCCTGCGAGCGCAGCGAGTGCGTTTTTTTAGCTATTTCTAGAAGTGTAAAATTAAAACATAATTCAAAATTATGTAAAAAGGTTAGACTTATCATAAAGCGCGAGCATATCGATCGCAAAAATGTTGAGGGATTTGTATTAGTGTAAACATGAGCAAAAGCTGCAAGCTGCAAGAGGCGGCTTCCGCCGCCTGCCGCCCCGGGCCATGGCCTTTTTGGCCCTAGGGTAAATACGCCTCTGCTGATACACTTTAACGACAGTGGCAGCAAGAACGCTCAAGAAATGGGAATACAATTCTGATGTTTACTTCTTCTATACATTCAGATTGTGGCATAAAAATGCCTAAACCGAAAAGGTTCATCGTATCCGCCGAAAGTCGGTCCTTTAGGTCAGTCATGTTTTGTCTAAGTGTCCATCCCTATTTTCAACGCTTTTTAAACGGATTATCATAAGTATCTTTCCAATAAACTGACAAATTACGTAGGTAGAAAATATTACCTATGCAATCTTTTAAAACGAGTCATATCGACTTTTCCTTAATTATATTATACTTATAATAAAACTGTAACGGGTCCAATTCTGTACATTGAAGATATTTAGTTTTTTTTTGGACCTTACTCTATATTCGATACTGAAGCCAAAACTGTATTTTTTCATTTTTGTCTGTCTGTCTGTATCTTGGCTAGGCATCACGCCGAAACTACTGAATGAATTTAAATGAAACTTGGTATGATTTGAGTTCATACTACGAGGTAGGACATAGGCTACTTTTCATCCCGAAAAATGAGAGGGTTCCCGCAGGATTGGGGTTGAAAGTTATTTCAAAAAACACTTACTACTCTGAAACTACTAGACGGATTTTAATGCAACTTGTGCCAAGTTGCATTAAAATCATAGTTTATATGATGGATTAAAATTGAGGATACTTTTTATCCCGAAAAAATAAATAGTTCCTGCGGGATAATGTCCCAAATTCTGTAAATTAAAGATATTTTGTAATTTTTTTTGGGGGCCGTTCAATATACAATACTAAAGCCAAAACTGTATTTTTTTAATTTTTGTCTTTCTGACTGTCTGTTCGTCTGTCTGTCTGCACCTTGGAAGTGCATCACGCTGAAAATACTCAATGAATTCAAATGAAATTTGGTATGATTTGAGTTCATACTTTGAGGTAGGACATAGGATACTTTTCATCCCGGAAAATTAAAGGGTTCATACATGATAGGCGTTGAAAGTTATTTAAAAGAACACGTATCACGCTGAAACTACTTGACGGATTTTGTTGAAACTTGGCGAAGTCATAGTTTATATAATGGGTAAAAATTGAGGATACTTTTTATCCCGAAAAATAAAGTGTTCCTTCGGGTTAATGTCCAAAATTCTGTTGATTGAAGATATTATGTAATTTTTTTTGGAGGTCGTTCTATGTTCGATACTAAAGCCAACACTGTATTTTTTTTATTTTTGTCTGTCTGTCCGTCTGTCTGTCTGTCTGTACTTTGGCAGCGCACCACGCCGAAAACACTTAATGAATTCATATGAAATTTGGTATGATTTGAGTTCACACTTCGAGGTAGGACATTGGATACTTTTCATCCCGAAAAAATTAAGTGTTCCTGCAGGATAGGGGTGGAAAATTATTTAAAAGAACACGTAGCACGCTGAAACTATTCGACGGATGTTGATGCAACTTGGCACAGATATAGTTTATAAGATAGGTGAAAATTATGGATACATTTTGTCCCGAAAAAATAAAGGGTTCCTGTGGGATATGCGTCCAAATTCTGTAAATTAAAGATATAGTGTTTTTTTTTGGATGTTACTCTATATTCTATTATGAAGCCTAAAATGTATGTTTTTTAATTTTGTCTGTCTGTTTGTCCGTATCTTGACCGCGCATCGCACCCAAACTATTAAATGAATTCAAATGAAAAAAATACTTTTGGGTGCTTAAAAAAGGTATTGAACAATTTTTAAGCACCCAAGATTTTTGTTAATCGTGTCTTTCTTTTTGTTTGTCTGTATGTTTGTTTGTTCAATCATCACGTAAAAACTATGCGACCGATTGCAATGAGGTTTTCATTGTTAGATAGCTTAGGGTTTGATTTAAATCTGGTGTAATTGGTATCTCAATCCGGTGAGTTAGAAGCCGAGCATTTCATAAAGTATTTTTGATGTCTGAAGAAATTTTGTTCAAATGTTGGTATATTGGTCCTGGAATAGCACATTATGGTACTTTGAACCTAAAGAAAAGAAAACGCGTGCGAAGCCGCGGGTACAGCTAGTAAAAAATAAAAAACTTCGTTCTTTGTTGCTTACCTACATGTCGCATTTAGGTTGTTATGGGCATCGTTAGGCGTCGCAGTTCATAAAAGCACCGTTAGATGTGTGCAAAAAAATAAAATGCAGACTATTTTTTCTTATATTTTTAGAAGATATTTCAATTTGACGAGTACGATTTTGGGGGGTTCATTTCCCTGTGACCACCCCCCCCCCTCCTCCCCCCTTCGGACCGCGCCTGACGTCAATCGATTTGACTTAATCTTACGAGCATCAACCTCAATTCAACACGGCAACCAAAGAGTATACAAATACTATACGGCAACGACCAGACGCAATACTATGAAAAAAAAAACTTTTCTTTCCTCTTTTTAGTTTTGTTCTTACTTTGCCTTGTCCTACGACAAAGTAAGGTTATATCTTTTTCTTTTTTTTTCAATTTCTTGATCGAATACGTGTTCAGGTATCACCACGGTTCTCACGATGACGACAATCAGCACCGGCGTCCGCAGCAGCCTGCCCCGCATATCATACGTGAAAGCCATCGACATCTACCTGGTCATGTGCTTCTTCTTCGTCTTCGCGGCGCTGCTGGAGTACGCCGCGGTGAACTACACGTACTGGGGCGCTCGCGCCAGGAAGCGGGCCAAGTTAAAGAACAGGGACCAGATGTCGACGAGCACGAGCGTGGAGAAGGACCTAAAATGCCCCGGTGAGTGACGCTTGGAAGGTTTGTTGTATTAGAGTTAGTGAGATCAGCAAGGTCGAGCTTTGGAAGTTCCGCCATGTTGCAAGGAAGGAGAGGACCTTTCGCATTCAGATTCTTAGTATTGCATGGAAACCCTATTGGGGTCACTTCTCCACAGGATTTTCACCGGCCTGTGCTGCTGAGAAGGATTTGAAGCAAAAAAGACAATTTAAAAAAATGCCATTAGCCATTCTTATTGTTTTTCGCTCATCAAGCCCTTTCATTTACCCATACCATAGGGGAATTATTAGGGAAATTACACATCGGCATTTTGTGACGTCCGCTATATTGGACTTAGAATGACGTAAAGTGACGTCAGTCACGATGAAGCATAGAATAGGCTACTCTTTCATTTGATACCTATATCATAGGGGTTACTATGGAAATTATAAATCATCATTTTTTGACGTCCGCCATATTGGATTGAGAATGACGTCACTTTACTTATTGTATTTCGCTCATCAAGCCTTTTCATTTGATACCCATATAGGTGTTGCTATGGAAATGATAATAGTAAATCGCCATATTGGATTTAAAATGGCGGCATTTAAGTAATCGTGCATTGTCACGAAACCAAACGTGTGTGCCAAATTTCAGCCCGATAACTTCAGTGGAAGCGCGTGAAATATTGATTGCAAAATTCCAGGACATACATACATACAAGTGAAGTAAAATAAAAGCTTTTAAAAACCACGATAACGTGTCTCAATATGACCAGGGAAATTATCTAAGAACTTTGGGTGTTGTCCAGACTGTGCAACATTTTTTGGTATGTCTACGCAAAAATGTAATTGTATACGGTGATGAGGCTTTGTGGCGCTGTATATATTTTGTCACCTGGCATTTCTTATTTGGAGCACTTGAAAACTAGTGTTATCGCGTGTTAAGTGTAAATCTATACTCTGGTGAGATTTGAAAATGGGATATTCAATAGTAGTAAGATCTATTGGAGATAAATGCGCAGTACTATTTTTTATTCTGTGGCTTTGTATCGATCTGGTTTGACCAGCACAACATGCTAAAACCATATCTAATATGTTTCATGAACAGCGTCTCGGTCCCCTGAAGAGATAATAGCGCTGCGCGAGTGCTCGACGGCGGTGGGGCGCGTGTCCCCTCTGCTCGGGCTCCGGTCCAAGCCGCTGGCGGCCGCCGCCGGAGCGCCTCCGTCCCTGCGGCTGCAGCGTGACCACATGCAGCTGCGGTACCGCACCCACGCGCACTCCAGGACCTCTAGAAGTTAGTATTTCCATCAAATTCAGTCTAGTAGTGGTAGGACTTGTTCAAGAGTCTCTGCCAGATAATGAAAGCTAAACATTAATGCAGACAATGTATGATTTGAAAGTACTGTTCGGTTTCTTTGTTATTTGTTTGAAATGTCCGTGTAGGTCACAGACTTCTAATATACGAGTACAGATTAGAAGTCTGTAGTGTAGGTATGCGTAGTTGTATAGTAGTTTTATTTTTACACGACTATAGCAATGCCCTTGCTTTGCTGTAGTCGTGCAGAGTAATGAGTTTAACTATGTATGTATGTATGTATGTGTTTTTTTTACTACTGACTAGGCAATCGTTCCAAAAAATCATAAAAAGATTGCTTATATTTTATCGTTTGGGTATATGGATATTCCACCATAGCGTCGCCCCTTTGGTTCGATTTGACGACCGGTTGGTCTCGTGGCTAGAGATCCTGGGTACGAAATCGTACGGTCGCGGGTTCGAATCCTGCAACGTGCAATCATTTGTGTGATGAGCAGAAATGTTTGTTTCCGAGTCATGGATGTAATATTCCTATCTATGTATGTTTATCCGTTATCTAGTGCCCATAGCACAGGGTATCCTAGTTTGAGGCTAGATAATTGGTGTGGAATAGTCCCGAATATATTATTATATTATATTATTATTATATTATATTATTATTATATTATATTATTTTGACAAGCGAGATGTCAGTAGATTATTCTTCAGGTATATCATAGGCTATTTTTTTTACCTGACTACGGCATGGCAAAGGCTTGATGATTATATGATCAATCTAAAAAATTGGTTCGAGTTTGACAAGCGAGGTATCAATCGATTCGTCTTCATTGCAAGCGTGACAAGCTATTTTTTACCACCCGACCGTAATAGGGTTTTAGTTTTTGAACTTATTAGGTAATGACGAAGTTCTAGATAATGTCAAGCTGTTCTGTTTCAGATGGTTCCTCTGGCAAGCCGAAGATGCTGCACGCGCTGCGCCGCGGCGCCACCGTCATCAAAGCTTCCATGCCGAAGATCAGAGACGTCAACGTCATCGACACATACTCCCGCGTCATATTTCCCGTCTGCTTCTCGCTCTTCAATGCGATCTACTGGACGTTTTATATATTTGATTAAGAATCTAAGATGTGCACAAATCTATTCTAACATTTATATGTACTAAATAGAATATGACAAATCTACCTGCAGGTAGACAAAGAAGTCTTGTCCAGCTGGCTTCCCTTTTTTTCTTTGGAGATTTGCATTCGTTTCTAAATTGTTTCCTGCCCCCGATTCAAAACCTTTCGATAACGAACTGAATCGATTCGATATTGTGAATTCAAAATGTCTTGAATTGAACGATTTCAAACCTAATCCACAGAATAATTAATACCGAATCGATCGACAACAGAGAAAAAAAAAAAAAAAAAAAAAATTAAAGGGCGTCACAGACGATTAAGATACTATAATATTTGATGTTACGATATCTGCCCATAAAATATTATAGCATCTTAGGGTATCACACACGGCTAAGATACGATAATATATTGAAATTATTCATTCACTCGCAGGCCGTCCTAGGTGCCACACGTATTTCTTCACCGCTTTCTATATACAGAATGATAGAATATGAGTAGTACGGTTTCACTATTAGATTTATTAGATAGCTCATCAGACGACGATTCTGATTTTGAATTTGATATGCAAATTGCATTAGCGCACTATAAAAGGTTATCATTTGTATAGAAAATCACATTAAATTTAGAAAAAGCCGCGGTGAATTTAATTTTTACGCAGATGTTTCTACAAAAAAAAAAAAAACTTATTTGAATAAGTCGAAGGAAACTTTTCTCAAAATTCATAATTTGATTAAAGGAAGATTTAGTGATACAAAATGCACACATGCGCGAGAGCATTTGTACAGAACAACGACTTGCAGTATGCTAAGAACCATCTCGTTAACCTAAGCTTTCAAACATAAAAAACCGCAGCTAAATCGGTCCATTCGTTCGAAAGCTACGATTCGCACCACTCCCCCCCCCCCCCCCCTCCCCCTCCATCCTCAAATTATAGCTATGAATCATCTTGTTTACCCCAGCTTTCAAACATAATGAAACCGCAGCTAAATAGGTCCATTTGTTTGGAAGATGGATTTTCACCCCCTTTTCTTTCTCACCTCCTCCCTCCCTCTCCCCATATATCTAAGAACCATCTCGATCATATCAGCTTTCGAACAGAAAAAACCGCATCAAAATCGGTCCATTCGTTTGGGAGCTACGATGCCACAGACACACGCACACACACACACACACGCATACACACAGTGATACACACCCTAAACTTATAACACCCGTCTCTTTGTTCAGGGGTTTAAAAAACCGTCACGAATACAAAACAGAGCAACCTGTAGAGCATATTACGATATATTTTGTATCTTAAGATAGTATATTAATATATATTTTGTATCTTTTACAATATATTTCGTATCTTAAGATGACATCTTTTAATAAATTCCATATCGCTCGATATCTTAAGATACTGTAAGATGCAAATATATACATATACAATTTATATGAACCATCACAGACGGCGAAGTTATCTTAGTTCTTTAGCGAGCGATATTTTATGTATATATTTTATTTTATTATATAATATTTTATCAATAATCGAAAGCATCGCTAAGCGAGAATCGCTTTATCGAAAGGTTCTGAATTGGGCGCTGAACCTCGCTTCGATTAACTTAATCAAAATTCAAGAATGCAATATGCTCAAGCGGAGTTGAGCTAACATTATAGCATATGAAGATGTTATAGTCGAGCGATCTGCAGTTTCAATAAATAGATACCTACTTTTAACACTAAATCTCGTTCAACCGTCTTGAGCTTTCGGTCAGTAATCAGCTTGCATTTGAGTTTTAGCCAGAGACTGAAATAGGGATTTATCGTTTTATCATTTAGCTTAGGCCCTCAGCCTACTGCTCCTATAGCTGTAAGTTATATATTATGTCACCGGTATATTGTAAGAACCGATAGGATTACAATCTGACGGATTCTAATTTAACAAGATTTATTACAAACAAAGTTTGAAGTTTTATTACAAACAGACGAAAAACTATGAATGAATATGCACGATCGAATATTACAACCAATCAGTGCACAGTTTTACAATTTATCCGATTTCTGAGATTTTATCGCAGCTGTCTTATTGTGAATCTGCCCTTGATTAGTCAGACTCGTTTTTATCACCATAGAGTTACTAATTAAACAGTCAGTCTATTGCAAATGATTTCGAGATTATTCACACCGACACACTAAAATTGAGTGAATTAGTAAACGGGCTTGAGGAACTCCTTTCGAACTGCTGGCACCCGGGGGGTAGGGCATAAGGTCGGAACACGTTGGGGTCGATTCCGTTTCGTGAGCTTCTATTTAATTCGTAGTTCTATGGTGCCAAACCTAGACCGACCAATCAGGAAAAGCTGTAATCTATTATTTATCTATTCTGTGCTGTAATATATAACAGGCGATAATATCTTTAAAATGACGTATAATTGTAAAACTGCGCAATGATTGGTCCATCAGCTAGCGAATAGTATGTTCTTTTGCGATTTTTCGTTTGTTTACAATCTTATAAATTAGGATACGTAAAATCTATCGATTTTTACAATCTAATGGTGACCTATCCATAGTAGTATACATCTTTAATACATTTTTATTTATTTAGCTTTTATACAGCTCTAAGCAGTCAGCCAAGCTTTGACTACTGCAAGCTGAGTCTGATCATTAGCAGCTCAAAATATTTAAATTATTGGCCAACGATTATGAATTATTTGTACGGATTGGAATTGAAACAATATCTTTGGGACCTAATGGTAAGGAGTAGGTAGTAACTAGTAGACATTCCGCTCGCCAATTAAAATTCTAGTTTAAACTTGAGTTATAAGGTTGGGTTTATAAATTGTGAAATTGTAATTATTTAAAACTAAGATCGTCACAAACACTAGAAGTGTAAACATTAGAAACGGGATATTTACCTTTCGTACTGGGTTACTATTATGCTATTGTACTGGGTACTGTTTGTACTGGGTTACAGTTACTTCAGTTATCCGTGATCATGGCGCTTGCAACAGAGCCAAAATATCGGGAACTCAATACAAGTAGTGTATCCATGGTAAATATCCCGTTTTGGAATATTTATACTTGTGAAATTGTTGTTTAAAATGCTTGCATACTTTGGATACCTAGGCAATAATCAAAGCAAGCATAGTAAAAAAACTTTTGAATATCGTACGTTTAATTCCTAAGTAACTGGCGAGCAATAATTATTATTTGACTAAACCTATAACGATGGTGTCCTAAATCATAGTTTATTTTATTTTCTTATGTCTCGAAAGTTTAATGTTACAATATTAGGAACTTGTTAATTTTCAATTCCGTAGAAAAAGTATTAATTAAAACTGCCAATATTTAAGTTGAATCAAGTCGAACAATATATATATTGATCTATATTGTTGCTTTTAAATTAGCTGATTTACTATTAGAATTAACACCTCGTCTTTGACACATATTATAAATACTTGAATTTAGTAAATAAGCCCTCTATTATAAAATAATACCTTGTTCTCGAATTTAATTCCTCATAACTAGACTACTAATACTAAGTAAAATAGATCGCGTTGTAAATATAATAATATATACCTACCTACCTATGTTAATTCATAGGATGGATGTCGCGAAATTTTTGTAGGAATTCTATCAATGTTCAATTTGTTAGAAAAAAATACAAGTATTTTAGGATAATATTTTAACGTTTAAGGGAAAATAAAATTTATTACGTATACGTTAGTTTTATTACAGTTTCCTGATGGTTTGATCATCATCATATTACTTATAGCACAGCGAGTAGGTAGGTACCTAATATTATATTGAATTACCTATTAGAATATGCTAAATACGTTACCACGTCGGCATATTTCCGAATTCGGTAGAATAAAAAACATGTTTCCTATGGCTGTGTGACCCAACATTTAAAATTTAAAAATATACTTAAAATGATTATTTTTTATCCGTCGTCGGTTTATTTAGCCTCCTCAAATGTAGATTGTGCGCGTGGCCACAGAATGAATAACATGGTGCGGTAAACTTTTTAATCATACTATGTACATTGCGGGGGAAGGTAAGGAAGGTCAGGAAGCAACGTCAGGATGTTCCATTGAACATTCTGCGTCGGGATTATCAATGTTGGTGTGCATAGTTGTAGGCGCTTTGTGTAAAGGTTCGATAAATCCTAGGCACTGGCAGCGGTTATGCAAACACAGGCTTGAATCAGAACAGGTACAAGCAATAAGAACAGTCTGACTACTAATTCCAAATCACAATAATTTGCTATGTGGGTAGGTAGAATATTCGGAGTTGAGATGACGGTGTATTCCCGACGTCCGCGTGCGACACGATCGCTCTGCTTGATGACTTTCGCCGAAGTCACGCCGAAGTTCCATTCAAATCGCAGCTCTCTTCGCTCGCAACGCACGCTGATTATATCCGAACCATAGACAACTATTATATACTTACACCGAACGTAGTCATCGTTTGTTTACCCTCGACGTGCCTCTTCTCCGACACATAAAAATGCTCAAAAACTCTTAAAAATGTATTCGTCCACAGGTTCGGCACATCATCATCATCATCATCATCCATAGCCTTTTTCGTGCCACTGCTGGGTATATGCAATGGTGTTAAATACTCATTGGGTATAGGCCTCTCTTTTAGTACACCACATAAATATCAACATAACCCATGAAAAGTAAATTTCCTCATCAACCTTAACAACTAACATAACTTAACTTATGTTAACTTTGAACATAGTGTGTTTACCCAATTTATTGATTTGGTCTATTTATAATATACTACCTGCTCTGCCCTACGGCTCCGCCTGTAGATTTTGCGTTATCCCACTTTGCATTTCCCCGGGGGAAAAGTAGCCTTTCTCCATCTGGAATAGTGTAGCTTTCTATCAGTTAGAGAATAGCTGCTCTGCCCTGCGGCTGCGCCCGTAGTTTTCCCGTTAACATTATCTCACTAAAAAGTAAAAAAAAAAAAAAAAATTTAAAACAAACTGACTGAAATCGTATAAAACTTAAAATAAGGAAATAATTCAACATTTTTGTCGCCCAGGCCTCAATTTTTTTTATTTTTTTTTAACTTTTATATTATTTGAAGTCGGTTTATTTTTTAATATTTGTTTTTATTTCTCACTGTTGGATTAAAGTAGGCCTAAGAAATTGGCCATACTAGAAACAGTTAATAGTCCGTATCTCTTAAACTACTGAACCGATTTTGATGAAACTGAAACTATTATAAAAATAATTATTGCAATCGGACTTGTAGTTTTCGAGAAATACGCGGACAAACATAATTATTTACATACACAATACATACATACATTCGCGAAATGGTAGGTATATATGTTCAGATACCTACTTACTCATATAGACTAAACATATAATTATGATTATTACGCATTTTTGCCAATAGGTACTACAATACACATCAACTTGAGAACCACAGATTTGAGAACAAAGGGAGATTTGTCGTTAGCAAAATATTGTTCGGGACCGACGGCCACCTTATTCTTTCCACTTATTTCACTAACTCAAAGTAAAAAATAATTAGTATAGCACACATACTCATTTTCTCACGCATACTACAAAAAAGTCTCCCAACACCAATGAAGCAAACATACAACACATTCAAAAAAGTGGCGGTGTTGCGCCCTGTCTCCACATAGACATAATACACACACACACACACAACGAGAAATAGAGATAGAAGTTGCTGTCGATTAAAAATACGATGAAATTTAATATCAAAAGAACTGGAGTATGAAATGATTGGTGGAAAAACAAAAAAACTATTCACACATAAATCATTCTTTAACATTACAATACAATACAGTTTTAAAAATCTATATTTATAAAATACAAACACAAAAAATGATTGTACCTATGTTCGTTATGGACTTTGAAATCATCCAACCGATGTGCCCCAAACCGGTTTCATTAGAAAGGCAAAATAATGCGAAGATGTTTTTTTAGATATAACATGGAAATTAATAAAAGTTTTTTTTATAATTCTTTGTACATTTTTTATGGAACGGCCTTTTTTGATGCTATCTTGAGTACAAATAGTATTTTTTAAGCTTTTGAATCAAATTTGACCAAAATTCTTGAGGATTTTGAACTTTTGAAGCTTTTTAATCTAATTTGACCAAAAATCCTAAGGTTTTAAAGCTGAAGGAGTTGTCAAAATGACAGATATCAAAGTGACAGGTGTCAAAGTGATACCTTAGTGGTTCAAATGATGATGTCAATAATATAACCCATCAAATTCAATTGAAGCTACCCGGTGAAGTTGTCAAGTACAAATCGATTGACACAGTTATAGATGAGGAACAAGCTGTCAACTATCCAATAGAGTTTCTTTACTCTTTGGAACCATATGGAATGCCACCACACATCTTAACTTTAAAAGTTGGTTCACCGTTGATGCTCATTCGCAACATGGATCCACTGAAATTGTGCAACGGAAGAAGGTTTGCTGTTATAAAACTATAGCCGAATCGAAACCACAATCATCAGCGGCAAATGTAAAGGATAAGATTTGCTGATACCACGAATTCAAATGATTTCAACCGATTTGACCTTCGATTTCAAGCGACTACATTTTCCAGTGCATCTGGCTTTCGCCATAGTCATCAACAAGGCTCAAGGCTAATCGCTAAGTTTTGCAGGGCTAATTATATTTTATTATCCATTTGTCTTTTATTTTAGGATCCTTTGGATACCTAAAAATTTTAATAGTATATACTAGTGATGTAACGAATGTCATATTTTGGAAATTCGCGAATGCGAATGCGAATATCTGCTGCCAACATTCGCGAATGCGAATGCGAAAATTCAGTTTTTGTTTAAATTTGGCGCCATTTGTCTATGGCTTGGTGACTTTAGCGGCAATCCCGTTCGAACGAAGTGCGTTCCGTCTGTTTTTCGTTCCGAGAATAGCCGAGTTAATACGAACGCATCCGATTGAAGTATCATTCCGCTCGCGCCGGTGTTTTCGTAAACAAAACAAGTGAAGCTTCATTGCCCAAAGTTAAATAAATAAATGATACCAAATGATAAAGAGAAGACTGATAATGTGATTACGAGGTTAAGTTACTTTTTATTGCATTAAAAAACATAAGAAATTAATGGAATTGGATTTTCTTATATTAACCAACTACCTACTTAAAAAAATTATACACGCAAAAACATTCACAATAATTTCGCGAATGCGAATGCGAATATTCGTTACATCACTAGTATATACTACTAGTACTTCTGTGAACAGTAGACCTCACGATCACAATCATTTTTGCAACAACTTAGCGGTGTACAGTAGCGCCATCTAATGACCTCATTGTAAAACTAACATTAGTAACTTAGGTGCTCCATCAATCCCTACTTAGTAGTTAAAGGGTCGATTCCACTAGTAGAAATACTGCTTTACTGAATTTTAAAGAGCTATTCTGCTCATCACGCCAAAGATCCTCATCAGAACTTCGCTGAATTTTTATGAGACCAACTTAAAGTTACTACCTTGCAAATAAAAAAGGACCATCTAAATCAGATCTCATAAGGCGGAGATATTCAGTAGCCCTCTTTTTGGAGGAAGAATCTAATCAAAGATCTCCGACGACAAAAAAAAATATAAAGTCGTAAAACCTGTATACCAAGTTTCATCCAGATCGATTGTAAAATACGACCTGTAGAGGAGTACCAGCAAACTGACAGATGAAAGCAAATTGATTGAACTTGAAGCAGAGACGCTTCACTCGCTTTGGTCGCTTCGCTCACTTGGTCATTAAGGCTTTAAAACAAGTGATAGTGTAAAAACACCCTAGAAAACCGACTTCAGAAAAACGCGCCCGAACATTACTTAGCGTTAATAGGAAATGCGCAGATGAACCTTTACAGTTTATATATTAAAAACTACTAAACCAATTTTGATGAAACTTGCACTGTTTCCTAAGTTTACGTAAATGTAAGCCAGTAAAAACATAATGGTCACAATCCGATTAATAGTTTCGGAGAAGTGTGTGGACAAACATACATACATACATACATACATACATACATACATACAAATTTACACGTACAAAATGTTGCATATTAATTGTTTGGAAGCCCTAATATATTATTATCATATGTGAATATTTTGCAGTTCGAATAATATTACATACATACGTGTCGAATTGATAACCTCCTTTTTTGTGGTCGGTAATAACAAAAAATACAAAATCTCAAAACGTCTGGACTCTATCAGCCTTACCTACTAATAAAAATTTGCTTACACATCTGTTAAACCGTTGTACAGTTGCATAGTGAATAGCAAGTGAATAGCGCTAAACACGTGTCAATCCATTGTTTGACTAATAAACGTTGAGAAGGCGGTGGGCATTTACACATATGTTTAACACTTGTTTCTTTTTCGTCTGGCAACTTTTGGTCAATTAGTTTAGAAACAGTTTTCGTCCAAAATAGTTACCGTAAATTATTTTTTAATGAAGTTCAGTAATTATTAATATTACTTATACAATTTCGTTTTAGGTATGCGATATTAATAATATATAATATATAATAATAATATATTCGGACATTTCCACACCTATTATCTAGCCCCAAACTAGGATACCCTGTGCTATGGGCACTAGATAACGGATAAACATACATAGATAAGAATAATACATCCATGACTCGGAAACAAACATTTCTGCTCATCACACAAATGATGAAAAATACGAATCCAATAACGAAAAATCAACGAACAAAACCATTGGTTGAATGGTTTACGAGTCCAATATTAATCCAACAATGTTGTTTTTTTGAAACTTCTGTTCTAAATACGTTGATCTAATTGAATATATATTTTTTCGGTTAGAACGGGAGACTAAAAACAAATTTCAGAACGGAACCATCTATGTCATCTTACCAAATTGGCAGACGAGACGAGTTCTTACTGTGTGTTTTCACTGAAGAAACATTTACAAGAAAACATGTTGCAAACTCTGTTTTCTGTTAATGTATCGAACTGTGTTTGCGTTGTCAAACTTGTTTAAACGAAACTTGCTCATACCTAAACAAGTTTCGTTAGCAACAAATTTCCATACAAGTTTCCATACAAATTTTGCAATGTATTGACAATAGTTTTTTTTTACATAACTTTTCGTTAACCTGTATTTACATTTAAAATCTGTATCATTCAAAAGAAATGGATCTTGCACTTTCTTTAAAATGTTATCGATTTCGTTGATTTTCCTCCTCTATGTCCCATTGCTCAAATATGTCGAAATGATTTATGTAATCCATTGAAATCAAGAAACACGCAATTTAACAAAAATATGGCATACTACAAAACTTTTTTCACAGAATAAGACAGATTTAATAATAGTTACTCCGTCCAGACAAGACACCGATCAGCTGACATTAGTGAAGTCCGCCATCTTGAACCCGTATAAACCCGCTAAACAAGGGTCCCTGGCTGTGTAAAAAATGGATAGCCTCATTTGATATTGTAACATCTGTATACCAACTGTATACAATGTTTAAGCCACAAATATTTTTATTGGTCAGCTTTTGTGTTATACAATGTGTATACAAACTTTATTAGTAAGGCTGTATAAATGCAGAAGAATACCAAACTGTAACTTACGCAACATATGTAGATATTAATATTAGTAGAAATAAATTCCATATTTTTAAGAATATACCTGATAAATAATAATCGTATACACATTTTATTATGCAGAATGTCAAATCTATATCATATTTTGTTAGTATTGTAAATTAAATAATTATCTTATTATTTATTATGTGGATAAGTGGTACTATTTTATATAGCGTCGAATAGAATATAGACAATATGCACGGCGAACCCTTGTCAGGCCACATCTCTACTTCACGGAAGCGAGCAGCGGCTGCACCACTATCATTTTGTTAATGTGACAGCATCGGTAGATACCGGAGCACCCATTGCGCGTTTCCATAGCTTATTCGTTGATTGATTTGTACTAAGCACGCAATCGTTTTTGTTCGTAATGAAAATATTGACTTTGTGTTCGCAAAGTAATGAAGCAAAAATATTTGATTACTGCAGCATTTGAATTACTGATTTTAAAGAAAAAACTATATTATTCTTGTACTTAAGTGTGAAATGATGTGCCATCTTTAGAGTAATTCACATTGGAGCTCGTGTATTCACACATAACCCCCGAAAAACGGGGCATTTTGTAAAAATCGATGGTATAGGTAGTAAGTAAGGGTGGTGATATACGACTGACGGCCGAAATTCATAACAAGCAAGTTTTTGGCCAGATGCTTTCGCATGTGTCACGCCCCCTTACCAAATCTCTTGAGAACCTACATTTTATTAAGTCGTCTAAAAATAAGTAAAAAGTGAAATCTTAGCCCTATGTAGTGTGTTTAGGTAGTGTAGTTTATCATAAGTTTTTTTTTAATCTGTTTATAATTTTTTGAGTAATAAACAAACAAACAAAAATCTATACTTATAATAAAGCAATAAGAACGAAAAAGTCTGTACAATGAAGATAATCAATAAAAATGGTATAAGGAACTTAATATAAGATACTGAACAAATATATAATATTAATTTTAAAAATCGTGCCTGTCTGTTTGTTTGTTCGCACATCACGTAAAAACTACTAGACCGATTGCGATGCGGTTTTCAACAGTTTTCAGGGATAAACAAGGATTTGCATTTGCCTACAGACCGAGTAGGCCCGAGCCTAGGGGCGGCCAATTGTGACAAACAACAAAAACTTCGCGCGTCTGTTTGTTCGTTCAGACATTGTAGAAGTAGCGAACGTTTCTATCATTTGGCCGCTAAACTTGGCAAGAGAGATGAAGTCCTGACACAAATTATTTAATGTACTTGTGTACTAATTTCAGTGATGTTACTACTTCTGGAGAAGTATTTAATGACAAATTATCATCCCAATTAAGCTCGGAGACATAGCAAATAATGGAAGGGCAGCTGGTGCTACACGACCTAGGGCGATCAAGACTGCTAGTCTGGGCCCGCTAAAACGCGGGTTTGGCGTATTTGACTGACATTTGTAGTATTATTATGATTTGTCGCTTTGTGAAATAGGGCCCAGCTTCTGCCTATAAAGTACAACAATAATACATTTCATCAAAACTTTGAACTCCGGCTTAGACAAAGGTCTTCTTTCACAGAGAGAGAGAGAGAGAGAGAGAGAGAGAGAAGTTTTTTTTTATATCGCACAATGATCCCATCTGAATTAAATTCTAATACTTACCTAGTTTAGTGTTGAAGAGTGTTCTGACGACATCTGACGAATACAACAGTAGACAGTACTTTCAACTTTTAACAAGAATCGTTCCTAAAATGTATATTAGAACCTCACAATTTGTGCGCCTTTACTAAGCTGAAGGCAACACAAATGCACATGAAACTGTCTAGATGGCGACACCTGTATCTATCGAAATCACATCTTGGTTCAAGTTGGTTCGCTATAGAAACATTGTTTCTGCCTTTCTGGAAAGGTTGCTGAATATGAAAGATTGAGGGCGCTGGGATCACTTTACTTTTGTTACGTGCTTTTACTAGTTCAATCAAACGTTTCATAGAAGCTCGTACCTTTGTATGTATAGGTATGTATTACATAATGTGTAGGACTAGGGTCATTCATAGGAATCGATTCTATCTTGCACCTCGAAACATAAATGTACCTAGTCCTACATAGGTAATACATACCTATACATACATTATCAAATCGCATTCTATAGCTGGCTAATCCGTATCAAAACCACCCATCTCAGGGGGCAAAGGTTGAAAAATAGCAATAATTTGTATGCCAAAATGTTTTAGCGGGTTTTGGAATCACATACCTCATTTTGTTCTCTTTAATTATGTGATTAATTATTGACATGAAAAATTGCATCTAATATGCTAAAATATTATTTTGCCTATACTTAATTACAATAAATAATTTCAAGTTTGAATTGCATTTTTCGCTTACATCTTGGAGTTAATTGAACTTTGATACACTAATGAAATTTGCCAATGGTCTTTTCCGTCAGAAAGAATATGTATTTGCGTTGACCATATAATTGTTAATTTCCGATACCTACCTAAAAATTGTCCCAATCATCTCTTGTAATCTTAAAAAGAAAGACGAAAATTGTTGTGCGTATATATTATACAAAAAAAAAAAGAACAAGTTGGCGATATATCGCCACCCGATCACCGACTAGTATTATAAAATAGTTTGATCAGTGGCCGCGACTTTTTATTTTTACCACTTATAGCTGTGGCTTTAGAGTGTGTGTGTTACTCCTTCACGCTCAAACTGCTGAACGGATTTGGATGAAATTTGGTACCAGGATAGCTTAAATCCTGGATTAACACATAGGCTACAACATAGGATTAAGCAAACAAAAATGAATTGATTGAAAATCGAGCAGATTGTTTATTTGGGATGCGATGACCATTCGTCTTATTAGCTATTACGTCGCTATCCCTTACTATAATAAAATTGTGACTGGGCTAAATCTGTACATTAAATAATTATTGAAAATTATGATTGAGATAAACTTCAAAATCGATATGGAGGCCAAAACGGCAATATTTTTTATTTATGTCTGACTGTGTGTCTGTCTTTTTGTTTCTTTGAACACGCATCACGCTGATGCTACCAGACGGATTTTGATGGAACTTGACACAATCACAGTTGATGTTATGGATTAACATTTAGGATACTTTATATCCCGAAAATCAAGGGTTCTCGCAGGATAGGGGTTGAAAGTTATTTAAAAGAACACATATCACGCTAAAACTACTGGATGGATTTTGATGTTACTTGGCACAGTCAAACTTTATATTATATATTAAAATATCTCAATCTGCTCGTTATTTGTTTATATAGTTTTTATCTCGTCAAAATAAAGGGTTTCTGCGGGTCCAAAGTTATGTTAATTTGAAAGTAATAAAAATAATACATCCGTTTATAAAAGGCTACCGTAATTTTGTCCTTTCCTCGACGAAGCAGAGTGGCGCAGTGGAAGCATGTTATGCCCGTAACCCAGAAGTCCGTGGATTAAAATCACGCGCTTCTAAAAATGTTTTACTCCTTATATATAATAATAATATTTCTTTATTTCGACCATCTAGGGTCATTCATTGGCTTGGTGACTTTAGCGGCAATCCCGTTCGAACGAAGTGCGTTCCGTCTGTTTTTCGTTCCGAGAATAGCCGAGTTAATACGAACGCATCCGATTGAAGTATCATTCCGCTCGCGCCGGTGTTTTCGTAAACAAAACAAGTGAAGCTTCATTGCCCAAAGTTAAATAAATAAATGATACCAAATGATAAAGAGAAGACTGATAATGTGATTACGAGGTTAAGTTACTTTTTATTGCATTAAAAAACATAAGAAATTAATGGAATTGGATTTTCTTATATTAACCAACTACCTACTTAAAAAAATTATACACGCAAAAACATTCACAATAATTTCGCGAATGCGAATGCGAATATTCGTTACATCACTAGTATATACTACTAGTACTTCTGTGAACAGTAGACCTCACGATCACAATCATTTTTGCAACAACTTAGCGGTGTACAGTAGCGCCATCTAATGACCTCATTGTAAAACTAACATTAGTAACTTAGGTGCTCCATCAATCCCTACTTAGTAGTTAAAGGGTCGATTCCACTAGTAGAAATACTGCTTTACTGAATTTTAAAGAGCTATTCTGCTCATCACGCCAAAGATCCTCATCAGAACTTCGCTGAATTTTTATGAGACCAACTTAAAGTTACTACCTTGCAAATAAAAAAGGACCATCTAAATCAGATCTCATAAGGCGGAGATATTCAGTAGCCCTCTTTTTGGAGGAAGAATCTAATCAAAGATCTCCGACGACAAAAAAAAATATAAAGTCGTAAAACCTGTATACCAAGTTTCATCCAGATCGATTGTAAAATACGACCTGTAGAGGAGTACCAGCAAACTGACAGATGAAAGCAAATTGATTGAACTTGAAGCAGAGACGCTTCACTCGCTTTGGTCGCTTCGCTCACTTGGTCATTAAGGCTTTAAAACAAGTGATAGTGTAAAAACACCCTAGAAAACCGACTTCAGAAAAACGCGCCCGAACATTACTTAGCGTTAATAGGAAATGCGCAGATGAACCTTTACAGTTTATATATTAAAAACTACTAAACCAATTTTGATGAAACTTGCACTGTTTCCTAAGTTTACGTAAATGTAAGCCAGTAAAAACATAATGGTCACAATCCGATTAATAGTTTCGGAGAAGTGTGTGGACAAACATACATACATACATACATACATACATACATACATACAAATTTACACGTACAAAATGTTGCATATTAATTGTTTGGAAGCCCTAATATATTATTATCATATGTGAATATTTTGCAGTTCGAATAATATTACATACATACGTGTCGAATTGATAACCTCCTTTTTTGTGGTCGGTAATAACAAAAAATACAAAATCTCAAAACGTCTGGACTCTATCAGCCTTACCTACTAATAAAAATTTGCTTACACATCTGTTAAACCGTTGTACAGTTGCATAGTGAATAGCAAGTGAATAGCGCTAAACACGTGTCAATCCATTGTTTGACTAATAAACGTTGAGAAGGCGGTGGGCATTTACACATATGTTTAACACTTGTTTCTTTTTCGTCTGGCAACTTTTGGTCAATTAGTTTAGAAACAGTTTTCGTCCAAAATAGTTACCGTAAATTATTTTTTAATGAAGTTCAGTAATTATTAATATTACTTATACAATTTCGTTTTAGGTATGCGATATTAATAATATATAATGTATAATAATAATATATTCGGACATTTCCACACCTATTATCTAGCCCCAAACTAGGATACCCTGTGCTATGGGCACTAGATAACGGATAAACATACATAGATAAGAATAATACATCCATGACTCGGAAACAAACATTTCTGCTCATCACACAAATGATGAAAAATACGAATCCAATAACGAAAAATCAACGAACAAAACCATTGGTTGAATGGTTTACGAGTCCAATATTAATCCAACAATGTTGTTTTTTTGAAACTTCTGTTCTAAATACGTTGATCTAATTGAATATATATTTTTTCGGTTAGAACGGGAGACTAAAAACAAATTTCAGAACGGAACCATCTATGTCATCTTACCAAATTGGCAGACGAGACGAGTTCTTACTGTGTGTTTTCACTGAAGAAACATTTACAAGAAAACATGTTGCAAACTCTGTTTTCTGTTAATGTATCGAACTGTGTTTGCGTTGTCAAACTTGTTTAAACGAAACTTGCTCATACCTAAACAAGTTTCGTTAGCAACAAATTTCCATACAAGTTTCCATACAAATTTTGCAATGTATTGACAATAGTTTTTTTTTACATAACTTTTCGTTAACCTGTATTTACATTTAAAATCTGTATCATTCAAAAGAAATGGATCTTGCACTTTCTTTAAAATGTTATCGATTTCGTTGATTTTCCTCCTCTATGTCCCATTGCTCAAATATGTCGAAATGATTTATGTAATCCATTGAAATCAAGAAACACGCAATTTAACAAAAATATGGCATACTACAAAACTTTTTTCACAGAATAAGACAGATTTAATAATAGTTACTCCGTCCAGACAAGACACCGATCAGCTGACATTAGTGAAGTCCGCCATCTTGAACCCGTATAAACCCGCTAAACAAGGGTCCCTGGCTGTGTAAAAAATGGATAGCCTCATTTGATATTGTAACATCTGTATACCAACTGTATACAATGTTTAAGCCACAAATATTTTTATTGGTCAGCTTTTGTGTTATACAATGTGTATACAAACTTTATTAGTAAGGCTGTATAAATGCAGAAGAATACCAAACTGTAACTTACGCAACATATGTAGATATTAATATTAGTAGAAATAAATTCCATATTTTTAAGAATATACCTGATAAATAATAATCGTATACACATTTTATTATGCAGAATGTCAAATCTATATCATATTTTGTTAGTATTGTAAATTAAATAATTATCTTATTATTTATTATGTGGATAAGTGGTACTATTTTATATAGCGTCGAATAGAATATAGACAATATGCACGGCGAACCCTTGTCAGGCCACATCTCTACTTCACGGAAGCGAGCAGCGGCTGCACCACTATCATTTTGTTAATGTGACAGCATCGGTAGATACCGGAGCACCCATTGCGCGTTTCCATAGCTTATTCGTTGATTGATTTGTACTAAGCACGCAATCGTTTTTGTTCGTAATGAAAATATTGACTTTGTGTTCGCAAAGTAATGAAGCAAAAATATTTGATTACTGCAGCATTTGAATTACTGATTTTAAAGAAAAAACTATATTATTCTTGTACTTAAGTGTGAAATGATGTGCCATCTTTAGAGTAATTCACATTGGAGCTCGTGTATTCACACATAACCCCCGAAAAACGGGGCATTTTGTAAAAATCGATGGTATAGGTAGTAAGTAAGGGTGGTGATATACGACTGACGGCCGAAATTCATAACAAGCAAGTTTTTGGCCAGATGCTTTCGCATGTGTCACGCCCCCTTACCAAATCTCTTGAGAACCTACATTTTATTAAGTCGTCTAAAAATAAGTAAAAAGTGAAATCTTAGCCCTATGTAGTGTGTTTAGGTAGTGTAGTTTATCATAAGTTTTTTTTTAATCTGTTTATAATTTTTTGAGTAATAAACAAACAAACAAAAATCTATACTTATAATAAAGCAATAAGAACGAAAAAGTCTGTACAATGAAGATAATCAATAAAAATGGTATAAGGAACTTAATATAAGATACTGAACAAATATATAATATTAATTTTAAAAATCGTGCCTGTCTGTTTGTTTGTTCGCACATCACGTAAAAACTACTAGACCGATTGCGATGCGGTTTTCAACAGTTTTCAGGGATAAACAAGGATTTGCATTTGCCTACAGACCGAGTAGGCCCGAGCCTAGGGGCGGCCAATTGTGACAAACAACAAAAACTTCGCGCGTCTGTTTGTTCGTTCAGACATTGTAGAAGTAGCGAACGTTTCTATCATTTGGCCGCTAAACTTGGCAAGAGAGATGAAGTCCTGACACAAATTATTTAATGTACTTGTGTACTAATTTCAGTGATGTTACTACTTCTGGAGAAGTATTTAATGACAAATTATCATCCCAATTAAGCTCGGAGACATAGCAAATAATGGAAGGGCAGCTGGTGCTACACGACCTAGGGCGATCAAGACTGCTAGTCTGGGCCCGCTAAAACGCGGGTTTGGCGTATTTGACTGACATTTGTAGTATTATTATGATTTGTCGCTTTGTGAAATAGGGCCCAGCTTCTGCCTATAAAGTACAACAATAATACATTTCATCAAAACTTTGAACTCCGGCTTAGACAAAGGTCTTCTTTCACAGAGAGAGAGAGAGAGAGAGAGAGAGAGAGAGAAGTTTTTTTTTATATCGCACAATGATCCCATCTGAATTAAATTCTAATACTTACCTAGTTTAGTGTTGAAGAGTGTTCTGACGACATCTGACGAATACAACAGTAGACAGTACTTTCAACTTTTAACAAGAATCGTTCCTAAAATGTATATTAGAACCTCACAATTTGTGCGCCTTTACTAAGCTGAAGGCAACACAAATGCACATGAAACTGTCTAGATGGCGACACCTGTATCTATCGAAATCACATCTTGGTTCAAGTTGGTTCGCTATAGAAACATTGTTTCTGCCTTTCTGGAAAGGTTGCTGAATATGAAAGATTGAGGGCGCTGGGATCACTTTACTTTTGTTACGTGCTTTTACTAGTTCAATCAAACGTTTCATAGAAGCTCGTACCTTTGTATGTATAGGTATGTATTACATAATGTGTAGGACTAGGGTCATTCATAGGAATCGATTCTATCTTGCACCTCGAAACATAAATGTACCTAGTCCTACATAGGTAATACATACCTATACATACATTATCAAATCGCATTCTATAGCTGGCTAATCCGTATCAAAACCACCCATCTCAGGGGGCAAAGGTTGAAAAATAGCAATAATTTGTATGCCAAAATGTTTTAGCGGGTTTTGGAATCACATACCTCATTTTGTTCTCTTTAATTATGTGATTAATTATTGACATGAAAAATTGCATCTAATATGCTAAAATATTATTTTGCCTATACTTAATTACAATAAATAATTTCAAGTTTGAATTGCATTTTTCGCTTACATCTTGGAGTTAATTGAACTTTGATACACTAATGAAATTTGCCAATGGTCTTTTCCGTCAGAAAGAATATGTATTTGCGTTGACCATATAATTGTTAATTTCCGATACCTACCTAAAAATTGTCCCAATCATCTCTTGTAATCTTAAAAAGAAAGACGAAAATTGTTGTGCGTATATATTATACAAAAAAAAAAAGAACAAGTTGGCGATATATCGCCACCCGATCACCGACTAGTATTATAAAATAGTTTGATCAGTGGCCGCGACTTTTTATTTTTACCACTTATAGCTGTGGCTTTAGAGTGTGTGTGTTACTCCTTCACGCTCAAACTGCTGAACGGATTTGGATGAAATTTGGTACCAGGATAGCTTAAATCCTGGATTAACACATAGGCTACAACATAGGATTAAGCAAACAAAAATGAATTGATTGAAAATCGAGCAGATTGTTTATTTGGGATGCGATGACCATTCGTCTTATTAGCTATTACGTCGCTATCCCTTACTATAATAAAATTGTGACTGGGCTAAATCTGTACATTAAATAATTATTGAAAATTATGATTGAGATAAACTTCAAAATCGATATGGAGGCCAAAACGGCAATATTTTTTATTTATGTCTGACTGTGTGTCTGTCTTTTTGTTTCTTTGAACACGCATCACGCTGATGCTACCAGACGGATTTTGATGGAACTTGACACAATCACAGTTGATGTTATGGATTAACATTTAGGATACTTTATATCCCGAAAATCAAGGGTTCTCGCAGGATAGGGGTTGAAAGTTATTTAAAAGAACACATATCACGCTAAAACTACTGGATGGATTTTGATGTTACTTGGCACAGTCAAACTTTATATTATATATTAAAATATCTCAATCTGCTCGTTATTTGTTTATATAGTTTTTATCTCGTCAAAATAAAGGGTTTCTGCGGGTCCAAAGTTATGTTAATTTGAAAGTAATAAAAATAATACATCCGTTTATAAAAGGCTACCGTAATTTTGTCCTTTCCTCGACGAAGCAGAGTGGCGCAGTGGAAGCATGTTATGCCCGTAACCCAGAAGTCCGTGGATTAAAATCACGCGCTTCTAAAAATGTTTTACTCCTTATATATAATAATAATATTTCTTTATTTCGACCATCTAGGGTCATTCACAAAATTAATTAGGAACTCATATTTTTGTGTGCTCGATGCGCTACAGAATCGGGGCAGCCCCATCAGCACCCTAAAAGAATTGTTATATTATATATACGCGTAAGTCGCTGTACTGTTTTTGTGTGTAGTTCACCCTCAGGGCGCTCGTGTAAAAGAAAATACAAAATGCTCTGAAAAGAGTAATTTTGACGTCGCTTGAACAACGACCTGCTGGCGATTATATTAGCTATAACAGACAACGCCCTACGCCCCCTTTCTATAGCTGCATCATCTTTCAGGTCAGAGGTGATATAATGTCCAAGAAATTTGAATATGAATTATAAGCATTTATATATTTTATGCGTTATTTTTACATTTTCCTTGATATTTTTAAAGTTCCTGTAATTTCCTGAAGTGAACCGTCAAATTTTGTTTGAAAACAAGCACATAAACATATAAAGACAATCGCGCGTTGGTGCTTATGGGATATTAATCACACGTGTTCGACGATGCCAATGTTTTATAAAATCATCCAAATCGTTACAACAAAATAGGTCCCAATAATTCCAGTTCAGATTATTTAGAAAAAAAACAGAAACAGAAAACAATTCTGACAATTTACTTCTTTTATTTACTTTGTTTATTCGTTAGTTTTACATAATCATGCACATTAGGTTTTCAAATAAATAA
Organism: Alsophila aescularia; assembly: GCA_946251855.1. Taxonomy (NCBI): domain Eukaryota; kingdom Metazoa; phylum Arthropoda; class Insecta; order Lepidoptera; family Geometridae; genus Alsophila; species Alsophila aescularia. The sequence goes on along the minus strand of OX276378.1, from coordinate 13,636,806 downwards.
AATATCGTAACTTTTAAACTTTCGCGATTCGAACACATAGTTATATATATAAACTCGACTTAATCGCGCTGAAAACTTAATATTTATTTACCTCGACGTTTCGATCAATGCAACTTGCATTGATCGTGGTCACGAGAAGACTGAAGTAGTGGGTGTCAGCGCGAGCGTCGAGAAGGGCGAGCGTTGTCTCCAATTACCGGCATTTGGTTTTGTAAAAATTCTAAATTGTCACGACACACGACACTAACGGCACCTGCAGATTTCTTCTGACATAAACCGCAACGCGAACACTTGCTTATCACGGGATTCCAGGACGCAGCCTACTTGAAACCAGGTATATTTTGAGATCAGGTATATTTTATATTATATAAAATATACCTGATCTCAACATTAGAAAAATGTTAGCAGTAGCATATATATATATATATGCTACTGCTAACATTTTTCTAATTTTTTTTTTTCAACATTAGAAAAATGTTAGCAGTAGCATATATATATATATATATGCTACTGCTAACATTTTTCTAATGTTGAGATCAGGTATATTTTGGAATCCTTAACACGGCCGTAATTATTTAAAAAATTGCCCCTGGTACAACCAGGTGAAATATGTAGGTGGACCAAGGGCAGGGCGCGTTTCTATTGTATAACATACTTCTACACTATAGAGCGTTGTATCCACACCAATATATAAAAGGAAACGTTGTCTGTTTTTTTGTTTGTTTGGGGAGCTTTCACGTGATAACGGCTGGACGGATTTTGATGAAACTTGAAATGGAGATAGCTTTATTAACCTTGGAATAAAACATGGGATACTTTTAATCCCGGAAAATTGTAAGTTTCCACGGGAAAACTGTAAAAACTGTTTTTTTTTATTACTCGCTGTAAGAAACGGTTGCCATGGAAACGAAATAACAAGTATGTTAAAAAACATTGCGTAGAATTCATCGAAGTTAGGTAGGTATTTCATTTATTATCCGCATTGTATTTTTTTGTCCTTTAATTTGCCGATGATATAGTCATCATGGCAGAAACCTCCCACTTAAGCACAATGCTCAGTGACCTCAATATTGTTTCCCAACAGATAGGTCTTAAAATGAACATGGATAAGACGAATATCATGTCAAATGCCCATGTCGCACCCATGCCGGTTTATGTTGGGAACTATATTATCGAAGCTGTTGATCATTATGTCTGCTTGGGTCAGACGATCCAACTGGCAAGATCCAACTTCGACAAGGAGGTCAACCGAAGAACCCAACTCGGATGGGCAGTGTTCGGGAAATTACGCCATATATTTTCGTCGCAGATACCGCAGAGCCTCAAGATGAAAGTTTATAATCAGTGCGTGTTGTCAGTAATGACATACGGCACTGAGACGTGGTCGCTAACTATTAGTCTCATACTTATGTATGTTCAAAGTCGCGCAACGTGCAATGGAGAGAGCTATGCTCGGAGTTTCACTACGTGATAAGATCCGTAACGAGGAAATCCGTAGAGAACCAAGGTTATCGACAAAGCTCTCAGAGTTTGCAAGTTGAAGTGGCAATGGGCAGGCCATATAGTTCGCAGAACCGACAACCGCTGGGGAATAAAGGTTCTCGAATGGCGACCACGAACAAGCAAGCGAAGTGTAGGGAGACTCCCTACACGATGGACCGACGACATTGTGGCCATCGCAGGAAGTCGGTGGACAGAGGTGGGGGAGGCCTATGTTCAGCAGTGGACTTCTAAAGGCTGACATGATGATGATGATGATGATGATGATGATGATGATGATGATGATGATGTTTTGTTAGGTAATCATTCAAGGTAGTTTCTTTGCATTACCCAATTTAGGATCTTAGTTTAGATTTTTTGTTATGGATTAGTTTCGTTTGTGTTAGGTTAGGTTAGGTTTTGAGAGTTAATATTCAAGATTTCCGAATTATAGTTACTTCCTTAGTGCTCTTCTAGGATACTCAAGCAATATTTCTTCCAAATTTCTTATCTCTAGGTCCACCGGTTTAGGCTGTGCGTTTTCTGTCAATCAGTCACTAGGTGTGTCACAGTACATTTTTATAGGCAAGCACATCTTTTTATTATTCTGCCCATTATTCATAAATCCAGGTCAATAAAAAAAACATTAGTTTTTATCATATTGCCCTTTCATATTGGGCATTTTTCAAAAACTTCGGGCAAATCTATTTATATTCATCCATAACCATACTTATAATAAACAAATATGTAAAAAAAATATATGGTTAGGGTACTTAAAATAAGCTACTGAACAAGTTTATTTTTATTTTTTTAAATCATGTATATCTGTTTGTCTGTATGTATGTTTGTTCACGCATCACATAAAAATTACTAGACTGATTGCGATGCGGTTTTCACTATTGGATAGCTTAGGGTTATTTTCTTAAAAACTGGTGTACTTGGTAACTTAATCCGATGATTAGATGCCGATAAAATACTATATTTGACGGCTGAACGAATTTTGAAGAAATGTAGTATATTGAACTTTGTAGGTACTTCTTTTCTATTGGTCCTGGAATAACACGTATGACTTACTTATAAATGAAATGACCACACGGGCAAAGCTCCAATATCACAGGAACGCGTCATTTTAGTCGCTCGCGCAAAGTTTGCTATATATCGGAAACCTAGTGCTTACCTAAACCACGGTACCGTGCCTAAACCGCTAAACCGGTTAGCGGTAAAACTTCGCGCAAGCGAATTATGCTACTAGTGTGCTAAATTGTTTTGTTAGTATTGAAGTTCTCTAGCGATTTAGCAAGGTTTGATCAGTACGCGCGACATTTTGTTTCTTCACTTATAACTATGCCACAGAATAAATAATAGTACAAGGCTATGCCAACAGGATAAACTAGTGGCTCTGTGAACTGTAGACCTAGCGCGTACAAACTTTTTTGCCAACAATCTAGCGGTGCACAGTAGCGCCATCTAGTTTCCTTATTGTAACACTAACATTAATAACCAAGGTGCTCCATCAATCCCTACCTAGTAGGTAAAGGGGTGATTTCTCTGGCAGAACCTAAAAATGAGCAATTTACTGCATTTTGAGGAGCTATTCTGCTTATCACGCCGAAGATCCTCATCAAATCTTCACCAAATTTTTATGAGACTAATTTAAAGTTACTAGCTTTCAAATGAAAAGAGAACCATCGAAATCGGATTTAATATGGCGGATATATTCAGTAGCCCTCTTTTTACCTTTTTTTGGGGGAAGTACCCCCACAATCAAAAATTCCTGACAACGAAAAAATTCTAAAAATTCGCTTAACCTGTATACAAAGTTTCGTCTAGATCGGTTGAGAAATGCGACCTGTAGAGGAGAACAGCCAGAAATCCGGACACACGTCCAGACATACGAAATATTTTTTGCCAATGCTGAAACAGAGACGCTTCGCTCGCGCTTCGCGCTCGCTCCGTCAATAATAGTACAAGCTATGGCAAGCTACTATTATTTATTCTGTGGCCAAGCTTCATAGTAAACTTTAAATTTACAAAATGCTTTCATTTCTGATGGTGTTCTTTAAAACTTGAACGGAAGTTAATAACAAATATAAAAGGTATTTACGACATAACATGAATACTATGATATATACTTCGATCTGGAGCTATAAATAATTGGTATAGTTTGTTAAAGTTCTAAAAAAACGTGTCTGTCTGTTTGTTTGTTAGTTAGTTTATTTAGGGCCGTATTAATAAACCGATCTCAACTCCAAGAGCGCTCTTTAGAGCGATCTCAAGATGCGAATCTAATTAATAAACACATCTTAAGCTGTTGATTGAGATGCCGTAATCAGCTGAGTTAGTGTTTAATAATAAATCAATCTCGACTCTCAAGGGCGCACTTGCGTTGTGCTTTGAGATGCAGAATGTTGAGTGCAGTCGATCCGTGACTTGAGAGCGTGATTGCCAGTTACTAGAATCAAGGATTTCGAAAATATTATATCAGTAGTTGATAATTATAATTATATTAACCATCATTATAAGAATATTTTTATATTACTCTGGGAATAAACAAATTTATTTGGCATGATTGCGAAAAGATCCGAAGATTTGGTAGATATCAGAACCTGGCGAGGACTCGCTGAAGTCTAAAAAGATCGGAAATCGTAACCAAAGGATACGCGTTGGAAATACTGCATGGCTGCATGCAGTATGCAGTATGCAGTATGCAGTATGCTGCATGGTTGAATACTGTTTATGTTGCATGCATAAACGAACTTTTATTTTCATAAATTATAGTCATTCATTGATGAATTGCGTTAAGTTCTTTAATAGATAGTGTAACTTTCAAAATATAGACATATATTATGGCTTACATCCTTTCTACAAAAAAACTAAAGTAAGGTTATGATAATTATGTAGAAAATAAACATTACGTTTAATATAATCACATTTAATTTAATTCAACTACATCGAAGTAATAAATTTTAACCTTACGCTATATCTTATTTGAGCAAAAACCGAACTGAAAGTTCGGTTTTTGCTCAAATAAAGAAAATAAATCGTTCATTCGTAATTCATTCAATCTTGCTCTCAAGTTCTGGTTTGTGACGTAGCATCTTGAGATGCGGCTCTTGAAAGTGACATGATCTGAGATGCTCTTGAAATGTCTTTATTAATTAGCGACGATCTTAAGATGCTGATCACAACTTGAGAGCGTATCAGTTGATATCGCACTTGAGAGCTCAACCAAGAGCGATTTATTAATACGGGCCTTAGTTTCGCTGTATAATTTACTATTTATTTAAGTACTGACTACTTTTTTTTTACTTAAAGTGTGTATCCTATTTGTATTTCGTCTGCTAACCCTTCGAGCACCGCTCACTCGATATCGCACATTTACGTAGATTGGTAGGACCACGAGAAAAAGTAAGTAATTTACGGTGGTACACTACCATACAATTTGAAAAGAAAAAATTCCAAGGGAAAATTATCCAGTACCAAAAGTAGTATGAAGGGTAAGTCGCGATGTGCGCTAACATGCGAGGTATGCCTTTATACCTTATTATAAAGCAATAAGAACGAAAAATTCTGTACAAAGAAAATAAAAATAAAAAGGTCTAGGGTACTTAAAGTAAGCTACTGAACAAGAATAAAACATATTAAAATAAACGTGTTTGTTTGTCTGGTTTTACTGGACCGATTGTAATGTGGTTTTCTCTGTTAGATAGCTTAGGGTTAGTCTTAAAAACTGGGGTATTTGGTATCCTAATCCGATTATAAGATGCCGAGCAATCGATAAAAACTTTTTGACGGCTCAAGGAATTTTGATCAAATGTATTGGTATTTTAGGTCTTGGAATAGTACATAGAGTACTCTTCTTACCTAGAGAAATGATCACGCGTGCGAAGCCGCGGGTACAGCTGGTTTGTAATAAAGGTTATTTTCTTTTTCCCTCATTATTTTACAAAGTTTAGATCAAGTAGGTAAATAAATAGTAAGTTGAGGTTAACAAAATATCAAATAAAAAAAACACAAAAAATATATTAAAAAGAGTCATAAATATGTTATAACAGTGTATAACGTATTACACTATATTTGTAAGCAGTTCATCTATTTTCATCGAGCGTGATTCACAGTAGGAGTTACAATACAAATGTAGGAGAGTAGAGATTTTATATTGAAGGGAAGGTAAGTCAGTACAGATTGTGTGATAGTTAGCGCGTCGGCTTCATTCATCCTCAGGGCCCAGACTGCGCGGGTTTGCTGAGGCGCGGGGGGCAGGGTGCAGGTTCCAGATCGCCTAGTACCCATCCTGGCATCGCCACGGGAGTACACGCATCCTTCTTACAGCTTATAAATACCAGCTAACTGTTAAAACACTAGAATAAAGAGTGAAGTGAAGTGAAATCTAAATGTGAACGTCTTCAGGAGTGACTGAAAATTTTCGCGTGTCGGTTTTCGTCGATTTCGCGATTCTGTTTTCGTGTACGACTGATTTTGGAAATGCCTCGTATTCATTCTGGATAAGGTGAGCTACAACTAGAAAATTAATAATATACAGTGCATGTTTATTTTTAGAGCGATCGATAAATAGTTTTCAGGCAAAGAAGCTGTGAAGTGGGCCACAAAAGCTTTGGACAAGACGTTTGTTGTTACATGTGTGGGAGTGGTAGGTATGAGAGTGCAGTTGCAATTTTTTTAAGGATCTAGCGTATGACGTCGTAATTTAGTTCCATGGTCAGACCCGTGGGCGGGCGGAGGTGTTGAGTTTCGGGCTTTCAGAGGGCGAGGGGCGGTGAGGTAGGAGAGAGGGCGGGGGCGTGGGCGCAAGCCGCCGCGCAATCCACCCCGTATTGATCGTGCAATTTTCATACATATTTGCTAAATATTGTCACAATAAAACATCTATCAGTGCTTTCTGTAATTAATTGAAACTATTAGTTGCATGTGGTTACTGCATGCATTGGTTTAGGCTTTGATAGTGGAGTGATCGAGGTATTTCGTCAACACATCATTGTAGTGTGTCTGTTTTGGTGGAGCTCAGATATTTCCGGCTCTTGTAAGTACTTAGTACAAATAAGGATTTTTTTATTTGAACTTCTAATTAGATACTTTATAATTATATCTTAGCTTTAAACAAATATTTGCAATTGCCAGTATATAGGTAAATAAATATATAGTTAGATACACATTCAATTTTTTGATAAAATTTTGCTTCCTCTAAGAAATCGTTAATTTAATGATTGTAATAGTCTCATTATAATAAAATCAGCATAACATACTAAAAATAGATTATGTACATTTTCAGATAATCACATTTTCATTGCACATATTTAGTACATTTTTTTAAATATTTTTTTGTACATTTTTTTTAGGTTTTTCTCATTATAATAAAATCAGCATAACATACTAAAAATAGATTATGTATATTTTCAGATAATGACATTTTCATTGCACATATTTAGTACATTTTCAAATTAAGATGTTAATGTACTTATTTCGGAAAGACGTAAAACTAATAAATATTAATAAAATGGCGTAGATTAGGAATATTTTGATTTCTGCCTAGATCTTCTTTAATATACTTAGCTATACCTTCGTAGGAAAGAGCTACATCTTGTCATGAGTCTAAAAATATACCTAAAACATCTATTTATGACGTCTACCATACTATTTTTCTACTAAATGCTTTGGATGGATCTCAAAATGATTACACACATACTTATGAAAATTTACTCTCTTCCTTAAGGAGAGAAAAAATCTTCCTTAAATTGATCTTAAGATCAATTTTCGAATACCAAGGCATTTTGAAAAGTTTTCAAAGTATCAAGTGGTTTCAGCGCAAAGAAGTAAACCCATAGGTTTAAGATTAACTTTTTTTATATTCAAGAAAACATCAAAAGAAACCAGTGCCAAATAATATCAACTGCGTATTGCGCGGCTGGCTGCGTGCTGAATGAAAATCTGATCAACAAGTAGCTCGTAACTCTGGCTTTAGGGGCGCATGCGCGAAGCCACCCCCAATATGTCCGCTACGAACTCAATACAGAGCTAGCAACGCAGTTTATTTTTAAAAACAGATTGACCCTCTGTATGTCAACCTTCTAAATAATCTAACTTGGTATATAAGAGATCTATATTTGTTCAGTTAGGATTAAAGCGAGGGAACGCCAGTTTTATAAGGTGGGTGTTCTAGAATATGGCTGCATTGATTGAGAGATTGCGAACGTTTCCAATATTTGCTTTTAAACTATCAATGATGTACTCAACATCTGAAAATAATAAGATTCGTATTTAAACAGTATATTTTAATTACCTATGTATGTAATTAGTATTTGATAATATTATTGTTTCAAAACTAAATAGATTCAACGAATGTGAAACTAAATGTGGTCGCACTATTTTGAACGTAAGTGGACGTGACGTATTTTGTGCACGAATGTTAAAAAACGACATTAGGTCGTAGGTACTCATATCTAGAATGATTCACTCTTGAATTTAGCGATGCATGGGAAGTCCATTTTTATATAAATTATCTTATCTATCTGTTTCCTTTTTAATAGTTCTATTTTCAGTGGTGTTTTTCCTGCCGTCTGGAAAAACGCACAGATTTTAACCCAAGAAATCCAACCTGAAGTCATTTTCTGAGTATCGTCCCATTTCCATCCTTCCATTTCTATCCAAGGTTCTTGAGCGTCTTGTTCACCGACAAGTTAGCCATTTCCTGTCCAGTCAAAATCTTCGCAATCCATTCCAGTCTGGTTTCCGTCCCGGGCACAGCACTATGACTACGCTTGTTAAGATTACTGGTGACGTTCGTCTTGGTATGGATAACGGCCTGTTGACTGTGCTGACATTGCTAGATTTTAGTAATGCATTTAATGCTGTCAACTTTGATATTCTCCTTGCAATTCTTTGCTCACTTAACATATCTCCATCGGTGGTCGACTGGTTTCATAGTTATCTATACGGACGTCGGCAGCGGGTTCGCCTGGAGGAGACTTTCTCTGCCTGGTGCAACACGTCAGCCGGTGTACCGCAAGGCGGCGTCCTATCTCCACTTTTATTTGCTATTTTCATTAACTCCATATCTCAAAATCTTACTTCTTCTTACCACCTATACGCAGACGATCTTCAAATCTATTCCCAGGCCTCAGTTAATGAGCTAGATAAAGCTCTTACAAGCAGAAATTGTGATCTGCGTCGAATAAATGATTGGAGTTAATCCTACGGATTAACAGTAAATCCTAGAAAACGCAGGTCATTATTTTAGGGAGCTCCCGTATGATCTCTAAGGTGAACTGGCTAACCCTTCCAAATATTATTTTTGATGGAATTACTATACCATACAGCGATTCATTCAAGAACCTTGGACTTATAATGGACAGATCTCCCAGTTGGAGCCCTCAGGTAGCAGCTACTAGATGCAAAATGTTTGCTGCGGCAGCGTCTTTAAGGCGCCTTCGAAATTTCTTACCTACTGCCACTAAGGATGTTCTCGCGCAATCTCTTTTGCTTCCCATTCTCGATTATGCTGACGTCTGCTATCGATCTTACCGAAGAACAGTTGAATAAGCTTGAGCGTTTACAAAATGTTGCTATAAGGTTCATATTAGGCTTGCGCAAATTTGACCATGTTTCTCACTTTCATGCAAAGCTCAAGTGGCTACCCATTCGCCTTCGCCGGAATGCTCATATCCTTAACCTTCTTTAAAATATCTTGTTTAATCCTTCTACCCCGAGCTATCTTAAAGAACGCTTTGATTTCCTCTACACATCCAACACCTTCCATCTTAGATCATCCGAAAATCTCACCCTCAAGCTACCTTTGCATTGCAGCACTTTTTACGGACGTTCTTTCACGGTAGAAGCAGTTCGCCTGTGGAATAAATTGCCTGTTTCTATACGGCGTGAGCCATCTTTAGAAGTTTTTAAGTGTCAAGTGAAGAGGTTTTACTTGGAAGTCTAGCTAATATTATGTTTATTATCACGTTTGTCATGTTGCTTGTATTACAGTTTTACTTGGAAGTCTAGCTAATATTATGTTTATTATCACGTTTGTCATGTTGCTTGTATTACAGTTTTACTTGTAAGTCTAGCTAATATTATGTTTATTATCGCGTTTGTCATGTTGCTTGTATTACAGTTTTACTTGGAAGTCTAGCTAATATTATGTTTATTATCACGTTTGTCATGTTGCTTGTATTACAGTTTTTTTTTGTTTTTTATCATCTCATAATTATTTTTGACTGCGCCAGTTAAGGTTAAGCCACTAACTTGTGTTTATTTACAGGCAGTGTAGGTCCAGACCTAAGAGTACCGAGCCATGTTACGGCGGATGTGGACGGGCAGCACGCAGGCGCCGTATGCGCAGGTCACCTAGTACGCTGGGCTAGACGCAAGCGCAGCCGCGCGCACCAACATGCTGACGTTCATGTTTGCAGCCTCTTCCGTCTTAGTTTTCTTTAGTGGTGAGTGTTTTCTTTTATCTCAAATTTTAGTCTCATAAAGCCACGACAAAGTTGAAAATGGCACCCCAAAATAAATAATAGTACTAAAGTAGCATGCATAAACAATATAATGAATCTAAAAATAGATTTCAAATAGATAGTCTCGTCGTAGTACCGCTCCGCCTAGATCATTTCAAAACACGTGACTGTTTTTCTCACATAGAAGCATCTAAAAGCGATGTGTAGTTGCGGAATCAGTGGCTTCATAGGATACCTTGTATAATGAATATGTCGCTGCAACTAGTTTAATTAGCCATTCAATTATCAGCCTAGCCTTTTTCAAATAGCGGCCTGAAATATAATTCCGCCTAAAAAAACTGTAGGTTAGTTAGGTTGAACATATCAAAATAATAATACATTTTCTTGTCAAGCGCCCACTGCATTGCATTGAACAGAAAGTATCTTATTTTCCTCATGATTCTAAGAATATGATGGGTGCTTTGTCAGAGGTCGAGGTAGACACTCGTATTAAGACATTAATTCGTGTGTGATGTTATGTCTACAAAACGCTTATGAATCATACTTTAAAACCTTTCTTTTGAATCAACCTGCACCTAGGGTGAAAACCAGAACAAAGTTGGTCAGTATTTTCTGAGATATTTGTGAACAGACAGACAGAATATGTATAGTGATTTAGGTATATGTTTTAAAAGATTGAAAATGTGAATAATAATATTTTATTTTTGTAATCTAACTTAAATCGCTATACAACGCTCTCAAGTGTTCTACAGGAACAGGGGACGCATAACAACATGCATGACTCCAATTTATTAATAGAACGTGAATAGAAACTGTTGATATGGTATCCAATAGCCGTTATTCTATCAATGACAACAAATTGTTATAATACAAATGTTATGTAGACCCTGAGTTAAATATGTGCTTCTACTAATGTATCAAAAATATATATTACGCACGCGTGGTCATTTTAATATATAGCCTAAGACAAATAACGTAGCTTTCTATATTAGTAAAAGAATTTTCAAAATCGGTTCAGTAGATCCAGAGATTACCCCCTACCCTCACAAACTCACAAACTCTACCTCTTTACAATATTAAGTATAGGTATAGAAATCAGCCCAAAATGCACACGATTTGCTATTACTAGTTATGTGCTCATACGAATGAACGTTATTGTTCAAATTCATGGAGTTCAAATCTTGTTATTTATATATCTCCGAGATGAATGAAAGGGGTCAAGAAAAGACGAGGGATCACATGATATAGTAATTTAAAAGATAGTTTCAGTCTGATAATCCCTACACTACACGTGATATGTACCTAATAGTCCAGGGCGACAAATAGGCTTGGGCGGAAATCTTTTATTTTCTGCTTCAAGCTCGTGACTCAGAAATTATGAGAGATTGTTTGTGACAGTGACTGCGGAAGATGTACCAGCAGTGGGCATCCCGCGTCCCACCAATGGCACAGCGGATCCGCCGAACCCGCGGTCTCCAGTGGGCCGCGTGCCACCGATCCAGCCGCACGGCGCGCCCGGCGTCGGGCCCAATCCAATGCAAGCACCGGGCATCAGGCCTCATGGTGTCTTCAACAGCCGCGTTGATAGCTGGGCCCGTAAGTGTTGAATCTTTGACAAACTTTCAAGGTCGTAGTGTCTACAGGTCGAGAAAAGGCAATACATAGGTACTAGGTATCTACTAGGCAAGCGTGCTACACCTTCGATCACATCATCGCTGTCCATCAGGTGATGGACAAACGGTTGCCTAGACCGTAATAAAAAAATAAAAAAAAACTTGCAGAGACATACACAGCAGAAATATTTGAGGATCCCAGTTATCAAATTCTGCTAAATTTGTTGATCTCCTACATTTCACTACTAGGGGAACAAAACTTTCAAGTCAAAACTCGTGTAAAACGAGTCTAATTTGTTCAATGACAAAAAATATCAAGAAGCGCATGTACCAAGCATACGGACAGTGTAGCAAAATTATGGGGCATTAAGGTTAGGTATCTAATAATTTTCCAAATGAAAAATTTGAATCATGGACGGAATTCGAACCCGCATACATCCAAGCCTCTGCACAGGCCATGGCTCTAACCAATTCGGCTACCGTTACAGCGCATCATCACCCAAATTTTCCGCTTAGATTCTGAATCCGTCTTGTGGGGGACGGTAATCTATTGGTAGTATTTTGAACTGATCAACCGAACACGGCATAAATTGATTAACTTCGTGTCGGAAATATAACGCCTCCCAAATCTATGCATGTATGCGGTTTCGAAACCCGTCTGGCATCCAAAAAATACCTTCAGAAAATTATTAGTTTGGTTTTCGCTAAGCAGGCTTTTTCCTTTGTATTTTTATTGAGATTTTCAAAATTTTACGATATGATTTAGTAAATTACTTTGGGAAATAGAGTTGCTTGAGACCAACTTGTTTTTTTATTATTTTTTTAGTCTTACTGCACTTTTTGAAAATCCAAAAGTGCAGTATCTTTTTCTTCAAAATTGATCAGATGTTTCGAACAAAAGCTTCTAATTATAATTATACCTTATCCTTTTTCTAAAAAGTTAAAGGTATCTGTACCATTAATGCCCGATTATTTTGCCAGTCTGTATATCCGCCAAAGTTAATTATGTTTAATGAAAACTGCGAATGCATTTAGAATATCACAACCGGGAATTACTCCTGCAGAAAAGTCGGATCTTTTCAACTTTTTAACTATTTGAACTACATACGGTGGTATATTTGAAGTTGACGCGCGGAGAGCGTTCCGCACAAACGGTAAACTGCAGTTTGAAACTTGTGACGTTCCAAATGTATCAAAACAACGTTAGTTTTCACATGAGTGATATTTTGTGAACAGATCACCCTGGATTCCACAAACAAGTCGAAGTGCAACCTGACGGCCACCTAGGTCTAGATCCGGGTCTAGACCCGGACCCGGACGACACCTGCAACGAACCCTGTCTTGGTCACCAGTTCTCATGTCAGGTTAGTCGGACCCGTAAATCTATATCTTTCTTTATATATAACTAGCTGATGCCCTCGGCTTCGCACGCATGGTCATTTCTCTAGGTTAAAAGTACTATATTATGTGCTATTCCAGGACCTAAAATACCAATACACCAACATTTGATCAAAATTCCTTCTGCCGTCAAAGTTATTTTTATCGATTGCTCGGCTTCTACTGATCGGATTGAGATACTAAGTACCCCAGTTTTTAAGTCAAACCCTAAGCTATCTAACAGGGAAAACCGCATCGCAATCGGTTCAGTAGTTTTACGTGATTCGCGAACAAACATACATACAGGCAGACACGAATTTTATAAATGTTATATGTTTATTCAGTAGCTTATTTTAAGTACCCTAGACCTTTTTTTTTAAATTATCTCGTTTGTAAAGACTATCTCATTCTTATTGCTTTATTATAAGTATCGAATAGATAGATAGATAGATACAGCAGTAAGTACCGAAAAATCTATACATTAAAGATAATTTAAATAATTATAGTCTAGTCTAGCTAGGGTACTTAAAATAGGCTACTTTTTAAATCGTGTCTTTTGTCTGTTTGTCTATATGTTTGTTTTCGCATAATGTAAAACCTACTGGAATGATACTTGGTATCTTAATGCGATGATTAGATGCCAAGAAATCGATAAAAAACTATTTACCTAACGGTTGAACGATTTTTGAAGAAATGTAGTATAGTATAGTGTATAGTGTAGTATGTGTAGTGTAGTATATTTAGTACTTTATAGGTACTTTTGGTCCTGGAATAACACGCATGGGCTACTTTTAAATGAACTGACCTCGCGGGCAAAGCCGCGGCCACAGCTAGTTTAACATATATATGAAGTAAATTGAATATGGCGTTCTTGATTGCATTATTCTTGAGGTTTAGAACAGAAATCACAAAAATATAATCGAATTAAAAACTTCTTTCTTTTGCAAGGCAAGTCTTTGGGTCTGGTCACGATTTGTAAATTGAAAAGGAAAACCTGGAATCATTGAATTTGCTTATAGATCCCTGATGTAGGAATGAATGTCTAAAACAAACGTGCTGTTCCAGGTATCCTGCACATGCATAGAAATGGAGCAGCGATGCGACGGCACAGTGGACTGTGCTCAAGCAGAAGACGAAGCCGGTTGCTCTCGAACCTGTGACGAACAGAAGAACCGCACTATGTGCCACAGTACTAGTGTATGCATAGCCATACACTGGCTGTGTGACGGCGACAATGATTGTGGAGATTTTTCTGATGAGACTCGTTGCGGTAAGTGGTAAGAAAGTTATAGTTCGGGCAAGATAGAACCACGAAGCGGGCTTTGTCTCTGGGAAGAACAGATGAAGCACACGACATGCCATAGCACTAGTTACAACGGCACTATGCAAACGGTAAAGCCATTAACTTTCAAACTGTGAGCCATACACTGGCTGTGTGATGGCGACAACGATTGTGGAGACTTTTCTGATGAGATATTGCGGTAAGTGGTAAGAAAGTGTTAGTTTGGACAAGAAAGAACCACGAAGCGGGCTTTGTCTCTGGGAAGAACAGGTGAAGCACACGACATGCCATAGCACTAGTTACAACGGCACTATGCAAACGGTAAAGCAATTAACTTTCAAACTGTGAGCCATACACTGGCTGTGTGACGGCGACAACGATTGTGGAGACTTTTCTGTTGAGATATTGCGGTAAGTGGTAAGAAAGTGTTAGTTTGGACAAGATAGAACCACGAAGCGGGCTTTGTCTCTGGGAAGAACAGGTGAAGCACACGACATGCCATAGCACTAGTTACAACGGCACTATGCAAACGGTAAAGCCATTAACTTTCAAACTGTGAGTCATACACTGGCTGTGTGACGGCGACAACGATTGTGGAGACTTTTCTGATGAGACATTGCGGTAAGTGGTAAGAAAGTGTTAGTTTGGACAAGATAGAACCACGAAGCGGGCTTTGTCTCTGGGAAGAATAGGTAAAGCACATGACATGCCATGGCACTAGTTACAACGGCAGTATGCAAACGGCAAAGCTATTAACTTTCGAACTGTGCATGAGAATGGGGAATCGGAAAGATGCTTGTGTTTGCAATAAGGGGCATTTACTTATTATTGAGCTATTGCTCAAGTAGGTTTTAAAAATGTCATGAAAAAAATGAAATGAAAAAAAATACATAAATACATAATAATCCATTATATGAAAGTACAATAGAAAAAATATAAATATGCGTCCAGCTACAAACATCGATATCGTTTGTTAATCATTATTTATTATTATGTGCCAGGTGGTGAGGTTAACTGCACTGTCGACCAATATCAGTGTGCCAACGGGCTGTGCATCCACAAGGACTGGGTGTGCGACGGAGACAACGATTGCCGCGACAACTCCGACGAAACAAACTGCACTAAGGCCAAGTAAGTATAATTCAAGTACCATACTACGGTGCCATACTATAATAATAACACACAAGATGCTATAACATCGATGGTGCCATCCTAGCGCCCTGGGATTGCAGTCTCGACATAGATAGTGATTGCTTTATAACAGAAATCGGTATATTTACCGACGACAATCGTTAGCTTTAATAGTTTTTGTCAAAAGCTATCGACTGTCATCGGTATCTGTACTGATATTGATTTTGATTGACGCAGATATTCACTACCAAATATCGTTATAATTGGACTTTGTGACCGATTTCGGTTGTAAAGCAATCTCTATCGATGTCGAGACTGCAGGCCCAGTAATCGATCAAATAATTTGTCATATTTTACGTGCTTGTCGTACATTTTGAGCCTTTGCAAGCGTTTTTTGTTTGTCCTCTGTTTGACTGCCACAAAACTTTGACAAATTATTAAATTGTTTTTAAGGGTTCGAAACCTCGCAAGTTACGCAGCTAGACGCAGGCATACATCGACGAACGATGTACCATATCAACGTAAGCTGCAACGTGGCTGTTACGACAATCAAATAGCACGAAAAAGAGACAAAATTCTTAATCACACATGACTTTTTATTAGTTCTTGGTAGAAAATTGCTCATTAAAATGGCTTTTTAGAACAGTAACTCAAAACTTTCTAATCAGCTATTAGCCCCGGAAAACCTACAGTATTACGCCTTGTGCATATAAGCACACATGGTACGCTAATTAACCCGTGGCTTTCAACGGTCTTTAGGCTCAAGCGGGTTGTCCCGGCAAGATTTAATGATAAAACAAAATTTAGGTGTTTCGTCCTACCAGAACATCAGACCCACAAGTGGTTGTAATGTGTGAAGAGGGCGACACCATAATTCTAGGATCGGGCCACCTTATGTTCTACCGGGAGGGTGACCAACACAACAATCCCATGGTGGCGTAGGGTTTCTCGTACACAACGATCTCAATTGTTGAGATCTCCAGTGAGACGATCAGAGTAGCGTTCATCAAAATTAAGCTGACCGACGAGCATCGACCGACGTCGGCACACTCGGATGCCGCAGCAGACGAGATGTATGAAGACATCACTTCTCTCATACACCGTTGTCATGGGAGATTTAAATGCTTTAGTGGGAGAACAGCAGCGAATCGAGGTATGGTCCACACGGTTATGGAAGCTGGAACCACAGGGGTCAAATGCTCGGAAACTTTTTTTAAAGAGGGGCTCTTCTTTATGTATTCGTTCTATAAGAAGTAGCGCCAACGAAAGTGGACGTGCCAGAGCCCCGACACTGTGACGAAGAACGAGTCTGACTTCATCATGATGGATAGAAGGCACATATTCAGAGATGTCTCTGTGGTCAACCTGTAGTGACCACCAACCACTATGAGGTTCTCTGAGTTTTAACTTTAAGTTGGAAAGATTCATCTGATGAACTCAACGCTTCGACCTAGCCAGCTCCAAACCGTTGTGGGATCAGAACAGTTGCAACTTCATCTGGAAAACGATTTTTTGCTCTGGGAACCACAACCCACAGACCCTACAACAAGTGGTGGGTATCCTAAGGGAAGAAGGATCGAACTTCTCATCTTCATCAGATGCTGCTTACTGGTACGAAGTCTTAATGTAATGTAATTAATTAATTGCCGTGTAATTAATTGTATAAATAAATTAACTGTCGATAGAGACTCTTTAAGTCCAAATATTTTTATAACTACTAGCTTTCCCGCCCGCGACTTCGTCCGTACTACTGTTTATCGCGAAAAAAGCATCCTATGTTATTCTAGGATAGTATATTAAAACCCATTGCAACAGTAGGTATAGCACAAATGCTCTTGATGTTTTTCGACATACTTGTTATTTCGTTTCGATGGTAACCGTTTCTTACAGCGAGTAATCATCATTTTTCCAGTTTTTCCCGTGGAAACTTACAATACAATTTCCCTGGACAATGTTATATGTCCTATGTTTTATTCCAGGGTATAAGTACGAGTATAAGCTATCTCCATTCCAGCCGTTATCGCGTGAAAACTCCCCAAACAAACAAACAGACAACGTTCACTTTTATATATTGGTATGGATGAATGGATGTAAGAATTCTAACGGTACCATACATCAAAAAGTTATGGTGGAACAAAGAAACTCACATACACACATACAAACATACATGAACCCTGAAAACATTACACTTCTTTTATAGGCTCTCGTGCAATAAATACGAATAAAACGCGACTGGTGAAACATTTATTTTGCTCATGTAGTGTCATTGAGTGCAATAACGGCAATTATATACTCAATGAAGCCACTTGATAAAAATAACATCAGACCAATTTGCAATTTGTATTTATACTCACTTACTAAACAATTATCTATAGGCAAACTACTCTTTATATTTTTACTAACTGATGCCCGCGGCTTCGCATGCGTGGTCATTTCTCTAGGTTAAAATAACTCTATCTATCTATCTATACTTATAATAAAACTGTAACGGGTCCAATTCTGTACATTGAAGATATTTTGAAATTTTCTTTTGAAGGATACTGATATTCGATACTGAAGCCAAAACTGTTTTTTTTTTTAATTTTTGTCTGTCTGTCTGTCTGTATCTTGGCTAGGCATCACGCCGAAACTACTTAATGAATTTTAATGAAACTTGGTATGATTTGAGTTCATACTACGACGTAGGACATAGGATACTTTTAATCCCGAAAAATTAAAGGGTTCCCGCAGGATAGGCGTTGAAAGTTATTTAAAAGAACACGTACCACGCTGAAACTAATGGACGGGTTTTGATACAACTTGGCACTGTCTTAATTTATATGATGGGTTGAGGACACGTTGATTGAGGACACGTTTTATCCCGAAAAATTGAAGGGCTTCTGCGGGATATAGGTCCAAAGTTATGTTAATATTTAAGTAATAAATAATATTTTTTGGATGATTCTCTATATTTGATACTGAAGCCATAACTGTTTTATTTTTTATTTTTGTCTGTCTGTCTGTCTGTGTGTCCTTATCTTAACGTCGAATCGCGTAGAAACAACTGAATGAATTCAAATGAAACTTGGTATGATTTCATACTAAGAGGTAGGACATTGGATACTTTTCATCCCGAAAAATTAAAGGGTTTCCGCAATATAGGGGTTGAAAGTTATTAAAAAGAACGAATAACGCTGAAACTACTGGACGGTTTTTTTATGCAAATTGACAGTCATATATCTATACTTATAATAAAGCAATAGCTACGAAAACCCAAAAGAAGATAAATAAAAAAATGCTTTTGGGTGCTTAAAAGGGGTATTGAACACGAATATATATTATTTATTAATCGTGTCGCTTTGTCTGTTTGTCTGTATATTTGTTTGTTCACGCATCACGTAAAAACTATTGGACCGATTGCAATACGGTTTTCATTGTCAGAGAGCTTAGGGTTTGATTTAAAAACTGGTGTTGGTTTCTCAATCTGGTGAGTTGGAAGCCAAGCAATAGATAAAAGTATTTTTGACGGCTAAATAAATTTTGATCAAATGTTGGTATATTGGTCTTGGAATAGCACATTATGGTACTTTGAACCTAAAGAAAAGACCACGTGTGCGAAGCCGCGGGTACAGCTATAATACCAATATACCAACATTTGATCAAATTTCCTTCAATCGTCAAAAAGTTTTTATCTATTGCTCGGCTTCTACTGAACGGATTAAGGTACCAAGTACACCAGTTTTTAAGACAAACCCTAAGCTATTCAACAAGGATACCCACTTCGCAATCGGTCTAGTAGTTTTTACGTGATACGCGAACAAACATACAGACAAACAGACAGACATTTATAATGTTATATTCTTGTTCAGTAGCTTATTTTAAGTACCCACCAGTTTTTTTTTAAATATCTTCTTTGTACAGACTTTTTCGTTCACATTGCTTTATTATAAGTCTACTACCTTGCTTGCGCGTGAAAAAGCTACCACGCGCACGACCACGCGCATACTGCGCGTGCGCACGCGTAGCAACCGACTTGTTATAAGTATATATACATATAGATTTCAAAACTAGCACCCTGCGGCCAGAGCCCGCGTGTTAATTTTTCCGTGATAAAAGTTAAAAAAAACTTCTCCTTCTTTGAATGTTCTTTCTCATGATGCACACTATTCTTGTCAAAATTGATTTATATAGTATCAGTTCAGCCGGTTAGCCGTGAAAAAGTAACGAAAACGAAAGTGACTCTGTCTGCCTGTGTGTACATTTTTACGACTTACTTTACGACTAAACGACTGGACCGATCTTGATGAAATTTGATATGGACATAGTTTGAACTCTGGGGAAGATCATACTTTGGTCTCTATAAACTGTAGTCCATGCGGACAAAGTCGCGGGCAAAATCATGTTAAAGCCACACATACAGTAGTCGCAGCCAATCTATATGTTTGTGAAGTTAGGCTCTGTGGACGATTGCGCAGGTACTGCTGTGGGGATAAAACAGCATAAAGTAAGAGCGAGATAGAATATGCGAAAAATGTAAGCGAGTGAGCGAGGCAGTTACACATTGCTGTCTTCACCTTTAATAATGGGATTGCACCTGAAAAATAGCTTTATGAATACATTTCGATATGACTAGATAGCAGGTATGACTAGATCGCTTTAGGATTAAATCTCGATATGACTACATTGCGTTAGGGCTAAATAGCTGCCCGACCATATATGCATACGACCTGTTATCAAATTGACTTGATATCGTTAACACGTACAATGGTATCAAAAAGTAGTACTGAATTAAGTTCTACTTCACTCTCTTACCGAATAAACACGAAACAACTTATATCACATTATTTACTATACCGCGTGATGTGCTAAGTGATTTTGAATTGGGACTTGTTAATGCCTTTAGGACCGTGTATCTCAATGAAACAGTTACAGGGTGTTATTATCATTAATAATAAAGCAGTGTGGAAAAGGGCGAATGATATCGGTCTGAGAAATCTTAAGGAGGACGAGAACTGCTAATTTGCCCCTCTTGCCTTTATCACCCAAGTAGCACACAAGCTGTATAAGTGTGAACGTGATCCTTATAAAGTGTTTAGAATTCCCTTAGACAGCTAATGAACAGCTATTGTACTGTCATTCTAAAACCTAACGCTGCAAAATTTGGGGCTCAAATTGGCATTACAAGAGCTGGTTAAGCGTTCATCAAACATTCTTACAGCTTTCTTGAACAGTCTTTAGGATTTGCGAGTTCTATTATTCATCCATAAAAAAGCTTCTTTGTGCTACTTGGGCAGTAGTAGTGGCGGTCTTGTAAAATTTAACATTTCATGTAATGGTTGGTCACATCAGAAAAAAAAAACATGTACCTAATTATCGGTGATATCATGAAATGGTTTAGCCAGATGAATAAATGATTAGCATTTGACGATATGAACAGCTAAACGCACGGCTACTTCATGATATGGTCAAAAACTATCCCTTTGAACATCTTTTGTAACATAAAAACCCTACAATGATATTAATTATATGGCCAAACGTGGATTGAAATATTATTAAACGTTGAGTTTCAACGATATGGTCAGTTTTAGCTGGCCATTTCATGACATGATCAATTTCTTCGATATCGCCACGACATATAAGATGGATGGTCAGCCATTGTGGAGAATTCTACGAAATCATCAGAAATTGGTGCATTCGCAAGCTACTCTTGCTGGCAATAGCTGAAGAATACTGTGCTTATTTCCTGTGCAAATCAAAAACAGGAAAAAATAATAGCTTAGAGGAATGGCATCCTCGCCTCAATGTGCGCGCTGCAGCACAAATATACGTTGCTATTAACTTTCCCTCCTTCCACTTGGATCCACAGTTATTTAATTTATAAAGAGGCACAGATTCTCTTGAGATACAGGAAATTACGCCCATCGTTATTTTTTAACCAATTTCAGCAATTTAAAATGTACATATAAATTAAAATATGTTATTACACGTTACATACTGCTTCCATTTTATTCATATAATGGTAGGTACCAACCTACTGAAAAAGAAAACGTTATGTTCTGAATATCTAGATAACTGTACTTTAGAAAACAAACGACAACTTTGTCGTTACGCTATCTGGACTTATGGCGATAAAGTCCAAACGCAATGTAGTCGTAACGCGATGTAATCATATCGAGATTTAGTCTTATAGCGATCTGGTCATACCTGCTATTTATTTCTATCGAGATGTAGTCACAAAGCTTCTAACCCGTATAATGCTTTCTATGGAGGAACTCTAGTCCAAAACGGGTTCAAACTGTAATATAACTTTATTGAACTGTACAATAACAAAGTGACTATGGGATGGCGACCCCATTACAACCTACTAACCCCATAAACATACCTAACTGACCTACCGCACTGAATATATTGCTGAGTAGGTACCACTCGCCAAGCTTCAGAAGTCTGCGATGCAAAATAGGTAGGCACTATACAGTCATGTTTACTAATTTCGAAAACCATATTCCTGATTATATGTTCGACTACGATTGGTTCCAATCTTTTTGATCGACTTATATGAAATGTATAAAAAGAGTTATCAATTTGACCTTTTGTCTTCGTTACCGAATTGGATAATCTTTTTTCTATCGCTCCAACACTACACTCAAGTGCCCCGACGCGACACCGCTTGAATGGACTTTTCATTCGTTATTCCATTGTTGTTTTATTGCAGCACGGCAGGACAAATTTTGATGAAATTTATTGAAGCTGGAAATACCATGAGAATAGACAGAAAGTAAATCATGCTCTGTATATATTTGGGTTCAGCTTAAATTTACTTTCATTATTGAGCATCACGATGTTGTTTTTAATATTATAATCAACTTGTAATATTGGCGACCGCGTACGACATCATTTATTCTGTGGTGCTCTTGAAATTTTAAACTCTTGGTGAGAGCATTCCACATACATGGTCATACATGGTTTAGAGTTTAGACAGAAGATGTTAAAATATTCTAGGCTCTGCTATTTCTGTGCTCTATGACCACAGACATTAAATAACATATTTCAATTAAGTACTCTAAGATTAATTGTCGTATGTTGGTACCTATTATATTTTAGAACATAGCGAAAATTAATTTTAACAGCTTTCGTAATACCCTATAACAACTGCTCTATAACTTCCCACCCTTATATAATCACAGGATTCCAATCTAGTTGGTATGACGTCACTAAACACTATAGAAATACACTACCATCAAAATAACTCGCCATGTGGGTCTCATTGTAGTCTTCAAATTGCAAAGCGCGTACAAGCAATCATTTAACTTATGCTTCCCTTAGTTGGTGACACACGAGAGTACATTGAACTCGCGTACCTACTACACATTGAAGACTGGTTGGTCTAGTGGCTAGTGACCCTAACTACGAAATTAAACAATCGTGGGTTCAAATCTCGCAAGTAGGAACCATTTGTGTAGAAATGTTTGTTTCCGGGTCATGGATGTAATATTTCTATCTGTGTATGTTTATCCATTATCTAGTGCCCATAGAAAAGGGTAAGTATTCTAGTTTAGGGCTAGGTAATTGGTGCGAATTGGCCCAAATATATTTATTACTAGCTGTACCCGCGGACACGTGAGTTCTTTTCGTTAGGTTCAAAGTACCATAATGTGCTATTCCAGGACATATTGGTCCTACCAACACTTGAACAAAATTTCTTCAGCCGTCAAAAATACTTTATCAATTGCTCGGCTTCTAACTCACCGGATTGAGATACTAATTACACCAGATTTAAATAAAACCCTAAGCTATTTAACAATGAAAACCGCATTGCAATCGGTCGCGTAGTTTTTACGTGATGCGTGAACAAACAAACATACAGACAAACAGAAAGAAAGACACAATTAACAAAAAAATAATTGTTCAATACCTTTTTTAAGCACCCAAGAGCATTTATTTAGTAGTTTGGCTTCAGTATCGAATATAGAGAACCATGCAAAAAATATTTTTTATTACTAAAATATTAACATAACTTTGGACCCATAACCCGCAGAAACCCTTTACTTATTCGGGATAAAACGTGTCCTCAATTTTAACCCATCATATAACTTAAAACAGTACCAAGTTGCATCAAAACCCGTCCATTACTTTCAGCGAGGTACGTGTTATTTTAAATAAGTTTCAACCCCGAAATAATAACCCATAAATTTTTTGATATGTAAAGTATCATATGTCCTACCTCGTAGTACGAACTCAAATCATACCAAGTTTCTTTTGAATTCATCCAGTAGTTACGGCGGCGTGATGCGCAGCTAAGTTACAGACTGGCAGACATACAGACAAAAATGAAAAAACATACAGTTTAGGCTTAGCATAATAGAATATAGAGTAACATCCAAAAAAATTATATTATTAATGTACAGAATTCGGACCCATATCCCACAGGAACCCTTTATTTTTTCGGGACAAAATGTATCCATAATTTTCACCTATCTTATAAACTATGTCTGTGCCAAGTTGCATCA
This sequence comes from Alsophila aescularia, assembly GCA_946251855.1. Classification (NCBI taxonomy): domain Eukaryota; kingdom Metazoa; phylum Arthropoda; class Insecta; order Lepidoptera; family Geometridae; genus Alsophila; species Alsophila aescularia. The sequence goes on along the minus strand of OX276378.1, from coordinate 13,612,967 downwards.
ACATCTGTCCAATAGTTTCAGAGTGCTAATTGTTCTTTTAAATAATTTTCCACCCCTATCCTGCAGGAACACTTAATTATTTCAGGATGAAAAGTATTCAATGTCCTACCTCGAAGTGTGAACTCAAATCATACCAAATTTAATTTGAATTCATGAAGTATTTTCGACGTGGTGCGCTTCCAAGGTACAGACAGACAGACAGACAAAAATAAAAAATACAGTGTTGGCTTTAGTATTGAACATAGAACGTCCTCAAAAAAAAAACCATAACATCTTCAATCTACAGAATTTTGGACATTATCCCGAAGGAACACTTTATTTTTCGAGATAAAAAGTTTCCTCCATTTTTACCCATTATATAAACTATGACTGTGCCAAGTTTCAACAAAATCCGTCAAGTAGTTTCAGCGTGATACGTGTTCTTTTAAATAACTTTCAACGCCTATGCTGCAGGAACACCTTAATTTTCCGGGATGAAAAGTATCCTATGTCCTACTTCAAAGTATGAACTCAAATCATACCAAATTTCATTTGAATTCATTGAGTATTTTGGGCGTGATGCACTTCCAAGGTGCAGCCAGACAGACGGACAGACAGACAGAAAGACAAAAATTTTAAAAATACAGTTTTGGCTTTAGTATTGAATATAGAACGGCCCCCAAAAAAATTTACTAAATATCTTTAATTTACAGAATTTGGGATATTATCCCGCAGGAACTCTTTATTTTTTCGGGATAAAAAGTATCCTCAATTTTAACCCATCATTTAAACTATGACTGTGCCAAGTTGCATCAAAAGCCGTCTAGTAGTTTCAGAGTTATAAGTGTTTTTTGAAATAACTGTCATCCCCAATCCTGCGGGAACCCTTTCATTTTTCGGGATGAAAAGTAGCCTATGTCCTACCTCGTAGTATGAACTCAAATCATACCAAGTTTTATTTAAATTCATTCAGTAGTTTCGGCGTGATGCCTAGCCAAGATACAGACAGACAGACAGAGAGACAAAAAAAAATTTGGCTTCAGTATCGAATAAAGAGTAAGGTCCAAAATAAAATTTCAAAATATCTTCAATGTACAGAATTGGACCCGTTACAATTTTATTATAAGTATAGATTATTTATTGTTGTTCTGTAGACTCAACATGGATATGAAGATAGTTTCTATCTAGCTAGTGTATTTTCTATGCACTTTCTGACTTGCTATTTAAAAATAACATAGTTTTTTTTAAAATAAGCATATACCAACACAAAACGGATGATTGCCTGTCATTCGTCATTATAATAAATCTTCGAAATCTTATAAAGTTTGATAGTAGGTACTCCATTCCTTACATGTTTGCGGTATAAAATTCGAGTAATCGACGTGTGTGCTCGCCGAGCTTGTGCGCGGGCTTACTAACGCGTTTGATTCGCACTCGTGTGCCCCCTCCCCTCCCCTTTAAAAGCAATCTTATTAATTGATAGAGAGTTGAACCTGTGGTTGAACAGAGTATGAAAGCTTTATTTGGCTCTACAAAAGAATGTGAAGTCAATTGAAATGTAAATGGACGTTTCGATGTCTTCTCAAGATACAGAGACAAATATGTGTTTCTATTAAAAGACATTAAGGTGCAACGTTTCGCTCAGCGCGCCAAATTCAAAATTTCTTGCGGTTTTTGACAATTACAGCTCTATTACTCATCGTGTGTTCATGAAAATTTGCAAGTTGATATATATGGAGGACGGAAAAAGTATGAATTGTAGGTACACAGTCAAGAACATATGAAGCTTTACAGTGGCATAGCGTGGTTTCTGCCGCCCGGGGCTGAACCGGAATTTGCCACTCCCTATATCTATCTACATCGAAACGGAGCGATCGCAAATATGTTGAGCTATTTCTCTTAGTGTGGAAAACGAAATATAAATATTGAACCATATTGAAAAATGAAAACAAATGCGAGCAAAGCGAGCGCGAAATTTCTGTGCCCTTTCTATCAATGCTAAAATTAACTTATAATAAACAGAATCATAAAATTAAATGTATGGACAAGCACAAAAGGCACGAACGAGTGAAGCGAGCGCGAAATTTGAGTATTTCGATCAATATTTTATTTAAAATATAGTTCTCATTCCAAAAAATATAGATGCACTGGAATGAGTACTAAAAAGCGCGAGCGCAGCGAGCGCGAAAAAATTGTATTTTTTCTTTCAATTACAAAACGAAACATAATTAATCTGCACATGGCCTAATCATAGGAAAATAATGAAAAAATTATAATAGGTAACTTATAGAGATCGCGAAAATGTTGAGCTACTAATATCTGCATAGAAATTAAAAAAGTGCTAAAAAGAAGAGCTATTTTTAACTGTTAAATATTAGCAATAAAAAAACCATATTAAAGCACTTGACAACTATAACTTGTAAACAAAGTGCGGAGCCGTTTTAGCGGGAACATGTTTTCGTTCGTGAGTATATTTTTAGATAGTTTTATTACTATTTAGTATTTTTTCGGGGTCCTTTATAGTTTCATCTATAATGGTATAATAACTATAATACATTATGTAATTTATTGTGATAAGCTATACACAAAAAATAAATTAAGTTTTGTTCAGCGAGTTCCCGGCAATATCTTTGGGTGCTGATATTATAATTATTGCATATATTTATTTTACTTATTTTAGAGAGAAAATGTTATTAAAAAAAACGAGGAGAAAAAACAGAATTGAAAAAATTGAGTTAATAAAAGTAAAGGTATTTTTTCCAAAAATTACCGTTTGTTTAAGGTTTTTTCGAATCAAGCAGCTGTAGATAATAAAATAATTATTTATATGATATTATGATCACTTATCCTCATTGATAACTTCAATGGCTTTGTAGAACAGGAACTCAAGGCTTGAACTTGTAAGGGTTTAACATTAGACTGTCTGTAGCAGCGCGGATGGTACTTGGAATGGAATGAAAATCAAATGGAAAATAATCAGTCAAACGACTTGCTTAGGACATACATTGACTTTTCTGCATTTGGCTACTTTTTTTTTATCTCTGCCCCCCCCCCCCCCCTGGCAACGCCTTTGCCCTAGTATAGGCATGCACAGTATAAGAGAAACGCAATTAACGCATAATGATTCCTTACTAAATCCAATCATATTTACTACCTAAAAAACTACTATAAAGTTCTAGTGACAAAAACTAAATAAAACTAAATCGTGCAGAATGAAATAAATAGAATGACGTTTCTTAGACTCAGTACCATGAACGTTTAGCGGATGCTGGATCAATACTCGCTCTCGAGGGTAGCGCGGGGTGGCGCAGGGTGAGAGCGGCGGGGTTGCCAGGTTGCCATGACTACCCGCCTACGCGAAGCCTGCGTCCCGCGAAACTCGCGATATATCCGGCTTCCGTGGGAAACTAATTATGGTAGCAGAATGTGATTAACATATTTTTGTAAGTCAATGTTACCAGCACATCTTTTCGTACGTATCTTGTGGTGAAGCTGATTGAGTAGAAAGAATCATACGTAGGAAGGGGGACGTACAGAGGCCTATGTACCTATAATTGATTGTAGCGGTGTATCCCGCAAATATGATTATATTATACTAGACTATGGTTCCTACTCGTACATACATTGTAGTCGTTGGCTATGATTGTAGTTATGAATTTGACATACTATTAATAATAAAATTCTTACATAGGAAACCGCTACAGTTGAGTACGGTATTCACATAGTATTTTTAATAAGCACTAGTTTTTTTTGAACCATAACTACGGATGCATCAAATAAACTTGATAAAATAAAAATAAAACTACAATATACTAATTCAGAGTTACACGATAGTAACATATAGTAGAATTCAGGCGTCAGTATTTGGAAAACCTGACTGATGTGTTTTTCTGCGCACAGATGCCAAAAGAACCAGTTCCAGTGCACCATCGGCGAGTGCATCTCCAAACACTGGAAGTGTGACAAGGAGCCAGACTGCTCTGACAACTCCGACGAAGAACAATGTCGTAAGTGTTTTAGAAGAATCCTCGATATCCTGCGTAGGTACACAGCGGGAGAGAGATGAATGGGTTAAAGTTCGAAATAACTTATGCGTACCTATCCAATAAGATATATTTACATTTGCAACCGTAATCTTTAACTATCTACTTTTACCTTTTCTTTGTTTTCTTTTTCTATTGCACCTACTTAATTATTCTCTTTATTTGTATCTTTTATTTTTGTGTGTGTTGAATAAATGTATTTTCTTTCTTTCTTTCTTTCTTAATGAGATCTTCTGACGTTATTGTACGACAAACAATTTGGTAGTCAGCTGTGGCATGGTTAAAGACACAGTGGATTTAGTGGAAGTCTTTCTTCATCAAGATTGATAAAAATGTATTAAATCTATTTTGTGTCTATAACCGCACGTCATTTTATAACAGCTGTGGACCTGCTACGCTGTGGTGATACAGAGATGCAATGCGATAACAAGAAGTGCGTGAATAAGGAGTTCCAGTGTGACGGAGACAACGATTGCGGCGACTGGAGTGACGAAGACACGTGTCCTATGATACCTGGGAGCTGTAGCGCTGGAGAGTACAAGTAAGACACTTGATAATTAGATTGAACTAGAAGCATCGTACAGGAAGAGAATTAAAAGGCACAAATAAACTTATAACACCCCTCTCTTTCGTCGGGGGTTAAAAACAATATGGAGCGTGTATAGTTGAGATACTATTAATAATAAAATATTAAAAAAAAAGAAGATATTTTAATAATATATGATGCTAAAAATGATGCTTTTTTAATAATATATTTAAAAAATAATATAATCTCTAACTAAAAGTAAATCTTGTGATAGATGCAACGATGGCAAATGCATTCCGGAACGTTGGCGTTGTGACACTGAAAGGGATTGCGCCGATGGCGGAGACGAGCTCAACTGTGAACCCAACAAAATCCAAAATTGTACCACCGAAGAATACATGTGCGCTGATCACCGCTGCATTCTGGTAAGAAACTTTCTTCTTTATGACAGACTAGGCAACCACGATTTCAGCTGATGGAAAGTGACGATATGGCTGAATGTGTAGTACACTTTCCTAGATACCATTCATTCTTGACTTGAACACTCCTAGTCTACATTTTACCGGAAACACTGACGAAAGCAGAGCATTCAGTATAAGAACTGCAAAGGAGTGGACTTTTTCTTATAATGAATGAAAAAGCGTATATGCGAGGTATTTATACCATAAAAGGGTGGCGCTTTGCCGATCATCTGGCCGTTCAGTGATGGAAAGGTGATGCGGGAATGAGGTTGTTCTTGTGAGACCTTCTTAAAACATTTAAAGACATGTGGGAGCACGACATTTAAATACTTTTTATACGCTTTATATTAGCTTCACTTGTATGTCTGTATGTTTGTATGATTGTAACCGACTCCTTTGGACGCTATTTTGACCCACTTTAAACGGTCAGATTTAATTCAAATTTTGCACACCTGTCAAAGACAATGTAATAATTCGAAAAAAAAAACAAAAAAAACGCTCTTATAAATAAACCAAACTTAAAAGTAGAAAATAAATAATAGTTTAAAAAAACTAAAAAACACGCTTTTTTATAGAAAACCAAACTAAAAAATAGAAAATAAATTTTAATAGTGCAAATAAGAAAAAAAAGTTTTATTTAAAAAAAGCGTGGGGTGCTTTTTACGATATTATCGAAATGATAATCCTTCTTCTCATATCTGTCAATGAAATATTTATAACTATTGACCCATGCACCCCACGATATTTTTGTTATTTTTTTTTAATTATTTACACAATTAAAATTTATTTTCTATTTTTTAGTTTGGTTTTCTGTATAAAGCGTGTTTTTTAGTTTTTTTAAACTATTATTTATTTAATCATATGTTGTGGCTTACAGAAAACATGGCTTTGTGATGGAGTCCGTGACTGTTCAAACGGCGAAGACGAAATTAACTGCGAAGTCCATTGTGAAGAAGATCAATACACTTGCAAGTCACAGGACCATTACATCAGTAATGCATTCAGAAGCTGTGTAAGCAGGAAGCATGTATGCGATGGAATGAAGGATTGTCCCAAAGGTGACGATGAAGAGAAATGCCCTGTGAAGCGACAATGCACACCAGACGACAGATGTGACAAGCAATGTATTACAACATTCGATGGGCTTCCAGCTTGTTCATGTCCTCTGGGCTTCCTATTGGCTGATGACAAGTACAGGTAGTTTATGTTCAAACTGATTATAATGCAATATTTACTTAAAAACAATTTTATCTTGGTTTTCATTTCACAGTTGCCGAGATATTGACGAATGCATGTACGAGCAAGACCCAGTGTGCTCCCAAACATGTTCCAACACCGTTGGGAGTTTTTATTGTGGATGTATGACTGGCTATGTCTTGAGACCTGACGGCAGATCGTGCAAGCCTACAGGCGAATCGCCATCTTTGCTGTTTTCAAATCGAGTTGGAATAAGACAGGTATCCTATATTGTTAAAACATTTATAATTTTGAGAATTTACAGTTATAATTTACATGGAATCTAAATTAATATATTTTGTGTAGGTGTGGCTTACTGGGGATAACTACATGTCAGTAGTGAAAGGTCTTCACAACGCGGTCGCTTTGGATTACCATTACGAAAAGAAGCTTGTATTTTGGTCCGAAAACAATTTGAGGGTAATAAGAGTTGCGCAAATCAACGAAAACAATGTTACTGGTGAGATATTTTCGAACCATTATCATTTTTATTCCAAAGATCATTAGTTACTAACTACAAGTTTTATTGCAGATGTCATAAGATGGGGTCTTGAAACTCCTGGTGGCGTGGCAGTGGATTGGATTCACGACTTGCTTTTTTGGACTGATTCGGGAACTAGACGTGTAGAAGTGGCCACCCTCGATGGTAGTCAAAGAGCTGTTCTGGCAGCCAATGACCTCGACAAACCAAGAGCTATTGCCGTACATCCTGGAGATGCTTTAGTTTTCTGGACTGATTGGGGTAAAATTAAACCCTGATGCATTTTTTTTTCCTTTTTCGAATATCTAGATTTTACTCATACTTTATTTCGAATCCTGCAAGGTGCAATCATTGGTGTGATGAGCAGATATGTTTGTTTCCAAGTCATGGATGTAATATTGGTACCTATGTATTGTAACTATTTTTTCGCCCTCCAAATAAATGTAAGTTAAAATTTTATAAGATTCAAACAGATTTTAACACAAAACATAAAATAGGAAATGAAATAATATAAAATTCAAATGATAATTTCGAAGATTGTTTATGATAAACAAATTAAGTTGCAACAGATACGAATTATCATAATCATTCTTCAAAAGAAAGTACACATTATGAACAATACATCCTTACACAACGAAAATCAAAACATATATTGCTCATGTAACAAAACAATCAATATTTTTAAATTTAATAAAAAGAATGCAAGTCAGAAAGTTATACTTTGTTATATTTTAATAGAATAAACTAGTTTAGCTTTGTTATTATTCTCAATAGTCTATTTGAAATCCAAACTTTATAAGTCTGGTCAAGTTATTAATTTTAATATAAAAGTTTCATTATTTATTTGTTTTTTTTTTTAATTGCTAGACTGACTACAATGCGCCTTTCATCGCTGAATAGCTCAAAATTTTGACTTAAAATCTGATGTACTCAGCATCTCGATTTAATAAGGAGTCAACGATTAAACTTTTTTTTTTTTTTTTTTTTAAATATGTAATATTAAGTATTGAAAGCCAGTGTATAAATTTAAAGATCCACTTGAATTAAAGATCAAAAATTAAAGATCCTTAATGTGGATCTTTAATTTTTGATCATTAATTCAAGTGGATCTTTAAATTTATACACTGGCTTTCAATACTTAATATTACATATTATAGATATATTTATTTATTTATTATTGCTAGCGTAAACTAAACCACTCTAATGAGGTACATTTTATTATCACGTGTTTTTTTTTAATCCCACAACCTAGATTTCTATAATGACGTCTAGGCAACCTAACTAAAACGAATCATGCTGCCATTATAATCCTTTTTTTTGTAAGTTTAATTTTCTAAGAACTTTATCAAAATTCTTAGAAACGTTTTCGTTCATATCGTTAGATATGAATATATTGTTTAGTTTGTTTCAAACAAACAACTAACGTTACGTGAGCAATATATTCTAATATACAGTAAATAACTCACGCCCCCTGCTAGTAGAACACTAAACACAAACTTTCTGAAAAAAACACAATTAATAATGCTATCTGTTGTGATTTATCGCTAAAGAACAATACAACCAACAAAGCATTAACCAATAATCTATATTCAATAGAACTTCCCGCACAAGTTCTTTAAATAAACGGAGTACTTTTACGGATTTTTATTTATTTTTTAGTGAGAATTTACAGTTGAATTTTTTGTTTGAGATCCATCCGGCGTGGCTCTCAACACGTGTTAATTTCTCGAGGTCTCGCACTGACTGCCCCTCTCTGGCCCTGGCTCTCGGGTTTTTTCCATGCGTATGATTCGATGGACTACGTTGTTCTCCCCACCCCTGGGCTGCAATGCTACAACGCCGAGCCAAAACTTTCCACTCATAATAATAAATAATTCCAGTACCTACGAATTTTATGATTAGAGTAACAATGCAATGTTCACGTTAAACACATTGATTATCGAATTATGGTTAGGTACAGTATGTTTATCCGTTATCTAGTGCCCATAGTACAAGGTATCCTAGTTTGGGGCTAGGTAATTGGTGTGGAATTGTCCCGAATATATTAATTTATTTATTTATATATTTTTAGGACCGAATCCCAAGATAGAACGAGCGGACATGGACGGCACCAAGCGCAAGAGCATCGTAGTCGATCAAATCTTCTGGCCAAATGGACTAACCATAGACTACACGGAATCCAAGATTTACTGGGCAGACGCCAAGCATCATGTTATTGAAAGAGCTATGTTTGATGGTCAAGGCCGGAGAAAGGCAAGTGTTTTGATTACACTTATGATTAAAAATCTTTGTCAATAAACATTTATTATCACGGCTAAATTTATGGCAATTTTCAGATCACAAACAAAGGATTGCCGCATCCATTTGCGCTGACACTTTTTGAAGATGCAATCTACTGGACTGACTGGCATACAAAGAGCATATCGACAGTGAACAAGAAAACAGGAATGGGGATACAAACAGTACACGCTGGCCGCTACGTACCTATGGATATCCACAGGTAGAAAACAATAAAATCTTATCATGCGTGGAGATTTAGGGATTGTATTGTATTTCAAAAACTTATTTTCATTATTCCAGCTACCACCCACTGCGACAAATGAGGACTTACAAGAATCGCTGCGGAAACAACAATGGAGGATGTTCTCATTTCTGTTTACCGAACAGTCATGATCACAGCTGCAAATGTCCAGTCGGTTATAATCTCAATTCTGATAAGTGAGTGATGATTTTTAGTCGTTTATTTATTCATTGTGTACTTACTTAATATGACTGTTTGGTGACATAATTAAAAACGATATCCTACCAAATTATATGATATCTTCTAGTTCGATACTTTATAATTAGAGTTTGTTTATATGTTCATAGATGGTCAAAAGTCTGACAACATAAACAAATTGCTTATCTCTTATTACAGCCGAAACTGTGACCAAGCACCAGAAAAACTGCTCCTGTATGCTCGCAAAAGGGATCTGAGATTGAAACAGTTGCATCCGAAGAAACAAACTGATTCTTTGGATATGGTAAGATTTTAAAGAAGCTATTTAAGTTTACCTATAACCACAAGAACGATTCGATATTATATCGGCCTGAAAAACTAAATTTTTAGCTTAATTACATATTACTGTTTTTACAGGTGATTCCTGTTGATAGCATAAAATCAGCAGTGGCTTTAGACTGGGATGTCAACACCAACTCGATATTCTGGACCGACGTTGACAAAGATACGATTAACCGTGCTTACATAAATGGATCTGGTCAAACCATCATTACCAAGACTAATTTATGTAAGTTTATTACTAACTTCATAGAAGTAGTTTGTTTAAAACTAAGTATTAATATTGATACACACACATGTATCATAATATCATCTTGACTAACCTCGACATTTCGACCGAGTTGTATTGACCATGGTTACGAGAAAATTCGATAATGCAGTATGATAATATAGCGATGGTGGCCTAACGGTTCTATAGTGCAATTTAGAATCCAACGATACTGGGTTCAAAACCTAGGCCCGCACCAATTACTTTTCTAAGTTATGTGCGGTTTTCCGTCGCTCCGTGCTTCGGAGGACACGTTAAGCTGTCGGTCCCGGCTTTTATTGATTAACAGCAGTCGTTAAGCCGTTTCAGAGTCCCTCGGGCGGCTTGACAAACTCTTACATCAGAGGCCAGTACTACCTCATATGACAAACAAACAAAGTATTATAATACATATCAGTATCAGTGTCGTGAACGGCGTCGGCGCGCTTTGTTTCCGCGTTTCTTGTCTATGTGATCTTTGCACATGGTGTTCGTTGAACTGGAAAAGGCATATGATAGGGTTCCACGTCATATGCCTTTTCCACGTTTGGTTCTGTGGTGGGCCTTGAAAGAGGAACGAGTGCCTGGAAATATCTGCAGTTAATACGCGCCCTGTACAATCGTCTCGCAAGAAGACTTGACGAATTCCAGCCTCCTGAACAGGTCGAGTTACGCGGAGGATTTAGCACCATTGAACACATACACACAGTGAGGCAGGTTATACTGTAGTCTGAAGAGTATAACCAGCCCTGTTTCTTGCTTTTGTGGCCTATGAAAAGGCTTTTGACTCCGTTGAAACCTAGGTGGTCCTGGAGTCTTTGCAGCGTTGTCAAGTGGACTGGCGATACATCGAAGTGCTGAGGTTTCTGTAATACGCCGCGACTACGAGTGTTCAAGTACATCACCAGCAGACTAAACATATCCAACTGAGCAGGGAAGTGAGACAGAGGGATGTTATATCCCTGAAACTGTTCACTTATGCCCTGGAAGATTTGTTTAAGACGCTGGATTGGAAAGGAATGGGCATTAATATCAATGGTGAGAATATCTCACACGATTTGCCGATGATACTGCCAGACTTGCAAAGCATGTTGACCAACCTAGGTGATGCTTCACGACGCATCAGTCTCGAAATGAATATAGATAAGACCAAGATCACGTTTAACGATCTTGTTGACCCAGAACCAAATTGCAATCAACCTACAATATCAATTGGTATACCTCTTGAAGTTGTCCGAAAATATGTTTACCTTGGGCAAATATTAAAATTATATAGTAGTAACAACTTTGAGAAGGAAGCCAATAGAAGAATTCAGCTGGGTTGGGCAGCATTCGGCAAGCTTCTTCAAGTCTTCTCGTTGTCCATACCACAGTGCCTGATGACAAAAGTCTTCAATCAGCGCGTCCTACCAGTCATGACCTACTGAGCCGAATTGTGGACACTCACGGTCACACTATTTCCACAAATGTAATGTCGCTCAGCGAGCTATGGAGAGAGCTATGCTTGGAATTTCTCTGAGGGACAGGATTCGTAATGAAGATATCCAACAGAGAATCGAGGTAACCGACATAGCCCTTAGGATAAGCAAGCTGAAGTGGCAGTAGGCTCGTCACATTTCCCGAAGAACCGATAACCGTTGGGGTAGGCGAGTTCTCGAGTGGAGACCACGTTTAAACAACTCTATGTATGTTGGATATGTTTGTTTAGGCAAACGTCGTGGAGGACGCCCTGTGGCCAGGTGGAGTGACGACCTGCGAAAAACGTCAGGAAGAAAATGGATGAGGAGAGCTGAAGGCCGAGCTCAGTGGCATGCCTTAAGAATAAGAATAAGGAGTGGCTTACTTCCAGCAGTGGACAGATATGGGCTGATGATGATGAGCTACTACATACGTCAATACGACCGGTGTGCAGCTTGCAAAACCAACAAGTTCATTGGAGCTGTAAGCTTGCAACAGGGATCGGCATTAAGCCATTATTTGTTCTTCCTGGGTATGGATGCGCTGACATCGGACATACAGGAGGAGGCATCCTTGGTGTTTGCTGTTCGCCGATGACATTATTCTTGTCTTTACCAGCCTGCTCTGATTTTCGGCGTAATTAAAGGAATAAATATGCAGGATGGATAAAATGGTGACAGGTCACAAGAACATGACATGAACATGTGATCCGCGTATGCCTCTTCAACTTATGGGGAAAATCTATAAAGACATCGTAAGACCTGTCGTTTTACATGGATCTGGGTGTTCTGCCACCAAAGGGTCAGATGAAAAAAGATAACATGCAGCTGAGATGCGAAAGATGGATGTGTGTCATTGTGTGGAGTGACGAGGTTAGATAACAAGCAGCAAATGTAGATTAAAAAACTAATCTAAAGCCCACGTTTTATTTTTAGTATGCTTTGACATCGATTTTTGAGCTACCCTGATAGTTTCAGCTGGATTGTTAATCGGGAAGTGCTCTAGATTTGAGTTCCAAGATTCCACCCAAAACGACAGACAGATAGACAGGCAAGCAAGTAAGAAAGTGACTTAAAAAGCGTAGTAAAATTAGAAACGAGTATGTCAAAGAAAATTTGAAAGTAGTTCCAGGGACTGAAAAGTTGAAAAGTAAAAGGTTGGGTATTTTTGTACATATGGGTATGTTATGAGGAGAGAGAAATATCATGAAACGTGTGATGGAAATGAATGTAAATAGTACCAAGCGTAAAGGGAGACCAGAAAAAGTGCGGATGGATTGTGTGAGACATGACATATGAATGCTGAGATGACGCCTGTTAAAGATAAATGGAAGAAAAATACATGTTGTACCGACCCCGTGGGATAAGTGTACAGAGATGATAACTTCAATTTGCAAAAGTTTAAAAAGTTTTATAATATGTAATACTTTCAGTGTGGCCAGCTGGATTAGCATTCGATTGGTATACGAACAAGCTGTATTGGACGGACGCTGGAACCAACAGGATTGAGGTCGCTAATGCAGATGGCAGTATGAGAACTTTGCTGGTTTGGGACAATATAGACAAGCCCAGAGATATCGTTGTGGATCCCGCAGGTAATGTACAAAATAAAGACATCCAAACAGTGAAAATCAGATTTAGTTTACAATAAGCGCCAACTTGCTTGAAAAGTGGATGATTAACTATACACAACTCACGTTGTTTTTTGCAGCTGGACAAATGTACTGGTCCGACTGGGGTACATCACCATGCATCGAGCGTGCCGACATGGACGGTGGTAACCGTAAGCGCCTGATTTATAGCGACATGACCTGGCCTAACGGACTTGCTCTTGACTTTGTGCACAAACGCATTTATTGGACTGATGGGGGCAATCAAACTATTGAATACGCTAACATGGATGGGAGTGGCCGCAGTGTTTTGATTAGTAAGAAAATATTCAATCATAATGTTATTTAACTTTTAAAGTTTAAGAACCCTTTCACATTAAATATATTTTTAAATGCAGATGAACATATGCCGCATCCATTTGGCTTGGAGATTTACAAAGATGAAGTGTTTTGGACTGATTGGGAAACCCAGTCTATACAGGCAGCTAACAAATATAACGGCAAAAAGAGACGCACTTTAGGGGCTGGTTTACCTAATCTTATGGATGTTAGAGTGTTTCATAAGGAGAGAACTGTTGGCAATAATAGGTAACACAAGATGTTTCTTTTCGGCGACAATGCTATATTTATTTTATAAATATTTTGCTCTACTAATCCTGTTTTTCAGATGCGCCAAAAATAATGGTGGCTGTTCACATCTTTGTCTGCTAAGGCCTGGTGGACGAACATGCACTTGCCCAGTTGGAGTTAAAATCACAGTAAGACATTATTACACGATGCTTTTTGTTTTTGGAAGGCGAAAGAGATATCTCTCAACAAGACATCAGTTCAAAAATTAAAACCCGATTACCTCGCTTGTCAAAATCGGACTAATAGGAGCGATGCTATGGTGAAACATCCACATATATACATACATTCATAGACTGTTAAACTCATTACCCTTCCCTTGCTTCGCCGAAGTCGGGTAAAAATAACATGATTCAAGGTTTATCTTTTGTTTTACAGAAAGACGGTAAAACTTGTGCTAATGGTCCTCTCAACTATCTGATCTTCGCCCATCGTTTGGATATACGCTTCGTATCCTTGGATTTACCGTATCTCATTGATGTGGTATTACCGCTGCCATCTTTGAAAAATGCTCTAGGCGTCGACGTGGATCTAAAGACTGGTAAGACAAATTACATTATTTACAATGAAGATGTGGAGAATGATGATATTTCAGGAGTTAATTCCACGATGTTAATGTAATTTCAGGTCTAATCTACTGGACTGACACTGGTGAAAAGAAGATTCAAAGAGCGACCCATACGGGAGAACAATTTGAAACCGTGATCGGAAAAGGCCTTCACACAGTCGATGGTATCGTTATTGATTCAGCCGGACGAAAGGTATGTAACTATTTCTAAACAACTATTCAACTTTATTGCCAATAAATCACATGTAGAGATTGTAAATAAGTCATGTTAATGCCGAGTGAAAATCAATATTTGACAGATCTACTGGACGGATGGCGGACGAAACAGCATTGAAGTTGCTGAGCTGAATGGTACAAATCGAAAAGTACTAGTTTGGACTGGACTTGGTAAATATATCTTACTGATTTACACCCTCAAAATTTGTTACGGTCTGATAGAGCAATGTGAATAAGTAATTTTTTATTGAAATGTTTCAGATTCTCCTCGAGCTGTAGCGTTGCATTACGAATACGGGCACATGTTCTGGTCAGACTGGGGCACCACAGCAAAAATAGAAAGGGCAGACATGGACGGCAAAAACAGGTACTTGAAACCTACACACGTCTAATGAAATTATCAACGCTTAATTTTTTATGCTACGTTATACAAATGTTTTTCTTAAACAGGCGTGTCATCGTCGAAAACAACATCAAGTGGCCCAACGGTCTTGCCATCGACAGAATAGAAGGACGCCTATACTGGAACGATGCTAAAATGCTCACAATCGAAAGCTCAGATTTCGACGGCAACGACCGTCGAATTATCCGTAAAGAAGTTCCCTACCCTTACGGAATCGTCATTGTAGGCGCCCATATTTACTGGACAGATTGGAAAACACAGAGCCTCAATAGAGCCGATAAGGTTACCGGAAACGATACGGTTGTTATTCGGAAGAATTTAGAAGGCCTGATGGATATCAGGGCTGTCCAGGTGGTTGTTGCTATTTCGTGCTTTTCTTGTTTCATCAGAATTACCCGACGCGTTTGTACTGACGTTTTATCTTTTTCAGGGCGAACAAATCTTTCAAAACGAATGTGGTGCAAATAACGGTGGTTGTTCTCACCTCTGCTTAAGATCTTCTGAAGGGTTTTCTTGCGCCTGTCCTACTGGCATCCAATTTGTTAATGAAACTGAACCATTCCCTAAGATTTGCAAGAAGCATCCTGACAATTTCCTAGTGTTCGCGACGAGAAACAGTATGACGTACATATCGCTCGACACTCCGGAGCAATGGGATGTTGCTCTCCCGGTCAAGGAGGTCCATGATTCTATTGCAGTGGACTTTCATTGGGAACTTAAGCTGATATACTATACCGACATCCATTATGACGTCATAAGGTATTATCGCGTGTAAAATAGAATTATCATGTCTAATCTATTTACTTTCAAGAACAAGATCATGATCAATCTGCTAACGATAATTATAAGGAAAGTTTGTGATCGATTCAAATAATGTAAGTCATTAAATTTTAGGTAAATATTGAGTGAAGACATTACTGTTTTAGGTCTATAAACATGAACAACATGAGCGAAACCAAAGTGGTTATTGAAGGCAGACTGGACACGCCAAACGGTTTAGCCGTAGATTGGATTGCGAATAATCTCTACTGGACCGATAACGAATATAAGGTACCTATGTTTTCGACGTAACTTACAAAACCCTGGTGATTTAATAATAAGAAAGCTTTTCAAACAAACAATGGTATATGATCAAAATGTAAAATATTTAATCGTACTTATATCAATCAAGTAGCTTTCCCGCCCGACTTTGTACGCGCGGATTACTGTTTATCGCGAAAAAAACATCGTATGTTCTTCTAGGATATTAAAAACCAATGCAAAAATAGGTATAGCATCAATGCTCTTGAATTTTTTTGACAGATTTGTTATTTCGTTTCCATGGCAACCGTTCCTTACAGCGAGTAATCAACATTTTCCAGTTTTCCTGTGGAAACTTACAATTTTCCGGGATAAAAAGTATCCCATGTTTTATTATAAGGTATAAGCTATCTCTATTCCAAATTTAATCAACTCTGTCTAGCCGTTATCGCGTGAAAGCTCCCCAAACAAACAAACAGACAATGTTTCACTTTTATATATTGGTATGAATTCCGGGATAAAAAGTGTCCTATGTTTATTCTAGGGTATAAGCTATCTCCATTCCAAATTTCATCAAATTCCGTCTAGCCGTTATCGCGTGAAAGCTCCCCAAACAAACAAACAGACACTTTTATATATTGGTATGGATATAATAAATCATTGTCATTTTGATGCAGGTGATCGAAGTGTCTCGATTGGACGGATCTTGCAGGAAAACATTGATTAGAGGACTCGTTGAACCAAGAGCAATTGCTCTTTTTCCAGCTAAAGGGTAATTAATTAATTAATAAAAACCATTTGAACCTTGTCAAGTTCATTATGTTTAAACGGTGCGTCATCATTTTAGATGGCTCTATTGGAGTGACTGGGGTGAATACCCTAACATACAAAGGGCGTTCCTAGACGGCAGTAAGAAGGTTATCATCGTTAAACAAGACCTGGGCTTCCCGAACGGAATCACCATTGACTATAAAGAAAGAAGACTATATTGGACTGATGCTTTGAAGGATAGGATTGATACTTCCGACTTGAATGGGCAGCATCGCGTCCAGTTGATACCAGAAGCTAAGAATCCTTTCGGAATGACGCAGGTACAATTATTTTTCAATAGTTCAAATGTAAAAGCTCAACGCTTATACAACCATTTCAATTTAGCTAAGATCAAATTAGGACAAAAATAATACATAGGCGAAAATGCGAGTACATACTTGTCTCACTAGATTCTCGAAAAGGGCATACTGCACTGTGATTGGCACTTAGGTAATACATTTAGGTGTAACAAACAAACTTACTTATGAATGTCATCGACCCATAGTTGCACTTTGCACGGCTGCGCTTTTCCACCAATCTATCAGAGACCTAGTCTACCTGCTATCACCACATCTTGACAAGTGTCCTGCCCATTGCCAATTAAGTTTATTTATCATCATCATCATCAGCCTATATTTGTTCACTGCAGGACGTAGGCCTCTTCTAATGCACGCCACTGAACTCAGTCTTAAGCTCTCCTCATCCATTTTCTACCAGCCGCTTTTCGCAGGTCGTCACTCCACCTTGCCGCAGGGCGACCTACGGAACTGCAACATGGGCAACATAATTTAGACTGAATTTAATCATTTGTGATTTCTATTTCAGTTCAACGAGTACATCTACTGGACCGACTGGTATAGGAAGTCAGTGATGAGAGCTGACAAGAGAACCGGAAAGAACATCATAGCAATAAGGACAGATTTGGAAATGGCGATGGAAATCAAAGCGGTCACATCGGAGAAGCAGCACGGCTGGAACCCTTGCAAGGAAGACAACGGAGGCTGTACTCATCTGTGCCTGTTTAGGAAAGCTGACTATCTTTGCGCTTGTCCTAATAATAATAATACCGATCCACCATGCATTCAAGGTATGTTCTATTGTACTTTTACCACCAGAGTCTTTGTAAAGTGGACTTAATGATGCATGTGATTAACTAAATTAATCGTCACGCAATCGTTGACTTTTACGCCCATATAAGCAAATGCGGGTGGGTCATTATTTTTTCGACGAGCAAAGATATCTTTCTACCATATACATAAGCACGCAAGTATGTGTTCTATCCTCTTGCGTGCTTGGATTACACAGACCAAACATAACCTTTAAAATTTCAGAAGTAAAAGAACTCCAAGGCAAAATGCCGTCGCACTATCCCGGATACTATGATTACACAGACATGGAGAACGGTTCTGGGTCGCAACAGCCTCCCACAGTGCCTCCAGACAGCAACATTGGCATAATCCTGACAGGAGCCGGCATCATGGCGTCTGTGCTCCTAGCTATCGGCGTCATCGCTTGGATTTTTCGTATGTATTTCAAAGTACAATATTTTTCAGAGGTATCACGGTGATACTTTCTTTTTACCCGGTCGCGGCACGTCAAGGAATTATCCATGATAATAATTATCAGATATACAGTAGTGGCCATATAATTAAGCACTGTGTTAAGCGCGAACTATTTATTTTTAAATATGTTTGTTCTTTTTTTTCTGTTCCGGTGTCCGATATCTCACGCACGAAATAGGTATAGCCGATACTATGAAATTTATTTAAACTGGAGAAATAAAAAGCTAGTACAAACAAATGTTATTAAAATTAAAACAAGCACAAATTTAATTAAAAATATAACCCCCGATAACCCGGTTGTTAATGCTGTCCTCGGGCGTGGACAGCATTAACACACACAATTGTGCTTATTTGGCCTTAGTCAGAATCGGAGTGGCGTTTGTGTAGCACGTGTTAGCAGTGACTCTCATTCGCATTTAGCTGTGTGGATTTGTTTGCCTGTAGTATCTAGTCCCGTTTTTGTTAACGTGGTATTAAAGCGTGCCGTATCTTCACCCTTTTTTTTCTGATTATTACATGTATCATCTATCTATCTATCTATCTATACTTTAAAACTGTAACGGGTCCAATTCTGTACATTGAAGATATTTAGAAATTTTCTTTTGGAGGGTACTCTATATTCGATACTGTAGCCAAAACTGTTTTTATTTTTCATTTTTGTCTGTCTGTCTGTCTATCTGTCTGTCTGTATCTTGGCTAGGCATCACGCCGAAACTACTGAATGAATTTAAATGAAACTTGGTATGATTTGAGTTCATTCGACGAGGTAGGACATAGAATACACATTCACATAATGTGTTTTAATGGACATTCTGTGCCATTCATGGTGGACTATAGTCTTGGTGACGTTATAATTCCAAGAGCCAAGGCTATGCGGGATCTGGGAGTTATTCTGAGCGACGATCTATCGTTTCGGTTGCACATTAACAAGATCTGTGCCCAAGCGTTCAGAAGCCTTGGATTTGTTTTGCGTCAAGCACGTCATTTGGATAGCATTGCTGCTATCAAAGCAATTTACAACGCGTTTGTCCGAAGTAAGCTGGAGAATTGTGCCATTATATGGAATCCCTATGAAGCCAAATACATTCAAATGGTGGAAAAAATACAAAGGAAATTTGTGAGATGGCTTTATCATAAACAATATGGTTATTACGTTGGGTATCCATATCTGTATCCCAGTGAGTTTCTCCTCGGTATGGTTGGGTACAACAGCTTGGAAGTGAGACGAGCCGTCTCACTGATGGAATACATCTGGTGTATTATTGTTGGCAGTACGAGCATTCCATCTGTTCTGGAGCGTATACCGATAGCTGTTCCTGATAACTACATTAGGGCTCGTCGGCACAAGTTTTTTGGGCATCCGTACTGCAGGAGCGTGCAGGGCAGGCAGGCGCCTATACCGCGGGCACTGCGCTTGCTTAATGATGTGCTGGCTCAGGGCCCGGGCCAGGATCTGGATTTATTTAAATGTACATATAACGAGTTTCACAAAGCGGCAATGGATTTAATAATGGAAAGTCCAAAGTTGGCAAGTGCCTAATTTTTGTCCGAGTTTCTGTCCTAAATTATTTGTGTAAATGTGTATTAATTGTGAGTGTTATTTGTTTGTTCAAAATTTTTATGGTGTACTTGCTCTTGATCCTTGGGTGGGTGAATTGGGAAACTGTAATGCCCACCCACAGGAATGTTAGAATAAATAAATAAATAAATAAATAAATAAATACTTTTAATCCCAAAAAATTAAAGGGTTCCCGTAGGATAGGCGTTCAAAGTTATTTAAAAGAACACGTATCACGCTGAAACTACTGGACGGATTTTGTTGCAACTGAGCACAGTCATAGTTTATGTAAAGGGTAAAAATTGAGGATAATTTTTATCCCGAAAATATAAAGAGTTCCTGCGGGATAATGTCCCAAATTCTGTAAATTAAAGATATTTTGTAAATTTTTTTGGAGGTCGTTCTATATTCTATACTAGAGCCAAAACTGTATTCTGTAATTTTTGGCTGTCTGTCTGTCTATCCGTCTGTCTGTCTGTACCTTGGCAGCGCATCATGCCGAAAATCATGTTTGTTTGTTCACACATCACGTAAAAACTATTGGACCGATTGCAATGCGGTTTGTATTGTTAGATAGCTTAGGGTTTGATTTAAAATCTGGTGTAATTGGTATCTCAATCTGGTGAGTTAGAAGCCGAGCAATTGATAAAAGTACTTTTGACAGCTAAATAAATTTTGATCAAATGTTGGTATATTGGTCCTGGAATAGCACATTATTAGTACTTTGAACCTAAAGAAAAGGCCACGCGTGCGAAGCCCCGGGTACAGCTAGTAACAAATAAGAATAATTTAAAAATGTATATTAAAAAAATAGCTTTCACTTGCTCTTTTTTTTCATTTAATTGTCACTTTTAACCATATTTTTTTCGAATTGTCGTTTATTTGTGAGCTACCCTGAAAGTTTCAGCCGGATATTTGAGTTGGGACATTCCAGGACAGGAATACATAGATACATATAGGTGAAGTTAAATAAAAGCTCTTAAAATCGGTTTTAGACATTGATATTTGGTTTCGATCCGACTTAGTTTTTATGGAAAAATTATGAAAATCCTCGTTTCTCCACAAAAGCCTGAAGATTGGAGCTGTTGATCGTTTCGTTTCTTCTTCGTAGTAGGCCGGATGAACTCCAATAGAAGAGCAGAGCGGAAGGAAGAGTATCGAGACGGCGGACACATCTCGTTTCACAACCCTAACTACAATGGGGCCGCCGGAGCGGGAATAGCCGCGGACCCTCTCGAGCGGAGGGCCAACCTGTTCCAGAACATATTCAAATATGATAAGAGTCAAGTAAGTACCTATGCAATACTACTTGACTAATTTTTGTAAGCTAATCGATAAGGAGCAGAAACCTCAATTTTAGTAAAAACTAAAATCATTATATTTTTGCACTTCAGGGAGTTATTTTGAATCGCGCCAAAACGATAGTAGCTGTCATGACGACCGTATGGCGTCACAATGGTTCAAAGGTGTACAAAAACGCAGCCACTAATGCACAAATAACCGGGAATAAGTAAGCAGTGACATCACGCGCACTGCGCAGTGTTTTTAACCTGTGGACACGCGTCATTTGAGGTGTACTTGGCCATTTTTTAAAATATATAGATTGAATATAAATATAACGGTTAAAAACTCACGAAATAGAAGATCGGACCGTTTTATTTATATTTAATATGAATTTCACTCGCGTTAGTTTTCAAAATCAAATATATAGATTGATTAAAAAGGTTGACATACACAAAATCAAGGAAGGAAAATGATACAAAATTATATTTATTGCTAATTTTTAAAAAAGTATTCGTGTGTCCCTTATCAAGTTACAATTTATGGTATTTGTTTTTATAAATAAAATGTTTTTTAATTATTAATCAACAAGTTTCGGAATCCATAAGATATAATCTATTAATGCAATGAATCATATCTATTATTGTTTCGTTTACTGTCAAGTACCCTATAATAGTACATTACTGCCGCGGTCTGTAATGACTGCGTTGCTGGCAGCGATGGTGATGGCCTCGAGCTTAGCTAAGCTCGATCATAGCAACATCGGCATAGACAACGACAACGACAACGACCACAACATCAGAAACAGTAACAGAAACAGAAAAAAAAACAACAATCTCGATCACATCAGCTTTCAAACAGAAAAAAAAACCATCAAAATCGTTCCATTCGTCGGGGAGCTACGACGCCTCTCTTTTCGCGTTCGGGGTTAACAACCCCACAGAATAAATAATAGTACCACGACAAAACACGACAATAATGAAATTCCATACAACTTTGCTATTAAAGCACCGCGGCAAGGTCGACTTTGCCCAAAGAAGGTTGTCGAAAGAATGACCACATTACTAGCATTGTTTGAGTAAAATATAAATAAAACCATCGTCATCACCTAAAAGTTCGAAAGCACGTGCTTATAATTTACTTCAAAGTTAATTTACTTTATTTATTAACTTATTTTCGAAGTAGGTAACTCATTCATGATGTTGATGATGTATTGGGCTGCAGAGGCTTTGTTCTGTATTGTAAGTTACGAGTTTGCTGCGTTCTCGGATAAATAATAACTATATAAATTAGATGAGGTTTTTACATGCCAAGGAAAAGCACGAGCAAGATTTCATCCTAGAACTGTGGGATTCCATAAGCATTACGTCGGAAAAATAATGTTACGAGCTGAGGTTCGGATACAATTAATGTACCTACTTATGCCAATTAAACCAAAAAACATGCACTTATATTCGGAAAAACCACAACAACAAGCTAATCCAACATATAACACTAAACGACATTTAAATTCGACTGCATACTACTCTAATCATTTATCAATTCAACTATAACACTGTATTTTCGCTTAGATTCACTTCGATCGCAATCGTAGTTTAGTCGAAATTAGACAGTCTCACTCAGCTAATGCGTACCATAACCCGACACGCACGTCCCGTGCTTTCTGGAAAGAACTTGTAGCACAGAATAAATAATAGTACAATAGTGCTTGTAGGTACTCGCACAGTATACAGATCGACCCTATGGCGCTACAAGTTCCCATGTTATGCCACTCGACGTTAGATGGCGTTGTAGGTATCGGCCAGCGTAAAAATAACAAAGCTTCGTAGTTTGGAGTCTTATATCGAATTATTCCTTCTTTTTATGTCCGCAGATGTTTACTGCATCAAAACAACAAGCATTTACTCATTTATAATAATCTCCAATATTCAATATATATCTTTCCATAGGATCGAGTGACCAACGTCTACATCCCTGAGGGTACGAGCTTGTTACCTCCCCCGCCGCCTCCGCCTCACCGCACTCGCCCCGCGACTCACGACGACTTCGAACCCGTGACCCTGCACTCTTTCACTTGAATACCATGGACACTACACACCCACGCGTAGATGGATAACACGATGGAAGTTTCCTTACGATCACTTATAACGTCAGGTTTCAATAACCTACCCAAGTGTATTTTTCCCTACTAGAGATAATATTAAGCTTTTGTCAAATTATATCTGTAGTAGAAAGAAAGTTTATTGAAACCTGCCGTAAAAGGGAAAGTCATCGTTGAAGCAACACCATTTTTGAAAGTGATTAGAACTTTAACACAAATGACGAGAAAATAGTGAATGATCTTTGAAGAAGCACAAAGTTGTGACTTATGAACAAATTGAGGAGTAGCTAGATGTAGCAATGGAATAACGATGTTAATGTGTAGAATGGCAATACTCTTGTGAATTACCGACTTCATCTATCAAGCAGTATTAGGGTACTTGACAAATTATCGTAAACTACTCGGTAGGGTACAGAAGACTCTATTTTAGCAAAACAGTACATTATTTATCGAAAGCAAACGAAAACGCGCCAAAACTACCCCAATTGTCATGGCGACCGTATGACGTCACAATCGAACCCATGCACAAAATGAAAGAATGTACGAGTAGGTAGTCGAGTAGGTACAGTAGTCGAAGCCAATCTATATGTTTGTGAAGTTAGGCTCTGTGAACGATTGCGCAGGTACTGCTGTGAGGATAAAGTAAGAACGAGATAGGATATGCGAAAAACATAAGCGAGTGAGCGAGGCAGTTATACAATGCTGTCTTCAACATTGGGATTGCGCCTGAAAAATAGCAGTTTGCACAGCGACTAGCAGACAACTTCCGAAACACATACTTCCGCTGCGACTACTGTACATTATACCTATACTTATTTATGTAACTATGCTTATTTATGAAGACACATTACTTCATTATTTATGTTATTATATTAGTGTGTAATAATAATATAATAGAGTAACTTGTCAATTTGACGGCATTTTACATGTTTAAAATATGTAATGTAAATATGAATATTTTCAATTTATTCCAAATTATTCCGTCGCGAGAATGAATGCGTTTTATTATAAATAGGACATATTCTTATAAATACGAAGTATTCATTGTTATATATCTGCTAGTAAATAGACCTACCTTAGTATCATAGAACTATGTGTACATAGAAGTATCTAAATTGTATTTCTGTATTTAAATCTATTTATTATAAGTATTATGTTTTAAAAAAGGAGAAGACTACGATACCATGCTATGTAAAATGAAAATTTGTTAACATTACTATTTTTATTAGCAAGTAACAAATAATGTAGTATCCTAAATTAATAAGTCGATTTGAAGTTTTTCCTACAAGAGATAGAAAGACATTACTTTTGTTAAGCTTATGTTTTTCTATAGGGGGAAACAACGGAAAGGTACTTTACTAGAAATGCCTCTAGAAATTCTTCTCCATTACCGCGCTGCGCCGATCGGAATAATGTTTTACTGTTTTCCTATTGTTTGAAATTTTGCGGTACTGGAGGGTTAAGGCAAAAAAAAGTCTTCAACTTTTTTTTTGGCTGATACGGCCATAAGACTTGGACAGAGTTAAAACTTTTCCTAGCGTGATATCGAAGTGGGAGTGGTAAGGATAATAATTAAATTGTTAAATAACATACCTATTTATCAAGTCACGGCGTTCACCCAACCTTGGCTCAGAGTGGGTAATTGCCTTTGACAGATATAGAAATATCCACATATTCAATACCCAAGACTAGGTATTTTAGATTTAAGCGTCTTAACGGTGTGTCAGGGAACATGAATTGTAAATTGAAAATATAAGTGAATCAGTACCATTTAGATTCTGCTATAAGTACCTAAGTATGGTTATGGATGTTTTGTATTTAAATTAATTAGATATTAAGTACAGTTTCTCGCTCATTCATACTCGAAGTTTAGACATATATGTATAGCCCCGTAGGCTTCCGTGAATGTTAGTAAAAGACGTAGGCTAAAATAGATGTTATAACTATGCCACATCCCCTTAAAAAAGTTGTAGACCCAATAGTTCCATTCTCACCAGACCAAAAGTTGTAGACCCAATAGTTCCATTCTCAACAGGCTAAAAGTTGTAGTCCCAATAGTTCCATTCTCACCAAGCTAAAATATGGTGACAATAAGATAACAATGTACATAGGTACTTAGTTATAGTTATGACTTTTTGTCACGAAAACAATTACTTTGTAAATAAGTTTGTTTATTGTTTTGTAAGTTGTAGGTTATCTTCGTTTTCTTTCAATTTGTAAGACATGACATGAGTTTTGGAAGTCGTCTGGTAAAAATGTATATCTCATATCAAAACTTATTATTTTAGTATTATCTATAAATTATAGAATAATGTTAATATAAACGCTGTATCTATGCCTAAAACCGATTTCAACATTGAACTATGAAAATGAAAACGCGGAATGCCTAATTCGTTAATAATTTGTAGTAGTAAAGTTTTTCAAAATAACATAACAATTCACTTGTGGTTTATGATGTCGCAATTTCAATGGAATACGTCGGAAAACGTCGACAGGGTCTTTTAAACTAAGGTAGAGTTAGGAAGGAAGTCATGCGAAAAATAAAAACTGGTATACCAACGTATATACATTTTGTACCTATGTTTTCTATTGCCAAAAATCAAAACGTGAAATGTCATATCCTTTACTAAAAAGTGGATTGGTAACCAGTTAGGTGGTTATACATAATATAATATATTTACAGGTTGTGTATTTTTTTCAAATAAGTATGGGGAAATTCCAATCTATAGCAAAAAGAGAAAAATGCTGAAAGGAACCATGGGCTCAATGTTAAAGATAAAAGTGATAATAAAGTTTTTTCGGAAAATATTCATTTTCAGAGAAAGCCATATATTTTCTTATACAATATTTTTTTCTTTTAAAATTCCTTTAAAATCATCACTTTTTTATTTTCATTCATCATTTGTTAGGAAAGAGAAAATGAAAATGCTGACTTTCATGAAGTTGTAGCAACTTTAGAAAAATGTGTTCATACAACTTTTTGTTGATCATAAACATCAGATATTATTTTAATGAAAAAATAATAATACCTAAATATTTTTTCGATATTATCCTCGAAAATCCGATTTTTTATGCAATGATAATTATTATTTTCATGAAGTTGTAGCAACTTTAGAAGAAATAAAGGGTTTTTTTATTTATAAAAAATTTGCTTTTCGCTAAAAATATACAGGCTGCTTTTTGAGATGGTACGAACGAGGGTACGTATCCTAACCGTTGTAGCCACAAGAAAACGTTTATAGGAGACTGTCCATAATGTAAGGAATACACAGATTTTGGGAAAAAAAGCAAGTTAACTTTACACATAAACTTTTTTTGATTCCAATCGATCCTGCAGTGCGAGCATGGATCTTATCGATCGATAAAGATCGATAAATTTATCGATCGGTAAACAGTTCTTTTTTATAGATTTTATCAAAATGCGGTAACATAAATCAAGCCTCTCGGTAAATTTTATTGATTCGATAACACGTCGTGAGTTTATCGACTTAAAAAATGGCAACTCGTGGACTATACCATATATTAGATAGACGACTAAGCGACAAAAAAATATTTTTTGACACAAATTGGCAGACTTTTATTATTTCGAGTTATCCAGTCGACGAACATCAGGTGGCGATATATCGCCAACACACCTTATTGCGCACGCGGCAAGGTACTGGCAAGGTAATTCTACCTAACTTTTCTACAAAATGGCAACTCGGACTACCTATACCACTGATCATATAGACGACTAATCAACCTTAGTTAGAACCTACAACAATGATTATACATGTAGTTTACCTACTAGGTACCATAATAATTAGACCATTAGACACAATCACAACAAAAGATAATTTCTGGAAATAGGAAAAACGTAACTAAGTATTTTAGTATTATTATGTAAAGTAGATACTACAACATGCACAGGCAGTCCATTAGATCCTTCTCAAAAGCCCTCAACATCTTGAATGAGGGCGAGGGCAATTTCCTTATAAATTCTAAAAATAACCTTAAAATGCTGTTCTTCCAGATCGAAAGGATCATTGGTATCAATGAAACTCGCCTTACGATGTTCTGACACCTCCACGTTTTGGCTTATAATCCAAGAAGGAATTTACAAAAAAAAAAGTTTGTCGTGTAACTTTCGAAAGCCGATAAAATTCGATAAATTCGGTAAAATTATCGACATTATATCGACAACAATTGTCAAAAATAAGATTCATGCGTCCTTTTGTCGATATAAATCGATATAATGAATATGTTTTTTCGAATTTTGTCGTTGTCGATAAAGTACGTTCCGTGCTACCGAACTCGTTTTATCGAATATTAACGTCAAACTTGATAAAAAAAACGGTAAATTTATCGATCGATAAGATCCATGCTCGCACTGCTGTTTATTTAAGCATCAAGTATCTAAGCCGGACCAATGGAGGTTAGAGTACTAGTTAGCTACAACGATTAAAGTGCCTGCCCCATCTCAAAAATCATCAACATCATCATCAGCCTATATTAGTCCACTGCTGGACGTAGGCCTCTCCCAATGAACGCCACTGAGTCCGATCTTCGGCTCTTGTCATCCAGTCGCTGCCAGCTGTCTCTTCACCTGGCCGGCGGGCTTCCCACACTACACTTGCCTAAACGTGGTCTCCACTCTAGAACTCGTTTTCCCCTAACGGTTGTCTCAAAAATCACCTGTACATACATTTTAAAAAATAAAGTGTTTTTTATTAATATTTTTATTTAGCTGCAACCCACGGCTTTGCCAGCATACAAATTTTGGCCCACCTTCCTCCCTCTCCCTCTCCCCATCACCGTCTCCTCTAAAACCCCTATCAACAATCCCTCCATTAATTTTTCGAGATATCATCAAACAAGCCGTTCCATACAAGATGTATGAGAAAATTAATATTAACCATAAAAACAAACTTGAATTTTTCCTATGTTTTAATAGTTATTCTGCTATTCGGGGCGGAGACAAATCCAACAAATTAAATATCATAAAAAAACAGTCCAGAAGTTCGTGAGTTATAAATGGTGTAACTAACCCGACTTTGTTTTATATATTCGGATTGAGCCCATGGTTCCTTTCAGCATTTTCCTAATCTATGGCATATAGGCTGCTATAAATAATTATTGGTGAAATAATGATTCCCTTAATGAAATGAAAAATAATGATTCCCTTACTGACTTGACTGACCTTAACTCATCTGTATATTTTATAAAATAAACATCTTGATGATTATGTTAATTATACGTTTGATTATGTAAACGAAAGTTCCTTTCCCGTAAACAAATAACTATATTTAATCAAATTTTACCATATTATACTTGCATAAATACCCTTTAAATTATCTATGTTACATGTTCTAACTCAGCGCAACGTTGTTTTGTAATCTTAAAAATACATATTTTATTCTAAATAATTATACTTACATATATCAAGTATAAGGCACCAATCTAAGTGAATTCTTCATAAAAGTTTGTCTCACGTTATCTTATTATATTTATTACAAAATAATATAATATTCTGTTAATGAACTAGGAAATGTGTAACTTGTTCCGCCCCTCCAAAAATTGGAATAACATCGATTAGATTACAGTTTTTTACGACGTTACCTTATGAAATCTCATCTTTCTCTTTTACTTGTTAATTATCATTAACCTATTTAATAGGCAAAAATTTAATTATCTGTAAATAAGTATTAAAATAAAATAATTGGGCGTCATGTAGGTAACATAAAAACGTTTAACGAAAACTTACCAGTATTTATAGGTAGTTATATATTTTTACTCCTATATTAAGACTACCCACATTAATAAATTTTGTGTCAAAACTCCTAAGAATATTCAATTTATATAATATGCATTTTGTATTGATTTCTTTACATAGCTTTAAGGAAGGGAAAGAATAAATGTATGAGTGCTGTGATACAGAATGATGTGGGGTTTGAAAGCTGTGAGGGAAAGTCAGCTACAGGTAATGGTAATTCTAAAGATTATAATGTTTGTACTAAATATTTGGAAAATGGTAATCACGACGTTGAATGAAAAGTATTCAAAAAAATCATTTTCGTCCGCAGCGCCGTGGTATGTCGAACATCCTGTATAACATATAGCAAACATGCAAATCATTCAATATACTGTATACCATCGGTTTTTAATTAATGACATACCGAACATTTGATTGAAACTGTATGCTTCAAAGTATCTTATGTATGATTAGTGTTGAAAGGCACAAAATACTATATTTTACACGCACAAAGCGTATTTGATCTAGGTATACAATTAAAACAATACGTGCCACATTATTTTATAATAAAAACCTCATAACTGCAGAACCAAATAAAACTGCAGTAGTGCCAAATGAAAAACCTTTAGGTTAAGATTAAATAAACCTAGGTTACTGAAACAGCTTTCACACCTTTGTCGCCTCCAAAGAGAAGGTGTCAAATCTGTTGTCTGATTTATTATTATCGTACTGAAATAATAAATAGAAATTATTCGATTTATCCGTCTTTTATTTGAAAGAACCCAGGGTATGTATGAGGTTATCAACTTACTCGTATTATCAAGCGAATCACAGATGGTTGATAACCGATTTGAGTTTCAAAACCAGCGCGTGTGTATTTAAGTAAAATAGCTATAACTGACAGGTTAAAGTCCAAACCCTGGACCTTTAACCTGGTCGGAGTAGTTCCGACTCGTCATCATAACATCCGCACTCTGCTGAGCATAGGCTTCTCTTTGTACGCCACCCATCTTGATCCTATATTTTTTTGTGGATGGTCCACGACATGAATTTCACTAGATGGCGCTAAATGGCGATTATATGTATTTCATCTTAAGTTTTAATTGTAAATCTAATATTTTAACCGTATTCGTTCCTAAATTTATATTGAGGCTCAGAACTTAACTCAAGCCCACATTTTTAGGGAACGCATACGGTTTAAACATTAGTTTGACAATGAAAACTATAGATCAAACATTAACGTTGTAATCTGTCATTATCATCATCATCATCATCAGCCTATATCTGTCCACTGCTGGAAGTAGGCCTCTTCTAATGCATGCCACTGAGCTCGGTCTTCAGCTCCCCTCTTATATTCTCTTCCGGCCGCCTTTCGCAGGTCATCACTCCCCCTGGCCGCAGGCTGTCCTACACTACGTTTGCCTAAACGTGGTGTCCACTCGAGAACTCGTCTACCCCAACGATTATCGGTTCTTCGGGAAATGTGATCAGCCCACTGCCACTTTAGCTTGCTTATCCTTTGAGCTATGTCGTACCTTGGTTCTCCTTGGGTATCTTCATTAAGATACTTGTCCTTCAGAGAAACCCCAAGCATAGCTCTCTCCATAGCTCGCTAAGCGATCTTACATTTGTGGACTAGTTTAACTTTGAGTGTACACGTTTCGGCTCCGTAGGTCATGACTGGTAGGACGCAATGATTGAAGACTTTTGTCTTTAGGCACTGTGGTATGGACAACGCGAAGACTTGACGAAGCTTGCCGAAAGCTGCCCAATCCAACTGAATTCTTCTGTTGGCTTCCTTCTCAAAATTGTTCTTATCTATTTGCAATATTTGTCCAAGGTAAACATATTGTTGGACAACTTCAAGAGGTACACCATTGACTTATAATATAATATAACAATAACATCGGTTCAATAAGATCGTTAAACATGCTCTTGGTCTTATCTATATTAATTCCGAGACTGATGCGTCGAGAAGCATCATCTAAGTTGGTCATCATACTTTGCAAGTCTTACAGCGTCTCCGCCTTCAGGACGGACGACGATATCATCAGCAAATCGTAAGTGTAAAATATTCTCGCCATTGATATTAATTCCTTTCCAATCCAAAAAAAAGAGGGGTGTTATAAGGTTAGGGTATGTATGTGTGTGTAAGGGCAGGTACCTTAACCGTTATAGTTACAGGAATTACATATCTTAAACATATCTTCCCGGACAACAGTTTCGGGGATATAACATCCCCCTGTCTCATTCCCCTGGGCAGTTGTATATGTTAAGACTGCTGGTTTTGTGCTTGGACACTCATAGTCGCGGCGTCATACAGAAACCTCAGCACTTCGATGTATCGCCACATCGCCAGTCTACTTGACAACGCTGCAAAGACCAGAACCAGAACCACCCAGGGTTCAACGGAGTCAAAGGCTTTCTTATAGTCCACAAAAGCAAGATACAGGGGCTGGTTATACTCTTCAGACTTCTGTATAACCTGCCTCTGTGTTTATGTGGTCTATGTTGCTAAATCCTCCGCGAAATCCGGCCTGTTCAGGACGCTGGAATTCGTCAAGTCTTCTTTCGAGACGATTTAAGATGACCCTCGAAAACAACTTATATACCAAAAAAATAAAATATACTAGTAGCTATTTATGTATATATTGATTTTAGTACGCCAACATCACGGATAGATGACGCTTACATAAATAATCATCAAAATACGGCTGAGAGTGCTATCTATTCCCTAGTATAGGTACACTGTTGTTTTTGTTATAGACATGGCTCAAGAGTGAAATAGGTCGGTAATTATTTAATAGGGGTTTATCCCCCTTTTTAAACAAGAGTACTACCAAACTTCTGCTCCAATCCTCTGGAGTTCTCCCACTGTTAAGAAAGGTGCTAAATAACCCCTGAAGCTCCCGAAGTACGGGTTTCCCCACTTTGCTTTGCTTTCAAGAGCTCCGAAGTTATACCATCGTCACCGGGGGCCTTATTCCATTCTTAAGTTGTTTGAGCGCCATCTTAATTTCGTCTAGGCTGACGTCAGGCAGTTCATCAGTATAGTGGCGGGTCAGTATTGCGCGGGAACCATCTGTGCTGGGTTCGGGTATAGAAGCATGTGAGTCGTACAATCGGCCATAGAAGTCTTCGATCTCAGAAAGTATCTCCGGTTTACTTAGAGACGACGGTTGTGCCATTATTATTGGGTCTTGAGCTTCGTCAAATGGGATCTACTCAATTGTATTTCACAGTGTCAATTTAATTTCACAGTGTAGACATCGGGGCACCCAAGCCCACGATTGTTTTGTCTCTCCGCCCGGGAGAGTCAAGACCATTAGCAGAATCTCCTTGTGAGGGGAGCCAAGACCACATAGCCCACGCGTCGCACCGTTAATGTAATGTAACGTAATACTATTAAAGTTCATATATAAATAGTTCACTTAGAGGCGATGGTAGTCTAACGGTTCTATAGTTTAATTTAGAATACAAAGATACCGGGTTCGGTCCTAGGCTCCGCACCAATGACTTTTCTAAGTTATTTGCGGTTTTCATCGCTCCGTGCTTCGGAGGGCACGTTAAGCTGCTTGTCCCGGCTGGTATTGATTAATAGCAGACGTTAAGCCATGTACCATGTACATTGTTGACCTTGGGCGGCCTGACAAACTCGACACCAGAGCCAGCACTACCTCTTAAGACAAAAAAAAAACTAAGAGACGAGTTTCTGGAGAGAGCTGCACAATGTGAACCAAGGTTAGGATAAAGTATCTAAAGGCTGGCAAGAAGCTAGATATTTTCGTCCTACACGAAGAATTATCAACCTCCTATACTCAATCAGTGTTTTTAGTGACTTATTGAAATTAGCCCAAACTCGAAGGGTTTACTAGTAGCCATTCAATGGTTCCACTACCCATCTTCCAGCTCCATCGTCAGATCAGCTCGATTAACATCTCTAACTATACATAGTATAAAACAAAGTCGATTTCCGGGTCTGTAAATCCGCTAACTCCGCCTAAAACCACGCAACGGATCTTGAAGCGGTTTTCTCCTTCAGTTAGATAATTTTTCAAGGCAGGTTTATATAATTATATAAACGAGCATACGAGACCTGAACGTAGCGAGAGGCGACGGCGCCGCCGTCTCCCGAAGAGGAGTGAAGTTCGAGTGTGGGAGACCCTCATATTTTTCATGTCTTTTTTTTCTAAAATAATTCGTGCGAAGCCGCGCGGGGCGGGTTGTTAGTAATTAATTATAGTATTGTCATCGGAATTACATGCCTTTGCAAAGTTTCAAATGGACATACTACCACTTGAAGTGGGTGAAATTCAGTTCCTTATAATTCCGTTACATGTTGTAGTTACAGGTCGGCCTAATAATAGCGTGTTAATGTTGAAAAATAACAATCCATACCAATATATAAAAGTGAAACGTTGTCTGTTTGTTTGTTTGCTTGGGGAGCTTTCACGCGATAACCGCTAGACGGATTTTGATGAAATTTGGAATGGAGATAGCTTATACCCTAGAATAAATCATAGGATACTTTTATCCCGGAAAATTCCACGAATTCCGTGGAAGTTTTGTTGAAGTCTTACGTAGTATTTATATACTCTTTGTGTTGAAGTTGCAGGGAGGTCGGTACGCCAGGGGATTTCTGGACAAAAAATCCTAAAATCCCCTTCACAGGGGATAGTCGAAGGGGATTTATGGAATAAGCCCCTCTATGAATTGGCAGAATACAAAAATAGTGAGATATCAGATGTATCCTAGATACGTTTTGTTTATGTTTTGACTATGTCAATAAGAGTTTTTTTCTTTGCAAGAATAAATAAAAATACCTACTGTTAAAATGTTACCAATGATTTATTTCTGAAGCTTCGTAGTCATTATATTTCACCATCTTACGTAGTATTGTATTCTCTTTGTTTCACCACGCCTATAATTCCACAAACTCTGTTAGGTTATGTGACGCCAGTAATTGAAAATGGAAGGATTTACGACGAAGTTCAAAATTGGATCGCTGGATGGGAGTAAGTGGCCAACATGGAAATACAAAGTCTCAATACTCCTGAGCACTTGCGAGAATGCACTGGAGGTATGTGAAGGCACTGTATTAAAACCCTTTTCGTGTCCAGGAAGAGGTGACGCAGAAATCGCGGCATACAATTTGGCTCTAGCTAAATTCAAGCAGGCAGATAGATGCGCTCTACTTATACTCACCAACAACATGACAGAAGAAACACTGACAAAAGTTATGAGATTTAAGACTGCAAGAGAAGTCTGGGAAGAGCTACATCGCTTATACGACGGACAATCAGAAAATAGAGCTTATCAGCTATGTCTTCAGTTTTTAGATTTTAAGCAAAACCAGCAAGACACCGTGGACACACTAATGTCAAAACTGAATAATATATGGAGTGACTTAAATGCCGAAATCACTAAAGAAGATGCAAGCGTGAAGCTTCCTGATATGTTTCTAATATGTAAAGTGCTAGATTCCCTAGATGAGAAGTTCTTTGCATTTAAATCTAGCTGGCTGGTTAACAAGCAAGGCAGGACCATTGACAACTTGACAAGCAATATTTGCGCATTCGAACTGTCTTTAAATGCTAAAGAAGGAAATCAAGGTTCTCCGGAATGTCTTAATAGTATCAAAAGAAGTTACTAAGCAGAAAGGAAAGAAAGATAAGAAAATTAAATGCAACTATTGTTCTAAGATTGAACACAGAGTTCGTAACTGCAAGAAGTGGATTAAGGATGGAAAGCCACCTAAACCTAAAAGTGCAGGAAGGTCATCTTCTAATGCTCAACTTCAAAATATAACGTTGATGGTAAACGCCTGTTCAAAGGAACAACCACAAGATAGAAAGAGCTGGTTTGTTGACAACGGAGCTACAAGGCATGTCACCAATAGACGAGTTTTTTTCCATGAGTTTCATGAATTTTATATAACTCACACAGTCATGACGGCTGACGGCACCACTATTGCAGCAGTTGGAACAGGGACCGTGATCGTAGAAGCAAATATCAATGATCAAAAGCAGAAAATAACACTCGAAGATGTGTGGCTACTACCATACCATATTTAACGAAAAATATTTTTTCAACATTATCCGCGCAAGACAAAATGCAGAAAAGGATGTTTAGGTCAACTGTGAGAGAATGCAAATTAGACATTGAAGGGATTACAGTTATAATTTGAAGAAGAGAACCAAAAGGAGGACTGTACAAACTAGATTTGAAAACTGTCCGGCCAAATAAAACTCTTGAAGTTAATATTATTTCAAACAATTCGAATATGCTATAGCTGTACCATGAACGTTACGCGCACTAAGATAAACGACATGTGCGAGATTTAGTCAAGAAAGAAATGGGCATAGAACTGTCACTTGACAACATGAAATGTGAAGGATGCATATACGCCCACAGACTCACGTTTGGGACAAGACCAAGAGCAAGAAACCAGGAGAGCTGATGCATGCAGATGTTTGTGGAACCTTTACTCAAAGGATCTAAGTTCAGATACTTCCTTCTCTTGAAAGACGATTACTCCAGCTATCGTTTTGTTTACTTTATCAGAGAAAAGTCTGAAGTTAAGAACCAACTTCTTCAAATGCTAAATGAAGCCAAAACTTCAGGACATACTGTAAAAACATTATTGAGCAATAACTGGACTGAATTTGATAATTAAAATGTACGGAATATCCTGAACCAGTATGGAATTCAGCAGTAGCTAACAATGCCATACACAGCAGAGCAAAATGGTTGAAGTGAGCGTGAAAACCGCACCCTCGTAGAAGCTGCAAGATCTATGCTACATGCCAGAGAAGAGCTTCCTCAGTTTCTTTGTGCAGAACTTATAAATACTGCCACGTACGTGCTCAATCGTACTGGACCTACTAGAGAGAAAAGCAAAGTGCTTTCGAACTTTGGCACAACAGAAAACCAAAGATTAGTCATCTTAGAATTATTGGTAGTGAATGCTATGCTCACGTACCTAAACAAAAACGTAAGAAATTAATTAAGGAAGCTATAAAAGGTAAACTTATCGGCTACGAGAATGACGACGGATATCGTATCTGGACACCCAGTGGAACGATTAGATCCAGAGACATCACCTTTGAAACTGACATTGAGTACAAGATCTCAACCACAGTCAAAGAGAGTACTTCCGAAGCAGAGGGAGAACCACAATTAGATGAATGTCAAAGCGATACCGCACAGCCGAGTGATATACCTGATCAAGAAGACAGAGATCAACAACCCGAGCATGATCTAGAGGGAGATACGTGAGTTTACTGGTATAGATCAACCTCGTGATGAAGAGTTTGTAGATGCCGAAGAATCTCAAGAAGAGATTGAAATTGATGAACCAGATCTCACAATAGGAAGATACAATCTCAGATATAGAAAAACTTTGTCGCGCCCAAAACGACTAGATGACTACATTTGCCATATTAGCGTAGAAGACGCACCAGAACGCTATAAAGCAGCTATAGAGAGAACAGACGGAAAAGAATGGCTCAAAGCTATGGCAACTGAGATAGAATCTCTAAAAGAGAATAAAGTTTGGACTTTATGCGAATTACCGAGCAACAAGGTAGCTCTACCGTGCAAATGGGTTTATCACATTAAGAAAAATCCTGACGGTTCTATATATAAATATAAAGCTCGCTTAGTCGCCAAGGGTTTCAAACAAAAGAAAGGTATCGACTATGAAGAGACATATAGTCCAGTAGCAAGAATGGCAACTATTGGATTTTTATTAAGCTACTGAAAAATTATACGTTACTCAGTTTGATGTAACCACAACGTTATTATACGGTGAACTGAACGAAGAGATCTACATGAAGCAGCCTGAAGGTTTCGAAGATGACTTGCAAATTGATGAGCCTCTATGGTTTGAAACAGGCACCCAGATGCTGAAACTATCATTTCGACCAAGTTCTGAGTGAGCTAATTTTCCAGCGTAGTACAGCAGACCCATGTGTTTACACGAAACATATAGGAAATAATAAGATAACTCTGTATGTTGACGACGGATTATTAGCTGCCACAGATCAGCAACTTGCTGAAGAGTTCCTGGGAAATTTAAACAGACATTTAAAGATAACATCAAAGCCGGCCTCCTTTTATTTAGGAATGGAAATCGATCAACGCAAAGATGGAACCATTTTCATTCGTCAGAGTTCCTATGCAAACAAAGTGCTGGAAAGATTCGGAATGTTGGAATGTAAACCTATCGGAACATCAATCGAGAAAGTAACCGAAACAAAAGATGTTGATGACTTAAGTGAGAGCAAACAATTTCCATACCGAGAAGCGGTCGGAGCTTTAGCCTACTTGATGGTCGCACACGCGTCCAGATATTGCTTATGCTGTTGGCATTGTATCGAGATCCTTGGAGAATCCAACAAAGGCAGACTGGCTTCGTGTAACGCCTATATTGCGCTATTTGAAAGGGACAACTACCTTTGGAATTATGTATGGACGTACAGACTATAACAGTCGCTTACAGTGATGCAGACCATGGTGGATGCATTAAAACTGGAAGATCTACAAGTGGCATAGTATATGGAGGAGGAGCAGTTTCATGGCAAAGCCAAAGACAAGGCTCAGTTTCGATATCTACAACTGAAGCAGAAATAGTGTCTGCAAGCAAGGCCGCACGAGAAGTAATCTGGCTCAAAAGAATATTTGTTAGTCTTATGGATGATGATGGAGAAGACTCCTCTGCTATTAGTTGATATTGAGGCAGCAGTAAAACTCGCTCATAATCCCGAATTCCACAAGCGAACTAAACATATACGTTTACGTAATTTCTACGTCAGAGAGGCTGTCCTAAATAATGAAATAGAAGTGGATAGAGTTGGCACAGAGGCACAAGTAACCGACATAATGACAAAGGCCCTACCTAAGCCAAGATTTTAAATGTTGAGATCTGCACTAGTATTGTATTAGAGGGAGTGTTGAAGTTGCAGGAAGGTCGGTACCTCTATGCATTGGCTGAATACAAAAATAGTGAGATGTCAGATGTATCTTAGATACGGTTTGTTTTGACTATGTCAATAAGAGTTTTTTCTTTGCAAGAACAAATAAAAATACCTTCTGTTAATATGTTACTAATAATTTATTTCTGAAGCACCGTAGTCATTCTATTTCACCACGCTTATAATTCCACAAACTCTGTTAAGTTTCCACGGGAAAACTGGAACATGTTGAATACTCGCTGTAAGGAACGGTTGCCATGGAAACGAAATAACAAGTCTTTCAAAAATCATCAAGATCGTTAGTGCCACAGATTAAGTAGTTGATGCTATACCAACAACAATCCACAGAGGCCATAACCAAGAAGTCTAAGTCTACTTTTGCATTGGTTTTTAATATCCTCGAATAACGAAGGATGCTTTTTTCGCGATAAACTGTAGTCCGCGTGGACGAAGTCGCGGGCGGGTAAGCTAGTAAATAATAAAACCATTTCAACTATAATATATTTTTGATATTTATTTGTTTCTTACATTAGAGTGTAGTAATACATCAGATGTACAAATTACGTTTCAACACTTAGGCAACAACAGGAAGTTAACACTTACGTAGACTCTACACACATATTCGGTGATTTCACCAAGAAATTAAATAAAACCACACTTTCAACATTCACAACTGAACATATTTCAACAACTATAAAATCAGGTATTATTAAATTCACACAAATTGGTCTGATCACCTGATCATTTTACATTTAAGATTGTATTTTTTACTTACACTCAGTTACAGAAACATTCTTTAAATTTTAAATTAGGCGCCTATGACTAATCTTCCATTTAAACTGATTGAAATTAGCCTATAGCCGTCGTATAGCTGTATGTCGTAGCCATGTCATAGAACTTCATGATGTGGTCGGTACTTTCATGAAATGGCCAGCTAAAACTGACCATATCGTTGCAACATCAACGTTTAATGATATTGCAATCCACGTTTGGCCATATCATTATATGTCATTAATGTAGCGTTTTCATGATACCAAAGGTGTTCAAACAGATAGGATTTTAAGGCTACAAAAGACACGAAGACGGCGGGAGGAATGTTTAACCATATCATAAAGTAGCCGTGCGTTTAGCTGTTCATATCGTCAATCGCTGATCATTAATTCATCTGGCCAAACCATTTCATGATGTCAACGATAATTTCATGAAATAAAACCTTTTCATGAATTTCATTAAATGATCAATTCTATGATATCGCCACGACATATACACATCTTATAGCAGCAACAAAATGTTTGTATAAAAAGGTAATAAATAAAATGGTCAGGAATATAAGCTAGTACTGAACAAGAATATAACTTTTTTTTAAATGGACCGATTACGATGCTCTTTTCACTGTTGGATAGCTTAGGGTTTGACTTAAAACCTGGTGCACTTGGTATCTCAATCTGATGAGTAGAAGCCAAGCAATCAAACGATTTCACGGCTTAACAAATTTTGATCAGATGTAGTATATTGCACTTTGTATGTACTTTTGGTCCTGGAATAAAACATAGATCACTTTTAACCCAGAGAAATTACCACGCGGGCAAAGCACAGCTTGTTTATATTAATTATTAATAAATAAATAATTTTGATATTGTTTCTGCAACCCAGTGTTAGTGGACAACAATTTCCCAGTTGTTTATACTGAAGTTGCAGTCTTATTTAACACCGTGGTCGTTCACACCTTGCATTTGACAATCTATACTAGACATTACTTGGTATTCATTCAGTAAAAACAGTAGAAAACAATATATATTTTTTATCTCAAAATGTTCGAAAAGAACACGAACATTACTCTTGAGCGCACAGTTTGTGCTATAGAGCCCTACACATTTAATGTTCATTTTAATTATAAATCTTCGTGTTAACTACGATGTTTATAATTTGTTTCCTTACGTTGTTTATATAGACGACAATTTATAATTTTCTTAAAAAAAAGTTTTTGTATGTAAATATTCAAACTGGCATAAAGTTGATATATAAGCGGAACTGCGTAACAGTTTAACAATTAATGTGAATGAATACTGATACTAATATCATAATGTCAGTCCTTGATTAGCTTCATTCACATCTCTTATCAATATCAGAACTATTTGAGGTATTTTATAACGGTGGGGCCAAGGTATGCCTTTATACTTAATTCCTGAGCGATGCGATTTTATATTAACTTTCATACTAGTTTTACTATTTTCATTCAAGACATATACATAATTTAAATTAAATATTAATATACATTTATCAATCATTTATTTACATATTTAAATATAGTGTCATTTGGTAAAAACAGTAGAAAACAAACGAAATTCTCAGCAAGCAGTGCAGAAGACAACAAATGCTAGTGCACCGTTTTATACACAGCCTAAGAAACTTAATATACATATATTAAAAAACTTAGAAATACCACGTGAGGTAAGAAGACGTACATTTTTCTTTACATTAGGTATAAAAATTAAAATTAACTAGCTTGATGGAAATTAGTTTTATATTTTGCATTGAGATTGACCCGATCTATTTGATTGAATTATAATTGTAATTAAATTCGAGGATATTTGTTAGCATCAGTCAGGGTTGATTGATTTCAATCAAGTGTTTTTTTTAATTAAAATCAGTGATTTAAATCAACTTGTTTTTTTTTTTCATAAAAGTTCATCGATTAATTAAAATCATAATGTTATGAGACAAGAAATTAAAAATGCTTATAAAATATGTAAGTGCGAGTATGTATTTTTGATTGTAAGATTCGTTTCCCCAAAGATACTGCAAAAATATTTTTACTCTAAAATTGGGAAAAACCCTCTCAATCTCAATCAATATACTCATTTTGGTTCGCCGTTAGGGTCCCCACCCTAACGGCGAACCAAAATGAGTATATTTGCCATTCGGTTTGGACATTTGTGGGCGAAATTAGCGTTCTCAAATGTTTTCGACCACCGTTCGTTTTTCATGTTTACGAGTAGATGACATACTATTATTTATTTTGTAATGATGGTTAAATTTGACATCGGAAAAGCGATTTCATTCCATAGAGAATAGAGCAGACAAGTCAAAACTACTGTTTACGGTAAAAAGCACGAAAAACTTAATAAAAAAATAAAAAAAACATGATAAATTTGTTTTTTTTTAAATACGTCGAAAAAAACTGTCATAAACAAAAAAGAACTTGATTTTTATCAACCCTGGCATCAGTTTATTGATTGATTTAGTTAGTGTAGGTATATGTGCTATGTGCACGCTGTGTATTTAAGTACATAAAAAGGCTTTGAAGTCAATCAATCAGCAAAATATTTTTTTTACACTGCACAGGCAGATCATAAAAAAACCGAATAGATTAGTTTAAATGAAATATAGCACAGATATTAAAGCGCAGGAATGTAATCGAAACACTTAATGTTATTCAATTTAGGTATACATCTTAATTATAATACTTTTCTTAGCTTTACAATCACTGGATTCTTGCATGAAAATCACAGGTTAAATGCCTACATTCAGTTTTAACATCTATGAAAAATCACGACAAAAACACAATTGTTTTTTTTCAAACAACAATACTATTTTTATACGTGCAATAAATTAAATTTCATTTTAATCTTAATTTAATAAAAAGTTTATTCAAATAAACAAAATGACTTTAAAAAAACAATTACTATACTAACCTAAAACAAAGAAATACTAGTCTAATAATCCGCTGCCAGTGGGCAACGTTTCCAAAGCTGGCAGCATTGCCACGTTTTATGGCAATGCTTAGTCTTTGAGCAAAGTAAAGGCCAGCATTTTGGTCACATGTTGCTTCGACCAGACGCCCCGATATATCTTTGTATATTTGATGAGCTCCTGGTCCCCACGGCCCTAGTATCTCTATCCCAAAAGGCTCAAAGATATATCCGCTGTCGAGGGTACTATATTTGCGCCTTTTGAGGCTTTTAATAGCTTGTTTAATCTAAAAAATATAATCAACGCTCAAGCAACAGCCAAAAGTTGTAAGAGCTAGTTTTCTAATCTAAAAACAATTCTTTTCAAAAGCATTTTATCAAATTATAACTGGTTTAGGTCTACATTTAGGTACTTACCCGCGTTTACACATGATCTAGAACACGTATCAGATTTTGTCTTTCTTACTCCATATAATATATTTCAGGGAGGAAGAGAGATACAAGATCCGGTATCCCTTTGTTTTGCATTACTTTTTTAATACGACTTTACTTTGGCATAATGAGTTAGGCATAATTTTTAATTACATAATATTAATTTAACATAAACAGTATTTGGCATACTGTTAAGGTGATAATGATATAATTATCTTTTGGGCTATATTATTTTGGACTACTATGGAGTAGCATAAAATATAATCTAGATACTATATTGTGACAGTAGGTCAAGGTGCGGCGGGGTGGCCCTTGGGCCATCCTTAAGCCGCGAACATTCTTGCTTTAACAAGGTAGGTACGTAAAATAATTTAGTTTAAATTTATTTCACTCACAGTGTATAATGAAATTTGAATGCTACTATATAATATGCTTGTTTATCGTTATTGCTGACTGTAGATATGGTAATCTCGATTATGCCTAATCATTATGCGTAATTATTATTATGCTCGCACATTCTTAGGATAAGTAAAATTATCCCACACTAAATTATGGCATTATATTTTTTGCGTATCGATAGATAACCTACAAGATCCAATACGTATTTTAGGCCTTAGTCTAAGTAAACGAGGGTTAGTAATAACAGATTTTATTTTTAAATTACCGTCAATCCATGCATGTCAATGCCCAAATACTTTTAACACGCATTCTTTGGCACACGCGCTTATTGTAAATAATAATATTGACAAGTAGTTCCGTTACAAGGGTTCTGTACCGAGAGGGTTCAAACTGAACCCTACTGTATTTTTTATGATAATGAGATCAACATATTTATACTGACGACTAAAGCAAGTACTTTATTTAGCATATCGTATAAAGTAGATTGACTTCGGCAGTATAACTAACTATACATAACAAGTATAAACATTAGAAACGGGATATTTACCATGGAACAACAGTGCCGAAATATCAGGAACTCAATACAAATAGTATCCATGGTAAATCTCTCGTTTCTAATGTTTATACTTCTGGTGTTTGTGGCCATTTTAGTTTTAATCCAAATATAACTATACATAATTTTATTAAAATCATTACATTAGGATTTTTCATTGTTAAATCTATTACGTTCAGATCTTTTTTCTATCATCAATAATTTCATATAAACATTTCATGTTCACTTCAGTTAGTTTCAGATCAATTTTGTATATAAATAATTTCAGGAACTTAAAAATAATAATCAATTTCTATAGTGGACACACAACAAAAAATACTTAAAATTGAATAATTGCGACAAATTAATCACAGTTAAATAATTGTTTATCAATGATGATACATATTTTTAATGATTTTAGAGAATGTCGCTGAACAGATTCCGTATGTAGTTTTAATGGAATATTTTGGTTATTGAATCAGTGCGTCTTCCCATTTACAATACTGATAAAGAACTGATGAACGTGTCAGTATGACCTTGCATTGAGCAATAAATTCCACACATTTCACATAACATTACTAAACAAGTACAGAAGAAATCTGAGCAAAACAAAAATCAGATATGCATTTCACAGACATTTGGAGTTTGCATACAATAAGGCTATGCTAGTAACCTTACCTTATTTGGACTTAGAAAGTTTTAATTTGATTAACTTTAGAATTTCGCCTTAAATTGCACTCTATATTTATATATTCTCGTTAACCGCCGTATTTTCAGTAAAATAACATAACAGTTTGAATAAAAATTACTTTCGCCGTATATTAGTTATCTTTGCCAGAACGCTTTTTCTGTCATGAGACATGAGACTGTCATAAACAACAAAGAGATTGCAATGCATAACTCTATATAGTAAATTATTTTCTGTTTTCAGGAAGTGAAGCAAAACTACGTCACTTGGACTACAGCCAAAAATAGAGCGTTTTCGACAGCGTGACCATATCTTCAGTAGCATTTTATTGAATTTTTTAAATACATTTACTCAGTTATAAAAAATAAACGTTTTCTACAGTAATATTTCAAAACAAACAATCCACGATATATTTTCAGTCAAAGTGTATTCAGGGTTTTAGTGAAACCCCTAGCGATTTCCCGAAAATGTGAATTACGCGTTCCAAGGCAAGCTAAGATGGATGGAGGTCATGTAGAATTATAACCATTGCGATTCTTGGGATTTACAAATATTTAAACAGCTGTAAATAGGTAAAGTTACCGGGCAAGTCAAAGAATAATAATTGAAAAATGGAATGTCTCTGATAGAGTATCAAAATATCATACCGTTATAG
The DNA here is from genome assembly GCA_946251855.1 of Alsophila aescularia. Lineage (NCBI taxonomy): Eukaryota > Metazoa > Arthropoda > Insecta > Lepidoptera > Geometridae > Alsophila > Alsophila aescularia. Next base: position 13,568,619 of record OX276378.1, on the reverse strand, counting down.
GTATTTTGGATAAGAATCCCTGTAAATATATAAATAGCTTAGAAAGTCTATTGTCATGGTCTTACCTTACATTTACTAATACTTGTTCACTGATACCGCTTCAACTCCGGGAACACCTCCATTAGCACTACTTCGAATAGATCCTGAAAGAGAAAAACAATTATAAGTTGTAAGCTATTATATTTTGTTCCTCACTGACAGACAAACATACTGTTTCATATCAGATTTCGAAAAGGAAATACACTGGGCCGCAAATAAGGCGGGTCGGTTATACATAATAAATTATAAACATAAAAAAACTAAATTAAAGTTTATTTCTTTACAAATATAGGAAGGAGTAAAACCTTTTTATTTCTTTTTGGTGATTATATTAAAAACCATAAATAAAAAATAAAGTCGATTTTTATAATTTAGCATCGGCTCAGAAATCTGGTGAAAAGTTTGCCAAACCGTATAACAACTGTATTGACAGCTCGTTGTGGCAATACAAAACACAAAAAATTGTGAAAATTGCATATTTAATTATTTACGTAGCACATTTTTCGTGAAAATGGTAATTTTTACTTAATCTACCTTTATCTATATATACATATATATATATATATATATATATAGGTATAGGTATATAATAGGTATATATAGGTTTCGTTCCTATTGCTTTATTATAATATATATATATATATATATCTTATAATAAAGCAATAGAAACGAAAAAGGTCTGTAAAAAGAAGATAATTAAAAATAAATGGTCTAGGGTACATAAAATAAGCTACTGAACAAGAATATAACATTTTAAAAAATCGTGTCTGTCTGTTTGTCTGTATGTTTGTTCGCGCATCACGTAAAAACTACTGGACCGATTGCGATGCGGTTTTCACTGTTGGATAGCTTATGTTTTGACTAAAAAGTGGGGTACTATAAACTCAATCCGATGAGTAGAAACCGAGCAAACGATAAAAATATTTTTAAAGGCTAAAAAGTACTTTTAACCTACAGAAATGAGCACGCGTGCGAAGCCGCGGGCTTTAGCTAGTTCAAAATAAATTCTTAATTTTGACCTTTTATGAGTTTTATTTAAGCATTATAAAATTGCTTATAATACATTATTTATTTAATAAAGCTATTTCCAATATTTAGAACTTATTGTGGCTTTTGTTACCCGCTTTCTTTGCGGCTGTGTATCTTCGACAGTCAAGTTTCTTTAACAAGTTCACCATCATCATCATCGGCCTGTTTTCGCCCACTGCTGGAAACAGGCCCCTTCCAATGAACGCCACAGAGCCCGGTCTTTGGCTCTTCCCATCCAGTTTCTGCCGGACGCCTTTCGCAGGTCGTCACTCCACATGTTCAGTGGTCCACTACGTTTGCAATGCCTTGGTTTCCACTCGAAGATTCCCCAGCGTTTGTCCGTTCTTCGACAAATGTGACCAGCCCACTGCCACCTCAGCTGGCTAATTATTTTATGCTTTCCTTTTGTATCTAACGGTATTCCGCTATTTACTATTTACTATTGGCTAATTTACTATTGTTCATAACCTACTCAAATTAGCATCTGTTAATTACAATGTCTAATAAAACACATTGCTGTACGTATTTTCTGATAAAACTGTATTAAAGTTATTTCAAGATGTGAATATTGGGACAGAATCAATAATAGTATATTGGCACGCCGAGCCCGGCTGCACAGATTCAGGAACAGTTCTCGAGTACAGTTGTCGCGTCGTTTCATCGATCACTTTGTAAATGCGACACTTTTAGCGTGGTGGTCGAGGTTTGAGCATTTCTCAGACAGTGGTAGTGGAGTGCCTGGTCAGTATGATTACTTATGATTTTTCCATTACCATGAAAAACTAAAATGTCATATAAAAAATAAATAAAAAAAAACAGAATACTTGCGTCAAAAATGTTACTTATTTGTAATTCTATGTGAATTTTAATGATCATAATGAATAGTACATTGGCTATAAGAACGATATCTATACTTATAATAAAACAATAAGGACGAAAAAGTCTGTACAAACAAGATAATTTACAAAAAATTGTCTAGGGTACTTAAAATAAGCTACTGAACCAGTTATTTTTTTAAATCGTGTTTCTGTATGTTTGTTCGCGCATCACGTAAAAACTACTGAACCGATTGCAACGCGGTTTTCACTATTGGATAGCTTAGGGTTTTACTTAGAAACTGGTGTACTTGGCTCGGCTTCTATTCATTCCGATGAATAGAAGCCGAGCAATCGATAAAACTAAACTTTTTGACGGCTGAAGGTATTTTTGTTCAAATGTTGGTATATTGGTATTTTAGGTCTTGGTATAATGGTGGCACACAGAGTACTTTTAACCTATAGAAATTAAACGCGTGCGAAGCCGCTGGCACAGCTAGTACTTAATATAAAATATTTTGACGTAAAATTTACGAATAAGTCCAATGTGACATCTGATTATAAGCAGATTTCATAATAAATGCAACCCTACTTTATAAAAACAAGAATGTCGATTTATTTATACGAGACGCCACTCGTAATAAAATTGATCGTGGGCTTTTGTTCTACTAGGAAGTAAATTTAGAACGACCGCAAGATATCTGTAAGATTGTAAGATAGAGTGTGAAAACGCGCGGATGCGTGGGAGAATACTTTATACATCAGTTGCGTTTCATATGCCGGGATCGCAGTTCGATCCAATCGTGTAAAACTGATGAAAGTTAGTTTTAACATAAGTAAGTGAAGATACACAATGAAATAGTGCGCATAAACTTGTAATATAAATAGAATTAAAAATACAAAAAGAGGGTTTACGTTAAAAAGTGCACCGATGTAGAGCATAAGCGCATAAGTAAAAAAATTGACGTAGTGATTATGAAGAAAAAAGGGACGTGAACAAAGTGAAAAGCTTTGATTGAACTGTTTGTGAAGATTGTAATGTTATGCTTAATCTACAAAAATAATAGAATATTTGTACTCTAAAAGATTTTGGGCTACTTTTATTAGTCATTTTGACATTCTGTTTTGTGCAAAATGCCTATTCTATTCAGTGCAGTAGCTCACGAGAAAAATATCGTATCGGAGTTCGCTTCGTGTGATGGAAACTTCAAGGAGATCGTGCAACAAGTGGTTTCCAAGATACCTCCGCGCGATGATAAGATGACATACTTTCATGGACCTTTTTTAATACATTATGTCATGGAAGACCAGTATTTATATTTCTGCATTACAGACAAGGTAAGGATGCGTACAACATTTCAGGATGGTGATTTAATATGATAATAATAAGCGTCTGTCGACGCGAAACAGGAGAGTCATTTTTTATCCCCCATCTGTATCGGTGGCATCCCCCAATAATCTATTCTTATAATAAAGCAGTAAGTACCAAAAAAAATGTACTTAGGTGTACTTAGTATCTCAATCCGATGAGTAGAAGCCGAGCAACTATTTGACGGCTGCATGAAGGCATTTTGAGTACTGGTGTTTTAGGTCCTGGAATGGCACATAGGGTCATAATCATAACCAAGAGAAATTACCACGAAGGGAAAAACCGCGGGCACAGCTAGTAAAGGTATATATACCACTGGTTAGATCTCCGCAGCACACATATATCGACTCTACTCGATTCTATTTTACTCTATTCGACTCTATTCGTCTATACTCGTCTCTACCACAGAATAAATAATAGCAGAAGTTGCACTTCGCGCAACCATTAATATAAATAGCGAATCTAGCTACTAAGCAACAAAGTGCAATTCAGCTCGCATAAGCGCTCAGTGCCTAACGCGATATTCACCTAAACATTGCCGCTCTCTTCTAACGTGTAACTCTGTCGCTCTCTGGTGCGGAGTGACGCGCTAACTGTGGCGCTAGGGTTGGTCGGCTTGCCGCTGCTACTATAATATTCATCGTCTATCTACCTACTTGACCACGTAATCTATATTAGTTTGTTGCGTATGATGATACGGTCAATTAGGTAGATATAAAATGAATATTAAAGTCCGTCTTTTGTAATTAACAAATTAAAACAAACCTTCAATATTTAGGCTACCTAGATAACTCTATGTTTAACATTCCTTATTAACTTAATAAAAAAATACATTTTGCACCAATTAAAAAGTTCGTAGAATAAAAACATTAAAAAAACTGGTTGTTTACATTTTCACTTTACTAATTCATAATTATCTCCTAAACACGTGGACCGATTTACATTATTTAAACGGATAAAATAGTTTTAAACCTAGACCTTTCATATCAATTCAATCAATTTTGATACCAATCAATAAGAAAATCATTAAAACATCTCAACAAACAAAAAACACATTTTCAAGTTGCTGTCGTAATTATCCAACATGTATTTATCTTATCAAACGTTAAACGTTAAATTTATTTTAAACTGGGTCTAATTCAATAAAAAGGAATCAAATTTTATTTGTGAACAGCACTATAATCTAAAATACTTAAGTAGGTAGGTAGGTAGGTAGTTCTAAACTACAACGCAAAAATGTGTGTGATTATGAAAAATATAAGCGTCTGAATGCAAGCGCGCGGCGGCTGGCCTCGCCTTATTTGTAGCGCCGGGGCTCAGCAATCTGTAGGTTACTAGCTCGCGTAAGTAGGTAGAGTGACGGATGCCTGTCTCTACTCGAACATATTCGACTCTATTCGTCTCTCGACTCTATTTGATTCTTTTCGACTCTACTCGACTCTATTCGACTCTACTCGACTCTATTCGACTACTCGACTCTATTCGACTCTATTCGACTCTACTCGACTCTATTAGACTACTCTACTCTATTCGTATTTAATCGACTTTATTAGTCTCTACTCGACTCTATTTGACTCTATTCGACTCTACTCGATTATATTCGATTATATTATGTTTACACATGTGCCAGGCGTCCCGCAAAGGCTCACTTTTTATTATTATAAACACTCATTTAAAGTTGTTCATCTGTTTCCTCACACACAGCGCGAGCGCAGTCTACTTAACAGTTTTTTTTTTCATTATTTCCCCGTTTTCAAATCATGTTGTTTCTCGATTATTTCAGATGTGTCAAAGATCACGAGCATTCCTGTTCCTAAACGAAATTCACAGAAGGTTTCTAGCACAGGGCAAAGATGATTTCATAACAGTGTTAGCGGCACAAATGTACGTATATAGTGAAGATTACAGTACTATCACTATAAGGAAAGGAGAGATAGATGAACTGAACAAAATTGGAGTAGAAAGTAGCGGTAAGTACCGTACAGAATTATGTAGCACAAAAATTAGTATGGTTAAGTTGAAAGGCTCTTGGGCTAGAATCTGTTTACTACGCGTACCGTTCCACTACAGCAGGAACTTACATACGCGCTGCCCCTGTACTTAAATTAGAGAAAGAAAATACATTGATTTATGACACACATCATTATACAACAACAATACTTCCTGTATTGTTGTTTTCTTTCTTTCTTTAATTTAAGTACAGGGGCAGCGCATATGTAAGTTCCTGATGTAGCCGTCAGTGCGGTAGTATATGCAATAGTCGATTTCTATATTAAACAAAATGATGTCAGTCCTGACCATTAGTGCAGCCCTAATCAGGGTCTAAAAATATTGCCCTCTTTCAATATAACACATCCGTAGTATAATAAAATTTGTAACATTAATTTTGTTTACAGAAACTATTCTGGGAGAGAAAGTATTATTTGTTAATAATCCTGAGAACATTTCATATGCTGTAAGTTATTTTAACCGCAGTCAAATTCATTGTCACGTCAGAACCTTGTTATTGTAAATATTTTTACATTACCAAATATATTTTTAAAGAAATGTAGTATCAACTTGTGATGACAAGGTGCTGAAGTATCATTTCTATCGAGTTTACAATTTTATTTCGTGTTATTTACGTGTAATATTTATTTTTGCAGACGGTATCATACGTGGGCAAGTCTCCAGAGCAAGTATCGATATCCGTGGAGAAATCAAGGCTATACGTCATCATTATAGGAGTACTAGTATTTATTATTGGAATGGTCTTCGTTCTCAGTCCGATGTCTTGTATAGTAGTCGTTGGCGTGATAGGATGTTCATTTGTTAGGTGTTTTAGAAGTGAGGAAAACAAATCGGATATGAAACCATGAAAGATTGAACCAATTAATGTAGTGTATTTATTTGTTTTTGTACTGAGCACTTCTAAATTGTTTTTTTTTAAGCACAATTGTTTCTGATTAAAACTTTATTAGAGGTTTTAATTAACTGTTCTCGTCTCTACTTTCTCCAGTTTACTTAGATTTTTTCGAATACACTGAAAACTGACTGCCCTTCAGCCAGTAAGACTCAGTAGGTACTCTACATCTACAGTATTGCTACCTGGGACCGTATACCAGCACATTTTATTTAGATAATTATATCATAATCAGCTCGTGATGTTAATTTCTCGAAGTGTCCTTTTCTCATAATGTCCATTTCCCAAAATATCCATTCCCAAAACATCCTTTTCTGAAAACGACCTTTCTTAATATGTCCTTTTCTCAAAATGTCATTTGATTCGCCAATTCATTCAAAATTATAATAAAGGACGCGCCGCTTCAAGAACACATTTTTTAACTTAATAATATCTCTTGCTTCCCGGGATGTGAGTAGTATTGTTACAAAGGTTCATCAACCCATACATAATACTGTTTATTTTTAATTATCTAAAAATTATAATAAATATTTGAATTATTTAGTCTTTTGTTAACTTAGTTAAAATAAAATACTGATGATTACTTATAGGAAATCTTATAAAAAATTACACCAACGATGTTTTTTTTTTAAATATTTGGTTACTGTTGATTTTAGGTTAAAAATTATATTTTAATACCTAGTAAGTTTGGAATGATTAATTGGACATTTTAAGAAAGGTCATTTTGTGAAAAGGACATTTCGAGAAAATTATATCATGAGCTGAGATGCTAGCTAGAGGCACACCCTGGACAATCCATACAATCGCGTAGATTAAAGTACCTACCACCTATGGCCCACATGCACAGCTGTCTTAGCCCCGGGCTAGTGTCTAGTCTGGGCTAAACATTTAAGACAAATAGGATAGAGAGACATACGCAGACAGTAGCGCGAAAGAGATAACAATATTTTTTGAATTAACTAATTTACTGGATACTTTGTTTGAGTGTGCCTTACATATAAACAGATGACATTTGTTCACGCGCCAAATGTGTCTGTAACATACAAGGAACTTATATGTACTTACGTACAACTGGAACGATATATCTCATATAAAAAAGTGGTCTCACAGAAAAAGTAATTTAAAAAGAAAATGCGAGAAAAGGAAGTTACGTTGGATCGGAAGTCTCTTTTGCCCTCGTACAAAGTTTCAGAGTTTTCACACAGACTAAAATAAACTTGCGAAATAATCATCACAAAGATAACTGTACCAAAGAGATCACCTGTTTAATATATTTACATAGTACATCCTCTTTGGTTTTTGATGAGATTATATAAGCTATTCTGGAAATTAAAGAAGTTCTTGTCCTGTTTGTTTTACGAAATATTTGCTGTCATCTGAGATTGGCACTTTATATAAGAGACAACAAGGGCTACTGCTCAATTTCCTTGTCTCATAATCGATTTCCAAGGTCAAATAATCGATAACCCGCTTATTCTTTGAAGATATCGTTCCTGTTGTACGTAAGTACATATAACTTCCTTGGTAACATAGGGCTGCAAGAATATGATATAGAACTGACGTAGGTAACTAGGTATAGCTAGGTAGGTGACGTAGGTACAAATGACGTAGACGAGGAACTCCAAAAATTTGTGGGAACCCTTAGGGAGGAAGGCACTAGATTTTGTCAGCTGCAGCGTACGGGCACGAAGTCTAAAATCTTGGATGAGGCTCTTCGGCTAATGGACGAGAGACGGGAGCAATAGCAAGCCACACCGTCAGAGAAAAGGGAGCTCAATAAAGAGATCAGCAAGCTGGTGACGTGACTTCCAATGCTCCAAAAGTGTTCGCCCAGCGATTAAGTAGATCCCATCTGACGAAGCTCAAGAGCAATAATGGCACAACCGTCATCTCTAAGCCGGAGATCCTTTCTGAAATTGAAGACTCCTATGGCCGATTGTACGACTCGCATGCTTCTAGACCCGAACCCAGCACAGAGGATTCCCGCGCAATACTGACCCGCCACTATACTGATGAACTGCCCCTAGAGGAGAATGAGATAGTGCTCAAACAACTTAAGAATGGAAAGGCCCCCGGTGAGGATGGTATAACTGCGGAGCTCTTGAAAGCAGGGGGGAAACCTGTACTTCGGTAGCTTCAAGGGTTATTTAGCACCGTCCTTAACAGTGTAAGAACTCCAGAGGCGTGGAGCAGGAGTTTGGTAGTACTCTTCTTTAAAAAAAGGGGATAAAACCCTTTTAAAGAACTACCGACCTATTTCACTCTTGAGCCACATCTATAAGTTGTTTTCGAGGGTCATCTCAAATCGTCTCGCAAGAAGACTTGACGAATTCCAGCCTCCTGAACAGGCTGGGTTTCGCGGAGGATTTAGCACCATAGACCACATACACACAGTGAGGCAGGTTATACAGAAGTCTGGAGAATATAACCAGCCCCTGTGTCTTGCTTTTGTGGACTATGAGAAGGCCTTTGACTCCGTTGAAACCTGGGCAGTTCTGGAGTCTTTGCGGCGCTGTCAAGTGGACTGGCGATACATCGAAGTGCTTAGGTTTCTGTATGACGCCGCGACTATGAGTGTCCAAGCACAAAACCGTACCGCAAAACAGTACACAACCAGCAGTCTAAACATATCCAACTGCGCAGGGGAGTGAGACAGGGTGATGTTATATCCCCGAAAATGTTCACTAATACCCTGGAAGATATGTTTAAGACGCTGGATTGGAAAGGAATGGGCATTAATATCGATGGCGAGAACATCTCACACTTACGATTTGCCGATGATATCGTCCTAATGGCGGAGTCGCTGCAAGACTTGCAAAGTATGCTGACCAACCTAGATGATGCTTCTCGACGCATCGTTCTCGGAATGAACATAGATAAGACCAAGATCATGTTCAACGATCTTGTTGACCCGGAACCGATTGCAGTCAATGGTGTAGTCTTGAAGTTGTCCAACAATAAGTTTACCTTGGGCATATTGCAATTAGGTAAGAACAACTTTGAGATGGAAGCCAACAGAAGAATTCAGCTGGTTTGGGCAGCATTCTGCTAGCTTCGTCAAGTCTTCTCGTCGTCCATACCACAGTGCCTGAAGACAAAAGTCTTCAATCAGTGCGTCCTACCAGTCATGACCTACGGACACGAAACGTGGACACTCACGGTCAAACTAGTCCACAAATTTAAGCTCCCTCAGCGAGCTATGGAAAGAGCTATGCTTGGAGTTTTTCTGAAGGACAAGATTCGTAATGAAGATATCCGACGTAGAACCAAGGTAACCGACATAGCACAAAGGATAAGCAAACTGAAGTGGGAGTGGGCTGGTCACATTTCCCGAAGAACCGATAACCGTTGGGGTAGACGAGTTCTCGAGTGGAGACCACGTTTAGGCAAACCTAGTGTAGGACGCCCTGTGGCCAGGTGGAGTGACGACCTGCGAAAAGCGGCTGGAAGAAAATGGATGAGGAGAGCTGAAGACCGAGCTCAGTGGCGTGCATTAGGAGAGGCCTACGTCCAGCAGTGGACAGATATAGGCTGATGATGATGATGATGATGACGATGATGAGGTAACTAAAAACAAATAAACTATGCGTCCAAAACCAAATACAGCCCGCTCGTGTGAGAGTTCATACAAACCGATTTTCTATTAGATTTGGGCGTATAGTAACGACATTTTTGTTTTCACTAGTTTCTCTAAATTGAATGCGTCCGCCTCTGTCAGATGATTGCACGCGCACGTCGGTCCTCGAAATGAACCATTACATTGACTCCCGAGCTTCGGAGTGGGGTGCTGGAACATGGATTGCACGAACGAAGAATGGCCCAGCACTCAGTACCTCAGTACTATACTTATTCTGTATTAGAGGGTAACTTTTCGAGCTATGAAGGAAAACTTGTGACCATGCTATAAAGTCTCATCATCATCATCATCATTATCAGCCTATGTTCGTCCACTGCTGGACGTAGGCCTCTCCTAGTGAACGCCACTGATCCCGATCTTCAGCTATCCTCATCCAGTTCCTGCCAGCCGCTTTTCGCAAGTCGTGTAGGGCGCCCGCCGGCCAGGTGGAGTGCCACCATGCCGGCGGGCGCCGTACACTAGTTTGCCTACGCGCGGTCTCCACTCTTTACCCCAACGGTTGTCGGTTGTTCGAGAGATGTGACCAGCCCATTTCTAATTCAGCTTACTAATTCTTGAACTATGTCGGTAACTTTGGTTCTCTGTCATATTACTTCGTAACGAATCTTGTCCTTAAGATAAACACCGAGCATAGCTCGCTAAGCGACCTTAAACTTATAAACCAATCTCACGTGAGATTGGTTTCAGCGTTCGGCTCGGTAGGTCATGACTGAAGACTTTCATATTTAGGCACTGTGGTGTGTGGACGACGAGAAGACTTGACAAAGCTTACCAAATGCTAGCGCGGTCTCCACTCTTTACCCCAACGGTTGTCGGTTGTTCGAGAGATGTGACCAGCCCATTTCCAATTCAGCTTACTAATTCTTGAACTATGTCGGTAACTTTGGTTCTCTGTCATATTACGTCGTAACGAATCTTGTCCTTAAGATAAACACCGAGCATAGCTCGCTAAGCGACCTTAAACTTATAAACCAATCTCACCATGAGTCCACTCATGGTGAGATTGGTTTCAGCGTTCGGCTCGGTAGGTCATGACTGAAGACTTTCATATTTAGGCACTGTGGTGTGTGGACGACGAGAAGACTTGACAAAGCTTACCAAATGCTACCTAATGCCCATCTCAGCTGAATCCTTCTATCGGCTCTCATAATTGTTCCTAGCCAATTGCACAGTCTGCCAAAGGTAGACATAATCCTGCACAACATCAAGAGGTCAATGATGTCCGTTAATGGCAGCTGGTCTCGGGGTAATGAGATCGTTAAACATACATTAGTTTTGTCTATATTCATGCCGAGACCGACATGTCGAGAGGCGTCAGCTAGATCGGTCACCATTCGCTCAAGTTCCGGCAGCGATTAAGCCATAAGGACGATATCATCGGCGAATCGTAGATGTGAGATGTACTCGGCATTTATGTTTATGCCCATATTTACCAATCCAGCGTCTTAAATATATCTTTAAGGGCGTTAATGAAGTTTCGGAGATATAACATCCCCCTGTCTCACTGCGAAGCTGAATATGCTTAGTCGGCTGGTTCTGTACTTGTACGGACATAGTCGCGGCATCATACAAGCATCTCAAGACCTCGATGTATCGCCAGTCCACTTGGCTTCGCTGCAGGGACTCGAACACAGCCCAGGTTTCGACAGAGTCAAAGGCTTTCTCATAGTTCACAAAAGCAAGACACAGGGGCTGGTTATACTCTGCGGTCTTCTGTATAACCTGCTTCACTGCGTGGATGTGGTCTATGGTCCCGTAACGCTCCGGAAACCCAGCCTGCGCAGGAGGCTGAAATTCATCAAGTCTTCGCGCTAGACGAATGTGGACACCCTCGAAAACAGCTTATAGACGTGGCTCAGAAGCGAGATGGGCCTATAGTTTTTAAGGAGCGTTTTATTTCGTTTTTTGAAAAATAAAAGTATGATGCTTCTGTTCCATGCCTTGGAAGTTCTCCCATCGTTCAGAACAGAGTTAAATATTTTCCGGACCTAACAAAGCACAGGTTTTCCTGCTGATTTCAAGAGCTCCGAATTGACTACGTCTTCTCCTGGGGTTTTTCCATTTTTAAGCTGTTTGAGGGCTATCTCAATCTCGTCTGACTTCCAGCAGATCATCGGTGTAGTGGCCGTTTAAAGTGGCTCGGGATTTATTATTACTAGGTTCGGGTCGTTGAGCATGCGAGTCGTACAGTCGGCCAAAGAAGTCTTCTATCTCGACGAGAATCAATAGGGCATATCGTCACCTCAAAGCCAAAGGAAGGCTTTAAGGTGACGATGTTGCCAGATGATGTTCTTAGCTTCGTTAGATGGGGCCTCTTCAATAGCTGGGCAAAGACTTTAGACCCCCGATTTTGCTCAAAAGCCTTTTCTATAGACTCCTCTCTTCGTAAGATTCCCACCACTACGTCTAGGGCCTCGTCAACGTCATTAGTGTTTTCCAGAGCAGTGTTTTCCAGATGAATTTGGAATTGTTCTGATCCCACGACGGTTTAGAGAAGGTTGGGTCGAAATGTAGAGAGGGTTAGGTTGACTTGGGGCTTTTAGCTGATAGTTTGTCCCCTTACATCCCCATATACAACATATAAAGTCTCAGGTCCCCAGTAATTCCGCCTTTCTTTTATTGTATACTTACATAAAACACCTACTTGTTGTGCGTTGTATTCTGAAGCGTATGGAACAGCTTGTGAGCGCCGCTCGCCGCAGTGCTGCGCTCCTACTAGCGATGATATTGTGTCGATGAGCTCTCGCTCAGCTGCTGCAGCGCTAATACTTACATAAAACAGCTGCTTGTTATGCGTTGTATTCTGAAGCGTATGGAACAGCTTGTGAGCGCCGCGCGCCGCAGTGCTGCGCTCCTACTAGCGATGATATTGTGTCGATGATGCTCTCGCTCAGCTGCTGCAGCGCTAATACTTACATAAAACAGCTGCTTGTTGTGCGTTGTATTCTGCAGCGTATGGAACAGCTTGTGAGCGCCGCGCGCCGCGGTCTGCGCTCCCACCAGCGATGACAGTGTGTCGATGATGCACTCGCTCAGCTGCTGCAGCGCTAGCGTTCGTGTGTGTTCTGAAACAAGAGGAGTAAAGCTATTTACTGACATATATACTGCCATGCTAGTCTTCTTGTCATCCATACCACAGTGGCTGAAGACAAAATTCTTCAATCAGTGCGTCCTACCAGTCATGACCTATGGAGCCGAAACGTGGACACTCATGGTCAGTTTAGTCCACAAATTAAAAGATAAGCAGCAGCCAGCAATTTCCTTTGCGGCCAACAAAGGAAATTGCTGGCCGCAAAACACGACAATAATGAAATTCCATACAACTTTGCTGGCGCCTATTCAAGCAGCGCGGCAAGGTCGACTTTGCCCAAAGAAGGTTGTCGAAATAATGACCACATTACTAGTATTGTTTGAGTAAAGGTATGTAACTACGCAAAAATGTTGTTTTTCTCATTTTTTTGTACGGAGTTGAACAATTTTTACAAGCATGGTCCGCACACATACAATGCAGACACTTAGGACTTATATTACTATTATTTTTACAAGCATGGTCCGCACACATACAATGCAGACACTTAGGACTTATATTACTATTATTTTTACAAGCATGGTCCGCACACATACAATGCAGACACTTAGGACTTATATTACTATTATTATTGGACTTGTCATTATTTTTTACAAAACAAACATATTATTTCTATCTCATACATACTGCATAGCGGCCTGTGTAAATTCTACATCAGCATCAACTAGCACACATATCAATTTCTTTTTAATGTCATTTTTGTAAATAATTAAATAGAAACCTAATATTGAAGTTCAGTACAGGCTGATTTTATGATAGTCTAATTGTATATATTTTTATAAATGCGTGTATTTAAAAAAAAACATTATTTGAATAATAATTGTATAATATTTGCACACCATAAATACCATGGTTGTACTCGACCTTTTGTATACATATAATTGCCATATATTATGTAAACACTATATTCTTGCAAATAAGGAAATGAAATTCAAATTGACATTAATAAAGTGCGTCAGAAAGTAGACGGCTTTTGACGGTGCAGCAAAAATTCAATTCGTCATTGGTTTCGGTAATTAATTTTCATTCTCCTTTGCCAGCAACGGATCAGAACGTATTTCGCACGTTTTTGCACATGTGTGATAGGAAATGTCACTCTACTCCAAGGTTGGAGTGTAAGTGATTTACGAAGGAGACAGCGTGAAATGAAACCTCGATTTAGCCACGAAGCGCTTGGGTTCGCAATTAGTCTAGATGCCACTTTTTTATAACAAATTGGAAGAGAAATAAAACCGAAGAGTAAGAGTTGATCTCGCGTGGAGAGGGTTTAGTACGATGAATATATCTCATAATATTGAGAGATTTACCTTGTTATATTCAGACCACAGACTTCTTATAGGTTTTTCTGTAATCTATAAGTAATGAACAAATTTATGTATTAATTTTGCAAAATTTATAAAATAACTCTCAAACTATATAGAAAAGAAAAAGTTAAGACCCTCACAACAAACCCATTCATTTGATATGACATAGGGTACAGTACAGTTTGTACATTTGATATGACATAGGGTACAGTACAGTTTGCAAAACTTTTTTTTAATTTTTTTATGTTTCCCATTGCACAGTCTATTTTTGAATGGAATGGGTATATTTTGTTTGTTTGCCGTTTAAACTAGTGCTGGCCTTTGGTGTCAGAGTTTGTCAGGCCGCCCGAGGGCCTCTGCCTATTACCAGTAGTTCGTGCCGTCTTCTATCTACCTATATTGTCAACTCCTCACAAAAACGCATACAAAACTTTCATAGGTATTTTGCACGCACAGCACACATACATGTGACGTCAATACACACCAAAACTATAGCTAGATGATACAAAATGGACGCATTTAAATCATCTAATAAATTTATAATTTACTAAATTTATAGTAAACTCCGTGAATTCATTCAAATTCTTATTGTTTTGTTCCTTACTGAATACCAGTTTTCTTTCGGTATTATGTGCATTTCAGGCCATAGACTTCCTATCTACTAATTAAGAGCGGCTAACCCGTCATACTTTTCATACAAACGCTCGTACGTGATTATGGCGTTGTAACAAATCTATCTTTGTTTTTTTTAACTAATACCTATTAGCAGGGCGGTCACACTCCGCAACAAGTACAAATAAATTCAAGGACCCAATATTCGGGTCCGTTCAGTCGAGTGTCAAGCGTGCGCTCGGTGAGTCACGCGCCTTGTACTTAGCGATAGAGCACCTACTTACGTAAAGTTATTGACAAACTTTATTCGTGTTTTAATTATGAGTACCAAGAAGAAAGCTGGAAAGTACTGCATAGCGTTCGGCTGTTTGAATAGTGATGAAATGACGAATTGTCATTCTTTACGCTTCCAAAGGATATTGAAAGGTAATAAATTGTAATACCTATAATAGGTCCTAGTTATGTAATTAGATATTGATATTTTTTTATTACGTAGGTTCCTATAGTTTTATGTTATTTCATTTGTGTTCCATACCGAAGCTACGCATATTTAAGGTATTTCCGCGCAGAAATAAAGTCGTTTATTAAATCGATCAACGTAATTTTATAATTGATTATAGTAGGTATTGTTGATCGGAAAATGAATTACTGTGCTGACTTAGTAAGTAGCCTACATACTTTTAATACCTTTTATTACGTAGGTAGCAATTTATTTTTCACTTCTACTACTTTCACACTATTAAAAAGCATGGAATTCAGACAGGCACCTTTATTCATCAAAGTGCAATACCTATAGGATATAATCATAATCAACCAACGACACGTAGGTAGGTATCTCACTAAACTTATCGACGTTCTGAATACGGGATAGGTAGGTAATAAAAATGAGGTAGTCGGTCTATTCTGATAAGAATGTCATTGAATGTAATATAACTATTTTAATTTATAATAATAAGTAATAACATAATACATTATTACTTATTTATTCTGTTACAATATCTAAGTCATAACATATCACAGAATAATTAGTAGTTCAAGTACCTGGTCATATCTTAATACAACCCTACCGAGCGAAAAAGGGACAGAGCGATTCTGAAACGGTTAGAGCAATGGAAGTTCTCGCGCGTTGTGATACGGTGCATTCTAGCCTGCTCGCGGTGGGCGAGCGCCTTCTAGGTAAATATAATTGAAAGCTCGCAGCGCCGTGCGAGTTAAATTGCACTTTATAGCGTTGTAGCGAGAGTCGCTATTTATTTAAATGACTTTACTCAGTTAGCCTTCTGTACTTGTACTATTATTTATTCTGTGCTATTAGTTAAAAAAAAAGGTAGATTTGTGCACTGTATCTAGGTTTCTACGAAAGCATATAATAAAATTTTGGAGAAACAAATTCAGTACAAGCCTCCAAAAATCTGCATTTTCACACGAATTTTACCTGACGTTTGGCCTTTCATAAAGTACTCATAAATTGTAAAAACAAAGAAAACACCTTGGTAGAAACGTCGCACATGTAATGGAGATTCTAATGAAGAACAATTATTTCACAAACTTAAAGGATTACTCAAAAACACGTATTTCCTGAAACAAGTTTTATGAAATTTCCGCACACTATTTCTCGTTCAATGTTGTTATTATTGTTACAATGCGAAAGTTACCGAATGCCAACCGAGCGTTTAGGCGCTATCTCTCTCTTTTTGCTTTGCTTCTTTTTCAAACGCTGGAAAAAGAAGCAAAGCAAAAAGAAAACCTGCGCTGGTTGAAACAACAAGCTTTTCCACCATGCTCGCGTTGTCGATAGACGGACCGGGAAGGGCACTCTTAAATCCATTGAGTAGTTTTAGCTTCATTACGGAATAAACAAAAGCCAATTAATTTATTATAAAAAGGTAAAATAATAGCACTTTCACAAGTCAAAACTTAACATGTCATGAACATAGAGAAAACATAAATTATTATAAATAGATCAATTCAGTAAAATTAGTATGCTGTGAGTTTGAAAGGGAAATTTCCCTTTCATATACCGTCTAAGAGTTGAATCTCGAACAGGAAAACAAAATATCCTTCTGACTCTACCAGTGATTCGGAAATACGCCCGAATGATCTCGATGTTTCTCGATCTCGAGAACATCGAGAAACTCTACGGTGAAATCATTTTCTCCATTTTTGACAATTCTTTATATATTTTTTATATGGCAGACACACACACACACACACACACACACACACACACACACACACACACACACACACACACACACACGCACGTACGTTAACACGTTTACGTTTTATCTATATGTCAAATAAAAAAATAGAAGTGGTAATGAGACGTCCTACAATCATCACACTGATAAAAATAGTAAAAACACGAATGACTAATAAGTTACCAGGCTGGACCAGTCCCCACAAGCAGCACCTGTTCACGAACACGACATGTAAACCTTTCAAAAATGTAAACTTGTGCAAAAGGTAAACGTAGTAAACATACCTTTGTCTTGAAAATTTCTATTGGAGGTAGATTCAGAGAGCGCACCTCCCGGCCACCACGACTTCAGCACCACGCTTGTGTAGTAGTGCAGCATTTGTTCAGAAAACAGCCACGAAACAGTGTCTTTGATTTGCCTGGAAAAATGAGTAAACTTTAACGAAATAATGGGATTTGCTATAGAATCGACGGGCAGGAGTTGGAAGGGGTAGGAGGGGGTGGGAGTGAGGGAGGGGGTGGGAGTGAGGGAGGTGAAGGGCTACCCCCTGGTACCCCTCTCCCCCCGCGGAGACGCTTCGTTTGAGATATTTTCAGTTTTAAGTTTAATGAAAATCGCCTGTTTGGTCACCGTGAATAAAATGATTAAATGAATTAGAATATATTAGAATATATTAGAATGTATTTTTTCCGCTACTCCGCCAGAAAATAAATTGAAGATGTTATGTATGGCCCCAAAGACTAGGTTAGGTTAGAACATGACTACACATCGCCAAATTTAAACGATATTATTTCCGAAGGGGGAGGGGTGGCGGGGGGGGGGGGGGTTAACCAGGGTACTTTTTTGAATTATTTAAAAACTGGTGAACTTGGTGTCCGTCAGTACAGCCGGCCATTTGTTTGTACGCAGGCCAAAACTTCCCAAACTGCAGTGCTCTCAAGTGCTCTGTAGTGCCCAGATATGGCCATCAGTTCTCGATTACTTTACGAGATATTTCAATTCAAAGGGTGGCCTGCCGGGGTGACGCTGCTTCAGCGCGTCGATGTCGACGAGCCGAATCCAGCGAACAGATTTAAATGAAACAGAGCTCAGCTTTTAGTTCTCGAAATAATAAGCGAAACTGTCAGACAAAATTACAATCGAAGTAGTGGTTTATGAGAAAACCATCTTATAAGGGTGGTCAGCCAGGATGACGCTTGCTTCAGCGCGCTAACTCTATAACAACAAAACGAGTGAATCAATATTCTTCAAATTAAGTGGAGCTGCAGTTATCCAATTGGTTCCCTTTGTGCCCAAAAATCAGTCGTGTAAGTTCAGTAGTTTTTGCTCGTTCGAGGATCGAAAGGTGGCCTGCTGGGGTGACGCTAGCTCTGGCGCGCTACCCTGAAACTCGACAACGGCTGTACCTACAGCTTTGACATGTAAACCTACAAATAGTTCCCGGTGAGATGGTCTTTGTGCCCGAGAATTGGACATCTACCTAACGAACTTTACGAGAAAAAGCTATCATTACTTTTTGCACACCTTATCGTAAGTACCTCAATTAGAAGGTTCTCGAAGCTACAACTGTCCCTTTCTAACATGATGTATTTGTCATTAGCATGAATGAAAGCGCATTAGGCACGGATATTACATTTAGCCGGCTAATATTAGATGTACAATCAAGTAAAAATGGATTTCACGTAAAGTGACACATATCAACATGTGGCTGCGTTTCCAATCTTCACGCGGCCGGGCCCCGGGCGTAGGTACCTAGACCTAAGTACAATTTATAATGTTACCAGTAGGTATATTATTGAAATACAACAGTTTCGGAATAAATAATTGAAAATAGAAGGTATAAAATTTAAACTAAATATAGTTATAGCATGGAGACTGATGACCATATTTTAAAACTAGCTATATTCGTGGTTTCGCACGCGTGGTCGTGTCTAGGTAAAAAGTACGCTATGTACTATTCCAAGACCTAAAATCCCAATATAACAACATTTGATCAAAATTTCTTCAGCCGTCAAAAAGATTTTATCGATTGCTCGTCTTCTTTTAATCGGGTTAAGATGTCAAGTACACCAGTTTTTAAGTCAAAACATATGCTATCCAAATATCATATCCAAATATCCATCCAAATAAACCGCATATCAATCGGTCTAGTAGTTTTTACGTGATACGCGAACAAACAAACATACAGACAAGCAGATGGAGAAACAGACAGACATGATTTTTTAAATGTTATGTATGTTCAATAGCTTATTTTAAATGCCCCAGACTATTTTATTTATTACCTTTGTACAGAATTGTTCATAATTAAAGCTTTATTATAAGAACTTATAGATATCATTAGCATCAAAATCCGATGTCCAACCTCGTAGTATGAACTCAAATCATACCAAGTTTTTCGGCGTGATGCGTGGCCAGGATACAGACAGACAGAAAGATAAAAATTAAAAAATATACAGTTTTGGCTTCAGTATTGAATTTATAGCAGCCTCCAAAAATAAATACAAAATATCTTCAATGTACAGAATTTGGACCCCTATCCTGCAGGAACCCTGTATTTTTTCGGCATTGAAAGGTGTTCTCAATTTTCACCCATCATATAAACTATGACTGTGCCAAGTTGCATCAAAATACGTCCAGTAGTACGGTACGTGGTACGTGTTCTTTTAAATAAATTTCAACCCCTATCCTGCGGGAACCCTTTAATTTTTCGAGATAAAAAGTATCCTATGTCCTACCTCGTAGTATGAAATTAAATCATAGAAGTACAAGTACAGTTTCAACTGAATTCATTCAGTAGTTTCAGGGTGATGCTCAGCCAAGACACAGACATACAGACAGAAAGACAAAAATGAAAAAAAATACAACAGTTTTGGCTTCAGTATTGAATTTAGAGAACAAACCAAAAAAAAACTTCCAAGTACAGAATTGGACCCGTCTTTCTCTTGGATTTGTGAATATCTATCTCGGTTCCATGTCATAATCCCCACCAGGTTACTCCACTGGTGGGGATATTAATAATCTTCAAAAGTTATCTCGTTCTCTCCCAAACGTTTAAAACATTTTTTCATGTGGATACAGATAATATCTTGCGTAACTTTGACAGGTTTTAAGGGATTTGTTTATATATAACATCAATGGGTTTTGAGCACTTTTTTGACTTTAATTAATGTTGGATATCATTCTTAAGATACAACCCTATGGGATTATGTGTTCTTGTCACATGAGTAATGTATTATGATGAAGGTTTTTATTCGATTTATACCTAGATTTTTACAAAATCGCTGATTTAGACTATGTCAAAGTTACACCCCCACACGGGTAACATTGCCACCCAATTACATTTATATAATAATTTTATAATGGAAAAATTTGGGTCACTGACGAGATTCAAACTCGCATACTGTGCCTCAGCGCGGCATATGCCTTTACCAATTAGGCCACCGAGACCTATGCGTCGTCATCCAAATCTTTCCACTAGCTTCTTTGAACCCGTCTTATGGGGACGGTAACGCATGTGCCGCGTTGAGGCACAGTATACGAGTTCAAATCTCGTCCGTGACCCAAATTTTTCTATAGAAAATTATTATAAATATTTACGCTAGCAGGCGTTAACTGCTGTAAAAAAAAAAACAATTACATTTACTTTAAAAAGCCGTTTTATGCTTAATTGGTATTGACTGGGTATCTTTGGTCAGTGTATTCTTATTCTCGGTTACCAACACTAAATCCTCATGAACAAACAGTTCATAGAGGGTATATTTGAATAAAGAAACGAAAAGAATGCGTTTTATTGCACTGAATCTGGGTAGTTGTTTGAAAAGACTGATTCATATTAATAACTAGACAACTGATTGCTGTTTTATTATTGATTTAAATTTAAACACACAAATTATTTTTCTACATGAAAACTTTGTCAAAATCTGCTTAACTACCCCATTTGCATGTACAGCAAATCGTCATCTATTTTGTAGGTGCCCAACCCCATATCTTCGTGTTATTTTCATTTATGACATTAACAATTTCAGTTGGATGGCATTTAGTATAATCTCTTGCATGAGGTCATGTCCAACTCCTTCAAATGCTTTGAATGCCTGAGAAATTTACCTTGAATGTCAAAGTTACCCAAGATACGTAAGAGTACGCGAATTTGAGACTTTTGTTCGATAATTCAACAGAAAGTACATATAGAATACTCTTAGGGTAAGTACCTATCTACTACCCCTCTGGCAACCCTAATCCCAACTTATTTAATATCCAGTATTGTACAGCCGATAATGCATGGCCGGATAATTTGTGTACAATGATTCGAAATATTTGGCCGGCTTTTCCTAGCTACACATTATTGCCCGTACAAAAACGGTCCGTGTTGATAATTGTTGCTTCCCTAAGGGCGCAGGGGGCGAAGAATAAAAGACGTGCGCTTGTACTATAGTGGTGTAATCGACTGAATGGTCGCAGCAGCGGCGTGCGGACACAGCCACGTGCCTATCTATATAGGTACCTACTAACAATAATGCATGGTCAGTATTGCACAGCCAATCAATTCATTTACAGGCTTCTAAAGATTGTATGTGAAACATGAGCTCGTGACGGTTTTGTAAGACCGGTAATCTTAGCCCAACCATAGACAAAGTTGGAATCTCTCCAGTTGATGCCTCTTTTGTGTAGGCACGGAATAGAAAAACAAGTGGAAGTGCAACGTGTGCGGGTGACGTGTGCCACAGTTATACACAGGGAATCATAACTTGCATACAAATATTTCGTAGGTAAAAATAAAATTTACTCCTTGAAGCAGTCGTTAACGCATTATTTTCAATTTTAATTCATAACTTTAAATCATCTCAATAATACACACCCAATTACAAGAAAGGCTTGTTAGTAGTGTAGGACTTTTATTTTATTTGTTTTTGGCGACATCGGTCCCAATGTACGTGGCGTAGTGTACCACTTCCACTTGTTTTTTCTATTCCGTGGTGTAGGCAAATGTCAAGAACAAACTATCACCGAACCAAATCGGCCAACCCCGATTCCACGTGGTCTTGTCTGCCCTATCCTAGTGTTTTTATAAAGCCAAAAGCAGGCGGAGGGCAGGCAGACCCGTCCGTTGTAATACAGCGCAGGTACCAGCGGGAACCTGAGCGGCCGAAGCTGCGGAGGCGAGTGCTTTGTTACGCAAGGGCGGAGGGGCTGCACATCCCGCAGCGCTGGAGTAGCCGCTATTCATAATCTGTGTTAAAGGATACTGGAACGTGCAAACTTTGACCAAGACATTTCTATTTAGTCAGACATGTTTATTTAGTGGTATACAAGGATTATCGGTTGTACATTATCGCCAGTGCAAAAAGTGTCCGGCCCGCCTTAAATTTCCAATAATGCACACCTTGCTAATTCATGTAGCTTCCTTTTCCTGGCTGCGAATTATCGCCTGTACAATGATTTTGTACAGCCACGAGCTCAATGCTCGTGGTGATAATGTACAACCAAGTATTGTACACCGTGATAATCCGAGGCCAATTCATGGAATATTGGTCGCTAATTATTGGCCGTACAATACAGGGATCTCTTTTTGCTCGTTTCTCGAGTCGAGATACGTGCCGTGGTAAATACCTACCCAGTTTTTTGGATACGTACCGCGTACCGTTGTCTATTTCACGCAGGATCATAATCACCGTAAGTTCAATATGGCGGCAATAATGACGTCATCTATGACATCACACGCGATATCGTCAGTCTGTCGTTGGCGCGCTTATTCTCAGTTGGACCGCTTGTGAGCGCGATAATATCGATTATGGCCTGATTCGGACCGCGCCGAACGTGCAAATGAGGCTTTGACTATGACATTTCTGTTTAATCTGTTATGTACACGGATTAATTGCTGTACATTATCGCCCGAGCGAAAAGTCTCCAACCCGTATTTCACAACCACTAATGCACACCCTGATAAACAACGTACATCAAATGGCTTCTATTTTCTGGCTGCGAATTAACCCCTGTACAAAATTAGCTCGTGTTGATAATGCACAATAAGACCCGTATGGTACTCGCAGACGTAATTAGCCTTTTATGCGCCCGGTGCGAGCTGCTATAAATATTTTCTAATCATAACCGGTTCTAACAATAAAATGGATTCTGCGCCCTGTGCCTGGGCACCGCTGGCATCAGTTACGGCACTGTGTGTACTGTGTATACCCTGATATCCAAGGCAGTCAACGGAATATTGGACGCCAATTATTGGCTGTGCATTATTCGGTCGCGAATTATTGGCCGTACAATAAAGGGCCTCTCTAAATTCGTCTTGGGGACGGTAACGCCCTTTTTGGCTGCTCAGTTAAACTGAACCAAGCCAACACGTGACCATACCACCAACCAACGTGATCCAAATTATTCCTTTAGAAAATTACCTATTCAATAATACTATTATGTTTTGGCTAAGGAGGTGTTCATTCTTTATCATAGAACATATAGTAAAATTATACCAAATAAAGTGGTATCAAGTAAAACTTTATTTAATATTTTAATACTTTGTATGAATTTTGTCTTGCGAGGACTGTAACGCCATCTATTGGTAGCTCAATTGAATTAAACCAAACCACCAACTACTTACGTGATCTAAACTTTTCCTATATAAATAATTACATAACAAGTAATGTTCTCGCTAAGTTGATCCTAAAATCATAAAAATATAATACCAAATAAAGTGATACATACCAATACTTTATTTAAATAAAATTTTACTAGTTATCACTTTTGAACGTGATTGTACACATTGTATTATCCGACCAAAATGGAAATCCAAGCTTCCATTATAAAAAGTAATGGTAGTATTTTTCTCGTAAAGTTCGTTAGGTAGATGTCCAATTCTCGGGCACAAAGACCATCTCACCGGGAACTATTTGTAGGTTTACATGTCAAAGCTGTAGGTACAGCCGTTGTCGAGTTTCAGGGTAGCGCGCCAGAGCTAGCGTCACCCCAGCAGGCCACCTTTCGATCCTCGAACGAGCAAAAACTACTGAACTTACACGACTGATTTTTGGGCACAAAGGGAACCAATTGGATAACTGCAGCTCCACTTAATTTGAAGAATATTGATTCACTCGTTTTGTTGTTATAGAGTTAGCGCGTTGAAGCAAGCGTCATCCTGGCTGACCACCCTTATAAGATGGTTTTCTCATAAACCACTAGTTCGATTGTAATTTTGTCTGACAGTTTCGCTTATTATTTCGAGAACTAAAAGCTGAGCTATGTTTCATTTAAATCTGTTCGCTGGATTCGGCTCGTCGACATCGATGCGCTGAACGCAGCGTCACCCCGGCAGGCCACCCTTTGAATTGAAATATCTCGTAAAGTAATCGAGAACTAATGGCCATATTTGGGCACTACAGAGCACTTGAGAGCACTACAGTTTGGGAAGTTTTGGGCTGCGTACAGACAAATGGCCGGCTGTACTGACGGACACGTGAACTTAATATCTCAATCTGATGAGTAGAATTCGAGCAATCGATAAACAACCATTTGACGTCTGAACGACGTCGGATGATTTTCGTAGTTTCCTTTTATATACCAGAAAAATTACGACGCGGCCAATGCCGCGGGCACAGCTATAAATAGAAAAATAAAAAATAATAACAACCTATATGTTAAAAAAGAGAAAACCCAAATATTAATTTTCATGAAGTTGTAGCAACTTTAGAAACAAATATAGTCGTACAAAATTAAACAAGAACAAATTAAAAATGTATATAATGGTGTACAATAAAGCAGTTTCAATTCTATTCTACATACCATAGTGTTAGTAGTTGTAATAATAAACTACAAGAAATGTTAATAACGATGATGAGAAATAAAAAACAGGTACGGTACCTATTAATAGTTCTCCCGTAAGTGATTTGTACAAAGGTGACGAGCGTTTTCCGCAGCCACCGGAACACGCCGCGCATGTCGAACACCTCACTCAGTAGCGCGTACAGCGGCTCCGCTATGCTGTCCCTCTCTTCGGCGATGGCACCAGCACCTACAAACCATAATAGTTTTATAAAATCGTTAATAGTTTTATCGGCAAAGCGCC
This sequence comes from Alsophila aescularia, assembly GCA_946251855.1. NCBI lineage: Eukaryota > Metazoa > Arthropoda > Insecta > Lepidoptera > Geometridae > Alsophila > Alsophila aescularia. The sequence continues at coordinate 13,543,558 of OX276378.1, read as the reverse complement.
AACCTTTTATGGTTGAAATACCTGCACAAGAACGAAGCTTTACGCTCCTTCATTTATTATAAGAACTGCAAAGGAGTGGAGTGCCCTGCCCTCGTCAGTGTTTCCGGTAAAATTTTACCCAGGTGTGTTCAAGTCAAGAGTGAATATGTATCTATTAGGCAAGCGTGCTACACCTTTGACCACATCATCGCTTTCCATCAGGTGAGATCGTGGTCAAACGGTTGCCTAGTAAGAAAGTAATAAAAAACGGTATTCATATTTAGTAAGAAGTTTAGTAAGTTTATTAGTTAGTTATCACCATCACTACAAAATACTAGATTTTCTGCCCATCTTTACCTAGGCTAAATTTGATTCGAGTGTAAGGTTTATTTATAATTTACAAGTGTTTTGTATAAATACACAACACTTGTAAATTTACACCTAGGGCGAATTTTCTCAACGAAATTAGAAAGGAAGAAAGATGGAAGTGGATTATTAGAGCGATGGTAGCCTAGCGGTATACAAGTGCGAATTAGAATCCAACAATACCGTTACGTGGGGATTTCCATCGCTCCGTGAATCGGAGGGCACATTAAGCTGTCGGTCCCGGCTGGTATTGGTTAATAGCAGTTGTTAAGCCATGTCAGAGCTCCTCGAGCGGCCTGACGAACTCTGACACCAGAGGCCAGCACTATCTGATCTTTTACGAAGCAAGCAAGCATTAGAGCTATGTGAAAGTAATGTATAAATGGTAACTTTTTAATTATATTGCTCCCTACGACTAGTGCATTTAGCCAGTGTCAAGTAAAGAGTTTTTTTTAAAAAAAACTTCATATATTCAAAATGTCGAGCCCCAGTCAGTCAGATAGTCAAAAGTCTAGTAAAGTCACGATTCAGTAAAGTGGTGGAGCTTTACAGAAACTTCCTAGGGAGTTCCGGAGAGAACACGAAATAGCACGTTTTTCCGCGTTTGTATTATTTGAGCACTTTAACGAACACCTAATGGTTAATGGTTAATGGTTATGGTTTTACTTGTGTTAATTTTACCATTTATCATTTGTCTGACTTACAGTTTTGGCGGAAGTAAGCTACATATTTTTATTTAGTTTTTTTTTTTTGGTTAATATTTCACCAATATTACACTGTAACACTCGAAGAAACACAAGTAAGAGATAAAAATTCTAAGTAAAAAAATTGTATGCAATTCGTTTTTCGCCTAAAAAAATATTAAAGGATTGTTCTTCTCAATAAGTTCTGTACGTGTACCAGAAGGTCCAAAATACAAAGAGCGACTTCATCCGCGCGGACTGAAAAAAGAAAAAAGCATCCTATGTTCTTACCGAATGCTGGATTGAAGACAACAAACCTTTTCCTGTATTAAATAACTATAGTTCTGCATTTACAAAAAATTGCATTAATAAAAATGGTGGCGTTATTGTGTACTCGAAAACTAACATTGAGTTGGTAATAGAAGAACCCAATTTTCAAGATGCAAACTGTCTTTTGGTCAAAATTGGCTGTAATATTGCAATAATAGCACTGTACAGGTCTCCTTCGTTTCTAACACGGAGCCATTTCTAAATTCTTTAGATCATATTCTGACGTCTTGTAAAAAAATTCAAACTATTTCGGTTATAGGAGACCTTAACATTGATATACACCCAGACAATACAGACAGACATTCTGCTACCTATTAGGAGTTAATGGCTGCTCACGGACTTCTGCCTAGCCACGATATACCGACACGGGGAATAAGTTGTTTGGACCATGTAATGCTAAAATCTAAATGTCAGTGCACAACACTTGTAATTAACACTTTTGTGACCGATCATTGTCCTGTGCTATTAAACATTAAAAATAAATCAATAAGCTCGAGTAGTTCAAAACAATTCACTTCCAAAATTGATCTTCTCAAAATCAGTCAATGTATTACTATCAGCTGATGTATTACTATCACTTGACGCTAATATAGCAGGAGAACTCTTTATGAACAAAATAATTGATACTATCAAAGTAAACACCCGCTTATTTAAAGTGCCACGCAACCAGCGTAATATTTAACCATGGATTACGGCGGGTATTCTTCGTTGCATGCGAACTCGTGATAAAATGCATCTTCGTTTAAAGGAAACTCCTAAGAATCAAACCCTCAAAGTAACCTATTCAAGGTATATAAATTACTGCACTTACTTGATAAAGAAACTTAAAATTGATTATCAAAAAGCTGAGTTAGGAAAAAACAAAAATAATGTTAAAAAAACATGGGAAACAATAAAGATAATTACAGGGACAGTTAAAGAAAAAAATAGTAATGAAATTCTATTAAGGGCCAAAGACAGTCCCCTTGACTCCATTAACTACGTAAATAATTATTTTGCTAACGTGGGTAAAACTCTTGCTAGTAAAATACAAGGAAACTCTCATACTGACTCCAATAAAAGTCTTACGCAAGTTCCATCCCAGGTTAACTCTATTGGTTTATCAGAAACTAATGAGAATGAAGTTTCGAGCATAATCTTGGGTCTAAAAAACGACTGTGCTGTTGGTTTTGATGGCGTTTCATCAAAAGTTATCAAACAGTCTGCAACTATTTTGGTTCCCATTATTACACATATCTGTAATTTAAGTCTGCCTTCTGGTTCCTTCCCACGCATTTTTAAAACGTCCATAATCACTCCGATCCCTAAGAGTGGTAATTTGGCACACCCTTTCACACATACACACTCTCAAACTCAAACAAGCGCTGGTATGATTATAAGAGAAATGTTGTAAGTACTCACCTTAATTTAACTTGCCGTTTTAACTTGTATATTGTATTGTTTCAGAAGAAATGGTTGTTTATTTATATTGGCTATATTGTACATTTGAAGGGTTTGCAGACCTACGACACAAGAAATTATTCTTAGTGTAGGTTCTGCACGTCACTATAACGCACACAAGTCATTTAAGTAAGAATTACTTCTGAATTTATTGTAAATTGTACGTGTATTTTGAGAAATAAAAATTATTATTATTAATTATTATTCTAGGATATTAAAAACCAATGCAAAAGTAGGTATAGCAGTATAGAACCTACGCTCTTGATGTTTTTTGAAAGACTTGTTATTTCGTTTCCACGGTAAGAGTTCCTTACAGCGAGTAATTAACTTTTTTCAGATTTCCCGTGAAAAAATAGTATTTTCCGGGATAAAAAGTATCCTATGTCAGGCCAGTCGCACTCCACAACAAGTACAAATATTATACCTACACTTTGCGACCGTAATATTGCGGTGAATTCAGTCGAGTGCCAAGCATGCGCTCGACGAGTCGTGCGCCGTGTGCTTACGATAAAGTACCTACTTACGTAAAGTTTTTGTCAAATTTTATTCTTTTCTTAATTATGAATACCAAGAAGAAACCTAGAATGTACTGCATAGCATTCGGTCTGACAAGTCTCGTAAAATACCTACATACCGACATTTTATTACGTAGGTAGCCATTTCTTTTTCATTCATTATTAAGCATGGAATTCAGACAGGCACATTTTATTCATCAAAGTGCAATACCTATTACTCCTAAGTTATAATCAAATAATGAAATACTAGGTCTATTCTGATAAGAATTACATTATATGTAGTTAACAGAACTATCAACATATAATTAATAAAAATAAAAATTTAATAAGTAAAATAATAATACATTATTACATAATTGTTTATTCTGTTACAATATCTAAGTCATATCATATCACAGAATAATTACTAGTACAAGTACCTAGTTATATCTTCATACAACCCTGCCAAGCGAAAAAGTGACAGAACGATTCTGAAACGGTTAGAGCAATGGAAGCTCTCGCGCGTTGTGATACGGTACATTCTAGCCTGCACGCAATGGGTGAGCGCCTTCTAGGTAAATATAATTGAAAGATCGCAGCGCTGTGCGAGTTAAATTGCACTTTATTTCGTTGTAGCGAGAGTTGCTATGTATTTAAATGACTTTACTCAGTTATCCTTCTGTACTTGTACTATTATTTATTCTGTGCCTATGTTTTATTCCAGGGTAAAAGCTATCTCCATTCCAAATTTCATCAAAATCTATCCAGCCGTTATTGCGTGAAAGCTCCCCCAAACAAACAAAAAAAACAGTTTTATGTATTAAGGTGGATATTAACACTCGAAGAAACAAAAGTAGGAGACAAAAAAAAAACGAGTAAAAAAAGTATCCATTTCGTTTTCCGCCAAATAAAATATAAAGGATTGTTCTTTTCAAAAAGTTATGTGAATACAAAAGTTATGTTATGTATGTGTAACAGTAAACCCAAAATAAATGTTATTTAGTAACAACAACATATTCACTAGAGCCAATGTGCTAAACTGTATTATTACATGAAATTATATGTATTATGTTATTATATGTATTAGTTTATTTTATTCAATATATATATAAATTCATATTTTGTATGTTGTATTCTTATAAATATTTTGCAATTTTTATTAACTTATTTTATAATTTTATTTTTTGCACGCCTACAACCTCTCTCTCATTGCATTGTTTGGTTGACTGGTAGATAATGCTTTTAGTATTAAGTCCGCCATTTGTACACTTTTAATTGTGCAATAAAGTATAAATAAATAAATAAATACATGTATGTAAATTAAATTTCACGAAGCCTAAATGTCATTAATATTCCAACAGCTTCCAGGACTACTAAAAACACCTCGTTTTTATCAGCGGGGATGGGGGGTGGTTTATCATCTGTTTTTTAGTACCTCGCATAGATCCAGTCATGCTCTTACTGTTGGAGTCTCCTCCGTTGCCGTCCAAGTAGTTGGACATCTCATCCTCGTCCGCAGATAAATGTGTGAACGGCTCCTTTTCTTGCGAAGACCTTGTCGTCGCTTCACTACTCGTACTGTTGAGAATACGTCCCAAAAATGTATATGTCGAAGGCAGATAGCTTAATCCGCGGTTTAATTAAATGCCTAGCCTTTTGATTGAATGGTGCCAATCAACTAACGGTCTGAATGATATATTCAATCAAACAGCTAGGCAAATGCTTTAGATCGATCACTTTTAACTACTTGCCTAGGCTATTTATTTAAATGTAGTTCCACATTTAAATTGAGTTCCACTTTCTGCCACCTGGCGTTGAATCCTGTACACTGTCAATATATGTAGTATCGCTACATAGTCTGTGGCCAATATGGCGTCAGCAAGCAACTATATTGTTGGTTTTTCTCACAGTTTGATTGCGTTTACGCAAAAAATAGTACAATGGACACTACACTCTGTAGTGACAAAAATAATGTGAATTTAGCTGTTACTCGTCTGTTTGCAATTTACTATGTTTAATAGAATTGCACCTAAAAAACTAAGTATGTTAGTTAAGTTGAACATGAAAACAGTTTATAAACATTTGTCTGTTTGCAAACTACTGTTTGATAGAATTGCGTCTTTTTTGTCACATGGTCACCCTATTGTATGAATGGCCTAAGCAATCAGCTAGCCAGTTCATTAAATATCATACGGCTGAATATCAATCAGGCCGTTAGTTTAATAGCACCATTGATTCAAAAGGCTAGGCAGTTAATTAAACGGCGGCTTAAGCTATCTGCCCGTGACATACAATACAAAACATACAATACAAAACAATTGCAATATTCATTCAAACTCTTCAACAAGCGATAGCGTCTACAATATTATGTGCAACCAATTCTGAAAACCAGCACTACGTTCCTTCGGTAATCAGCATGATGCTGAGCTTAGGACCATTCAGCACTACTTTGTTATTAGTTTCTTTAAAAAACTCTATTGACCTGCCCTTATACCAACTTTGTACAGTAGGCACAGCCAATCTATATATTTGTGAAGTTAGGCTCTGAGAACGATTGCGCAGGTACTGCTGTGGCGATAAAACAGCATAAAGTAAGAGCGAGATAGATTATGCGAAAAACGTAAGCGAGTGAGCGAGGCGGTTATACAATGCTGTCTACAGCTTCATCATTGCGATTGCGACTGAAAAATAGTAGTTTGCGCAGCGACTTGCAGACAACTTCCGAGACACATACTTCTGCTGCGACTACTGTAAGTTTCAAGTTTCATACACACCTTTTAAATAACGTAGAAAAAGAGAATTTATTTTTCTTTGGCATGTCTCCCTGTTTTAAATACTCCGAAGTAGGATTTAGGAATGTGTATAAAGCCTCGCTTTGGTTTAGTCGATCATCTTCTAAAACAAACTGAAAATACATTCAAAGTTCTTAATAAATATTTAAAGAAAAATGTATGAATGATTACATAAGCATCACGACTTACCTCTAGATATTTCTGTATTAAAATTTTCGCTTTGTCTAGTGAAGTTCTGTCGTTTTTGCCGAAAAGAAATTTGAAAGAATTTGATGGTAGTTCTAAATTTTTCAAGTCCGAACATAAAGGCCTTAGTTTTCGATGCAAGTCCTGAAATAAAACAACATTTTTTTATTTATAATGGATTCTCCTTTTATTGGATTTATAATTTTCTTGACAGGTTTCTCTTCTCAGTAGGGATGGGTGTCCCAAAATTCACGTTTATAATTGTTTATTTTTTATTGATTCATAATGTACAAGCCTAAATTGCAAGATATATAAGCATGCGGACAACATGTGGCTTCAACAAAACGTTGTCACATGCCACACACATACATAGCTCGAGCATTAAGTAGCTGCATGAGACATTTCCTAGCCCCGTTTTGGTGATTATGTGCCGAGAACATGCGTTTTAAACTCGTTGGTTAAAATCTTTGGGAATTTTTGAAGTCTAAGGTTTATGCCAACAAGTCCATGACCGCCCACGCCTAGAAGGAAATTGAGCGCTGTGTAAACGAAATTCAACCACATTTATACAAAACGGTTATAGAAAATTTCAACAAAAAAATGCGTATGTGTCAGCAAGGACGTGGAGGCTATTTACCCTATGCGTTTCCTTACGTCATTCTTTATTGTATACTTTATGAATCAATAAAAAAATAAAATTATCACAGAAATATTATAAAGGCGAAAGTTTGTATGTATGTTTGTTACTCCTTCGCGCTCAAAAAGCTGAACGGATTTGGATGAAATTTGGTACCAAGACAGTTTATGCCCTGGATTAACACATAGGCTACTTTTCATCATCATCGTCCACGCGGGTTAAACCGCGGGTAGCAGCTAGTTAATTATAAACATAAGTTTTCTATCAAAATTAATTCTTGCGTGAATTTTAGGACATCCTTTATTTCATCAAATTGATTTTTATTTGCATTTGCGAAACTTCGTCCAGTCTTCTCGTCGCCAATACCGCAAAGTTTGAAGACAAAAGTCTTCAACCAGTGTGTCCTACCTGCTATGACATACGGAGCCAAGTCGTGGACACTCACGATACGACTAGTCCACCAGATTAAGGTCGCTCAAATTAAGGGCTATGGAAAGGGCTATGCTTGAATTTTCTCTGAAAGATCGTATCCGGAATGAGGTGATCCGGCAGGTAACCAAAGTTGTCGACATAGTCCATAGGATTAGTAAGCAGAAGTGGCAGTGGGCTGGTCAGGTCATATCTGTCGAAGGACTGATAACCGTTGAGGTAGACGTGTTCTTGAATGGAGACCGCGGCTCGGTAAAAGTAGTATAGGGCGCCCTCTATCTAGGTGGAACGACGATATATGCAAAGTGTCTGGCAACAGTTGGAAGAGAAGAGCCGAAGATCGGGCTCCGTGGCGTGCTTTGGGAGAGGCCTATGTCCAGCAGTGAACTGACACGGGCTGATAATGATTTATTTGAAATTTAAACTTAATTAGATTTCATAGAATAAAAAACTAGTTACACAATGTACCACGTACCTGAAACTCATTAAGGTTTCTCAACAGCACCCACCCAGTGGTGATTTGCTCCGGTCTATCATCTTCTCCCATCGTTTCTTGTTCCGCCATGTGCACCACTATCACAAACTGTGGCGGTTTTGACTCGTCTATGATCTGTATAACAACAAACAAATCTTATTATGAAAACTAACGTGGTTTTTATACATTTGAAAAGGCAAAAACGGGAGTTACAGTAGTCGCAGCGGAAGTTTGTGTCGCGAAAGTTGTCTGCTAGTCGCTGCGCAAACTGCTATTTTTCAGGCGCAATCTCAAAGGTGAAGAGAGCATTGTATAACTGCCTCGCTCACTCGTTTACGTTTTCCACATATTCTATCTCGCTCTTACTTTGTGTTGTTTTATCCTCACAGCAGTACCGCGCAATCATTAACAGAGCCTAACTTCACAAACATAAAGATTCGCTGCGAGTACTATAATCACGTCCTCCTCCTCAGTCGTTCACTCTTGACAGAGTGGTCGTGGTTGACGACGATGCATTTTCTTTGGCTACAACAGCCCCCGCGATGCGCCTCCGTTTGTTGCGGTCCTCAGCGTCCTGGTAATATTGAACGACCGTATATTAGTTGAATTATTCCAACTATAGTTTTAACCACATAACTCACTGAGTGCGAGGCGAGACAGTTCGCGAGCGTTCCGCAATCACCTTGAGAAAGACAACCGGATGTGGTTGAAACTATAGTTGGAATAATTACGTGATTACTGTTTTTGCCTTTTAAGAAACAAATATTGTATGTTTCTGTCTGTTGGATTAATAGTTTTATACGGCCGGACTGACTTGGCAGTCGTTTGAGCTCCATCTCACGTGATATGATATGAAAATGATTATGTGGTCGAAGGTGTAACACTCTTGCCTAGTAGATAACTATTCACTGTGCAAACTTGGGTTATATTTTACCGAAAACTGACGAAGCCGATCATTCCACTCCATTTCAGTTCTTATATTAAATGAAGAAGTGAAATGCTTAATTCTCGTGCGTGGTATTTCTACCATAAAAGGGTAATGTATGAGCGATGGTAGCCTAACGGTTCAATAGTGGAACTTAGAATCCAACGATACCGGGATAGATCCTAGGCTCCGCACCAATGAATTTTATTATGTGCGGTTTTCTATCGCTCTGTGCTTCGGAGGGCACGTTAAGCTGTCGGTCCCGGCTGTTATTGATTAACAGCATTCGTTAAGGAATGTCAGAGGCCCTCGGACGGCCTGACAAACTCTGACATCGGAGGCCAGCACTACCTAATTTGAACGTACAACCGACAGACCATAAAAGGGTGGCGCTTTGCCCAAATGATTGGCAAGTCGTACGGTGATAGAAAGATGATGCGAGAATGTTGTGCACCTCTTGTGAATTGCTTAATTTTAAATCCAAATGTATTCGCAAAGACATACATATTTTTTTCGGACTATCTTTGAGCTGTTTTATTTGGTACGGCACTGCCCCAAATAATATTTAATTGGCAACATTTATATGTAGATGAATGAACAGATGAATTAATGAATATTTTTGGACTCACCTCTGCACTATGTTATAATAGGGCACGCCACATCGCCCCAAATAATATTTAGTTGGCAACATTTATATTTAGATGAATGAACGGATGAATGAATGATCTTTGGACTCACCTCTGCACTATGTTATAGGGCACGGCACGACACACCGCCTCAAAGAATATTTAATTACCAACATTTATATGTAGATGAATGAATGGATGAATGAATGAATGATTTTTGAACTCACTTCTGCACTATGTACTGTGGCACGCCACCGCCCCAAGTGTTCCGCCCAAGTGTCCGTTCTAGCTAGATGCGCTTCCAACCGCATTTGTTCCCCCGCCAGCTTTTCTACTTCATTGGCCAGCATTGCTAGTGCAGGAGATTCGGGCTTTAGGGACGCACGAAGCGCTGCTAACGCCTGAAAATTATATCAACTTGTTAAAAAATTATCTATCCTTATAATAAAGACATATAAAATTATGTATATGTTATATAAGAACTTTAGTCCCAGGCAATGGTCCACGCTTTCAAAGCCGCGGGCACAGCTAGTGAGTTATATAGCTGATTCCAGTTCAAAGGCCCTACCTGGATCTTGTTGTTATGCCGTTCCTGTAACTGGTCCAGTTTTCTCCTCGCGTACGTCGAATGCTCGTTGAGATGAACCGCGCCACCGACACTCTCCGCCGACGAGACCGACTCGTTTGACAGCTGGCGATCTTCCATGGGGGATCTATCTGAGTTTATATCTGCAAAACAAGAGTTTCATAGTTTGACTCTCCGCAGTTATCTCTACAACTAGGATCACCATCATCTTCAGCCCGTGTTAATCCACTGCTGGACATAGACCTCTCCCAAAGCACGCCACTGAAACCGATCTTCGGCTCTTTTCTTCCAGGCACTATGCGTATATCGTCGCTTCCCTTAGCTGGAGGGTGTCCTACACACTACTTTTGTCGAGTCGAGGTCTCCACTCAAGAACACGTCTGCCTCAACGCAGAGGCAGACTAGCAGTCTCGCCACCCTAGGCCTTGTAGCACCAGCCTCCCCTTCTCACCACCAATAGTGAGCTAAAATATATGAATTTACTAGCTGTTGCCCGTAACTATGTCCGCGTGCTTAATCGGGATCATATATTGTCATGTACTTCTCCGGACGTATTTACTTAAAGTAATCTGTGTCAGGGCTTCATCTCTCTCGCCAAGTTTAGCAGCCAAATGATAGAAACGTTCGCCCACTCAATAAATCTACAATGTCTGAACGCGATGTCTTATTTTTTTCGACGTTTGAGCGCCCCTATATCTAGCCGCCCATAGGTCTACTCGGCATTTAGACAAATCCGCCCCTACCACAATGGTTATCAGTTCAATTCATGGAGCAACTCTAGGGTTCACGGAATATTTCCTCTAAATTTCAAATCCGGCTGTCTAGTCATGAAATTACCTTTGTTAGCTCCTTCTGTTGCCAGCTCTGCAATGAGAGCTGTGTAGTGATCGCTCGTAAGTAACGACTGGTAGTATTTGTCCTGTATCGTATCCACCACGGTATCTTGCACTTCATGAAATTACCTTTGTTAGCTTCCTCTGTCGCCAGCTCCGCAATGAGAGCTGTGTAGTGATCGCTCATAAGGAACGACTGGTAGTATTTGTCCTGTATCGTATCCACCACGGTATCTTGCACTTCATGAAATTACCTTTGTTAGCTTCCTCTGTCGCCAGCTCCGCAATGAGAGCTGTGTAGTGATCGCTCATAAGGAACGACTGGTAGTATTTGTCCTGTATCGTATCCACCACGGTATCTTGCACTTCATGAAATTACCTTTGTTAGCTTCCTCTGTCGCCAGCTCCGCAATGAGAGCTGTGTAGTGATCGCTCATAAGGAACGACTGGTAGTATTTGTCCTGTATCGTATCCACCACGGTATCTTGCACTTCATGAAATTACCTTTGTTAGCTTCCTCTGTCGCCAGCTCCGCAATGAGAGCTGTGTAGTGATCGCTCATAAGGAACGACTGGTAGTATTTGTCCTGTATCGTATCCACCACGGTATCTTGCACTTCATGAAATTACCTTTGTTAGCTTCCTCTGTCGCCAGCTCCGCAATGAGAGCTGTGTAGTGATCGCTCATAAGGAACGACTGGTAGTATTTGTCCTGTATCGTATCCACCACGGTATCTTGCACTTCGTAAAATACTTCCGGTCCTTTGTCACCAAGTAGGAAGGCTTCCATTCTTTTTCTTGTGTCCTAAATATAAAAATAAAAATAGCTTCAATTCCCTCTTTTCATGTAAATGTCGAGGCGATCCAGCTCCTTAACCACACGAACATAGTGCGAAGGCTCAAAAGAACAGTAAGTAGTAAAGTAGTGTTTAGTGTCATTGATTTTAGTGTAAAATAGTGCTAATGGAGGTGCTACCGATAAAGAACGCATGAACAAATTGTCTTCACCTTAATAGAGACAATAAGAAAAGGATTTTTGGAAACATTCTTAGATAACATTTAAAACGTTTAAGTTATAATAAAATTGAATATTGAGATAAATTTAAAAGACAGAAAAGACAGTCTTTTCAATAAATTCTAGCCAAATTTTAGTGCTGTCTCGCTTGCTTATTGGAATTTAAGCACAGAATTTAAGTAATGCTCGTAGGTACATTAGCGAATACAATGGAACCAAATATCATCCCCAACAAAAGTTCAGGCCCGGTTTAAGCTTTGACGCGAAATTAGGACTAGCCTTCTCTCATATATATAATATAGGGTCAAAAGCCTAAAATGTACTATGTGAGAAATGTGTGCAATATCCAAATGCTGACATAAAATCTGGTCATTTATATAGACAACATCAGTTTTTTAGGTTGTTTTCTGTTTGTTTGTCTTATGAGACCAGTCAGGCCGCCCGAGGGCTTCTGACATGGCTTAACGACTCCTATTAATCAATAAGAGCCGGGACCGACAGCTTAATGTGCCCTCCAAAGCACGGACCTATGGAAAACCACACATAACCTAGAAAAGTCATTAATGCGGAGCCTATGACCAAAACCCGGTATCGCTGGGATTCTAAGTTACACTATTGACCCGTTAGGCTAGTCGTGGGGTAGTGATAGAAAGACAAAAGTAACTTAAAAATATGTTTTTTCGTTAAATGATGAAAGTACTAAAAGCTTGCTCATCAAATCCTCAAGGCAGTGTTCAGATAGGCAGGATCCCAGTCCAGCAGCATCAGAATTTGAAAGGAAGGTTTACATGATCATAATGTTGTATGGTCTTGGAGAATGAGACGTATGGTAAGTATCATGGTACAATAGAAAAATGTGTCGCAAGATTTGAAGCAAATATACAAGAAAGTTAACGTTTCATTAAAAATAAATTATGACGTAAAAAAAAACGACTACGAACAAAACTAAAAAGTGGCAAACAAGCTTTTCTCCTTTAACGGGATGAGGAGTAGCTCACCAGGTTCTAATCCCGTCAAAGGAGAAATGAAATGCATGATGTCACTGCAATTTATGTTGCTAAAAAAAACGAAGAACTTAAAAATTGGGCACGAGGGGAATATCGGCAAGTCAGGGGTCGCCAGGGGCTCCCGTCAAAGAAGAAAAGCTTGTTCCAGTCAACTATTTTTATAATATTTTATTTTTAGTTTACTGTTTAGTTAAAGGAATTATATATTTTTAGAATAATCTTTTAAAGACCTTCATTTTTTGATACTACACTCTACACTCGGTAGGTTTTGGTCATTTTTTTGTTCCATCGGAAATATAAAATGACAGCCGTAAGTCGCCATGTTAGTTCATATATCCTATGTCGATCTCGTGATAAGACGAATCCAATGAAACCTCATTTATCAAAATCCTTCAAGCTGTTGGACGCACCAAAGGAAAATACAAACACACATACATACGGCTCAAAAAATAACCCTCCACAGTCGGGTAAAAAACAGGTTTTTTCCGTTTCGTCATTCAGTAACATAATATACTATTTGGGACAGAAGATATAACCTACCTTATCAACCTTAAGTTCCGCACTAGGCGACCTAATATACGTGTAGAATATCTCAGCGCCGAGCTGGTGCCAGCCGCTCCGCGGACTCTGGCGGAGCTCCTCGACCGCCGTCCAGAACCCGACGAGGCCCTGCGAGCTCATCGTGTCCAGGAATGTCGAGAGATACCGCCGACCCGTCACACTCTCCATCACTTTGTGGAGCGGGAGACTCTGAAAAGAGATTTTATTTTTACCGTCCCCGTATAACGGTTTGGGGAAACTAAGGGACAAATTTAGAATATGATGCAGTGGTCACAGTAGTCGAATTGGTTAGGGGCATGTACCGTGCAGAGGTATAGATGTATGCGGGTTCGAAACCAGCCCGTGATTCATTTTTTTCCTTTAGAAATGTATTAGATATACCGTGACATTGAGTGCGATATTTATCTTAAATGCATGTATTCAGTTCTTAATTTAGAATTGTTCTATAGCATCCAATTAAAGAAATATATATATATAAATAACTGACCAAAAAAGTAATTAGGATAAAGCTGAAATGTCTATTTCACTAAACACGCTACACGGCCGCGGCGCGGGTGCTCCGCCAGGCGCGCGATCGTCACTTATTGGACACTATTCTCATGTCGCAGGATTAACATGTACTTTTATGATAAACTAGCTGTGCTCGCGGCTTTGACCGCGTGATCATTTTCCTCTGATAAAAGTACGAGTAAATATCTATACTTATAATAAAGCAGTAGGTAACTAAAAAGTCTGTACAAAGAAGATAATAAAATTATAAACTACAAAATACAGCTGTCAAATAGTTATTTATCGTTTCCCGGCTTTTAGTCATTGCATCAAGATTCTGTGTGGAGGCACAGAATAAATAATAGTACATGTGTGGAGGTAAAGGTGTGAGAGTGGATAGGTATTTCTAGGTAGGTTATTCAATAGTTGGATACCTATACCTACCTATATAGTACCTAATGCTGGTAGCATTAGGTACTATCCACTATTGAAGCTCCTCCATCATTACGGGAAGTACTTCCGACCGAGCCAGGTGTTGTTGGCCACGGGGCAGCTGGCAGAGTGTACCTCGTTGGAAATTCTATAATATATTCTAATTCGCGGCGAGAATATCACTTGCGCGATGCAGGCTTTGCATGTTCTTGATCTTTGCGCCATCTGTGAGTGGTCTGTGTAGTTCGCCCAATACTGTACTAGGTGGCTCTTATTACAATGAGGCGGTCGAGTTCGCCACAGATTCTAAGTTCATCAAATTTTAAGGCAAATTCTAAGCTATGTGATACTCGAACAAACATCCAGACAGAAAGATAGACGAAATAACATCTAGGCAATAACAAAGTTTAGACATTGACAGTTAGGCAATTTGCTTTTAGTCAATTAGCGTTATAAGTATGATTGCAGCAGTGGCATCTATAATTTTTAGGTAATGTGCTCATAAACGAGATAGACACGATTTAAAAAAAAACTTGTTAAGCAGCTCCTTTTAAGTCCTCGAAACAATATTTTTTTATTATTTTTTTGGTACAAACTTTTTGTTACTTCCTGATTTATAGTACTAGCTGTGCCCGCGGATTTGCCCGCGAAGTCATTTCTATGGTTTATGTATGATTACCTTAGGTACTATTCCAGGACCTAAAATAACAAAACTACAAATTCCTTCAGCTATCAAATAGTTTTTTATCGATTGCTCGGCTTCTAACCATCGGATTATGATATAAAGTACCCCAGTTTTTAAGTCAAACCCTAAGCTATCTATCAGTAAAAACCACATCGCAATCGGTTCAGTAGTTTTTACGTGATGCGCGATTAAAGAGACGCAAGATTTTTAAAACCGTTATATTATTGTTCAGTATCTTATTTTAAGTACCCTAGTTTTTTTTTCTTAATTTATCTTGATTGTACAGAGTTTTTGTCACTAGCTGCTTTATTATAAGTACTAGCTGTACCCGCGGCATTGCCCGCGTGGTCATTACATTTTAAAGTAGCCACAAGTAGCGTGTACTTGTTTTACGTACACAAGTACACGTGTTATTCCAGGACTAAAAGTACCTAATAAACTAACTACCTGACTAAAAGTACAATATTCTTCAAAATTCGTTCAGCCGTCATGTAGTTTTTTATCGATTGCTATGCATCGAATCATCGGATTAATCAATCGGTACAGTAGTTTTTACGTGATGTGCGAATCAAAGAGTATATAAATACGAACAAACATACGGACGAACAGACAGACACGATTTAAAAAATGTTATATTTTGTTCAGTAGCCTATTTTAAGTACTCTAGACCAGGGGTCGGCAAGTAGTTTTAAGTGAGGTCCGGATACTGTATTTTTTTTATCGAGATCCAGAAGATAACTGATAATTATGAAATAGGTAGGTACTATATTTTATTTTGCTTTCAAATTAAGTTACTATATAAAACATAATACGTAAAGTTAATGCGAGATTTTACATCGACGGCCTTGAGCCAGTTTTTATTAGTTTGGTTCACAAGCGGAACAGCAAATGCGAAGTGTGTCTTCAAAGTGGGCTTCCGTTAATCTCGAACGTTATTTGTTCTTCAATTATTCATGTTTGCTCAAAACTCTCAAACGCTCAAAACAGGCGCATTTAAATATTTCAGGATATCTTTCAGAAAAGCCACAGCTAGCATTAGCGCTCGTTTGTTATTAATTCCAAGTGCTTCCTTGCTCCCTGCGTATCCAAGTTTTGCAAGAAGGAGGTTACTTACTTACTTCTGACATAGGTACAAGGTAACTAGAAAACTTTCTAAGTTAGATTCTACGTGGCTTTCAAACATATGAAGAAGGGCTGGTTATTGAAAATATTATTTTAATTAATATGTAGGTATGATTTAACAATAATTGGCGGTCCGAGGTTCGACCTTCCGCGGTCCGCCTGTTGCTGACTGCTGCCCTAGACCATTTATTTTTATTTATCTTTGTCACGAGGCGGTCCCAGGGTTTGGGCTTGCTCCACCAGCCCCGGGACCAAGCCTCAGTGGACAACATAAAAGGGTCAGGAACAAAACTATTGGAAGCACAGGAACAGGAGGAGATGATCACAGACTTTTTGTACTTCGACGATACGGATTAAAACCACTTACGTAGGTATTGTGATATATATATATATATATATATATATATATATATATATTTAAAAGACTCATATATATTTGTAATAAACTTATGTAGATATTTTATAACATATTATTTTGTAAAAATTGCAGTTCTGCTAAAAATCAATATCCGAAAGACAATTTAAGAATGACAGGTTATTTGAATATAAAATACTATCAAAATGAAAAGAAATGGATTATGAAAGAATTAAGATATCAAAAGAGTATTATTATGAAAGAGGTTTGGACCTCGTCACATCTTCTTTGTACAGAGTGTTTCGTTCATATTGCTACATTATTTGTGTAGATAGATAGATTTACCTTATTATCTGTCTGGTCTACAGTAGGGAACGCGCCGTCCCAGCCCAGTTTCCTCAGCGCCGTCTCGCACTCCGCTTTAGCGATCGTCAGCTGGTTGATGTATCTCTTCAACTTCTTGGCGTCGGCCACTTGTTGCCGGCCCACGTTGTGCGAGGTGCCGCTGCGCTCGATGACCTCTATGTCGATGCCCTTGGCTCGCTTCACGTTTTGTAGTGTGGTGGCCTGCATTATTTGCGTTACTATGTCGTATCTGTGACATAAAAATAGATAGATAACTCTTTATTGCATACCACTTAAAAGTAAATACTTTGTACTAAATATAACATAAAATTAAGATATTGCATTAACACAATGGGCGGTTTTATCGCTTTCAGCAATCTCTTACAAACAACCTTTGAAAAATAAATAAGTATGCATCTTATGTTTCAAAATCAAGAATGTAAAACATATTTGGCGCTTTTTTAGTTTTGTTCGCAGTCGTATTTTTTTATAATAATGATTTTTTATTTTATACTTTTAGTTTAAGAGTTGCTATATTTTTGGAATGTTCTTTTAAAGACTTTCATTTTGGTACGTCATTCGATAGGTTTTGGTCATTTTAAGTAATCTTTATTTTTTTGTATTCATTTTGGGAAGGATTTCCATGTGTTACACTAGACTAGAGGTTCTGGAACCTCACATAGTACTTTATTAAACTTCTTTTTGTTCCGTTTCGCGGGTTATTAAACAAAAAGCCAGCACCGTTTGTTGTAATAAATTAAATTTACAAATTCTAGGAAATCTATTTTACACAATAAGAGGTACACGTAAAGTCATTATTCATCACCTTTAATTTATATTAAGTAGGTATTTTGATATGGAAAATGTATGGCATAAAGTTTATTTTGAACGACCAACTCTATAGGGTCCTGAAGACCCTAGGGGTATAGGGACTGGATGAAGGAGAAAATGTGCTGCTTAATTTCAGTTTGGGGTTTCGCGAAAGCCAACTGGACCTTAACTGGAACTAATTACTTGGTCTTGAATGATTCTTCAACAAGCCACTTGTACTATTGTTTCTATGCGGGCTAAGTTTCTTTGTTAAAGTTATGAATCGAATTGCAATTAGTTACAAAGACATTTGCATTGTTGAGGTTGTTAAAGTTTCTCTGTCATCTATAATCTATAAACCTGTGTGTGTGTGTGTGTGTGTGTGTGTGTTCGTGTGGGACAAAAGCTAGCCGATACACATATAAATAACCTACAGCAACCTACATTTTTTTTCAATCAGTGCTCGGCTTTTCAACGACTCCACTGTGACATTTTTAAGTTTTACAATACAATTGTATAAATTGAGGAAAAAATACCGTGAGGAAGTTATTCAATCACGCGATCTAACACAACCCAAAATTTACAATTCTAAATGGATAAAATTTGTTGTATACAAAATTGTTGTATAACATTTCTTAATCACACTAATATTAATAAATCAGAGAAGTGTCGTAAACAGGCCAATCTGAGCTTAGAGTTTTAAAAATTAATACTTTCTTATCGAGCGGAAAACTTCGTATGTTCGATGCAGAACTCCAGACAATAGAACTGACAGTCCATACAAAACGACATAAAATGCTTAAAAACTGATTAGCGCCATCTATCTTAGGAAGTTTGGTACCAGGATAGCTTACGTCCTGGATTAACACAGGCTACATTTACATCTTCATCATCATCCATCATCATATTCCACGCGGATGATACCGCAAGTCACAGCTAGTCATCTATAGATACAGGCTGGATTTTTGAGACGAGACAGTAAGGACAGGTACCTTAACCGTTATAGTATCAGGAAAACGTTCCTAAGAAACCATCCATAACTTTTTGAGATATTCTGAACTAAATTCATTGATTTTGGAAAAAATGTACAGTCAGCAAGATAATGGTAATTTAACACAAAAACTTTTTTTTTATGCCAATCGATCCTGTTTCTTGTAAGGATTAAAAGTCTCTACGGAACCGACTGAGGTTCGAGTACTAGAAATGGCAGAAATTGCGAAAAACTTTTCCCATACATTTTGTACGAAATTACCTTAACCGTTGCAGCTACAGGAAACCATTCATAGGAGACTCTCCTTAACTTTTGGAGATATTTTGACCTGCATTCCCAGATTTTGGAAAAAAACGTACAGTCATCAAGAAAATGAGTATTACCCAAAAAAATCTTACAGTCATCAAGAAAATTAGTATTTCACAAAAAAAAATGCTAATCGATCCTGTTTCTTATTAGAAACAAAAGTCTATATCGGACCAACTGAGGTTAGAGTCACCAGTATTTTTGAAAAGTTTGTATTCGGACGTTTTTTAAAATTTTATTTTATTCATTTCGTACAAAATGTATGGAAAAAGATTTATTTGCAATTTATGACTTTTCTAGTTCTCTAACCGCAGTTGATCCGGTAGAGACTTCTGATCCTTATAACAGGATCGATTGGCATCAAAAAATAATTGTGTAATTTAAAAATAACATATAATACAAACTTTTCAAAAATACTGGTGGCTCTAACCTCAGTTGGTCCCATAGAGACTTGAACCTTATAAGAAACAGCATCAATTGGCATAAAAAAAAGATTTTGTGTACAATTACAATTTTCTTGCTGTCTGTAATTTTTTTCCAAAATCTGTGAATGCAGTTCTGAATATCCCAAAAATTTATGGATGGTCTCCTATGAACGTTTTCCTGTAACTATAACGGTTAAGGTACCTGCCCTTACAGTCCCGTCTCAATAATCCATCCTGTATAATAGACAACACCAAAATGTACAATTGTAATTTGCTTATATTATGAATTCCGCATTATGAATGAATAATAGATTTCCTTGAACAAATCTTAAAACCCCTATCAACATTGATACAGTCAGTGCCCTGAAACCCTCATTACACCGTTCAATGAACTTATCAAACGATAACCCGGAATATTGATACATTCACAGTATCAAGCTCATAAAAAAGTAAAAAACAATGTGATAATACATGACCCAATTCTGCGTACATTACCGTCGGCAAGGGAAAGTGTTATCAATGTGCACGTACCGTAACCGCTTCAGTGTGTCCACATTATTGCAGCTGTTGATTAACCTGAAAATACGACAGTAATTGATGTAATAACAGTATGTTGTTATTACATCAATTTAATTATCAGCTAGCTGCGCCCCACAGCTTCGCCCGCGTGTAAACTTTGCCCCTTTAGGAATGATATTTCAAAAAATCTCCTTATTGCATCCCTATAGGGTTGACATCTGTACTGTAACTTTGAAACCTGTCACTTTGACATCAAAGTTGCAATTCCCATACAAATTTAATCTGTATCTTTATCTGTACCCCTGACTACGTGTGTGCAAAATTACATGATGATCGGTTGAGTAGTTAAGGCCTGAAAGCGTAACAAACAAACAAACTCACTGTCACGTTAATAATATTAGTAGGATAATAATCCCTCAAAGCCTAAACACATATGTTTGTAATCAGAGATATCAGTAACTAGCTTTCGCCCGCGATTTCGTCCGCGCGGTCTACAGTTTATCGCGAAAAAATGCAATCATTCTAAGTTCTTCTAGTCTAGGATATTAAATAAAAACCAAGCAAAAGTATAGCACCAACGTTCTCGTTGTTTTTTGACTGACTTGTTATTATTTAGTTTCCACGGCAACCGGCAACTTATCGACATTTTCCAAAGGAAAATTACCATTTTCCGGAATAAAAAGTATCCTATGTTGGTCTCTATACTGTACAGTACCTATTCACAAAGTTTAATCATAATCGGATCAGCCGTTTTGGCGTGAAAGCTCCACAAACAAACAACGTTTCACTTTTATATATTGGTGTGGATGACTTACGAAGCTGATACGTGGACACTTACGGTACGGCTAGTCCACCAAGCCCCCATTATTTTGCCATATCTTGTACAGTATTTCTGTTAGTCTTGTTTGCTTTTTGGCTTACATAAATACTATCCTAATGGCGGAGTCGCTGCAAAACTTGCAAAGTATGCTGAACAACCTAGATGATGCTTCTCAACGCATCGGTTTCGGAATGAACATAGATAAGACCAAGATCATGTTTAACGATCTTGTTGACCCGGAACCGATTGCAGGCAATGGTGCCTCTTGAAGTTGTCCAACAATATGTTTACCTTGGGCAAATATTGCAATTAGGTAAGAACAACTTTGAGAAGGAAGCCAACAGAAGAATTCAGCTGGGTTGGGCAGCATTCTGCAAGCTTCGTCAAGTCTTCTCGTCGTCCATACCACAGTGCCTGAAGACAAAAGTCTTCAATCAGTGCGTCCTACCCGACATGACCTACGGAGCCGAAACGTGGACACTCACGGTCAAACTAGTCCACAAATTTAAGGTCGCTCAGCGAGCTAAGGAGAGAGCTGTACTTGGAGTTTCTCTGAAGGACAAGATTCGTAATGAAGATATCCGACGTAGAAGCAAGGTAACCAACATAGTTCACAGATATAGGACAGATATAGCTTGTCGCGATCTTCGAAAAAGTAGGTAGGTATACAGTAAATGTATTGCTGTCTCACCTCCTCCCCCCGATCCCCTATACGAGCGATAGTGTTGCTGCTCGTAAGTTTAAGTAGAACAGTTTTTGATAGAATTGATGTTTTGGGGGAAAGCATTTTCGACCCCCTAAATTGTGGTGAAATCTTTTGTTATTTATGTCAATCGCTTGAATAGAATATAATCTACGCCTATATGTTTCATTTTTTTTAATGAAACCTTTTTGTTACTGAAAAAGAGCATTTCCAATTTGTCATAGTTTCAGCGAAAAAAACCCTTATGTTATTGTTTTTTATTAATAACGAAGACGTATACGCGTAGTTAATTAAAGGGAGAAAAACGGGCTATTCACACCAATTACCTAGTTCCAAGCTAGGATACCCTGTACTATGGGCACTAGATAACGGATAAACATACATAGATACCAATATTACATCCATGACTCAGAAACAAACATCACACAAATGATTGCACCTTGCGGGATTCCAACCCACGACCGTTTAATTTTGTAGTAGGGTCTCTAGCAACTAGACCAACCGGTCGGTTGTTAAAATGAAATCGTATAATATTTAGGGCGCTATACTCTCTTCCTAACAACTCAGCTACCTGACTTTTTTGCTTATGTTTATATTAGCTTACCTGATGTAGTCTTCGAAGGTCTTGGCATATTCGTGGGTTCGTACATGCATAGCATTCACTTCCTTCTGAGCCTCTAGGTATTGGATAATCTTCTGGTTTATGTAGTCTGGCTCAGTGACTAAATCTATTGCTGGCTGAAGTACTAGAAAGAAGATTAAGTATTTGAGATTATGTTTTGATATTGCTCATCTATCTATACTCTTAATAATGCAATATGAACAAAAAGGTCTGTATAAAGAAGATAATTTTCAAAAAAATCCTCTTGTGTACTTAAAATAAGCTACTGAACAAGAAAATAACATTTTTTTAAATCGTGTCTGTCTTTTAGTTTGTCTGTATGTTTGTTCGCGCATCATGTAAAAACTACGGGACCGATTGCGATGCGGTTTTCCTTTATTTAATTTACCATATTTGTTAAAGAGATTTGATCCTTATGATTGGCCCTATCGATTGATATCATAAAAGTATTTGATCCTTATGATTGACCCTATCGATTACCGAGTGTGGCAAGCGAGTTTTCATAAATCTTTGAATGCAGATTGGTTACTTTTTAAAAATAAAGGAATGTTTCCTTTAAATAAAATTTGCTATCTCCAGTATTTAGAGTACTTTACTTCCAGGTGTGGTGCAAAAATTCCACCCTGTATATTACAAATATAAAATATGTATCATGGAAGGAGTGACCGAAAAAGAAAAAAATGTTTCATTTTTATCTCCAACAAGTCTTTTAGAGAATAATAGCATGTTTTGTTGAGATGTACTTGTATCTTGTAACAAGGTATTTCTATTTCTTTTAAATATTTACCCCACTACAGCAAAGCAAGGGAAGGGTAATGAGTTTAACGGTCTATGTATGTATGTATGTATGTATGTATGTGGGTATGTTATTTTTTTCTTTTACTTTGAATGACGGGACGGGTAGGTCGCTCTTCTGATTGTAAGCGTCACACCTGCCCATAACAGCTGCAGTGCCGCCCAGAACTTTGATTGCAAAATCTTGCTTGTCAGTGCACTGCGCTCGACACCCTGAGACTTGGTTGTTAAGTCTCATTGCCCAGTAATTTCGCTGGAAACATTGCCCTTCAAACCAAAACACATAAATGTTTACACACTACTCCTTGGTGGTTGAATATCTGACAAAGGTGTGGTACTCCCACAGGCGGACTCTTGCATAAGACGCCTACCACTACAAAATATGTGTATGTGCATGTTCCACCATAGCGTCGCCCCAAATGGATCGATTTTGAGCTCAGAAAACAAATACCTGACACATCCTGACACCAGAAGGCGACAATACCAATAACTCTTTTGGCATACATCATACAGGGCATTTTATCTAGAAATCATACACACCTTTACAAGCCAAGATCTCCCTCATCAGATGAGAAGCTGGCAACAAGGAGTAGCATCTTGGCATCAGGAACATGACTATGACTTCACTGATTTGCCTAAGATAGAACAGTTCTGCGTCGGCGTTCATCAGATGGGGAGATAGAGCAAAAACTGGTGACACATTCAGTTCTAACCTGTAAAGGAAAATAAGTTCATCATTATCAGCCCATATCAGTCCAATAAATCTAATGAAATATCTATTAACCATACAATATGCAGGATGGACTCTTCAGATGGGACAGTAAAAGTAGGTACCTTAACCGTTATAGTTGCAGGAAAACATTCCTAGTAGACCATCCATAACTTTTGAGATATTTTGAACTGCATTCACAGATTTTGGGATAAACATACAGTCATCAAGAATATGATAATTTTACACAAAAACTTTTTGATGCCAAGCAACTTTTTTCTTATTTCGGACATAGAAAAAAATACCAATCGATCCTGTTTCTCATGAGGATTAAAGTCTCTATAGGACCAACTGATTTTAGAGAATTTTATTTTATTCATTTCATACAAAATGTATGGAAAAAGTTGTTTTGCAATTTCTGACTTTTCTAGTACTCTAACCACAGTTGATCCGTTAGAGACTTTTGATCCTTTTAAGAAACAGGATCAAATGGCATCAAAATAAAGTTTGGGTAAATTGTCTATTTTTTCGATGACGATATTATTTAACAATATGTGTGAATGCAGGTCAAAATATCTCCAAAAGTTAAAGTCTAAGAATGTTTTCTTGTAGCTACAACGGTTAAGGTAATTTCTTACAAAATGTAACGGAAAAGTTTTCGCAATTTCTGACATTTCTAATACTCAAACCTCAGTCGGTCCAATAGACTTTTGATCCTTATAAGAAACAGGATTGATGGGCATCAAAAAAAGTTTTTGTGTAAAGTGTGTAGTATATTTTAATTTCATGTAATGAACCTATGTATAGACTTTTTGTTGATTACTGCTTTATTATAAGTATACCTAGGCAAAATCATACGTTATAAACAATATGCAGTCCATACATTCGAAAGTATTATAATATAGAACCTGAAGAAAATTATTTTAACAAAATTTTACTAACATGACAGTTAAATGAATACAATGCATCATCATCCTATACTTGTCCACAGCTGGACGTAGGACTGCTCTCCTAATGCACACCACCGAGCTCGATCTTCAGCTCTCCTCATCTATTTTTTTGCCAGCCGCTTTTCGCAGGTTGCCACAGCACCTGGCCACAAGGCATCCTACATTATGTTTGCCTAGATGTGGTCTCTTCTCGAGAACTCATCCAGCCTAATAGTTATTGGTTCTTCGGGAAATATGACCAGCCCACTGCCACTTTAGCTATGCCAGTTACCTTTGTTCTCTGTTGGATAACTTCAATACGAATCTTGTCCTCAGAGAAACTCCAAGCTCTCTCCATAGCTCGCTAAGCGACCTTAATTTAATTACATACAATTACTGTTGTTACACTAAAAATAAAAGGAACTCACGCGCAATCCTTAGCAATTCTAATCCTTTCAAAATGTTGTGTTATTTTCATAACCATATCACTTGCTAATAACTTTTCTGCATCCACTCGTTGTAGCCTCTCGTACAAGTTCTGTATGCCACTCCATATATGCTCTTTAAACTTGTCTACTACTGGTTCTGGCTTGTGTGTTAGATCCTTTAACCAACGAATAACAAAATCTCTAAGGAGATAATCAATTAGTAACTGTAGCTGGCTGTCCACAGTTCTTCCAAATATGACAGGCATATGAGTCTTCTTAGCCGCCTGAGGCCAGTTTGTTGTTTCTTCCTTTTAAAAAAAATAGAGAGATGGTTAATAGAAAAATAGTGGGCTAGTACAATGTATGTTTTCTGAGTACGTACTTTTAGAATCTCTTCCAGTTGACGCATTTCTTTTTCAACTGTTTCCAATAAAAATAAAGGAGTTTGATGTGGTGACGATAGAGCTACATGACCCCAAAGTGTAAGTGTAAAAACTGCTACCAGAATGCAAATCGTAAGCGTTAGGAGGTGGGCGAAGCCCCACAAATATGGAAAACTCCATGATAAAACTAGTAACACTGGTGCTATACTAAATAATAACCACTTGTTCATTTTCCTTTAGGCCTTCATTGTCCAGGTTCTGAAAATTTCACTGATCTACTACATTCAATGCGGTTTTTCAAATTATTATTGTTAATTATTTACATATCGTAATTTTCAATCACAATCGAAATAATGTTTAAGCGGAACTCGATTCTCTTTACAGAGCATGTCAAGTTGCTATAAAAATGCAATTCAATGGGAAAAATTATTCAGACCAATGTGATGCAAATCCGCGAAAAACTGAAGTGTCCGTGAAAAACAAATATAAACAAGCAAGACCCCGCCCATTTTTCAATTATGATTTTATTTCGCTCTAACAAAGGATATCAAATACATTTTTACCTAAAAGAGTAAATGAGGCAAAAGAAAAACAAAATACGGTAGATTCTAATACTTTAAATATGTACTCTTTCCAATTCCATTCATGAAACAAAATGTGATACTATTGGGGCCGTTCGTTTAGTTACAATTGGCGAAAATAACTGTTAAAAACGCTATAAATGATCACAATTGGCGTTTCCTTTGGCCTTTTGTGGGCGAAATTAACGTTCTGAACGTTTTCGATCACCGTTCGTTTTGCAAGTTTCGATGACATGTTGACATAGGAAAATCGACTTTATTTCGTCTATCATAAAGTCGTTTTTCATTCAGTTTGCAAACAAAAGATACAAAAATGACAAAAGTGTTGAAAATGTTCAAAGAAAACGGCTTTGTTAAAAATGTACATATCGAAACTGCCCACAACGCCATCTCATCATCTCGAACGCAGGGATAATATTTATTAAGTCAATGACATTGGGAGGCCGTTCGTGTTGAAGTAAAATTACCGAAAATAACAGTTAAAAACGCTAAATTAGGTGTTCCGATCAGCGTTCGCTTTGGACATGACAGTTAATTTGACTTCGTAAAAGCGACTATATCTCGTATATTTCAGGGCCATTTTTCGTTCAGTTTGGAAAGGATCGTTAGTGTCAAAAATGCCAACCGATCCTGCTCAAAACGCCACTGCATCATCTCAAACGCAGTGTAACAGTGTAGTTTTTGTTTGGCTCCGCCCGGCTAGTGCATTTAAAGAGCTGCTCACACCGCAGCCCGATTCCATAACTTGGCTTCAATCAAATTCTCAGTATCGCAACCACTAATGCCTTGCGATAGAGTCAAATTTGCTATGAAAAAAGTGATAATCCGATTGTAGCCAAGTTATGTAATTGGGCCACTGATCTCTATGAATAGGCTGTGTCCGTAGAAAGATGGCTCGCGTCTACGGGAGATCATCATTTTTCCGATGCCAAATTTAACTGTCATGTCAAAAGCGAATGCTGATCGAAACATATCTAGCTTTTTTAACTGTTATTTTTGATCATTTTGCTTCAACACGAACGGCCCCTACACAACTGTATGTTTTTTTTGGTTTGTCATTGTCAATTTGGTCAAATGTCACATTAATGACAATATTGTTATATTTTCTGCGCGATTTTAAATATTTACTTACGTACGTGTATGTATGATATAAACTTAGGGAATCTATGAGAAATATGAGTTTTTAAGACGAGCAGTTCTACGAATTTAATCTATATAATGGTCGACAGAAGTGTCACATACTTGGTGGTTGGTGGAGGTATAGCTGGAGTCACCTGCGTTGAAACGTTGGCGATATTGCACCCCGAAGAAACCCTTGTGGTAGTAACGGCATCATCATTGGTGAAAAATGTGAGCAACGTTAGTTTTTTCGGTAGAACAATTGTAAAGTTCGATGTAAAGGAAACAGAAGCAAGTTCCTTGCAGAGAATACATCCTAATCTTCACATTGAGTATGACTCATTAAAACATATCGATACTGAAAATCAGATTGCAATCACCGATGGTGGTGTACGTATAAAATACGGTGTAATTTGTATCTGCACTGGTGGAGTACCAAGACTAATTTCAGATGCAAATAAAAGTAATAGAATTCTTGGTATAAGGGACACAGAGTCCGTAAAAGAGTTCCAAGAAAGACTCAAAGACGGTCGTAAAATGGTAATTGTAGGTAATGGAGGTATTGCATCAGAGATTGTGCATGCCACATCTGGAATACAAAAGGTCTGGGTAATAAGAGATGATTATATATCAGCTACATTCATTGATCCGGGTGCGGCTGAGTTCTTTCAACAAAATTTTAAAGATAAAGCAGTATCTAATAAACCATTAAATACTATTATAGAAAGAAGACATATTTTCAGTGAGGAAGATACTTTAATTTCTTTAAAAAAGGACTTGAAATCAGCTGCGCTAGGCCCTGACTGGTACAAGAAATTAGGATTGAAAAATCAAGCTGGTGAAAAAGAACTTGAGATAATATACCAAGTCGAAGTTAAATCTGTTACAGAAACAAACAGTGACTTCCCCTTAAAAGTAGAACTAACCAATGGCACAGTTATACATTGTGACTTCCTTGTGTCCGCAACAGGAGTAGAGCCTGCTGTAAACTTTACTTGGGATAAAGAGCCGGTCAAAACTCCTGATGGGGGATTGGCTGTAAATCAATTTCAAGAGACAAACATAAATAACATATTTGCTGCTGGTGATGTTGCATCTGCTACATGGGAACATGCTCAACACTGGTTTCAATTAAGACTGTGGACGCAAGCAAGACAGATGGCAGGAATGGCAGCCAAAGCCATGCATGGAAGAATCACTAAGCAAGAAGTATTACAGGACTTTTGTTTTGAACTTTTTACGCATTGCACTACTCTCTTTGGTTATAGGGTAATATTATTAGGAAAGTACAATGGACAAGGCCTGGGTAATGATTACGAAATTATGCTTCGAACTTCGCCTAATTTAGAATATGTTAAGCTTGTTCTAAAAGATGGAAGGTTGCATGGTGCTATATTGATAGGTGAAACAGATTTAGAAGAAATGTGTGAAAATTTGATTCTTGATCAGCTGGATTTAAATCCTTTTGGAATTGACATTTTGAATCCAGATATAGATATTGATGATTATTTTGATTAATAATTGCCATATCATCTCTAATGTAAGCTAATGTGTTCAGTATTTCAAAAATATGTATCTAAGCAAAAAAACTATTGTAAAATAAGTTATTGTCTTTAGGTAAATTTCATTTATGCCAAAGGTTTTTCAATATTGTTGTCACTTTAAAAGCATTGATCCCCTTCAAACACTCAATACCAAACATTAACATAATGTGTGCTAGCATGCGCGGTGCCGGAAAAATTGACAGGTACTCAACAAAGGTTAATTATACTAAACAAGTATTTTTTATTATAAACTAGCTGTACCTGCGGCTTAGCGTGGTCTTTTCTTTAGGTTCAAAGTACCATAATGTGCTATTCCAGGACCAATATACCAACAATTGATCATAATTTCTTCAGCCATCAAACATACTTTTATCGATTGCTCGGTTTCTAATTCACCAGATTGAGATACCAATTACACCAGTTTTTAAATCAAACCCTAAGCTATCTAACAATGAAAACCGCATTGCAATCGGTCCTGTAGTTTTTACGTGATGCGTGAACAAACAAACAGACAGAAAAACACAATAAAAAATGTTATATTCTTTTTCAATACCTTTTTTTAAGCACCCAAGAGCATTTTTTTATTTATCTTCTTTTTACAGCCTTTTTCGTACCTATTGCTTTATTATAAGTATATATATATGACTGTGTCAATTTGCATAAAAAAAACATCTAGTAGTTTAAGTGTGGTACATGTTCCTTTTAATAATTTTCAACCCCTATCTTGCAGAAACCCTTTAATTTTTCGTGATAAAAAGTATCCAATGTCCTACCACGTAGTATGAACTCAAATCATACCAAGTTTCATTTGAATTCATTCAGTATTTTCGGTGCAATACGCGGTCAAGATACAGACAGACAGACAAAAATAAAAAATATTACAGTTTTGGCTTCAGTATCGAATATAGAGAATCATACAAAAAATATTATTTATTACTTCAATATTAACATAACTTTGGACCCATATCCCGCAGAAACCCTTTACTTTTTCGGGGTAAAACCTTCAATTTTAACCCATCATATAACTTAAAACAGTGCCAAGTTGCATCAAAACCCATCCATTAGTTTCAGCATGGTACATGTTCTTTTAAATAAGTTTGAACCCCTATCTTGCGAGAACCCATTAATTTTTCGGGATGTAAAGTATCCTATGTCCTACATAGTATGAACATAAATCATACCAAATTTCATTTGAATTCATTGAGTATTTTCGGCGTGATGTGCTGCCAAGGTTCAGACAGACGGACAGACAAATACAGACAGACAAAAATTTCATAAATACAGCTTTGGCTTTAGTAATGAACATAGAACAACCTCCAAAAAAAATTACATAATATCTTCAGTTTACAGAATTTGGGACAATGGTGTCAGAACCCAACTTACGTGCCGTCAAACCCAGGTTCAAATCCGAGTAGCCTTAAAGACTTTTTCGCACTTTTTATTATTTACAAACAAAGTGAAAAGACAGAAGCGGACACTAAATTTTCGGCCAGTGTTTAAGATCTTTTGTGGCACAGTGGTGTCAGTACCCAACTGACGTGCCGTCATTCCCAGGTCGTATCTGAGTAGCCTCGAAAACTTTTGCACTCAACAAAAACTTTTCATTAAGCAATACGGGCATTGGTCGTGGTCCACCTGCATTAGCTAAATACAGATGCGCCACTGAGTTTTACCCCTATTGGGCGCGAAGATAGGCCTCTATTTCCGTATATACATAGTACTCTGTGCCAGAATCCTTAATGTTTTACATGTTGTACTAACAGAACTGTCTGATGCACTAACTAAAGGAAAGCCGACGTTGTTGCATAATATTTCGAAAATATACATTATGTACACAACGCTCTTGACGTCAGAGACCGTGTTGGCATCATGAACCTGTAGAGGTTCGTGGTTGGCATCGAGTATGTTTTAAAATCCAGAAAGCAAAAATGTATTCTTCGAAAGTACACCGTAAAGGTTTCGAACATTTATGACGTCACTGGCCGAGCTGCGATCGGGTATAGGTAGTTTCGAATAACGCTCCACATAACGCTATTCTATTCTATTCCACAAAGTGTCTTGGTGGCTGTACAAACATTAATAAATAATAATAAATATATTGGGGGCAATTCCATACCAATTACCTAGCCCCAAACTAGGATACCCTGTAATATGGGCACTAGATAACGTACATAAATACGAATATCACATCCATGACTCGAAAACAAACATTTTTGCTCATCACACAAATGATTGCACCTTGCAGGATTCGAACCCGCGACCGTTTAATTTCGTTAGTAGCCGAAGGCGAGAGCGAAGCTTAGCGAGCTCCCGCCTTCGCCTTCTAACCTATCACGGCCATGTCGGGTCACTACTGAAGGTCTGTACGTAAGTTTGGTCGCGCATCAAGTAAAAACTACTTGATCGATTGTAATGCAATTCACTATTGGATAGCTTAGGGTTTGAGTTAAAAACTGGGCTACTTAGTATCTTAATCTGATCATTAGATGCCGAGCAATCGATAAAAAACTATTCGACGGCTGAACAAATGTAGTATATTATTATTGTATATTATAGGTACTTTTGGTCCTGGAATAACACGTATGAGTAACTTTTAAATGAAATTACCACGCGGGCAAAGCTGCGGGTACAGCTAGTACTATAATAAAACTGTAACTGGGCTAAATCTGTACATTAAATATTGTTTGAAAATTTTAATTGAGATAAACTTCAAAATCGATATGGAGTGCAAAAATGTTTGTTTTTATTTTTTGTCTGTATGTCTGTCTGTCTCTTTGAACACGCATCACGCTGAAACTACCCGACGGATTTTGATGCAACTTGGCACAATCATAGCTTATGTTATGGATTAACATTTAGAATACATTTTATCCCGAAAAAAACAATGGTTCCCGCAGGATAGGGGTTGAAAGTTATTTAAAAAAAACACATATCACGCTGTAACTACCGGTCAGATTTTGATGTAACTTGGCATGGTCAAAGATTATAGTATGTGTTAAAATTAATGATACTTTTAATCACGAAAAATATGGGATTCCTGCGGGATATGAGTCTAAAGTTATGTTAGTTTGAGAGGAATAATAATTGCACATCCGTTTATAAAACGGTACCGTAAATTCGGCGCTTATGCCACAAGTCAGAGTGGCACAGTGGAAGCGGTGTCTGGCCTGCAACCCAGAGGCACATGGATCGAATCCGCGCACTGCTTCGATGGATAAAACTCCAAAAAATAAATAAATCATAAATGTCGTCGTCATAAATGTTCGTCATTCGAACATTTATGACGTCACTGGCCGAGCTGAGATCGGGTATGTAAATGGTTATAAATATTTTGCCTCAATATTTATAAGCATTTACATATTTTGTGCGTTTTTATACGCTTTATATTAGCTTCACTTGTATGTTTGTAACCTCCTTTGGACGCTATTTTGACCCACTTTAAACGGTCAGATTTCATTCAAAGAACAATGGCGAACTCCCATACATGCTTTTATGTCAGTTAAATTCACATTGTCAAAAAATATCGCTAGTAATTCAGCATCATTTCCTGAGATTGTTAGTCTAAGATATATTTTTGGGGAGGCCAGGAATAATTGTTATTAGGCTTCAAAATTTGTAGGTTATGTTTCTGTTAATGACCTTTGAAACAAGTCTTAGAGATTTTAATTATTTTATCCGCTTAATTAGGTAGGCAAGTAAGTACTTATGCGTGATAAATATAATGTTTCAAGATATTGTAGGTACCTACCTATTCAATTACCTACCTAGTGTAACAGACTTGGCTTTTGAATAAAACATATTTTTAATCTGGTACTGTCTAGCGAGATTACAAACCAATATATTTAGCACAGACTAGGTAGAGATACTACATATTTAGATATGTTGCTGCTGTTTCATATGCAGGGAAACGGTTACCTTGTTACGAGTGCGCATGCACTGTATGCGCGTGTTCGTGCGCTTGGTAGCTCTTTCGCGCGCGAGCTAGGTAGTAGATAGCACAAATATTTTGCAACAATTCCTTACACAAAATGTTTTATTTACACAAACCTTTGTTTCTTTCGTATTTATTGTTCAATACTTTAACCAACACGCCCTATGTACTATTATTTCTTTCATGACCTGGATGACTGGTAGATAATGCTGTTTAGCATTACGTCCTTTCTTGTACTTACACTATTTTTTGTGCAAAACAATCAAATAAATTAGCATAACTACAATTCTTTACACTTTCTCCTTATACTATAATGCATTCATTGCTACGAATCTACGTATTCCCTTTGCTACGAGTATAATGTTTTCTAAAGAGGTTTAATATTGACGTACCATTTTGTCTATAGCA
This sequence comes from Alsophila aescularia, assembly GCA_946251855.1. Taxonomy (NCBI): domain Eukaryota; kingdom Metazoa; phylum Arthropoda; class Insecta; order Lepidoptera; family Geometridae; genus Alsophila; species Alsophila aescularia. The sequence continues at coordinate 13,510,744 of OX276378.1, read as the reverse complement.
CAGTTTATATTATTATTCTGTTTATCGCAAGGAGGTTGAATTACGTTTACTGTTAAAAGATTTAACGCCAGTAAGCGTAATTCAACCTCCTTTGGTTTAAAAAACTGGGTGGGAAGTATACTGTGTTGACAATTTTGACGTCCAAACCGGAAATGTCATTATATATATTTTTTCACCCGTTGGGCAGGCAACAGGCCGGATAAACATTGCAGGAAGGAAATGAAGTTACAATTTTATGTTTTTTTAAATTGATTTGTTAACTAGGCTATTTCTAGCTTACCGGCTAAGTTGAAAAAACGTAGAAAAATAATTACTTAAGTTCTGTAGAAATGATATGTGAAGACGCTGCAAGATCTATCGCATAAAATTCCACCTATGTTCTTTTGCACACCGGTCAAAGACCGACGACAAAACAATAATTCGAAAAAAAAAAACTAAAAAGTAGAAAATAAATAATAGTTTAAAAAACACGCTTTATATAGAAAACCAAACTAAAAAATAAAAAAAATATTTAATAGTGTAAATAAGAAAAAAATGTTTTATTTAAATAAAGCGTGGGGTGCTTCTCATATCTGTCAATGAAATATTTATAACTATTGACCCACGATTTTTTTGAAATAAAACTTTTTTTTTCTTATTTACACTATTAAAATTTATTTTCTATTTTTTAGTTTGGTTTTCTATATAAAGCGTGTTTTTTAGTTTTTTTAAACTATTATTTATTTAACATTTTATTTGTTTTTTTTAAGGCTTATGTAATTTTACTGAAGTAAACCGTCAAGTTTTGTTTGAAAACAATATATAATGGGATATTGATCATATAAAACGTAAAATCCCAAAGACGTAGAATGGTACGATAAATGCCAAATTCTCATTATGCCATTATGCACGAAAATCGCGAAATACCAAATGCTCGACGATGCCAATGTTTTAAATCATCACAGTCACAATAATTCCACTTCGGATTATTTAGAAAAAAGCTCAAAAACAGAAAACAATTCTGTCAATTTACTTTGTAATTTTTATTGACTTTGTAAATTTCTTAGTTTTACTTAAAGTGCATGTTTTATTTACAATCCCTTATAAAAAGCGCCCTCTTGCGGCTGTATGTATTGGTAACCAAATTAGTTTATTTCTTTTCCTGGATCTAAATAAAAACAATATTTTATAATATATTGGCTATTTTTTATAATACCTTATTTTTCTGTGATTATACTTTCAAGTTTTAGTACCTATTCGTTATAAGTACCTATCTATGAGTACATTTACTTAAATGTAATGTAATTTCTTTAGATCCAAGAAAAGTAATAAACTTATTTGTATCATGACTAATTATCACCACCACTTCTCATCGTGAGAGTGCTGTGAGAACCAGCCGAGGGAATTCAGGAAATGGGCAGTAGCATTTTGTTGCGTATTATCTTATCACCAACTACTGCGATCACTAAGATGCACCAACCCGCCAATGTAAGGTAGTAATAGAAATTCAAGAGAGCAACCGCTTGTGGCGTTAATGGGGGTTTATCGGGTTTATGGTTAAACTTCGATGGCCATTTTACTATAACATTAAACACTAAACTTGGTGTTAAGTTACTATAGATACTTGAAAACATTTTAAATAACTGCACTACACTTGTTATCAGTAGGCTTAGCACTTGCTAACAAGCAAATGAGCTGCTCGTCAAAATTCAAAGCATCTGCCTTAGTAAATAATAAGAAACCATTGTTATTAAATATGACAACCATACTGCTTATTCCACAGAAAACTCCTTAACAATTTGTCGCTAACATCGAATAAAAGATAGTACACCCTTAGCAGTTAGTACAGTAGCTTTTTATTGGGGTGTAACCGACATATTTCATTTATTTTTTAGGGCGTATAAGAACTCTATTTCTGTATTCATTAGATATACTTGAAATATTATTCTACAATGTTCTTTATCTCGAAATTCAAACATATTTTGTCATAGATATTTCTTTTATAGTTACAAGCACAAAAAAGTTATGTTATAAAAAAAACTTTTTTGTTTTTCGTTTTATTGCTCTCCTGAAAAGTCGTGTTTTGGTGATTACGCCCTTTGAGCCTAAAGGTATCGTTGTGTTATTACGTCTTAGAATACTGTAAGGAACATATTAAAATGATGTTGATAAATGAATTTTTATTGCCAAAAGGAGATTAATTAAAGTAAAAACAAACGGTGAACATCAAACAAGATTGTCGGCGAACCCCAAACTAGCACGAGGCCTGTATCTTGGGGCTCGAGTGCAAATTTACCAGATAAGTTTGTATCACAACTAAAAGAAAATAAGTAATTATAAGGAAAGTATACAGAGGCAATGCAAAAGTCGAAATTTTATAATAATATTCGGGACAATTCCACACCACACCTAGCCCCAAACTAGGATACCCTGTAATTTGGGCACTAGATAACGGATATGCATATCAACATCCATGACTCGGAAACAAACATTTCTGCTCATAACACAAATGATTGCACCTTGCAGGACTCGAAGCCGCGACCGTTTGATTTCGTTCCTAGGATCTCTAGCCACTAGACCAACCGGCCGTCTAATTTAGACATATTTGTTTTTTGAAAAATAATTTTGTGTTTAGTGTCCCGTGAGTGGCGATTGCCACAAAGTACTTCAAAATGCTTTCGTCACTTTTGGCGGGAAAATGTTAACGTAAGTATATTTTTGATAGTTTAATAGTATATTTTTTGATGTTCTTAATTGTTTTAGCTATAAAATAGTATATAACATTATGTAATTTATTCTATAAGCAATTCGCAAAATAAAAAAGTTTTACGCGCGTTTCTCAAGTGTCCTGCGAATATACGGGTGTTCTCCGGGATATATAGAACTACTAGTTTTTCCACCCGCGACTTGGTCCGCGCTGACTACTGTTTATCGCGAATAAAAGCATCTTGTACTTGTTATATCTATTAAAAACCAATGCAAAAGTAGGTATAGCACCAATGCCCTTGATGTTTTTTGACAGACTTGTTATTTCGTTTCCATGGCAACCAAATACCATTCTGTGATGGCAACCGTTCCTTACAGTGAGTAATCAATATTTTCCAGTTTTCCCGTAAACTCTTATAATACTCCGGGATAAAAAGTATCCTATTTTTATTCCAGGGTATAAGCTATCTCCATTCTAAATTTCATCATAATCCGTCCAACCGTTATCGCGTGAAAGCTCCCCAAACAAACAGACGACGTTTCACATTTATATATTGGTATGGATTGGAATGTGCTCAATTTGATACCCATATTGTAAAATTCGAAGAAAAAATATTTTTTTGCAATTGAAAATGGAGCCATACTGCCGACATACGAGAATTGACTTTTTTTTTAAAAAAAATAGCTTATGTTACTCGAGGGGATGTAAGGATTCTAACGATACCCCATACGTCTAAATCTGTTTAGGCATTTTGAAAGTTATGGTGGAATAAAGAAACTCACTCACATACAAACTTACAAACATACATGAATGCTAAAAACATAACACTCCTTTTTTTGGGCAGTCGTGTAAAAACAATAACACTAGCCTCCGCATGGGGCTGTGTGGGTGAAGCCGAGGGTGGAGGATGGTCTACACTAGTATTATAACGAAGAAAGATTTGATTGTTTGTATGTTTGTTTGCTTGTAATGGATAAAACAAAAAATACAGAACCGATTTTAAAAACTCTTTCAATTGTAGGTAGCGACATTATCAGTGAGTAAAAGGGGCGGTATTTTTTTATTTTAATTGCAATTCTTTCGCAAATTGCAATAATGTAATCCAAGGAATCAAAAATTAATAACGGAATGACGTTACCATTGAAAAGAAATAACAACAAGTCTGTCAAGAAGATAAGTAATAATGCAGTTGTTTATGGTCAAAAAACACTACTGGCAATGATTTTGACATACGCTTACTACCGTTTCTATAATTAAAAGTTACGTCGGTTATATGAAAATCCACACCAATATATGACAGTGAAACGTTGTCTGTTTGTTTGTTTAGGGAGTTTTATTTAACACGATAACGGCTGGACAGATTTTGATGAAATTTTGAATTTTGATAGCTTATACCCTGGAATAACACATCAGATACTTTTCATCATCATAATCATCATCATGCTTGGGGCACACATAGTTACAAATAAAGTTAAACCCGTTATTAAGATACGATCACTTCTGGTCATCATAAAAAGAGTGTCATCATGAAACCGTTGGTATGATTTAGGATAATTTGATGAAAACTACCAACTAAATTCTGGCTGAGTTGATTGGGTAGGTACCTAGTTAGCATTTTTTTGCCACCATTCTCTCATGATTCATCATTACTAGCACTCGTGGGAAATAAAACAATTAGTGAAAACTGGAACTTCCTAGCTATTTCCATTGCTGAGATTCAGTAAGTTTTTTCTGGTCATCATCAAATCTTCATGGTTCATCATTTAGTACAATCCGTGTAGAATAAAATAACTAATGAACATTAGAACTTCCTAGATATTTCCAGTACCTACTGTTACTGAGATCTACGAGTATTTTTGGTTTGTCATACCCTCCAAAATTTATAAGCAAAAAAACAAACATTATGAGAAACACTTCTGTATAGTCGTTACTCTTCATTTGATTTTAAACTGCCATCACTGTTATGCTGCCATCTGCAGTTCGATGTCACTGTAGCACAAGTACTAGTATTAGAGGTCGAATCGTGAAGGTCATTGGCAAATGTTACCACCTTAACTTGGGCGCTTGCCGCTTCGCTCGCTCGGCTCGCGCGATGACTAATCATGTTCTAACCTAACCTACCCTAGTCTTTGGCTGATTTTTAATAACTTAAAACTGAAATATCTCATAAACTAAGCGTCTCCACAAGTAGCCGGGGGGTAGCCCTCCACCTCCCCCATCCACCCCCACCTTAAATCAATGTCGTCAAAAGTAAATTTAAAAGTGAGGAAGGAATTAAAAATAAAAAACTCGGGAATGGGGGGGCAGCGCTACTTTTCCTTCAAACGGGGGGTTCCTACCTCCCCCTACCCCCTCCACCCCTCCCCACCCCCAAAATCGACGGTATAGCAACTAAAGTTTAGCCGTTGATTCCTGCTAATAACCAATAACAGCCGCGAGCCGGAACCGACAGTACAACGTTTTATTCTGTGACAACGTGCTCTCTGAAGCACGGACATATGGAAAAGTCATTGGTGCGGAGCCTAGGATCGAAACCGGTTTCGTTGGATTTTACGTTGCACTATTGAACCGTTAGGTTACCATCGCTCTTAGCGCATTTTCCAATTAAAATTAGCTTAAAGCTAACAAAACTAGCCTGCCTGCTAAAAAAGAGCTTTTGTCAATAAATTATATACTGTTAGAATGAGCAGAAGCCATCGACCCTATTATGGCACAAGCCCTTCTATTTGATACCCTTTTCAATATTCGAAGATATTATTTTTTTGAAAGTGTAGCCATACTGCCGCCATATTGAATATTTTCAAAAAAAAATAGCTTAGGTTACTCGGGGGATGTAAGGATTCTAACGATACCCCATACGTCTAAATCTGTTCAGGCATTTAAAAGTTATAGTGGAATAAAACACATAGGTACAGTAAATGCTAAAAACATTACACTTTTTTTTTGGGCATTCATGCTAAAAACATTACACTTTTTTTTTGGGCATTCGTGTAAAAAGAAACGTCTAAATTAGGTTGATCCTAGTAGCCCAGTGGCCCAATTCCATAACTTGGCTCCAATCGGATTATCACTTTTTTCATAGCAAATTCGACTCTATCGCAAGGCATTAGTGGCTGCGATACTGAGAATTCGATTGAAGCCAAGTTATGGAATCGGGCTGCAGTAGCTAGAGCAGCAGAACCTTTCGATGGGAGACGATAATACACGACTAAAATAATGTACGACCAGTATTGTACAGCCAATATTACACGGCCAGATATTACGTGTACATGGATTCGTAATATTTGGACGTCTAATACTGGCCGTGTATTATTGCCCGTACAAAATCAGTCCGGGTTGTTAATACACGGCCAATAATACGAAGCCAATCATAGACAAAGCTAGAATCACTCTTTGAAGCCTCGTTTGCGTAGGCGAGTGTCAAGATGAAAAAAACTGTCACAGAACCGAATCAGCCAACCCCGACTCCACGTGGTCTTGTCTGCCCTACACGAGTGTTTATAAAAAGCCGGAGGCGCAGAGGGAGTGCAGCCCCCGTCCGCTGCTTTGCTTCCTGCTTTGTTACGCAAGGGCCGAGGGGCAGCACTTCCCGCAGCGCCGGAGCAATCGCGATTCATAATCTGTGGTAAAAGGAAACTGGAACGTGCAAACGAGGCTTTGACTATGTCATTTCTATATTTTAATCTGTGATGTACACGTAATATTGGCTGTATATTATTGCCCGTACAAAAAGTTTTCGGCCCGTATTTCACAGCCAATAATGCACACCCTGTTAAAACATGTACATATTTTGGCTTCGTAATCCTGGCTGCGTATTATCGCCTGTACAAAATCAGCACGGGGTGATATTACATGGCCAATAATACGCAACCAATTAATGTACACCCTGATATTACGACGCCAATCCATGTAATATTGGTCGCGTAATATTGGCCGTGTAATATAGGGACTCCCTTTCGATAACTCAGCAGCGCGTAGTTTAGTAATAAATTTATGTTTTTTTGGCTGAATGGTGCGTGTCTGTTGCCTATGACTAATAAACGTAAAAAAAGTTCAAATCAAACAAAACATTACAAGAGAAGTGGATAGGTACGGATTGGAATTTGAAATGGATGGAGCACAAATTTTAAACGTATGAAGTATTATAAGCTCCTCTCAACGTCCATAAATCACATTCAACACAAGGGTTCAAATGCAATGCGTTTGCAGTGCGTCTTGCGATAAGTGCGCGTTATCAGCGCATGAAAAAGGCATCGTGTGCATAACTCTTATTTCATTTTTAAGTAATAATAATACATAACTGGATTAGGTTTGATGTACCTATATTAGTATCATTACTTAAGACTGATGTCTTTAAAGACTATATACTAGTTGTGGGCAACTTTTACCTTGTTGATTGATTTGATTTTCCTATATTCAGAGATTTCTTTGTATCACACCAATAAATGCGAGAGTTTGTGAGTGTGTATGTTTGTTACTTCATCGCGTCCAAACGGCAGAACAGATTTTGATGTATACCTTTGTTCCTAGAACACAAAAGATATAGGTTACTTTTCATCATCATCATCAATTTTCATCATTGTTCACGCGGATGAAACAGCGGGGCGAGGCGGGGGACATCATTCATACAATACTGTTAAGTTTGTATAAAAAATATTGATTAGACTGAGGTTTATAAAGACTAAAACGTAACTTTTACCTTGTTGATTGATTTTATATTCCTTTGTTCAGAGATTTACTAGAATTAAGTTTATTTTATAACAGAAGTCTGAGTACTTTAAGTGAAATGTTAAACCTACTTGAAGTATTATGACTGCTTAAGACTTACCTACCTAAAGAGGTATGCGTCTAGGCAATGCTATTTTGTATATGTTGACAAAAGGTTCTCTATTGTAGTTTTGGTAAGTAGCCTAAATACTACTTACGTATAATAATAAATAATAGCTGAATTCCTATGTAAAATAATTTCAACTTTTAATGTTTATGTGCCATACTTATACTTTAATACAAAAATAATTAACTAACACTGTTATATATTTTTCAGTTATTTAGGTACTTACATCTAAATCTCCAATAGTACCATGAAGAGGTAATAAACAGATAGACAACAATATGTTCACTCATAGAAAATGCCTTGTCCATATACGCATCATCCGACACTCGGTTCGCCTTTGTTGAAATTGTAATGCATGATTTCAACGTAGGATATTGATCGCAAGAGCCAAACGTGCCATTATATTGTCACAAAATGATATAAAAACGCACAAAACTAAATTTTAATCACGAAAAAGTTACTAATTTGCTATTGTCTTAATTCCGATTTCAACGCAATACCTAACCCAATACGCGGCTGTCCAAACAGCGTCAAGAGTGCCGATTTTGCTAAGATCAATTTCAATGCCAATACCATTTAGTTCTTTCAATATCCGCACAATATTGAATTAATTAGGCGCTAGATTGGCATTCAAGTGTGTTCAAGAGTACGAAATGTCATAATTCCAGTACCGACCGATCGGAATTGTGTTCAGGAGTTAGGCCCCAGCAGGGCAATTACCTACCTTGTTTCAATCAGAATTTCATTATAACGTGCACGTAATCATTGATTTGGAAATGTTTAAAGGGTCATTTTTCCTTACTCTATGCACTTATTGCGTAGAGTCGATATTGCTTTGAAATTCTCATTGCAACAAGTCATATTGACGTATATTCTGTTTGATATCGATCAATTCAATACATTTCTAATTCACAATAGTCGAATCAAAGATGAATTTGTCCAAATTGAATCGAATTGTCGTCATATCATACGATTAAAACTACGCCAACGCTATCAAACTACTAACCGCTAAGAATGCGTATTTTGTAACTAGAAACCTACAAATTTCAATCCAAATTAACCGTACCGTCCACCCTATTGACCCCATAAATTAATACGGTGGACGGTTCACCAATCGTCTTCCAAAAAACATTATAAATTGTTTTTAAGGATGACTTCAAAAAATAAGAAAACGTCTCATATCTTATAATATCCATACAACCACTTTGGTTGGAAACATACAAAGGCTAGGCGTCGTTCATTGTACCCACATTGTGCAGGCCAATATCCCATACAGCATCACAGGTTTCGCTGCTTTGCGAAGAAACCTGGAAAAGCAACCGAATACGATAGCACTGTCTGGGGATGTCCAGAAACAAACGACTTTGGACGTCCACATACACCCCCCCCCCCCCCCCCCCCAACTCCCCTACTATTTTTCGATGACCCAGGCGAACGCCCGACGACACCGTAAACGATTTCGAGCGTACGTGCGGGTGATCCGTGCGTCCTCGAACGTAGTAAGCGAACGTGCCCCTTGGTAGCAAGAGGTATGAGCTGGCTACGATGGAAAGTGAACTGGATAGTCTTGCACTCACACATTTTTGCAATGTCTATACGGGTGGTGCGAAATACAATTCGGGATATAATAGTAATTAACGATAATTGTACTTGCTTTAACTTTGCCTTTTACATTTTTGACTTAAAATGAACCGTTCGTGAATTATTTTGATTAAACCAATTAGGAGAGAAGAGATCAAGTTATGCAAGTATGAACGGTTTCGTGGACTCTTTGAATTACGTCAAAGTAGTCATCCCAGTTGATAATGTTCTAATTCTGGTACTTACTGTTTTTTTAAATGTATATAGTTTTTAATATATAAATACATATTTAATGGTCGAAATACAAAAATTAAAACGGGATATTTACCATGAAAATTACAAAGTTTGAGTTTCTGATAATTCGACGGTTACTAGATAGATAGATTAATACTTTACAAAACTGAAAGAATAATGAATAAGTGATATATTTTACAAGCACCACCATTTTAAGAAACGTTTTTTGTTAATAAACTGAAAATAACTGCGGGTGGATTGTCTTTACAAGCAAACAAAACGATCTACCCTCTTTTTCACTATTTTATTACGCTCGACACCTAGTACTGTTATTATTCCAACTACTACCGATAACTTGGAAACTCAAATTCAGTTATGTCTATGGCCTGTTTCAAACTTTTGTGTGTCGGGTTTTAGTGATCATGTTAGTTTATCCTTATCTCTTGTGCTCGATTGTTTGTTGGTAGACTAGAACCAATTTTAATTGTTTTTTTGTGAGGTTTAAATAATTATATTTTTAGATTATGTTTAATTCAACATTGAAATTATAGTAGATTAGTAGCCAAGGGCTGTAAGGCATCAATTGCAGCCCGAGATATTTTTTGCAGACTATAGTTCGAGGGTGCAATTGATGCTTACACCCGAGCTAACTACTCTGCTTTACATCTCGATTGTGAGGTAAGTAGAAAAAAACCGGCATTACAAGAATAAAACATTTTATTAGTTAAAATTTATAGTGAAATGAGAACAATTTTCAAATTTTAGGGACAGGTGTTTTTTGGGTATGTTAATAGTTTGAGATTGTAATATTTGTTGGTCATGGACAAAATCTGACGGGATGAAGCTTTCTTCAGCAGAAGTTGATGGTTGCGGCTCATCTCTTGAGAAAGATGTTTCATTTTTTGAAAGCTGAATAGTTTCCGTTATTTGGTTGGTAATTTTACTTTTATTTTGTATGGAATCTTCGTTGTAACCTTCAGCCACCTTGCTGGATTTCCACCCACCGTGCCTTTTTATAGTGGTTAAGTTAGCCCCAGCATCGGCTAAAAGTGTAGCCGATGTTCTCCGGAAGCAATGACCTGTGTACAATTCCGGGTTATCTAACTTTAAATAACTTGCGATTTGCTTCGGCATACTTCTGATGGTATTTGTTCCAATAACTTGTTTGTAGCATTTGCCTTGGTGGTACTTCAAAAAAAAATCGGTTGGTGTTTACATTTTCAGGACGAAGATTTCTGTATTTTTGTACGAATTCAGAGAATTCTTGAGGAACTACAAATGTTTGGTCAATTTTAGTTTTTGTGTTCGGCAGTTTAATTACTAACAACTGACACTGTTGTTCTATGTTCTCTATTGTTATATTTGTCAATTCAATACCTCGGCATGCGCCAGTTATACCGAAGATAAGAACCACCTAAAACAAGCGAAATATAAAAATAAGTAAGTATGTTTTATAGGATTGTAAGAATTTAAAACATAAATGATGAAGTACCTTAACAGCTAAATATATGTCATCAGGGGCTTCATTTATGAATGTTTTCACGTCTTGCGCTGTAAAAACCTTTGACTTTTTGCTTTTGTACCCAGCTGATTGTCTTTTTAGAAAAGATGATAATTTTGAAAAGTTCTTGATATTGATGTCGTGTTTAGTACTCATAGTTGCTTTTAACATTGAATAAATGCACCACAAACTAGATGGCTGCAGCTTTTTTGGTAGCTCACTAAAGTATGTTAAGAATACACTCTCAGATAAAGACTTTACTCGTTTTTCTTTTCGCCACTTCATGAACTCGTCGTAAGTTTTCAAATATCTCTCTTTAGAACTTTCAGGCAAAATATTGTTAATTGCTGCTACAGCTTCCATTTTCATTGAATCGGGAGTGCAGCTTATATCTTCATTACTTGCAGAACTCATGTTTTTTCCTAATTAGCACGTAATTATAAAAAAAACCCAAAAACAAACAATATTTAAAGTAAAAGTTTTCTATTCCCGCCTTTATTCATCTTTTTTTAAATTATTTTTTCAAAAACGAAATTGAGCTTCGCCGTTCGATATTTAAAATTGATGACTATTATACTCATACGAAGACAAGGCTGAATAGCGAAGCGACCTCTTTTGTCATTGGGCTGAATGCATGATGTCTATTGCCAGTATGATGGTTAGATGTACGCGAACTTTTATAAGGAGTGAAGTTTTTTTTTATTACTTACCCTAGGGCTTTTCTAGCTACATTATTACCCTAAAGCGCTAATTGGTCACCTACAAGCCCCATTTGGGGGTAATAAGGACCTACTTACCGAATATGAGACATGTAAAAGTATTTTAATCAGTAATCTAATTAATAAAAAATAAAATACCCTTCCTATCATACCCTTATTCGTTCCTTGTTGTCACATCACTAGTCCCCGTACCCAGATATTACGTATCGTTATTTCTGTCGTAAGCTTGTAATAACAAAATGTATTTTACTGTGAAATTAAAACCTTATTTGTGTAGCCAATTACTTACGTGTGATAGGAAACTTTGTCTTTACATAAATTTGATGTTTCCGATCATCTTTAACACGAAATTACAGCTTATACAACCATTTTTAGTGAGCTCCGTATAGCGACAGATGTGATCGCGAAATGGCCAACGATCGTGGAAACTAGTTTTTATAAACGGACACGAACGAAAAGTTAATTTACCTCGGCAGAGGGGAAGGCGTACGTTTAGCAACTCACGTTATACATTTTCTAAGGTTGCGATAGAGTCGAAATTGCTAAGAAAGAAGTGACAATCTGATTGAAACCAAGTTCTGTAATATGTGACTGTGCGTCGTCGAGCGTAGTTAGTGAACGCACTCCTTCAGTAACATTCAAAGGGAAACATTCAAGGGGCGCGTTCACTTACACGTTTGAGGACGCACGGATCATCCGCGCGATCGCTCGAAATCGTTCACGGCGTCGTCGGACGTACGCCTGGGTCAACCGAAAAATAGTAGGGGAGGGGAGGAATAGTATGAAACTGACACTTGACAGTTGTCAGTTCTATGTGGACGTCCAAAGTCGTTCACTAACTCCTGCGGCCCGATTACATAACTTGGTTACAATCGGATTATCACTTTTTTCATAGCAATTTCGACTCTATTGCAAGGCATTAGTGATATCGATACTGACAATCCGATTGAAGCTAAGTTATGTGGTCGGGCCCCGGATGATCGAGTGATAATCGCACGGATGATTCGAGCGTGTAAGTGAACACAGCCAAGTGAACGCACCCAAGATATGTCATATCTTTCGTTTGTGTGTCAACTGTTACAAATGTCATTCATTTCAATAGCGATTTTGTGAAGCGTTCTCTCAAGTTGTTTCGGAATTTTCGGGATTTCGTGATATTTATTCCCATTTAGTTTGTGATACCAAATTATAATCGAAGTAATATTTTTCGTAAATACACATAACTACCACACAACAACCTGTTAAAAAAATATAGGCTTAGACAAGAATAATTATACCTAGGGCTTTGATTGTGCGTGCCAGTAATTCTTTGTGTCCGTGATTCATTGAGATAGACAAAATGCCTATTTTATTCAGTGTTGTTGCTCGGGGCACTGTTGTTCTAGCAAAATATGCAACATGTGCCGGGAATTTCACCGAGGTTACGGAGCAGATACTCTCAAAAATTCCTCCCCACGACAACAAGTTGACATACTCTCATGGAAATTATTTGTTCCATTACATTGCGGAAAATAAATTGGTTTATTTCTGCATCACTGACGATGTGAGTATGCCCCAATTCACCTGGGTTCAATCTCCTGTGCCATGTAACAATTAACGATTGTTTTGCTGTAAATATGTTTTCTTTGTAGAAATTCCAGCGTTCGAGAGCATTCCTATTCATAAATGAGATAAAGAGAAGATTTGTGGCAGCTTTTGAAGACACTGCACAGACAGCAATTCCATATGCCATGAATGGAGAGTTTGCACGGGTCTTGGCTACGGAGATGAAACATTACAGCGAATCAAAGGACCTTGACACTATATCAAGAGTTCACGGAGAATTGGATGAGCTAAAGAATATTATGGTGATGAATATTGGTGAGTGATATTATTTCGTACTTTCAACAACAAAAAAATTGCTGTCATGTGATTGTGTCACATTGAATTGAAATACATATGTTTACCTGAAGATTTTGCCTCCTATATCTTTTCGTGAATTGAAAGCAGATGGAAAAAGACATATACAGACAAATTGAGATTCTTCTTCTTTTTGAAGTTAGATAAAAAGGTGGTATAACAGTTTGCACAAAACTTGTCCAATTACTGGTCTAAATTATGTAGTGTTTTCCATAACTCAGTGCTTTGGAAGGCTCATTAAAACATAAAGCATTTGTTAAGCAATATGTCAGAGCAGAGGCCTTCAGAGGGCCTGACAAATTCTGACACCAGGGGCCAGCACTATCTCATACAACAAGCAAGTATTGTTGAACAAAGGGTCCATTATACAATAGTTTCAAATTTTGTTTTCCAATACCAGATGAATTTTATTAGTATTATGGATATTTTTATAATCAGTTGATAACATATGCTAATGCTAAGTAATAAGTATGTACCTATTGTTTACTCATTTACTAAAAGCTAACAATTAAAATTAATGAGGCCAATTCACTAATGGCCAGGCACTGATTAATATAATATACACAAATTTTCCTTAACCTATTATTGTTAGGCACTAGCCTAATGCCGCCGCAGGACTAGTTCACCCCTAAGGAATGGAATTTCAAAAATGTCACTCCTTTGTACACCCCTACTCAAGGAATATTTCCTCCAAATTTTAAATTTCATAGTCCACTGGCTAGGCTGCGCATTGCCTGTCAGTAAGTCAGTCAGTAGGTATGTTACAGTACCATTTTATACATATAGATTAAATATGAATGCATCTATGATTTCAAGTTTTAAATTTAATTGGATGGAGACATTTCCAACCATCAGAAAATGTGTTTGGAGAAAAAATTATTGGAGACAATATTTTCTAGAATTTACATTTTAGCAAAACATTAATAATATTGAAATTGCATTAGTCTGAGCAAGTTAGTCATTGTCAAGGTTTTGCAGTGTGTACCCCAATATTGTTGCTATATATTGCAGTAGCTTTTTGGCTAGGTCTACAATCTATAGCCTGATTCAAGCCTAGTATGTTTGTACATACCATCTGCAACTAAGATGAGATAGTGGATGAATACTGGCCGACAATAAAAACAAAGTTATTTATTTATTATAGAAAACCAATTGGTTTTCTATAATAAATAAATAACTTTGTGAAAAAAAAAAAAAAACTGAATAAATGAATACTGGCCGACAATAAAAACAAAGTTATTTATTTATTATAGAAAACCAATTGGTTTTCTATAATAAATAAATAACTTTGTTTTTATTGTCGGCCAGTATTCATCCACTATCTCATCTTAGTTGCAGATGGTATGTACAAACATACTAGGCTTGAATCAGGCTATAGATTGTAGACCTAGCCAAAAAGCTACTGCAATATATAGCAACAATATTGGGGTACACACTGCAAAACCTTGACAATGACTAACTTGCTCAGACTAATGCAATTTCAATATTATTAATGTTTTGCTAAAATGTAAATTCTAGAAAATATTGTCTCCAATAATTTTTTCTCCAAACACATTTTCTGATGGTTGGAAATGTCTCCATCCAATTAAATTTAAAACTTGAAATCATAGATGCATTCATATTTAATCTATATGTATAAAATGGTACTGTAACATACCTACTGACTGACTTACTGACAGGCAATGCGCAGCCTAGCCAGTGGACTATGAAATTTAAAATTTGGAGGAAATATTGCTTGAGTAGGGGTGTACAAAGGAGTGACATTTTTGAAATTTCATTCCTTAGGGGTGAACTAGTCCTGCGGCGGCATTAGGCTAGTGCCTAATAATAATAGGTTAAGGAAAATTTGTAAACAAGCTAAAATACATACAGAAGACTTTCCGTTCACAATTAGACAACATGCAGGTAACAAGTAGGTCTGTGCAAATGGAATTACCATATGCGGGCAGATAAAAGAGTTTTTGTTGAAGTGAAAATATTTTGGGCAACACAACAAATACTTGTTTCTGAATGTTCCACAACCAACACACAAAATTACAAGCTGACAGAAATGAATGTGACTAAATTAATCAATGCATGTTGATAGCTGCACTATTTTAATACAAACAATTCAATACTCTTCTGGTTTTGATAAAATATAATAACTATTTGTAAATAAACAGCTTATCTCTGTTGTTTTCAGTACATTGTACGTACTAGTAAACTGCGGAACATGAGAAAGTTCCAATGACACCAATTTATTTGTGCATTTGTGGGTACTAATGACAATGAGCTATCTTTATCTGTGTGCATTTATGACACATAGCTACTTTGCATGTGTGTCATTGAGCTCGTACATTAGCTAGGTATTTGTTTTGCCTTCTTTTAATTAGAAAAACACATCAATGGAAAAATAATGATAACTTCCTAATTAGGTATTTTATTTTACTTATTTCGAACTTAGAAAACTGGCTTCTCAAAGTGTGCTTTCTAACCCTCATACTCCAAAAGAGAGGGGTGTTACAAGTTTAGGGTGTGTATCATTATGTGTATCATTGTATATATCCATGTGGAAATGGACCAATTTTGATGTGTATTTTTTCTGTTTGAAAGCTGATGTGATTGAGATGGTACGGGACTATAATAATGGGGACGGGGGGGGGGGGGGGGGTGTCCCAATCGAATGGACCGAGTTTGATGCAATGCCTTTTTTACCCAACTGCATGGAGGGTTATGTGTTTGGGTTTTATGTTTGTTTGTATGTTTCTTAGGCGCATCCTACAGCCTAAACGGCCTGATGGACTTTAATAAATAAGGTATCACTGATTCGTCTTGATCACGAGCGTGCTTTAGAATATATTATAAAGTGCCAAGAAAACTAATATGGCGGCTTAAAGCTGCCATTTTGTATTTCCGACGGAACAAAAAAATACCAAACCTATCGAGTGGGGTATCAAAATGAAAGTCTTTAAAAGACCATTTCAAACATTTATAATTCTTCTAACTAAATTCTAACTAAGCAATTGTCTTTTAAGCTACTTACAAAATTTTCAATTTTCGTTATTAATGTTAACGTATTATACTATAGTCTAATGTTGCAGTTGTTACTAATAAAGTAAACTAAAATATGTAAGTAAAAAAAAACATTAAACATATATCAATACTAGCTGAGCCCCTGGTTTCACGAGCGTCCCTCAGGAACTGTGCAGTTTTACGGGATAAAAAGTAGCCTAGGTGTTAATCCAGGGTATATATCCATTTGGTATGGAGGCAGCCTCCATACCTACATAACTCACAGTGGTGAATGGTCTCCTTTTTTCGACGACAAGATTCAAACTGTTATCCATATCTTCATAAAATCTGTAAAATAGGTGTTAAATAATGATTCATTTTTTATTTCAAAATGAGACAATCATATCAAACGGGTTGTCATATCACAGGACTTTGTACATTTCATAACTAATTGGTTTATTATGAAAAGTAATGTGGTTTTTATAGATTTTAAAATAAAAAATGGGGGTTACTCACGTATATTAGCCGAGTTATTCCAACTATAGTTTTAACCACATCTGAATATTTTAGTTAAGTTTTACACTTCATAGTTACAGGCCAAAATGTTTGGGTAATTAGACTATACCTTTGATCACAATCTCACCAGAGGAGTGACTAAAAATGTTATTAAACATAGCTACTACTTTTACCTACAATATGATTACATTTCTTTTTACCAGAGATCTAATTAAAAGTGGAAAGATTAGGTACCAGACCGGATCCACGGGCGTGGAATAAATTAGGTGCAACGCACAGAATTGGCCTTCTTTGGCCGATCCAACAAGTGGTGTTTGTGTTAGCATTGATTTTTCGTGAGAACTTGACAGAATTAACACAACTAACAAGGTCCAGACCTAGCTTCGATGTGGCGACCAATTGGCATAGCATTGTGCAAGTTAGTATGGGAGGTTTGGGCGTACGAGCAGAAAGGCATAATATCTTGGGTGCTTCACTTTCGATTTTACTCCGTCTTTTTAAACCCTTCTTGGTTGTTGATGCACTTGAGGCACGACTACCTTGGGAATGTAAATGTGTGGGTGTATGCCTTTTTTTTTCTTTTTTTTTTATTATGTTGAATGACAAGCCGAGCTGGTCGCTCGCCTGATGGTAAGCGTCACGCCTGTCCATAACAGTTGCAGTGCCACCCAGAACTTTGGTTGCAAAGTCCTGCGCGTCACTGCACTGCGCTCGTCACCCTGAGACATTGGTTGTTAAGTCTCACTGCCCAGTAATTTCTCTGGAAACATTGCCCTTTAAACCAAAACACAGAAATGTTTACACACTTCTGCTTGGCGGTTGAATATCTGACAAAGGTGTGGTACTTCCCCAGGCGGACTCTTGCGTAAGAGGCCACCACTACAGAACAACAACAACAATACAACTACAGCCTGGCGTGTAGTTGTATCTAGTCCAATTTTGTTTACTTGTTATTAAAGTATGACATATCTTCCCCCATTTAACAAGATCTATGCGGGTTACAAACTAGTTCAGCTCTTTACTGTTAGTTGAGTTTATAGGACAGACAGTAATAGTATCTCTTCCTGGCGAGACCACTAACCCTACTGCATTCCAATACCTTCTCCTTCAGTAATCAATACTATCAGTTAACCTTGACTTAAGTTACATTCCGATAGTGACCGTAAATTATAAATTTTAGATGTGGATTGCATATATTTATCTGCTCCCCCGGTTTGCGTTGCGACGAGTTTACGCATCACATAATTTTTAACATTTACTTAGATAGATTATGCTTTTTTGCAGACAGTATGACGAAACGTGGTGAAAAATTGGATAAATTGGTGACCAAAGCTGACAACTTGGCGACTAGTGTAAGTACAAAAAACTCATTTTTTCATATAGCAATATATAGTTTACCGACTTGCGAGTGATTAATAATAATGCATCAAATGATTTTGTGTTAGCACAATCAAATTTATTGATAATAATATATTACAGTCTAGTCTAGTCATAAATGTAAATAAAGCAATAAGTACGAAAAAGTCTGTAAGAAGATAATTTAAAAAAATGGTCTAGGGTACTTAAAATAAGCTACTGAACAAGAATATAACATTTTTAAAAATCTGTCTGTCAGTTTGTTTGTCTGTATGTTTGTTCGCGCATCACGAAAAACTACTGGACCGATTGTGACGCGGTTATCACTGTTGGATAGCTTAGGGTTTGACTTAAAAACTGGTGTACTTGGTATCTCAATCCGATGAGTAGAAGCTAAGCAATTGATAAAAATATTTTTGACGACTGAAAGAAATTTGATCAAATGTTTGGTAAGTATTTTGTTATTTTAGGTCCTGGAATGGCACATAGAGTAATTTTAACCAAGTGAAATGTCGCGCGTGCGAAGCCGCGTGCACCAGCTAGTTAATGTATAAACTAACGCAAGGGCGGATCCAGCGTTCGAGTCAGGCGGGGGGGCTCACGCTGAACGGGTTCCAAAATTATACAATACTAACTATTGCCCGCAGTATCAATCGCGTAGCCTATGCCACTCGAGAATAGTTTAGCTTTGAATCAATTTTCAAAATCAGGCTAGTTATAATCTCATACAAACAAACACAATTTTTACCTAAAATTTTGAGCCACTTACATATATTTTTATTGTGTTATGTAGTTATGTGAAAAAAATGAAATGTATGATCGATCTTCTATGATCCCAATCATGCTATAAATCCAAGGAAGCGCGAGCGTAGCGAGCGCGAAAATTTTGAGCAACACATACATTTATTAGTGTAGTTATATAAAAAAAACTGAACGTTTATGATCACATAGAATGTGTACAAAACATATAATATTATTAAGAAAGCGCGAGCATAGCGAGCGCGAAAATTTTGAGCTATTTCCATTATATTATACGAATGTGGAAACAGAATAATATACCATTTAGCAGACGCAAGTGTAGAGTACGCGAAAATGTTCGGTTAAATTCCTCAGCTTGCGGAAATAGGTAATATCATAAAGTCGCAAAGCTAGCGCAAAAATGTTGAACTATTTGTGTTCGTGTGTGTGAAGTCAGATGAAAATTACTATGGATCCACTGAGTATTCTTGAAATGTTTGTTAAAACTGAAGGAAAACAAGATGCGCTTTATCCTTCATTCAACAAGCAATAACAGAACAAGGGTGCGAGTATAGAGAGCGCGAAAATTTGGAGTTATTTCTAGTAAGTTTGTGTTTCATCACATCATGATTATTATTATAAAGGCGCGAGCGCAGCGATCGCGGGAATTTTGAGATATTAGTATTAGTGGAACAAATAAACATGATTACAAAACATACGAAAATAACAAAAAACTTTGGTTGAAATAAGCCCAGGGGGAGTCATGACCCCCATGCCCCCCCCCCCCTCGATCCGCGCTTGAACTAACGCACACTGCAGTAATAAATAATTCATGCAATAGAATAAGAACGATGTTTTCCTTGTAACAATAGGTATGGCAAGACTAGGCATACATAACCCACGGTAATAAGGCACCTGTCCCAAAAAATAAATACAATGTTGACTGCCGCAACAAAAAATAATAGTACAGCTGCCATACTCATAATCAATTAAATCACTTGTTTTCTGTAGATTTTGGCAAATGAATAGTTGACAATTGAAGACTGGCTGAAGAGTCTGGACAACACAAAAATCTATAAATTTGTTATTCACTTGATGCTTATGTAACCTACTTTGCTGCGTGTCTTTACCTATGCAACAATAATAGTTGCATCAATATCCAGTTGAAACGAGGATGTTGTATGTTTATCTGAATATAACTCAAGCCTTACGATTTATGCAGGTGTTTGTTGCCAGTAAAGGCAACAAACAGACTTAGTTAAGATGAAGAAGAATGAAATAAGAAATAATTAAGATGCCAATTTTTGAAAAAGTTTATTGATGTCATATCTCAAAAAGCAAGTAACATTCATAAAGGTTAAGTTGTGCTCATATGATCGGAACTAAGCTGGTGCATCACTCCTTAAGTTTTGGACGTTGACTTACCCTTTATAATTATTATAATTAATTTTCAATGTTTACAAAATAATAAAGCAACATATAGCTATCAGCTCTAAACTTAAATTAGATGTTACATATTTTAGATTGACGGTCTCAAATCAATGAAACAACATATAAAAAAATATGCATGAGCATTCATAAATTTGGTTCAATGCAACACGTGGGGAATATTATAACTCATAGGACTGAAATTAACTAAATACAGATAAAATATGCATGAGCATTCATAAATTTGGTTCAATGCAACATGTGGGGAATATTATAAGTCATAGGACTGAAATTAACTAAATACAGATAAAATATGTATGAGCATTCATAAATTTGGTTCAATGCAACACGTGGGGAATATTATAACTCATAGGACTGAAATTAACTAAATACAGATAAAATATGTATGAGCATTCATAAATTTGGTTCAATGCAACATGTGGGGAATATTATAAGTCATAGGACTGAAATTAACTAAATACAGATAAAATATGCATGAGCATTCATAAATTTGGTTCAATGCAACATGTGGGGAATATTATAAGTCATAGGACTGAAATTAACTAAATACAGATAAAATATGTATGAGCATTCATAAATTTGGTTCAATGCAACACGTGGGGAATATTATAACTCATAGGACTGAAATTAACTAAATTCAGATAAAATATGCATGAGCATTCATAAATTTGGTTCAATGCAACACGTGGGGAATATTATAACTCATAGGACTGAAATTAACTAAATTCAGATAAAATATGCATGAGCATTCATAAATTTGGTTCAATGCAACACGTTGGGAATATTATAACTCAGGACTGAAATTAACTAAATACAGATAAAATATGCATGAGCATTCATAAATTTGGTTCAATGCAACACGTTGGGAATATTATAACTCAGGACTGAAATTAACTAAATACAGATAAAATATGTATGAGCATTCATAAATTTGGTTCAATGCAACACGTGGGGAATATTATAACTCATAGGACTGAAATTAACTAAATTCAGATAAAATATGCATGAGCATTCATAAATTTGGTTCAATGCAACACGTGGGGAATATTATAACTCATAGGACTGAAATTAACTAAATTCAGATAAAATATGCATGAGCATTCATAAATTTGGTTCAATGCAACACGTTGGGAATATTATAACTCAGGACTGAAATTAACTAAATACAGATAAAATGTTGCAGTTTAGAAATATCAGTAAGTAAATGAATATGGCAATGCAATTGGGTAGGAATAAATTCGAAAGGCAAGCCTAGGGAAGATAGGGAGGATTCAGCTGGGATGGGCAGCATTTGGTAAACTACGTCAGGTATTCTTGTCATCCATACCACAGCCTAAAAACGAGTCTTCAACGCGTGCGTTCTACCAGTTATGACCTACGGAGACGAAACGTGAACACTTACAGTGAGGCAGGTCGAGTTTTAGAGCGGAGACCGCGTTTAGGCAAACGAAGTTTAGGGCGTCCGCCTGCCAGGTGGTGTGAAGACGTGCGGAAGGCGGCTTTCAGCGACTGGATGAGAAGAGCCGAAGATCGGGCTCAGATGCGTTCACAAGGAGAGGCCTACATCCAGTAGTGGACAGATATGGGCTAATGATGATGATGATGATGAGTAGATAAATTAACACAGTTCAATTCCGCAGTTATCTGATAAAATTCTAAAAGTTGCAGTACACGCAATAGTCTTACAGTCACTGTAATAAAACATAGTATAGTTTATATTGCAAAAGCACACGAAACAGCCGAACAAGTGAAAGCCAAGCATCGTCCATATATCGCCTCGAATCAACATATACCATGGCGGCTAAAGCACAGCCTAAACCACCGAGAGATTTGAAATTTGGAGGAAATATTTATAATATTTCTTGAGTACCTTAGGGGTGCAGTAGGGAGATTTTGCAATTGGGTAAAGAGGGTGGCAAAGTTTGCACGCGGGCAACGCCGCGGGGTGCAGCTAGAAAGTAATAAATTTTGAAATTACTTTCACCGTGGTGCGGGTCATGACGTCACAACGCTAGTAAACAACAAGAGGTTGCTAGGGTTGCTATTCCGTTTTCAGGAAATGACGTAAAATGTCATAACAAGGCCAGCAATGAAACTTAGAGCGTTTGTGATCATGTGACTATGTCATCAAAATAAAAGATTTTAAAATTAACTTATTATTTGCATTTATAAATAAGTAATATTTTTACCAATAACACAGTCTGAAGTCAATCGTCTTCAACTTGTGCGTCCTACCTGTTACCACAGAATAAGTTATTACATGTTAAGACATACGGAGCCGAGACGTGGACTCTCACGAAACTACTAGTTCACCAAGTTAATGTTGCTCAGCGGGCTACGGAAAAAAAAGTGTGGAGTGGCAGTGGGCTGGCCATATTTGCCGAAATACCGATAACCGTTGGGATAGACGTGTTCTTGAGTGGAGACCGCGACTCGGCAAACGTAGTGTAGGGTAAATGGAGCGACGACATACGTAAAGTGGCTGGCAGCAGTTGGATTGGGCTCAGTGGCGTGCTATGAGAGAGGCCTATGTCCAGCAGTGGACTGTCATGGGCTGACTGATGATGATGATGAATATTTTTACTAAAAGTAATCAAACATAGCTGTTTGAGTGAGTTATTATTCAGTTTGACAACAATTACGGATATATTTTCACTATAGTTAAAAAGCTTATTTATGACTAGCTTTTCTCAGCGACTTCGTCCGTGCGGACTACAGTTTATCGTCATAAAAAGTAACCTATGTCCTTCCCCTGAGTTCAAACTATTTCAACATCAAATTTTACCAATATCGGATTAGCCGTTTAGTCGAGAAAAATATTTGTATGGATATAATAACTATATTTTCTGGAGATTACATAGTTTTATATTTAAACGGGACTTAATCGCGCTGAAAACTTGATCGTTTCGATCACGTTGCATTGATCGTGGTCACGAGAAGATCACTATCAATGCAACTTGATCATTCGAGATTATGCGAAAATTATGCTAAGAAGATTATGATTCTGGAGATTATGCTAAGGCGTTACAAAAGCACCTTACTAATATCATCATTTAATATACGGTTTTTTCTGTTTACAGTCAGTATCCTACCGGGCGACCTCAAGAACCTTGCAGCGCTCGCTATTTTGGAAGAACATCAAAATGTACGTGATCATGGCCATTGTAGCAATCCTAGCCGTGTACCTGATCGGTGCGATGGCATGCGGCGGTCTCAAATGGAGCTCGTGTGTCGGTTAGCTTACGTTTAGTTGTTAAGAGGTCTGTTTCAAAAATCATTCGTCTTAGAACGATAATGCCTTATAAGCATATTGACAAATTAATCCGTAATAAACGTGTCGTTTCTTTTCATTCTTAACATTGAAATTATTGATTTAATATAATTTACCACTACCATTGTACAGCAAGGAACGTGCCCGGACGTGTGTGACAATTTATGAAGTATCGACGTAAATCAAAACTCTAGCCGGCCGGGGGGGCAATGGATCCACCGGCATATAACGTCCGGTTCTTAAACGGCCTTTCTTATCGGGTCGGACTGGGCGCCTGTGTGGTGGTAGATGCGTTCTGTATAAAACTACCGAGTTCTTTAAACAAAAAAAAAATTGCAAATCTTAGGAATGTCTGGCATTGAAAACGGCTTCGGCAAATATATAGAGATAGGATATAGTGAAGCGGCACGACAGTGATAATTATAGCATTGTGCATTATCAATTCTACCAATGTCTATCCATGCTAATTTAATATACCTACTTGTAAATGAAAAATATTTATCCTTACTACTGCCGTGGTATCTCTTCAAACTTGTCGAAAGCTGTGTAGGCCAAAATTTTGTCTTTGTTTGTGTTCAAGAGACGTTATCAAACAAGAGGGAATAATAGAAAAGGATTCATATCGCCTTGACGCCACTGTGCTGCTATAATACCACATACATGTCAGACAGACGGTTTTGCGACCCAAGTGTATAATTACAAATGGTTACATAAAAGTCCAGACGCGACACTTGAGTCGTTTCATTTTGATAGGTACAGTTATACAGGTTTATAAATATCAAGAGACTCCTCAAATGCTATTCCGTTATCTACTGTTTTAATCAAAATCAATAGCTGAATCCGAATGAGATCTTATCTATAAACCTGAAACAGTGCTATACATTTTACCACGTTTTTATTAAGTCACTTTCTTGTTTGTCTGTCGTTCCGGGTGGAATCTTGTAACTCAAATTTCGAGCACTTCTCGTTTAGCTATCCGGCTGAATGAAACTTTCAGGGTAGCTCACAAATGGATGAGAAAACAAATCTAAAACAAAGAAGAAATTAAAATAAAATAAGCTTGTTTCACAAATTAACATTATGAAGTGGTGTTATCCTGGTGTATGATTCCGTTGAAACAGACCTTGTTACTATACACTATAAAGACTATAATACTACATGTTAATTTCTAAAACATTTATTCACCTCACATTATACAACAATATCAATAATTATTATAATCAATATTGTTAGTACATACTCAGTTTAAGATATAAATAGGATATCATTTCGCTAAAACAATTTAATTGCAACTGTGTTCTGATTGCAATTAATCACGAGATGACCTATTGATATTTAAAACTGAATAATTATGAAAGTTTGAATATTATTATTGTTAAATTTTAAGATAAAAGACTCTGAAGTGGTATGAAACATTAGTACAAAGTTAAATCAAGGCTTTGCTTTGTGAATTTGGTTAAAAATATATTTATTCCAAGTAATATATTTTATACTGCTTCAGATTCGACAGATAAAAGCACGAGTGAAAGATAAATCGTATTATTAGCTTACATTTAAATAAAAATAAACCTGCTTGACTGGACGCCAATAATGTTAGACATTTTATATAACTGGTTAAGCGTGTTCGGAGGCATTGTAGCAAAAGATCCATAGTCGCATCATAGGTGTGACCTTGTATGTTTGAATGTGAAATGCGGGCGAAGCAAAAATTAGAAATTATATAATTTTTTTTATACTATTTCATTTATATTTAAGGCATGGTTTAATTTTCATAACAAAAACTGCAAAAACTGTAAATTGGCTGAAATCAGAACTAAGGTAACCTTCTATGTTTCAATGGGTTTAAAAATGCTGGCGAAGCAAATATTGGAAATTATATTTTATTTCATACTATTTTATTAATGTTTTATATTTATATTTAACGCATGGTTTAATTTTCACAGCAAATTAAATGCCGATTTTGATATATAGTGCGACCAAAAACTGTAAATTGTCTGAAATCAGAAATAAGATTTTTTCAATGTGTTTTATGTTAATGATGATGATTAGAATAAACCGTAATGAGATGGTATACTTAGACGTGAATCTTTTTAAACTTGAAGGAAAGAAAGTAAATATGAATAGTTAATAACTGTCGCGTGTGTGGTTGACGTTTCTATTGTGTATTCATTCATGAAGTGGCCTGAGGACATGCGACCGCTTTAATGAATAAAAACTCCTACAGAAATGCGTCGGTATTTCGGTCAAGTTCATAGGTGATCGTGTCGGGGGGGATTTCATACAATATTAAAGAAACCTAATTATTTTTAGCGACATAAAAAAAACTCTTTTCAACCAAACGTTATAACACCGATGTAAAGCACAGCAGAAAGAAAAGTTTATTAAAATCTAATTACTATATTGCCTGAAAAAAAACCTACATTAATTGCATCTATAGAATAGTAGCAGTTTTTGTGGTAAACATCATTTTAATGTGTTCGTTTTCAAGTACATTAGTTTTTGCGGAAACTTGGTATTTTATTTAGTTAAGGCAGGCTCTTTTCCCCGGCTGGCGGGAGTTGTGGACATATTTGGATGGGAGTTGTGGACATATTTGCATGGGAGTTGTGGGCATATTTGGATGGGAGTTGTGGACATATTTGGATGGGAGTTGTGGACATATTTGGATGGGAGTTACCAATGAAACGTTACGAACTGAAAAACAATAACAAGCATTTAATGTAAAACATTTTATCTTGCGGATGTGCGAAGACCGAAACTTGATTTTAATTAATTCGCTCTATAGAAAATAATAACAAAGATAATGCTAAAATTGTTAATAGAAATGGAATTGGTAATAGATATCAAACTCATACCGCTTTGCGAATTTCACCGACTACGGAGGTTATGTTTTTGGGCTGTATGTATGTGGGTATGTTTGTATGTTCTTTTGGCGCGTCCTACAGACTAAACGGCTTAATTGATGTTGAAAAATTAGGTATTATTGGATTCGTTTTGATCACGAGAGGCATAGGATATATGAAATACTTAGAAAACCAATACGGCGGCTTAAAGCTGGCATATTGTATTTCCGAGGTCTTTAAAAAGACCATTTCAAAAATATATAATTTAAAGCTGCCTTGAACCTAAAAAAAATTAGACCGACCTCACAACGAAAACTCTTTGGCCGAATTAATTCGTTTGCGGTGAACTAAAAACTTAATTATAATAAAAAAACAATAATCCCGATTGCGAACATAACTAAAAGAAGATATAAATTAAAAAAATAAAAAACACGCCTGCCTTGCCAAAAAAATAACTTGTGCAATAAATTATATAGATACTGATGAAATTTGCTTATCAAGGTGAATTTGATGCCCATATTGTACCATTGCGAAGAAAAAAAAAACACTCTTGAACGCCAAATTCACTTTAAAAAAATAGCCTATGTTACTCGGGCGGATGTAAGGATTCTACGATACCTCAAACGTATAAATTTAAAAGTTACGGTGGAATAAAGAAACTCACACACATGCAAACATAAATAAATACTAAAAACATTACACTCCTTTTTTGGGCAGTCGTGTAAAAAGGCAAACACTGCATCTTATATTTCAAAATCAAGAATCTAACTATAGATTGTTTTCCTCTTTGTGGTTTTATTCGTAGTCGGATTTTCATTGTTTTTTTTACCTATGAAAAAAAAACCTATGAAATCCTAAAATTTTTCACCCGAGATGTATCACCTATCCCGCGCTACTTGCACACGTATAAGAAGGACAACAATTTTACGATAAGAGGGCCTTAATAACCAAATGATTAGACGATGATACAACAAAAAAACTTATTGAAATAGTAGGGCCCATTGTTTTTTTTATATAGGTACAAGCATATTACTTTACAAATTTTTGGTTTTATTTTGGCTAACCTGTTCTAAACTAAGTATAGGAGTTTATTTTTTACATAAATTATTAAAACTGAGCATATAATGACATTTGAAAGTATTTCCTGAGTTTAAAGGATGAGGCCTGTTTTTCACGCATTTTAAATTTAACCTGAGGAATCTAACTGCGACATCTCAAATACGCCTGCACGTGGAAAAGAATCAATCAGTCATTCTGCTTTTTTTTCTTGTTTCCTCCGTTGTTTTAACTTAATTTATTGTAAAATTTGATTAAACTGCTATACTGTTCTGTAATGTTGTAAATTATTATTGAGATGTAAAGGCTCCTTTACACGATCGCCTATGGCTATTTGCTAGCTTAACATTTCCGCTATTATTGACAGTAGGTATTGAAAATTGCCGCTATGAACATTTAATAAGGAAATTTGCTACCTACTCGTAATCGCTCCTCATTGTAATTACGGTTAATTGTGTAAAGGTCCTATTAAATTGTATTTATTTTAAATAATGTATTTTTAGTGTGATGGGAATATTTATCTAGAATGTATCGAAATGGCGAAATATCGAGGGTTTGTTTCACAATGTACTATTTAAATGGCTAGTAATAATCCAACACGCAAATTATGTGGAAGATTGAACTTTCGGTTATCTTCTTAAATTGCGTTTCATAATATTTTTTCACTTTTACTATAGAATAAAAAAAAACTCTTGTCTTTTGCATAAGTTAAACGGATAGCGAACTGGAAACGCCAGTTCATATCAGTCGCAACCCGCTGACAGCATATCCGTATCAAAGGCTGTGTCGGCGGGTTAGTCGGCGACTTTATTGTGGAGTCTTCCATTAGAGTCCGACAACTGGTATCTTCGTTATCCAACTAATAACGTTTTACTTGATCTAATTTCTAATCTTTATCCGATGGTTATCCTCTTTAGTGATTGCTAAACACAAGCACTGTGTTTTTATAAAAGATTAGTTACTAATAGCTTACCCGGAACTTTACTAGGACATTATGAAACAAACGCTTAATGATATTTTATCCTTCAGTTAACAATTATTGAAAGATTGTGAAACAATTTATTTCTTTGTGGATTTATCAAGTAGCATCGAAGCATTGTTTGATAAAATGTGGTATTTGATTACTATTGCACTGTTTGTATTTTATATGTTTTGTGTTATTTAGCGAGATTTAATCATTTAATTTATTATTAGTTCATGTACTCCTCCATTGGACTAATCAGCTTTCAAATTGCTATATATTTTTGTTGATGCTATTATTTCAAAAAAGCATGTAATTTATTTTGATTTTCTATTTAACTTTATTTTTTGGTCAATATTAAACTATATTTATTCATAATGACAAAGGTTGATTGCTCTAAAAAGTAAATTATAGGACAACTTTCTACGAAAACTTTTGCGAATATCAAAAAAACAAAAGAAAAAATGTAATTTAACATATTTATAATTTTTCTTAGATCATGTTTAGCAGGTCACAGCTAAAAACCCAATTGTATATAAATTGTTCAGTCAATACTGAAAAAAGATTTAAAAACCGTTACATCCCAATTAATGTAGGCTTTAACAACGAGGCAACTGATAATAATTCTAATATTTCTTATAGCTTTACATTAGACAAGAACATACCTACATACATTTTTCTAAAGAAAATTATGTCCACCACTGGATGGGCCAGAATGTGAACCTGTTTTTATGGGTACATATATCTTTCGCTCTAACTCACGGAAGTATTCTACATGTAGAAGAATAAATAGCTCCGTTTGTTACAGCGATGGATTTGTATCCATCGCGTGTTTTTATTATGTGACCAAGTGATGTGTTAATACGTGATAAGTGAGTATTTTCGTTGATTTTAATCGGCCTTTGTAATTTCTGTACACTTTAACTGCACAACTCGGCATTTTTCATAACTCAATTTATTTGACGACTAGTACGTTTCCAGTGACGGCACGACTAACACTGAGGGTCGGGGATGGATGTGGAGGTGAAGAGTTCTCAATTTTTCGACGCGTTCAGTGTTCCTTCAGTCTCTAGACATATAGTTCATCAAAGGGTGGACCTTTTAATAAGCCGGGGCCACACGGCAAGTCCAATATTATTATCTCTACATTATTGATATTAGGATGTTCAGTTGTCTCACATATCGATTTTGTATGCTAAGCGATTGTGTTTATTAAAGACTAAAAGTATTGTGATATTCAGCGTTATAATCAATTACGGATTAGTGTAATAATAATTGTATTTGTTTCATATGTATAAAGATATGTTATAAACTTATAGGTTAACGATAATATTGTTTTATTTTATCTGTATACAAACCTGTGTGTAGTTAAGTGAAGTTAAGTACTTAAACAGGGTGTCTAGTTTCTGGAAAAGTCAGGGAAGCTCAATGTTGTTAGGGAAAATCAGCGAAATCGAGGGGGTCACCTGGAAAGTCGGGGCAAAAAAGATTTTACACTGTTTACTCCATACAATCCCATTAATTGTAAAATGAGGGATATATTTCATGCTCTAGTTTCTAATAAATGTTTGTTTCTCAAACAATTAATAAATGCATTGTAAGAAAAATTTACAAAATATGTAGGTTATGAAATGAATAATTAGATTACATTATTTATCGTTATTTTATAAAAAAAATAACAAAAATTTGCTTCAAAATGATTATTTTGACTGAGGTCAGGGAAATTTGGCAAATGGTCAGGGAATCATTATCATCATTCATTATTTCAGCCTTTCTAAGTCCACTGCTGACCATAGGCCTCCCCCAAAGAGCGCCATGACGAGCGCCCTTGTGCCACCTCCATCCACCGACTTCCAGCGATGGCTACAATGTTTGTGGTGGTCAGGGAATAATCAGGGTTTTATTATTAGAATTTTCTTGGACATCCTGTTAAAGATAGATGTTTGAGAGTTATAGAATAGAGAGAGTTGTAGGATACCTATCGTTCAAGAAAACCAAGAAAAACGGTTATGATTTAGAAAACCATAAATGCTTTTTATTTTAGTTTTTCAATCTAGCCTAGGTATAGTTTAATTAGTGAATGACAAAAATGACATGAAATATTGAAGTTTTAGTGCAAGTAAGGACTAGGAACATTCTATTTCACTTTAAGATTTTTCTTTTTCACGAAAATGGGGGTCAATTTAAGATCATTGAAATGTTTTTCACTTCTCGTGCTCATAAACAAGAATGTTTAAAAATACTCGTGAAGTTATTTTTATGCTGGCAGTAAGCAGACTAATACTGCATTTAGTCTAGTGCATAAAAGTGTTTCCTGCCTAATGTTTCAAGAAGAAAGTTTAAAAAAAAGTGGCGGGAAAGAAGTTCTCGTCTTGTCTTAGCAGTTTGCAAACATGAAATAATAACTAGTCATAACACATTTTAATGGAAATAAACGCATTGAAATTTGTTCAGCATATATTTTCGCCAATATCAAGACAAATTTTAAAACGTATTTAAATTTCATGCATTGCGTAAGCGGGAAAATAGTCTATCATAGATAGTCTAACATAATGACGTGATAATGACTGATATTCTGATGGTTATTTGTGGATTTTAGTAGTTCCAAGTTGGATCTACTAGTACCAACACCGACAAAGGACAGTTAGGGACAAACCAGACGCTCCCGCAGTCCTAATCCTTAATCCTTCCGGTTCGTGAAATGTCAATTGTCTACACTAATATTATAAAGAGGAAAGATTGTTTGTTTGTAATGGATAAACTCAAAAAACACTGACCCGATTTTAAAAATTCTTTCTCTTATAGAAAGCTACATTATCAAGGAGTAACACTAGCAGTTTTTTTAAAATTCCAACTGATTTTACATTATTGCCTGTCATGTTTTACAATGTAACCTGTCAAATTTTGCATTAATTCGATTACTTTATTTACGGAACGTTGCCATGGAAACGAAATCATAGAACATTTAATAATCATTGACTTAGTCTATACTAATAATACACGAAATAATAACAAGTCTGTCATGTACGTGAGTAATAATGCAGTTGTCTATGGACAAAAGTACTGCTGCGAATGATTTTGAATTACGCTTGCTGGCGTTTTTTTAAAAGTTACGACTGGTATAAAAATGCTAAAAGTAAGAAAATTGCCCACGGCAATTTACCGATAAACTCTAAAAACATTAACCGTTTTTAAAAATTCTAGACGTAGCGTAGACATTTCACGACAAACAAACGGCCGTGCGCGCTGACACAGACCCAATCAGTTTATTAAACCAAAGGAGGTTGAATACGCTTGCTGGCGTTAAACCTTTTAATGAGAAAAGATTTGATTATTGTATATTTGTTTGTAATAATACTACGCTGTTATTACAAGTATCAGCGTAGTATTATTAGGTGTTCTGTGGTAACACGACGCACAGAGCGACATCAGACAAATTAATGTTTTTGTGATCTTTAATTCGGTATAAATCGTGTGGCGTAGACGTTTCACGACAAACAAACGACCTTGCGCCTCGACACAGCCCTATCCAGTTTTTAAACCCAAGGAAATTGAATTACGCTTACTTCCCACACGGTTTTTTAAATCAAAGGAGGTTGAATTACGCTTACTGGCGTTAAACCTTTAAACAGTAAACGTAATTCAATCTCCTTGCGTTAAACAGAATAATACTATAAACAAAATGGTACGTCATTAAAAACTTAAAAACGAAACATTATACTTAGCAAATGCTATAAAGGTTTCTCTGTGTACTCAATAAAGTTTATTGAGGAAGCACAAACTAACTAGAGGAGATAGGAAGTAATAGCAAAGAATAAATAATTGGTACACATACAATAATAAGGAATTGTTGTTACATTTAAGTTTGTGTAAATAATGTATTTAGTATAAGGAATTGTTACAAAATGTTTGTGCAAATTAAGTATTTAATGTAAGGAATTGTTCTTACGTTATATTTGTGCAAATAAACATTTTGTGTAAGAGAAATTATTGTTGTTCTATATGTCCAAATAAAGTACCTACTAATTTTATCTTTCTATATACCCGTGCGAAGCCGGGGCGGGTCGCTAGTATCTAATAAACTGTATCCCAAATATTTGCATGGCTGAGATTAAGCAATACTTTCTATGTCTCAAATCCTTACGCGGTCTGATTCGATTCATGCTCGCACACATGACGCGTAACATCTCAAGATATATGGGCAGGATAGGCGGGTTCCTAGTGCGAATGATTCACCCTCCATTTAAGAGTTCATTGCTAATACTGTCCAGTCATCGTACTCTACGACTCTAGAGTTCGCTACGTATGGGCGAAGCTGCTGAACTTTTAATTACTCGTGCGAGCTGACATACTGTCTGCGTATCCTACGATAGTTACTACGAGTACGCTACCGGGTTGGATTGATCCCCGTTCCCGCGTCCGAGGGTGCATCCCCCGCCCGACCTTCCCGCGCTCGGTTGCGTTCCCGCGGCAATCGCGCGCCAACCTCCGCCGCGAGAGGGCGTCGCGTCCGTATCCGCGGTAAGCGTAAAACACGCACGTGCTGCACACATCGAACCCTCTACCTCTGTGTGAGTGACCGCCTGAATTATTCCGTGTCAATACGCCGATGCGTGGCTAACATACAAATCGCGCGGCACGTCGTGTGCGAATGAATAATATGTTTGTTCATGGGCATTGTGTTGGTGCTCCTGAGGGACCGGCGGCGATTGATACGAAGGATGCGGTGTAAATCATAATTTTGAATCGTGGTTTTCAACATTTTTCTCATAACAATATACCTACCCGCATTTATCTGGTCAAAGCACCAGAGGCGGCTAAGCTTTTAATCCAATTAGAATCCGTAAACTTTGTTTTTAAATTTTGTCGGTGCTTTTGATTTGTGACTGAGTTACCGAGACGCTGATAATCCTTTACTAATATTAATTATGTCTCAGAAGCCAGTCCTTAGAACCTTGTCCATTTGGATACGTCCAAATCGAGGGACGATGTATTACCGTCATACATATTCATTGTTCATACAAAGCGGAGTTGGGCTTTGATTGAGCGTGTCTTTGAAGCTTGCTGCATACATTAGACGCACCTATTTAATAGGTAGGCATTTATATCGGGCACTCTACACATATTATTTGGCTTCATCCAATGTTTTGGCGCCCATTAAGTTGCGTGCACGTCCTCTTGTTATAAAACGCACGTGCGCGCGTGTGCGTGAGCCCGCGGTCGTCTAATCCGGTCGACAGGAAGCGAGGAGTCGGTGTCGATTTTAGGGAAGGTTACATTAGGAACGGTTCACAGGTCATTGTTCTTTCACGTCGAACCGCTCTTTTTGTTCCGCGACAAGATAAATGACCAATGTTTGTGCTTGAACGCCTTTGTTGCGTTGCGTCATAAATATCAGGCCAGCCTACATTAGATAAATTGAACACAGCCATTTAGGTGAATGATAGCTTTGAGCTTCAATTCTCCCTCAGTAGAGGGAGAAAGTTAAGTGCTTATTAGTTTTGTAGGAAATTATCCCCGAACATGTCGTTATAATTATTCGGCAACCTATTCTTGGAAGTCACCTTTCCATTCAGGGAAGTTTACCATAATTGTGTTTTCAGTCGAATTTTAGTTTAAGTACAAAGATTATATTATTGTGTTCAAGACTGCTATGAATTGTTTTCTCATCATTATTGAAATAGGTAGCTAATAACTTATTATCACACTCTTAAGTAAGGTACCTGCCTACCTATTGACATAATTTTGATAACAACAGCTATATCCATAATCATTAGGTACAGGTACCTAAATATACCTATCTACACACTAAAATAGGTAGCTAATAACGTATTATCACACTCTTAAGTAAGGTACCTGCCTACCTATTGACATAATTTTGATAACAACAGCTATATCCATAGTCATTAGGTATACAAGTACCTAAATATACCTATCTACATACTAAAATAGGTAGCTAATAACTTATTATCACACTCTTAAGTAAGGTACCTGCCTACCTATTGACATAATTTTGATAACAACAGCTATATCCATAGTCATTAGGTATACAGGTACCTAAATATACCTATCTACATACTAAAATAGGTAGCTAATAACTTATTATCACACTCTTAAGTAAGGTACCTGCCTGCCTATTGACATAATTTTGATAACAACAGCTATATCCATAGTCATTAGGTATACAAGTACATAAATATACCTATCTACATACTAAAATAAATTCACCTTGAGTAACATTCAAAAACGCAAATTCAAAAACATTCAAAAACTAGGCTTCTGACCGTGGGTTACACATAGGTAGGTATCGACCGCGTAGGTTATACCCGAATCCAATAAATCTTTTCCATACCGTAGCAAATATGGTTATTAGATGTACCTTGCTTTAGCACCTAGCGATAAGTCTCTTCCGAAACCAAAAGCAAAGCCCATCAACAAATTACAGCACGAAACGAATCGAAAGCTCAACATGGGTTAACCGTGCCACAATGACTCTTTAAAAGATTTTTCAAAGCATTATTGAGTGAGAAATGGAATAGTGCCGAGAGAACCGCCAACATGGACGACTCTTCACCGGACCTGTCGCTGAAGCTGCGACGGGGGTCGAGTGACTCCCGAGAGTCTTTCTACATGGACTTCGCGCAAGGCATCGACTCTGATATCGAAGAAGTGACGACGATAGAGCGGGTCATCCCCGAGCATCCTGGCGGAAGGGCCGAAGGCGACGCAGACACGCTGGCGACGCCGTCCGGGCTTGATGAGAATAAGGAACTGGTACCATGGTAAGTAGTCTACATAGTAATTTTACCAATATTATTTTCTTCGATAACCGTTGGGGTAAACGTGTTCTTGAGTGGAGACCGCCACTCGGCAAACGTAGAGTTGGACGCCCTCACCAGATAAGTGGAGCGACGATATACGCAGAGTTGGAAAACATAAGGTGAATGTCCGGCTCAGTAGCGTGCTTTGGGTGAGGCCATTTCCAGCAGCGGGTTGATGATGATGATGAACATCATCAATATTATGTTTCTAAGTATATTAAATTTCTTTTAAACTGAGTAAAGAAGAGTTCAGATGGTATTGTTCCTGAAATTTTGATAAAACAGACAAATAATTATCTGAACCAAAAAATGGCTACAATATATTTACTACAAAATAACTAGAGGGAGTCCGGACTCCGGGAGACTTGAACCCCTTTTTATATGCTTCATATTAGCTTCACTTGTATGTTTGTATGTTTGTAACCGACTCCTTTGGACGCTATTTTGAATTAAGAATAGTGTTTGAATTTTTTAAAAAGCGTGGGGTGCTTTTTAAGATATTATCGAAATGATAATCCTTCTTCTCATATCTGTCAATGAAATATTTATAACTATTGACCCATGCACCCCACGCTTTTTTTAAATTCAAACGCTATTCTTAATTCAAAATTATTAAAATTTATTTTGTATTTTTTAGTTTGGTTTTCTATATAAAGCATGTTTTTTAGTTTTTTTAAACTATTATTATACAAACGAGCATAAAATTATTACATTGACTTGAAACTTGACAACTCATAAACGCTTAGAAATCATTGGTGTGAAAGCTACAGTTTTATATTGTTAAGTTTTGATAAGTTCGATAATATTAGCTTAAGCCTTTTTTATAAACGTGGGTTTAAGTTCAAATCTCCCAAACGCAAGGAAGAGATGACCATAAATGTAGGGTGACTTAACTATATAATATTTATAATTTAAAAATGAAGCAAAATACTTTTAATTGTTATTATGTTTATTTTATGTAACAAAAAGTATTCTAACTAAGCATTTTGAGTAGTGAGATCTCTTAATCAGTCTTTATTTATTTATTAGAAAATGTGCAAAATCACATTTTTAAACTGTTAGTATATCTTATGTTTACATTCATGGCATGGGAAATTTTCATTGTCATAATCGGTTAAGCCTACACATGCCTCACGAACATATATTTTACAAGAAATACAATGTCTCATATCAAGACAAACTTCTTCACTTTCGCACACAAAACAATACCAACGATTATTTAGCGTTGATCCTTCACCCCAGTCGCCATCATTCGATTTATCAGCATATGAAATGAGGCTCTCGACTTTAGTTTCGGTTTCACTACTTTTATTCTTTTTTACTTTGATCTCGTAAGTTTTCTTTTTCTTCCTCTCTCTCATCTCCTTCATCCACTATGGGTCAAGTCTCCCTCACCCTTCATCTTCTTCACTTCATCGCTTGCTTATAGGAATTGATTAAAACTTAGAAAAAAACACCCTAGGCTATTTATATTGCTTAAATTTAGTAATTCAAATAGTAAATTTAAATTACTCGAACTAACGTAAAAACTCAAAAAAACTTTATTTTTTCACTTATGATCACCGAAAACGTGTTTACTTCGCTCACAGTCCAACTGGCATAATGGCGGCCAATATGGCGTGGCACACGTCTCAAGCGATTAGCCGGGCATGCTCTAGCCTAGAATGAACCCTATCGCGTGAAATTTTAAAGAGTTATGCGATGTGGCTCATCTCTCCCACCTGAGCAAGTGTCCCCATTTGGAAGAAATTTATGTGGAACTGGCGAAGGTCTACTCTTTCAAATAAAACTTTGTATTGAGTGAACATAACACAAAGAAACAACCACAGTCGAGCAGGTAGCTCGTCTAATGGTAAGCGTCACGCCTGGCCTTAACAATACACTTAAACAACCACATAATACACAGAAACAAACACAGTCGAGCAGGTAGCTCGCCTGATGGTAAGCGTCACGCCTGCCCTTAAAAATACACTGAAACAACCACATAATACACAGAAACAAACAGTCGAGTAGGTAGCTCGCCTGATGGTAAGCGTCACGCCTGCCCATATCAGTTGCAGTGCCACCTAGAATGTTGTATTGCATAATGCACTGCACTACGCTCGCTGAGACATTTGTTTACACAAGTCTCATCTCACGCCCAGTAATTTCGCCGGAAAAATTACTTCTCTTGTTATATTAAATCCAATCTAATGTTTTTAAAATTACGTATACGCCTGCTTCGCGAGAATATATCGGATATGTACCTGCGGATGACGCAGTTTCTTTTCGAGTCCCGTCCAAATATTTCCATAAGAAAATTATTAGATATATCCAATCTTTCTAATCTTTCCATGTAAGGTTTTAGGTTCACTCAGCTCTACATTTACTCGACGGCAGCCCGGAGCGAAGTCCTGCGCCTTTGAACGATAAGAACTCTGCTTAGGAATGCACAGCAATGCATTTTACTTTGTGCTAAAGTTCTAGCTTCCGCAATCTTAATTTGAATCAAAATACTTAATGGGATTTTGTCGCTTGAAATATAAGACATTTAATTAAGTGCAGATCTTGTGGACCCCTATCCTATTTATTACTGCTAGAGTCTACAGTATTTTAACCGTCTAAACAATAATCATTTTCTTCAATTTGCAATTGTCCATAACTTTGCGCTTAAGCATCTCTCTTATCACAGCTTCTGTTTAAATCTCTCATCCTTCGTTGACGTTACAAAATAAATAAATAGCACGTGACGTTAAATCAGCGCCAGCAAGTTTCGCCGGAAGCTAATTAAATATGTGCAGCGGTAAATTAATAAATTCATCATGTGGCTGATACACGGAACTCGGTTTAATTGGATTTTATCGCAGCTAATTACATTCGGGTGGACGCGTTGCCCCCAGGCTGCACTAATTGCCGAAGTTATATAATTTTGATAACTGGCATGCTCACTCCTAGAGTAACATCATCATAATAATACAGAATGCAGGTACATGCCAACATTATAATCGGGAACTATACATATCCCAGACATTGAAGCAGAAACTAAACGAAATCTTACTGACTGAGTCAACTGTTTACTTGGGAAGTTGGGA
Organism: Alsophila aescularia; assembly: GCA_946251855.1. Classification (NCBI taxonomy): domain Eukaryota; kingdom Metazoa; phylum Arthropoda; class Insecta; order Lepidoptera; family Geometridae; genus Alsophila; species Alsophila aescularia. Next base: position 13,472,217 of record OX276378.1, on the reverse strand, counting down.
TCTACCCAAAGACATTCCTACCAGGGCAGTGCAGGCCTCATATTCATAATTAAAATGTCGATAGTGGTAACCAACAAGACGTGAGTTTTTTCTGTATCATCGTTCCACATTACTGCACCAGAAGGGTGGCTAAATGCCGATTGAGCAGAACGTGCTCAAAACCTAGCATCATTCACCCTCACTTCGGCTCGCCATGGTTCATAGGAATGTCAAAATTTCTTATATATAGGGTCGTACAAATTGATGACTATGCGGAACGTGCTTCAAAACACATTCCTGCTAGAACCAGATGCACAGATTTTGTACTAACCTGCATAATATAGGTACTTACCTAGGTAGTCTCAATTATAAATGGTCTAGTCTTGAGAGAATGGAACTAGAACAATCAATTAACAATTCCTACGGTACAGGGTAGAAACTAGAAGCCTCTCTCAAAAACAAGCTAGATAATTGCCGCATTTGTACATTTTACGCTAGCTAAAAAGCTACTAACAAAGAGCAACAAACAATGTTGTGGTACCTACGCTCTGCAAAACCTATTGAACTGGTTATACAATTGGGGCAATGGTTGCCGCAAAACTAGCCCGTTTCTGAGGACCTCTACATTATGGAGATAAGAAAACAAGTACTCGTAGTATGGGAGTCTAAAGACACACGTGACTATGTGACTCATTTCGTCAACGCCAAACAAAAGCTACCTTATCCCAGTAGCTCATGCTGAGACGTCCGCGCCAACACATGTCAAAGAATCAATTTGACATTGTCCGACCGCACGCCATGTGGTCGGTTACCTGACCCCGGGGAGCCGCTATGGAGAGAAAGCCTAAGATCAGATATACAACCCGTCGGACGGGTCCCGCTGACACACATTTGTCGCTACTCCAGCGATCAGGATCTCTGTGCTTTATTAGCTTTTGTGTGGAGCTATAAAGTAACTGGATTGTGCGGTAGGCACCTCAACACCATTAAATGTGAAACGTTGTCAGTTTGTTTGTTTGGGGAGCTTTCACGCGATAACGGCTGGACGGATTTCGATATACCCTGGAAGAACACAGGATAATCATCCTTCACGCTCAAACGGCTGAACAGATTTTGATGAAATTTGTTTCGGAGATAGCTTATACCCTTGAATAACACAGGATACTTTTCATTATCATCATCATAAAATGGGCGCAGCTAGTGCTTATATAATTGGCATAATATGCGATTGAGAATCAACTCAGCGATTGAAATAGTTATGTTCTGATCGTGCAGTTGCCTATTTATGAGGCACACTGACTTTGGTTAATTCTATTATCAACTATGATATTCAGTAATCTATAGAAAAAGACTCCTGAATGGAAAAAAAGGAAGTGTGACTAACGTGACTACATTTTCGGTAGCCATAATGTCATAAAAAATATCTAATCAAAAGAACCGACAACTTTGCATGACTAAGTTGTAGAGCAGGCGGAAATCGTAAAAGTCACCCGTAACCCAAATACTGATTGGACGACCAAATTGAAAGAAGTATTGACCCCGCTACCGGTATTTAATTATACACCGAAAATTGCGTTTTAAACCTCTTGTATTCCAATCACAAAGACGAAGATTTATTTCTTAATAAGACTGAGCCTTTTCATCAAACTCTAATTTTCCTCTCAGTTTGTTGCTGATTACTGTATCTAATTCTAGTTATAACATCTTTAAATAGACCACCGACTTTGAAATTAAAGGCGTGAACACGAGGCATTTTAACGAGTTTTTAACGTCCTTTCAACTAAACGATTTTGTCGCTCCGTTCCAATCATTCGGACAGGATTTTATTACGGAACCATTTCGTTTATTTCGGTGCGGTTTATGTCTCTTTTTAGGAAGCTCCATAATTATTAAAAAGTTGGGAAACACGGTAAGCTGGAGCCGCGTTAGTTTTGTCCATTTCAATCTTAGACCTTCAATATTGTACTGTAATTGTGTATTGTAATTCTGTAATTATAAATTGAATTCATAAGTGAGTTCTGATTCACGAAGGTTATATTTCCAGGTCCGGTATTGTTAAGTATTGATTGGTGTCTGCGGTTACAATTATATTTTTCATAACAAAGAAAGAATGCATGAAAGTCTTTGACTCTATTGTTGTTCATTCCGTATTATTGTGCAAATGTACATAAATATTCTTAAAGTCTAATATGTTTCCACCTTTGTGTCTACTTCCATAATCCACAACAGAACACGATTTTCAAAGAGTAGGACTTTCTATATATCTTCTTATATATTTTACATGTAGTTCTTCTTGTAAAACAGTTATGATAAATAAGTATTTTATGGATTGGATTTTATTTATAATTATTGTTATTTTGTTTTTTATTTTGATATGTTCAATTAGTTGTATTGTATAAATAATAGGTAAAATAGGTATAAATAATAGGTAAAATAGGTATAAATAATATGTAAAATGGAATATTACGTATTCGTCCTCGCTTTATGATAAGGCCTCAATCCCAGATGTAAAACAAGCACAAATTAAAAATGTATATAACCCTCGGAACATTATAGCTAAGAACCATATCGATCACTTAAGCTTTCAAATCGTTTCAATCGTTTGGGAGCTACGATCCCGCAGACAGACACACGGATACAGAAAGTGATACATACGTGGTACAAATAAAGTGATATATATAATTATACATACAGTGATACATAGAGTTATACATACATACATACAATGATTAACACCCTAAACTTATAACTTATGGACATTGTCTGAATATAAATAAATAATAATAACAACCCTCTCTTTTGGAGTTCGGGTGTTAAAATCTATGTATCTTCGATCTATGTATCTTCTGTCTATACTTATAATAAAGCAACAGGAACGAAACAGTCTATACAAAGAAGAAAATTTATTTAATAAAATGGTCTAGGGTACATAAAATAAGCTACTGAACAAGTTTTTTTTTAAATTGTGTTTGTCTGTTTGTTTGTTAGTTAGTCTGTATGTTTGTTCGCGCTTCACGTAAAAACTAATGAACAGATTGCGATGCGGTTTTCACTGTTGGATAGCTTAGGGTTTGACTTAAAAACTGGCGCTCTTGGTATCTCAATCCGATGAGCAGAAGCCGAGCAATCGATAAACATATTTTTGACGGCTGAAGGAATTATGATCAAATGTTGGTATATTGGTATTTTAGCTCCTGGAATAGTACATATTAGAGTACTATTAACCTAGAGAAATGACCACGCGTGCGAAGCCGCGGGCATCAGCTGTACTTATAATAAAGCAATAGGAACGAAATAGCCTGTACAAAGAAGATAATTAAAAAAAAATGGTCTAGCGTACATAAAATAAGCTACATTTGTAAAAATCGTGTCTCTCTGTTTGTTAGTTTATTTGTCTGTATGTTTGTTCGCGCATCACGTAAAAATACTGGACCGATTGCGATTCGGTTTTCATTGTTGGATATTCATTTTTTATATGTATAGTAGTAGGTACCATTTAATCAATACTTATAATAAAGCAATAAGAACGAAAAAGTCTGGAAAAAGAATATATAGAAAAAAAAATGACTAGGGTAATTAAAATAAGCTATTGAACAAGTTTTTTTTTTAAACCTTGTCCTTTGTTTGTCTGTATGTAAAAACTACTGGATCGATTGAGATGCGCTTTACTGCTGCTTAAGGTTTGACTTAAAAACTGGGGTACTTGGTATCTCAATCCGATGATTAGATGCTGAGCAATCGATAAAATCTATTTGACGACCGAAGGAATTTAGATCAAATATTCATATATTGGTAGTTTAGGTACTTGAATAGCACATGAGTACTTTTAATCTAGAGAAATGACCACGCGTGCGAAGCCGCGGGCACAGCTAGTACTTATAATAAAGCATTAGGAAAGAAATAGTCTGTACAAAGAAGATAATTTAAAAAATAATGTTCAAGGGTACTTAAAATAAGCTACAGAACAAGTTTTTTTATATTCTTCTGTCTGTTTGTTTGTTTGTTTGTCTGTATTTAGTTCGCGCATCACGTAAAAACTACTGGGCCGAATGCGATGCGGTTTTTACAGTTGGATAACTTAGGTTTTGACTTCAAAACTGGGGTACTTGGTATCTCAATCCGATGAGTAGAAGACGAGCAATCGATAAAAACCATTTTGACGACTGGACGAATTTTGAAGAAATTTTGTATATTGTACTTTGTAGACACTTTTGGTCCTGGAATAACACGTATGGGCTACTTTTAAACGAAATGACCACGCGGGTTAAGCCACGGGCACAGCTAGTGTACGTGTTCCTAAGTGTCTACAAAGTACAATATACTAAATTTCTTCAAAATTCGTCTAGTCGTCAAAATGGTTTTTATCGATTGCTCGTCTTCTACTCATCGGATTGAGATACCAAGTACACCAGTTTTGAAGTCAAAACCTAAGTTATCCAACTGTAAACCCACACGGGTAAAGCTACGGGCGCAGCTAGTGTAGTATATTGTACTTTATAGACACTTTTGGTCCTGGAATAACACGTATCGGCTACTTTTAAACGAAATGACCACGCGGGTAAAGCCATGGGCACAGCTAGTGTAGTATATTGTACTTTATAGACACTTTTGGTCCTGGAATAACACGTATGGGCTAATTTTAAAAGAAATGACCACGCGGGAAAAGCCATGGGCACAGCTAGTGTAGTATATTGTACTCTATAGATACTTTTAGTCCTGGAATAACACTTAAGGGCTATTTTTAAATAAGATGACGACGCGGGCAAAGCCACGTGTACAGCTAGTACAATAGAGTGATTTTGACGAAGAAAATTCCTGAATGATGCAAAGTTGTTTAAAAGATTATTAACTAAGTATTTTATAAGTATACTAACTTTACCTGCTGATTCGCACGCGTGGTCATTTCTCTAGGTTACAAGTACTCTATGTACTATTCCAAGACCTAAAATACCAATATACCAACATTTGATTAAAATTCCTTCAGCCGTCAAAAAGTTTTTATCGTATCGTTTTAACCCTGAGCTATCCAACAGTGAAAACCGCATCGCAATCTGTTCATTAGTTTTTACGTGCAGCGCAAACTAACAAGATACCAAGTACACCAGTTTTTAAGTCAAACCTTAAGCAGCAGTAAAAACCGCATCTCAATCGATCCAGTAGCTTTAACATGACGGCATACAGACAAACAAAATGACATGATTTAAAAAAAAATGTTCAATATCTTATTTTAAGTACCCTAGACTTTTTTTTAATTTATCTTCTTTGTCCAGACTTTTTCGTTCTTATTGCTTTATTATAAGTATTGATTAAATGGTACCTACTAATATACATATAAAAAAAAAACAATGGACGGACTTATCGCTAAAAGCAGTCTCTTCCAGTCAACCTAACATCTAGTCCTACATTAACTATATTCCGGAACAAAATTTCCCTGTCTTTCAATTATCTGATCGACATAGGGTCCCGGTAACGATCACCCGCAGTCATCATGATTCATGACTGTGAGGAACGAGGGCGATTAAACCACGGATCGGGGCATAAATCAAAATCGTAACACCGAGGGCCGCATTTAAAGCAGGGAAGTGACCAGTCATTATGACAGTGCAAAACGTGTTATTGCCCGCGGTATGTGTTACAGCATAGACTTAGAAAGAGTTTGAGAGTAAAAATACACGATAATTTAAGAATCCATTATAGGATCAGTTATAATATTAGTTTAGTTTTGTGTGACGTACTTGTATTCTCTTTGTTTGTATGTTCCACGATTTTGGATATTTTCTGAGATAATGCAGCAATACGCAACAATCGGGGGTCCTCACCATAGTTGTTTCAGTGCGATAACTCACGGCAAGCATCATGAGATCAAAAACGATGTCATAAATGACCGGATACGATGCACGCGTAACCAGAAACTCACTGAAAAAATAGTTCAAATGGAAAAGACGAAAAAAATAAAATGAAAAAATGAGATAAATTAATAAATGAGCTCTCCAAACTTTGAAGGTGGATTTGTTCTGAATAAAATTTGAGTTATCCTTTTATTTTTCTTACATTTTATATTATTCGCTACTCTGGACACCGACTTACAAAAAATCAACTGGTTACTAGTATTTAGTTAAAATAACTAAGTTTGTGATGAAATCTGGACTTTTGCGAAAAAAGAAAATAACGGAATATATCCTAAAATATCAAAAATCGATCCCGGTAGGCTTCCCCTACCTCCCTTTTTCATTTATACCACATTTGTTGGGAAATCCTGTATATTTTATCTATAGGTATTTATAATACACCAGTAAGCAAGAAAAAGACTACAATAAAGATAGTAAAAAAAAAAGTATAGGGGACTTAAAATAAGCTACTGAACAAGAATATAATATTTAAATAAATTGTGTCTGTTTGTTTGTTTCACGTAAAAACTACTGGGCCGATTAAGATGCAGGTTTCACGGATTGATAGCTTAATTTTTTACTTAAAAACTGGTGTACATGGTATCTCAACTCAATGCAATGAGTAGAAGCCGAGCAATCGATAAAAATCGATTTAAAGGCTAAATCTAAATTTGGCATATTGTACCTACTCTTTATTTATTTATTTATTTATTCTAACATTCCTGTGGGTGAGCATTACAGTTTCCCAATTCACCCACCCAAGGATCAAGAGCAAGTACATCATAAAATTTTTGAACAAACAAATAACACACACTCACAATTAATACACATTTACACAAATAATTTAGTACAGAAACTCAGACAAAAATTAGGCACTTGCCAACTTTGGACTTTCCATTATTAAATCTATTGCCGCTTTGTAAAACTCGTCATTTGTACATATAAATAAATTCAGATCCTGGCCCGGGCCCTGAGCCAGCACATCATTAAGCAAGCGCAGTGCCCGCGGTATAGGCGCCTGCCTGCCCTGCACGCTCCTGCAGCACGGATGCCCAAAAAACTTTTGCCGACGAGCCCTAATGTAGTTATCAGGAACAGCTCTCGGTATACGCTCCAGAACAGATGGAATGCTCGTACTGCCAACAATAATACACCAGATGTATTCCATCAGTGAGACGGCTCGTCTCACTTCCAAGCTGTTGTACCCAACCATACCGAGGAGAAACTTACTGGGATACAGATATGGATACCCAACGTAATAACCATATTGTTTATGATAAAGCCATCTCACAAATTTCTTTTGTTTTTTTTCCACCTTTTGAATGTATTTGGCTTCATAGGGATTCCATATAATGGCACAATTCTCCAGCTTACTCCGGACAAACGCGTTGTAAATTGCTTTGATAGCAGCAATGCTATCCAAATGACGTGCTTGACGCAAAACAAATCCAAGGCTTCTGAACGCTTGAGCACAGATCTTGTTAATGTGCAACCGAAATGATAGATCGTCGCTCAGAATAACTCCCAGATCCCGCATAGCCTTGGCTCTTGGGATTATAACGTCACCAAAACTATAGTCCACCATGAATGGCTCTTTTGACCGAGAAAACGTAACAATCGAGCATAACAATCGAGCAATCTTAAATTAATAATACCTACATTTGAGTTAAAAAGGCATGTACCTAGGTACCTACATCGAAACTATAAATTCCATCAAGTACCTACCTACTACCAACCGGGCATACTTATTTCCGTTAGACAGACATCGAATTCCGTAAAATCCGTCCGCCATTTCTTCTGCACGGATTCCCATTTCCCAGCCCAGCTTTAAATACACGTTTTTTCCACAAACCGCCGCTTCTGGCCCATCTATGGCGATATTTCCAGTCATTGACTCTGCGTACATTGTTTGGGCTTCACACGCGGTCGGCTTGTCGGAACCATGGTTATATTCGGCTTCACTTCCATGGAATCGACGGGGAGCTGTTACTTGGATTGGTTCAATTTGCCTAGTTTAGATAGACAGCAGTTCAGCTCTAGAACCATTCATTCCGCCTATATATCTGTCTTCACTTATAATAAAGCAATAGGAACGAAATAGTCTGTACAAAGAAGATAATAAAAAAAAGGTCTAGGTTACTTAAAATAAGTTACTGAAAAAGAATATAACATTTTTAATGGTTCAATTTAACTAGTTTAGATAGACAGCAGTTCAGCTCTTGAACCATTCATTCCGGATATATATCTATCTTCTCGTATAATAAAGCAATAGGAACGAAATAGTCTGTATAAAGAAGATAATAAAAAAATGGTCTAGGTTACTTAAAATAAGTTACTGAAAAAGAATATAACATTTTTAATGGTTCAATTTAACTAGTTTAGATAGACAGCAGTTCAGCTCTTGAACCATTCATTCCGGATATATATCTATCTTCTCGTATAATAAAGCAATAGGAACGAAATAGTCTGTACAAAGAAGATAATAAAAAAAATGGTCTAGGTTACTTAAATAAGTTACTGAAAAAGAATATAAAATTTTTAATAGTTCAATTTAACTAGTTTAGATAGACAGTAGTTCAGCTCTTGAACCATTCATTCCGGCTATATATCTATCTTCTCGTATAATAAAGCAATAGGAACGAAATAGTCTGTACAAAGAAGATAATAAAAAAAATGGTCTAGGTTACTTAAAATAAGTTACTGAAAAAGAATATAACATTTTTAATGGTTCAATTTAACTAGTTTAGATAGATAGCAGTTCAGCTCTTGAACCATTCATTCCGGATATATATCTATCTTCTCGTATAATAAAGCAATAGGAACGAAATAGTCTGTACAAAGCAGATAATAAAAAAAATGGTCTAGGTTACTTAAATAAGTTACTGAAAAAGAATATAACATTTTTAATGGTTCAATTTAACTAGTTTAGATAGACAGCAGTTCAGCTCTTGAACCATTCAATCCGCCTATATATCTATCTTATCTTATAATAAAGCAATAGGAACGAAATAGTCTGTACAAAGAAGATAATAAAAAAATGGTCTAGTTACTTAAATAAGTTACTGAAAAAGAATATAACATTTTTAATGGTTCAATTTACCTAGTTTAGATAGTCAGCAGTTCAGCTCTAGAACCATTCAATCCGCCTATATATCTATCTTATAATAAAGCAATAGGAACGAAATAGTCTGTACAAATAAGATAATAAAAAAATGGTCTAGATTACTTAAATAAGTTACTGAAAAAGAATATAACATTTTTAATTGTTCAATTTACCTAGTTTAGATAAACAGCAGTTCAGCTCTAGAACCATTCAATCCGCCTATATATCTATCTTATCTTATAATAAAGCAATAGGAACGAAATAGTCTGTACAAATAAGATAATAAAAAAATGGTCTAGGTTACTTAAATAAGTTACTGAAAAAGAATATAACATTTTTAATGGTTCAATTTAACTAGTTTAGATAGACAGCAGTTCAGCTCTTGAACCATTCATTCCGGCTATATATCTATCTTCTCGTATAATAAAGCAATAGGAACGAAATAGTCTGTACAAAGAAGATAATAAAAAAAATGGTCTAGGTTACTTAAATAAGTTACTGAAAAAGAATATAACATTTTTAATGGTTCAATTTAACTAGTTTAGATAGACAGCAGTTCAGCTCTTGAACCATTCAATCCGCCTATATATCTATCTTATCTTATAATAAAGCAATAGAAACGAAATAGTCTGTACAAAGAAGATAATAAAAAAATGGTCTAGTTACTTAAATAAGTTACTGAAAAAGAATATAACATTTTTAATGGTTCAATTTACCTAGTTTAGATAGTCAGCAGTTCAGCTCTAGAACCATTCAATCCGCCTATATATCTATCTTATCTTATAATAAAGCAATAGGAACGAAATAGTCTGTACAAAGAGATAATAAAAAAATGGTCTAGATTACTTAAATAAGTTACTGAAAAAGAATATAACATTTTTAATTGTTCAATTTACCTAGTTTAGATAAACAGCAGTTCAGCTCTAGAACCATTCAATCCGCCTATATATCTATCTTATCTTATAATAAAGCAATAGGAACGAAATAGTCTGTACAAATAAGATAATAAAAAAATGGTCTAGGTTACTTAAATAAGTTACTGAAAAAGAATATAACATTTTTAATGGTTCAATTTAACTAGTTTAGATAGACAGCAGTTCAGCTCTTGAACCATTCATTCCGGCTATATATCTATCTTCTCGTATAATAAAGCAATAGGAACGAAATAGTCTGTACAAAGAAGATAATAAAAAAAATGGTCTAGGTTACTTAAATAAGTTACTGAAAAAGAATATAACATTTTTAATGGTTCAATTTAACTAGTTTAGATAGACAGCAGTTCAGCTCTTGAACCATTCAATCCGCCTATATATCTATCTTATCTTATAATAAAGCAATAGGAACGAAATAGTCTGTACAAAGAAGATAATAAAAAAATGGTCTAGTTACTTAAATAAGTTACTGAAAAAGAATATAACATTTTTAATGGTTCAATTTACCTAGTTTAGATAGTCAGCAGTTCAGCTCTAGAACCATTCAATCCGCCTATATATCTATCTTATCTTATAATAAAGCAATAGGAACGAAATAGTCTGTACAAATAAGATAATAAAAAAATGGTCTAGATTACTTAAATAAGTTACTGAAAAAGAATATAACATTTTTAATTGTTCAATTTACCTAGTTTAGACAAACAGCAGTTCAGCTCTAGAACCATTCAATCCGCCTATATATCTATCTTATCTTATAATAAAGCAATAGGAACGAAATAGTCTGTACAAATAAGATAATAAAAAAATGGTCTAGGTTACTTAAATAAGTTACTGAAAAAGAATATAACATTTTTAATGGTTCAATTTAACTAGTTTAGATAGACAGCAGTTCAGCTCTTGAACCATTCATTCCGGCTATATATCTATCTTCTCGTATAATAAAGCAATAGGAACGAAATAGTCTGTACAAAGAAGATAATAAAAAAAATGGTCTAGGTTACTTAAATAAGTTACTGAAAAAGAATATAAAATTTTTAATGGTCCAATTTAACTAGTTTAGATAGACAGCAGTTCAGCTCTTGAACCATTCATTCCGGCTATATATCTATCTTCTCGTATAATAAAGCAATAGGAACGAAATAGTCTGTACAAAGAAGATAATAAAAAAAATGGTCTAGGTTACTTAAAATAAGTTACTGAAAAAGAATATAACATTTTTAATGGTTCAATTAACTAGTTTAGATAGATAGCAGTTCAGCTCTTGAACCATTCATTCCGGATATATATCTATCTTCTCGTATAATAAAGCAATAGGAACGAAATAGTCTGTACAAAGAAGATAATAAAAAAAATAGTCTAGGTTACTTAAATAAGTTACTGAAAAAGAATATAACATTTTTAATGGTTCAATTTAACTAGTTTAGATAGACAGCAGTTCAGCTCTTGAACCATTCAATCCGCCTATATATCTATCTTATCTTATAATAAAGCAATAGGAACGAAATAGTCTGTACAAAGAGAAAATAAAAAAATGGTCTAGGTTACTTAAATAAGTTACTGAAAAAGAATATAACATTTTTAATGGTTCAATTTACCTAGTTTAGATAGTCAGCAGTTCAGCTCTAGAACCATTCAATCCGCCTATATATCTATCTTATCTTATAATAAAGCAATAGGAACGAAATAGTCTGTACAAAGAAGATAATAAAAAAATGGTCTAGATTACTTAAATAAGTTACTGAAAAAGAATATAACATTTTTAATGGTTCAATTTACCTAGTTTAGATAAACAGCAGTTCAGCTCTAGAACCATTCAATCCGCCTATATATCTATCTTATCTTATAATAAAGCAATAGGAACGAAATAGTCTGTACAAAGAAGATAATAAAAAAATGGTCTAGGTTACTTAAATAAGTTCCTGAAAAAGAATATAACATTTTTAATGGTTCAATTTACCTAGTTTAGATAGACAGCAGTTCAGCTCTAGAACCATTCAATCCGCCTATATATCTATCTTCTCGTATAATAAAGCAATAGGAACGAAATAGTCTGTACAAAGAAGATAATAAAAAAATGGTCTAGGTTACTTAAATAAGTTACTGAAAAAGAATATAACATTTTTAATGGTTCAATTTACCTAGTTTAGATAGTCAGCAGTTCAGCTCTAGAACCATTCAATCCGCCTATATATCTATCTTATCTTATAATAAAGCAATAGGAACGAAATAGTCTGTACAAAGAAGATAATAAAAAAATGGTCTAGATTACTTAAATAAGTTACTGAAAAAGAATATAACATTTTTAATGGTTCAATTTACCTAGTTTAGATAGACAGCAGTTCAGCTCTAGAACCATTCAATCCGCCTATATATCTATCTTATCTTATAATAAAGCAATAGGAACGAAATAGTCTGTACAAAGAAGATAATAAAAAAATGGTCTAGGTTACTTAAATAAGTTACTGTAAAAGAATATAAAAAAAATAATGGTTCAATTTACCTAGTTTAGTTAGACAGCAGTTCAGCTCTAGAACCATTCAATCCGCATATATATCTATCTTATCTTATAATAAAGCAATAGGAACGAAATAGTCTGTACAAAGAAGATAATAAAAAAATGGTCTAGGTTACTTAAATAAGTTACTGAAAAAGAATATAACATTTTTAATGGTTCAATTTACCTAGTTTAGATAGACAGCAGTTCAGCTCTAGAACCATTCAATCCGCCTATATATCTATCTTATCTTATAATAAAGCAATAGGAACGAAATAGTCTGTACAAAGAAGATAATAAAAAAATGGTCTAGGTTACATAAATAAGTTACTGAAAAAGAATATAACATTTTTAATGGTTCAATTTACCTAGTTTAGATAGACAGCAGTTCAGCTCTAGAACCATTCAATCCGCCTATATATCTATCTTCTCGTATAATAAAGCAATAGGAACGAAATAGTCTGTACAAAGAAGATAATAAAAAAATGGTCTAGGTTACTTAAATAAGTTACTGAAAAAGAATATAACATTTTTAATGGTTCAATTTACCTAGTTTAGATAGACAGCAGTTCAGCTCTAGAACCATTCAATCCGCCTATATATCTATCTTCTCGTATAATAAAGCAATAGGAACGAAATAGTCTGTACAAAGAAGATAATAAAAAAAATATGGTCTAGGTTACTTAAAATAAGCTACTGAACAAGAATATAATATATTTTTTGTTTGTTTGTTAGTTTGTATGTATGTTTGTTCGCGCATCACGTAAAAACGACTGGACTGATTGCGATGCGGTTTAGGTTTCACTATTAGATAGCTTATGCTTTGACTTAAAAACTGGGGTACTTTATATCTCAATCCGATGAGTAGAAGCCGAGCAATCGATAAAAACCATTTTGACGGCTGAAGGAATTTTGATGAAATGTTGATATATTGGTGTTTTAGGTCCTGGAATAGCATAAAGAGTACTTTTAACTTACAGAAATGACCGCGCGTGCGAAGCCGCGGGCATCAGCTGGTAGTCAATAATTTACTTACTCTACCACTGATTTTAACAAACATTTACGGGTATTTAGAAATAGTAGACTCTACCTAATTTATTGCTTTCTATTCAGTACGGCGTGGTAGAGTTGATTTAAACATAACTGTATACACAGTATTTGCCTCTACGAAATGCAATAGCCTAAATGCTCACTTTACCCTAGAATCTATTTTACTTCCCTGTAACTTAGTATAGTACTATTTTCTGCTAAAATGATAACCAGTCTACAATCGGCTTCATTTAGGTACGAGAAACTTACTTTAATGTATTTGCAGATACCCTCATCTTGAGGTTTTACAAATATACGAATAGCGATGACTTCTTCTGTTGAGTTCGTAGATGCGAGTATGTTTTTCTTTCTACGGTTGAGTTTGACGGGTTTGCGTCTCGGAAAAGCTTCTTTTTTTTTGCTTTTGTCAATATGACATTTCTGCCAGAGTCAAGTAGTCAGCTTCGCTGGATTGTAAGAAACAGTATTTTATACATAACTCTTAATAGTACCTAACTCTTCTCATGCGTGTTTCTTGAGAACCGCTTGATCCCTTCTGTTGTTTTAACTGAATTATAACTGACAGTAAATACTGAAGTTGTGTGGCTTGAAACTGTCTTTCATACGTCAGTTATTACCGTCAATTAAACTGATAGTAAATACTGAAGTTGTGTGGCATGAAACTGTCTTTCATACGTCAGTTATTACCGTCAATTAAACTGACAGTAAATACTGAAGTTGTGTGGCTTGAAACTGTCTTTCATACGTCAGTTATTACCGTCAATTAAACTAACAGTAAATACTGAAGTTGTGTGGCATGAAACTGTCTTTCATACGTCAGTTATTACCGTCAATTAAACTGACAGTAGATACTGAAGTTGTGTGGCATGAAACTGTCTTTCATACGTCAGCTTGTACGTTTTTTCTCGTTCAGACCGTTATAGGTTCTTGATGAAAATGCGGCCAAAGAACTGATAGGTGTAACTTACCTATTTGCCTATCTGTCTACCCCTGCCGCCTTGGAAGCGAACATACCGATATCATTACTGTCAGCCATTTGATGGGTTTCTCAGCGTTAAAATCGAATTTAACTAAGAAATACTCGAGAAAATTCTAAACTAAAGCTCAGAGGCTTATGATTTGATTAAATGAAAATGTGGGATGAATTTATAATTATTTAGTTAGCTACCGATAACGGATTTGAAATTTATATACCTAATTATCATCGCTGACATATCTAACTTTTCATCAAAAACTTTTTTGAATTAAAATCTATTTTCGCAGCTGATGTATATCTTCTATCTCTCTTTTTTATTGTCTATATGCAATTGCACTTGAGAACAGCTGGCCAGACTTGACATTATTTTAGTTTAATGTTCGTAATAATCTGAATAAGGATTTTAGGGAAAGACGAGTTGGAAAAGTTGCCCGGAAAATGGTCAAATTCGGTATAACTGAACTTATTCTGTTGGATTTTTGACTATAACGTATTTGATTAAACTTGGTATGATAAGTATATATTATATAAATAGCACAGAATACTTTTATCACTGACCACCATGTACTTGGGATCCCAAGTGAAAACCTAACATAACCGCGGGGCGTAAACCTAGTCGCCTATAATTTATTGAGGAATCAACTAGCACAAATGAAAAAAAAACCGACCATATATAGATAAGAACCATCTCAAGAAAAAAAGCATCAAAATCGGTCCATCGGTCGGTTCGTTTGGGAGCTACGATGCCACAGACAGACATACACACAAACACACCCTAAAATTATAACACCCCTCGCTTTTCGCGTTAAAAACCAGAGCGCCGACCAAAAATTATCGTTAATTAGATAACAAAAAAGTTTCTGTTGGTACAAATTGTTCCGGCTAGTGAATTTTCATTACAAGCGTAATTCCAAAATAATTTGTAACTTAAGCATATTTCCACCATCCATCCATCCATACCAATATATAAAAGTGAAACGTTGTCTGTTTGTTTGTATGTTTCTTTGGGGAGCTTTTTTGAGGAAATTTGGAATGGAGATAGGTTATACCCTAGAATAAAACATAGGATAATTTTTATCCCGAAAAATTGAAAGTTTTCACGTGAAATCTGGAAAATGTTGATTACTCGCTGTAATAAACGGTTACCATGAAAACGAAATAACAAGTCTGTTAAAAAACTTCAAGAGCATTGGTGTTAATCTACTTTTGCATTGGTTTTTAATATCCTAGAAGAACATAGGATTCTTTTTTTCGCGATAAACAGTAGTCCGCGCGAACGAAGTCGCGGGCGGGAAAGCTAGTATTATGATATAATTTAGTTTCGTATAGTATTTAACTAGGTTCCCAACTGTTTATTTTTTCAAAATGATGGGCCAGGTCGGGACTGTATGCAGGATGTCTCATAAGTTCTACGATTTTCACTTTCACAAATTCGTTTGGCTGTCTAGCCGTGTGAGAACTGGCTTTGTAGTGGTCCAAGATGATACGGCGTTTACGGTTCTTTTATCAGAATTCTTCAATAACTTCCGGCAGACGAATAGTCGTGTACCAATCATTAATCACGGTACGACGATTCTCCAAAGCAACTGTAGCCAGGTCTCCAGTTTTACCAAAAAAGAAGCAATTGTCCGCTTAGAGGCACTTTGCACGCGCGACTTTGGTTGGTTTCGGCTCATCTTGAAAGTCCCATATTCTCGATTGCTGCTTTGTTTTGGGATCGCAGCAATAAATCCTGTTACTATGTCCCACACCATGCCCCTACGTTGAATCTGGTAAGCATGGCATTGCACCAAGTGATGCGGTGCGTTTTTTAAGCCTCAGTCATATTGTGTGGGATCCACCTTGAGCGCAGCTTTTTCACACCCACATGTTCGTGTAGGATTGATTGTATTTGACTCATGCCTGTCTAAGGATGCCCGAATCTCAAAGTACGAGTAGGTTACATGCCTGTCTGTTTCGATTATACGGAGCACCGCATCGATGGTTTTGTTGTTCACGGCGGTGGACACTAAATTCGTCTATCACTAAATTCGTCACTGAGATTGATACGACCGCGCTTGAATTCTGCAAACCAGCTACAAGTAGTCGCATAGTGCATAGTGCTTCATCGCCAAAAGCAGCTTAAGCCGAACGAGGCTCTGCTGAGCTGTCAAATTACACTTAAAATCGTAGAAAATCATACTACGAAAATTTTCACGAGTTAAATCCATGGTGATGCAAACATGCAACTTTTGAAATGACGCCATTATATAAAAAAAAACGACAGTTAGATGATACACTTTGCAACTACAGCCAATGTGTTCCATTTTCAAATGTTGTAATTACTTTGAATATTGTTTATGTAAATGCACAGTTCCGGAAACTTTCAGTGTGACCCTTGTAGTGCCTAAGCAAAATGTGCGCAGCCTTCGATAAACACGGGGCTAAAAGTCGAGGAGTCAGAACACCAACTGACTTTAAAAGTAGGAGGTTCTCAATCCGACTATTTTTAGTGCCGCGATTCACATTGCGTCGTCGCATCAAGAATTCTGAACCGATTTGGATTTTACCACGTTTTTACTACGTCACTTTCTTGTTTATCCGTATATCTGTCGTTCCGGTTGGAATCTTGCAACTCAAATTTCGAGCACTTCCCGATTTGCTATCCGGCTGAAACTTTAAGGGTAGCTCACAACTCGATGACAAAGCATACTAAAAACAAATGCATTAGATTTTAATTTAATTAGTTTTTTAATCTAAATTTGCTGAAAATAGAACAATATCACATTTTGGAACTACGCGGGTTATACTTATCTTACGTAGTATGTTAATAAATAAATTAATTGACATTACCAGCTATGACAGTTTACTTTTCTACCTATCTCTTTAAAAAATATATAAACATTTGTCGCATTAAAACCGGTTAATCTGAAAAAGCTATTTTCATTGTTTCTACCTATGATTTCACTCTTGTCTGGTTTCGAATTTCAATATTAATTAAAAACTCCTTTTCTAAAACTGTGGATTTTCCTCGCTATTCTAAAAAGAAAAGTTAGTCTACTCAGATGAATATGCAAATGCACTATATGCCCGTGGGCGGCACACAGACACGCGCTCTCTACGAGAAGAAATTATAAACGCAGATTAGGTAAGTACAGTTCCCGCTCGGTTCTCGCTTCTCGCTGGGGTAACTTGTGTGCAACTTTGTTATTCTACAAGGAGAAGGCGTAGACATCGACGTGAAGTTTATATTTATGTTGAAAGTTAAGATCTTATCTGTTTGAGTTATCAAAATATCTGTGTCGTCTACATTTTTTTCAAGCTGGGGCCTTTTTTTCGTTAGTCATTGCAAATGTTTGTCTAATTAAAAGAAAACAAGTACAATACAATGACACTTTATTGACACACAGTTAAACAAATTACAAAATAGAAATAACATAAACAGTTGGTACAATGGGCGGTCTTATCGCTCATAGCGATCTCTTCCAGACAACCTTTGGATGGACAGTAAGAATTAAAAAAAATAACACACATTAGATTTCAAACAGAAAACAAACGCATCAACATAGGTAGTGTGGCAATATTACATTTATATACAAATTTAATGTAAATAATAAGAAATAAATAAAATATAAAATAAACTACATAGTAATAGTTACTTAAATACTATGTTAAAATATATAGTTATAAGTAATTATAAACTTACATACATATAAGTGTATAATTATACATACATAAATACATCAAGTCAGTGCTAGTCAGTCAAGTTAAAGCCTGTGAGGAGCTGGAGAGGTAAACATTTTTCACTAAGTACCTACATCATCAAAGTATGAGAAACAAGCCATTTATAAATAACTAGTTTAAAAGCTAAAAAACACGCCTGCCGCCAAAAAAAAACTTATGCTATTAAATTATATACTGTTGGAATGTGCTCATCAAGCCTCATGTGCCTTCAATTTGATACCCATATTGTATAAATCGATGTAATTTTTTCGTATTATCATTTAGAGCCATACTACTGACATAATGAATAAAAAAATATATACTTATGTTACTCGGGATGATGTAAGGATTTTAATGATATCCCGCACATCCAAATCTGTTCAGGTATTTAAAAGTTCTGGTGGAATAAAGAAACTCAAATACATACAAATATACATGAACCCTGAAAACATTACACTCCTTTTTGGGCAGTCGTGCAATAACGCCTTTACCTACTTCATAAAATATTAAGTATATGTAACTACCTACCTATCCAAAATAGTTTTTATTATTACACGAAACTGTTCGACAACCAACTCAACAAAATCAACTTATCTGGAATTTAAATATGATCCAAATTATCTAAACTGCGCATCAGTTAAAATTGTGACTAAACTTGCCATAAATCATCATGAAATTCAAATTTAAAGCTACATTTATACGCAAAGAGACCAATTAAAAAGCAACATGACGATCATTTAATTACCAGCCTTCGGCCATCCTGGCACTAATTAAACATCATGTTCAGGCGCTAATGGCATCAGTAGTACCTAGGTACTCCTATATGTATCAGAGGCAGAGCCGGTAGGCAGGCATAGTTTAATTTAAAGTGAGATGATTACGTAATAGCTCCTCGGGCGAGAAACGCTTAGGTTAGGTGCAACGCACACAATTATTGTCATTTTTAACCACCGAACTCGAAAAGAGTTATAGGTTTAGGGTGTGTATTGTATAATGTATGTATCCGTGTATGTATGGCAACGTAGCTCCCATTCTAATGGAACGATCTTGATGCGTTTTTTTTTCTGTTTGAAAGCTAATGTGATCGAGATGGTTCTTAGCTATAATATAATAGATGGGGATCGTAGCTCCCAATTGAATGGACCTATTTTGATGCGTTTTTTTCTGTTTGAAAGCTAATGTGAAGTGTCTCTCATTCGCGCTACAGTCTGCGTATAGCTTATGTCTCTCTATCTTTATTGTTGATGAAGCATGATGGTGGGAATGTAGCTGTGTGGGTGTGTTTGTCTGAAGATGTATCTAGTACAGTTTTGGTTTACGTGAGAATAAAGCGTGCCGTATCTTCCCCCATTAACTATATCTTAATTAGTATAATAGTTAGCTAGAAGGGCTTCATCACACGCAATAATTTATATTATCAAAATTGTCGTTATTTTTCTTTCATACTGTATCCAGCCTGCATTCATGTAGTATCCAGCAAAATACCTAACTGGGTATTTATGTAACATTGTCTGGAAGAGCTCTATTGTACAATACGTAAAGTTTTTTTATTGTAAATTATTGGTGTACAATATAGAGATATCTTTATACCTATTTATCAGACTAACGACGAGTACTTGCAATATTTGCAATCTTAGTGTCGGGTGGCACTGCAATTATTATATGGCTTACCATCACGTGAATGACATTCTCACTTCGTCACTGAGTTGCTATTTAACTTAAATCATTTATAAATTTAGTTTTGCTTCATTGCTAACTTGTGTGACAATCTCGTGATTAATAGGTTGGAAACTTAGCCTTGATGTTCCGTAAGTGCGTGTGTTTAGGTGTATGATAATCAGAGCTGTTTTATTACGTTGAGTGACGAGTAGAGCAGGTCGCTCGCCCGATGGTAAGCGTCACGCCTGCCCATAACAGTTGCCACCCAGAACTTTGGGTGCAAAATCTTGCGCGTCATTGCACTGCGCTCGTCATCCTGAGACATTAGTTTTTAAGTCTCATTGCCCAGTAAGTTCGCTGAAAACAACTAAAACTTAGTTACTGTCTGAAACTGAGCTGCACTGATTCAGGGCCTTCTCTAAAAGGCCCGACCGCGACACGCCGTGAAATAACGCACGCATGGAATATGTTTAGTATGCAGTTGGTTGTAGTGGTAGCTCTCTTACGCAAGAGTCCGCCTGGGGAAGTACCACTCCTTTGTCAGATATTCAACCCTAAGCAGTGGTGTGTGTATGTTTAGGTTTTAAGGGCAATGTTTCCAGAGCAAATTAGTGGGCAATGAGACTTAACAACCAATGTCCTAGGGCGACGAGCGCAAGATTTTGCAATAAAAGTTCTGGGTGGCACGGCAAGTGTTATGGACAGGCGTGAAGGCGAGCGACTTGCTTGACTCATCACTCAAAGGAATAAATACAATATATACCTAACTACGCCCTTACATGCAAACATCTGCACTAGAAATAAATTTCTCATTTGGTATTTTTTCTGTTTTAATTGATATTGCAAAACACGAAGAATCAGTTACGAGTATATCGTTTAATAGCTTGCCAAACAAATAATTAGTTTAGACGCTGCATTATGAAATACTACCTGCGCGGTTTCATCCCATGTGGATCTAGGGCCTAAAGTATCTAACTGTAGCAGGCAATTTGTAAAATTCGTCAACCAACGGCGTCCATATACCAAAGTCACCAAAGTGTAAGAAGGTAGAAAAGCGGGCTCCTTTGTCCCAGAATCGGAAATTCCGGTATAGGTAGTGGTTTTGTTCAGAACTTCGTGATGAATAAAAATGCTTTGGGACTTCAGTTACAAAAAACCTATCTACAGCTGAATAGATAGATAGAGAACTCTTTAGGTATTGTACTAAAAACTACAACACTACACTACTCGCTGGTTAGTACCAGCGATTTCTTCCAGTCTATGTTTAAAGTTTTCTTAGACAGTAGATGAGAGAATTATTTGTTGTGACATATAAAGAGCTTAGTTTATTATTATGTTTTTAATTTTATTAATATGATAGATTATATTCCAAATTCATCAATGCATTGGGGAAAAAATAGTGCTCTGTGGCAACTTTGGTTTTGACAGATGAGAGACACATAAAAGAGTACTTATTATTACCCGATGGTTATCCTCAAATGTAAGTATTACCTTTATTGTTCACGCAAAATTGGCAAATAAGCCTAGCAAAAGTCGCAAATGTGAAGAAACTGTTCGCACGCAAATATTTAATTGTAAAGCAAAATGTAGTTTCTTTGTTCTAACTGCTTTCTACCCTTGTTTACGGCATGCCAAAGAAACGGAAACGAAAGCGTAACAAAGGTGAAGGGATAAACATGGCAATTTTTCCTGTTAAATCGATTCAAATTGGAAGTTTAAAAATTTATTCTTGATTTAATCCATGATCGATGTTTTGCACCATTTTATTTTGCATTTGAGAATTATCAAAGAGGTAAGAAACCTAAATGGGCTTTTTTCATACACGAGAAATTAAAAACTAAAGATAGTATTTTTAGTACATACCTATGCAATAACTGAAATGTGTGTTTTCGCCGCCTGAAAATAACAATTAGAATAAAAAACAATTTTAACAGAAATGATTAGGTACTTACTTGTTTCTAGGATCGATTCACCTCACGATTTATTTACTCAAATTAATCGATTCTCGGATTACTTTCCTAGGGTAAGGGCAAGCCGTGCCAGTTCCGAGTTTGCAAGTGTTTTATTACCGCGGTCCAGGCCCACAGTTTATTGTGCGGAACCCTTAAAACATTACCCCACGGGGTGTTTTTCAATATATTTTTCTTAAGCTATTTCGGAAGATAAAAGGGGAACATTGATATAAATGTTTGCTGAAATATTGTTACGGAAATTAATCTGCTGTAAATAAAAGGGCACGTGGAAAACAATACTTAGAAAACAACACGGACTTGCCTATGAATTGTTTTTATTACGTATTAAAGTTGTGCCCGTGACATAAACCTCGTGGACATTTCACTGCGATAAAAAATCCATTAAAATTAGTTTAGCTATCAAATAGTTTTTTTATTGATTGCTCGGCTTTTTATCATAGCATCGAGATTACATCGGGTACATCTGAATTTAAGTCAATTCCTAAGCTAACATTGAAAACCGCATTTTAATCGGTCGGTTTTTATGTGATGCGCGATCAAACATCCAGACAAACAGATAGACAGACAAGGTATGAAAAAATAATTAATGTTTTGTTGAATTATCTTCTTTGTACAGACTTTTTGTAAATTACTGTTTTATTATAAGTATAGGTTTATATATTGTTTTGTATTCATAAATTTATACTTTAATAAAGGAATAAGAAAAAGAAACCGTATAATGAAGATAATTACATTTTAGACTTTAAATAAACTACTGAACAAGAATACGACATTTTTTTAGACGATGTCTGTCTCTCTGTATGTTTGTTCGTGCATCACGTAAAAACTACTGGACTAATTGCGATGCGGTTTTCAATTTGATGGATAGCTTAGGGTTTGATTTAAAAACTGGACTTGTACTTTGTACCTCAATCCTATAAGTAGAAGTCGAGCAATCTATAAAAAACTATTTGACGGTGGCACGAATTTTGATCAAATATAGTATTATTGTACCTACTATGAATAGTTTTGATCCCAGAATAACAAATAGGTTACTTTTAACCCAAATAAATGACCACGCGGGCAAAGCCGCGGGCACAGCTGCTGGGCACATTTAGTCCTAAATATATCTTGCAGAAACTCCCCATAGAGTTGTGGTCGAGTATTGTCAGGGTGACACTGGCGAGATATTGGATACTCCTTAACATACCCGAATTCGGGTGTTTCACCAGGACATGGAACTTAATCTTAATGTAATCTAACCTAACCCAATAGTCATTCATTTGAACCTTAAATAATTCAGGTCAACCTAACGAACCTACTGCTTTTTTGGGTGCAATTCTATTTACCATCATTTTACTTTATAATAATAATATTCCATGGCTCCGTGCTTCGGAGGGCACGTTAAGCTGTCGGTCCCGGCTGTTATTGGTTAATAGCAGTCGTTAAGCCATGTCAGAGGCCCTCGGGCGGCCTGACAAACTCTGACATCTGAGGCCAGCACTACCTCATACGACAAACAAACAACTTTATAATACAATACGAGAACTCCAGCAACTCTACGCAGACGCGTCGAGAAAGGATATAGCCTGCTTTTCTTTAAGCTACTATCTAATTATACCCGATCTGAGCATTTAGGGGTAATCACATGACGAATTTGATTCCGCTATACCCGAACTCAGGTTCGTGAAGTCATCGGCGCCGGTTCTAGCACTTTTAGCAATTTTCGATCATTTTTGAACGTCTGTATCTTCTTTATAATTAACCCAGAACTATGAAATTGGTATCACATCAAATTTTTATCTATTATCTCGTACTTTGTAAACACAGAAACATGATTAGTATGAATTCACTCGATAGAAAATTAAACAAAGGTCAACTACTTTATGCTTAGAACATTGATTGGAAAGAGACCCGTCACTATCTGATATCAAAGATATATTCCAAGATAAAGAGCTTATTATGACTGAGAAAATGGCTAGGCACTTTTTAATTCAAAGCTTTAGTTCTCCTACATATAAATAAAAATCTTAAATTTTACTCCCGTGATGTATCATGTTTCCCGCTCTACTTGGTCACGGATGAGAGTGACAAAAAGTCACTGACACCCGGCCTTATGGACAGAGGCGACGAAAACGAAGTTACAAAATTCTGAAGGATATTGGATTTAAGCCGTGCGTGGATATGTAACGATACGGCGTTTATCCAATTTGGTTAAGGCCGTATAACCACATGGATAGCCTCACTATATCAAAACTTTCCTCATTTGCCAACTAAATCCTTTTCGGCGGTAATTCCGGTCAGTTTCCGCCCCCCGGGGAATCGCTATTAACCACAGCTACGATGTATATTAATGTAGTTATTTGCGCTCCACACCCGTCAAAGTAGACTGTTTAAATTGCACGAATACCGCCAGCCGCCGTATTAGCATAAAGTGAGCCTTGAGCCGCCAGGCAAGACTGAAACTAGGCATGCCAGATGTTTTGGCTGAGATGAGACATTTCAAAATACAGAATCGACGATTTTATATACCTTAAGCGGCTGTCAAGCTTCTTCTCCAAATGTGCTAATCTTTGCCAAGTCTTATACCTGCTAGTCACTTAATGACATGATATCCTAGATAAGCAAGTAGAGATGGTACCCATTTAAGTACATATTTTTCATAACTGAAAAATACAGTTTCCGACAATTGGGAGCCGTCGTGGGTCGGCAGCTAGTAATACATACAACACGACCAACTACCTTATTCCCTGCGGTATAAAGAGGCATTTCCGATGTCATTTTTTTCTGTCAATGTTGTTTTATATTTTTGTAAATAAAATTTTGGTGTGTTTCGTGATGTCACAATAGGCTCCGACAGAAAATCATGGCTTACGGCATTGGAGTTTGCTGGACCTGTTTGTGATAACACACAGCAGTTGTTTTCATAAATAAATGTATTTCATTTTTTTGTTGGAGTTTGCTTGTGCTTATTTTAATTTAAAAACATATTTAAGATAAAAAAAAACCTTAGCCATGTCATGCCACGAGAATCAAACGTGTATGACAAATTTCAGCCCGATAGCTTCAGTGGAAGTGGGTGAAATATTGATTGCAAAATTCCAGGGCCCCGATTCTGTAAGCTATTGAACCGCGATAACGCAAGTCGATCGCTTGAATTTTTTTTGAGAAATTTTCGTATTTACCACTTAAAAGTGCTAGAAGTATATTTTTTTTGGTAATATTCAAATAATAAAAAAAATGGAAAAAAAAGAAACAAAAAAAACAAAAAGCGAAAATTTTAGTAAAATTTTCGCTTCCAGCACTTTTTAGTAGTAAATAAGAAGATTTCTCAAAAAAATCTCAAGCGATCGACTTGCGTTATCGCGCTTCAATAGCTTACAGAATCGGGGCCCTGCACGTACTTACAAGTGAAGTTTTTTAATAATTTAATAATAAAGTGTCTCTTACGTTGTAGAGATTCCAATTTCCCCATACTTCAATAGTAAAAAAAAACACTGTATACACGTAGGTATAAGAAAATGCGGCAAACAGTACCTAAACTTTTGAAATGAGAGAAATACATTTGCATGCCAACCTTCTCAAGTTTTTAGCATCTTTACGTCCGCTCAAGTGGCGTAAAAGTTTGCGACCCTACCTCGCCTATGCTGATGTAGGACATCAAGGATGTAATATATATTTGTATGGGAAGGGTAAGTATTACAGTACCCATAATGTCCTGTGAACCGCCCCGAGGCACATGTCGTAGTGTCCATTGTAACTCGAGGTATCTTGAGGAGAGAGGAGTCAGTAACAGATGCTAAGAACGGTTATGTAACCGGGACACGATGTCAGATGGGAAGTGTAAGGGGATGTAGTATTTCAATTGATAATAACAAAAACAAACAAAACCAAGTAAAATTGACTTGATTTCATTACAACCTCCCTTCCGCATACTCATATTAAACCTTCTTACCTGTTGTATGTAAATGAGCCCTAAACTTACCCACTCGATTCACTTCACCCCGTGGTAATCCCATTAAAGATTAGTGTTATTTCAGTTACCTACCAGCACAAATTACCACGCCCCCGCCCACCGGCGCTTTCCATAATATTTCCAGAGTATCACGCACCATAAATCAAACAATGTTATGGTCTCATGTAAAGTGGGGAAGCCGTCTATTTATACAGTGTGACTCGACAGAACTGTCCTGAATGAAACGTCATTTAAGCGCTCCGGTTTTGATGCTGTCATGAAGCTACTATGGATTGCTTAGAAGGTAGACTGATCGTACAAAAGAGAATTACTGGATTTACCTGTAATTCTCTCTGTTGTCTGTTTGAGTGGTGATCCACCTGAAGGTGAAGAACGAAAACAAATGAAAGTAACTTTAATTTGAATGGATCACCAATTATCACACTACGGGCCCTAGACAAGTAGGCTTTCTATTCTTTCAATGCAATGGAATAGAACGAAAATGTTCGAAACTGACATTAGAGTTTTCGTTCGCTAATGTCAGTCCCATACATTTTCGTTCTATTCCATTGCATTGAAGGAATAGAAAACCTATTTGTCTAAGCCAGCAGAACCTTTACCGAAGCCTACCGTGCAGTTAGGTCTGAAATCAACAAAGACTGAATTATGCTATCAAGTTTAATCCTCACAACCGGGAATGCTATTCTCAATTAATGTCTTCACGTTATCTTTATGTCTCATCACCCGTAATCTTATAAGAATGGATCAACAATCAACTTTAACAGATTCTCTACCCTATTCACTTTGGTCTGCAAATCAACAAAGATTGAATTTTCCTACAAGCAAATTTAATCCTCGAAACAGTGAATGCTATTCCCAATGAATGATACAGTATAATCATTGTGTCTCACCATCCCATGATATAGCGATTTACGAGACAAATATTTTGAGACAGCCATAAAATGTTTTACCTTTATTTAGAGAAATGTTTTGTTATTTTATCAGGTGAGATACCTTCTCACGTTGTTGTGAATTGGTGGTGCAAGATATGCAGCGTAGATAGAGTTCTAACTCGTCGACTTTTTACACATACTCTAGTGTTTTGATACACGCGGTTTGTGAATACATTTCAATGTAAAGCAAGAAACTCCTACAGTCTGTATTGTAAAATCTCTAAACAATCTCAACAAGCTCAACTGTACGCACCATCTTGACGTATAGTTGAATTCGTCAGATTTTCTTTTGATAACAATGCAAGAAATAATAATCTTCCTAAGTAAGTACCTACTCTTCACATTATACAGTAATTTTAAACGTTACTTAAAATTGAAAGCTTTTATGAGGAAACCATCCGTGAAAATGTTTTCTTTCACAATGGATTTAAAGAGCTTATCCTTATAAAGTAAACAAACAATGTCTACATTTCCGTCCTTAGTCTAGAGATTTTATTACGTAGGAAGTTACGTAGGTACCTATAGAATTGTTCGTTCAGTTAAAACTAATACAATGTTTTTTCAAATATTCTAGTTCTATTCTATATGGTCTTCCTAGTTCCTATACGGAACAACGATAGTAATGTTATGGATCGATGTTGGCGCCCTCTCCCGGAGTTTATGTACCGGAAACCGACTCGCCCTCGACTGCCACAATGTTTAGCCACGGAAATGGTTACCCACCGACTTTCTATTATTTTCCAAAATACATTTTTCAACCGTAAACCCGTAATGTATAAAATTAAGTATCCAAGAGTGACCACAGTAGATATTTGTGAAGAAACCTAACTGTCTGTTTAGGGCATCGAAGGAAAACCAAAAGGATTCGATTTTTATTTAAACTAGACATTAAATACATGTTTGGGATAATACATATTGGACGTAGTTATACGTACAGGTAACTGCGGTTGCGGGCACGGTGTCAACGGCGTCCAAAATACAAAGTCTAAATAGGAATAGGTTGTTAATAATTATCCGGTGATTCTATATTAAGTAGGTTACAATTACAACTAATCAGGAAGCAAATAAGCAACCAGGTAGCGATGCCATTTAAAATTTCACTCACTGTTTTTAAAAAGAAAGGTCCTATTTCCGTCCCACTTTTAAAATAAAGTCATGTCCCTCCCTAAAATTCTTTTAAACGGAACACAATAAATCGCCGCCATAAATACATCAAACCGCAACTGGGAGGGTTGTCTACCCCTTCAAAGTCTCAACTTTTACGACTTTCGACAAATTGCTTCCTGACATCTCTGCCCTTACAATACCTATATACTCCATTCTATTGCAATATGCTCGAGTCAATATTGTCTCAATTTCTTATCTTTCACCTGAGCGTTTCAAATCGATTCGACTGCACCCAAGCCCTAAGGGTATTTTGGTCTTTGTGCTTTTACGCGCAATAAAGAGCTGCGCCTCCTAAGATAAAGTAGATTTAAGTTAAGTTAAGCGTAGATTTATTTTTATTTGCTTAGTTAGGCCATCAACTTCGCGTATGCGTTTACGCTTTGTATATTTCCCAAACATACTGTGACGTATTCTACGTTATTAAGTTTCTTCATTATTTAATAAAAAATTTCTTAAAAATACTTTATTTCGAGCATTACGCATGAAATTAAAAGGAACGTTCGTAGTGAATTTGCCTAGATTGAATATTAACATGAATTATTTGTAGACAAGGATTTTCAAAAATAAAAAAAAATACGAAATGTTGAACAGAAAAATATACTGATGAAAACAGGTTTTTTTTAAAGTTCGTCAAAATAGAAGTTTTTTCGAATATCACAAGTAGCCTATCAGCTTTCTGTTGCCACATCGGCTTTGACCGAAAGCGTTTGTCGGCGATGAACGCAATGTGGCGAGAATAGAAAAATCGAGCAATACACATTTATTAAAAAAATAAGTTATTCATTTATTTTAACAATTTTGACAAATCATATGAACATTTAAAAAAGTTCATAGTGAATAAAGATTGCCAAAAGTATACAGAAATATGTTTTTAAACATTTGAATAACTGAATTAGAATAATATTTTTTTATGAGTTACTTTTTTTGTTTTATATAAATAATAGTTAAAATCCTAAAAAAAACTTGGCAGCCCTAGTTGTGGGGGCTCTTCCTGTCACCCGCGTATATTATTATGATTAAGTGTTATGCACTCATACACCCTCCATGTCATGCTTGTTACGTAGTAGGTACCTAGGTACATAGATTTTATTTACATCGCCAATGCCAAGTTTATTCGATTTGTCAGTTTATGACTAGTACAAATGTTTTGCTCTCTTTTCAAGAGTGATTGTGTCTTTGTTGTAAAATCTACATAGGCCGTGAAAGCTTTATCTTGGATTCATTTGAAAGAGGTTGTTTGAATTACCTACACAACCAGAAAATAATCAATATTTTTTACAACGGTGAATGTTTTTCGATATCATTCAGCTTACGATTATGTGTATATTTTACTTGGGGAAGTACCTACTTAACCTGGTATTCCTGTAATGAAATGGAAAGTCCTCAGACGAAGAATTTCATTAGACGATCGGATCCTTCACAGGCATTTTAAATACGCTCTTAATGATACTGGCGTCACATTATGTCTCTATTTAAACGATTCTGCTCACTTTTACTGTAGGTAGAGGGCGGTATTTGTGTATAAAAATAACTTTGTCTTTGAGTAGAGGTACAAATAGGTAAGAACAGTTCGCATGATGGCGAGCCGCACGACAAGGGCCTGTTCATTTTGTGATGAATGCTACGTCTTCTGTCACGGTTAAAAAATCAAAATTACTTAAGTACAGTCAACGACAGTAAGAAATGTCTATACGACTGTACAGTAGTCGCAGCCAATCTATATGTTTGTGAAGTTAGGCTCTGTGAACGATTGCGCTGGTACTGATAAAACAGCATAAAGTAAGAGCGAGATAGAGTATTCGAAAAACGTAAGCGAGTGCGCGAGGCAGTTATACAATGCTGTCTTCACCTTAAACATTGGGATTGCGCCTGAAAAATAGCAGTTTGCGCAGCGACTAGCAGACAACTTCCGAGACACAAACTTCCGCTGCGACTACTGCACTACTGCACTAGGAATATTTTGGATTTACGGAAATTGGTTTTCATTCGTTTTTCTAAAGAAATGTACTATTTTTTTTAATTTTAAGCAATACTATATTTAAACAACGTTTCCTCCATATAATAAGTACTAGCTGCGCCCCCGGCTTCACCCGCGTGAGGGATGATGATGATGATGATGATGAAAATTATCCTGTGTTATTCCAGAGTATAAGCTATCTCAATTCTCATTCATGATGATGATGGTGATGATGAACATTTTATATAAACCACGGCCCCCTACCCCCACATTATAGCTTAGAAGCTTCTCGATTACATCAGTTTTCAAACAGAAAAAACCGCATCAAAATCGGTATATTCGTTTGGGAGTTACGATTCTCATCCCCCTTTTCTCAACTCCGCCCCCCCTTTTTTCAACTCCCCCCATATAGCTAAGAACCATCTCGATTACATCAGTTTCCAACACCCGATACGATTCTAACCCCCCCTCCCCTCCCCCTTTTACTTAACCCCCGCCCTATAAAGCTAAGAACCATCTGGATCACATCAGTTTTCAAACATAAAAAACCACATCAAAATCAGTCCATTCGTTTGGAAGTTACGGTTCTCACCCCCCGCCCCCTCTCCCCACATTAGCTAAGAACCATCTCGATCGCATCAGCTTTCTAACCAAAAAAACCGCATTACAATCGGTCCATTTGTTTGGGAGCTACGATGCCACAGACGTACACACCCGTCTCGTTAGTTAGTTAGTTCGGGAGTTAAAAAAACAGTAAGCGAAATTAAAAATCATTGGCAGCAGTGTGTTTCTTGACCATAGACAACTGCATTCTCACCTACTTGACAGACTTGTTATTATTTCGTTTCCATGGCAACGTAATTTCCGTTCTATATTTTTGGTATCTTGGGTTACATTATTACAATTTTTGTAGGGATCTCTTATATTAAAAAAAAAAAAAAAACTGCCCATGTTACTCACTGATAATGTAGCTACTCGTATTTACAGGCGAAAGAATTTTTAAAATCGGTTCAGTATTTTTTGAGTTTATCCATTACAAACAAACAAACAACCAAATCTTTCCTCTTTATAATATTAGTGTAGATAATACGTGTCCTATCCTATGAAACGAGTAGTTCCTGCAGGAATTTGAATGTCTAACGCAAAGGAATGAATCGTTTCGCGTCTTCTTTCATCATAAGAGCTGCAAAGACGTGGAACGCTGTGCCCTCATCAGTGTTTCGGTACAATTCAATCTAGGTGTACGTTAAGAGTGAAAAGGTATCTATTAGGCGAGCTATACCTTCGGCCATTTCGTCGCTTTGCAGAGTTTGCATTAGTGAGTTTAGAGCGATGTTGGCCTAACGGTTCTATAGTGCAATTTAGAATCCAACGAGGTATCGGGAAAAACCTAGGCTACACACCAATGACTTTTCTGAGTTATATGTGGTTTTCCATCGCTCCGTGCTTCGGAGGGCACGTTAAGCTGTCTGTCCCGGCTGTTATTGATTAATAGCAGTCGTTAAGCCATGTCAGAGGCCCTCGAGCGGCCTGACAAATTCTGACATCAGAGGCCAGCACTACCTCATACGACAAAATTTGTGAGACCGTTGGTACTATATAATATTCTATGACTGTAGCCAAATACTTACCCATTCCGTCATATTAGAAGTGTATGCAACTAAATCTTTTGTTACACAACATAACAAATCAGCCTAATTGTAAATAAAGAACCACATTACGAATATTGACATACTATTCCTATTAAATCGAGTTATAATAAATCGGTGTGTGATTACTACCTGTTGTGATTCTTAAAAAGTCCGGCGCATCCTGAGATTGCGTCGACACAACCTAGCTCCACCAATTCCACCAATCACCAACATTTGAAACTTTATAGTCGGATATGGGTATTTTTTTATTTCGTACTAGTTGTTCCTGGTCATTGTCTTGGGGTAAAAGTACCTAATGTCAACCAAACATCAAAATTCGTTCAGCTGTCAAATAGTTTTTTATCGATGGCTCGGTTTCTACTCATCGCATCGAGATTCTCGGTCAGATTACTAGATTTGAACCACATTTTAATCGGTTCAGTAATTTTCACGTGATGCGCGAACAATCATCCATACAGACAGACACAATTAAAAATAATGTTAAAATGAGTTTCTGTACAATAGTACAGGAACTCATTTTAAGACCTCGAGTACATTTTTTTAAACAATCTTCTTTGTACAGACTTTTTGCTCTGCTTTATTTTAAGTACGACATTATGTGAAAGAAAGAATCCCTAGTTTGACTAGGCTTAAAATTACCTGCATATTTTTTTGGTGCCGACC
The DNA here is from genome assembly GCA_946251855.1 of Alsophila aescularia. Taxonomy (NCBI): domain Eukaryota; kingdom Metazoa; phylum Arthropoda; class Insecta; order Lepidoptera; family Geometridae; genus Alsophila; species Alsophila aescularia. The sequence continues at coordinate 13,440,135 of OX276378.1, read as the reverse complement.
ACCCTTGCTATAAAATAAACGTTTTCAGTGTTCGCATCCTGGCATGTTCGTAATTAACCTCCCTGGGGTATATAAATGTTTACATTTTCCCGCGTATTTAACCGCCGTGGCTGTTTCACTTTGTTAGCCACCCACTGAATACGAAGGACTCTTTAAGCCGCGACAGGTGATTTTATAACCACCCTTAGCCTTTGGAATATATAAAAATAAGGATTTTGCATAACATAAATGAGACGTTATTCTTTTAGCACGAGTTATTAGATTATATCAGAAAATTACTAGATCCCGTAGTGCTACCGGAGTTCAAAATTCCTATGACACTTCATTCAGAGTAATGCTTCGGGAAAAGCATTATTTACCTTAGCACTACCAGTAGTGTCAGGGGAGGGATAAAATTTCTATAGCACAACTGGTAGTGTCAAGGGAAATAAACGAAAAAAAAAGTACTTCGCGTGGAACTAACTGTGAACTAAGCTGTGCTATTTTCGCGGGCGCATTAAAATTATAGTATTTTTATGTTTGGTTTACGATGTGTTCTTTTATTACTAACTAGCTGTACCCGCGGCTTCGCACGCGTGTTTTCTTTAGGTTCAAAGTACCATAATGTGCTATTCCATGACCAATATACCAACACTTGAACAAAATTTCTTCAGCCGTCAAAAATACTTTATCAATTGCTCGGCTTCTAACTCACCGGATTGAGATACCAATTACACCAGATTTAAATCAAACCTTTTAATTTTTTGGGATGAAAGTATCCTATGTCCTACTTCGTAGTATGAACTCAAATCATGCCAAGTTTCATTTGAATTCATCCTGTAGTTTCGGCGTGATGCGCGTCTAAGATATTGACAGACAGACATACAGACAGAAAGACAAAAGAAAAAAATACAGTTATGACTTCATTACGCGCAGCATACAAAAAAGATTAAAAAATATCTTTAATGTACAGAATTTGGACCCCTATTCCGCAGGGACCCTTAATTTTTTATGGATAAAAAGTATCCCTAATTTTCACCCATCATGTAAACTATGACTGTGCATCAAAATCAGTCCAGAAGTGTATCAGAGTGGTAATTGGTTTTTTAAATAACTTTCAACCCCTATCCTGCGGGAACCGTTGAATTTTTCGAGATGAAAGTATCCTATAACCTACCTCGTAGTATGAACTCAAATTATACCAAGTTTCATTTAATTTCATTCAGTAGTTTCGGCGTGATGCCGAGCCAAGATACAGACAGACAGAAAGTAAAAAAATAAAACAGTTTCATCAATGAATTATACGTACTACATATATATGTTACCCTAGGGTTACAATTTACTTATCCACTTATTTTAAAAAGCTATGGCCTCTGGAAAAGTAATTACAATCCTCTTAAGAATAAATCTAAGTTCCCATTCTCACATCTCCAAATGTATATATTCCAAGAACAAGTCAGTACAGCTGTTACATTCTATTCACTATATTTTAAAGGACGCTTTTAACCTTCAATAAGCTTCAGAGTGGTCTAATCCAAACAAACAATTAGTCTGTAAATAAAAAACAAGTGTTGACATATCACGGTGACGCCCGGACGTGTGAAACGGGGGTGCGAAGATGTAAATTGAACTCCTATCTATAGATATGTTTCAGCTGTATACTCCCGTTCCATTTATCCATTAGAACACAATGTTCTCTTAATAAGGGTTTAAGTGTTTTTTGTAAAAGGTGCGGGTTTTTTAAATAGGAGTCTATCGTTGTTTTTGTAATCAAAGACATAATTTGCGGGGAAGCTTTTTACAAAATGAAACACATTATTTTAGGTAAAAATCTTAAAATCTTTAAAATCGTTAGGTAAGAAGCTAATAATGGACGATTTCCTCTTGACCTATCAAATTAAAATGTTGTACCTATGTATCCGAAGACATTACAAAATTTATGACATGACATTGTAGCAGCAGTATCTAGGTACGCATGGGAAGTATAGGAACTCGTATCGTAGTTGGGCCACAGAATAAATAATAGTACAAGTACAGAAGGATAACTGAGTAAAGTCATTTAAATACATTGCAACTCTCGCTACAACGCAATAAAGTTCAAAGTAACTCGCACAGCGCTGCGATCTTTCAATTATATTTACCTAGAAGGCGCTCACACATTGCGTGCAGGCTAGAATGTACCGTATCACAACGCGCGAGAGCTTCCATTGCTCTAACCATTTCAGAATGGGTGTGTCACTTTTCCGCTCGGCAGGGTTGTATCAAGATATAACTAGGTACTAGTAATTACTACACTAGTAACAGTAGTTGCACTAGTAATTATTCTGTGATATGATATGACTTAGATATTGTAACAGAATAAACAATTATGTAATAATGTATTATTTTTTAAATTATTATATTATAAATGTTGATAGTTCTGTTAACTACATATAATGACTTTCTTATCAGAATAGACCTAATACCTCATTATTTGATTATAACTTAATAGGTATTGCACTTTGATGAATAAAAGGTGCCTGTCTGAATTCCAGGCTTAATAATGAATGAAAAAGAAATGGCTACCTACGTAATAAAATGTCAATATGTAGGTATTTTACGAGACTTGTCAGACCGAATGCTATGCAGTACATTCTAGGTTTCTTCTTGGTACTCATAATTAAAAACAATAAAACTGGACAACAACTTTACGTAAGTAGTTACTTCATCGTAAGCACACGGCGCGCGACTCGTTGAGCGCACGCTTGACACTCTACTGAATGAACCGTAATATTGCGGCCGCAAAGTGTAGGTATAATATTTGTACTTGTTGCGGAGTGCGACTGGTGATCTAAGTGCTTCTAGCTCACTTTGCTAGAAGCACTTAGATCACTTAGCTAAAAGCATAAACGACTACTATTGGGCTGCTTTTTAAAAGCTAGCTTTAAAAAGTATTTTTTATATGTAACCTGTTTTTTCTTAATAAACATCTGTTAACACAGTTTGAGAATAAATATAATATTATCTACTTAGTCCACCAAATGTATAAATTAAACATACGAAAAAATTTAACACAAAAAGGAATACCTACGTATCTAATTAGGTAAACGTGCTCTACTAACAAATAAATAAAAACCAGTCCAAATACCATTATTTATCCCATTATTGGTTAATGTGCAGTTGTCTATGCATTATTAATTGATGATCATAGTTGTTAATCAGCATGAAACATTTCCACTGGGACTTTTGTCAGAGAAAGGCTAGTATGTGGCCAGTCCTAAAAACAAATATTTTTTCAGGAAATGTAAAATGAACTGGTATGGTCCAAAAAGAATCTGAACACAGTTGCTGCTTTGAATATCTTACCCCAGTAGCTCGAAGCTTTTTAATATTCTAGTGGCCCTTTCCTAATTGATAAACGGATAAAGGCAGCTTCACACATGGTATCCACTATCCCCTAGTCGTGATCTCGAGATAAATTAGACGCATGTGTGTGTACACTCAGGGCTATTCATCTTCCCCTGTCGCGGGTTCACGTGAGAAAGTAAAGCAGGATCTGTGCTCAGATAATGGTAATAGACGGGATAAATTAATTTCAGTTGTGGTTTTTGTGGTTTTATTTTTATACTGAAACCTACAATGGAAAACGTTTAGGTTCCCTAAGTTCATAAATTGGTCATTTGATTGATTTTATAAAGATAGTTTTCATAAATGATCATAATATTTAATACCTGTAGTTACGTAATAATTTTGCATGTAGATGATTCATTGAAAAGAACACTTTATGAAAAAAATAAGGAAATTGATTTTCAGTGAGTGGACGAACATATGCCTTTCACAACAAGACATAATCGAACGTGCTAAAAAAAAGACTGCGAAAAAACTGAAAAGAGGCAATAAATTAAGTGAGAATGATTGTTAACCAACTTTAAATCGTTATAGATCCTAAATAGTAAATCGAAACGAAAAATAATAAGTGAAACCTAAAAAATACTTTCAAATACCTATTCAATGATACCCCACTTAACATAGTTCGTCGACGTATTTTTTTTTATTTTCAGCATATTGCGTCTGGTTTTCGCCATACTGAATTTTGATTATTATCATATCTTTAGAGACACTTGCAAGATTAATACAAATCGACGGACGTAAGAATCGCCAAATCAGTCCACGCCATCAGTTCAGAGCGCCACAAAAGAACAAATTTAAATACATACATTCATAATAATATACGGGTGTTTTTATTAAGACGGGACAGTAAGGGCTGGTACCTTAACCGTTATAGTTACAGGAAAACGTTCCCAGCAGACCATCCATAACTTTTTCAGATATTCTGAACTGCATTCACAGATTTTGGAAAAAATGTACAGTCAGCAAGATAATGGTCACTTTACACAAAAAGATTTTTTGGTGCCATTCGATTGTTTCATAGAAGGATTAAAGTCTCTATCAGACCGACTGAGGTTTGAGAACTAGAAAAGTCAGAATCTGCGAAAAACTTTTTCCATAAATTTCGTAAGAATTATTTAGAGGAAAACGTTCTTAGGAGGACATCGTTCGAATACAAACTTTTCAAAAATATTGGCGGCTCTAACCGCGGTTGGTTCTATAGAGACTTTTGATCGTTACAATAAACAGGATAGACGGGTTTTTTTTTGAAAGATGCTTATTTTCTTGATGACTATATTTTTTCCAAAATCTGTGAATGCAGGTGAAAATATCTCCAAAATTTAACTTAAGGGGAGAGATAGATTTCCTGTAGCTACAACGGATAAGGTTTTTTTTTTCTTTTGTATTCTGTTTATCTATAACTGACCTCTGCAGCTTCACCGAAATCCGCCGGTGGGGCGGGCGCGAAATCACTCCGCCGCAATGACAGTTAAGGTAATTTTGTACAAAATGTACGGGAAAAGTTTTTCACAATTTCTGTAATTTCTGGTACTCAAACCTCAGTCGGTCCAGTAGAGACTTTCGATCCTTATAAGAAACAGGATCGATTGGCATCAAAAAATGTTTTTGTGTAAAATTACCATTATCTTGCTGCCTGTACATTTTTTCCAAAATCTGTGAATGCAGTTCAGAATATCTCTAAAAGTTATGGATAACCTAGAAACGTTGTCCTGCAACTATAACTGTTAAGGTACCTGCCCTTACTGTCCCGTCTCAAATATCCACACTTAATTTATTTTTTCGGACTATGCAATCGTTTGACCACGATCTCACCTGATGAAAAGCGATGATGTGGTCGAAGGTGTAGCACGCTTCCCTAGTAGATACCTATTCACTCTTGACTTGAACACACCTGGGTTATAATTTACCGGATACACTGACGAGGGCAGGGCATTCCACTCCTTTGCAGTTCTTATAATAAATGAAGAAGGTCTAGTCGTACGGTGATGGGAAAGGTGATGGGGGAATCAGGTTGTGCAGTTCTTGTGCACACTGTCCATAGTGCAATCTGTAGAATACCGACAGGCTTGCTACCTCACGCCGATGCGCCAGACTTTGAAGCTTACTCTTTACTAGAGTGTCATCCCCAATGAGCCTGATAGCACGTCTCTCAATTGAATCCAAAGCCTCGAGCTGATACTTGGCAGAACCGTCTCAGAGGTGGCAGCAGTACTCCATACAAGATCGGACCTGTGCTTGATAAAGATTAAAAAGCTGTCCCGGTATGAAGTACCGCCTAACCTTAGACAAAATACCAAGTTTTTTGCAGCTAACTTGTTAGCTAATGTATAAACACATTACAGTCCTTACCGTTACACAGTCTGGTAAAAAACTACAATCTTGTGTTACGGAGTACTATTATTCATTCTGTGGTTATGTACTGTTAGTTCGTACTACATACCTATTTTAATTTAGGAAGACAAAGAACATAATAAATTTTCAGGCAGCCATGCAATCATCCAGGTTTTAATTAGAAGGTCTTTAATTCTTTAAGCTAAGACGTGTCTTCAGACTGCCCTAATTACATAAGTACCAAGTAGACGAACGGCAGTTATTTACACTGATTGTTAGTCATAAGCAAGGGGTCAATCTGCCAGATATTTTGTATTAACTCTTATAATATACCTAACTATCATTAACTATCCTAACTATCTTATATAAAGAACTATTTACTTTTTCTTTTTTAATTTCTAGCTGCGCTCCGCGACTTTGCCCGCGCGCAATCTTCGAATATAGGTAATGTTTTTTTTATTTGTATACATTTAGACAAAAGCTTCAAAAGCTCAAAACCTTAAGATTTTTGGTTAAATTTGATTCAAAAGCTTCAAAAGCTCAAAACCTTAGGGTTTTTGGTCAAATGTGATTCAAAAGCTTCAATGCTTCATAAACTACAAAATTAATAAAATTAAATAGTATCGAATTTTTCGTTATATTTTTTCTAATTTGTGTTTTTTTTAGCAATAAACCGTCCCGGGCGTCATCAGAATTCCTTGCCAAAGTTTCATCACAATCTGTTCAATGGTTTAGGAGCGCATCGCGCACAGACAAACACACATTCATTTTTAAATATATAGATTTAAAAAATAGTTTTTGGAGAGGCCATGTCATGGTGAAACATAAAAAGTGCTATCACAATTTAATGCGTATATATACGTAGCATTTCGTGTCTGTGCTGATAACCGTTGTGGAGTTCCCTAGACAGGAACCAACCCTGAGTGCAGCAGCCATGTCTTAGTAAAACATAAAACCAGTTATCATAGCAAAATGCGTATACAAAATTTCGTGTGTGCTGTTGACCGTTGAAGAGTTTTTTAATCTGGAGCTAATCCTGGCTGTCGATTCAGGCCATGCTTACCATAAAAATCCATTGTCATCGAGAACTGAACCTACATGTAAAAAGTTAGAATACAAGCCTAAATTAAAAATGTATATAACCCCCGACTTCCCACCCCCCAAAATAGCTAAGAAGCAACTCGATCACATCAGTTTTCTAGCATAAAAAATCTTTCCATCCGTTTAGGACTACGATCGTCACCCCCATTCCCCCCATTATAGCTAAGAACCATTTAATTTTCATTAACCTCAGCTTTAAAACATGAAAAACCGCAGCTAGATAGGTCCATTCGTTTGGAAAATACGATTTTTAACCCCCTTTTTTCAACCCCTCCCCCATATAGCTAAGAACCATCTCAATCACATCAGTTTTCAAACATAACAAAACCTCATCAAAATCGGTTCACTCGTTTGGGAGCTACGATCCTCACCCCCATTCCTCACTCGCCCCTCCCCCAATTATAGCTAAGAATCATCTCAATCACATCAGTTTTCAAACATAACAAAACCTCATCAAAATCGGTTCAATCGTTTGGGAGCTACGATCCTCACCCCCATTCCTCACTCGCCCCTCCCCCAATTATAGCTAAGAATCATCTCGTTTATCTCAGCTTTCAAACATAAAAAAAACACAGCTAAATCGGTCCATTCTTTCGAAAGCTAAGATTCGCACCCCCCCCCCTCCCCCCCTCCCCCCTCCTCGCGCTCCATCCTCCCATTATAGCTATGAACCATCTCGTTTACCCCAGCTTTCAAACATAAAAATACCACAGCTAAATCGGTCCAAGTTGGAAGCTACGATTTTTTTCACCCCCCCTTTTCTTACCTCCCCCTACCCCTATACTCCTCCCCATATATCTAAGAACCATCTCGATCACATCAGCTTACAAACGGAAAAAACCGAATCAAAATCGGTCCATTCGTTTGGGAGCTACGATGCCACAGATAGACACACACACACGCACACAAATATGCACTGTGATACATACCCTAAACTTATATCACCCGTCTCTTTGTTTGGGGGTTTAAAATCTATCTAGATTTTTGAACGGTTTTTTGTCATCCATTATAATGTAAATATAATTCCTTTATTTCTTTCTTTCTAATTAGGCAGAAGTAGTAGATATAAAAAGCATATGAAAGTTTTTGTTTGCTGTTCTGTGGATATCTACTAAGAATAATTACTGTGTACTACCACTACACGTGAGACGGCGCGGGCGTGGCGTACTACGCTGAGGTAAAGTGGATGTAAGATGCCGTCGCTTCGAAGACAAAAATACTTGTACAGTGAAAAGATTTGACGATAGTTTTTAATCTTGAAAAATGTCATACTTATTGAAAGAAGAAAATGTTTATTTGATTAAATAAAAGGTAAGTAGATACTTATTTAACTAACGTTTTCACGTACCTAATTAACAAAACTTCTTGGTCTTGGAACTTAATTAAAATATAACTTAATTACGATTGGCAAAGCGACACCCTTTTATGGTTGAAATACCTCGCGCAAGAAACAACAACGAAGCGTTACACTTCTTCATTTATTATAAGAACTTCTAAGGAGTGGAATGCTCTGCCCTCGTCAGTGTTTCCGGTAAAATATAACCCAGGTGTTCAAGTCAAGAGTGAATAGGTATCTTCTAGGCAAGTGTGCTACACCTTCGACCACATCATCGCTTTCCATCAGGTGAGATCGTGGTCAAACGATTGCCTAGTCCGAAATAATTAAAAAAATAAAATTACTGTATTTTTAAAAACTTTAAAAGCTTTTATTCAACTTCACTCGTATGTATGTATCTATGTAGGTATCTGTTGGTCCAGAAATCTTGCAATTCAATTTTTGAGCACCTCCCGATTAACTATCCGGCTGAAACTTTCAGGGTAGCCCACAAACCGAAGACAAAACAATTAGAAACGTAAAAAGTGAAAAGGTAATAAAATAAAAATAAAACAAATAAAAACATAAATTGTGACAATGCAATAAAAAAAAAACTTAATTTTTTATTGTAACTTTTAAACTTTCGCGATTCGAACACATAGGAGACAACGCTCGCCCTTCTCGACGCTGACACCCGCTGCTTCAGTCTTCTCGTGACCACGATCAAGCAACTTGATCGAAACGTCGAGGTAAATAAATATTAAGTTTTCAGCGCGATTAATTTATACTAAAATAGTTTTTTTACTTGCCTGTACTCGTCTATTGAGTGAGGACTTGCACACGCGCAGGGCTCTTTGTGCCGCGCTTGAATGCGGTATTGTGTACAAAGTGGGATTATGCGAGCACGTTCCCCTATTAGCACTTTGTCTCAAAATAGTGCCTTAACTTGCTATTTTTAACAACAGGAAGAATGTACGAAGTAGAACAAAAGAAATGCTCTTTACAAAAAGAAGAATTCATAAATGAAGTATAAATCACACCTTTAAATACCTACGCGTAGGTTTAGGTAAACATTTACCTTGACGGAATGGATATGTTACAGTAAAAACCAGTTTTCAGTTAGAATGCGCTTTAAATAGTTTTTACAGAACGCCTGTAGCTGAAATCTGTTTGGTGACGATATTTTGTTTTGACGATTCATGAACTACGCCTGTTGCGCCCTTAGAAGTTCATACGTATCTATGTATGATTTTGGATGCAATGGCCATTTAAATTCTAAAATTATTTTTGTCAAGCTAACTAATTTACTGCTTCTTCTGGGCGCAATTCTATGTAAAATCATTCATGTTCAATTTAACTATCATCAGCAAATATCTGTCTACTGCTGGACGAAGGCCTCTCCTAATCCACTGAGCTCGGTCCTCAGCTCTCCTCATCCACTTTCTTCCGACCGCTTTTCGCAGGTCACTCCACCTGGCCACAGGGCGTCCTACACTACGTTTGCGTAAACGTGGTCTCCACTCGACCGCCCCTAACGGTTATCGGTTCTTTGGGAAATGTGACCAGCCTACTGCCACTTTATCTTGCTTATCCTTTGAGTTATGTCGGTCACCTTGGTTCTTCGTCGGATATCTTCATTACGAATCCTGTCCTTGAGAGAGAGAAAGAGAAGAGAAACTCCAAGCGTAGCTCTCTCCATAGCTCGCTGAGCGACCTTAAATTTGTGGACTAGTCTGACCGTGAGTGTCCACGTTTCGGCTCCGTAGGTCATGACTGGTAAGACGCACTGATTGAAGACTTTTGTCTTCTGGCACTGTGGTATGGATTTATCTAACCTATTGTTTTTTTTGTGGGCGTAATTCTATGTAAAATCAAAAAGTGATCTCACTGAAAACAGAGTTTTGCCGTAACATATACAAAAAATATGTTTTTTTTCTTGAAAGTATTAAATTAAATACCTCGCCACAATAAGACATCAGATTATTTAAATTCTATGACGGAAGGTCACATACCCGAAAGTACCAACTTGCGTTCGACAGGGAAGCGGAACACGAGCGACGCAAGGAAGTGGAATTACAGGATGAATTAGTAAACAGACGTTTACACTCATAACCATAACGAATGTATCCTTCTCTAAAGCGTATTAAACGGAGCGATTTACGTTCATCTTTGCGAAATCATAACTGGAAACACAACCATGACAAAATAAATCTTACCAATTGAATAATAGGGTCGGTTTTTAAAGACTATTTGTTAAAAAGAGGTTATTGAACACAAAACGAGACTGCTCGACGCCTCGTGCTTGATTTCCTCCGATATCGAATTAGTTGTTCATGTTGCGGGAAGCTTTGTATCGGCAGTACCGGTTTATTGAACATTCATTAGTTACGTGCAAATTAAAAGTATAGAAAGCCCGACCGATATCAATTACGCCAGTAGGTTATCAGAAAAGGAAACCTTCCACGCAAATATGATAAAATGTTTTTTGTTACTGAAATTCTTGGACTTTCTACAGTAGGTACATATACCTATGATATTGATTATGAGAAAAACAATCCTTTCCTACATTAATTTCTTCGCAGCGCACGCAAAAATCACTATCAGGACTGGCTATTTTTTCCGACTTCATTGAGAAAAGTCGCAATAGATCGACTAAGTTATACAAAACTCATAAGAATCATTCTTTAAAACCTTGCTCTTGAATCATTCATCACTCGGGTTTCAGATATAGTCTAAGTGAAACCCGAAACAAAATTGGTTAAGTGTTTGCCGAGATATTTATGGACAGAGAGACACGCGTTTGGTGACTTCCTTTTTTGATTATGTATGTAATAGTGTTGAACCGTGAATTGTAAACTTAAATAATGTATGAGAACCAAAGTCTACCAAGAGATCCTTGGAATACAATAAAGCAAACAAAATATTCTAAGCATGCAGCTCTAAAACAAAACACATTTCGTCTTCATTTGGCCATTCATGCCGTCCTGGGAATCCTGTCATGATCTGACTGTGATTTAAATTCAATTATCCAGTTGTACAAAAGTAAACTCCGGCGCACGTGAGAATCAGTTGACGCCTATTCTATGGGTACATGGTGGGATACCCATAGAAATTATTCTATGGGTATCCCACTTGTAGAGAGGAATAGAAAGCATGTATAGAATAGACATCAAGTGTAACGTTTTTCTTTGTCAATGTTTCATTTCAAGCGTTGTGCGCTGAGGTGGGCTATTTTGGAACTAACGCTGGTAATTTTTAGAATTATTGGGATTTATTTATCAACACGCCCTTGAGGAGGAACCCGAATCAATGTTTTAACTTTGATACTTTCACTATTATTAAAAAAATGCATTTAAAACTGAGAATTTCTCCACCAGTGGGGATTGTCTGGTGAGGTTAAAGAAAGTTTTCAAAAAAATACTCTTTATCTTTACCAAATTTTTCAAAGTACGACAAAGAGCTACATGTACCTACTAAGCTTGCACTTGTGTAGTTATTCTTCGACTATGTCAAAATTATGATGACTTTTGAAAAAATTTCGCATAACGATGAACCTGCCCAACACGATCCCAACAGTGCGATTCAGCTAGAAAACCTAACGTGCACTGCAACGTGGGAAGGGTGGGGGCAGTGTGGAAGAAAGGGGATAGGGTGGGGGCAGAGTGGAAGAAAGGGGGAATGGTGGGGGGAAAGTGAAAAAGGGTGGGGGAAGTGGGGAAAGAGTGAGGGGAAGTGGGGAAAGAGTGAGGGGAAGTGGAGGAAGGTAGGGGGAAATAAGGGAAGGGTAGGAAGAAAGGTGGAAGGGTGGGGGAAGTGAGAGAAGGACGTATTTTTTCTAAACCAAGATGGCGGATATTTTGCCACACCAAAAGGTAACGATCACGTTGCCGTGCAGGTTAGGTTTTCTAGTTGAATTGCACTGTTTGCATCGTGATTGAATCGGAATGGTGTTCGAGAGTGAGCCAGCTGTGCCTGCAGTCTCGACATAGAAAGTGATTGCTTTACTACCGCAATCAATACACATACTGATGACAATCGTTAGCTTTGACAGTTATTGTTCCAGCTATCGACTGTCATCGGTATCTGTACTGACATTGATCATGATTGACCTATATATTTGCTAGACTATCAAATATCGCCATATTCAGATTTTACGACCGATTTCGGTTGTAAAGCAATCTCTATCGATATCGAGACTGCAGGCCCCAGGGCGACCAGTCGCTTAATATCATGGCACACAAAACGGATTATTCGTTATTCCTTGCAGAAAACGTGTTATGTCATTACGACAATAAGCCGCACGGTTCCAAGATATTGTAACGCGACGCGTTACGTGTCTGCTCGGTCATAGCTTATATAGGCCCTGAGCGGATCTCAGTTTGAAATGATGTCTTTTAAATTCTAAATTTTTAAATTCTTTGTGGCGTTTTGCCACAAAGAATTTAAAAGTCGCGTTTTCATCGTATTCTACTATAATTCATAGATATCTTATTAGGAGTAATCCTGATCATGCAGGCTCTTAAATTGAGTCTTATCTGCCAAACTGAGGAAGTGTCGTTTATTTATTCTCTGAGACAGTTAGAGGCTCGAAGTTTACTCCATCTCCCTAGCCACGTGTACAAGGTTGTGTAATATTACAAGGATGACCAGATATTCTCAAGAGAAAGTAGATAGCTAATAAGATTTACACACTTACCTACTGGATGGGGCATCTATTGAACTTCGCTTAAATTGCTCAGCAGTTGTCTCCGCTATGAAGGCGATCTTGAATGGACTGGGCAACAATGGACCAACGACAGACTGCTATTGTCCTTTCAAGATTGCTATTGAAATTCTCTGGTGGCACCCCATGTATCTAGTTGAATGAGGAAGGGCCAAGGGACTTACCTACTAGATTGATTGGTTTTGTTACTCAGCATTTAGCCACGCATAACGAAAATAGTGCAGTTTTTACTCGGCAATCGTGTCGGCAAATAAACGAAAAAAACAGACTGCGAACAAAACTAAGTAGAGGCAAAATTTTAAGGGGTAGTCGGAGGATGAACTTTCCATACACACGTAATACCAAAATAATTTGCAATTGGAGCATATTTCCACAGTGTTATGATATTATTCGGATCCGGATAATATTTATGTAGGTCCCCAATTGTATTTTGTTTAAATATTACCTGAAACGAAATATAAGCGAATATTTCATTTTGCATTAATATGCTTTATATTCATCCTCCGCCGGAGTCTTAAGTGAGAATTGTTGCGAACCAACTTTAAATCGTTCTATATAGGTCCTAAATGGTCATTCAAAATGAAAAATGATACGAGAAAGATCCGATTAAGATGGAGCAAAAAGGAGGGTTATGATTTTGAACGGTATGTATGTATGTATGTATGTATGTATGTGGGTGGTTCATCTGTTCCCTTAGAAGTTCTAAACTACTTCTCTTATTTTGACAAATGAGGACCGCAAGGTAAGGCTATGTGACGTCACATTGAATGGAATATAGCGACCTCTAGAGGACATACAAACATAAACTAAAAATAATAATAATTTTATAATGCCGTGCTGGGTATCAAATGAAAAGGTTTAATTAGCACATTAGTTGTTGCTTGCGGTTTTGCTTACATGCACCCGAATGGTAAGTGGCATAAGAACGCGGCTATCCTCAGAACATCACTATGAATATTTATTATTATAATATTTTCTTGTTTCATACTTTTTACAGTGTGATTTTTCAGAAGTCGGCTTTTAGTTTTTGGACTTATTTACAGTGTAGATTAACTAAAAAGTCATGTACATATGTTGAGGAAATATAAAATCACGTATTTATAACATACCTTGACATACCTTACACAGGTCTCCCATATCCTTCCAAGATTGTCTTTCCTGAGCCGCCTCGTACCAGCCCTCTTGATAGGCGTCTAGGTCATCTCGCCACCTCTTTCTGGGCCTCGGCGGCATCGTCGGCATCGTCCATCTTCAGGCGTCCACTGTGTCATGACTTTTGCCCACCGGTCGGGATGCATACTGCTAAGGTGACCCGCCCAATCCCATTTGAGCAGCCTTGTAGCCTACGTCCATAACGCCTGTTCTGGAGCGTAGCTTAGTGTTCCGAACTCTATCAGTTCTATATATATCCACCTATAGAGAATATATCAGTATTATATTCTGTATAGGTGGAAGTTGCAAATCGCCGTCTATCTATCAGGACTTGTAATGGATGCATCACAATTACCCGACAGTTCGGATCAGGGTCGCTGACGGCTGCGGCGGCAATCAGTGACTTCCTCTCGCCATCCTCTGAACCCCTCCGTCCGTTTGTCTGATAGTTGCCGACTATGCACGTGATGAGGGTACTTCATAATATATGGTTCTACTAGCTGCGCCCCTCGGTTTCGCCTGTATTGATGATGATAAAAAGTAGCCTATGTGGTAATCCAGGATATAAGCTACCCTGGTACCAAATTTCATACAAATCCGTTCACCCGTTTGAGCGTGAGGGAGTAACAAACATACATACACATACTTCTAAAGATAGATGGCGCTAATCGGTTTTTATGCATTTATGACATTTTGTATAGACTGCCAGTTCTAATGCATGGAGTTCTGCATCGCGCTTACGAAGTTTTCCACTCGATATATTTTATATTATTTAATATTATAAATCAAAGAAGTGTAGCCACTGTCGTAAACAGGCCAATCAGAGCTTAGAGTTTTAAAAATGAATACTCTCTTATCGAGAGGAAAACTTCATAAGCGCGATTTATGAATTTACATATACATAAATACATACATACATATATATATATATGTATGTATGTATGTATATGTATATATATATATATGTATATGTATGTATACATACATACATTAAGTGTGTTATCATAATTTGCAGCTAGAAGGCAAGAGAAAAATCAACCTATGCCGACTAGCAGTTGATTTTTGCTTAGTTTAATTCAGATACAGGTGGTGTGTCTATGACGCCTATCCTCAAAGAAGACTTAGTGTGATAATAATAGTTGTATCTATGTACATCTCAAAGAGATTCGAATAATCTATACCTATAAAACAGTACCGTGACATACCTCCTGACTGACTGACAGACAGACAGACAACGCAGAGCCTAAACCGGTGGACATATATTTGAAATTTGGAGGGAATGTTCCTTGAGTATCCTAGAGCACTAAGAAAATATTTTTTGAAATACCATACCTAAAGGGGTGAACGGGGTGGCTATGTTTGCACGCGGGTAAAGATGCAGGGTGCAGACGGTAATAAATACAATTCTTTGATCTAAAAAATCAAATGCAAATGGACGAACTAAGAAACTGAACCAAATTTAGCGTAATGTATTTGGGACTACTTTGGGACAGTCTTAAAAACCTCTGGTTGTTCCTTGTAACAAATTTGTCTAAGCGTTAGAATTATCTTATAATTTATGTAGAGTTGACATACACCTGCAGGATTTAAAGCTATTTCTATTTTCAATTCATAGCCTACAATCATTTGTTTAATCAGTTGCTAATAAACAGCTAGACAATTACTATAACAATAATTAGTATTCCGGTTGATGTACCACAATGCACTAGAAGTAAATACATTAGAAACGGGATATTTTCCAAGATAAATATTCCGTTTCTAATGTTTATACTTCTAGTAAATAGAAAAAAAAAACCATGACCATGAATAAAATGTGACCATGTTAGTTTTAAACAATATATCCATACCAATATATAATAGTGAAACGTTGTCTGTTTGTTTGTTTGTTTCGGGAGCTTTCACGCGATAACGGCTGGACGGATTTTGATTAAATTTGAAATGGAGATAGCTTACCTAGAATAAAACGTAGGATAATTTTTATCCCGAAAAATTGTAATTTTCCACGGGAAAACTAGAAAATGTTGATTACTCGCTGTAAGGAGCGGTTGCAATAAAAACGAAATAACAAGATGTCAAAAACTTCAAGAGCACTGGTGCTATGCTATACCGTTGTACTTTTGTATTGGTTTTTAATATCCTAGAAGAAAATAGGATGCTTTTTTTCGCGATAAACTTTAGTCCGGCGGACGAAGTAGCGGGCGGGAAAACTAATTATGTATATTAACCAGTTGAATGACGATACAAGTAGGTCTTTCGCCTGATGGTAAATAGATAACGACATGAATCTACCATCAGTACAGTAATGAAATGTAAAAACATAATAATTACGAAATTTTAGTGATTTTATTAAAAAATATAAACCGTTGTTCTAAATTATCTGCCAGTTTAAAAATGATTAGAAGGGACAATAAAATCATCTACATCAACCTTGTGTTAGAAGGTTGGAATCAAAAAACGTGACATTATACTTAAATGTCATTTCCCTCGGTTCTTATCCAGGGTTTGACACCACTTACGGTCTATTAACAATTCGTTCGAGAGCCGCGCCGGTCTCCTGTCCCGCCCCCATGCAATAATAGTACGAAATTGCTGCAATCCAGAGGATCAGCCAGTTAGCTGAGCTAATACCCTGGGGTCGGACGGAGTAACTCAGTGTCTGCACTGCTCCTGTCGCGGTTTTCGTGTCACTTTCAAACCAAATTCGCAAAGACAATGTCTGCTTTCGTGTGGCTTTTTTATAGCCCAAGCCTTAAGTGAATTGTTTCCAGATTAAGTATAAATGCCCATTATACTTTCAGGAGAGTCGCCTACGTCTTTAAAATAAAAGCTAAGACTGAGTTCAGTGTCCATTTGGTAGTGCAAGTCTCCGTAGTGTCGTTATGGGTCTGAACATTAGCTCTCCCATTCTGTAGAGTCAGCGTCTAGTGCTAGAATCAAAATTCCAAAGGGCATTGCTATCTAGTTTAACATTTTAAGGAATTTTGGAGTCAGTTAAGATAGTTGTGCGATGATACATTAGAACTTTCACGATGAAGATTACGGAGTCAATGGTGAATAACAATGAAGCGCCTACAGAAGAAACGTAAGTTAATACAATTAAGCCACTAATTCTTTTAGTTACAGATTCCAGAGAATAGTTATATGTATTAGAAGTTATTAAAAAAGTACTGTGTTTTGTATTGTTGTTTTTTCAAAAAAGTATTGGGTACTAGAAACGAAACTAAAAAGAAAATGTTCCACCATATTGTTGGAATGGATACCTAAAGTACTAAATACTAAATTTAAACAAAATTTGTTCACCCGTCAAATAGTTTTTGACTCGGCTTCTACTCAACGGATTGAGATACAAACACACAGGAATGAGATACAAACAGGGTTTTAAGTCAAAACCTAAGATATCCATAAGTGAAAACAGCATTTCAATCGGTCCAGTAGGTACATTTAACGTGATGTGCGAATATACAAACAGACACACAGCAGACAAATAAACAGACACCATTTAAAAAAAACGTATATTCTTGATCAGTGACTTTATTATAAATATACAATTATAGATACTTTAGACGGAGTTGGTTGTTTTCTCGAATATACATACGAAAGTCTCATCGCAGTGCCGCTCAAAATTTTGCAATGCCAAGTGGTGGCACTGCAATTGTTACGGGCAGGCACTTACCATCAAGCAAACGAGCTGCTCGCCTCGTTATTCAGTTGCAGAAAGCAACAAAAAGGTGTTAAAGAATAAATAATATGCGACCATCACGCTTAAATTATATTTAAGAAAGCCGTAGAATAAAATAAGCATTAAGATAGATGCTTATTTTAACAAGGTACCTTTTAAAGTCCACAAACTTTAGGAAATAGTTAACATTTCTCAAAGCCTGCCAAGTCTCGATCAACAAAGTTTGATCAAGTTATTCGAGCAACGCCGACCGCAGCCCCGCAACCCGTCACTCCATCACTTTTGACAAACATTATCAACCATCAATCCAAGCACTTGTTGCCACCCTCTGTTATATCGTCATCAACCTAACACGTCATACCATACGTAGGTATGCCCCGTGTAATTACAAAATTGAAGCAAATCCAATGAAGGACACCCCTCGGCCTAATTCCTCGGATGTTCGTATAAACAGTGTTCTAAATATCCGGGTTCAGTGACCGGTTACCGCGCTCTGAGGGCTCAAGGGTGGTAACTGTCGACGATTAGTTTTAAAATGCAGCGGTATGTGGACGTCGCACGCGACTGTGGCATGTGATAACTGTTTTTTTGTACCTACTATTAATTATTCTGTAGGAAGGGTTGAAAGGGCCGGGCAGTCAACTTTGTGTTTACGCTTTGTTAGGTAGTTTGATAAAATCAACATAGTAAATGAGAAACATTAAAAATCTTCAATTCCGACCCAAGTTTGTTTAAAAAATCTTGCCCCAACCCGGCGCGCAGTTATAGGCGTTTTTTTCTTTTCACAGTAATTTATTTAAACAAAAAAAAATATTTAAAAAACCTAAAAGCATAATTATTTGTGAACAAAATTATTGAATAAATTTTTTAAGTTAGTAAGAAGCTTGAAAGACAATTGCTACTGTATAGGTAATTTTTTTAGATATTTTCATTTTGATACTTCACTCGATAGGTTTTGGTAATTTTTTGATTTGTCGGAAATACAATATGGCAGTTGTAAGCCACCATATTAGTTTTCTTGACACTTCATATATCCTATAGCACTCTCGTGACTACTCGTAAGACGAATCGAATTATACCTCATTTATCAAAATCCATCAAGCCGTTTAGGCTGTAGGATGCGCTTAAGAAACGTTCAAACAAAAACATACATACAACCCAAACACATAACCCTCCTCAGTCGTGTAAAAACGGAATAAACATTTCTAATAGGACATTCAGGGAAAACCCTACAAATAAAAAATAAAAAGTTTTCAATTACAATTAATTGATGAAAATATTTCCTTGGCGTGGCAAATTGCGTGCCCGACAACAAAAACTCGGAACGGGACCTTCTAATTTTTATATATATTTTTCATAAAATAAATCTTGAAATGTTGTAACCGCAAATTACTTTCTGTATTTCTTGTGACTCTTAGTATAGCTTTATTATAGATACTAGATATTTATGTATTTTACTTATCGAAAATCACGCTAAACTTGCATAGGTATAGTAAATTAAATAAGCTCGGTTATTTTTAGTACCTACAGACTGTTTCAAAAAATAAGTCCAACGTCAAAAGATGAACTTTAAAGCCCATGACTTTTTGCTTTTGTATAAAGAGTAGCGCCTCGTACCCTCGTCCCTAATTATGTCATGTAATTATGTAGTACTTCAACAAACTATCTGATGTAGAGTTCTAGCACTGTATATAATATAGTCCTTACGTATAAATACGAGTATGTACTGAGTTTCTAGTGTTCCGAATATTACAGCACAAAATAGCACAGTCTACTCGAACTAGCTGGACTATGACAACAGCAGTCGTTTTATTAGAGTTGTTTGCCTAGACGGGAACATTACTAGACTGTTTATATAGCTACGGAATTGTTTTACGACATGATTATGAGGAAGAAGTTCTGATTGGCTATAAATCGGGCGATACACATACAAAATGCCAACATGTCTACGAGATATTCGGTTGCCATCCGTGTCTTTTGTCCAGAGTTAGAGTACAAACTTTAAGTAATGCGTATTTCACTTGTGCTCTATTAAATTCCAGCTACATAAGAATGATTCTGCGGTAGCTCAGTTTGTTCTAAGAGAAAAATATTCCCGTCCGTAATCAAAATTGTTCAATTAAAGTTTTATTTAACGATAACGATTGAAAGTTACTGTAGCCAGCAAACTTACTGTATAACCACCCACATATGGCTTATTAACTGTTTTCTTGTGAGCAGATTCCTAC
This sequence comes from Alsophila aescularia, assembly GCA_946251855.1. Lineage (NCBI taxonomy): Eukaryota > Metazoa > Arthropoda > Insecta > Lepidoptera > Geometridae > Alsophila > Alsophila aescularia. Next base: position 13,420,237 of record OX276378.1, on the reverse strand, counting down.
CAGTGATAAGTGAACAAATCTGGGTTTTTTATATAGGGGTCTTGGGTGACAGTGCGATAATTTAAAGAGATGCCATTAAGCCAACAAGAAAAATCAGTGGTCATAAAAAAGTGACCAAGCAAGTGGCTTAATTTAGATCAAAACTTTAGCCTGGAATAGCTATGCAAATTTGCAATATTTTTATGGATAAATGCCGGAAACTCTCAAAACTATTTCCAATCTTTTAGTGCAGCTCAAAAGAACTTAATTCTCTCCTATGCTCATAGTAACCTGTTAAACGGCTAAAGTGTTTGCAAAATCTTCGAGTGAACCCTTTAGCAACGTTTAAATATTCATGGCGCGTTCTCTCGCACTTGAATGTAACTTTAGATTTTCCTGCGAAAATATAATAACGAGAAACTTCCACGCAGCCGTTGAGTTTGATTTTGCATAAAAGGCCCGTAATTTTCCAAAAAACAGGAACGAGAGGAGAGTTGAATAGTCTGCAAATTAGGGACTCGTCCGTCTCTTAAATACTGTAATTCAATCAAGTCAGTCGAATTTTTACTATAATAAAAAAATAGAATTTGTATGAAACGGGATTTGAACGTGAAGAACAAGTTCTTTTCCCCAAAAGTGAAATTCGTTCAAAATCTTTTGTTTAAGTGTATTCCGGCCATTGTACCTGAAATTCGTAACGTTTAGTTCAAGTACAAATGCGCCAAAAATTTGCTACAGTCACTGCTGTTAACAAGAAAGTAAGACAAACTTAACAAAAGAATCCAGATTACTATCATACATATCCTCTACATATTGATAAGGAGCCTTACAAAGCCCAAGCCGCAGTTTCTTTTACACGCCGCCGCGGCCGCGCCGTCTCATTGTTGCGTCTTCAGACATAAGACGCCTTGTTTATTTCAGAGAGAACTTCGCGGAGTGTCTGTAAATGTCTGAAAACAACTGAGAACGTCTGAAATGTGTTGAACATTCCTGTCTGACGCGACACTGTGGATATTTTACCGTTTTTACTTTTTATTCTGTATATGAATAGAGCAAAGCCAGCCGGGCTTGTGTGCTCACAATACATGCACTTGTACGTCGTTAGCAGAATATTTTGTCAGCAGCTTCGTTGGTAGTCTGGACATTGAGATGGGTATTGGTGCTGAATTTCGTCATTCCTGTCTGTCGGTACTTGCTTTTCTACCTCTATCTATACAAAGTGAAAAAAAATTGCACGTTTTTGTTTGTCTTTCCTGTTGTTTTAGGTCTACAAGGAATATGAAAACATTTCATTTATTGGTCTATGAGAAAATTATATGGATTTTGATTTTTATCCTAGCAAAATACAAAAAAAGTTTGAATGTTTTAAAAACAGATAAGAATAGAGAAAAAATAAATAAACCCCGAATGTTCTTACTTCCGCTGTTTTTTTAATCTGTAAACATATAAACCATTTGTACTATTTTTTCTTGTATATAGAATAATAAAAAACTATTATAAATGCCTTGTTGTAATTATGAAAGTAAGTATTTAAACAAGATAGGCATACGAAAATCGAATAGAAACAAATGCTTCAATTAAATTTAACACTACCAAAGTTTTACCATACCTAAAAGCAATACTAACGAATGAACATGGATTTTATGAATGAACATTGTCAGAACTAACTTTACGCTACGTATAAAAGCAAAACTGTGTTCTGAAATTAAGTTTCCCGTGAAAGTAGTCTGGTTGTAGACGCCCATTGATCACAGGGCGGGCGGGCAGCGTGCCAACGAAAGCGAACGCTACGAATGCTACGAGCGCTACGATATTACCTATTCTACAAACGTATCAATGACTATGAGACCTAACTCTTAGAATATTTTCACACTAAACTAAACCTAAACTGTGTAGTTTTAAGTTTTATTTTCTACTGTATTCAGATGTTGTTCAGGATTGTTGGTTTTAGGGAGTAGGTAGTGGACGAACATCGAATACTATCGCTACGTGATCAAAGATTAAAAAGATTTGTTTTATTAGAATTTATCGCCATGCTCCGTACATTAGAGATGAACTAGTGTGCCTAATTTGTTCTTTCTTTGTTTAGAAGGTTTTTGAATATTCGTGATGGCTTTCTCTATACACTAGTTAGATATTAAGTTTTGGCCGTTAAAAAGTCTATTCATACCTTCATATTGCATTATGCAATATGTGTTTTCATCGTTATCGTGTACGTTAAACGGTCTTTTAGAAGGTTAAACCCATAAACCCTCTTGTATTAGTATATTTCTATTAACATAGTTTTACGTTTTTATATCTATGATACCAACCGATATTCGCACAACAGCATATATGTTCAGACTATACTATACTAACAACCGTTATCTTGTACACATATTTATAGCAAACTAGCTGCACCCGCGGTTTCACCCGCGTCCCTCAGTAACCGTGCATATTTCTGGGATCAAAAGTAATCTATGTGATAATCCAAGGTATAAACTATCCTAGTACCTTTCATCCAAATCCGTTCATCCGTTTGAGCGTGAAGGAGTAACAAACATTGTGTATGTTGCAAACATACAAACATACATACCAAGTTTCGCCATTATAATATTCGGACATTGTAATATAATATTAGCACTGTACATATATGGACTGTATAATATGTACTGTGATATTAGCACAGTAAGGACTACCAGGCTCATTGGGGATGACACTCTGGTAAAGAGTAAGCTTCAAAGTCTGGCGCATCGACGTGAGGTAGCAAGCCTGGCGGTATTCTACAGATTGCACTATGGAGAGTGTGCACAAGAACTGCACAACCTGATTCCCCCATCACCTTTCCATCACCGTACGACTAGACGATCAGCAAAGCGCCACCCTTTCATGGTTGAAATACCTCGCACAAGAACGAAGCGTTACGCTTCTTCATTTATTATAAGAACTGCAAAGGAGTGGAATGCCCTGCCCTCGTCAGTGTTTCCGGTAAATTATAACCCCGGTGTGTTCAAGTCAAGAGTGAATAGGTATCTACTAGGCAAGCGTGCTACACCTTCGACCACATCATCGCTTTCCATCAGGTGAGATCGTGGACAAACGATTGCCTAGTCCGTAATAAAAAAAATAAAAAAAATATATATAAATGTACCGTGAAATTAGTGTGACGAGTGACATTATCTTCGTAAGATTGTTGTTTGTGTACGTCTTTTCTTTTCTTCACGGATTCACGAAGATCGAAACAATGAAACTTTTTGAATAAAAACTTTTTGTTTGCCTCCGTATCTGCAAATTAGATTGTAGTTGTTGATTGTTGTTGTTTGTAGGTCACGAAAATTGCTAAATTAAATGTTGCGGAATGACAAGTGGAAATTAACCTTTTCATAAAACGTAGTTACGTGTTCCTTCAAAGCCATGTTTTCACTAGGGGACAAAGTCGAGAGACATGACGCGAGACATGTGCGACTGTCCGGCGACAATGTCGACCAACATTTCACTCGTCCACACACCCAAGTTGTAGTTGAGATGTCGCCCGATACAGTTTCGTTGGTCCACACTACTGCCATAGTCGCAGATAGTTGCGGAACACAGAGCGACACGCGTTCTCACTACCCAAACGCCGTCGGGCGTCTGTCGAGGGACACGAAGTCGCGCAAGTTCGACGACACGTAGATGTCGCCTGCGATGTCGGACGATGTCCCGCGCGACGTCCATGAATTCTACGTGTCGGGCGACAAGGTTGCGAGACAAAATATGTCGCCTAATCAAAACGGGGCTTCAAATTCAGATCCAAACCAAGCTTTGTCAATATTTTGAGCTATCCTATATGAATATTAAAATCAGATAAAAGTTACAGCTGCTTCGAGTTTTGTACTGAATAACTAAAACTTGCTATATCTCGAAAACTAACTTTAAACATCGGCATGGCATAGCTCATTCTATATATTTTATATTTTATGTACCAGCTGTGCCCGCGGCTTTGCCAACGTGGTAATTTTCCTGGAATATAAGGATTCTATGTGTTATTCCAGAACCAAAAGTACCAATATTTTAAACATCGTTCAGACGTCAAATGGTTTGCATCGATTGCTCAACTTCTACTCATCGGATTGAGATACCAATTGCACCAGTTTTTAAGTCAAGCCCTAAGCTATCTAACAGTGAAAACAGAATCGCAATCGGTCCAGTAGTTTTAATGTGATTCATAAACAAACAAACAGATCATTTAAAAAATGTTATATTCTTGTTCAGTAGCTTATTTTATGTCACCTATTACTTTATAAGTATAGTATTTTATGTCACCTATTACTTTATAAGTATAGTATTTTATGTCACCTATTACTTTATAGTTACTACTTTATAAGTATAGATAGAAGATAGATTCTGATATTTAAGTACAAAATTGATTATAATCTGAATCGTAGCGTTTAAATTAGGTTGTAACTTAATTCATATGGGACTTTGCCGGTATATAAGTCACATAATAGAGAAAACTTGAATTAGGTGCCACTAAAATTGTAATTAGTGTTACCCACTTTAAAATTAATGAAAATTTAATAATATATATGCCAAAAGACACAGTCATATATAACTTTAATGAACATAGGGCTTCACAATTCACCCTTTTATTTTGTTAATGCCACTCTAGAGACTTCTCTCCTCACGAAGGTAAATTAACTTTCGGTTTATCTTTTCAACATAAACTCGAAGTACGGGAAGCCAAGTTTGTGCTCGTACCATGCATACGAGTATGAACTTGTCGGCTGGAAAAGCTCCTTGAGCCTGCACAGGTTTCAGCAATTTGAAAGTTTTTAAAAGGAAAAGTTGCTGTTAGACTTTGGTACTTTACTACACTTACATATTATTTATGATTTAAATGCTCATTTATTTAAAGAAACGTATCGATTGGATTCCCAACTACAAGGAACAGACATAACACAAAGAATTAGCAAGCTGTAGTGGCAATGGGCCGATCATATAACACGAAGAACTGACAATCATTGGGGTAAACGAGTTCTAGAGTGTCGGTATAGGGCGCCCGCCGGCCAAGTAGAACGACGACGACGACTTGCGAAATTGGATGGGTTTTTAATAGAAAGGGTAGCTCTCCAAGGGAACCCATTTCAATTTCATAAAATTTTGATCATTAGTTCTTTTACTAAACTTTTACAATTTTTTTATTTTTTTATTTGTTTTTTTTTAAATTTAAGATTGAAGGGAAAAGTCAGAATATATGGTTGATCTGATATATATATATATATATATATATATATATATATATTCATATTCGTTTAGTTTTATATTGCCATTGTACAGCATACGAAATGAATATTCCAGAGATTACACTCGTATGCAGGCGGGCATTAAGTTTGATTTAATGCAACAATACGTTCAGAATACATGCTCGGGCTAAATCCGTTGATCAGGACATTGATCTGATACCTAGGAGTTAACTATGGCTCGGTTCCAAATTTCTGTATATTTGCTATACATTTAGTTTGTTTTAATTTTATTATTTCTTGTGATTTCTTAAAGAACTAGAGTCCCTGAAACGTTTCGCGTTATTTATTTGTTAATCGAGCACGGTAGAAACGAAGCCGGAAATCGAACGCGGCCATATTGGAAGCGGAAATGGCGCAGCCGGGCGGATCCCTCATTTGATTTGAACCGTCGCTCGTCTGCCTTATAAACGACACTCGCGTTTGAGATAATGCAATTAGACCATCATTCATCGGGTAGAGTGTATATTTAATATATACGGATTTATAGGCGTATCTCTTGGTTAAATTAAATTGATTTGATTTGTGCCCTATCAAAATTCTGAATTCTACTAACTCTGCGCAGCATAGGCAGACTACTTTTTTAATACTAGCTTTAGCCCGCGACTCCGTTCGCGCGGACTACAGTTTTTCGCAAAATAGCATCCTATGTTCTTCTAGGATATTAAAAACCAACGCAAAAGTATATCGCCAACGTATTGTATTCTCTTTGGCACCAACGCTCTTAATGCTTTTTGACAGACTTATTATTATTATTTCGTTTTCATGACAACCGTTCCTTAGAGCGAGTAATCTAAATTTTCCAGTCTTCCCGTGGAAACTTACATTTTCCAGTCTTCCCGTGGAAACTTCCCGTGGATTTTCCGTGACAAAAAGTATTCTATGTGTTATTGCAGGGTATAAGCTATCTCTATTTCAAATTTCATCAAAATTCGTCCAGCTGTGATCGCGTTACAACTCCCCAAATCAAACAGACAACGTTTCATTTTTGTATATTGGTGTGGATTTTCATCACGCTCGGGCATCGATCCCGCATCATCTGAGCCTCTGCGCGGCACATTCCAGCCACAGTGACCAATATATCCGACCAGTTTCTAATACCGTCTTATGAGGACGGTTGTACATTTTGTATATACCTACGTTTTTATGTTAAACATATTAAGTATTTAAAAAACAAACGTACTTAGAATGAATTCTTGGTGGACAAAATAACGTTTGAGAAGGTTTTTGAGAATACTTATATTTTCATTGAGACCAATAAATACGAAACTAAACATATTTTAAACGTTTATGTAGGTACACAAAAACGTTTCGCGTCGATTCAATCTGATGTTCCTGTCGTGTATAAGTCTTTTTAAAGCTCCATTCCGCTCGATCGATACCAACATTGTTTCCGTATTTATTTTCGTACTAGGTAACTGTTCACCGCAGTTTTGCTCGCTATTTACCTGCAGTAAGATATTTTTTTGGTACGAAAATTCTTCATCTCTTCCAAAACATACATTTTTCTTTCCGAGATCCATCGTTTTCGTCATATATTTTTTCCGCTAATTTGTTTGGCCTCAAACTCAGTTATTAAAAAGATATGCTTGTAATATCTTATCCTTTACATTTTTTGGAATAGCGGGATTAGCTTTAGATCCCGTAAATATAACAGAATTACGAAACTTTGCCGAGCTGGAGGTAATACCTACGTGACATCACAGACTTATATCAGAACATGGACGTTCCATTGCTATTCCATTATCGAACTTCATAAACTATTAACTTCGGTGTTCGCTGAATCAGGATTCTCATACATAGGATATTCACGTCATAGCACAAAAGTTATTACTGCACATTAACTTCCATTCTCACTATACACGTTGGACTTATAACACGGACGATCCTGTAGACATTCCAGTGTACAGGCTAAACGATCGACCGGATTTTTACTTCGAAAAAGTAAACGAAGTCTGACAAACACAATCTGTTTTTAAAATAGATACTTTATAAAATATGAGGTTTTCAATTGGACTGTATTTTTTATGTGTGTTTGTTCGCTCGTATCTCCGGAGTTTCTAAACCGAATTGGATTATTCTTTTTTATTTGAAAGGGTATAAACCTCCTTTGGATTGGACCCACGTAAAATTATCAGATATTTATTCTCACACTATTTATTTATATTTCTTTCCATTATTTTAATTTGTTGTTTCCATATCGACCGGCTGGCCTAGCTGGCGAGTGGTTAGTGTCCCTGACTGCGAAGTCAACAAAGTTGCGGCTTCAAATTCCGCAAGGTGCAATCATTTTTTGATGACCATGAATGTTTGTTTCCGTGTCATGGATGTAACACTCATATATATCCGTAGTCTAGTACTCATAGACCAGGGTATCCTAGTTTGGGTCTAAGTAATTGGTGTGAAGAAGATATTTATTTTATTATTTATGTTATTTAAATAAATGTTATCGAAATTGGTTCAGCAGTTTTATTAATGAATCCATTTGAAGTCAACTTTTTATTCAAAGATATCTTTATTGATCCAGCAGAATATTAACATTACAACTAAAGCAATCTCATTAGTATTTTGATAAAAAAACTGAAATCACGACAAAATGTGTATTCGTTTGTTTTCCGGTAAATAATGACCAGAACGAACGGAGCTTTTATTTAAGCGGATTAAGCTTTTATCGGAAACATGAAACGGTTGCGAGGATAGCAGGTATTTGTGGAAAATAGGTTCAAATTTCACAAATACCTACCGATATTATTTTCATGGCTATAGACTCTTTTATATAGAAACTCTTTTATTTTGATGTATCTATTTTATAAATAGGGAAGTTTTCTTTGACGTTATTTTTTTATACCAATATAATTCGCAAGATAGTACAAATACATAAACAACGGTGAAACTAATCATCCGACTGCGCGGAGGGTAATGTGTTTATCAGCATAGGTATGTACTATATGTAAGTTTATTCCTTTGTGGCACTATATAGACTAAACGCGTGGGCCGATTGTGATGATTCTTACGTCAATCGATTTGTCTTAATCTTGCGAGTGTCACTAAAGAGAATTCAGTAATCAAAATTCAATATGGCAACGACCAGACGTAATGTTGTGAAAAAAAAGTAGTCGACATACTATGTTAACAAGGTGTCCACTGAAAATTCTAAAAAAAACCTGACTTTTCTTTGACTTTCCCTGACCGTTTTGCCAAATTTCCCTGACCTATTCATTTTAAGCAAGTTTTTCTTATTTTTTCTTATAATAACGAAAAATAATGTTATCTAAATAATTAATCATTTCTTATCCTTCATATTTTGTTATTCTTTGCAATGAGTTTATTAATTATAACTACTTGAGGTGTCCAGGCTGGATAGAGGCACCTATATCCAGCCTGGACGGGTTCCAAAATTATACAATACTAGCTGTTTCCCGCGGTATCAATCGCGTAGCCTATGGCACTCGGATATAGTGTAGCTTTGAATGGTAAATCAATTTTCAAAATTAGGCTAGTAGGTAGTTATAACAAGCTGATAGAAACATAATTTGTACCTAACTCTTTACCTCTATACAGTTTAAAATATTAATTACAAATCAAGAATCGCGAGCGCAGCGAGTCCATTTTATTCGGCTATTTATTTTAATATAAAATCTATAATAAAATACCAAATCACAAAATGATAGACACCATCATAAGCGGGACGCAAAAACATTCTGATATTTTAACTGGTGAAAAATGAAACATGATTATTACAAATCACGTATATTATATTACTTTTACTGTGTTTTTATGTGATCAATATTTATGATTTATATGTATGCAAAACATGTAATATTACCAAGAGAGCGCAAGCGAAGCGAGCGCGAACATTTTGAGCTACTTACGCTTTTATTAGTGTAGTAATGAGAAAAAAAAACATTTATTTTCGATCTTTTATGTTCTCAAAACATCTAATATTACCCAGAAAGCGCGACCGACGCGAACGCGTTTTTTAGCTATATCCGATACATTATACGAATGAGGAAACAGAATATATCATTTAACAGAAATTTTCGGTAAAAATTAGAAATGAATGGAATAATTCAGCGTGTGAAAATAGGTAAGGCGCGAGCAAAGTGAGCGCAAACATGTCGAACAATTTGTGGCCGTTTGTATGACAAAAAAAGAAAAATTACTGTATCTATCTATCTACTCAATGTATCTATCTATCTATTTTTTTTATGAATTTTAATGTAATGTTTTCAATATTTAATTATTATTATATATTTTTAGTTAGATACTGTTATTTTTGCGTGCTGTCGTCATCTTTAATTGTAATGGCATTAGGCGAGTGTTATTTTTGTTTTAATTTTCTCAAATATGCAATAAATGATTAATGTGCATTATGTAGATGGCCAAATAAATAAAGGAGCCAATAATAACAAGGCGCGAGCTTAGCTAGTTATTCCTTGAAGTGTTTGTTAAAAACTAAAGGAAAACAGGATTCGCCTTATCCTTCATTCAACAGGCAATAACAGAACAGTGCGAGTGCATGGAGCGCGACAATTTGGAGCTATATCTAGTATCAGTGTAATTTTGTAAAATAACTAGCTTAAAAGCAAAAAAAAAAAAACACGCCTTTCCGGCCAATAAACAGCTTTTGCCAATAAATTATATACTGTTGGAATGTGCTCATCAAGAACTTTAATTTGATACCCATATTGAAACTTCCGAAGTTTTTTTCTTTTTCGAATTTGTAAATGGTTCCATACTGTCGCCATACTGAATGTTTCAAAAAAATATATAGCCTATGTTACTCGGGGTGATGTAAGGATTCTAACTATACCCCATACGTCTAAATCTGTTCAGGCATTTAAAAGCTATGGTGGAATAAAGAAACTCACAAACATACAAACATACATGAATGCTAAAAACATAACACTCCTTTTTTTGGGCAAAAAAAAAAAAATTATTTTTTTTAAGTTTAAGTTTCATTTAAATGTAAATGAAACTTAAACCGCGAGGTAGGATATTGGATATTACTCATCCCGAAAAATTAAAGTGTTCCCGCAGGATAGATTTTGAAAGTTTTTTTAAATAACACATATCATGCTGAAACTACTGGACGGATTTTGATGCAACTTGGCACAGTCATAGCTTATATGATGGGTTAAATATGAAGATACTTTTTTCCCGAAAAAAGGAACGGTTCCTGCGGGATAGGGGACTAAAGTTATGTTAATTTCGAAGTAATAAATATCTATCTATGCCTTAAATAAAGCAATAAGTACGGAAAAGTCTGTACAAAGAAGATAATTAAAAACAAAATGGTCTAGGGTACTTAAAATAAGCTACTGAACAAGAATATAACATTGTTAAAAATCGTGTCTGTCTGTTTGTATGTTTGTCAGTATGTTTGTTCGAACATCACGTAAAAACTACTGGACTGATTGCGATGTGTTTTTCACTGTTGGATAGGGTTTGACTTAAAAACTGAGGTACAAGGTTTCTCAATTCGATGAGTAAAATCAGAGCTATCGATAAAAAATCTCTTTGACGGCTGAAGAAATTTTGATCAAATGTTTGTATATTGGAATTTCTGGTCCTGTTCATATAGTACTTTAAACCTAGCGAAATGTAGACACCTGTGTAACTACAACAACAATGTACCTACATTTAGTATTTTATATTAGTTGATTTTAGTAAATGCTAGGTCATCAGATCCTCAAGTCTTATATCATGGTTTAGGTAGACTTGAAAACTGTTGATATACTAGATAGTTTCACGAGGTTCATGATTTAAATGTCTTTTGAACAAAAAAGGAAACTTCACTACCTAACCAAATTCAGTTATCTTTCATTCACTTCTCATTCCGTGCATAATTTAAGTATTACCGTGATATTTTAAGAGCACTCAAATTTCAAGGAATAAGATATCGATTGTACGATAAGTACCTGCAGGTAGGGGGAATGGAAATTTGGAACTCATCCAAAATATTTTTAGGCAGATACCGAAGGGAATCTTCGGATCTCTTGACAGGTCCTTAAAAGTTATCGCATTCTAATGGACGAGTCAGCATGATTCGATGAAAAATTGAAGTGGTGGGCGCTATCAATTTTTGCACTCACCCGAGTCTCGTCGAGTGTTTGTCGAAACTCGTCGAACAGTTAATGCAGATGAATTTTCCTGATTATATCTTGATTTTTCTGCGAAGTTTGTAGAAATAGCGAAAGTTTTTATATCTATACGAGTAGGTATGAATGTATGCCAGATTTTACCCTCAGATTATAAGCTTCCTAAACCTAAACGATTAACTTTGAACTCATTCTAACATTTATAAGTTAATTAAAAAAATATTAAAAAAAGCTTTTATGCAGTAGCAATGTCATGATGAAACTTAGAAAGGGCTATCACATTTAAATGCGTGTACAACATTTCGATGTACACGCATTTAAGGAGGAGTTTCCAAGTCAGCAGCCAACCCGGAGTCATGCAGCCATGTCATGGTAAAACTTCGGATCGGCTATCATAATTGAATGAGTACACAAAATTTCGTGACAGTGCCGTATACCGTTGAAGAGTTCCTTTATCTGGAGCTGTTCCTGGATGTCGATTCAGGTCACACTTACCATAAAAATACAATGTCATCGGAACTGAACCAACATGCAAAAATTCAACTCCGTAGAGTAGAGGAAATGCTTCTAATTCAGCTTGCAAGATTTGACCTAAACAAACATACGAATAACATACATACAAACATTGCAAGTTAAATAAAAGCTTTTAAAAATGTTTAAATATCCCTGTAGACGCTGATGGAAATCTGCAGATAGAAGTGGTTTTAATTAGAACAAGACAACGAGTATTGTTCAATTAAAACGAGAGCTACGTGTGATTACCATGATGTTATAGGTGACACTTTTGCACCTGTTTTCTTGAGGGAGACTGCGACAACAATTAGGTATATGAAAATTAAAACGTTTTAGGAGTTTCATTAGTATTTAATAGCTATTTTAGAACAAAATATTTATTTCTGTATAAACAAGTGAGTCGCATGTAGAAGTATGCATGACTGTATGTAGCGCATAAGGTTTATTTTTATCACGGTCTCACCTGATGGAAAGCGATGATGTGGTCGAAGGTGTAGCACGCTTGCCTAGTAGGTAGATACCTATTCACTCTTGACTTGAACACACCTGGGTTATATTTTACCGGAAACACTGACGAGGGCAGGGCATTCCACTCCTTAGAAGTTCTTAAAATAAATGAAGAAGCGTAACGCTTCGTTCTTGTGCGAGGTATTTCAACCATAAAAGGGTGGCGCTTTGCCGATCGTCTAGTCGTACGGTAATGGAAAGGTGATGGGGGAATCAGATTGTGCAGTTCTTGTGCACACTCTTCATAGTGCAATCTGTAGAATACCAACAGGCTTGCGACCTCACGTCGATGCGCCAGACTTTGAAGCTTACTCTTTACCAGAGTATCATCTCCAATGAGCCTCATAGCACGTCTCTCAATTGAATCCAAATAATAATAAAATGGTAATAGAATGAAAATATAATAGAATGGTAATAGAATGAAAATATCTATAGATAGATGGGACGTAGTTTGAAGTCTTGTAAGCTTCTTCGTGTCAATGGATAAAATGCCAAGTTATAAGCTGCCATTGATCCCGAAAAGGGCAGAGAAATGTTTACGCTTCCTGGTTTGTTTCTCTGGAAGGATAAGTCTAAAACTCTACGCTTATGCTCATTATCTTCTTTTAACTAGTTTAAGCTCCATACCAGACTAAAATTGTAAGAATCTGCTGATGTTTGAAAAAATAGCATACCCACAAAACTATTTCTGAGATATATTTTAATGTTTTTTTTTAATAAAGTCGCTTTCTACCAGATCCGAGATTAGAAATTGAGCAGGAAACGTAAAGAAAAACCATGACCATGACTTATAACGGTACAAACGGCGATCGTATTGGCAGATTTTCCTATAGTTTGTAGCTCCGTTTAAGAGGGCAGTCTGGGTTTGGGAGACATTCTAACGGTTGCCCACTGATGGTATCTAATGGTTGAAACAAAACTTACAGTTACATTATCAGTACCGAGACATTTTAGTAATAAAATATTTCTTTTGTTGCAGCTGCTACTCCATACCCGCCAACAACATGTCAGGTGGATCACACGTATCTCGCACCACCTTCGGAGGGGCGGAGTCCGAGATCTCCGGTGGCAGTGTGCCACCGCTGCCGAGCCCGGCATCCGCTGGGGCTGCTCTGGTGTCTCCGGAGACCTTGAGCCGGCACAGCAGTCCCCCACCATTGCCACCGCACCCGTCTCATCAGCCTGCTCCGTCGTGCTCCTCGCATCGAGTGCACATGGAGTCACCCTTGAGGTTAGTTAAGTTTGGGAAATAAAAATACTACCACAGAACACTCCTTAAGCCTGCGACCTCCAGAATGCCATTCCATCGCCCTGGATTTCATGTGGCATTGCGAATAAGTGCTCTGGCCTTTGGTGTCAGTTTGTCAGGTCGCCTCTACCTGACGGATTACGACATGGATGCGGAGCCGAGAACCGAATTAAGTGTTGGTAGATTCTACCGCGCACAAGATTACCGCCCGGCTGCCATCACTCACATCATCATCTTTTGTCCATTTGTTAGGCGTTGAAAGAACAGCTATAAGCATATTTTTGCTTCATTACTGCCCCGAATCTGACTTTCGTAGAAGAGTAGAAGGAAACAAACTAACGCAATATTAAATAGTAGAATTTACAGAACCCGTCTTGAGTCGTTTGACGTTTCGTGGAACGAAAGGGAAGGAGACCGTTTAGCTAGTGTTTCCGTTTCAAGTCGGATGAAATTTAGTAGTGTACGTCCTCGCTGCAGTCTGTAAAAGATCTAGTATACTGATTAGCTTTGATAAGAGACAACTAGATCTGACAAGTGGTCAGTGTACTCGGAATGACTATAATATACGAGATAGCTTTATTATATATATATATTACGTGGTAAATTATGCGCTAAGATAAATATCCAAGATCCGGCACTTGTTAAGTATACTTGCGGTATGTTCGTGCACTAAGAGATTTTAATATGCTCTCGTAAAGGAATGTGTACTTAGCTCTGTCTGAACATTAGCTTGCTTGCATGCTTGTCCTATGAGTTAGTGTGGCCTCTGGTGTCAGTTTTTGTCAGGCCGCCCGAGGGCCTCTCACATGGCTTAAAGACTGCTACGCTTAACGTGCCCCCCGAAGCAGGGAGCGATGAAAAACCGCACATATCTGAGAAAAGTATTGGTGCGGAGCCTAGGACTCTATGTCTTTGGATTCTAAGTCACAGTAGTATGCCACTATAGGCTTCGCTCACACATCGCTCACACTTTGCTGAATATTAGCTGAACTTACATTATTCACTTCTTCTTTAGTTAGTTAGTTTTCTATCTATGTGAAGTGTGAAGTCCCTTGATATGAATTATGAATCCGCAACGCCGTAGTTGAGTCGTTCAGACCGCAATGTCACGTACAAACGAATAGGTAAGTATAGTATATATGAGGAGTTTGATGTTGATATATTCGTGCTTTTCTTTATGGAAACTGAATAATGAGTAGAATTTGTAGCGTTTATGTTTCTATGTTGAATATAAGTACTTAAACACTCGCCTGTCGGCGAAAATTAACAATTAAAAGACTAAAAAAAATATTACATTAACACGACGGCAGGTTAGATATGTCTGGATACTCGTAAGCAAACCCTTTTAATGTAATCTTTCTAGAACGAACCCCACAGTTGTTTGTTCTATAGAAAGCACTTAAGCACTATTGTCAAAATAATGATGATGATATTTGCAGCCATTGTCAACATAGCAGTAGAAAAGGGGAAAATTATAGGGAGACATGAAAGCTAAGACGTGAAGCAAACCCCTTAGTCTTATTATGTTAATAAACACGGTCTTGTCTGTACAATTTACCCGCAATAAACACAAAACTACAGGCATTTCGATCATTATAGCAGAGGTGTTAAGGTTCAAATCAAATAGAAGCCACAGACAGCTTTCTTCGTCAGTACAAGATAAATACCATAGTGAAGTTCTTTAGTCACAGTTTCGGAAAATCTAATGGAGATTTAGCGAAACTCTTTGTCGTCTGAACTAAAAAGTAATTGACATAGTTTGCTTTAACTAAATTGTGTTAACGAGAAATTACAATAAAAAAACACTATTTAACAAAACCACGGCTTTACTTAACAAAAAAAAACTGTAAACTGGGTAAAAAACTTTACATCAAAATATTAATTATTAGAAACGGACCAATTTAAATAAGAATCTGACTATTTACAATTATACTAATGTATTAGATGATAAGAGTAGGTAGGTCCTATAAATCCTCTCTGACAGACAGATTCTTACTTAAATTCTCTCCTAGTCTCCATAATCCACTCTTTCGGGGACTTATTGGAACTCTTGCTTCCATGTCAGATTTACTTTACTAATCCCAATACATATTTTTTGTAGAAAAGGGGATGGAGGTTATGTTCGAACGTGAAATAGGCTCAGGTTATTTAGATACTCGTAAAAACAAACCAGCCGGGTACAGAGCGGTCGCGGTGACTCATTAAAAAAGACCACGCAAAGCATTGCCATCTTCCGTATTGTTTCTAAAAATCTAGTACTGTACTGTACATGGGAGTCCCTTAACCAAGAGTGAATGTTTTAGATCTGTGCTTGCGTGCTACATCGGGCGATTTCAACTATTGGCCGGCGAAGGCACGGCAATGACACCGAAACCGGTACATATATAAATCATCATCAACCTATACTGTCCACTGTTGACGCCACTGTGCTCGGTCTTCAGCTCTCTGCTTCCAGTTTCTACCAGACGCTTTCCGCAAGTTGTCACTCCAAACATAAATATGAAAACCAATAAAACTATTTTTCAATGACTGACAGTCGGATTTTTATACGTGGTGCCGATGCCGTCGCATCCAAAGAGAATACAATACTATGTAACTCGCATCTTCGTCCACGTCATTGCCTCCGTACACACATAGGTAGGAAGGACTATGTATGTACTGTGTCACTGCTTAGTAGATCTACTTCTCAGAAAAAAAAGAGTCTGTCAAGTAAGTTATACCCGTCAGATTTTAAGAAAGTTTTAAAAAAACATACTGGTTACACCATTGACAGTAGGGAATACTATTTGAGTCGTCACTGCTTAGTAGATCTACTTATCAGAAAAAAAAAGAGTCTGTCAAGTAAGTTATTATACCTGTCAGATTTTAAGAAAGTTTTAAAAAACATACTGGTTACACTATTACAGTATACAGTAGGGAATACATTAACAGTAGGGAATACTATTTGAGTCGCCACTATGACCGGTACGTAACCTATTTTGATACTTTATTTGTTTACCATTTATATAACGATGATTACCCTGACAAAACAATAATATATTACCTATATCACTCGGGATGATGCAATGATTCTAACGATACCTCATACATTCAAATCTGTACAGGTATTTAAAAGTTAAGGTAGAAAAAAGAAACTCACATACATACATACATACATACATACATACATACACCCTGAAAACATTACACATTATTATTATAAACATTATTATTATAAATATTATTATTATAAACATTATTATTATTATTTTATTACATTATTATTATGTTATTATTTTAATACAAACATTATTATTTTAGTAATAAAAATACAGTGTTGATCGAAGGTTTTCACGTGGTACAGTGATAGCACAAACTTTTTTAATGGAATTGAATTCTTTGTCGGATTTTTCACATGACCCATAACTGTTTTATTTTTAAAAAAAATATGTACTCTCAATTTTGTACCACTACTTATTTTATTTCTTTGTCTCGTAACAATACAGGATTTGATAAAAAAACAAGTTTAGTCATTAAATAGTTTCACGTATCAAAACTTGTTGTGCAATGTATACTTTTTACGCAATGTTGCCTACATCTACCTTCTGAGTTTCCTTAAAATTACTCAAGTACAATAACTTATTAGACAGACTCTAACAGATACCTTAAGTTTGTATGGGTCGCCGTTAGAAAACAAAATGGCGTAAAATTCAACCTCTTTGGCGCCCAGTATTAATATTTAACTTTAAGGAGTCGTAAGTACAAGGATATGAAATAACAACATTTACCTATCTATTTAGGGCCTGCTCAGACGCACTGCTTTCAAACTAAAAGAGTGGACGTGCTTAAATACTCTAAAAACGTAGGTATGGTATGTGTTCATTTCAACTACTCTTTGCAGCTCGTATCAACAACCAGTATCGAGATATCGTTCATAAAAAGCCAGCAAAAATACCATTGAAGATTAAACTTGGATAAAAATCTAAGCCTTGAACGGCGACGTAAATTTCCCAGTTTATAGTTTTTTTACCCGACTACAGCAAAGCAAGGGAAGGGTAATAGGGTAAGCCTAAGTATGTATTTATGTATATATTGTATCCATGTATGTGGATGTATGTGGATGTTCCACCATAGCGTCGCCCCTATTGGTTCGATTTTGACAAGCGAGGTTTCTAATCATTCGTCTTGAGTTGTAGAGTGTCATAGGCTATTTTGTTGACCTGACTACGGCAAGGCAAAGTAAGGGTTATGTGTTCAAACTAAAAACTTGGTCCGATTTTGATAACCGAGGTATCAATCGATTCGTCTTCGTGTACAGAGTGTCATAGGCATTTTTTTATCCGTTTACGGAAAGGCAAATGAAGGGTTATGTGTTCAAACTATACACTTGGTTTATTTTTGATAAGCGATTTGTCTTCATCGCAAGAGTGTCATATTATTATTCTATTTTTTACCCGACAGTAGTGGTTTTAGTTTTTGAATATATATATATATATATCTTGTTAAAGGATACGTTTTGGAGAATGTGAGTGAAATTACCTAATTCGTGCATCGCCCATTCTCCGCCTACTTACAAGACTTACGGAAATTATACGGCATCCCTATAATTATGATTGCCTTCCACCTATTCGTATGGAATGGAGTGCAGCTTCTTTATTTCCGATAAATAATCTAGGTGTCTTCAAGTCAAGAGAGAACAATCTTCTACGCAAGGATGGTCTATCTTTTGGCGCAAACTCAAAGTATTTTATTGTAAATAGGCAAAGTAATAGCACTTCTATAAGTCAAAATTTACATCTCATTAACAAGGAGAAAACATAAATTATTATAAATAGATCTAATCAATAAAATTAGATGAACTAAGTGTGCTTTGGGTTTGAAAAGGAAATTTCCCTTACATGTGCCGACACAAATCCAATTATCACACTGGAAAAGGAAATACCCTTCTGACTCTAACTCTACTCTATTTCTACTCTTTTTGTGTTTCGCAAATACGCCGTTAGAGGAGAGAGCACCAAGAAACTCTACGGCGATAAAACTTATTTTTTTACTAAATAATATAGTTTTTTCAAATGTGAAATTTGAATAATATAAACATTTAAATGACAAATATTAAAGATAAAAGTGACAGTGAGATGTCCCACAATCATCAAACCATCAAACTGGGGCAAAGAAAACAAATGACTATTAAGGAACCAGGCTGGACCAGTCCCCACAAGTAGCACCCGTTCACGAGTATGACTTTTGTATCGTGACTTATCACCAGGGAGATGGCGGTCAAAAGTATGCCTACCGTGCATAAAATAAAAAGTAAACTCGACGCGGGTTTTCTTTTTGGAATCTATTTCAATTGCTTAGCCACTGCAACCTCATGCTTTTGTGGTAACCGTAAAGAGACCAACATAAAGCTGTACTATTTACATGTAGCACCGCTCGCCCAATTTTTGTGGTGGTCTCCGTGGCTACGTCTAAACAAGCCCTTAGTTGTAAAAATATATAGACACGATGAGTCAACAGGGGCCCGACCACAGAACTTGGCTTCAATCAGATTGTCACTTTTTTCATAGCAAAATCGACTCTATTGCAAGGCACTAATGAATTTGACGGCTCGAAACCGATATGATCAACATTACGTAATCGCACTGCAGGTGTCATTTACGTTGCCAGATGTTATCATAACGACAGATGTGCTTCCGATTATAACTCTACCCTAATATAGAAATGTAGCTTTTCTAGGAGCGGTCTATATTTAGTCTTTCCCAGAAACGACTTAGGAAAAAACGTGTTACTATTAATTTGTAGGAAAACGTTTGGTTTGGTTAAATCGAACACCCATTAAGTTAAACCAAACACTTTCCAGTTACTGTAACTCAGAATAAATAATACTATAAGACTGTGTATATGTGTGGTTGAGGGATTTTAACTTGTGGTGTGGTAAACCTTTATACATGAATGCAAGTTATTCTCGTATAAGTGCTTTTCAAGTAATGGCTACTGCTTTCGTCATTTTGAAAAATGAAAGCTCTTTCTCCGAAGTAACATCGAGAAAATATCTACTTTTGAGTTTAATAGATTAAGAATAAGAATAAAACCATCAGCAAATATAGATTAAAAACCTAAAAGCAACCTTTATTTTTATTGCATTGTTATCGTGTTGTGAGCCTGAAAGTTTCAGCCGATAGCTAAACGGTAAGTGCTCGAAATTTGATTTGCAAGTTTCCACCCGGAACGACAAACAAGTGACTGAATAAAACGTGTTAAAAAGTATTGATTTGCAACGAACAAATTAAAACAAAGCTCACATAGTAGATATACATAAATATGACTCGCTAAAGCAAATCCTTGATTGGCCCCTTTGGCCCCACGTGCGCCAACAACAATCCCACTCGTACCCACAAATGCTTCACAAGTTCACGAGACTTGGTGGACTTTATATCCCGAACCATGAAAATAATGAGGAAGGACTTTCGCGATAAAACTATTATTTACTTTGTTGTAAATATTTACGTCTTATAATAAAGCAAAGGCTCAACACACCGCAGTCACTGTGGCTACCAGAATTCAGTACAAAAATCGCGCGCGGGTACTGAGCCTTGTAACAAAAAGTCTGTACAATGATGATCATAAAAAACAATACTGAGTAAGATACTGTTTTTTTTTTTAAATAGTGTCTGTCAGTTTCTATGTTTGTCTGTTTGTTCGTGCATCAAGTAAAAACTATTAGTTCGTTTTCACTGTTGAAGCTTAGGTTTTGACTTAAAAACTAAGGCTTGGTATCTTAATCCGATGATTAGAAGCTAAGCAATCGATAAAAAACTGCCCGATGGCTGAACGAAATTTGATTATATTTACTTTATCTAATAATTTATTTTATTTGTTAACAGGATATCAAGTACTCCTTCAATGAACCTCGGCGGTTCTCTATCCCTGCAACCCGTGATGTACGGCCAGTCTGGCGGAATACCACCCTCGCACGCTCCCCTGCCGCCGATCAGAAGATCCTCTCGACCCTCAGCACTCCAGCACGTGCACATCATCAGCGCGTGAGTAAATCCATAATTATCGTTACTGGACCTAAAGCTCTTACTAGTCCAAATATTTAAAAGATTTAATATCCGGTACGTCTTATATGTTCCGTAAATGTAATGAAACATATACATGAGAGATTTGACCTTTTCCAGATATCAACCACCATGCAGTAGTGTGCAAACATTTTAGTGTTGCGATTGAAAACTGAAAACTAAATTTTTCGATAACTTTTATATACATATAATCCGTTCCATCCAAAGGTTGCCTGGAAGAGATTGCTATTTAGCTATAAGGCCGCCCATTGTAGTATTCATTTTATAAGTTACTAACAAACCTATATCCTTTATATTACCTACTTCTTGGTGTGCAATAAAGAGTTATTGTACTGTATTGTATTGAAGGGCAATGTTTCCAGCGAAATTACTGCGCATGAGACATATAAACCAAGGGTGACGAGCGCAGTGACCACAGGATTTTGCAACAAAATTGATATGGGCAGATTGCTGTTCGAAATTTACACATTTTACACTAGTGGCTCTGTGAGCTGTAGACCTCGCGAGTCTGTGTTTGCATAGCTTAAAACTGAATAAATGTTCACAGCGTATCTTAAAACAAAAAGCTGACCTCACACCCCCGACCCCTTGAAATTTATGCGTGTTAATGGTGTTAATAAGAGTAACACAAAAGTTTTGTGACATTTATGAACATTTTTGAAACAATGGAAAATTCGAGGGGAGGTTTTAGCCCAGCAGTGGGACAGTACAGGCTAAAAACAACACAATAACAACAACAAAATTATCAAACTTGCTCACAAAATGTCGAGAGAATCGGTTGTGACCTGTAGAGGAAAACAGCAGGACATCCGCCGGCTGTACATACGAAAGCATTTTTGCCCTAGCTGAAACGGAGAAGCTACGCTCGCGCGAAGCGCTCTCACGGTCAATAATATAGATTTTCAAAACGATTCTAAAAATGTTGTAACAAAACCAAGTTGTGATAGAGGGTTCCAATCAAATTTCCAACCCAGACAGACTATTTGTTGCCAATATTTTCTGCGCGGACTAAGTAATTTATACCATAGATGTGGCTTAAAAATTAAAATGTTCTTCAATGAGTTATATTTGAAGAACATTTTAATTTTTCCAAATGTTACAATAGGTAATACATGTAGATAGCAGTGTTAAAAAGATAAGTTACTTCAGTCAGATTATATATCTGTTCAGGACAGGACATGTCACATAAAACCCATATTAAACCGAAATAAGCTTGTTAAACTTAACCTGTCAAGCACAGACATTGGCGATGAATTTAATAACGCGAGTTTCCTACACTTCTTTACATCGCACAGAGTGAGAAAATGTGATGTCAGGATACCAATTTAATGAGTTTTTTTTTTATGGGAGCAAAAAGTTTACCTTACACAATTAAAAAGGAGACCTTTAGTCTCTGAACATCTCGAAAATTGTATGCACAAGAAGCTACATTTCAAGTTCACTATATTATCATTATCACAATATTAAGATACCTTCTATGTAACTACATACATAGTAATTTCCACTGACGTTGGTGGTATCACTTCTGAGTCAATGTGATGTTGAGAAGTTCGGCAACGTATTTCCGTTTTTTTTCTAAGAGACTTTTTTCACCCAAGGAGGTAATAATACGCAGTATTGTACGGGTTCTCTCGTAAAAGTTAATATTTGGTAAATTTTATTTCTTTAGTCGTCTTGCTTATGTGGATTTGGAGCGTGTGTTCATGAGTGAAAATTGCTTACATGAATTACACATTCGTGTTTTTGACATACAAATGCATGGGGCTAAATTGTTAGTAAACATAAATACTCCTATTTCACGATAAAATGAAATGCGACTCCAAAAAATAAATGCCAATCAACGTCTTAACAACGTGTAGAGCGGTGGTAACCTTACGGTTCAATAGTGCAACTTAGAATCCAATGATACCGGGTTCGGTCCTAGGCTCCGGACCAATGACATTTCTAAGTTATGTGCGCTTTTAAATCGCTCTTTGCTTCGGAGGGCACTTGAAGCTGTCGATCTCAGCTGTTATTGATTAATAGCAGTCGTTAGCCATGTCAGAGGCCCTCGGGTGGCCTTTGAAACTCTGACACTACAGGCCAGCACTACCTCATACGACAAACAAACGTGTTTGTGTGACTATACTTCTAGAGTGCCAATAAGTCTGACGTATGCTTTTGTGGATGCAGTCTGAAAACAGACACAAATCAGTTATAGATTCGATATCATTCAACGTCGCGTCGTCGCGAGTTATGTTATTGTAAAGTCCGAGTATCTATACTACGTCACTAGTGGCTCTGTGAGCTGTAGACCTCGCGCGTACAAAGTAGTTTGCAAACAATCTAGCGGTGCACAGTAGCGCCATCTAGTTACCTTATTGTAACACTAACATTAATAACCAAGGTGCTCCATCAATCCCTACCTAGCAGGTAAAGGGCTGATTCCACTGGTAGAAACCTAAAAGTGAGAAATTTACTGCATTTTGAGAATTTATTCTTCTCATCACGCCGAAGGTCCTCATCAGATCTTCACCAAATTTTTATGAGACTAACTTAAAGTTACTACCTTTCAAATGAAAAAAGAACCATCGAAATAGGATTTAATATGGCGGAGATATTCAGTAGCCCCCTTTTTGCCCTTTATTGGGGTAAGTACGAGGGTAACTTCAAAAATTACCGACGACTAAAATAAAAAATTAAAAATTTGCTTAACCTGTATACCAAGTTTAGTCTAGATCGGTTGAGAAATGCGACCTGTAGAGGAACAGCCGGAAATCCGGACAGAAATCCGGACATACGAAATATTTTTTGCCGAAGCTGAAACAGAGACGCGCCCTTCGCGCTCACTCGGTCAATAAGGATAGTTCTGTTCTGTTGGCGAATCTTTATTATCATATCGTAATATCTTCCTTTGAAGATATAAAAGAGCGATATTGTATTTCAAGAAAAAGCTATTCAAGATTAGGTTGTTTACAATCAAATCCGCTGATCTGAACGAACGCAATAAATAGTAAGATGTAGAACACACACACACAAGAAATAAATAATAGGACTTAGTACTCTGATTGGAGGATTTCTGTACTAAGTACTAATTCTGGCTATAGTAAGTAGAGATGAAACGGATATCCGGTAACTATCCGGTATCCGGCCTATCCGGCCTAAATCTACTATCCAGCTGGATACCGGATAATAAGTGAGTATTCGGCTGGATACCGGATTTTAGAAAAAAATAACTAATATCAAATTTAGATACTTTATTTACAGAACAAAATGTAATCTTAATGCTTTAGCATTAAGTCCTACTTTTGTACTTTCTTAGTGCAATAAAGTATTAAATAAATATGTAATCACCAAATTTTCATTTTTCATCAAAAATATAGTAATAGTACTGCACTAGGGGCAAATAGCAAGTAAATCTTTTAGAATTATAAAAATACTTTAATAATAACATCAAGCTACAATAGCAAGTTTGCAATAACCTCAAGTGATCGTGTTTGCAATCAATTCAACAAGTCCATGAAACACTTGCAAATTTCGCTCATGAACGAAAAGACCAAAATTCATCCGAGCCCGCTCAATCGTTCATGCGCCACCTACGCGAGCTTGCTCGTTACGATGCGCCAATCAGCAATGTTCGGCCGGATATCTGGCGGCCGGATATCCGGCTTATGGGTTGTCCGCATATCCGGTATCCGCCTAAACAGCTATCCGTTTC
Source organism: Alsophila aescularia (assembly GCA_946251855.1). NCBI lineage: Eukaryota > Metazoa > Arthropoda > Insecta > Lepidoptera > Geometridae > Alsophila > Alsophila aescularia. Next base: position 13,395,872 of record OX276378.1, on the reverse strand, counting down.
ATCTCTAATAGTAAGATACTACCCTAGGACAGGACACATACAATTTCAAATATTGTGTAGAGCAATAATGTGATGCAAGAGAGTCATCTCGTACAGCATTCATAAAGTTTTAAGATACGTTACATTCTTTGCCAAGTCCGTTTTCCCCACATCTACTGTCCCACATCCACCGCATTTAAGTTAATAAATGCGACCATAGAATAGAGGGCGTATAAAAAAACGTGCTCGAGCCAATCGCTATTCGGGCGAAATTGCCAGTGTGAAAAATGTGAGTGCCATGCGGTGGGTATAATAAATTGCAAGAATACGCCAAGGCTATGCCTGAAGAGTGAGCTTCTCCCCTTCTGTGAACCTGGTGATGTTTTCGCGAAATGGACTTGACTTTTTTATGGAAATTGTAGGATGGACATTGTATTTTATTAAGGTTGTGGAAGATGGCGCTTCTTATGCAACAGGATGTTAATATATGAAAAAAACATACGTGTGAAACATGGTTTTGTATTTCATGTTATTTTTTAAGCTGGCTGAAGCTATTTTTTCTAGTGCGAATAATTATATCCACTGATTTGCAAGTAATTTTATCGTTTCATTTATTTGCCAACTTTACTAAACTTTCCATAGAGCGATGTGGACTAAAATATTATTTTATGTATTGTTCGGTGGAGCTCAGTGGAGTACATTTATTCATTTGAAAACATAGTCGTAGAGCGGAGTGGTATAACCCGTAAAATCTTATCTGTATCCGATCACGATATATATCTATGTTTTCTACTAAACCATTAACAGTTAGCAAACTAACATTGAAAATGGTCACTCGTAAAATAAATTACCTAAACTTGCCAGGAACAAAAAACACCACAAAAATGCTTCCCTTTGCAAACTATTACCCGAAACAAATGACATCGATATATCAGCTCAGATGATCCCGTCCCTAGAATTCACGCGCCAGGGAAATTGCATTTTCCCCAGTGAATGTGCACTCTAATGAAAAGTCCTCAGCGGAGGCACATTGTACCTCAGTGCAAACTTTGAAATTAACAGGCACGCTTGTGTGTCTTGAGCTATCATTTGTTTGAGTGGTAGAGCGTCATTTACGATGTTTGTATGGGAAAGAGAAAGGGCTGCATCTGATTTGCTGAAGGTTTCTATGGCTTTGATAACTTTTATTTAAAACAAGCTGCGCCGCGCGGTTTCACCCGCGTGGTTGTTGATGATGATGATGAAATGTATGAATGTCCATCGTTCCATACTATTTTTGGTTTGCCCGTGACGTGCAATGAGGCCCGCTAAAGGAGAAAAGCACGAATGTCAGGCTTTCTTTTACCAGACTACAGCAAATCAAGGGAAGGGTAATGAGTTTAACAGTCTATGTATGTATGTATGGTATGTATGTATGTATGTATGTATGTATCTATGTATGTGTGGATGTTTCACAATAGCGTCGCTCTATTGGTTAGATTTTGACAAGCGAGGTGTCAATCGGTTAGTCTTCATCGCAAGAGTGTCATAGGTTATTTTTTTACCCGACTGTAGTAAGGTTTTATTTTTTGAACTTGTGTCTTCTTTTATTCATGAATTTCGGAAAAAAGCATTTAACTCAAATTTGAGTTCATACAGAAATTCCATGTGCGTGTATGGATCACAGAAATTCATATGCGTACAAATTTCAAATTAATCGGTCCAGTAGATTCGGAGCTAATTGGCTGTGACAGACGGACAGACAGACAGACACACGAGCCATCCTATAAGGGTTCCGTTTCTTTCATTCGGACGTACGAAACCCTAAAAAGAACATGAATAACACCGGCTACTATAATACTCTACTATACAATAAATAATGAAAAATAATATGGTGAAAAATCACTATTTGTCTAACCTCTGACAACACAGCTGCTTAAAATTTTTCATTTAACTATTTATGTTGATATGTATTAATTTATTATAATTATATATTTATTTTATGTAATATATATTTATTAATTATATATATATATATATATATATATATATATATATATATATATATATTTTATGTCATATATACTTTTTATATAATTAAGTATTTTTAAGTAATTAATAATTATTCTTAATTGTACACCACCGTCTATTTCTGCTTCCTCTGATACTGTCCATCCAAAGGTTGTCTGGAAGAGATCGCTTTAAGCGATAAGACTGCCAATTGTATTACCTTATTTAAGTTTTGATATTGTTTGTTTTTTGTTTTTGTATACAATAAAGTATTTCGTATCGTATCGTATCGTAAACTCACATATATACAAACAAAAAAAAACTAATGCGCAACAAAGAGCTGCGAACTCATGGACTAATGCGCAACAAAGAGCTGCGAACTCGTGGACTAATGCGCAACAAAGAGCTGCGAACTCGTGGACTAATGGGAACCTAGTACTGCTGCTGTTATGTTTATACTTATAAGAAAGCAATAAGTTTTTTGAATTAAACATTGTTTTAATATAACTTTTTTCCCCCATAAAAGCACCGGGATTGCTCCGCACTACGAGAGTTTTCGCTTTTTATCTATGGTAGCGCTTGTAAGACCGTATTCGCGCGGATTCGCTGTGAAATCGAATTTGACGCCATAAATTACTTTACATTAGTACCTAACCAATTGAATGTGTTACTTTTGTGTTTAGCATGACGAACAAGCTTTTACCAGCAAAATAAATAATAAATAACTTCTTTTTTTACATTAAATATAAGTGCCTATTGCATGAGTGTAGATAAAGTAGTGTATGAAACGGCACATAACTAGGTTTTAAAACACTCGAGTGATTCTTTTATAAACCCTCTCACGGCTCTTTATCAAACTCACTCACGTGTTTTAATAACCCTCTTTATGCAACCGTTTCATAAACTACTATTGTGTACAAAACCGCATTAGACGTTCATTATCCATGCGCCCTACTCCCAAGTGCTAGTTACCGCGGGCACTGCGCATGCTTAATGCTGTGCTGCCTCAGGGCTGGGGCCAGGATCTGGATTTATTTATATGAACATATGACGAGTTTCACAAAGTGGCAATAGATTTAATAATGGAAAGTCCAAAGTTGGCAAGTGCCTAATTTTTGTCTGAGTTTCTGTACTAAAATGTCAGTGTAAATGTATATTAATTGTGGGTGTGTTATATGTTCGTTAATTAATTATTTTGGTGTACCTGCTCTTAATCCTTAGCTGGGCGAATCGGGAAACTGTAATGTCGGGAAACTAACATTCCTGTGGGTGGGCCCACAGGAATGTTAGAATAAATAAATAAATTAATATAACCAGCTGTGCCCGCGGCATCGCACGCGTGGTCATTTCTCTAGGTTAAGAACTCTATTACTGTCCCAAGACCTAAAATACCAATAAACCAATATGAAAATCTACCTAAAATACCAATATACCAAAAGGGAAATCCTCAACGGTTTAGCAGCACAGACACGAAATGTTGTGTACACATTTAATTGTGATAGCCCGTTCTAAGCTTCACCATGACATTGCTATATACTGCATAAAACCTTCTGTTTTTTAATGTATTTTATTTTAACTAATTTCTATGACTAATTAAGCTGCTTCCACAGACATTTCCATAAGTAATAATTAGTACCTACATAGCTGAAACAAAGGCGATTGCTCCAGATTTGTAAGACAAAGGGGCTGCCATTGTTCAGTGGATTGAGATTTGCGACTTGCGACCGCAAAATCTTTAGAGAGGACAAAAGGGCGACAGCAAAGTTTACTAATAATGTGCTTGCGTCTCTGACTTCCGAACTACTTGGATGTCAGTTTGGGAACTATGCTGGTTTACATCATACTACTTTATTAAATACTAGCTGCGCCCCGCGGTTTTGCCCGCGTGTACAATTTTAAGGGATAAAAGTAGCCTATCTTGGTCTTTATGGTATACAGCATCTACATACAAAAAACATTTAATTCGGCCCAGCCGTTATCGCGTGAAAGCGCCCCAAACAAACAAACGAATAAACAAACAGACAACGTTTCACTTTTATAATATACTAGCTTTAACCCGCAACTTCGTGCACGCGGACTACAGTCTATTGCGAAAAAAATTATCTTGTTTTTCTAGGATATTAAAAATGCAAAAGTATAGCACCAACGCTCTTGGATGTTTTTTGACAGACTTGTTATTATTTCGTTTCAATGCAGCAAGCGAGTAATCAACATTTTCCAGTTTTCCCGCGGAAACTTACTATTTTCCGGGATAAAAATGATCCTATGTTTATTCCAGGGTATAAGCTATCTCTATTCCAAATTTTATCAAAATCCGTCCAGCCATTATTGCGTGAAACGTCCCCAAACAAACAAACAACGTTTCCTTTTTAAATATTGGTGTGGATTAGTGGGGATCTAGTAGCTGCTTCAAAATGCCTGTAGACACAGAGTAAGCAATAGTTACAATGTGACGTTCGTGATTCCCTTAGTAAATTTTCCTGGAGATACTTGAAGGAGTACAAAAGTTGTCTCTGAAGCTTACAGATTTAAGCTAGCCTCTGACCTAAATTTTACTGGAATGCCTAAATAGTTTTACCGTGGAATATTTTCAAAAAGAACATCAAATTGACCGGCATATATTCGGATATTTAAATCACAAAAACAGATAGTTTCAACTTGTTTTTATGGTGACATACCTTTAATGGAAAAAACCGAACCCTTGTAGGATTACTTTGTCCGTCCGTCTGTCTGTCTGTCAAGGCCCTTATTCTCAGGAACGCGTGGAGGTATCAAGTTGAAATTAATATCAAATACTCAAGTCTGCAATCCATTGGAGCTGTGAAAAAACAAACTTCTAAATCAACGAAATTAAAATACGGCCTTTTAAGCCGCATATTTTGACACTCGCAAGGGAATCAAAACCTACAGGGTACTTGCCGTTGACCTAGAATCATGGCAAGAAGCACATATCAAGAGGGAAAAATCCTAAAACCATAAATTTGCAATTACATCACAATATATTTTTTGTATAAATCTTCGATACTCGATCACGTGATGGATGAGCTATTTACATACCTACAAGTTTGTATGGAACTCTCGATGCGCGTGTCCGACTCACAATTGGCCTGTTTTTTATAAATATGACAGATTCCCATATAACATACTCGAACATACAATTTTATCGAGGCCTAAAATCAAAAACAAATTAGTCAAGTAGTTACACGACTAGGTATCTCTAAATTATAGGAACTTAAAGATGACCTAACGGAGTAGACACAATATCTACAAATACAAATGGGATGAATGGAATGAATGGACATCACAAAAAATAACAAAGTTTTAACAAGCAGCAATGTAGATTAAAAACTAATCGAAAAACCACGTATTTTTTAGAATACGTTGCCATCGGTTTGTGAGCTACCCTGAAAGTTTCAGCCGGATAGCTAATCGGAAAGTGCTCGAAATTTGAGTTGCAAGATTCCACCCGCCGCCACCGCTCGACAAACAGACAAACAAGAAACTGACTTAATAAAAACGTGGTAAAAAAGAAATAAATCAATTTGGTAACCGAAAGCAATCAAAACCGTATGCATACAAGTACTATCTTCTCAACATGTTTTACATGTTCCCAAACAAGAGGTCCCGTCCCCATTTCCTTATTGACAACCCCTCAAGAGTTCATCGTCATTCAGCCTCTGACGTCATAATTGGAAGTGCTATACACGGTGTCATTGTGGAGGACGGAACTTGGCAATATCTGAGTTCGTATTCAACTCTGTGTAGTCTGTCTGGCTGTGTTTGTAGCGCTGATAACTATTTTACTTTCGTAATTTTCATAATTTGTTTTTGATGGTAAATACACATTTGACGTCTTGTCTAGTAGAGAAAACGAATTTGTCTCCTTTATAAAACCTTTTATTTAACTTGCATACATTGCAATTTGTTAGTTTGTTTAGGTGGAATCTTACGAGCTGAATAGATACCAATTCCTCTTATCCTTCCGAGTTCAATTTTTACATGTTGGTTCAGTTCCGATGAAAATACATTTTAATGGTAAGCATGACCTGAATCGACATCCAGGATTATTCAGATAAAAGAACTCTTCAACGGTTAACAACACATGCACGAAATTTTGTGTACTCATTTTATTATAATAGCCCGTTTTAAATTTTACCACGACTTAGTCTGCAGATAAAGGAACTCTTCACTGGTCAATAGCTCAGATTCATTTTAGTATGATAGCCGGTTTGAACTCCTCAAACGGTTAACAGCACAGACAAGAAATGTTGTTTACGCATTTAATTGTAATAGCCCGTTTTAAGTTTCACCATGACATGGCTACTGCATATAAGCTTTATTTTAAAACGTTTTTAATTAAGTTATTGATGTGACTCATGACGTTGTAGTTTGACAAAATCTACACTTGACGTCATGTACGGGATTGAATTCGTCTCAATTTGGATGTGAACGTGTGACGTCATGGTTTGTGGAAATCTACATTTGACTTGACGTCATTTAAGGGATTGAATTTGTCTCAATTTGGATGTGAACGTGTGACGTCAGGGTTTGTGGAAATCTACATTTGATATGACGTCATTTAAGGGATTGAATTCGTCTCAATTTGGATGTAAACGTGTGTCGTCGTAGTTTGTGGAAATCTACATTTGACTTGACGTCATTTAAGGGATTGAATTCGTCTCAATTTGGATGTAAACGTGTGTCGTCGTAGTTTGTGTAAATCTACATTTGACTTGAAGTCATATAAGGGATTGAATTCGTCACAATTTGGATGTAAACATGTGTCGTCATAGTTTGTGGAAATCTACATTTGACTTGACGTCATTTTAGGGGTCAAATTCGGTAATATTGTGCCAGAATGTACCTAGTGTACATCTAAATGTTCTCCGTTTACTTTTTTACTGTGAGATGAAATTTAACACTAGAAAATTAGTTTTAATAACTTTATCAATTTCGTTTAGGCAATCATTATTAAAGTGTGCTTAATTTTAACAAAAGTCAACTGGTTCCATTATAGCTAATGACGGCTACTGTGAGCTCTCTACTAGAAGGTAAAAAAGTGCTTCATCTGATAATATGTTTTTTTGCTACCATTTTTGGATACTTACCTAATGTTATGTTAAGGTTAATATTTAATTTAATTTTAATCATAACTGCGTTTTTTTAATTTGTGAAGCATCATTTAATTCAGAATGTGACAATGTCCAGAGTCTGTGTTGTCGCATTGTTTAGCAAAATCGCAGTAGGGAGCCAATAACACGCCGTTGTCATGGCAACCGTGCGCGCTCGAGAGGGGACCCTCGCTTCCCTCCGGACCTCACACCGTCCCCTCTCAACAACCAGAAAACTGTGACATATCTAACTCGACAAAATTTCTAAAATTCTTTACCTGATCACTTACTTCGCAAAGGTCTTGGTATTTTGGACGCGGGTCTCAGTACATTCTTCTCCGGAACTTGGTTGTAATTTATGTTCATACTGAGTATACTTACCTATGTTCTGTCATGGTGATAGACGAGGACATTCACGGTAGCTTAGGGTGACTTGGAAGGGCAGTGTGGAAGGCTAGTCTATTTCCACGAAAACCAGGCGACTTATCAACGATGTGATAAAAGTATTTTGTTTCTAACAAAGAGAGTGATTATATATCAAGGTAGATACCATAGATGAGCTCTCTGATTCAGAAAACTAAAATAATTATCTACCAATATTTCTTGTTGATGTAATTGTGAAGAAAAAAACGGCCAAGTGCGAGTTGGACTCGTGCACTGAGGGTTCCTTACATACTTGTAGATATGTAAATAGTTAGTCCATATAGGAAACATATAAAAATGTTAACTTATTTTTTTGTTATGTACAAATTTACGGTTTTCGGTTTTTTCCTTTACTTGTACTGTAAGACAATGCTTCTTGCCAAATTTCATGATTCTAGGTCAACGGGAAGTACCCTATAGGTAATGATTCCCTTGCAATAAGTGTCAAAATATGCGGCATAAAATGCCGTATCTTTTGATTGCGTTGACGTAGAACTTAGATTTTTCACAGCTCTATTGCAGACACGAGTATTTGATATAAATTTAAACGTGATAGGTACCACGCGTTCCTGGGAAAAAGGGTCTTGACAGACAGATAGACAGACGGACAAAACAAAGTGATCCTATACGTGTTCCTTTTTTCGTTTTGAGTTACGGAACCCTAAAAACAACAAAAACGAGTGAATTATAAATTTGAGTTCCACGTCAACTTTTCACAAGCCAAATACATTTTCGTTCTATAAAATAACAATGAAAAGGAGGAAAAAGATGATGTTTTCATTTTATTTTCATGTTTTTTTAACTCGAATACCACTCGAGGTAGGTACTGTATATTTACAAGTGTTACGTACACTTGTAAATATACATACACTACACTTGTAAATGTAAATATAAATATACATATGCTATTGTTGCAAAATCATTTTCATTATTTTTTCTAATGAGTACTTTACCTCATCATCATTTCAGCCTTTCGAAGTCCACTGCTGAACATAGGCCTCCCCCAAAGAGCGCCATGACGAGCGATCTTGTGCCACCTCCATCCAACGACTTCCTGCGATGCTACAATGTCGTCGGTCCATCGTGTGAGGGGTCTCCCTACACTTCGCTTGCTTGTGGTCGCCATTCGAGAACCTTTATTCCCCAGCGGTTGTCGGTTCTGCGAGCTATATGGCCTGCCCATTGCCACTTCAACTTGTACTTTACCAACTCTTTAGAAAAAGTTGAGACAGCCCGAAGAATTACGTTTAATTCCTTACAAGTTCACATTACATCAATAGATAAACATTTTCTTGCAATCATGGAAAGTGAACAGAAGAGTTAATTTACATTTAATTTATTGTAAATCTATTACAATGGGCGTTTTAATCTTAGCGATTTCTTTCATACAACCGTTGATTGGAGAGAATCTCATTTATAAGACATGAACGGTTGTGGTCAGTAAAAAAATATTAAGTACTAGATTTCCCGCCCGCGAATTCGTTCGCACGGACTATTGTTTATCGCGAAAAAAAAACCTATTTCTTCTAGGATATTAAAAACCAATGTACCAATGCTCTAAATGTTGTTTGTCATACTTATTATTTCGTTTCCATGGCAACGTTTCTTACAGCGAGCAATCAACATTTTTCCAGTATTCCCGTGAAAATTTGCAATTTTCCGGGATAAAAGTATTCTATATTTTATTCCAGGGTTATAAGCTATCTCCATTCCAAATTTTATCAAAATCCGTCCAGCCGTTATCGCGTGAAAGCTCCCCAAACAAACAAACAAAAGACAACGTTTCACTTTTATATATTGGTATGGATGTGAACTTAAATACTAATCGAAAGGTTTGCCGAATGGTTGGTGACCCTGACTAGTCAGCCAACGATCGCGGGTTCGAATCCCGCTAAGTGCAATTATTTGTGTGATGAGCAGAAATGTTTGTTTCCGAGTCATGGATGTAATATTCGTATCTACGTATGTTTATCCGTTGTCTAGTACCCATAGTACAGGGTATCCTAGTTTGGAGGTAGGTGATTGGTTTGAATTGTCCCGAATATTTTTATTATTATTCACTTCATTTATTTTCATTCTTAGAAATAAGTTTTTTTTTAATATAGTTGTTTATAAAATCAATATATACAAAAATACTACAAAAAACCCGTAATCTAGGGTACCTCCGGCAGCGGAGCAGGGTCCAAATTACCGGTGGCTAGGGCTGCAGCGTGAGGAACCTCCTGACTGTACGTGCCGTGTCATGGAGGCAATGATCGTCGAGTCAACATCCCACATGGCAGTCACCTCGTGAGCCAAGTGAAGGCACTTGCTGAGCTTGTCCTTCTCGGCCTTCACGAGGTTCTCATCATGTGGGATGGTGATGTCGCCGAGCACTACCTGGCGTTATTATTACTATTATTATTTATCACCCAAACATACTACACTATACTAGTATATTAAAATACAATTTATACTGGTTGTGGAAATATAATGGGGCATACTTTGTAGTTAGAAGCTTTGTTCGCAAGAAACATCGGGTCTATTTTGACGAACAAAAATAACACTATTCCTGGATTCAAAAAAAGTACTGTCCGGTACCGGTGGACAGTCAGACGATAGAGATTCAAATTCGAAGGAAATTTTCTTTGAGTTGTAGGGTTGAAATTCCCTTCATAAACGGAAATTTTTGGTAAAGTTTGCATGAATAACCTTTCCTCGAGGGCAAAGGCGCAAAGCGCTCAGCTAGTATATATAATAACCATAAATAGTAAATACAGAGGTTTATTCCCCCACTTTATACTCTCTCTGCTTCTATATAATAACCATAAATAGTAGATACAGAGGTTTATTCCCCCACTTTATACTCTCTCTGCTTCTACTTTATGAGGCATAGAAAGTCAGTAGATTCACGCTAACCAGCAAATGTATTATTACCATTTTTACAACCAGTAAATAACCTAAAGCGGCCTTTCCGAGTTGGAGTAATAAAAACAAATGACTGCCACCGATTGTGACAAAGGACAGCTCAAAAACAGCGCGTCCGTAGGGACGCCACGTAAACATTCATCTGAAATAAGTAAACATTTGTACTTGCGTTTCATTGCATAATGAACTAACATACCTACTTCTAGTGTATTATAATTATTAACATAACGTTTACAAAAAAATAACAAATATTCATCAATATACATAGCAAATATATAAAACAAAATTCTGCCAAACTGCAAAGTAGTTTGTAGTTTTTAACTAAGTAAGTACTTTAGTAAGTAATTGGTGCGATATAAATGGTTATAAATTTATTACTTATTTTTAAAATGATACTTCTTTGAATGTAATGAAGTGGATTTACGTAAAAGAAACTGCTGAACTAGTTGTGATAAAAATATGGGACTACCTACACTGGAGGTCCAACATTTCAAACAAAATATGTATCATGAAAATTGGTACAGAAACCCTGGAAAAAGCAGTCGAAATGAGTAACTCCTCATTTCGAAAGTCGATTATAAAAAGGAAACCACGAAGCAGTCGGTATTCGAAGCTGCGGTCATGGGAATATTGTCCTATTGTAAGCCAAATAAACTTAAGTTTAAAACTCAATCAAAGTGATATTTACTCTGTAGCTCAGTTACATAGATAACTAAGTATATAATTAAACGAAAAACAAAAGTTTGTAGCGTTAAATGGTCCTAAAGTGGCAACCCTAAACCATCCCTAGGGATTAAGACTACTGACACCATCTCCGTCCCGTCATCCATATTTATGCAGTGCCCCAGTATTTAATAGGATTTACCCGGATCCCGTTCTATTTTCACCTAAATATAGTGTTCGACCCTTTGACTGTAGCTGGATTTATCGTAAGAGTACCAGAGTAATAGACGTTCCTATCTTCTTTGATTTCGGGTTGGTATTTCGGGCACAAATAAAATTCTATTGTGACTCGTATGTGGATCCAGTGAATATGGGCAAAGAGACTTATAAACCAACTAGCTGTACCCGCGGCTTCGCACGCGTTGTTATTTACCTAGGTTAAAAGTACTCTATGTGCTATTCCAAGACCTAAAATACCAATATATTTGATCAAAATTCCTTCAACAGTCAAAATGTTTTTTGTCGATTGCTCGGCTCCTACTCATCAAATCGAGATACCAAGTACACCAGTTTTTAAGTCGAACCCTAAGCTATCCAACAGTGAAAACCGCATCGCAATCCGCCCTGTATTTTTTACTTGATGTGCAAACAAACATGCAAACACGATTTAAATAAATGTTATATGCTTGTTCAGTACGAGTAGCTTATTTTAAGTACCCTAGACCAAGTTTTTTTTAAATATCTTCTGCATACAGTCCTTTTTTGTACTTATTGCTTTATTATAAGTAAAGATAGATAGATGTGACGAGCGCAGTGTAGTGACGGTCAAGATTTTGGAACCCCAAAGTTATGGGTGGCATTGCAACTGCTATCGACAAGAGCAACGCTTACCATCAAGCGAGCGAACTGCTTTTCTAGTCACACAATCAAATTAAAATAGGTAGTTATTCTATGAGTTACACTCTGTAGTCCGGGTAGTCTTGTATTTGTAGTTAATAGCGTCATAAAGACTGACAAAGGCTGATTTAGTTATGAGAAGTATGATTGTTAAAAGTGTAATATTTTACAACAAGCATGAGAAAAACTTGGTAATTTGTGTATTAAGTAAATAAGTGTAAAGATTAATAAACGAGATGAGATTTATGATATATATTTGTTTTATTGTTAAAAGAACATATCTTTTCAATATTTAACGAAGTAAAAGTAGCCTGGAGCTTGAAAAGGACCTTATTAGGTAAATTTTAGGTAAAAAACCCGGTGTAAAGATGGAATGGAGATTATACCCTGGAGTAACATAGGATACTTTCATCATCATCACCATCACTGACGCGGGTGAAACCGCAGAGCGCAGCTAGTATTGTATAATTTTTGAACCCGTCCAGGCTAGATAAGCCTACCTAAGAAACCCCTCCCCCCACCCTCTCCCCACGCCTGGCTCGGAGGCTGAATCCGCCTTTGATGGAAAAAAGGTATGATGATGACTTGAGTCTCAATATAATGTGCCATTTGTACGTGACGGAGGGGTGCTTGTATTAAAATAATCAATGTACAGCGAGGAAAAGTATCGTCGCTGCCGCAATAACGAATACATGAATAGTCAAGTACCATAGTCAAGTTCTGATGTCCTCTCGAAACTTACCTTGCTTTTTTTTCATAATACATACCTCAGCAGATAATAATAGATGATGATGATCGCGTGAAGACTAATACCAGTAACAACTTAGTGCTAAAATAACATTATTAAAAACATTAAAAAATGCAGTAGCCATGTCATAGTGAAACTTAGTACGGGCTATCACAATTAAATGCGTATACTACATTTCGTGTCTGTGCAGTTAACCGTTGGGGAGTACCCTAGTTAGAGTTCAGGACCAACCCTAAGTGCAGCAACCATGTCATAGTTAAACTTAAATCCGTCTGTATTAATAAAATTCGTACACAAAATTCTGTGTCTGTGCTATTCAGCTTGCAAGATTTGACTTAATCAAACATACAAATATTGCAAGTTAAATAAAAGCTTTTAAAAAAGACCAGTTTTTGTGATCCTAATGCACTCCCTACTCAACTACAAGGAAGGTCTCAAAATTCCAAAACAGTACCTATCTCAACCACCCAAGACGCTTCTAGGTTTGTTCTTCCGACTAATAAAAGGTGTTCTAATATTTATGCTCCCATAGAGACCAGGCGACCTGCACCTTGCAGAACTTTATAGGCTGGCCTGGCAGTTTATTCCACTTACGGATGGGGCCTGTTTCCCAAACTATACAAGTCTTATACGTGATTCGTTTTGATGCGAGTTCCATCTTGTCCTATACCTTTCATATGGATGTTTTGAGAGGAAAATTAGTAAAGGTTTGGTTTTCATATGGAGCGTAAAATAACGTTTCATGGAATAATTACAGAAAATCAGTAATAAGACGAAAGTTGAAATTTTCTATGAATATCAAAGAGTTATTTTTTTCATTTTCTAGAGTAAATCAAAATGATTTTCCGTATTTATATTACAATCTAGCCTTGAATTAGGCCAATAAGCAAATTTATTTAAACATAAACTAATAAAATGTCTTAACTAAAAATGTGTCCAAAAACACTTTTCGTATTGTCTTAAGATGAAGACACTTTGCTCATGCGTTATTTATCTGTAGCACTTCCATTAGCACTTTACACTAAAATCACTGACACTAAACATTACACTAATTCGAACGTTTTTTTAAAGTCTTCTCACTGAGTCCGTGTGGTCGAGGAGCTGGATCGCCTCGACATTAATTATGTTCGTGATCTTGGTAAAGCGATTAGTGCAGCATTAGTATTTACTTCAGAATAATTTAATATGACTTGCTAGTTAAATGGATGATTCTACTTCGACTTTACATACTTAATTCTATTTGAGAATAGAATCATCATTTTTTTTATTAATCCTAGCAAATAACAAGTCTTGTAAGATTAGAGGAACTGTCTCTGGTAGTCTTTATTCCCGAAAGTCACCTGAGACCGGTGCGCGGCGGCGGCGGTGGCCGCTCGTAAAACAAATGAGAAATGTCTTCGAATGTATTGTTCTGAGGATATTTATTGTAGTTCGGAATTTATTCGGTTATTGCCTGAATTCAACTCCTTGTAGAATTCCATAGACGGTGCAGCGCAAATGGATATTTACTAATACTAGGTTCTCTCGTTAGCTAGGTTCAATTTAGATTCTTTAAAGTTTTGAATGTACCATCGAAATATAATATTGAAAAGTGTTCGAAAAACTGTGGTTGATTTTTAAGTAACCAACATTGTTAGAGGCAATCATTATAACTTTAGCATCATAAGATACCTTAATATTTGTTTATGTAGTGGGTTAACTAATTTATATATATGAAAAAAAAAATGAAAGTAAAAATATGTAGCTTTACTTCCACCAAACTGTTTGTCAGACAAATGATAAATGGAAAAACTATAATAAAATTTATAAAAACCCGCGCTAACCACCACATGTATATATCTATATAGATATACTAGCTTTCCCGCCCGCGACTTCGTCCGCGCGGATTACAGTTTATCGCGAAAAAAAGCATCCTTGTTCTTCTATCTAGGATATTAAAAACCAATGCAAAAGTAGGTAGCACCAACGCTCCGCAGGTTTTTTGACAGACTTGTTATTTCGTTTCCATGGCAACCGTTCCTTACAGCGAGTTATCAACATTTTCCCGTTTTCCCGTGGAAACTTACAATTTTCCGGAACAAAAAGTATTCTGTGTTTTTTTTTCAGGGTATAAGCTATCTCCATTCCAAATTTCATAAAAATCCGTTCAGCCTTTATCGCGTGAAAGATCCCCGAACAAACAAACAAACAGACAATGTTTCACTTTTATATATGGCTATGGATACATGTATATGTATATACTTCTTAGTATTTTGTATTTTTAAAAAAAATAAAAAAACTAAGTAGTAGTATTATACATTGTATTTTTTATTTTACATTTATCATTTGTCTGACAAACAGTTTGGCGGAAGTAAGCTACATATTTTTACTTTGTTCATTTTAAATATGGATTTCCGCAAAGTAACGCCTGAATCTATCAACTAGTATATTTCTGTTATTAGTTCGCTCTTATTTTATTAAAACTCATATTGAGCTAATTTTAAAAATTCTAGTGGCCGTTTTTAAAAAGGTATTGTGATGACGATTTCACAAATATACAACTAAACTAGTTTTTAATATACCTACAACTAACTGACGATAGGAGCAGGTTGTTCAAGTGATGGTAAACGCCAAGCCCGCCAGTAAATATTACAGTGCCATACGGAGTTTTGCATTGCCAAACTTGCACGGCACTGACTGCACTGAAACATTGCCTAGAGTTAGTTTTATTTATTTTATTCTATTTAAGTAATGTTTTTTTATTAATCTAATTATCTTTTTCATTGTTCAACAGGAGTGACGCACTAGCCACGACCCTTTCGGCCCTGTATGGGAAGCTGCTGGTGGTCATGGGGGTGGCATTTCCTATGGCTGAGGTCATCTCCACCTACATTCCACCCTCGTTTTATGAGGTAAGCACATTCAACTATAACCTGTTTTCAGCTAGGAAGAGTTTCGGCCGTAAACAAAAAATAAATAATTCTACGGCGGGAACTCCTATATTTCTGTTGAGACTTGTGACTCGCCCCGGCTTCGCAAGGGTAGAAGCAAGGGAAGGGTAGAAGGGGGCTCACACCGGGGCATTTTTCTTAATTTTAGGATGTTTATACCCGTAGTAACTTCTACGTTACGTACGCGTTTGTGGACTACGAGAAAGCCTTTGATTCAGTCGAGACCTGGGCAGTGCTACAGTCATTACAGTGGTGCCAGATTGATTACCGGTACATCGAAGTGTTGAAGTGTTTGTACAGCAAGGCCACCATGACAGTTCGTCTTCAGGATCAGAGCACGAATTCTATCCAGCTGCAAAAAGGGGTGAGACAGGGAGACGTTATTTCTCCGAAACTGTTCACCTCTGCACTGGAAGATATATTCAAGCTTCTGAACTGGAACGGATTTGGTGTTAACATCAATGGCGAATACATCACTCACCTTCGATTTGCTGATGATATAGTCATCATGGCTGAAACCCTGGAAGACCTAAGCACAATGCTCAGTGACCTCAATATTGTTTCTCAACAGGTGGGTCTTAAAATGAACATGGGCAAGACGAACATCATGTCAAATGCCCATGTCGTACCTATGCCGGTTTATGTTGGGAACGATATTATCAAAGCTGTTGATCACTATGTCTACTTAGGTCAGACGATCCAACTGGGTAGATCCAACTTCGACAAAGAGGTCAACCGACGAATCTAACTCGGATGGGCAGCGTTCGGGAAATTACGCCATATCTTCTCGTCGCAGATACCGCAGAGCCTCAAGACGAAAGTTTATAATCAGTGTTGCCAGTGATGACATACGGCACTGAGACGTGGTCGCTAACTATTGGTCTCATACAAAAGCTCAGAGTTGCGCAGCGTGCAATGGAGAGAGCTATGCTCGGTGTTTCACTACGTGATAGAATCAGAAATGAGGAAATCCGTAGAAGAACGAAGGTTACCGACATAGCTCTCAGAGTTTGCAAATTGAAGTGGCAATGGGCAGGCCATATAGTTCGCAGAACCGACAATCGTTGGGAATAAAGGTTCTCGAATGGCGACCACGAACAAGAAAGCGAAGTGTGGGAAGACCCCCCCACACGATGGACCGACGACATTGTAGCCATCGCAGGAAGTCGGTGGATGGAGGTGGCACAACATCGCTCGTCATGGCGCTCTTTGGGGGAGGCCTATGTTCAGCAGTGGACTTCTAAAGGCTGACATGATGATGATGATGATGATGATGATGATGATGATGAGTAACTTCTAAAAAAAATACCCCAGTAAGCGTAATTCAAAATCTTTGGCACCAACGTTCGTGGTATTTTTTAACCATAGGCTACTGCATTATTACTCACATACTTGGCAGACTTGTTATTATTTCGTTTCCATGGCAACATGGCATTCCGTTCTATATTTTTGACACCTTGGGTTACATTATATTGCAATTTTCGTAGGGAACTCTAATTTGTTGAAAAATATCATTATTGGCGAGTAACATGGGATGTATTTTATTTTTCTATAGGTGAAAGAATTTTTAAATTTAGTTCATTAATTTCAAACATACAAACAATCAAATCTTTCCTCTTTATAATATTAGTGTAGATATATAAAATATCACAGATTAACAAGGCTACCGAAGAGTAGTAGTAGAGTAGTAGTAGTAGTAGAGTTGTAGTAGTAGTAGTAGTAATAGTAGTAATAGTAGTAGAGTAGAGTAGGTGTACTTTAATATCGAGGACTTACTGCGAAAACCGACTAAGGGACAGTTTTATGAAAAACTAATTTTCCCGCCCGCGACTTCGTACGCGCGGAATACTCTTCTTCTTTCTAGCTCCATCCCACTTTAGGTGGGGTCGCGGACTACTGTTTATTGAGAAAAAAAGCATCTTATTTTCTTCTAGGATATTAAAAACCAAAAAGTAGGTACAGCAACACTCTTGATGTTTTTTGACAGACTTGTTATTTCGTTTCCATGGCAACCACATACCATTCTGTGATGGCAACCATGCCTTACAGTGAGTAATCAGCGAGATTACTGATGGGCAATGAGACTTAACAACGAATGTCTCAGGGTGACGAGCGCAGTGCAGTGACGCGAAAGACTTTGCAACCAAAGTTCTGGGTGGCACTGCAATTGTTATGGACAGGCGTGACGCTTACCATCAGGCGAGCGACTGCCTGATCTGATCTAGATCAAACATTGAGGGCTCTCAGCTCTCTATAAGCTTGCTCTTGAATTACCTCTTTCCGACATAGGGTAAATCGGAACAACATCGGTTAGTCAATAAACTAGATTATAAGCTAAAAAAAAACGCCTCTCTGCCAAAAAAGAACTTATGCCAATAAATTATATACTGTTGAAATGTGCTCATAAAGACCTTCAATTTGATACCCATATTGTGAATTAGGGAGAAAAAAATATTTTTTCGCTTATGAAAACGGTGCCATACTGCAGCCATATTGAAAAAATAGCCTATTTTACTCGGGGGATGTAAGGATTCTAATGATACCATACGTCTAAATCTGTTTAGGCATTTAACCGTTATGGTGGAATACTCACATACAAACATACATATATTAACCCTAAAAACATTACACTCCTTTTTTAGGGCAGTCATGCAAAAGCAGGCTGTAATTCTCGAAAAATGGCTGATAATACAACGGAGTGACATTCCCCAAAGAAAATGGGTTCTCCGTATTGGAGCTCGTTCCTACCTACTTGACTTTTATTATATCACTACAGTGTTACTATATCACTTTAATACGCCTTACTGTCGAGGTAAGCACATTACAGTGATATAGTGAACTCTCACCTGTTTCATTTGTGAGTATAATATACAGAGCGGGACAAAATGGGGTTGAATTGAATTTATGTCAACAGCAACACTTCGTAGTTTTTTGGCGAAACAAAAAATATTATTAATGGCGTTTAAACGAGCAAAAAGTAATCAGATACAGCTGTATATCACTGATACGAGCAGTCGCATATCCATGATAGATACGTGTCTATCACTGGAAAGTGGCCCCAGTTTTACAGCTATTTGATGATATATTGTGTGTACATTAGCACCACCTATCACTTTATTGATACATATCTGTGATATTTTAGTGTTCTTTGAATCTGTTTGGTGTTATATCAATGATATCCTGCTCACATATATCACTTAATTACCATATAATAGCTACCGTGACGCTGATATGAAGCTATTTGTTGTTATTTTGGTGATTAAGATTCTGTTTTATCTCAATGCTCAGCTATACTTCATGCGTATTGTGATTTTGAAGGTTTTACAAAATAAGTTTATTTCTTATTTCATATTTTATAAAGGAATAACATAACATTAGGAAATAAATAAAGTGTTCATATTTTTGTCTCGCTGTATCGAACTGAGATGTGCATTATTATGACGTATATTTTTAGTGCGCTTGAAATTATATTGTTGAAATAATACTGCATTATAAGTGGTTTTTTCATGCCCCCCTCAAATTTTTAATATTTAATGAAATAATTATTTAAATTATCAAATTAATTTGAAGTCACTACAATATGGCCAATAAGTGTTTGTGTTACTGATATATCGCTGATTTACAGCTTCTTGCCGCCATGACAAAATTTGAAGGTTTATCAAGAAATCAGAGGTATAACCCTAGTGGCGTATCATGCTACCTTTTTTTAATAAATTCTTATTGTCTTTTGAGTTTATTTTAGTGAAATGAAACAGGTGGAATATGTATACGTTGACTGTTTTTTAAGAAAATATGGTTTAATGTGATAACTAGATATTCAAAGTTCTCTTAAAGAGCATTATCTTTCCATAAAAGCATAATTTGCGCCTTTTTAGAGTTATATGTGAGCAAAAAATATACTTTTGGAAGATATATATAACTGTTGATATATGGATCTTCCAAAAGTATATTTGCAACTTCTTAGTGTTATTGTAGATTTCTTACGATGTTTATGGCGCAGGCGTTAAGGAAACACCAATATACGATAAATTAGTTGCATATCAGCTACGGTGTGTTGTTTTATATCATGGATTAGATCCATGCGTGCCAGATATATCACCAGCGCTAATACAGCGACTTGGAAGCCACAATAGATCAATTTTGCTGTATAAATGTATCGTCAAAACATGTTGTACAACATTTTTGCTCTAAGCCGCTGTTGTGAGAATCATTTTACAGCTGTGTTATAAATGCTGTACAAGGCGGTTGAGTAAACGTTTATGTCATCATTTATTATCACATTTTGACTGTATAAGCTTTTACAGCTAAATGATGTTACGAATCATCAATATACAGCATAGTTGTGACAAGCAGTCACCGCGTTACTTTTATATCAGTTTTCTAACACTCTTTAGTGTTAACACATATTTTTTTATCACTACTTTGCTGGCTGGGGCGTTTTCTTCGTGACCATTCTCTTTCTTGGAAATTATAAGAATCAAATCAGATCTTTGTGAAGTAGTTATATAATAATACAGGCTTAGGTGTTAAAAATTTTTGATGCAACAAATCCTGATATTAGAGTGAGTCGTTTTCATACAAAGCTATTAGCTCTACTTGTGATCGGTTTTGTTGTTTCAAAAATATAAAACTCATATAAACCACAAAAATAGGAATGTCTGTGATACAAACAGGTTTTATGCGAAAATATAAGTATTATTTAATGTGCGTATATTTGTGTCGTAGATCTCTTCCATCAAGACCAGTGGATGTACCCACTTATACCTATACGTAGATCTCTTCCATCGAGACCAGTGGATGTACCCACTTATACCTACGACGGTAATGTGAAGGTTTACTAGTGTCACAATGCAACAATACCAGGCACTTAATAATACGAATAGTAAGACACATAGTTTGGTACCAGAATCCTAAAAACCTTAATGTGGAACTCTATGTCTTCATATTACCTACTATTTTTGGTACAGGTTGGTTTAGATTCTACCTGTGTGTTTCATTGTTAATTAAAGTCACATTACAGTTTCGTAGATTTCCTGGATAAAGTTTATATTTTCAGGTTTTCAGTTAGCTTAAAATTTGAATCAACTGACTATATCTATACTTCTATAATATACTATACTACTAGTTTTCCCGCCCGCGACTTCGTCCGCGCGGCTACTGCTTATCGTGAAAAAAAGCATCCTATTTTCTTCTAGAATATTAATAACCAATGCAAAAGTAGTTATACCAATGCTCTTGAACTTTTTTGACAGACTTGTTATTTCGTTTCCATGGCAACCGTTGCTTACAGGGAGTAATCAACATTTTTCAATTTTCCCGTGGAAATTTACAATTTTCCGGGATAAAAGTATCCTATGTTTTATTCTAGGATATAAGCTATCTCCATTACAAATTTCATCAAAATCTGTCCAGCCGTTATTGCGTGAAAGCTCCCCAAACAAACAAACAAACAAACAGAAAACGTTTCACTTTTATATATTGGTATGGATATATACTATATACTATGTATTAATAAATCTATACTATTATAAAGATATTATTATATTATAAAGAGGTAAACTTTGTGAGTTTGTAGGGGGTAATCTCTGGATCTACTGAACCGATTTTGAAAAATCTTTTACCAATAGAAAGCCACGTTATTTTTGAGTGTCATAGGCTATATATTAAAATGACCACACGTGCGAAGCCGCGGGCATAAGCTAGTATAATAATAATATTATAAAGAAGTAACGTTGTGAGTTTGTGAGATTGTAGGGGGTAATCTCTGGATCTACTGAACCAATTTTGAAAATTATTTTACCAATAGAAAGCTACGTTATTTGTAAATGTCATAGGCTATATATTAAAATGAACACGCGTGCGAAGCCGTGGGCATTTACTAGTTGTACATAAAGGGATTTTCATTAGGGACCGGGTGTCTTTGACAACTGACAGTTATGATAGTTTATCCTTTGGCGCGAAATTTTGACAAATGAATAAGTAAATGCTTGGCATATATGAAAATGAGTCGCTGTACGGTTGAACAGCGCGATGGAATGGTTTAAGTTTATTATCATAAAACGTTTCGTGCGTTACGAAAAACTTATGGTCACATATTGTGTCAACATAATCGTCCTAAGTAAGAAGGGCACTTATTCGTCACATTGTGTTTTTTTTTAAAACACTGGCGATCAAAAGACATCAGGGCCCCGATTCTGTTAACTATTGAACCGCGATAACGCAAGTCGATCGGTAGTTTTTTTTCGATTGTTTCTCATTTACCACCTAAAAGTGCTAGAAGCGTTTTTTTTGGGAAGTTTTCAAAAAATAAAAAGGTTCAAAATAAAAAACAAAAAAAACAAAAAGCCAGCACTTTTAAGTGCTATATGAGAAAATTTCGCGATGGACTTGCGTTTTCGCGGTTCAATAGTTAACAGAATCGGGCCCCTGGTTTCAACAGGACAGCGCCACCTGTAGTACCCCCAGAGAATTAGTCGATTTATTACAGAACAAAAAAAAAAACATTGGTCCTTAATACCAAAATTTAGGGAATCTCGTATACACACTACAATTCTTAAGGGGTTGGTCATTTGAATGACGCTGTTTACCATTCATAATGCCAAAGATAAAGGCTTAAAAAAAGTAAATTAAACAGAAAACAATAGATGTGTTTTTATTTCAAATCAAATATGGGTATATTTGATTTGAAATAAAAACACATCCTGCCCCTATTGAAAATTTCCATATAAAGTTATTAAATGAGCGATAGTAAATTAGTAACCGACTGGTGTACTAGTGCGAGTTAGAATCCTACGATACTGAGTTCGATCCTCGGCTCCGAATCAATGGCTTTTGGAAGTTATGTGCGGTTTTCCTTCGCCCCGTACTTCGGAGGGTACGTTAAGCTGTCTGTCGGTCGGCAGTTATTGATTAATTGCAGCAGTTAAGCCTTGTCAGAGACCATAGGGCGGCCTGACAACACTCAGACACCAGAGACCAACACTACCTCATATGACAAGCAAGCATATCTATATAAATTATGTGTGTGTTGACAGGGCTTCTACCTGTACCTATACATCGGGAGCATGGTGTTCCTCCTATACATGTATGCAGCCCTGGTCCGGGACAGGTCGAAATCATCGGCTGCTGACAATGCTGTTGTTGCTAGTGAGTACATCATTACTATTTTAAAACTTACACAAATAATTTCTTTTTTATTTTACATAATGAGATAAAAATAATGTATCAATACGCCCCTAAGACACAAGAAAACAGGATTGTTCAAATGACTTGAAGCTTCAGGAAACTCTCCACTTCTACATTCTTGTTTAAAAACTACTGCAAAGTGTAATAATTCTTCACTTTCTTCGTCGTGTAACTTTTCAACCAATTCTGCCCTAAGATGGGATGTTAAATGTAGATAGATTAAGAGAGAAACTCTTTGAACACTGAAACTAAACTACAAAAAGCAGTATATAATAAAAAAATACAAAAAAGCAATACCTACCGTTTGTGGACAAATATTAATTTATAAGACAAGAAAATTTTTGTTTGTCTTCGTTTAAGTTGCTTCTCATTATTTTTTATCACGACCCTTGCAGATAAAATATAAAACAACATTTATCTTTCACACCAAGGCCTACTTCGTCTAAATTCTCATTAAAATTCATTACAAGCGCCCCCAAAACAAGAACCGTACTAAAACGAACAAACCCAGAAATTATTTCGTCTTATTTTGTGCTCGTAGAAGCGTAAGTAGACAGGTGAAAGACGACCAAATTAAAACCACCGACGTAGTTCCTTACATTTATGGTTCCGTTGCCAAACTGGTAAGATCAGAAGAGCGAAAATCTTATAGAAAATCTTATATCTTACAGAATTTTCGTCCGCATGTATGTGTTACAGATTTTTGTTCCATTGCTTGTTTGTTTTCCTAACATACATACATACATTTAAAAATTAAAATGTCTGGCTGAGATTTTTTTATGCCATTCGTAAAAAATCAACACGCGTTATATTTGACACGTATTTCTGACACATTTAGTATTTATTATCATTCTCGAGTAGTGTGAGTCCTTTTTGCATTGACGGTAGTAGGCAGGTACTAAATTGTAGCACCTACAAAATACAAGTAGGCAAAAGTCTAGGGAAAATCCAAGTAAAAATTGCGAACGGTTTCTTTTGAATATAACTTTTTTCATAATACTTTCGTGTTACATTGCTAATTCCAGTTAGTTTGTTCAAACATATTAATAATTATGGCTTGGTTTGGCACCGCCTTCAAAAAACTCTTTTATATCTTATGTTGTATTTTTGCATTATTACGTTGGTAATTTCGAAAAAGTGATATTGTTCTAGCTCAATTGTAATTATATTATTCTTTTTAGTGGTTGTTTACAAAATAACATTTTTAATATAAAGTAGTTCTTTTTTTTTGATAAATATTTTTATTTCTTGATTTTGAGTGGCCTAAGCAAACGTCAGAAAGAATATATGCCAAAGAAAATAGTTAAAAGTTAAACTCACTTTAGACTCAAGGCGTTGGCAAATTAAAACCAAAGATGAATAACCTACTTATAAAACAACTGAATTAGTTTTGACGAACATTTTATTTCATTTCACTGGAATGAAATGGCACTCTTTAAAAAAATGGTTAGACATCTCGTAGATATGAGGAAACAAACAAAACAAATAGATTTTTAAGTTTTAAGCAATCTCTTACGAGACTACCAGTACGACTTAAGACCTGAGAACTCATCATTTGATAGTGAAGTAATGGGTTCCTATGACTCCTTCTCCATCATCAGACCCTCGATGCCACATTAGACCAGCTAACTTATCAAGACAAACCCAGTGAACCCAAACTCAAAGGCGTTCCATCAACTGATTGTTGAGGTCCTATGACTACCTTCCAGCTCCATCATCAAACGCTGGATACTACATTAACTCAGAGAACTCATCAAGACAAACTAAATGAGACCAAACTTGAAAGGGTTCCATCATTTTGTTGTTGAGTTCCTGTGACCACCTTTCGGCTCCATCATCAGACCCTCTATACCACATAACACCAGAGAACTCAAACAAGAAAAACCAAATGAGCCCAAACTCGAAGGGGGTTCCATCCTTTTTTTGTTAAGTTCCTGTGACTACTTTCCGGTTCGATCATCAGACCCTGGATACGACATAACACCAAAGAACTCATCAAGATAAACCAAATGAGCCCAAACTCGAAGGGGTTCCATCATTTTGTTGTTGAGTTCCTGTGAATACCTTCAGGCTCCATCATCAGACCCTGGATACCACATAAAACCAGAGATCTCATCAAGACAAACTATATGAGCCCAAGGTCGAAGAGGTCCCATCATCCGATTGCTGAGTTCCTTTGACTATCTTCCGGCTCCATCATCAGGCCTTGGATACCACATGAGACCAGAGAACCCATCAACACTAATAAAATGAGACCAAACTTGAAGGGGTTCCATCATCCGATTGTTGAGTTCCTTTGACTACCTTCCGGCTCCATCATCAGGTCAGCTCAATAGTATCTACCATAATAATAGTTGTCATCAGAATTACACCCATGTGCAAAACTTGAGCTTCTTTGGACGTCTTTAAATGGTTTAAAATTGACTTGCAAACTAGTCCCAAGCATAATATAACACAGTGAATTAAATTAAAGTTTGTTTAAAGTTACTAAACCAATTTTGATGATATTTATACAGTACCACACTAGAGGTCTTTATTTTCAAGTAAAAACAATCATCTAATTCGGTTCAGAAATCCCAAGATATTAAAGAATATAAACTATAAAACAAATAGATTTTCTAATAAAACGACTAAACCAATTTTTAGGAAGTTTATATGGGGCCGATTAGATGTACTAAATCGGTTTAGAAATCTTAGAGATTTGATGCAATATTAACACCAAATCAAGGCGATATAAACACAAAATCAAATGGATTTACTAAAAAAAAACAATTTATTCTCGAAAACTGCTGAACCAATTTTGATACAATTTATATATACACTTTCAAACAAAAAATTATATTTCAAAATCGGTCCACAATTGACGGAGTAATCGACCGACATACATAAAAAAAAACATTTAAAATAAAACACACATACAATCGAACATATAACCGTCTCCTTTTGTGAAGTCACTTAAAAATACCAAACATTAATCAACTACAAACTATACTAAATAATAATACATACCTCACAAATAATAAATATACACCCGAATAAGTATTTATGTTCCGTGATTTTTGATAGTTTCAGAATTATATCAAAGAAAAGAAAAGAAAAAGAAAAGAATAACTTAAAATGTTGTTCAAAGCAAAATATCTGTTGAAAGTTTGGAGGATCCTAATTTAAAAAAGAAAGTTTTGTTTATTGTTCCGATCTTAAAAACTTCTGCAATTTACTGGCAATAAAATACCACAACACATAATTGGCTTTAACTTTTGGCAACACAGTATAAAGTTACTGCAAAGGTGGAAAGGTCGCCATTTTCATAGTACCAAAACTGTGTGGTCAATTCCTCTTAAAAAGTGGTTGATTAAAACTTACTAAGTTTTCATCTACTACATTATCATATACTCATCTTATTGGAAGAGGAAGGGCGTTCCAAAGACGACAAATAGAAAAAAAAAAAAAAAAAAAAAAAAAAAATATATCGCGAGAGCAATTTACTTAAACCTGTCTATCTATACTTATAATAAAGCAATAAGTACGAAAAAGACTGTACAAAGAAGATAATAATTATAAAAAAATGGTCTAGGGTACTTAAAATAAGCTACTGAACAAGAATATAATATGTAAAAAAAACGTGTCTCTCTTTTTGTTTTATATGTCTGTTTGTTCGCGCATCACGTAAAAATTACTGAACCGATTGCAATGCGGTTTTCACTGTTGGATAGCTTAGGATTTGACTTAAGAACTAGGCAGTTGGTATCTCAATCTGATGAGTAGACGCCGAGCAACCGATAAAAAACTTTTTTTCGGCTGATAGAATTTTGATCAAATGTTGATATATTGGTATTTTATATCATGGAATAGCACATAGAGTACTTTTAACCTAGAGAAATGACCACGCGTGCGAAGCCGCGGGCACTGTGCCCCCTGTGGCTTTGTATTGATATAAAAGTACAGCGCATGTATGATTATGTGTTTTAAAAAAAAGCACATAAGCATTTAAAAAAATGTAGGTAATAATTTCTTACCTACATGTGTATCATAAGTATTATGCCCTGAAAAACAACACACACAAGTAAGTATAAAGTAAACAGGGACACAAAAATAAGTAAAAAGGATATAATCTCTTCCTTGTAAAAAGAAGCAGAAACCCGAGCGAGCAATATCGCGAAATAAAAAGCCGATTTCAGCGGAAGCTTTTCCTCGAAGAAAGGTTTGACACGTGACAACACGCGTATTTTTACCTGTTTTTTCGTATGTTTTATCTATGTTTGTACGGGTTCTTAATCCATAGAGACAGAGCTTCTAGAAGGTATGGCAGTCACGGGTGAAAATTTAAATCCCTTGTGGTCATTGTACTTAGGAAATGGGAAAATTTTCTTTACTCTATGCTTGTAGTATTAAACTTTAAAGTGGCCTATTCCGCTTTGGATATCATAATAATATCTAATAATAATAATGATCACTAAAAACTTATATAAGTACTATAAAAGTGATCTGTAAGTGTAATATTAATGAAATTTTAACTACTCCATAAATCACACGAAACCGGAGCATAGTGCATAGAAATTGTCTGTATTTAATTGTCTGATCCAAATAAAAAAAAAAACAAAATATTGCTGATCAAAGGGGATAGAACCTTTGTGGTATATCCACTGGCCGTCATTTTGATATTTTTTTAAAGTTTCTGCGCTCTGCGTAAGTAGTATGTATGAGTAGGGGACACTTTTACAAACAAAAAATGACGAGTTGATGATCTTACCCTAAAGTGTCACGTTCCCAAAATAGTTCGAGGTAAAGGTCGCCATATAAGAACAATTATAATGATAAAAAATGCAGAAATTACGTGTGTATACGCATTCCACTGTATGAATAGTTCTCAGTAGTAGTTGATTTTACTCATTATTCGAAGACAGTATAAATATTTGCAATAAAAAGCCGCTTTAATTAGTTACTTAATGTACTAAATCGCATCACAGCGCAAAAAAACGCTATTTTGTTTATCAAAACATATACCTAATTCTATACTATAACTGACAACGGGTAATAACTGGTGAAAACTAAAACAAAATACAGATGTTAAGTAATAATCGTTATTCTATCCCACTACGCGCCTTGATAAAACCTTTTGTTTGAAGTCACCGGCTCTCATCAGTTGTTTTGCCGGCATAAGCAAGGACAGAAAGTCAATAATAATTATGAACAACGAGTGCGAGTGAGAGAATATAGATGTTCCCTGGTGAATATTATTTAACGTTACCAGTTAAGGTATATAACTAGTTATATACTTCGATAAACAAAATAGCGTTTTTTTGTGATGAATGCGATTTAGTAAATTAAGAAACTAATTAAAGCGGCTTTTTCATGTAAATATATAATGTCTTCACTAATAAATAGGAAAATCAACTACTACTAGAATCTATTCATACAATGGAATGCGTATATACACGTAATTACTGCATTTTTAATCATTATAATTGTTCTCTTATGGCGACTTTTACCTCCAAATATTTGGGGAATGTGACACTTTAGAATAATATATTAGTTGGTAATTTTTGGTTGTATGAGTGTATCCTACCCATATGTACTAATTTTACACTGCGCGGAAACTTTTTATTTTTTTTATCAAAATGGCGACCGGTGGACCGGTGGCCATACAGAAATGTTCGAACCCTTTTGCCTACACATAATTATGCTCTGAAGCTAAAACAAGAGTCGCGACTACAGGACTAGTTTTTCTATGTTTACCTTCGCCAAAGTGGGAAAAGGTTCTTACTTATCAGAGCGACGGTTCCGCGAACGTTGAAAATACTAAAATCACAGTAGAAATGGTGGAAGCGATTTTTCTTTTCTTGCACATTTGTTATTTAAATGGTGCGGAAATCCGGGACGGGAGGGTACAAAAAACAGCTTGTATGCTATTGTTAAGTTATGTTCTACATTTCAACGATGTTATATAAATGTCTTAATCTATCTTTACTTATAACGAAGCAATAAGAGCGAAAAAGTCTGTACAATGAAGATAATAAAAAAAAATGATCTAGGGTACTTAAAATAAGCAACTGAACAAGAATATAACATTTTTTAAATTCGTGTCTGTCTGTTTGTTTGTCTGTATGTTTAGTCGCGCATCACTTAAAAACTACTTAAACAATTGCGATGCGGTTTTCACCGTTGAATAGATTAGGGTTTACCTTAAAAACTGGCGTACTTGGTATTTCAATCCAATGAGTAGAAGCAGAGCAGTAGATCAACACTTTTTGACGGCTGAAGGAATTTTGATCATATGTTGATATATTGGTATTGGAATAGTACATGGAGTGCTTCTAACCTAGAGAAATAACCACGCGTGCGAAGCCGCGGGCACAACTAGTTATATTATAATAGCACTTGGGAGAGTAGGGCGCATGGATAGTGAACGTCATAATAATGCGGATTTGTACACAATAGTAGTTTATGAAGCGGTTGCATAAAGAGGATTATTAAAAATACTATATATGTACTGTGGTATAAGTATCACTCGAGTGTTTTAATACCTAGTTATGTGCCGTTTCATACACTACTTTATTTAACTCATGCAATAAAACTTACTTTTAATTATTAAAAAAAAAATGTCGTCACATTTTCTTGATTTTGCTGGTGAAAGCTTGTTCGTCATGCTCGTTGCTGTTTCCGTGATGTCAGGTGGAGTCAAATTATCCTCACTAACACTGCTGTCAGTCATTTCTAATCAGGATACAACTTTTGATCAACGTAAACACACACATTAAATTGATTAAGTACAATAACTACTAATGTAAAGTAAATGATGGCGCCAAAATCGAGTTCACAGCGGATTCGCACGCATACGGTCTTACACGCGCCACCATAAATAATCAATTTTATATCTTTGAAATTAATTTTAATGTAGTTCACGTGAAAAATAACTGTGTTTATCTACTTCTGAGAAACGATGAAGAT
Source organism: Alsophila aescularia (assembly GCA_946251855.1). Lineage (NCBI taxonomy): Eukaryota > Metazoa > Arthropoda > Insecta > Lepidoptera > Geometridae > Alsophila > Alsophila aescularia. The sequence continues at coordinate 13,366,092 of OX276378.1, read as the reverse complement.
GTATTTATTATTTAGGCAACCATGCTCTATGATGGTCGGCTACATCTGCATCTACCTAGAAAATAGTGTTCAAAAATTCGAAATTAAGCTAACATTCGTGGTAACTTCAAAAGAGTTGCGCAAGGGTTCCTGATTGTCGCATTACATCATTTTTTTTATGTATGAATATTTCACGACCAACCATGTCTTCTTTATTTATTTATTTTTACCCGACTACGCCGAAGGGAGGGATTGATAATGAGTTTAACGGTCTAGGTATGTAAATATTTGTATCAACGTAGGTCGGTAGATGTTCCATCATAGCGTCGCCCCTATTAGTCCAATTTTGCCAAACGAGATAACAATCGATTCGTCATCAGACATAGTGTCATCTGACTACGGCGGAGCAAAGAAAGGGTTATGTATTCATAGCTAAAAATTATTATTATTTGGTAGCTAAAAAGTTGGACTGTTTTTTTCGAGAGTGTCACCGAAGCAAACGAAGGGTTATATATACAAACTAAAAACTTGGTCCTATTTTGACAAGCGAGGTCAATTCGTCTTCATCGCAATAGTGTAGGCTATTTTTTACCCGACGTTAGTCGGGTTTTAGTTTTTGAACTTATGTCTTATGCCGTGTTCACCTTTGAATTGTTTTGTTGTAGAATCCGACTCGAGCACATCACCATCAGAGTCAGACTCGTGCACCGATCGAAGTACGTCAACCTCCTCCAACATACCGCCGCAGTTGGCAGCTAAACGGCTTTCCCTGGGCTTCGCGCTGGCCACGAGGACGCACCACTACGGCAGCTTCTATCTCAGGATGGGCGCAGTTGGTAAGAGAGTTACCAGCTTATACAAGTTTTTTTTATTAAACTGTTTCATATTAAAATTTTCTTTTGTAAACAACCACTAAAAATAATAAAATAATTACAATTGGTCCAGAGCAATAACACTTTTACAAAATGCTATTTATTTTAGAAAAACAACCGGTACAATTTTGATTTAAAAAAATGGATTAGTTGAAACCAGACCGGGGTCCTTTACCCGTTAAAAAAAAACAAATAATTATCCAAATCGGTTCAGTAGTAAGATATATGAGGTAACAAACATACAAAATAAAATAAGTAAAATAAAAAATTAAGTTAAACGGTTTTACAATGTACAAAAAAGCTAAAAAATAACATATAATCGTGCGGTGAGTCAAATTTCTATTACTCAGGTTACGCTACACCCTACATTTTTTTTTAGCTTTTTTGTATTAATTTGCCATTTTGTGGTGGCGGCCATCTTGGATTAAGAATTTTCATGGTGTACTGTATTTTACTAGTTAAGCCCTTTCATTTGATACTTATATTGAGGGGGTTGAAAAAATATGTTTATTTACAATAATATTGAATATACATAATTGTATTGTCATCAGAATTAAAGGTGTGTAACTAATTTCAGATCAATCGGTCAACAGGAAGGGGGTAAAATTTGCCCCTAATAAGTAAAATTCAACAAACATGTCAAGATAAATAAAACTGTTTATAAAAAAGAATAATACAGACGACTTGAGAACTTCCTCCTTTTAGAAGTCGATTAAAATCTTCTGTTTGAGGTTCAGTGCTGTATTCATCAATTATAATTTTTTATATGTTGTATAATATGTTGCATTGACTAGACTGATTCAGGCACTGACACTTTAATTTCGATTCCAAAATAGTTTTGTTATGTGTTCAAAACGAAAAAACGACCGCTTCAAAAGACGGTTTCCCGCGCATTTCTATTTCAAGGTTTCCCGCGCTTTCAATCTGTCAGTTTATCAATGTCAACGTCAAACTCATGTGTTGCCAAACATAATCAGATTTTCATATTATTTATAACTCTTGTCATTGATTTCGTCCGCTTGGACTACAATAAGTTTATTTATCCTATTTACCTTGTCTTAATAGTTGATTTTGTAGTTTCTTTTTTTTTTTTTGTTTTTCTCGGCTGTCATCTAAACTAAAAAAAATGCTCCTCTTAGTGCATATTCTAATCGGAACAACAGGAAAAAAGTTCACGTCTTCCGATACAGCGGACTAAGCTGTCGGACCACGTGTTCGGAGGGCAATATCAGGAAAGGTTTTCTGAAACGGGTGGAAAAGTTGTATGAGGTAGAAATGCCCACTACATACGCAACAACATCTCTTTGCCATTAGCGAAGGTTTTCATTTACGTCTTTATATATATTTGCGTATACGAGAATACGAGCGTGAAGAGAACCAATGTTGTCCTATAGGTAGTATAATTTTACATTATTATCGTTTGACCATTATTTACAAATTATTCCTCTGCTTTTAATTTAGCTGAGGTAGTGAATTACTTAATAGATTTTTCTTCTTCGTACATCTTCTTCTTTCTACATCTTTACCTTTTTGGAGCTTACAGGAGTTCATTAGGAACACTCAGTTAGATTACCCTTGACATTTAGATTATCTGCTAAATGAAATATTTGCTAAGTATAATCTGTACATTATGTCTATGTTGTTTATAATTATGTAGTTTCTAACAAACTTCTCTGCGGGCGCCGCGCCCGCCTGTATTTCAGTTTAATTCGAGTAACTTCTTCCCTTTGATAAAAGCACATCATTGAACTCGACACCAATCAGGGTGGCTGGGTAGTTTGTAGTGTTGAAGATTAAGAGGGATTGGAAGTAGTTTGAGCAGCTTCAATCAAAACTTTCGGGGTAGAACACAGAATAATTAATAGTGTTTGATAACAATTACATGGTTATGCTTTCGTTGTATCACGCCTATGGTTCATAATAGAGATCAGGTACGATATTCGCCAAGAACAGAATCAGCTTTTTGTTTACTTCTGCCGATCATCTGCTGGTAATTTCTTGATGCTTGGGCGGAAAATAAAACCTATAAGAGCGCTTGGACTCTCTTAGCTAGTTACAGTAGTAGAATTTTTTATGGGCATTATTATATTCGAATGGAAACGATTTGGACACACACTAAAATAAACTTAATTTCTTCAAATATAATTTAAACCTTGTAAGAAGTCGACAAGGTTTAAATTACGTTTGAAGAAATTTAGTCTAGTTTAGTTTAAGGAGTAAAATTACCAAATTGCTGCCGTTGTTTATACATGTTTCTTGAGTTATAAGTTCAAAAGCCTAAATGTAAAAGAAATCGTACATTTCTTCGGAGTAAAATTTCTTCATATATTTTTTTCGTGTATTTTTCAATGTTTTAATACTGATTCTGCTATTCGGGGCGGAGACAAATCCAACAACTCAAAGATCATAACAATCAGTCCAGCCGTTCTTGGCTGATAAATTGAGTAACTAACCCGACGTTGTTTTATATATTTAGTTTATGCAATACAAAGTTCTGGGTGGAACTGAACTGTAATTGTTATGGGCAGGCGTGACGTTTATCAGGGCGCTTATTCGCTATGCCACACGACATTCCTTGCAGAAAACTTGTGACGTATTTACGACAATTCACGATATTCACGTGCAATTCCACGACATCATAACGAGTTACGTGGCTGAATCTAGGCGTCTTGAATGCAATCACGTTAGTTCGTACGAATTTATTCGCCCGAACTAAAACAAAACAATGAATCAAACATTTTAGTCAAGCGATTGCATCGCGCATTAGGACCAACGACAGTAAGAAACGTCTTTAAGGGAAAAATTTCTTCATTCTATGATAGGACACTTATTCTCATCAGTATGTTTGATCGCAGATTCGTACGAACAAGATTCGCGCGACCTTGCGATGGTCGCGTGATCGCGTTCAAATAGGACGAGCGACGCGAGCCATGCGAGCGAACCGCTCGACTCAACTCTCAATTGGAAAAAATATAATTTAAGAAAGAAAGCTTTTACGACTTTATTTTTTAATGAAAGTCACTTTTTTGTTGCTTTGTCACTTTTTACATATTTTTTTTCTTTTCCTTTTTTCTTTTTACAATAATATTTTTTATTGCGTTTTCACTTGTAACGTTTTTTAGTTATTTATTTCTTTTCTTTTTTTTATTACGTTTTCACTTTTAAGGCTCTTTTTCATTTATTTTGTTTGTTTTGTCATCGGTTTGAGAGCTACACTGAAAGTTTCAGCCGGATAGCTAATCGGGAAGTGCTCGAAATTTGAATTGCAAGATTCCAGCACAGACAGAAATACATAGATACATACATAAAAGAGAAGTTAAATAAAAGCTCTCAAAATAATTAAAAAAAACTGACCCGTCACCAATAACTTCCAGCATTCGGCATCGGTTCCATGATCTACTCCGGTCTGGAGTTCGGCCAGTACTGGGAACTGGAGCGCAACACCAACTGCCACAACGTGCTCCTGGCACTGACTCCCGCGACGAGAATGGCGTTCATATTCATACAGATGTACTTCATCTTTCTTAACAATGAGGTTGGTGTTTATACCTTTAAGAGTAAATGCTTCCTGACTGTTTTTTTTTAACTGAAAAATAAGGAGTAATCTAAAAATTATTTAATGTACTAGATGTTTCTAGATAGCTTCACCTTGCTATTGGAATGGGAGCGTGGAATTTCAGGAATAAGTGTGGGTCGAAGACATTTACATGGCACCTTTATTTTCAAGATTAATGAGACCCTTGTTCACGTCACCTAAAATTGTAGTGATGAAAGAGAAAAATAATTCATTTAATAAGCTTAGTTCAAAACAAATAGTCGGACTCTAATGAGTAATTAATGTATCTGTTTGACTATTTGACGGAAGTACTTCCCTAAATTGTATTTTACTGTGTGTTTATTTACTAAAATTATCTAAGATTTTATTATTAGAGTACTTTGATGTTTTATAGTTGTGAGAACTCACTGAGATAATTTGTTTATTAGTCTTCTTAATAATAATGTCCAGTTGGTGATTTATTTTCGGCCAAGTAGAGTACCTCGGGACCGAACGACCTACGAAAGACAGCCGTAAAGTACTGGATGAGAAGAGCTGAAGACCGGATTCTGGGCGCTCATTTGAAGAGACCTATGTCCAGCAGTAAACGAATACAGGCTGATGATGATGATGATCATGAAGTATTTAATTTAAATATTTTTATATTACCAAATTTCGAACACATTAAAAACTTAAAGGGCCCATGTCTGGCTATTCAAGATTCTGATCTTTATTCTTTGTGACTTCCAGATGAAAGTGTACAAGCACAAGATCGTGGCCCGTTTCGGGCTGATGCACATGGTGGGCACCAATCTGAGTGTGTGGCTGAACGTCCTCGTTCAGGAGACCAAGCACGAGATCCTCACTTTCTATGATCCGGAGAATAAGACCATCGGACTGTCCCACAGGCTTGGTAAGTTAGGTATGTGTATGTTTTTTTTGGTTTTTGCTTACTTGTTCATGCATGCACGCTGACACTACCAAGTATGCTCAAAAATAACTTTGCTGCTACTATACTCTAGGCAATAAGTCAGATGATGCATTTACAATTTAGTTTGTTTTTTGCACTTTTTAGATTATAAGCGTATTATTATAGTTTTTGTACGTGGCAAATTATGTGTTAAAATAACACAATACCATAGAATATAAAAACAACGATTATAATATAAATCGCAAAACAAGGAAGACGTTCTATCTATATCATAGGCGACGTTTGGGCTGCGTAGATCAACCGGCTAAAATTGTTTGTTGTACCTATTTAATGAAATCTTAGAACAAATATCATCATCATCATCATCATTATTTCGGCCTTTAGAAGTCCAGTGCTGGACATAGGCCTCTCCCAAAGAGCGCCATGACGAGCAATGTTGTGCCACCTCCATCCACCAACTTCCTGCGATGGCTACAATGTCGTCGGTATATCGTGTGGGGGGTCTCCCCACACTTCGCTTGCTTGTTCGTGGCCGAGCTATGTCGGTAGCCTTGGTTAAATACCGAGCATAGCTCTCTCCATTGCACGCTGCGCAATTCTGGGCTTGTGTATGAGACCAATAGTTAGCGGCCACGTCTCAGTGCCGTATGTCATCACTGGCAACACGCACTGATTATAAACTTTCGTCTTGAGGCTCTGCGGTATCTGCGACGAGAAGATATGGCGTAATTTCCCAATTTGCCCATCCGAGTTGGATTCGTCGGTTGACCTCTTTGTCGAAGTTGGATCTACCCAGTTGGATCGTCTGACCTAAGTAGACATAGTGATCAACAGCTTCGATAATATCGTTCCCAACATAAACCGGCATGGGTACGACATGGGCATTTGACATGATGTTCGTCTTACCAATGTTCATTTTAAGACCCACTTGTTGGGAAACAATATTGAGGTCACTGAGCATTGTGCTTAGGTCTTCCAGGGTTTCTGCCATGATGACTATATCATCGGCAAATCGAAGGTGAGTGATGTATTCGCCATTGATGTTAACACCATATCCGTTCCAGTTCAGAAGCTTTAATATATCTTCCAGTGCAGAGGTGAACAGTTTCAAAGAAATAACGTCTCTCTGTCTCACCTCTTTTGGCACCTGCCATGTCCTGCCCATTGAACAAATATACTCCATGCGAAATCCTATCTCTCTGACAAACTCTTAATTTGTAGCTGTGATAATGAAGTCATTTGATAGCTGATCTGCTACTGGAATTAAATTGAGGCAAACTATATACAACGATACATTGAAACATGCACCTTAGATTTTTTCCTTTGTGACAAATGAAGCATTGATAGACAACTGTTACCTAAAAGTTTGATTAAACTTTAAGATTGTGATAAATATGTGGGTAGGCTTCTTGGAAATGGGGGTAGATATAAGTTAGTTACTATTAGTATATAATTTCTACTAAGTATTCAAACTTAACCACAAATTATTGGAAAAGTAAGATTCCTGCGGGAGCCGTAAATAAAGGAAGACGCGTAGTTTGGAACACAGCTATATTTCGACTGGCACAGTTTGGAACACACAGTTATATTTCGACTGGCACAGTTTGGAACACACAGTTATATTTCGACTGGCACAGTTTGGAACACACATCTATATTTTGACTGGCACAGTTTGGAACACACAGCCATATTTCGACTGGCACAGTTTGGAACACACAGCTATATTTCGACTGGCACAGTTTGGAACACACAGTTATATTTCGACTGGCACAGTTTGGAACACACAGTTATATTTCGACTGGCACAGTTTGGAACACACAGTTATATTTCTACTGGCACAGTTTGGAACACACAGTTATATTTCGACTGGCACAGTTTGGAACACACATCTATATTTTGACTGGCACAGTTTGGAACACACAGCCATATTTCGACTGGCACAGTTTGGAACACACAGCTATATTTCGACTGGCACAGTTTGGAACACACAGCTATATTTCGACTGGCACAGTTTGGAACACACAGCTATATTTCGACTGGCACAGTTTGCAATACGCAGCTATATTTCGACTGGCAGAATGTGTATTGTGTTGTGTGTTCCAAACTACGCGTCTTCCCTTATTTACGGCTCCCGCATGAATCTAACTTGGAAATTAAAAGCGAGACATAAAGTCAAAATAAGCAGGTAATTAATAAATTAACAAAAGCTTGCTAAACTTCTTCTATCTACAATAACCACATGGTAATGCGCTTTGGGCACAGAATAAATAATAGCTTTACCAAATAATGGCTTACATCAAATAGGTAGGTATTTAAATGTAGAGGGTAATGAGATTCGCGCTCGTATTTCGTAACCTTCGCTACCCCCATCCCTTCCCGCAATTTGTTGCCTAGTGATTCGCCCGTGGTCATTTATCCTCGTTTAACCCTTTTCATTCCTTTCAACACGTGTTTTATCGTGTTCCTATAAATTACTTTAAATATATCACAATATTTTTATTTCGCTGTAATTTTGTCCTAAATTGGATAAAAGTTTAGTTTTTGAGTTGCTGCACCTATGGAAAACTACTTACATATACCTACGTGTGTCTACTTTAGATACTTCAAACGAGAACAAAGCGAGCTCTAGTTCCGTACAATGGCGGTCAGGCGTTGCTTAGTTATGTCAATGGCTTTCCGATCTAGCGATCGACCCCGGAAGGCATTTTGACCTAAATTCCCGAGTGGCATGCCACCATCCGATCAAAGATTAAACGGTATTCAATTACCCAGCTTTAGCATTCTCAATAATTAATTTAGAATTTATAACGTTTCAGCGTTCCAGAAAGCTTTTGCGTCATTGGCTACTGAAGTACCACCGTCACACCCGTCGGCAGCTCATTTGAGAGTTCCTCGAGGACTTAAAGGACCTCACCACATCTTCGAATGTCGACGAACGAATATCATGGGCTCTTTAGTCCAGGACGCTTCGCCGTTCCTCTTTCCGTGCACGATTGAATACTCCCTAATATGCGCGGCTATTCTTTACGTCATGTGGAAAAATATATCAAAGTACCCATCGAAAGACGTAGCGGCAGCAATCGCTAAAGCCCGCCTCCTCGAAGGCTTAGCATACAGGAAATCTCCACATTTATACAGCGTCGACTGTGCGAGAGCTCACAAAGGTTTATTTTTCGGAATTCTAGTGCTGGTGCTCACAATCATATCTCTGATACTATTCTTCGTCCTCGTTTCGAAAAAAGATTACGCCACTTTAGCAGTTGTGGAGGTAAACATCTGTGAATTGGTACTGTACGCTATGACAACGTTTGCTAGCTTAGCTGGGATGTTCTGCGTGAGAAACTTGAAGTACGACGGCCATAGGAATTTGGAATTGGATAATATTCTTCTAGTCGGAGCTCAGACTGGCATGTTCATCTACGGAACATTCACTATCATCGGCGGTCATTTCACGATAGAGAAAAATACCATCCTGATTCTGATAACTGCTCTATCGTCACTGATACAGACGACGTGTCAGACAATGTTCATACTGGATGCGAGCCGAAGGTCTGCGAAGACTCCCGAGCAGTTGCGGAAGAAGCCTGGAAGAGAGATAGTTACTTTCCTCCTGGTGACGAATTTGGCGATGTGGGCGATAAACACTTTGGAGAAATCTCGAGCGGAGTCACACCCGGTGCAGCTGCACTTTTACGGGCTTTGGGCTTGGACGATCATCACGCACGTCTCCATGCCACTGGCGATATTCTACAGGTTCCACTCAACCGTGTGCTTGTGCGAGATCTGGAAGCGCGCTTATAAGATGAAGCCAGCTTACATGTAGCGATGGTTTCGAAAGTATTAACCGTGAAACGAATCGTGGTACTCTTGTAAAACGTGCCGTAGTTGGGTGTTAGTGCCATAGATTCAGAATCATCCTCATCGGAAATATAATTTTAGAAACTAGGATAATGTAGTTATAGTTTCAACATTTTCAAAATCAGAAATGTACGCTAACGGCATTATCGTGATATTATTTTCTCACTCCGTTGTGCTTGAAAGTTGACTGCTATGTTAAGTTATTGTATTTTAAATATTTTAATGTGTTATTTATTTCTAGCTTTATTGATCACTTTAAGTATCTTAGGAACTGGTACGTTGGTTATATTTAATACAGTATTCATCAAGACGGGTCAGATTTCTTTTACCGCTTTGTGTTTGGTTTGAAGTTTCTTTCTTCAATAGTAGTGTTATTTAATGTATTGTTAATGTATGACCCTATCGATGTAAATGGTTTTCCTAATTAGTTTTTGTATATCTAGTGACATGATTAAACGCTATCGTAGAAGTAGACATCATAAACCACATTCCACTTTCATGAACATATTTCATTAGCTCTTGCAGCAATTTTTACATTTTCAGATTCAAATGAAATGTCTTCCATTAGGTTATGTTATACAATTTTGTTACAACATTTTTCTGCTACGATGAGAATATTTCCATACTTGACAGTGGGAACAATAAATTTATCGACCTAATCGTATTTTTTTGAGGAATTTTGATCTGAAATCGTTATGATTTTGGACAATATAATGTTCTACTATTAGAGGTGAAATACTTACCTACATAGTCTGAACGAAGAATATTAGAATTTTGTAGCGATATTTTTGGGATGAGAATGTAGTGTCAGTATTTTGGATACATTTTTAATTGTAGGATATTTGAGTACCGAGGACCCAGTAGGTAGGAAAAAGTGACACCAAAGTTTTATATGAAATAGGAAGTTTTTGGGAGCTTATTATGTAATAGAGGTTCATAAAGGTACGGATAGATACGAGAATAGAACATTAAAATGATGATTTGGAATAACTAACTCCAAAAATTTTGATTGTCGATAGACTTAGCTATTTCGTCCAAGTAGGTACATTATAAAATGCATATTATTTTTAATTGCAGATTTTAGCAGATTCATAGGTTTTATACAAGATTCAACGATTTGTGATTATGATGTGTACACATCTGTACCTGTCTACCAAAATAAAATATTTATCGTGTGTCTATTTATGTGTGGCATTTTTTTTAATTAGACCTAGAATGTAACCCCTTTTCCCACAATAAATTTATATAACTTCTATATATTATATTTATATTAGATATTAGATATATATAAAGATACCTTTATGTTACTGGTACCTTATATTAAAATGTTTCTTAGAACAAAGCTTTCGTTTTTTCAAATTATTTTTTATTTATTCAATTTTTTCTTTCTGTGATGAAACAATACTCTTAGCAGTAGTGTTCAATTCTTGCTCAAATTTTTGAAAGTGGTTTTCACTGATTATTTTCGCAATAGCAATAAACTGCAACTTATAATAATGTTGTAATATGTACAACCTTTATGATGTGTATTTTGTACCTATTTAAATATTTTAAGATTTCGTTAGGGTTTATTATATTGACGGTGTGCGTGGATGGCATTACAATTTTTTTCTATTAAATTTTGTGAAAGCCGCATCCTATTATTCTAAAGAATTTTAAGATAACCTATTAAAAGAGGTAAACTAAACTTAATTTCTTCAAATGTAATTTAAACCTTGTTGGCTTCGTAACAAGGTATTTTTGCCCCTGACATCTATACCTCACTCACTAAACTATCACTCAAGCCTGTCAGCGTAAAATCAACTTTGTTTCCACGCGGAGAGAGTCCCGAATTGTCCAAACGCTGTCTCAGAACGTGTCCGAATTTATCCGAATTCTGTTAGACAGCGTGTTAAAAACCTGTTTTAATTACGTTATTTTAAGCGGTGCAGCTTAAATTGACGTAAGTTTAGAATAGATGCCAAGGGCAAAAAAACCTTAATACGAAGTCGACAAGGTATAAATTACATTTGAAGAAATTAAGTGATAGTTTAGTGTATGTCCGAATCTGACCGAATCGCTAAATTTAACCCTCGAAATAATCGTTTTATATTATTATTTCATTAAAATCTCTAGATGTACGAGTAAGTTTTAGTTATTGTTTTGTACAAAGTTAGCTTTATGAATGTTGCTGTTTATATTATTTTGCAATTCCACACGTTTGATGAAGTTTTAAAAAAGTAAGTTATTTGGTATGATAATAATATTTGTATAAACGTAGTTGGTAATCTTGAGAGTTCTAATTCATTGAAATATTATTTTGTTATAGTATGAAGAGCTTTCTTCTATAAAAAATACTCGAACGTGACAACTTAACTTTAAGCAGGTATTTTTCTTAAAATATACCTACGGCTATGTTTAAGTAGGAACCTACACCACCTACGTATACCTACAGTACCTATATTTTAAAGTATTTTTCGAATATTACAATCCATCCTGCTGCTGGACAATGAAACATCATTGTCCAGCAGATTTAAATAAACATATTAGACCCTGTTTTTGTTATAACTTTTTATTGTAAAAAGTAATGTTTTTTTACGGGTAAAAAGAGAACATGCAATCTTGTAGTGTAGATGCGATATTAAACAATAGCAATAGGTCGTTGATAAATCGTATATTTTTTCTATTTCTGCAGACGATTGACCTATTTATACTGTATGGGAAAATAAGATGCAACGTATGACACGATGGGGAAAAAATCCCATTAAGTCACACTTTATCGCGTTTGCTTTTTGCTCGATGGGAGGGTTCAAATAAATCTAAAATAATAACGGTTAGTACCGTGGTTATTAACAGTGATGGTAGCCTAATGATTCAATAGTGCAACTTAGAATCCAACGATACCGGGTTCGATCCTAGGCTCCGCACCAATGACTTTTTAAGTTATGTGCGGTTTTCCATAGCTCCGTGCGTCGCAGGGTACGTTAAGCTGTCTAATAGCAGTCGTAAAGCCATGTAAGAGGCCCTTGGACGGCCTGACAAACTCTAATACGAGAGGCCAGCACTACCTCATACAACAAACGAACAAATAAACTGTGGTTATTTTAGATTTCATTATTTTATTTTACTTAAAATGACCTTTACTTTGTCTGAGAATCGATTTAGTTCTAATTAAATCCTAGCTATAAAACATTATTTGACTTTCGTATGTTAATTAGCTTAGACACTTCATTAAACCAAATATTTTTGTTGATTATATTTCACGTTGTAAGTTTTATATCCCAACATTTTTAAATGCATTTTGTAAATTGATAGTGATACTAGATTAATGTTTTTAATTATATATTAGTGAACTGTTTATTTGTTTAGGAGGAACTGTGAATAGGATAGGACTAAGATTGTCTCCTGGATGTTTAAAGTAAACAAGCAAAATAAACTTTTCTTGAAATCGTATGACATAGGTACTGTAGTTTTATTACCACGTTTTTATTATGTCACTTTCATGTCTGTCGTTCCGGATGGAATCTTCCAACTCAACCGAGCACTTCCGGATTAGCTCTCCGGCTGAAACTTTGAGGGTAGCTCACAACTCGATGACAACGCAATGAGTTTTTTATTTTTATTTTTGATTTAAGTTTTTAAATCTACATTTGCTGCTTGTTATAAAAAAAGCTATTACTAATGCTATTAATCTCTATACAGTATGTAAGTAGTGGTGTTTATGCATAGATAACTTTCTCTAGGGTTCCGTACGTCCGAATGAAAAAAGGAGCCATATAGGATCACTCGTGTGTCTGTCTGTCTGTCTGTCTGTCTGTATGTCCGTCTATCACAGCCAACTTGCTACGAATCTACTGGACCGATTTATTATTAGTGTTGTCTACTTTTTGAAAGAACCGATATCGCTTAGGATCAGCTGCTAGAATTTTTCTGACCCTATTTGCCTGCGTATTCGTTTCTATGTTTGTACTATACTTTTTCCATTACTTACGACCTCTGGAACGGATTCGTTTTTTGTAAGGCACCCGCGCCTTTCTATATTGCTCCCAGCCTTCATCATGGTTTGTATTCATGGCTCTATTAAATAATTTACGAAGCTTTGCTTCCAGTTTCTCCAAATGTTTACCCCAACCATGACTACCAGCTTTACTCACGTATGGTGGGGAGAGGGGGCTTTCTCATAGCTTTTGGTGAGACTGTTTGTTAATTGTACTACCGCCTGCTCAAAACAGTAGTGCTTGTTAGCCGTGATCCCGTAGACATGGGAGTGTGGTACTATTCGAAAGAATTATAAAAGATCACCTTGTCCATTCTATGGGGATTAGGAGTTGGTGCGGGAGGTAACCTGCTAAGTTCCATTTCAAACCGCATCCACTTGTGGTCCGAGCACGAAGACTCATCCGAAACTCTCCAATTTTTTATGGTGTTAAAATGATTGTTATTGTCTGAGAATAAAGTTATGTCAACAATGGTGTAGCATCTGCGTGTGACGAAGGATGGTTCCGCACCTCTGTTCGCTATAGAGAGAGTAGTAGTTACCAAATCTTCACCTCTTACTGTTAGTTGTCGGCATCCCCCATAACGGATGATGTGCATTGCTGTCTGCCGCAATGATAATTTAAAAAAATTAAGCTCACAGTGTCTGACGAGGTCAGCAATTTCCTTAGGTGGGATGTCCTCGTTGGCGGACATGTAAACCGACGCGACAATCACCGCCTCTTGTCCTCCTCCGATACCAGAGGATAACCTAACGGTTACCATGTCCCTGGAACAGAACTCGGTGAGGGGCACTGCTGGAACACTACGCAGTATGAACATACATGCGCGTGGATTGTTAAATGTGTTATCTAGTATTAACTTACCATTCAAGTTGTGGAGACCACAAACACGCCCGCTCCTGATCCACGGCTCCTGGATCAGGGCGATAGTCTCTTTGTTGGTTGCCTCCAGAACCCTGCGCACGTTAGCCTGTCACGAGGCGGTCCAGGGTTAGGGTTTGTTCCACTAGCCCAGGGACCAAACCTCAGTGACACAACATTACGGGAACAATAGGAGTACATGGAGATGTTGATAGACAGAGATCTTGCACTCGACTATTCTATTCAGTCTTCTCTCAATTTAACTTCAACGATACGGATTAAAATAACCACTTGCGAAGGTATTCTCATATTTATTTAAAAGACTCATATATATTTGTAATAAACTTATTTAGGTATTTTATATAATATTATTTTGTAAAATTGCAGTTTTTGCTAATCCAAAAGACAATATGGGAATGACAGGTTATTTGAATTTAGAATTAATAATGACAAACTATCAAATGGAATGAAATGGATTATGAAAGAATTAAGCACTCCTGAAAGAGGTTTCACATCGTCACAAGCCGTAGCAATAATGCTGTGCTGGAGGCTGGCTTGAATGAAGTCAGTCTGAGAGGTCGGGGTCACCATCATCCAGGCTTCCCTTATCCTTCTCAGACTCTCCACTATCCGTTCCAAAGTTCCCCGCTGTCTCCCCCTTAGGGGGGGGGGGGGACCGTGTCTACACTCATCTCTTCTCCCCTCGAAGGTGAGTCTCCCGAACCGGGAGAGGAGTGCAACGGTGCGTCCGGAAATGATTCCTTCGCCCTGCCGATCAGAGACGTGGGTGGCAGGGACTGTTGTTCAATGCACTGTTGTTTAATGCACATTCCTCGTCCAGATTCGGTGGTGCATCCGTCAGCGTTCGGTCCCTCACATAGAAGCGCACATTGCCCAAATTATGGACAAGTCTACGATCACGTTCCAAACTAGTTGGGGCGACATTTTCTGGGATACCCAAACACAGGAACAGTGTACGACCAAACTCTTTTGAAGCCGCTTCCCGCCAGGAGTGCCAGTACACCGTCCAGGTATTAATGAGTGTCTACCTATTTTTTTCCATCCAGAACCATGGTTGTGTCCTCTAGAGAGTTATCACAGTCCGGGATAAGAAGGGCCGCTCGTACCTTTCTGGCGATCTCGCTTTGTTTTTTAACTATCAGCTTGGGGCAAGTTGCTGATGGTAAGCTGTCAATGGCTTCGTTAAGCCACCTCAGTAAGGCCTCATCCTCACACCACAGCATCAGGACTCTATAGGAAATGATAGGCTGTCTTCTGAAAGTGGGGGAGAAGTAGTTGGCTGGGTCTTTGACATTCTCAAGAAACCTGCGCTGCAGGAACTTCTTCACCAAGGTGGTTGTTCTTCTGTTAGTTGGATATTATCAGCTCTAGACACTGCTCCACATAGTTTGTTCTGGACAACATCAGCATAGCTAACCTGGGCACGACGAGAAATATCCAACAATGCTTTTTTATAGTTTCTTCTTGATGACAACCTGTCGTCCAATCTCGAACGTTTGCTAGTCTCAGTGTGAACTGGAGCTTGCACCGACTTGGAGACCGCAATGGTAGCTCATTTCTGTCGGTTGAACTGGTTAAAATTGCAGTTTTTGCTAATCCAAAAGACAATATGGGAATGACAGGTTATTTGAATTTAGAATTAATAATGACAAACTATCAAATGGAATGAAATGGATTATGAAAGAATTAAGCACTCCTGAAAGAGGTTTCACATCGTCACAAGCCGTAGCAATAATGCTGTGCTGGAGGCTGGCTTGAATGAAGTCAGTCTGAGAGGTCGGGGTCACCATCATCCAGGCGTCCCTTATCCTTCTCAGACTCTCCACTATCCGTTCCAAAGTTCCCCGCTGTCTCCCCCTTAGGGGGGGGGGGGGGGGGACCGTGTCTACACTCATCTCTTCTCCCCTCGAAGTTGAGTCTCCCGAACCGGGAGAGGAGTGCAACGGCGCGTCCGGAAATGATTCCTTCGCCCTGCCGATCAGAGACATGGGTGGCAGGGACTGTTGTTCAATGCACTGTTGTTTAATGCACATTCCTCGTCCAGATTCGGTGGTGCATCCGTCAGCGTTCGGTCCCTCACATAGAAGCGCACATTGCCCAAATTATGGACAAGTCTACGATCACGTTCCAAACTAGTTGGGGCGACATTTTCTGGGATACCCAAACACAGGAACAGTGTACGACCAAACTCTTTTGAAGCCGCTTCCCGCCAGGAGTGCCAGTACACCGTCCAGGTATTAATGAGTGTCTACCTATTTTTTTCCATCCAGAACCATGGTTGTGTCCTCTAGAGAGTTATCACAGTCCGGGATAAGAAGGGCCGCTCGTACCTTTCTGGCGATATCGCTTTGTTTTTTAACTATCAGCTTGGGGCAAGTTGCTGATGGTAAGCTGTCAATGGCTTCGTTAAGCCACCTCAGTAAGGCCTTATCCTCACACCACAGCATCAGGACTCTATAGGAAATGATGGGCTGTCTTCTGAAAGTGGGGGAGAAGTAGTTGGCTGGGTCTTTGACATTCTCAAGAAACCTGCGCTGCAGGAACTTCTTCACCAAGGTGGTTGTTCTTCTGTTAGTTGGATATTATCAGCTCTAGACACTGCTACACATAGCTTGTTCTGGACAACATCAGCATAGCTAACCTGGGCACGACGAGAAATATCCAACAATGCTTTTTTATAGTTTCTTCTTGATGACAACCTGTCGTCCAATCTCGAACGTTTGCTAGTCTCAGTGTGAACTGGAGCTTGCACCGACTTGGAGACCGCAACGGTAGCTCATTTCTGTCGGTTGAACTGGTTACCATGTTTCGTTCACTGTAAACGGAGGGCCCAGCAGTCACCTTGAACAAGTCCAAAGTCGATGCTGGCCGGCCATGCGGTTTAGATTAGAGATCCTTTTTTTCAAGCGGTGATTTCGTAACCTTGCATCTACATTATTTAGGTCCAGCCGGCTCCTTGGACGAATCATTGGTGAAAGCTGACCAAAACCCGATTTTAAGAGCTCCCTTTCAAATTTTAGTTCAAGTTTGTATTTTTGTTTCTTTGTTAGTTTTACCTCTGGGACGTCTGCCACCTCGAGGTTCGGAGCACTGGCTCTTGAGGTCCCAGCCAAAGGCTGCCTCCCCACAATCCTTCGTTTTTACCTTTAGGTTTAACCACCGTCCAGGCTGCAGTTGGATACGTGTTCGCAAGAAAAGCTGCCTCCAGAATACTCACCGCCTCCCCACTAAAGGGGGTGTTAGGTGGATTATTGTTTTTTTTTAGTCTGTCTCCATATTCCATTTGTTTTAAAATTGACCAATTTCGATTATGTACAATGCAATGGTAAAGTCTACCTTTCTGTTTAGTTCCGCTATAAAGGCTCACTAGGTACACATGAATAATGCAGAGGATCAATAGACGGCCACTCGGATTCCTCAGCTCTTTGGATACAAAAGCGTGCGTGCGCGCCTGAATGGTCCTGTAACGCCTTTCTATTTGTTATTCAGAGCAGCTCTTTATCAGTGCCAGTGTGAACCTTGGCTTACATGGAGGATGGATTCCTGTATTGACATGGTAATCAATTCTAAATTATTTGGATGTTGGAATAAATTATTAGAACGCATTGAAATATTATGAAATTAATGTCTGTGCTAGTTTTGTAGGAATTTGTAATATAGGTAAGTTAAATAATATTTGTTACTTATTGAACAAAGTTTGTTATAAACATGAACATGAAATAAAATACTGGATGATTGAACTCGTCCTAAAAACCACTACAAGTAGGCAATGTTCCCATAATGCTGGCATGCTATTATTTTTCCGCGTTGTAACGCAAACTGGCAAAAATGTTTAAACATGTAAATGTCGGTGACCGTACTTAAGCACGGTATGACAAAAAATCATTTTTGCAATACAAAAAATGACTACAACAAAAATATATTGAGCGTAGGCACTTTTACACATTGATTAGTAACAGTGCCTAGCCCAGGTGGACCGGCAGTGATAAGTGCGAGTGGATACCACCTTAACACTTGCCACTTATCAATCTGTTAATCGAGCTTAAAGCCCTTTTCATACATTGATTAGTGCTAGTGGCAAGGTCTTCTCTATCTTAGTGCTAAGCTCATAAGTACCGGCAGTGATGAATGCGAGTGTCAAGTAATAACTGTTATATGACCCGTACGCATTTGATTACTGTTCAGTGTCAATTGTATTAAGTGATTAGTTAGTATATACACTATTTGGACAGGCAATTATTAGTGCGAGTGTTTAGTATTTGCTTAAAGTGTTAAGTGTTATTAGTATTTAGAAGTTAATTCATTTTTTTTGCGAGTGCCACCACCCCCACCCCCTTTTCTTCACCTCTCACTGGCAGCGTGCTCCTATTTAGGAAATCATTTCAGAGAGTGTTAACTTTGGTACTTTGAATAGATGTTGAACACTTCGTAGACTATTTCCATTAACAATCCTGTCCAAAAATGCATGTAACTTAATCTTCCCGGGGGGAAAAAATACCTTGTTACGAAGCCAACAAGGTCAATTTTTGAGAGATCCAGTTCCAATGCTCAAGCCAGCTGCGACGCTGTCCAGCTTCAGAGAGAGGCTATGGTGGACCGTTTGAATTTAGCCTTAAAATCCGTGTCCGATTGGGGCGTTGTTAATTTTAATGCTAATAAAACGCAGGCGTGTTTGTTCTCTGCTAAAAATAGTCCTCTTAACCGATCTCCGTCTTTCCGTAGTGTAACAATACCATTAGGCGACCATATGGAGCTTTTGGGTGTCGAACTAATAATAATAATAATAATAATAATATATTCGAGACATTTCCACACCAATTACCTAGCCCCAAACTAGGATACCCTGTGCTATGGGCACTAGATAACGGATAAACATACATAGATAAGAATATTACATCCATGACTCGGAAACAAACATTTCTGCTCATCACACAAATGATTGCACCTTGCAGGATTCGAACCCGCGACCGTTCGATTTCGTACCTAGGATCTCTGGCCACGAGACCAACCGGTCGTCAAACCAGAAATTTGCGTCTTACATTGAATCCAAAGCCAAGGTAGCTGCAAATAAACTTGGTATTTTGTCTAAGGTTAGGCGGTACTTCACACCGGGACAGCTTTTGAATCTTTACCAAGCACAGGTCCGATCTTGTATGAAGTACTGCTGCCACATCTGGAACGGTTCTGCCAAGTAAGGCTTTGGATTCAATTGAGAGACGTGCTATGAGGCTTATTGGAGATGACACTTTGGTAAAGAGTAAGCTTCAAAGTCTGGCGCATCGACGTGAGGTCGCAAGCCTGTCGGTATTCTACAGATTGCACTATGGAGAGCGTGCACAAGAACTGCACAATCTGATTCCCCCGTCACCTTTCCATCACCGTACGAGTAGACGATTGGCAAAGCGCCATCTTTTTATGGTTGAAATACCTCGCACAATGAAGAAGCGTAACGCTTCGTGCGTTACGCTTCTTCATTTATTATAAGAACTTCTAAGGAGTGGAATGCCCTGCCCTTGACAGTGTTTCCGGTATAATATAACCCTGGTGTGTTCAAGTCAAGAGTGAATAGGTATCTACTAGGCAAGCGTGCTACACCTTCGACCACATCATCGCTTTCCATCAGGTGAGTTCGTGGTCAAACGATTGCCTAGACGGAGATAAAAAAAGACGTTTGAAGAAATTAAGTTTAGGTTAGGGGATGTCCAAATCGCTACCAGTATCTACTTAACACTCATCCGCACTAGCACTTATGAAAGTTTAAATGGCGCTATACGATTTTTTATGAGCAGTTGTTCATACTTATTGAAAACTTTACCATGCGGCAATTGACGAACACTCGAGCCTTATTAAGCACTGTCGCTAAACGATATTGGATACCTACTTATTACTTGACACCTGACGGTATCTACTTGATACTTCTCACTTGCACTAAGCACTTATCAAAGTGTTAATCCGGTTTTATGTTAACGCCTCTATTTGTATATACTATTTCTATTCCATGGCCTCAAGTCTTGATCGATCCACCCATATACATATTAGTACCCTACTGAAAACCATGCTGTCCGAGAGAAAAGCGTTTGTGCTAATAATTTGTCGGTTCGCCTTATAAGTCGTAGATAAGTGCCACTTCTCCATAAAGAGGTGGTTGACTCTCACCATTGACTGTATCTGATGCATGCTTCTGGAAGTAGAACTGGCGTAACCAGGTTTTTGCTCGGATTTCAGATACCTAATGGGCTCTAAAGGCATACATTGTTGTAGAGTAGATAAGTCACATTTTTATGTCAGAGAGTAGTTTGTGTTAGCGTGATAATATGGCCTATTTCTTATGTTGCAAAAGAAAGTTCCCGTTAAAGTAATAGTTTTCATAAAATATCAGTATTCTGGGTATCTAGTCTTCGTATAATATCTTGAATAATAATAATTATTAGAGCAGAGCGAAATGGAGTAAACTAAATTCTCAGACAACTATCAAATAAAAAATAAGTTCCTTAGTACCTCCTACAGAAGTTTAAATAGAATGGGTGGATGACGATACTAATAATTGTATTATTAATTTCGCAGCGAATTCGCTGCTAAAATGCGTGCAGCTGTTCCTGCTAATCTACGCGTTTAAACAGTGCGAAAATTCGACCGGAATTTCCTTAATGCGTTTTTGAGATATCTGTTCTTACCTACTTTACGGAACTGCATGCGATCTTACACGCAGGTGCGAAATTCCGTTCGTCAATTACGGCCGGTAAACTTGACGCATTCTACGTGTAACTATTATTTATTCTGTATTGCTCAGTGAAGATAACTGTTAACTTATCTGTACACTAGTGGTTACCAACCAAAAAACACCCCACATCGCCTGGATACCGAATGGAAATAATGCATCAGGTTTGGTATATTTATCATCATTGGTATTATCGATCTATATTACGGCTGGTATTTCGAACCTGTGCGGGATGGGCGTTACCCTTCTTTATCGAGTGATGGGTAAACAAAATGCCCATTTCGTAAGTAATTTATTTACCTGTATCTTCTATCTATACTTATAATAACGCAGTGATAAAATGTCTGTACAAATGAATGGAAAAAAAAATGGTTTAGTGAACTTAAAATGAGCTATTGTTGTTTTATGATTTTAGCACTTAACGCCTTCTAAAATGAGCAACTGATCATTTATTTAATCGTGTTTATCTGTCTGGATGGTTGTTCGCGCATTCTGAACAACCATCCAGTCTGGACCGATTGAAATGTGGGCTTGTACTATTACTTATTCTGTGATGTGGGTTCCAATTTTGGGATTAGTCCCATCGGCCCCGGTGGCCCGGCCCCGGTACCGGGTCGGATGGGAAAAAAGTTCCATCGGCCCCGGTGATATGATCACCGGGGCGGATGGCACTAATTTTGTGTCATCGGCCCCGGCAGCTGACGCTCTCCGGATTCTGCCCCGGTACCGGCGAGGTTGGGAAAAAAAAAGTAACATCGTCCCCGGTGATATTAATATTATAGCCGATAGTAATAAATAAAAGGAGAGCTAAGTTCTGTTATAATTAACAATATATATTATTTATTATGAAATCAAATTAGGAAACAAGGAAGCAAGGCAAATAAACAAAAAGCTTAGAATAAAATAATCTGGTTTTATATAGTAGGTACAATATAGTCTAAAAAATCAATATCATAAAATTACTGTCACTTGGTGACAGTATAAAGAACTATTTACACACATCACTGCAGTGATATGGAAGTGCGCAAGCGGTAGTGCCGTATTATGTTAGGGACTTACTGCACTGATGTGTGTGAATAGTCCTGAAGTCTTTTTATTACCTAATTTGTAAGTAACAATCAGTCTTTATTATTTAGTATACACTTCTAAAAAAAAAAACTAGTATCATCAACATTACTATTAAACACTTATTAAATCACAATTAATCACACAACGTAAATCGGTCCTAAAATCGTACAAAATATCAATTCTCTTCCTTAATCTACTTACTACACATTAATTGAGCATAGTTAAGCAGAAAGCGACCAACCCTGTTTTTTGAGAAAATGAGTTATAATGCCTATGACTTACGGTTTTTTTTTTATTTCCGGCTATGCAATCGTTTGACCACGATCTTACCTGATGGAAAGCGATGATGTGGTCTAAGGTGTAGCACGCTTGCTTAGTAGATACCTATTCACTCTTGACTTGAACATACCGGGGTTGTAATTTACCGGAAACACTGAAGACAGGGCATTCCACTCCTTTGCAGTTCTTATAATAAATGAAGAAGCGTAACGCTTCTTTATTAAAGACACGTTTCTTCAAAGCACATTCTGAAGTCAAGATATTAAATTGTCCAATAAGACCATCATCACCATTATCACCCATTTTTTGTGTTAAAGCCGACCATTTTAGGGGATGGTCTAGCAAAATATCCCTAAAAGAGGAAATTGTGGTAAGCAGAATCCGACTATAGCAGTTGGTCAGGCTTCTGCAAATTTAATTTATAATGGAATAGTTACCATTTTTTATTTGCAGAAGCCGACCACAGCAATGGTCTAGTTTTGCAAAAATATTTTTGGCGTATTATAATATTTTTCTTGATAACATTTCGTCCATGTTTTGATCTCATGTAGCATCACACAGGGCGCTATGGAAAGAACTCATGCGAGCATAATAATGCCTTGAGTCGTTCTAGGTTTATTTTATATGGTTATTACAATTTGCAGAATAACACCATTGATTTGGCCTTGCATATCTCTCGGTTGTTGTCTAAATCTCAATAAGCTGAAAGAGATCATTTCTATGGATGGGTTATGCAAAAAAACTAAATTATGAATTGTTGCAAAAAGCAGAAAACGACTACGTGTTTAACTCAAAAGTTTATTAACAAAACTAATCAATTTTCTATTTATAAATAGCCCATTTTTTAACCTCTGAAGTGTACTTTGATATAAGTATAACATTTAAATCAATTCTGAACTGTACATAAAAAAGCAGTGAAAACCCCTTTAAACGGCTGTATCTAAAAATGAGTTTTTTGTCGATGGTCGCTTTCTGTTTAACTACGCTCAATTGACTCTGAAACATTTTCAGTTAAATAATCAATAGCTATCGTAGCTTCTCTAGGAAATGTCCTACTGTTTCGTGACCCCTAGTTGAGTGTGGTGCGTATTCGGTGAACGTCGCCAAACTACAAATGTCCTTGAGGGATGGCATGATAAACTTAATGAATCAATTGAAAATAAACAACCGAACATCGTTGAAATGCTTAATAGGCTGTACTTAGGTGCTAAGTATTACGATGTACCTATTATCACAAGAAATTGAAAATAAATCAATTAGGGGTCACCGAACAAAGGAGTCGACACTTCGGGACGAGTTCATTCTCGAAACCTCATTGGAACTGTTGAATGAACAAATTACAGTTGGAAATTTCCTAGAGAAGCTACGATACGATAAAAGCTACGATATTATTTCACTGAAAATGATTCAATAATAATATATACTGTTAATTATAACAGTACTTAGCTCTCCTTTTATTTATTACTATCGGCTATAATATTAATATCACCGGGGACGATGCTACTATTTTTTTCCCAACCTCCCCGGTACCGGGGCAGAATCCGGAGAGCGTCTGCTGCCGGGGCCGATGACACAATATTAGTGTCATCCGCCCCGGTGATGATATCACCGGGGCCGATGGGACTAATCCCAATTTTGGATAGCTTGGGGTTTGACTAAAAATAAAGCCCAGCAATCGCTAAAAAACTACTCGACAGCTGAACGAATATTGATGAAATTTTGTATTTTGTTCTTTATGATTTTAATCCAGCAAAATGTCCATGCAGGCAAAACCGTGGGCACAGCTAGTACATGTATAAACAAGCAAGTAGGTATGACATCATTGTGCTCAAGTTTTGTCATGATAGGTAACATAAAAATATTCGTACAAAAATTATTATAAAAATGGAAAAATCTTGATTACACAAGGAAATATAGTCCTTAACAACTTACTGTTTACTTACTTTGTCTAATATGGATTGAGTGGTAGTGCTTAGATTTACTTAATGAAATAGCAGTAGGTAGGTATCTATAGGTAAGCTATCTCTACAAAACATCTCGCCATTTATGTTGATATAAAACTGCGTACCTACCTAGTGATTAGGTAATTGCTAACTGCAGACAATCTCAATATTTTGTTATCTACTAAGTAGTGACTATGACTAGTACCAAAACTTGAATTATAGTGATATTACCTACGTGAGTACGCAAGTGAGTGAGTGAGCGAGTGAGTGAGTGAATCTAGACTTCGCTTTAGAATTAAAGCTAGACTGTTATTTATTTGCGTTATTAAAGACTAAACGGTACATGAACATGTAGTTTTACACTGACAATTAAAAATAGGTAGGTACGTACCTATCTGTACCTAGTTACGAGTATATATTAAAACTAACGCTCGAATTGCAAAATCCCGTCTTAAGAAAAAATTAACCTTAAAGTTAATACCTAGGTATCATTTAATATTGAGATGAATTTTTCAAGTGGATTTTATTCCTAACAGAATGATGTTCATTTAGTTTGAGTTCTTATACATTATGTAGGTCAGGTACAGAAAAGCAGCATGGATCCCAATATTTACAGTAAATTACCTAAAGCATTGAAAGAATTAAATAGTAACATGTTTAAAAGAAATAAAAAAAATTACTGGCGAAAAAATGATATCAATGAAGTCCTAACTAATAAAAAAATTGAATGAATGACCGATTTAATTAATTAACATATATTTAATTATTTTTTATTATCCATACATCTATTGGGCAAAACCTGTTGACGAAGCTGAAAACCGACAGTGGCAGCGTGGTTTCGTCGAAGCCAGAGATATTGAGTGAGCTCGAGAAGTTCTATAGACACTTATACACCTTATCGCGTAGTCCTCCTAGCACGACTAGCGATGCAAGAGCCCGTTTGACCCGACATTATACCGAAGATATCCCGGACGTCAGCCTATACGAGATCAGAACGGCTCTCAAACAGCTTAAGAGCAACAAGGCACCAGGGGAGGACGGAATAACGACAGAGCTACTGAAAGCGGGTGGAACACTGGTACTTAAAGTCCTTCAGAAGCTGTTTAACTCCGAGGGTACTACTCCAGAGGCGTGGCACAGGAGCGTAGTGGTTTTGTTCATTAAGAAAGGTCATAAAACCCTCTTGAAGAATTATAGGCCCATTTTGCTGCTGAGCCACGTCTATAAGCTGTTTTAGAGAGTAGTTACAAACCGTCTCACTCGTAGGTTTGACGACTTTCAGCCTCCCGAACAAGCTAGGTTCCGGAAAGGCTTCAGCACCGTAGACCACATCCATACGCTCCGGCAGATTATACAGAAGACCGAAGAGTACAATCGGCCCTATGTCTAGCGTTTGTGGATTACGAGAAAGTCTTTGATTCAGTCGAGACCTGGGCAGTGCTACGAGTGGATGTCTGGGATCGGATTCCAATTACCGTTTTTCTATAGAGCAGGCCACTTCTTATAATGTTTGGCAGGGTTATAGCCACTAAAGGGTACACATATAAAGGTACAAAATCAACTTGCTTGGCGTGGGCGGAACGATGCCAAACTGAGCATGTGTATTCGCCGACTGAGATGCTGAGTGCTAACCCTGATGTCCGGAGGACGTGCGGAGTGGTGTAAAAGAGAGACGAGACAGCAAATTATTGCACGAGCCTGCCTTTTTACTGGACTGCGCGGAAGGCATAGACAACTGCATTATTAATCATCAGTGGCGAAGGGTAATATGTTTATCAGCCTATGTATGTATGTATGTTTGTTTTTACTGGACTGCGCGGAGGGCATAGATAACTGCATTAGGTAATATGTTTATCAGCCTATGTATGTGTGTTTGTTTTTACTGGACTGCGCGGAGGGCATAGACAACTGCATTATTAATCATTAGTGGCGGGGGGTAATAATGTTTATCAGCCTATGTATTTATGTATGTATGTTTGTTTTTACCGGACTGCGTAGAGGGAATAGACAAGTGCATTATTAATCATCAGTGGCGGAGGGTAATATGTTTATCAGCCTATGTATTTATATATGTATGTTTGTTTTTACCGGACTGCGTAGAGGGAATAGACAAGTGCATTATTAATCATCAGTGGCGGAGGGTAATATGTTTATCAGCCTATGTATTTATGTATGTATGTTTGTTTTTACCGGACTGCGCGGAGGACATAGACAACTGCATTATTAATCATCAGTGGCGGAGGGTAATATGTTTATCAGCCTATGTATTTATGTATGTATGTTTGTTTTTACCGGACTGCGTGGAGAGCATAGACAACTGCATTATTACTCATCAGTGGCGGAGGGTAATATGTTTATCAGCCTATGTATGTATTTTTGTTTTTTTGAGGCGCTCTAGAGACCAAACGCGTAGGCAGTTTTATTTCAGATTTTTACGTCAATCAATTTGTCTTAATCTTGCAAGTGCTACTAAAGATATGACGATAATCCAAATTCGATATGGCGACAACCAGACGCCATATTGTAAAAAAGAAAAAATAAAAGTCGACGAACTACTCGTATGCTATGTGAGATAATATCATTGAATGTGTATTTGAAAAAATCATCTTTAGGTTTTTGTTATCGATTTTCATTCTGAATGACTAAGTATTTACAATCTATTACGATTTAAAGTTGGTTAGCAACCATTCTCACATAAATTTTTCCTTCATTTAAGTTTGTTTCGCATTCGAATTTTTCAATTATGTTTTGTGTCATTGCATTATTTTCTATAAATCTGACCTGTCAAGAGTCACTAAGTCGGATTGTCACAGTGTTTGATGTTGGTACCTCGCAATGTAATGTTAAGTGACGCTTACCCTGATGGTTCCGGAGAAGAAATACGCAGGACTGTGTTTTTGATGAGTCTGGCCTGAGGGCGTTCTCATACGTCCCAAGCTTGGGACTGATAAATAATATTAAACTATTTAGGTCTCTAAAGGGGTTTTTTCATAATTTTGCATTTTGTCATCGGGGTGCAAGACAAAAAGCTTTAATAAAATCGCTGTCTAGATGGCTAATTCTATGATCACGATACTTCTATTAAAAATGGAGGGCATAATAGTTTTTAAACATCGACAAAGAAGTAGCAGAAGCCACCGGAATTTGTTTTCAAGCATGCCTTCCCCAAAAGCTTAGACAGAATAGGTATGTTATCTTTTCATTTGTTTCGTAGCAAGAATACACAACTAGACTGAGTTTGGACCAGGAAATACCCGTGCGATCTGCTGTATCAGAATTTAATTTGGCCCAAGAAAATGAAACACTTTATACCTAATCAAAGCACTTTTCCTCCCCTATTCTAGCTATACCTAGCTTCGCATACTGATGATGCTTCGGAAAACTTATGAGAAGATATCACCAAGAACCTCTACTTTTATCCTTATGTAATCAACCGAACCGTATATCAAGGTTATATATCGTATATAGCTTCGAGTACGCAAAGTTACCCAGCGCACTCGTAGCATTTCTTTAGCAGGGTGTATAAACACCCCTCCGAGTGGATCAATACGCACTCAGCGAGCGAAGTGCAGTCCTACAGTTTGCATCACGTATTATAAACTTTGAGTAGGTTATATTGGAGCAGGCACATTACTGTGGGGTACTTGACACGAGATCAAATCTGTCTCTGTAGGTAGTTATGAAAGACTATAGACTCGCCCCGGCTTCGCACGGGTAGCGCTCACAGCGTGGCATTTTTCTTACTTTTAGAATTATTATAGCTATCGCAACTTCTAAAAAAAAACGCCAATAAGCGTAATTCAAAACCTTAAGCAGCAACGATCGTGGTGTTATTTGACCATAGACAACTGCATTATTACTCATCTACTTGACAGACTTGTTATTATTTTGTTTTCATGGCAACATGTCATTATTATTTAATTTCCATGGCAACGTGAAATTCCGTTCTGTATTTTTGATACCTTGGGTTACATTATTGCAAATTTCGTAAGGTTCTCTAATTTTGGTGAAATAAAATAGTGCCATAGTGCCCATGTTACTCGTTGATAATGTAGCTTTCTACAGGTGAAATAATTTTTGACATCGGTTCTGTATTTTTTGAGTTTATCCATTACAAACAAATATACAAAAATACAAACCTATACAAAAAATCAAATCTTTCCTCTTTATAATAAATATTAGTGTAGATGTGAATTGGATGTTTTTTCAAGACCAAGTTACTCAATCTTCTCGACGCTACCCGAATTTCAGTGTTCTCTTGTCCCTGAACGAAAGAATTTGATTATAACGACGCGGTAAATAAAATTCATGTTTTCATCGCGAATAAGACCCTATTAAATTAGAGTAAGTTATACCAAACTGAAACGACTTACGGAAGGAACTATTTATTAACGGATGGGAGATCAGACGATTGGAGAAAAATTATGAATTTCGTTTTTTCTCCACTATTATTGATCGCAAGGAAACGAGAGCTGTTGTTGGAATTTTGAAATATGTAATTTTACGCAGTGACATGATATAGTTGATAGATTCAGGCGTTACTTTGCGGAAATCCATATTTAAAATAAACAAAATAAAAATATTTAGCTTTCTTCCGCCAAAACAAACTGGAATTATTTTTTCCGCGTTTTGGCGGAAGAAAGCTACATATTTTTATTTTGTTTATTTTAGCAATGGCATGACATTAAAAGTAACTATGACTATCATATGTTGTGTACATATTTCGGTTATTTTTTTAATAACCTTAGTTATGTTTGCACTCTACTTGGCTACATAATACTTAACTGGAAACAGTTGGTATCCGGCTAAGCGGAATCTCACACAAAGCGCTGCCACCTAGTTCACGATGCGCTTCTTGCAATGCCACCTCCGCTCTATTGATTATATCCTACCCCTGCATACGTAACTACTTCATTGTACGCGCCATGTTTTGATCTCAGACGCCCCTCACAATGCGCACGTCACGCACTGCAACTAATGACCGTGCTTAAATCCACCGACTCCCAAACTTTAACTTTAGAATTAAGAAATAGGACTAGGTCTTTTTGATTCGGAATAGCATAGACGCTTAAAGACCAGAATAAAATTTAAAGAACTTTTCGGAGCCTTAAAATAAATTTTAAAATACAGTAACGAGGGAAGACCACTAGCGATTATCAAACAACAAACTAACCTTATGTAGTGTGATTGTCACAGGGTAGTGCTACCTATATATACCTATTCACAGGTAGTATACCTATTCACTCTTAACTTGAACACACCTTATATAGCCTTATTACGGCAATGGTCAACGGACCGCGTGGTTTCTGCGTCTTCCCGTCGTTTCTCCATGAGCAGCAATGTCTCCTGCGAAAGTTTCGACTTCCTGCCTTTTTGTTGCATCTGGCAAAATTTTGTGCCCTCTTCCCTCAGGACTCCAAACACCCGATCCAAAACCTGGCCAACGTCGTTTGTGGTTTCCAAGGCAGTGAATCGATTTTCCAGTTTTAATTGGAACTTTTAAGACCTTATGGTGATCTTACCTTACCTTTGTTTGTTACTTTAGTATAAACTTGGACCAATTCCTTATAAAAATACTGTTATAAAGTTCTCTTTTGATTCCATATTATTATAAAAATACTTACAAAATAGGCATTGTAAATAAGATATTTTTCATTCGGTTAAGGCCAAAGTTAGGGGCATATTATCACCCATCGGAAATTTGCCCAATTTCCCATTTTTTTATCAAGCAAACTTGATGAAAATGTTATGAAAATGTTACTTATATTTACTTACCAATTGTTTTGCTGCAATATGCAACATGAAGAGGCTATATTCGATCCAGTAGGTAACTTATTTCATATGAATTATACTCGCGAGTTTTCAAACACGTACCTAGCTATGCACTATCAGATTATTTAGGTAGGTACCTACCCTTTCAAGTTTTGATACCTTTGCCTACGCGTGTATCTAATGACTGTTTACCATCCAATGGCTTCAAAGCTTTCACTTGCTCGTATCGAGATTGACGACTTTCTATGCTGGAATGACTGGCAGTATTTCTTCAAAACAAATTAGATCATGCACTTGGTAAGGTACGCAAGGTTCCGTTGCAAACAAGTTTTATCGTATCTATCCCTTTGTAGACGTTTTTGTTAGGTGTGTTTAAAAGGTGAGGTGAAGAATGTACTTTGTTTTGTAGGTACTATACGAGTATTTAAATGAAAATGTTGCAATGCTCCACCTATACACAGAGATATAAATAATGCAAATAATGCAAAGTAATGCAATTTATACCTTACCAAAAAGCCCCCTTGACATTAATTTTATTTACAACAGCTTCAAGTGTAGATACTTGTACCTTACTAGGTTTGGATTTGGATATAGGCATAAACATAAAATGGAAAAGTCATATCTAAAAGATTAAAGTCAAACTCTCAAGCTTCACTTATGCACTTAGAGAACTACGTAAGGTAAAAAAAAAAAAAAAAAAAAAATAGCCATATCAGCATATTATGCTTATGCAAATGCTTGGCGGTATCCTGTTATGGGGGAATAGTGTAGAAGCAAAAGACGTTTTTATTTCCAAAAAAAAATGCATTCGCATACTTGCCAATATAAAAGAGCCGGAAAGCTGTAAGCCGCACTTTATTAATTTGAGTATTCTGACCCTGACTTCATTTATATCATGGAAGTAAGTACTTTTGTTATTGTTATTAAGCGTGCTGATCAAGTACGACGGTATACAACTAGATTTAGACATAAATTAGTACTGCCTACTTCAAAATTAAAAACGCACAGTTCTGGACTAAATGTTATGTCATTAAAAATATATAATAAAATACCCGAAGAAATAAAAGACGAAGAAAAGGATAACGTTTTATAAATAAATAAAAGTTATTATAATTTAAATGACTTTATGAATGACTAAATTAGTCTAATTCATTATACTACAGGAATGAGTTTTTAAAATGATTCGGTCCGCTCCTCCTTTACATTGCTACACCCTATGAGGGTCATATGTCATTCTTCAAAAAATGTTATTATAATTTAAATTACTTTATGAATGACTAAATTAGTCTAATTCATTATCCTACAGGAATGAGTTTTTAAAATGATTCGGTCCGCTCCTCCTTTACATTGCTACACCCTATGAGGGTCATATGTCATTCTTCAAAATATGTTATTATAATTTAAATGACTTTATGAATGACTAAATTAGTCTAATTCATTATCCTACAGGAATGAGTTTTTAAAATGATTCGGTCCGCTCCTCCTTTACATTGCTACACCCTATGAGGGTCATATGTCATTCTTCAAAAAATGTTATTATAATTTAAATTACTTTATGAATGACTAAATTAGTCTAATTCATTATCCTACAGGAATGAGTTTTTAAAATGATTCGGTCCGCTCCTCCTTTACATTGCTACACCCTATGAGGGTCATATGTCATTCTTCAAAAAATATTATTATAATTTAAATGACTTTATGAATGACTAAATTAGTCTCATTCATTATCCTACAGGAATGAGTTTTTAAAATGATTCGGTCCGCTCCTCCTTTACATTGCTACACCCTATGAGGGTCATATGTCATTCTTCAAAAAATGTTATTATAATTTAAATTACTTTATGAATGACTAAATTAGTCTAATTCATTATCCTACAGGAATGAGTTTTTAAAATGATTCGGTCCGCTCCTCCTTTACAATGCTACACCCTATGAGGGTCATATGTCATTCTTCAAAAAATATTATTATAATTTAAATGACTTTATGAATGACTAAATTAGTCTAATTCATTGTCCTACCGGAATGAGTTTTTAAAATTATTCAGTCCGCTCCTCTTTTACATTGCTACACCCTATGAGGGTCATATGTAATTCTTCAAAAAATGTTATTATAATTTAAATTACTTTATGAATGACTAAATTAGTCTCATTCATTATCCTACAGGAATGAGTTTTTAAAATGATTCGGTCCGCTCCTCCTTTACATTGCTACACCCTATTAGGGTCATATGTCATTCTACCTATTAATAATTAAGAAACATATGATTACAATAAAAGATTGAGTATTGAGTATATTAAAAAAACTGAATAAGATCCCATATCAAAGGTAAACACATATCTCTGGTTTTTGGATAAATAGACAGGGAATCCTGGTAAACATAATATATATTTGAGCCTATTGCTCAAATATATATTATGTTATCTTTTTATACAGTCAATAAAAAATATTATTATTTTAGTTTTTGCAACCGTTTTTATTTAGGTCATTTTAAGGATTCGAAAGAATAGATTGGTTATGATGTAGATTTCTGTTAATTTTAAAAACTTTTTAATACGATTACCATCTTTAGGTACTTAAAAAAATAGGGCATTGTAGAAAAACTTTGAGAAACAACACTCAGTAGGCACTGCATCTAAACTCGGGGTGCTTCCTTATTAACTGAATTTTGTCCCCTCTTATCGTATTCATAAATAGATCTACTATAGTTATCTCTCATTTATATTCTGGCTTCAAATAAGTGGATAAATTCTATGTTATCAGAGTGCTTGAACTTTCCCTCCCGTTATAAAAATATAAAATAGAAATATAAAAAGCTTTATTTGTAACAAACAACACAAAATTAAATAAAAATTTGCATGAGTAAGTCACAAATCGGCCCCAACTCAGCATAATGCTGGTTGTTAACCAGCGCTGATATTCCATTGGAGCCGTTAGGTGAGGTCACGGTCATACACACATGCACAGCTGCATAAAAAAGAAAGACAATAACTAAATTAAACAAACTGATATTAAAAATAATAATAAAATTACATTATACAAAACTAACAAGTAAGGAGCTAAAAATTAAAGCTTAAAAGTTAAAAAGCAACATTATGACAATAATACCACAGTAACAGATAACTACAGTACCACAAGATGACACAACGGTAACTTGTAATACCACAGTAACAGATAACTACAGTACCACAAGATGACACAACGGTAACTTGTAATACCACAGTAACAGATAACTACAGTACCACAAGATGACACAACGGTAACTTGTAATACCACAGTAACAGATAACTACAGTACCACAAGATGACACAACGGTAACTTGTGACGACAAAGGGAGTAAAAACAAAGTAAGGATAGCAATCAATTTTAAGGTTTGGCTTATTTATATTGCGCTCGTATCAAATTTAAGTTTCCTCTCGCTGCTAATGAGTAGTAATAAAATATTTGAGTTTAATTCTAAAACTATGAACATTTTGCAGGTTCCTCACTGGCGGCGGGATGTTATTCCAGCATTTGGTATATAGCTGTTACTCTAATTTGATTCTAGAAATAATCTTCAAAATTATATATTGTATGAGTAGGTTAGTTACTATGGCAATAATGAGTTCCATATCATTCAAAAAAAGTTAATTCATAGTCCAATGGGGCATTCGTGAAAGTTACCTCGTACTACTACTGGATTCGGAATACTCCAGCCATCTGCTGATAGAGATTTCCGAAATGGCCCAGATGGATTATTCCTGAAACACAAATTGCGTGATTTGGTTCACTTTTTATTAAAAGCTTTTATTTAACTTAACTTGTATCTATCTACTTATGTATGTATCTATGTATGTATTTTGTCTGTCCTGGAATCTTGCAATTCAAATTTCAAGCACTTTCCGATTAGCTATCTGGCTGAAACGTTCAGGGAACCTCACAAAACGATGAAAATTCAATAAAAAAAAGTTAAAAATGAAAAGCCAAAAAGTTTTTTTTTTAATTAAAGAAAAAAAAGAAGAAAAAAGCTTAAAAACGTAAAATTAACAAAAAAAAAGAACGCGTGTTATTTTTTGTAAATTTAATTATTTATATTATACTTATTTATTTTCCAGGTATCTCAACTATCAAGTCAATGACATTGGCATTAGCACTTTTGCTTTAAAAGTCGCGTTCTAATTAAGTGGGTGTACTTCGCAGTACTTGGTTTGGCGCTAAAGCTACCAGCTGAAAGCTAGCGATTATTACCCGACTACGGCGAAGGAAGGAAAGGGTAGTGAGTTTAAAGTCTATGTATGTATGTATATATGTATGTGGGGATGTGGATGTTCCACCATAGCTTCGCCACTATTGGTCCGGTTATGTCAAGCGAGGTGTCAATCAATTCGTCTTCAGGTATAAAGTATCATAGGCTTTTTTACTCGACTAAGCAAAGAGCGAAAGAGTTATGTGTTCAAACTAAAAACTTGGTCTGATTTTGACAAGCGAGGTATCAATCGTTTCGTCTTCATCGCAAGAGAGTCCTAGGCTATTTTCTACTCGACTGTAATCGGGTTTTAGTTTATGAACTTACGTCTTGTTTTTATTATTATTTTCACGGCGCTGGCATGGTCATTGAATTTATTTAAAAAACATAATTCTCTACAAAAAAAATTGCAAGGAAAAGCATCAGAACCAATAAAATGTGATTTAGGTAACTCTTCATTTAAATAGCTACCTACTTAAAAAATAACTTTTTCTATATGTTTATAGAAAATAATTTATGAAAATTTTTGCGTTTCGCTCTGTTTTTAAACATAGTTCCAATTTTGACATCTGAAAGTAAAAGTTACGTATTGGTTACAGATGACCACGTTAAGTTAAGGTGTTGTAATATTATAAAAGAAACCAATAAATCACTTCCAGTATTTAATTTATGGCTTATTTAATTCCCTTTCATTGAAAAACCTACGCGTGTCCACCTACTTACATAGTAAAATGCAGCCTACATTCATCCCACCAGTAAACAAACTTACCTAGGTTTGACAAAATCAATCAAGCCAAAGTTTTTGAACAGTAACGCCTACTGTTCACTCGACACAAAATTTTCTTCTTTGTTAAAGGTTTGGCTGAAGCGAGGGTGGTAAATACATATCTACGAGTATAAATCCAAATAGCTAACAGGAGGGTCTCTGTCTGGCCTGGCAACGATGGTGCGAGTACAATAGACCCGTGGATCGTAGCTATGGCGATGGCGGTACCGCGACGAACAACGCGCCATTCGCAACGAGTTGCCGCCGAGCTTCGGACTTGATCGCGCGTTCGCATTTACATTTCGAACGCATTCAAATTCATTTATTTTTTCTTCAGCCAGAGACTAGATAATTTGTCACGATTCGAATTTCGACTTTGGCGCGCGATTATAGTTAACTTTTTAAATACGAACGAGTTTGAAAGTGCATAAAAACTGTCTGGGATTGCTTTTTTTTGGAAGTGGCAAAAGCAGTGCACGTTTACAACAGATGCTGAATGGACACAATGAAACATCTCAGCGTGTAATTTTCGTCGCGGGAAAATGAAAGCGTAAGCATTGTGTGCTTTGTTCATATTGTTCTCTTTTGGAAGTAGTGACAGCGTTTAGACGTAGGTAACTGTGACAGTGAAATGACGTTTTAGACAAGATGGATAATCGTAGAATCAGAACAAAAAAAAACGAAGAAAGTCCTGCACTCCTGCTGCATTGCAGCATTGGCCAAAAAAAACATGATAGAAGTTAACCAATTAATTTGGTACGTAGTTAATTAAATTGATCTTGGAGCGTCTTGATATCAAGATAGGTCCAATGTTAGTGTTATAAAAGCATCATAATTTGAAACCTTGGCGTTATAAAAAGCGTCTGCTACATAATTGCTACGACGCAGGCGCGGTAATCAAGTCAGAGCCTAATTTAAAATTGTAATTGGTTTCTTCTATACTAACAATCAATAGGTTATCTTATAATTAATAGAACCTTGCTTCGATTAATGTAATTTGGTTAAATCATTACATCGAATAGTGTTGTGAACTACTACTTAAGTACCTACTTTATATTTAAATACACCCCCATTTATGTGGGAGTCCCATGTTGAGCAGTGGACATTTTCGGGCTGATGGTGTGATGTGTTTAAATAAATATCACGATTAAATAAACTGTTTTTTATATAATAATGAGTACTTACGTTAAAAAAACCATAAGTAGGTACCTATTGGGTAGGTGATATACAAAGACGTAAGTAGGTAATAACCACATGGTAGATATTCATGGTAAATACAATAAATCAATGTAATCGTAGATAATTTGTATACACGTAGTTTTAAATAGGCTACCGATCTTTTCAGTTCAGTAGTTCTTGTTTTGTATGTCTGTAAAGATATTGAATAGACGCGTTCAAGGCTCAAGTTGCGTGGTTTGCGTAGGAACAAACGACTCTCAAATATGATTACGCTACAAGACCTTGTCGCAGTTAGGAACGTATAAGTTTATTTGGTTGTTCAAAGACGCTCTAAAAAGGTAATTTGACAAGGGTTACATGTTTACATTTAGGCTTTACATGTTTTGGAACTTGGTTGAACCTAATTGTTATATGTAGATGACAGTAAGGGCCCTGCTCTACTTAGCGCATGGTATAAATCTGATATTAAAATTTGCAGTTAAAAGGCACAAGATATTTATGATTTGCTTTTTAGGATATGTCTTATATAAAATTGTATGGGCTATGCACATAAAAGGGTCCATCAATCGAATGACATTCTTTCTATACTTGGCATGTGTACACTTACGCACTAATTATGTACATAAAAGAGTGTTAAAATATGTCCAATAACTGACCGACATTATGTACCAGAAATAATACCTATTGTAATATCTATTCAGTGTTTTAATTAAAAAGCGTATTATAAAATCTCTGTCAACCGTATGAGGTGGGGCTGGCCTCTAATGTCCAGAGTTTGTCAGGGCGCCCGTTGGTCTCTGACATGTCTTAACGTCTGCTATTAAGGTGCATCGTTTAGCTCAGCGCGCCAAATTAAAATTTTCTCGTGTTTTTTGTCAATTACAGCTCTATAACTCATCGTGGGTTCATGAACACTTATTTTGCGGCAATAAATAGGTTGTATCAGGAAATTAGTGTTAAAATGATCACCTAGATAATATTGGTTTAGCTACAAATGTCAATAAGCTGTATTTCATCTTGATATTTAGTTTATTGACAAATGTACATATATTAGCTGACATCTTGATTTTTTGGTTGATGTGATTTCTTGAAACTGCCTATTATTTATTTGATTAAAATTTGAATTTGGCGCGCTGAGTGAAACGGTGCATCTTAATCAATAACAGCCGGGACCGACAGCTTAACGTGCCCTCCACAGCATGGAGCGATGGAAAACCGCATATAACTTAGAAAATACATTGGTGCGAAGCCTAGCACTGATCCCGGTGTCGTTGGATTCAAAATTGCACTATTGAACCGTTGGGCTACCATCATTACCATTCATCATCATCATCATCAGCCCGTATAAGTCCACAGCTGGACATAGGCCTCTAGCGTAGTAGGCCTCTGAGCCGGATCTTCGGCTCTTCCTTTCCAACCGCCCGCGCCGCCAGCCATCTTGCGTATGTCATCGTTCCACCTAGCTGAAGGGCGTCCTACATTACGTTTGCCGAGAAATATGTATGGCGTCATGACACAGATGATTAAATAGTTGCGATGGGCGAGCAACCGGGAGCGCAGGGTTGCTATATCAACTCGCTTAGGGCCCATGTGAAAAATATATTTGATTTGACTATAGAAACCAACTAAAAACGAGCAAGATTAAATGATAATTATTGACATTCTGAGATCAGTAAAATTTATAAACTATAATAACTAATTCGTTCTTATAACATACATATGAAATAGCATCACCTATGTATACTTACTTAGAATTGGCAATAAAAAAACGATCTTAGATAAAAACGCTTAGATAAGGCATAAAGACAGACAGGGAACAAACTTGTTCCCTTGATTAAAGACAATTACTTGCTATTCATATTGACAATCAATTTGATTAAAACGACAGACAAGTGAGACAAGGCCGCTCTCTCATCAGCGCGAGCATTTGTATGTTTAGTGCAACCACAGAATAATTAATAGTACAAGGTCCAAATACCAGTTTATACAGAGTGTTAAACAAGTAGGGAGTAAATTGCAGTGCCGCGATGCAGTGCCTGCAAACCCTTGCGATGCAAAGTTTTGGATGGCCTGAATGTTCTGATGGGCACCTAAGAGTATCACTTATAACCAGGCCTTGTACTATTATTTATTCTCTAACTTATAATATTTCGAATTTATGTAAAGGTAGATTAGTTCGTTTTATATTTACAAGTAAGTTAAAGTAATGTATTATGTCATTGTTTAAAGTAATTTTAAGTCTGTTGGCTGTGGCTGCCCTTTTGAATTATTGCACGCAGTCTTGTTACCTAAATACCTTTCAAGCAAGTTGCATTAGTCGTTTATGTCGTACGTATGTATACTTATTCAATGCATGTTGTCACCATTTTAGCTAATGGACAAACCAGGCTGTCTTATTCAATCACAGTTATTTTTTCGGTCAATCAAGATAAAAAACATAGCTATGTTTTTTATCTTGATTGACAGAAAAAATAAATGCAAATGGGTTTTTTAAAGACATTTGTTAATTTAACATATTGTTTATTAGTGCAAATGGGTTTTTAAGTACATTTGTTAATTTAACATATTGTTTATTAGATTAAAATTAATTTTAGAAACGTGGATTAAGTCGTTCGTAGCGTCTCGTATGTAGAGGGAGTCCGGGAGCCTAGGTGGGAGGCTTGACCCACATCGAATAATTAATTTTAAACTTTTTACCTGCTCCGCTGACTTGTCATTGGATGCTCATAGATAGCACTTTACATTTTACGAAGCCATATTGGCCCTATTCATCCAGTGCAAAAGCGAGCAAGGTGCACTGCTGAAAAGTAATTAAAAACTTATTCCGTTGGTGGCTTGTGACTTCGGTACATGCCAAGATACGTACTAACATTTTATATTATTGTGTAGTGTATTTTATGTGGTTTATGAAACTTAAGCTCGTAAATTATTAACTA
This sequence comes from Alsophila aescularia, assembly GCA_946251855.1. Taxonomy (NCBI): domain Eukaryota; kingdom Metazoa; phylum Arthropoda; class Insecta; order Lepidoptera; family Geometridae; genus Alsophila; species Alsophila aescularia. The sequence continues at coordinate 13,327,174 of OX276378.1, read as the reverse complement.
TGATAATTAAAAACCTAACAGATAAAATGACAAAAGGGTGCCACAGGAGGTTTGAACCACAAGGCAGGTGGGAGATGTGACCAACGTTCAACTCTTCCCTAATGCTTGAATTTGGTTCAAGACAATACATTATATAACAATTTTTCATTAATTTTGGACCTCGCAATCAAATTAATTACACGAAACGGGAAAAAAACATTTGAAAGTTCTCAGTTCGGTGCGAACCATTATTATAATATTTTGTTGTTGTTAAGTTTAGTTCCTCAAATATTTATTGTTTTAATTTGTAATATTGATATTTGAAGTTACTTCACTACTATTTTAATTTATAAAGCAAGTATTTTATCTCAAATACTTACTTTCATATCTTATACAATACAATACAATAACACTTTATTGTCACACAGTTAAACAAATTATAAAATAGAAATAACATAAATAATAGGTACAATGGGCGGCCTTATCGCTCATAGTGATTTCTTCCAGACAACCTTAGGATAAACCACATAGTAAATTTTCCCTCTTTCTCTGGTCAACCCTTCCGCACATTGCTTAACATTAACATATTTTTTACATTAGAGCACATAACTGAATGTTAATGCCTTTTGAACTTTGTTATTGCTAAAAGAAAACTTTGAAGTGCAATATCTATAGATATCAAAGTTGTATCACTGCCAGTAATTGGCACATTTATGTGTATATTTTTATAAAAGATGTTCATCTCTCCCGAACTCCCTACTTTCTCATTGAATGTTTTCTCCATTTCAGCTAATAGGCAAACAGGCTTTGAACAACCGTTCCTCTTTACTAATAAACATGTATCTGTCACTAAAGATTGTCACCTAGTTATCAAACACTCTGTATAGTTTACGAACACTTTTCAAACGGTCTGCATAATTGCAGAGAGGTAGGTAGAGTCGTTCCTGTCGTCTTTATACGTAGTTATACATTGCATGTTGACTCCATTTTGGCTAATGGACAAACAGGCTTTGAACAGCCGTTCCTCTGTTCTAATAAACATTCATCTGTCACTAAAGATTGTCACCTAGTTATCAAACACTGTGTATAGTTGACGAACACCTTTCAAACGGTCTGCATATTAATTGCAGAGAGGTAGGTAGAGTCGTTCCTGTCGTCCTTATACGTAGTTATACATTGCATGTTGACTCCATTTTGGCTAATGGACAAACAGGCTTTGAACAGCCGTTCCTCTTTACTAATAAACATTTATCTCTCACTAAAGATTGTCACCTAGTTATCAAACACTCTGTATAGTTGACGAACACCTTTCAAACGGTCTGCATAATTGCAGAGAGGTAGGTAGAGTCGTTCCTGTCATCTTTATACGTAGTTATACATTGCATGTTGACTCCATTTTGGCTAATGGACACAACAGGCCTTTAATGGGCTGCTCTAATGAGTTATGACCATTTCATTTATGTGACAGCTTGCGTAATAGATGTTCCTAATGGTATGGCTGAAGTACGGTGTCTGAGTTGCGACTTACGACTGTGAGACACAGATTATACAATCAGTACTCTGATATATAACAGTAAGATATAGGATATCTTCATTAACTTCCGACTGCTTGCTTTTTTTAAAGTTTTTATTTAACTTCACTTGTTTGTATGTATGTATCGATGTATCTATGTATTTTGTCCTGGAATCTTGGAATTCAAATTTCAAGCACTTCCCGATCAGCTAGCCGGCTGAAACTTTCAGGGTAGCTCACAAACAGATGACAAAGATATAAAAAAGGGAAAACACATAAATTAGTAAAAAGTGAAAATGAAAAAATAATCAAACGATAAAAGAAATAAATAAATTCATTAAAGAAAAAGGACGTAAAAGCTTCTTTTATATGTAATTCTTATATAATATTGTTATACATATTAAAGCTGGTAGAATTTTATTAGAAAATAAGCGATGTTTCAATAAAATGCATTTATACATACCAATATATAAAAGTGAAACGTTGCCTGTTTATTTGTTTGTTTGGGGAGCTTTCACGCGACAACGGCTGGACAGATTTTGATTAAATTTGGAATAGTTATAGCTTATACCCTGGAATAAAACAAAGGATACTTTTATGCCGGAAAATTGAAAGTTTCCACGGGAAAACTGGAACTATGTTGATTACTCGCTGTAAGAAACGGTTGCCATGGAAACGAAATAATATGTATGTCAAAAATAGCATCAAGTGTGGTGCTATACCTACTTTTGCATTGGTTTTTAATATCCTCGAATAACATAGGATGCTTTTTTTGCGATAAATAGTAGTCCGCGCGGACGAAGTCGCGGGCGGGAAAACTAGTATTTAGTATGCCTTTCGTAGGCCAATAGATATTAAATTTACAGATTTCTTAGAAAAATGGTTCAAGATGTATGTTGGAAACAAACATAACTTTGTAAAAAATAAAGTAATTATAATAACTACCTTAAAAGCTAAAAAAACGCCTACGCTGCCAAAAATGAACTTATGCAAAAAATTATATACTTACTGTTAGAATGTGCTTATCAAGGCATTCAATTTGATACCCATATTGTAAAAGTCGAAGTGTTGATGGTTTATCGAAAATTAATAGCCTATGTTACTCAGGGAGATGTAAGGATTCTAACGATACCCCAGACGTCTAAATCTGTTCAGGCATATAAAAGTTATCGTGGAATAAAGAAACTCAAATACATACAAACATACATGAAGCCTAAAAACATTACACTCATTTAAGCATTCGTGTAAAAATACAAAAACCAAAATTATTGAATAGGACGAGCTGACCGCCCACAAAAATAATCACACTAATATTATAAAGGCGAAAGTTTGTATGGGTGTATGGGTGTGTGTGTGTGTATATATATGTGTGTATGTTTGTTAGTTCTTCACGTTTAAACGGCTGAACGGATTTGGATCAAATTTGATACGGGGGCAGCTTAGACCTTGGATTAACGCATATACTACTTTTTATCCCGCAAAAATGTACGGTTCCGGAGGGAAGCGGGTGAAGCCGCAGGGTGCAGCTAGTATTTATATAAATGTATTTTTTTTAATTTTAATTTATTTTAATAGTTATAATTGCAACATTAGACTATAGTATAAATATTCATCCAAATCTGTTCCGCTGTTTAACTAATCGTACCTAAATAAGTTAGGCTTACAGCTTACAAGGCTTACAGCTGCCATATTGTATTTCCGACGGAACAAAAAAATTACTAAAACGTATAGAGTGAGATACCAAAATACAGGTATTTAAAAGATCATTTCAAAAACATATAATTCTTAGAACTAAACAGTAGCAATTTTCTATTAAGCTTCTATTTTTTTATTATTCAAGTTAATGTAAATAATATATTCTAATGTTGCAATTTCAAGTATTAAAGTAAAGTAAAATACGTTGCTAGAAAATAAACATCAAATTTAAACGTGCCCAGCCGTTTCACCCGCGTCCCTCAGGAACCACACATTTTCCGGGATAAAAAGTAGCCTATGTAAGTAATCCTGGTTAAGCTACCGGCGTACCAAATTTTATCCAAATCCGTTCAGCCGTTTAAGTGTGAAGAAGTAACAAACATAAACAAACAAACTCACACAGTGAGTGTGTGTGAACCCCTTAAATACATACAAACTTCCGCCTTTAGAATATTATTGTGATTATTTTTGCAGTCCGTAAGCTCGTATTCAATAATTTTGTTCGCAGTCGGGTTTTATGTGCTTTATAATAATTTGACTTGTTATATTCAAATATTTAATTTATGTGTTTGTAGCGGTTACAATACAAATTTATAAACGTGCCAAACAGCTCATTATTCTTAAGTCTCTGAATAAAATGCTTATCCCTGTACATACAGACAAACAGGAATACAGGCAAACGGACGGACCGACATGACGTAACTGTAGTTACTGAACCCTAAAAGAACTCGGATGGCTCAGTGACCGAATGAGGATCTTGGTCTCCGACACAAAACAACGGAAAAATAATGCGAACAGGACTTACTACTGTTAGTACTTAGTAGATATCTAAAGAAAGTTATAGTAGATGCTACATATCTCTCTCAAGAATTAATTCTACTCAACATTGTTGAAGAAATCTTCGTTGGTGAAACCGAGTTTTAAGTCAAGTGGAAGAAATTTTTAAAATAACTTTACGTAGGTACTTTTTTGTACTAATTGAAAAAAGAGACGTGTTTTTTCCATTTATTCTTAACAAAATCAGTATAACAACGCAAAAAATTAACTTTAATCGTGTAATTTCGTGCCCGAAAACAGCGAACCTACTTCTACTATTGAATGGCGTCAGGCCTTCAATTATTCATCTGGTTGTCAAGGTCTGCGCTCGATTTTGTCACAAAAGTCACAATATAAATAACACAGTAAATAATCTTGATGAAAACGGCTCAATTCTACAATCTACTAAATGACCAATAAAAAAAACAACAACTTTAACGAATAAAAGTTATTGTAAAATATCATAAAGTTTTGCATCACAAAACGTGATTTACAAAAAATAACAGCCCGATCCTGTCCACTAGCAAGCGCTTTCTTTTAGTGCGACTTTTATCTAAATCTATAATATACTAGAACGTCCAGAGGCCAGGTAAAAACAATTTATATTTATGATTTAATTGATGTTTTTTTGCGCCTATGTCCTATGTGATTTAAACTTTTTTTTGCGATCTGTTAACCGCACCGCACTGTCTCCCGTATCCCGTATGCCCTTCTATAGTTCCTCAAGACATTCCTCAGTGTTTGTTCGACGTTATAATACTACATTGTCTCTGTACATTGCGAATTGCGATGCAGTGATCTCGATTGTCAACAGCAATTCCCACAGTAAATACCAACTTGATACCGTTAAATGCGCTTCTTGTGAAACGGGGCTCATCTCGGCATCTGAGTAGCGTTACTGATAAATATTTATTCGATCAGGTTTGAAGAAATGCCGTTTTAGCTGTCGATGGAGTTTTGATGGTGTTTTCATTTATCATTTAATTTTACTAGGTGTCCCCTGTTTTTGTCACCAATTTACGGTGGTCTTTAATGAAGGTGACGTCGCCAAAGCCGTTTCAGGTTTTGAAGAATTGCTGTCTTAGTTGTCGATGGAATTTTGATGGTGTTATTGTTATCATTTAACTAGCTGTCCCGTGTTTTTGTCCACAATGTACAGTAGTCTTTAATGAAGGTGACGTCGCCAAAGCCATTTCAGGTTTTGAAGAATTGCTGTCTTAGTTGTCGATGGAGTTTTGATGGTGTTATTGTTATCATTTAACTAGCTGTCCCGTGTTTTTGTCCACAATGTACAGTGGTCTTTAATGAAGGTGACGTCGCCAAAGCCGTTTCAGGTTTTGAAGAATTGCTGTCTTAGTTGTCGATGGAATTTTGATGGTGTTATTGTTATCATTTAACTAGCTGTCCCGTGTTTTTGTCCACAATATACAGTGGTCTTTAATGGAAGTCACGGCGCCAAAGACGTTTCAGGTTTTGATGAATCGCTGTCTTAGTTGTCGATGGAGTTTCTATGGTGTTATTGTTATCTATGTGTCCCGTGTTTTTGTCTCTAATTTACGGTGGTCTTTAATGGAGGTGACGTAGCCAAAGCAGATTCAGGTTTTAAAGAATTGCTGTCTTAGTTGTAGATGGAGTTTTGATGGAGTTATTGCTATCATTTAACTTGCCTGGTTTTAGTACGGAGTTATAGTAATTTCCTGTTGCGTCTAATGAATTTGATGTGTGCCAACTACAGTCCCTAAAGCCGCTTCTGGTCAGGTTTTGAAAATAACGTATTGTTGTCGATGGTATATTTAAGGTTTATAATTTAACTAGCGTGTTTTTCATGGAGTTTTACCACTTTGTTGAACGTGACGTCAGCCAACTATATACGGACCCTTACGTATTCATCCAGATCTAATCGAAATGAGACAGGGTGTTTGTGATAGCATGATTTTATTAGTTCCTGATTTCGTAGATACCCTAGGGCCTAAAGTTATTATTATTAAAAGTTATTGTTATCTTTCATCGAGAAACTCATGTCATACTTAGTCTTTTTGTAATACAGCTGATACTACGTCCATGTATGTATGAATGTCGATTGAGATAGTGGCGACCACTGATATCAGAAATTTTCATATCAGAGCCTCTGATATTGCTAACCCCGTATTAATTGACGAATCTGCACATACCTAACTTACTAAAAGTAGTTGGTACTCGAGCCAAGGCCAAGACCAAGGGGTTGGTGATTGCTGGCCGAGGATTGAACCGGGTGTCATTATGACATTACGTCCACAACCTTTGGGGAGTTCATTTCAAAAGCTTGAAAATCATTACAACTTAAACTTCCAATAAACTTCGGCCAACGTACCTAGTTACTATCCGAAGCCGCCAGCAGAATATTTTATTACTAATTATAAATCAACTTTATGCGCCGAGTTCAAGGCTCAATGACATAATCACCGTCGTAAGCCATAAGTACCACAGAATAACTAATAGTTTATAACAACCTAACTACACCCGCAGCAGGGCGCACTCCGCAACAAGTACAAATAAATTCGAGGACCCAATATTCGGGTCCGTTCAGTCGAGTGTCAAGCGTGCGCTCGATGAGTCGCGCGCCTTGTACTTAGCGATAGAGCACCTACTTACGTAAAGTCATTGACAAACTTTATTCGTGTTTTAATTATGAGTACCAAGAAGAAAGCTAGAAAGTACTGCATAGCATTCGGCTGTTTGAATAGTGATAGAAATGACGAATTGACATTCTTTACGTTTCCAAAGGATATTGAAAGGTAATAAATTGTAATACCTATAATAGGTCCTAGTTATGTAGTTAGATATTGATATTTTTTTATTACGTAGGTTCCTATAGTTTTATGTTATTTCATTTGTGTTCCATACCGAAGCTACGCATATTTAAGGTTATTCCGCGCAGAAATAAAGTCGTTTATTAAATCGATCAACGTAATTTTATAATTGATTATAGTAGGTATTGTTGATCGGAAAATGAATTACTGTGCTGACTTAGTAAGTAGCCTACAACTAATTAGGAATTTATATAATATATGTCTCATATAATACCTACCTACTTTTAATACCTTTTATTACGTAGGTAGCAATTTATTTTTCACTCATTAAAAAGCATGGAATTCAGACAGGCACCTTTATTCATCAAAGTGCAATACCTATAGGATATAATCATAATCAACCAATGACACGTAGGTAGGTATCTCACTAAACTTATCGACGTTCTGAATACGGGATAGGTAGGTAATAAAAATGAGGTAGTAGGTCTATTCTGATAAGAATGTCATTGAATGTAATATAACTATTTTAATTTATAATAATAAGTAATAACATAATACATTATTACTTATTTATTCTGTTACAATATCTAAGTCATAACATATCACAGAATAATTAGTAGTTCAAGTACCTAGTCATATCTTAATACAACCCTACCGAGCGAAAAAGGGACAGAGCGATTCTGAAACGGTTAGAGCAATGGAAGTTCTCGCGCGTTGTGATACGGTGCATTCTAGCCTGCACGCGGTGGGCGAGCGCCTTCTAGGTAAATATAATTGAAAGCTCGCAGCGCCGTGCGAGTTAAATTGCAATTTATAGCGTTGTAGCGAGAGTCGTATTTATATAGTCGCTATATATATATTTAAATGACTTTACTCAGTTAGCCTTCTGTACTTGTACTATTATTTATTCTGTGCCCGCAGTAATGTTGTGGTCAAGCAATCTTGGCTTCATCTCCTATTCAGGTTTTGTATTCTTTCAATCGCTTTCAGGAGATTGTTAGTTAATGATAATTTGTTTGGTAGAGTCTGGTTTCAACAAAGTTCTCTTTAAATTTTCAATCAACAACAGGCTGACTTGTTCAATCAACAATGATGATTAGGAGGCAATTCATTACTAGTTGTCAATTTTATTTTTAATTCGTTTCTCAAAAGTTTTTTTTTTTGTGTTTATTTTCCTCATTTCCAAGATTTCTGCACCGATTTAAATTATTGTTTTTTAATTGTAAAGACAAATTATCAGTTCCATTGCATTTCTATATTATATTTCATCTAAACTGGTTCAGTTTTTGTAGTAAATCTTTATGGAGTCGGTTTTATTACTCAAATATCAAAAACAATGATTATTTATCCACACCTCTACTTACATTGCGTGCGCCGGACTTCACTTCAATGCTTCGACTAGAACTAATCAATGTGATATTATACATTGATACTAAACGTGATCATTTCTCTAGGCTTTTTAGATCCTAGAACCTAAAATCCAAAATACCACATTAGATCAAAAATTACTTCAGCCTTCAATATGTTTTTTAGTGTTTACTCGGCTTCTACTCATTGGATTGAGATATGAAGTACACTAGATTTTAAGGCTATCCAGCAGTGAAAACAGCATATCAATAGGTCCAGTAGCATTTACGTGATGCGCAAACAAACATCCAGATAGACAGACATGAATTTTAAAAACGTTATATAGTTGGTAGCTCATTTTAAGGCATCGAGACCATATTTTTTTTTTGGTTTGTACAGACTGCTTTATTATATGTAAGGGTGTTGCCCGTAGAAGTTATAAATTTCTCTAAATTAGTCTTCAACATTAACTCAACAGTGTATAATGTGCTGTGATTTAGAGTTGTTTAGATGTGGGTAAATTCAAATCAAGATACAGCCCGTATATACCTACCCACCGAACCGAAGCATACATAAAAACAACGGCAATTCTCCCTTTTCCCCTCAATCTACAAAGTGCATCACTGGCACCGTCACTATCGGAGCAGACTAATTAATCTGGCTCACGCATGGAAGGGGGAAGTTGCGTTCTCAAGAGAACCACTACAGATTCGTTCGTAGTTTGTAATTAGTTTTCTTTGACAGTGTTGTAATGTTTATTTTTTGTTGGAGGCCAGTTTCTTTTTTATATTCTTTCACTGTGTCCTGAGAAAATATTCCTTGTAAACGTAGTCTCGTGGCAACTAAAGATGTCGTATGAGACTGCATCTTTTGTTCTGTTTAGTGTTTCAATGGTCTTTATTCAAGGAACTTAAAGGAATTGTATGGTAGGAACCTACCATACAATTCCTTCAAGTTCTTGTCTTTATTTTGTTTGTGATTATCATATTCTAAGAAAAACCGCCAGCTCGACGATGTGGTAAATCCCGTCATATATTTCACTAGATATAAGCAGTAGGTATCTATAGTAAAACGACTTAAAAATGAACAAACTCTTGTACGTTTAAAGTCTATTAATTTAATTTCTAGAAAATAAAGAATATCGAGTTCCTAAACATACTTAACTTTATCGAGGCGTATTTTTTTTAGAAACACAATCATCCAATACATTCCAGTAGTAAGTCTTGATGTTTCAGGACAAAATACGAGACAGTAGTTAGGTAACTTACGAAAAGTTCCTCCGAAGCTTCAGCCATCGAACTTGTAGAAGGACAAGCTTGGTAGTGTCTCACTTTGGACTGTTTACGTAGTAAAGTTTTTGTTCTGTGAGATTCAAGGATATAATATACATAAGTTCATTATCGTGGACAAATAGGCAGTATATTGCGGAAAGCAAGATCATGAAAGCTAGACAGGTTATCTTTCTAATGGTTAGTTTACATAGTGCGATTTAGCATGTGTCAGTCTGGTCAGTAACTGGACTACAGGTACTTGGACCGTATGATAGTATTATGCGAGTTATTATCACACGTGAGACTCTAAGTAGCTCGTATCCGAGATACTACACAATTTATTGGATTTATTTTCCACTTGTATTCCCTCATCATGTCATAAGCCACTTGGTTACACATACAATACACATACATATTACACATACTTGGTTTTATTACACATACTCATTATCAGCCGAGATTAGCGAAACTACTGACAAGCGAGTTAACAATGGTAGCAGTGGCTGTCTTTTGCTGTCAGGCCAGCAGCTCGCACTGTGTTACATAGAGATCAATAGGTGGGGCATGTAAATGCCATTTATACCATGACGTAGTTGTCCAATGGTATAGTGGTATTAACTAGTACCATTTGTACCATTAATTGCACAATTCAATGGTATAACTGCTCCGAAGCGCAATTACCCGGCTAACATATACCAGTCCAAAGTCATCGGACTCCTAGAGTTCTAAGTAAGTGCCGATTACACTGTCTCAGTCCTAAAACAAACAGAAGATCATGTAACTGCATAACTAAAGAGTGTGTCATCTACACTAATTACAATGCTGCAGTCAAAATATTTTATTCAAATCGACCCCTTTGAGAGTCTCAACTGCAATGGATCACTCAGGGAAGGCTTATATCCCTGTATTGAAGGTATCCAGGAAAAACGACTGGGGGAATAAGTGCTTACTAACTGTCGACTTTATGCTCCATGTGATTCGGTTTCAAATCGCTCACATTAGAAGTTCCTCGATGGACGAAGAAGCATTACTGATGGGCATCGATCGGGGGCAGTGGCGGGCCACAGGTGGTGCGTGGGCCTTTGTTTTGGTGCGTTCGTTGACCCCGACCACCCCTTGCAAGGCGTCTGCCGCACCCTCGTGCACGAGCCAGGAGCCAAGATCTTGTTTGAATATTAATGTGCAGTAGCGTGTGCAGATATGCGCATTATTTTTTCATTTTATAGATAACTAAAAACTGTAGAATTCGCAGAGTAGCTTTAGAGAGTAACTTTAAGGGGGAACATTGATGTAAATACATTAATTAAATACTATTATTCCTAGCTGAAGATACACAGGATCTACAGGTGGTATTCGGTGGCAGAATTCAGGGTAGCAGTTGTAATTTATTTGCTTCTCGCACTATTTTTGCCGTAATAAACTTAACAAACCACGTAAATACTTGCCTTCCATTGCTTCCACTAACACAACACAGAACTGGTCCTAATCTTTCTAAAACTAGTCTACAATCAGCTACCATCAAAAAAACTAGAGCCAGATCATTAGGCTACTGTTCTTCGTAACTTATTACCTTTGATCATACCTCAAACGATATCTAATTTAAAAGCGGATACAATGGAATGTCATTACGTAAATGGCAGTTAATTTGGTTCGGTTGTTGTAAGGCGGGCTACCTTGTAATTTGTTACTATGTATGTATGATTTAGAACAAGATAAAATTATGTATGAACGTGCATATGTGTTATTATCGTCTTTAGCTACTATGTAAGGGGCTACAAAAAATGTGTAACTGCCGATTTGAGTGATTTTAAGAATGCAGGTTTTTATAAAGCGTTTCTATTTGTTGGCTTTTCGGTTCCGTAAATCCGTAACCAAAGGGTTTAAACGGAGCCCTATTACCGATGATAGTTTTAAAAGGCGGCTATTACTAAGCTCTATCTGTCTGTCTTTCTGTCCTATCTTTAAAGGGGTGTATCTTTTTAACTGTAATAGATACTTGGTTGAAATTTACAAGGTATATTTGTTAATCGCGAACATATCTAATAATATTCAAAAGGAAGTTTTGGATCACGGACGGGGCTCGAACCTGCATCATTCCGTGCCTCTGCGCGGCACATGCCTTTACCCATGGCTCCCGTGACAATTGACTCATCATACTTTTTTCCCTCAGTTAGGTTATGACGGATAACCTAATCAATATAAAAAAAAACTGCGGCCATGTGAGCTGTAGACCTTGCTATTTTGCCTTTGCATAGCTTAAAACTGAATAAAAGTTCACCGCACACCTTAAAACAAAAAGCTGAGAGACACGTCTCCAAATCCACGTCGCCCCAACTCTCCGCTAGTTTGAAAAATTTCGATAAACTGAATCGACTAAAATATACATATAATTATCGAACCGGCTCACAAAATTTCACGAGAATCGGTTGAGAAATGCGACCTGTAGAGGAGAACAGCCGGACATCCGCTGAAACGGAGACGCTTCGCTCGCGTTTCGCGCTGCTCGCTCGGTCAATAAAGGGACCGAAAAAGACCCGGGATACAGACTATCTTGTCCAGGTTCTAAGGCACCATGTAAATTACATACAATTACATAATCAAACTCATAGACTTATAGAAGGTTCCTACTTATACTTTCACTTTGTCCTTTTTTATTTTACCTTTGTATGTATGCTCTTGTATTTCTGAATAAAATGTATTATTATTTATTATTATTATTGATTAGGCATACAAGTGAAGATAAAGCTCGATTTCGATTCCGTAACTACTATGTATTTATGGTAGATTTAAAAAAACTAAAAAAGTGGGAATAATTATTTTGAGTATATTTTTGCGACATGATCAGAAAATGCTGGCGCATTGAATGATTGCAATTATAAATTACATCCACGCTGAAGGGTCACATTCGCAGAACTGTACGAGTGGACAGGTGAATGCGGATTGTTTCCACCTGGCTGGCCGCCGCCGGCTGACTGTGACTGTCAGCATAAAGCTGCATGACTCACCAGTTACCGTTTAATCGAATTAAATATCACTGATACAAATTCAATGGTGTATGTAAGTGCTGGAGGACAAATAAGTACGTAAGTAAATAAGTGAAGCAAATGAAGACAACATTGCAATGTAATGGTAATAGTGGGCAAAATTGAGACACATCAATAACCAAAATGCGATCATAGATATACATAGATTAAACTCTTTATTGCACACACCACAAAATAGCAAAAATAAAGAAACAATAGTAGAAGAAGTGTAACAATGGGCGGCGTATCGCTAAAAGCTATCCGTTCTAGGCCGTTTTGTTTTGTATTTAAAAATTCGATATTTGATTTAAATAAATATATTTATATAGATCTGTACCCTTGCCCGCTTGGTAATTTTTCTGTGATATAGAACTATGAATGTAGAATCCTAATGGTTATTCCAGAACCAAAAGTACCAATATACCAAATTTCATCAAACTTTATCAGAAGTTAAATGATTTATATCAATTGCTCGGTTTCTACTCATCATATTGAGATACCAAGTAAACCAGTTTATAAGTCAAACTCTAAGCTATCCAACAGTGAAAACCGAATCGCAATCGGTTCAGTAGTTTTTACGTGATGCGCGAACAGACAGACAAACAGACAGACGGACACGATTTTTAATAATGTTATATTCTTGTTCAGTAGCTTATTTTAAGTACCCTATAGACTGTTTTTTTTATTATCTTTATTAAACAGTTTTTTTGGTACTTATTGCTTTATTATAAGATAGATAGATAGATATATAACTCTTTATTGTACACCACATAGAACAAAATTACGAAAATAACTAAAACATTTATACAAAATATATAGGACAATGGGCTGTCTTATCGCTAAAAAGTAATAAGACTATAAGTTCATATAGAAGTAAATAGACTATAGATACATTACGTTAAAATCATAAATATTATCCTTGCAGGTACACACAATAATAATAATAATATAATAATTTTAATAATAACAATTTTTTGCAGGTTTTGGTAGGTAAAAACAAGAAAAATATATCAGTAGTGAACTAAACCTAGTTAATTCCAACAAACCAAACTACAAGCAAAATAATAACACCTACGTCCGTTCTTTGCTCATTTCCTTTCACTCTTCAAAGGGAACGGCGACTTTCCTCTGAAGGGCCATCTAAGGGCATCCATTATGCAGCGCATTTTAGAATAGGTACCTACCGAAGGGTACACACCGCCCACACAGGATATTACTGGCTTGGAAACAAGACCTTCAAGCTATGGCCAAGTGCTTTTCCTACTCAATTTTCTACGAAATATCACAGAATAAGTCATAGTACAATGTACAACTTTGTGTTTTAGCACAAACACAAAGTTAGAGTAGACAACTTGACTTACTAGAGGAGTGGAGTTGGAGCAGGTGGTAATAGAATGTTATTTCAATGCACCGCCGTCTACTCCTTGTTCTTCCATTACTGTCCATCCAAAGGTTGTCTGGAAGAGATCGTTCTTAGCGATAAGACCGCCCATTGTACTTATTTGTAAAGATTTTTTAATGTGTAATAGTTTATTTTTAGGTGCAATAAAGTATTATCTATCTATCTATCTATGAAAACTCTCTTTACATTGACCGTAACTATGCTAAGAGTATTCGTAGGCAAGAGTCATACGAATATTAACGTTCTAAATTCAAATAACTTTATATTCTGTAAACTGTTTAACTGTTTAACTTTAAATTATTTAAAAGAACACTTAGCCCGCTGAAACTACTATTACTAACTATTGGACGGATGTTGATGCAACTTGGCACAGACATAATTTATAAGATAGGTGAAAATTATGGATATATTTTGTCCCGAAAAAATAAAGGGTTCCTGTGGGATATGGGTCCAAATTGTGTACATTAAAGATATAGTGTTTTTTTTGGAAGTTACTCTATATTCGATAATGAAGCCTAAACTGTATGTTTTTTCATTTTTGACTGTATGTCTATCAGTCTGTATCTTAGCCGCGCATCACGCCGCTAGAACTACTGGATGAATGCAAAATAAACTTGGTATGATTTGAGCTCGTACTACGAGGCAGGACATAGGATACTTTACTTGTCGAGAAATTTATGGGTTCTTATTTAGGGGTTGAAACTTATTTAAAAGAACACGTACCACGCTGAAAGTAATGGACGGGTTTTGATGCAACTTGGCACTGTCTTAATTTATATGATGGGTTAAAACTGAGGACACGTTTTATCCCGAATAAGTAAAGGGTTTCTGCGGGATATGGGTCCAAAGTTATGTTAATATTTAAGTAATAAAAAAATATTTTTTGGGTGGTTCTCTATATTCGATACTGAATCGAAACTGTTTTACTTTTTAATGTTGTCTGTCTGTTTGTTTGTATCTTGACCGCGCATCGCTCCCAAACTACTAAATGAATTTAAATAAAAAAATGCTCTTGGGTGCTTAAAAAAGGTATTGAACAATATTTTTTTGTTAATCTTGTCTTTCTTTCTGTTTGTCTGTACGTTTGTTTGTTCACACATCATGTAAAAACTACTGGACCGATTGCAATGCGGTTTTCATTGTTAGATAGCTTTGGGTTTGATTTAAATCTGGTGTAATTGGTATTTCAATCCGGTGAGTTAGAAGCCGAGCAATTAATAAAGTATTTTTGACGGCTGAAGAAATGTTGTTCAAATGTTGGTATATTGGTCCTGGAATAGCACATTATGGTACTTTGAACCTAAAGAAAAGACCACGCGTGCGAAGCCGCGGGTACAGCTAGTTAGTAGTAAAGAAAGCCCAGTATTCATTGGTTGAACTGACTGAGCGATCTAGACTATTTTTTGGTGTGAGGAATAAATAAACATGATAAAATTATGGCAAGTCACGGTCTCGTCTAGACGGCCTCTTTGACTTCTCCATGCTTTGAATAGACATAAAAAGCTTTAGAAAACCGTACAAAAAATCGTATGAAAAATATGTAAGTACCTGCCTGTTATACCTACTTAAAAAACGCAAATATAGTATATGTAGTGTGTATAGTGTATGTGTGTATATGTAGTGATGTAGGTATAATGACAAAGCGTCTGAATGTTCAACGGAACCTGATTTTATAGACAGACATAAATATTGACGACACTCACGTGAGCTAAATTTAAATCAGATTGTATTTAAATAGACGTTAAATATACCGTTCTGCATGCAGATGTATATAAGAAGTTACATCAACAGCGAATAGAATTAAAATATCATCAATGTAAACTGTATGTGGGTTTTATAATTACGAAAAGAATACATAATTCATTGAGGAGATAAACGAAATTATCAGCACCTCAGACTGTATAATGGTTGCGTTAAGCGTGCAGTGACCTCGCGTTTCCGGAACCAGCAATCGCATGAACTTACAAGACTGTTGATGTTTATTTACATTTATGTATTTCTTTGAAATACTTTGTAAAATAAAATAAAATAGTATGAACTCGCATGCAGGACAGGTGGAAGACATTCGTGCAAATATAGCCATTTATGAAAAGCCAAAAGCAAGTTATGAAAGATCTCAGATGCAACTTTGTCATAAAACACCTGGGTTGGATTATAATTATCTACTTGGAGTTCTTAAGTTCACCTTAATTATTATTTTGTATTTTGTTGTGCTATAAAAATGGTTCTATCTAGTAACTGAATTAAATCTTCTTGTAAAGATATCGCTACGAACACTTACATAATATTTTTATAATATTTATCGGAGTAATGGGAAGCCAGTATCAAAAATATTGATGTAAAAAAATGCTCTCGCTAAACACCGTTCATAATTATATGGCATATGTATTTAAATAATATATGTTTGTATTATATTATACCTATGGATGATTTATTTAAAGGGTTTTTTTTGTATTAGTAAATGCATAATTTCTGTTTTACTGTCTATATATATATATATATCTTGAGTGCACATCTTTTTACACGACTGCCCAAAAAATGGAGTGTATTGTTTTTAGGATTCATGTGAGTTGCTTTATTCCACCATAACTTTTAAATGCCTGAACAGATTTAGACATATGGGGTACCGTTAGTATCATAGGCTATATATTTTTTTGAAAACATTCATATGTCCCCATTTCCAAATTCGAAGTAAAGAAAAATTCTTCTAATTGTACTATATGGGTATCAAATTGAAGGCCCATAAGCACATTCCATTAGTATATAATTTATTGGCAAAAGATCTTTTTTGGCAGAGCAGGCGTGTTTTATAGCTTTTAAGGTAGTTTACACGACCAGGATGCTATGCTATGAGGACTGAATGCTATGACAGCATTCAGTCCTCTCTGTACACTGTTATAGTGCATAAATAGTTAAATAAATACATTTAGTCTTGCTTGAATACATTTAGCTTGAATGCACAGATCAGGTTAAAGATACATTCTAAATAGTCATACAACAGGTAGCTGCTGTTATGACAGCCGGCAAGCACGTAAACAGATCTGAGGCGTGCGCACGCGCATGTTAATGTTTGTTCAAAGATTTTTGTTTGTTTGTATCTACCGACAACGGGTTAGGTTACGGCCAATTCTCGGATAAGGTGGGAGGTGGATTGTGGAGCAACAAAACTACACTTACGAGCAATAAAGAGGACTCAAAAACTTCTTGTTCTCTAGCGCTTAATCGTGTACTTTTTATTACCTATAGAAATAAACAAGCAACACAAATTTGCTACATACATTAAATGAAAATCAATTACTTAACTATTTTTGAGATAGGATTTTTGACATATTGTAATATTAAAAGCAAAATACAGGTTAACAAGTTAAAAAATAATACAATAGACAAGAAAGTTTAAAAAATAACAATAGGTTCAGTAAGTTTTTAAACGCTGTCGCGGCTCGCAAGTTGCCATAGCGAGGAGAGCAATTTTTTATGAATTCATTCAAAATGTGTCTACGTTTCCAGTAATCAGAAGATGCAGATTTTATGATATTTTTTTCTTAAAGACTTAATGATTGTAGCTATCAAATAACAGAAATTAAAAAAAAACACCGCATGCTACATTGCCTTTCATATGAATGAATCACCATGAAATATTATAAATATGTTCTTACGATGCGAAGCACATGGTGAAATAGAACCAAAACAAAAGTGGCCCGGATTTTCTTGACTACCATCGTAAAACAAACCATGAATGGAAGCACAAAGCGGCAACATGACGTGACTCATCTATTTTTATTAATAGCTGTATGGTGTGAAATGCCACAAATGTATGGGACATTTGGACGGTCGGACCCCATAATACCACCCCCATGAGTTCCTAGTACGGTAAAACTATGATGAAATCTGTGGTAGGCCATTCAACGCCTTGTGTCCGTGAGAATAATATGGATACGTAAATTGGTATACCTACTTTTAATACAGCAGTAAACAACAAAAAGTCTGTACAATGAAGATAATAAAAAATAAATTCGTCTAGAAGGGGTTTTCAGAAAACCCAATTTTTATTGGTTCAGTTGTTTTTATGAGATGCGAAACAGACAGATAATGTCTATGACTAGTTTCAGTCCTCTAGAGAAATTTATTTTCAATTATCTTCATTGTACAGACTTTTTGTTACTTGAGAGGATCCTTTACCGAATACTGTTTCCGTTGTTGATTCCTTTGAGATTTGCCGCCCGTTAGATTATTAGGTACATTTTTGATAGAATTTACGTACCGGGTCAAACCTCTTTCTATCCCTTAAATTGTAGCAAAATGATTTGTTATCGGTGTCAATCGCTCGTAGAGGATGTATTTGAGGCTTGTACGTTTTTTATATTCAAAAAAGTTATCGGATTCTGAAAAATAAGTCAATAGTTTTAACGCAAAAATATGGCTGATTCAGATGCTTGTAGCTTTAAGGTGATTTAAAAAAATGGAATAAATAAGACGTCTAAGCTAAATAATGTGTTAATTACATGAAAAAAACCCACCAATATCGGAAAATATTAGGAGGTGGAAAAGAGGTTTGTCTCTTTGTATGGACAAGGACGCGGTGATCGGGTTGCGATATGTCGCCAAACCGCGTCATTGCGCGTGCGCACGCGGTAAGGTAGT
Organism: Alsophila aescularia; assembly: GCA_946251855.1. Taxonomy (NCBI): domain Eukaryota; kingdom Metazoa; phylum Arthropoda; class Insecta; order Lepidoptera; family Geometridae; genus Alsophila; species Alsophila aescularia. The sequence goes on along the minus strand of OX276378.1, from coordinate 13,308,698 downwards.
AGCTAAGGTAGCAATGTAAAGTAAGTATTTTAAGTTAAATCCTTAGTTATCCAAAAAATGGATAAATATGAATAAATGTATATATATCCATATTTTGGATAACTAATGATTTAACTAAAACTCTAATGTAAATAGCGCAATTGACAAAAAATATTTGATGTCTGAACGAATTTCTATGAAATTTTATAATAAACATAAGTAGGCACTGGAATAGCAGATATGATGCCCACACAGGCAAAGCCGCAAGACAGCTCTGGTAATAATATTTGTAATATGGATAGGGGTCGATTATGCTGGATATGGGTGTAGATTAATGTGGGAATAAATGGTGATTTACACACAATGGCGTTTATATCCACTGATAATGTTGGATTTGTGCGGCTAATGTATTCTGCCTAGTTATGGATGTATTTTATGGTATGTTATTTAGATATCTTTATAAAAATCATTTTGTTTTGTTGTTACCACTAGTTGTTGATTTTATCGCTAGTATGTACCATTTATGAATACTAGTTTTTGTTGGTTATATGTATAAGTCAGTAACTTTGGAATCTCTTTCTTAACATGGGTTCACCAATAGTTTAAACCAATGTTAAACCTCAGTTAATCCGCAATTGCCATACATACATTTTGCAAGTAAATTGTAGTAGGTACTTATCTATGTTCCAATTACACAATTATTCGCATTTTCATTGAAAGTTGTGATCCTATTTACAATTCAAAAATTTCATGTTTTACAATGTAGGTATAACTTTTTTTGAAAAGAAAATACGAAAACTCAATAATGTATGTTTTGACTTCTTGGACTGGAGTTAATTAATATTTTTGGAGTTAATCAATTGTTTGGAACAATAATTAAAAAAAACATGCTAATTATTGTCTAAAAAAGTATCTGCAGTTAATAACTATTTCAAACAATAATAAAAAAAAGTAAGAGGGGAGTAAATTAATGTTGGTGAACTCTGCCTTAGCCATAGGATTCAGAACTACTTTGTATTTTTTTTATCCCAATCCAAAAAAGCACTAGTCCATAATGTTCCAACAATGGCACCATTTATTGGGGTGCTTTGTCGGATACCACGTGACATGCATGACATGTATTGTCCGAACAAAATGGTGTGAGTAATCCAATTTGTTCATTTAGGGCCCATTAGGGCACTTAGGTTAGGACATATTTGTTAAGATATCACATCAAAAATGACAATATATAACTGTGTACGACATCATATAGATGTTATTATATTTCAAGATGGATATCCCAAACTAGGATGATAACTACATCAAAATAATATAAGTTTTAAATGGGCCTGTCTAAAGTGCCTTTCTGTTTGGAAAGGAATAAAGAGTTCAGACTGCAGGGCTTAACTGCAAGTATAAGGATGACGTGCAATGCTAGAAAAATGTAGTAAGAGCCTACAATGTAATGTCTATAGCTCCAATTTATTACAGTTAGAGGACAATGAAATTATAAACGTGACTGCGTCAAACAGGCAAATAACTCTACCTAGGTACCACCGGACTGACTTATGATAAAGTCTCCTAGTGCACGATAATAAAGTTTTTTATAGGCATGGATAGCTTCTAGTCCAAAGCCTCATTGGATGCACTTAGGATCCTAATTCTTTGCATTGGATTTGATGTCTTCTAGATTATTACAGTTAGCCAATGTTGGTTTGTGACATTTTAGATAAGTTGTGGACCTAATTGACAAATATTTAAACAGTGCATCGATCACGTCCTTACTAAACTTTCCTTTCAACTCGATAGGCGCCTCACGAAACTTACCGGAGTTAGCCGAATGCTTATGGTGTTTTTTTCTCCATCTCCCTCACTCCCACAACAGGGTGTCTGAGAAGCCAAGCTCATAGCCTTGTCCATTTCCAAGCGTGCCATACGCGAGCATATTTCCAGCTTGTTTATGTTATTAGTTACCGACAATGTTGCGATATATTTGTGTATATTAGCGTGTTGTTGATATAAATTAAACATTTTTGGTGCGTGTATGTTCGAATATTAATAAGTGGTTTAAATACGAGTAGCTCGGTGTTTGGAGGCCAGAGTTTTCAAGATGTAAGTATAGATTTTGTTGATATTTTAATAGATTGGTAAAGAAATTGGTGCTTGTTACTTGGTGTGTTCCAGATAATGTTTTAGGTATTGTCGTTGTGTCAAGCAAAACTTTAGTGACCTCTAAAACTTGCTTTGCGATATCATTAATGAAAATAAATATGAATACTGTACCTTTAGGAAACAGTTTTTTTTAAATGTTATCTGCTTGTCTTCATAATATCTAAGCGTCAGCTTTTAGGCAGGAACAAGGAATAAACTGTTGATAATCCTTAAGTAAACTATAGTTTTGTGTGTTTAAGAATTATTGTAGTTAGTCTCTATAGAGGCTAGCTGTCTAATTGACTCTACATTAACTAACTTGGGATTATATCAAAACTGAGACGCTTTCAAGATTTTGTACAGACAGTTTAGCTTACAGTATTTTGGTTTTGCCTAGTCCAACCACTCAAAATTTTAAACCATACGATTTCCATATTATAACTAACCACAACAGCAAGAATGGAATTCTGACTTCATTTACCATTATCTATCTATACTTATAATAAAGTAGTATATAACAAAAAGACTTTAAAAAGAAAAAAAAGGTCTAGGGGACTTTTATTAAGCTAAAAGAACAGGTATTTTTTTAGATAGTGTCCCTCTCTGTTTGTTTGTTTGTTAACGAAAAAACTACTGGACCAATTGCAATGCAATTTTCACAGTTGGATAGCTTAGGATTTGACTTAAAAACTGGTGTACTCGGTATCTCAGTCCGATGAGTAGGAGTCAAGCAATCGATAAAAACCCATTTGACGTCTGAACGAAGTTTGATATTCGCAGGTATTTTTGGTTCTGGAATAACACGTAGGATCCTTATCTCCCAGAAAAAATACCACGCGGGCAAAGCCCTCACTGGGGCCCAGCCCCCAGGGCTCAGCTAGTTACTATTTATAAAAATCGACCAAATCTTAGAGTTTTGAAACCCATTATTTTCATTTATGATTCCACCGAGACAGACTACATCTGACTCTACCGTGAAGTTACCGTAATAGAATTACCGAATCAAAGCGGAACTAATTAAAACTAAAGTAGTGCTGGGAGAGTATGCGGTTTAAAGTTTTTTATTTGATTTACCTACGGTCTATGTGTAATTATTGTTTTCAGTCATATTGTAATTTATATATTGATAATTTTGAATAATTATTTTGACATTGTTAATTTAAATTCCTTACTAGGATACATTGTATATAGTCTATGGAATCATAATCTTCCATGATCACTATACAAAAAAATACACGTCCTCTGGAACACTCGCGTTATTGCGCGATATTTTAATTGTTTGTTTAGCAAACGCTTGCACTATTGTATATTACTACCACGCGGCTTTGCACGCGTGGTCATTTCTCTAGGTTAAAAGTACTCTATGTACTATTCCAACACCTAAAATAGCAATATGCCAAACATTTGATTAAAATTCCTTCAGCCGTCTAAATTATTTTTATCGATTGCTGGGATTCTTCTCATCGGATTGAGATACCAAGTACCCCAGTTTTTAAGTCAAACCCTAAGCTATTCAACAGTGAAAACCACATCGCAATCGGTCTAGTAGTTTTTACGTGATGCGCGAACAAACATACAGACAAACAGATAAACAGACAAACTAACAGACAGACACGAATTGAAAAAAATGTTATATTCTTGTTCAGTAGCTTATTTTAAGTACCCTAGACCATTTTTTTCTTAATTATGTTAATTGTACAGACTTTTTCGTTCTTATTGCTTTATATAAATGTAGATAGATAAACGCGTCGTAAACAATGCGTTTCTAACGACCCGCCCCGGCTTCGCACGGGCTTATCTAGGTTATGATAAACATTGAATCAGGCAGGTTACCTGCAACAATTTAAAGTTTTTATGTAATTCAATTGTTTTAGAAATCTTAAGCTTTAAGGCCGTAGGAATGCGATACAAATTTACTAGTATTAAACCAATTGAACCGCACTCCCACGGCCCTAAAGTTTTAGTATAATCGAGTGAAGTGAGATTGAAGAGACTAAACAAAAATCTTACGGCTGATGGCCTTTCTAAATACTGATAAAAAATAACCCACAAGTCTTGATTGTATTGACTGTGTCGTAGTTGTACTACGTTAAAAATGACTTTTAGTACCTAGTGAGCTTCAATAAATTTTACAGACATTTCGGGAACTACTTCAGTTTTGAGCGGATTTACAGACAGATCGGGAACTACTTCAGTTTTGAGCGGACTGACTAACGTAATTATACTATTATTGTTTCTGTGATTTGTTCTGTTGCCCTTGTTTCATCTCGTCAGGAGCTGAAACAATGTCAATTTTAATTCCATGGACCCTCGGTGGGGGCGCTTTGAATCAGTACAAACGAAAGAACGGCTGAGCAATTCCAAAGAACAAGCTAACAAAAAAAGCATGACACTTGCGATGAAGACGAATTGATTGATACTTCGTTTGTCAAAATTGCACCAATAGGGGCGCTTGCTTCGCCGCAGTCGGGTAAATAAAGTCACAGACAAATTGCCACGAGGCAGTCCCAGGCTTTGGGTTTGCTCCACCAGCCCAGGGACAAAGCCTCAGTAGACAACATAAAAAGTCACCTAATTAGAAGCACAGGAACAGGAGGAGATGATCATAAACAGCGGCTTACGAAGGTATTATCATATATATTTGAAATCTCCAGTTGTAATAAACTTAATTATTTATAACATATTATTTTGTGAAAAATCGGTTTTGCTCATAATCAATATCGGAATGACCGGTTATTTGAATTTAGATTGAATAATGACAAACTATCAAATGGAATGAAATGGATTATGAAAGGATTAAGACATCAAATGAGTATTATTACGAAAGAGGTTTGACCTCGTTACAAATTTAGGAAAACTTTTTTTATTTCTTTAGCGGTGCCATTGGCGTTAAGGATGTAAATACGGGTAAAAACCCGTATTTACATCCTTAACGCCAATGACAAACAAGAACAATCTTGTTCAAACAGTAACAGTAACAGTAGTAGTAGTTTGTTGTTGATCTTGTTCTTGTTCAATCGCTAAGAACAATCTTGTTTATCTCAGCTTTGAAACATTAAAAACCGCAGCTACATTGGTCCATTCGTTTGAAAGTTACGCTGTTCACCCCCCTTTCTCAACCCCCCGCCCCCCATATAGCTAAGAACCATTTCGATCACGTCAGTTTTTAAACATAAAAAACCTCATCAAAATCAGTCCATTCGTTTGGGTGCTACGATCCTCCCCCTCCCCCCCACACCCTTCTTCCCTTTCCTCACCCTCTTCCCCATTATAGCTAAGAACCATCTAGTTTACCTCAGTTTTCAAACATAAAAACCGCAGCTAAATGGGTCTATTCGTCCGAAAGCTACGATTTGCAAGCCCCCCCCCCCCCCTCCCCTCCCTCCATCTCCCCATCAGCTTTTTAACATCTCGTTTACACCAGGTTTCAAACATAAAAAACCACAGCTAAATCGGTCCATTCGTTTGGAAGCTACGTTTTTCACCCCTCTTTTTTCACCTCCCTCCTACCCTTCCCCATATATCTAAGAACCATCTTGATCACAATAGCTATCAAACAGAAAAAGCCGCATCAAAATCGGTCCATTCGTTTGGGAGCTACGATGCCACAGGCAAACACACACACACCCAGTGACTCATACACACCCTCGCACACACGCACACACCCTCGCACACACACACACACACACACACACATACACACACACACGCACACGCACACGCACACACACACAGTGATACATTCCCTAAACTTATAACACCCGTCTCTTTGTTCGGGGGTTAATAAATCACAACTGTCACGCATCCATATCAATTTTAATAATTGCAGCTGTGAATCCAAGTATCTCTTCCAACGGAACACAAACTCGCGTAATGAATCTCATTTAGCGCAGTTTCTTTCATCAGTAACTATGCCTTCCGGCTGCGCGGGCGAGATAGGTATTCCGCCCCGTTTATTCTCACGAGAGCAACTTGATTCCTTCATGTAAGCAGGGTTATAACATAAAATGCAGTCTTTATGCAAATTCTCGAAGAATGCATTACTTATATTGAAGCACGAGTTCTCGTATTATAAGGAAGAGTTCCTCAATTTGACTGTTTTTATGTTCTCATCTCTTAAACGATTTGGTCGATTATTTAATTTTATTGAATAGGGTAGACCTGTAGCCTGTAGCTAGACCTCCAGTGTGGTCCCATATAAACTTCATCAAAATTGGTTTAGTAATTCCATTTAAAGTCTAAATGGCAATCTATCTATACTTATAATAAAGCACCAAAAATTCTATACAAAGTAGACAATAAATAAAATGGTCTATGGCACTTAAAATAAGCTAGTGAACAAGTTTTTTTTAATCGGTTCTTTCTGTCTGTTCGAACATTACGTAAAAACTACTCGACCAATTGCAATGCAGTTTTCACTGTTGGATAGCTTAGGTTTTGACTTAAAATCCGGTATATTTTGTATGATGTGCAGAAGCCGAACAATCGACACAAACTATTTGACAGCTGAACAAAGAGTAAATGTAGTATTTATATTGTATTTTGTAGATACTTTTGGCCTGAAATAACACATAGGCTACTTTTAACCCAGCGAAATTACCACTCGAGTAAAACCGCCAGGCCCAGCTAGTATTTAAATAATTTAAATCAATAATAATAGTCATGTGAAAATAATTGGTAACATAATGATGTCTACTTGCTATGACAGAAATTCTGTTTCATGCTAAAATCACCAGAAATCAAGGAGAGAACCTACGAGAACAAATTACTCTTGCAGCAAGTGTAATTTGGTCTCAAGCCAAGCAAAAGTACGAGAAATGCCACTTAATATTACGAATAGGTAAGACACACAGTTTGGCATGCTACCAGAATCCTAACAACCTTAATTTGGACATCCATGTCTTCATAATTACCATTTATGGTACAGGTTTGTTTTGACACTACCTGTGTGTTATGAGAATGGTGCGTGGTTCATTGTCCATTCAATTTCTCACATTACAGTTTCACGGATTTCCTGAATGAATTTTATAATTTCAGGTTTACAATGTGATTAATTTGAATTAACTGACTACACATAAAGTAATTAAATCAGCAATGGTAGCTGAGTGGTATAATAGAGCCAGTTAGTCCAACTATACCGGGTTTGATCCTTGGCTCCACACTAATAACTATTCTAAGTCATGTGCGATTTTCCATCTCTCCTTGCTTTGGAGGGCATTTTAAGCTGTCGGTCCAGGTTGTTATTGATTATTAGCAGTCGTTATGCTATATCAGAGGTCATCTGGCGGCCTGACAAACTCTGACACCAGAGGCCAGCTCTTCCTTAAATGACAAGCAAAGCTATCAATAAAATTACAATGTAGGTACTGTGATAGAGGCTGCTGGTGGTTGGTGAATAAAATAATGGACTTTATTATATAGGTGTGTTATACTTATTAAACAAAATATGTACAATCGTTAATATTATAATATGTGAGAACAGTACGAAAGGGAAGCGCAGGGGCAAGTGTGCGCGGGCTTAATTTTTAGGAATGATAGGTGCTTTTGGCCTCACCGGCCTCTACAGCTTCACCGGACGAGGTGTGCGCGGGCGGCGCCGAAGCCCTATATATAAGAGCGCCGGTGCCGGCGTGTTGTGGCTGGTTATCCCCTCTCATCCCCGCACTGGAGAGTAGCCGAGCTGATGCTTAGACAGGTACCTCGTGACTGACTCTTGCTCGTGTTCGAGACTTTTTCGACTTTTTCGATCAGAGAGAATACCAACATCCAGTGCGTTTTATTTACTTTGAATCCGGTAGCAATAATCGATTTTTCAAAGATACATAAATGCAGTTTTAATACGTTTGAAAATCTATATATGAGTTTCTAAAAACACATCTACATATACATTTTACGATTATCATAGCTGCCATAGAGATCCCTGTTAACAATAACAAACAAAAAAAAGTGACTCCCCATTATACTCGTAGCTAAGAACCATCTCGACCAAACCAGCTTCCAAACAAAAAAACCGCATCAAAATCGGTCCATTCGTTTGGGAGCTACGATCCTGACCGCTCCTCATTAAAACTAAGAACCATCTCGATCACATCAGCTTTAAAACAGAAAATACCGCATCTAAAGCGGTACATTGGTTTGGGAGTTACGATGCCTACGATCCTCAAACCCCTCTCCCTATTATAGCTAAAACAATCTCGATCACATTAGCTTCCAAAAATAAAAAAAACGCATCAAAATCGGTCCATTCGTTTGGGAGCTACGATCCTGACCTCCCCCCATTAAAGCTAAGAACCATCTCGATCACATCAGCTTTAAAACAGAAAATACTGCATCTTAACCGGTACATTGGTTTGGGAGCTACGATGCCTACGATCCTCAAACCCCTCTCCCTATTATAGCTAAAATCCATATCGATCATATTAGCTTTCAAACAGAAAAAACGCAAACGCATCAAAATTGGTCCATTCGTTTGGAAGATACGATACCGACTAATTATAGCTAAGAATCATTTGGATCACATCAGCTATAAAACAGAAAATAGCGCATCTTAACCGATGATCCTCACACCTCTCCCTATTATAGCTAAGAACTATCTCGATCACAATCTTAGCTTTCAAACAGAAAAAAACGCATCAAAATCGGTCCATTCGATGCTACAGACAGACGCACACAAACATGCACACACTGAACCTATAACTCCCCTCATTTATCGCACTTGGGGCTTAAAAAACTGACCTGTACACTTAGTATGATTATGACACATAAAATATGTATACTATGATTTCAAATTGACCACAACTCATAGCTGAATTGGTCCACGTGAGTTCCGTGTTAGATTTTTTTTCAAGACTGTTTAATCATAACCTCTCGTTAGAGATTACTATGCCCCTTGGTCAAAAAGTTGCTTTATGAACAAGCAGGAGATCCGAACATACGAAATTCTCTGAGTTCGTCACAATGACGGATCTCTTATGATGGAGGTCATGTGGACAGACGAGAATGCCGGAGGTTGACGGTCCGTTAACGACCGACTGATGTAAAGACGGACGCAGCATGCAAACAACCTGACAGATCGATTTCTAGAAGGCGTAAACAAAACCCTCACCAATATATAAAAGTGGAACGTTGTCTGAATGTTTGTTCGGGGAGCTTTCACGCGATAACGGCTGGACGGATTTTGACGAAATTTGGAATGGAGATAGCTTATACCTTGGAATAAGACATAGGATACTGGGCGTTAGTGCTATGCTTTTGCATGGTTTTTAATATCCTTATAGGATGCTTTTCTTCACGATAAACTATAGTCCACGCGAACAACGTCACGCGCTAAAGCTAGTCATATATATAAATCACAGGAACTGCTAGCAGCTGTTGCAACTTGTAACAATTGTTTATTAAGTAGTTTCCGTAGATAATTATTATTGTGGTGTGAAGACCTGTCAGATTATCTAGATAAGACGCCAGGAGTCAACAGCGTATAAATGGTAGTCTAGTATAGTTTGAAGACGATGATATTAATAACCTATTGCAAATAATACTTGTTTACTTACTGTCAAAGCTTAGGATTCACCAACAATGCAGTTTACTTGATGAACCCTAACTATGTCAGTGGACGAGCCCTCATAAACCGTGCGTGTTCGTAATGTCATGTTTACCTGGAGTGCCTATCTATCTACAATGTCCTGTTCTGTGACGCATAGTTTCCCTGGAGGAAGTAAACACATTAGCGTGCTATGGGGCCACGCAGCGGCCGTTCTCGGAACCCTATTGTGTGTCAGTCCGATCGACATTTGTGATCAACTCTGCCAACATGTTGATTGTTTATTCGTGTCGACGCCGCGGCGCCCTTTTACGCGTTCTTCAAATAGCTTGTAAACCGGCTTGCTGCTTGACAGAATAGAAATTGGAAGCTAGATTGTGGGTTGCGTTGGAATACAAATTGGAAATGACTCGTGAAATGTACCTATTTAAAAATATACGTACTTATTTATAGAGTAATTAGTGCGAATTACTTTGGGAAAGATTGACTTGCATTTTAATTGGTGCTGTGAAAAATTGTGCATATTAAAAGAAACGCGCCCAATTTATGCCGCTGTACGTCTACGAGCTACGAGCGCCGAAACAAACACTCGTCCCATAGCAATATTCAGGGCAACTACGTTCGTGTAGTACCTGCAATTGTGAAACGAGCGGTACCTACCACTTTTTCGCGAGTGAAGCGAAGTTGTCCGCACTCAACAGCGGCCGGCGCGGCCAGTGTTTGCTGAAAGGCGCGCGCTTGAATAGCGGCCCAGCCCTCGCGTCGACCGCCCGCTATTTGCAGAATAATGCAGGCTTGATGTGCGCACGCCGCCGCCGGGAAAGCGTGGAGGGAAAACGCGCGAAGTCGGCAGTCTCGGCCCGCGAGCGCGACAAGCCGCGCGCGGCGCGTCGAAGCACGCACGCGACGCCTGCGCCCTGGCGCTCGTCGACACGCGCCGCGCTCGTCGCGGCGTCACGTTTTCCGAATCGACCGCAGACTCGGACGGCAACACTGCCGCCGTGACAGAGATTCAGTGTCAAAAGGTTGGTGACCCGCCTGTAGTGCAACCAAAAACCCACCTAAAACTAAAGCACCTACGGGCTACTTCACCACCCCCAGATCTGATGACTTCAGTCAGGAAACGGGTGCATTTGTAATTTCCTCGTGCGCTGCAAATGTCAAACGTACTCGATTAGCGGAGGAACGTAGTTATGATATTGGAACGGTTTCCCCATTTCTCACTTCCGTGGTTTACTATTTTCCGACGAACTATTTGGAAACATGGCGAATAGTTTTGAAAAAGCTATAGATTAAGTAAGAATGAGGAAGCATACTCAAATGTCAATCAATGAAAACATAATATACTTATTACGATGCAACCTTTCAATCAAACTGTCTACCACCACAACAATAGGACTTGTAATCAACAGGTTTGTCTTTTTATGGTTTCCCATTATACTATAGAATGTTATTATAGAATACCATGATAATATTAATGTTCAGCGTGTAGCATCCAAGGTATCTAAATAAAACCAGGCACCTTGTAACAAAACCCATCGCAGAAGGTCACACACAGCCTCTCGTTATCACCCGCAAGAGCTTTTACAAATAGGTCAAGGCCTTCCAACTTTTTATGACGAAGCTACCTTTGAATTTTCATGGATATGTACCTTCCTATCTTATTAAAGTAGAGAATTTATAATGATTACTGACAGTAAAGCTTAAATTCATTGGAGAAATTAGTGACCCAAATGCAACGTCTTAAAACTGAAATTAGATGCTGTAATGAGTACTGTGAATGCTATTATAAACTGGGCCGGCCAAATTATGCCAAGGGATATGTCATGCCCCAGAAATAATACGCATTCAGAACTAGGAGAGCATACGAGAGTATGAGAGTATCAACAGTTCGATGATGTCATCCTGTACAATGACATCAACACTTTCTTGATACATTTCGATGGTTTTAGAATAACAATTAATTATACTGCGAAGGATATAAATATCCCTTCTTGAAACAAGGTAGTTAAATTTTAATCATTAAATATTTTAGTTTTCTGCGTAAAGTATTTGTTTCTAGGAAAATTTGAATTACCTAGTAAGAACAAATAAGTTTTCTAAACGAGGTTATAAATAAAACTAATTAGGTGTCTATGCAAAAATAACGTTATCTAGGGTTGTAAGCTCGCTTTAAAGTTTTGTTAAACATAATAGTGGATAACCTGTACTGACATAGATTCCTAAAAGTTAGGAATCTTATGATTCCTTCGATAAAGTGTGGTCTAGGCAAGGACAATCATTGCACAATACTCCTTGCATTCTTGCATGTCGTATGAGGTACATATTGCTAGCCTCTGGTGTCAGAGTTAGTCAGACCGACCGAGGACCTCGTAACTTAGCATGACGAACTTAACATCATCAGCATCATTATGAGCCCGTATCAGTCTATTGGTGGACATAGGCCTCTTCCAAAGCACGCCACTGAGCCCGATCTTCGGCTCTTCATTTTCAACGGCTGCAAGCCATCTTGCGTAAGTCGTCGCTCCTATCTAGCCGAAGGCCTACATTACGTTTGCCTAGTCGCGGTCTTCACTTATGCTCATGGGCACGACGACTGCTATTAATTAATAACAACCGAGACCAACAGCTTAACATATTATGCCCTCCGAAGCACATAGAAATCAGAAAATAAATTATAAAAATATATTAGTGTGAAGCAGAGGATCGAACCCATTATCGTTGGATACTAACGCGCACTAGTATTTACCGCTTGGACCACATAGAGACATAGTACACCGCTCGAGCCACTCATTAGATATACAAACAAAAAAATACATGAAAATTTCACACAGTTCAAACAAAGAAATAGTTTGAGAGAAAACAGCAACTTAACTGTTAATAAAACAATGTTGCCAACAAGCTATGCGTTATTAAAATATTTTGATTAAAGAAAGCACTGAGATATCTTTGTAATGCGTAATAAATTGTTAAGAAAATTTTCTCTACATTCTTGTGTAACAACTAGATCTGGCCAGCTTCTCCAGTCGAAAACAGCTTCCATGGCGTAGTTGGTGAAAAGCCGAGTGAGAAGTGTGTTGTGGGTTCAGTTCCCGCGCAGGGCTGGAATACTAGTCAAGATCGACGAAACTATGATCGGGAAGCGTTACAAAATACTGGTTCTACTGATATTTTGTATTGTACCGTACAAGATGGCAAATGCCTTTATTAAAAAAAACTACCTACTACAAAATACAACTACCACAATATGAAACAGTTTATAATATGCCATTACTAGCTTAAAGTTAGCCCAAGTGTTCTAGCCCACTAGTTGTCAGCGTAATAAATAATAGGACACACCCAACATGCATGTGGCATTGCCCCTTTGAATTGCTACAGTTGTTCAATAAGCCAAATAAGTTAAAGTATTTTGGTCAGACGTCTGATTCATCATCAGCATTGTCCACTGCTGGACGTAGGCCTTTGCTCGGCCTTCAACTCTCCACATCCATTTTCTACCAGCCGCTTTTCTCATGTCGTCTACCTCACTCTACCTGGCCTCAGGGCACGTTTGCCAAAACGTGCTCTCCTCTCGAAAACTCGTCTACCCCAACGGTTATCGGTTCTTCGGGAAATTTAGCCAGCCACTACCACTTTATAGCTTGCTTATCCTTTGAGCTATGTCGGTTACCTTGGTATACGACAGATTGATTGACAGACGTCTGATTGTTTTTTGAAAATACCCTCCCGGTCCCAATATCACAACATCGAATGGCTTTACCACTACTGAGGTCAGCGTTCTTTCGCCGCTTGAGATACTCGGCCGCAGTAACCGCGGATCAAAACATATTCTATTCATTAGCTTTCCTGAATAGAGATATCTCCATAAAATCAGTTTCCAAAACCGTAAATATGTTCTCTTTTTAACCCTCGTAAAAGAAAAAATAAAGTTATTAATAAAATAGCAACTGGATGCCATGAAAGTGGATCCAACCCCCGACAAAAGGTTAGACTGCGAACCTATTCAGAATTTCATTATTAAACTCTACGTCTGCGTGCTACAGAATGCTCATTCACTTCTTTATTTGAACTCTACGACTCGTTTATATGGTTCAAATTTGTTTAGCTTGTTTTTTGAAAAGAAGATCAACAGGCAAATGAGGGATGGAGGTGAAAAGCCGAAAATCTATACGTTTTTCACACTTTTTTCATTTGATCCACTGAAATGCTTTCATGAGGTTTAATATATATCTGCTAACAGCTATCACCTATATCACTATATATGTACTGTGGTTCAGCGCTGAAACGGCTGAAGGGATTTGGATGTTTGGTATTTTTAGGTCATGGAACAACACATAGGATACTTTTCATCATCATCATCATCAATCACGCAGGTAAACCGCGAGGGGGGGGGGGGGCGTAGCTAATATTGTATAATTTTAAATATGGTTTTCTATTTCGGAGTCTTATGCCGGGTCCAGATCAAGAGAACGAGTGCGAACGAAGGCTACCGAGCGAAAGCGAACAAGTCAATGTGGACGACTTAACGAAAGCGAGCAAGAGCCAGCGTAGGCCTTCGTTCGTATTTGGCCGTGCTCCGCCGCGTGTACATCAAAGGAAATTATAGCGAGCGAGCGCACGCGGTGTGTACGAACGGGCGAATGCTCATTCTGCAGCGACCGTTGCACGGAACGGACTCACGCATACATTTTTAGGAAGGTTCATTCTTGACGTTTAGTAAGTACGGAATGGTCGAATGAAAATCTTCTGAGGCTCATAGAGCTTTATAGGCAAAAACCTCGGCTATGGGATTCGAAATATAATAGCAATAATAATAAATACTTATCAGGGGCAGCTTCACGAAGTTTTTGTAATTTCCCCATACGGAGCAAAAAAACTCCCCAAAAAGATACTATTACAGCAGTTTTCCCCAAATATTTTGAAAATACATATTCCTTATTTGGGTAATTATCATAAAGGTAAATAAAGTGTGATTTGTAAATAAATAAAAAAATAGTTGAAAATTTAGATGTTTTTTTTTTGGTGCGCCTCTTATATCTTAATTGTATTAGGCATAAATATAACGTTAATTGAATTGAAAATAAATTACAAAATTAAAATATTTTAAATGTCACGGTCCGTGTAATGTGACATTATCGTTTTCTAACAAAAGTACAATTAAATAAAGAAACGAATCTTTAGCTGTTCAATGTTTAAATTCACTAAAAAACATAGTTTTAGGCAGCCATCTTGTCTCAGCCCAGTTTTCGTACGCTAATGCAAGGATCTGTGGAGCTACATTTATTAAAAGTAATTTGTTAACAAAATAAGCATAACGTGTCACGACTGTGAATATTCTGGCAAGGGTATGTAAACCTCTAACTTAAATTCCCTTTAACATGAGTTGCGTATTGTAGTACAGTTTCTTCCGAAATTACATTAATCGCATGGTGTTTATTTTTAGTTATAGAATGGCGGTAACAACGTCAAAATGTCACTTCCATAGTTGTCACATCCGTAATTTCACAATGACTACGGTTGTGACATTTTTCATACTTTTGGGTTTTGGTTTGTGTAAGTAATGGTCAGATCCGTAGTCGAGATGTCACATCTGTATTAAAATAATTAGTTATCTCTTTTTTAAGGACGTCCAGTTTCTAAACAAAACACAAAAATGTTTTTATGTTATTTTGATTAATAAATTTTTGATAATGTCCCATTTAACGAACTATTTATTAACATTTACATTGAAATAAAACACCATTACCACCCTAGCAACAACGCGCAACATTACATCATTTTAAAATGATTTCTGACAGCTTTAACATTTTCACCAGTTCCTCGGAATTGGACTTGAAATTAGGTGCAATGCGAAAAAGTCACAGTCGGAGTGGCGTTTGTGTAGAAAGTGTCAGTAGGGGTAAGTATTGTTATTTCATTCACGCTACAGTCTGCTTATGTCTATATCTGATGCACACGAAGCACGACAGTGGCAATGTATCTGTGTTTGCCTGTAGTAGTATCTAGTCCAGCTTTTGTTTATTTGGTTCTAAAACGTGCCGTATGCCCTTTAACTAGATCTATGTCATAGTGATTTAGTCTTTTGGTTTCCCCAAAGATTACCCAAACATATCAATTTTCCCTAAAATGAGGAAAAAATCCCCCGATCTGGACACCCTAATTCGCCGTGGTTCGCCGATTGTCGCCGGGTTCACACGCGTTCACTTAGTGTGGACACTACGATGAAACCGAGCGAGCGTGCGGTACTATTCAGCGAATCCCATCCCGTTTGCCTTCGCTGGCTCTCGTTCACTTGGTGTGGACCCGGCATTAGAGCTACATCTATACTTATAATAAAGCAGTATGAACGAAAAAGTCTGTAAAAAGAAGATTATAAAAAAAATGTTCTATGGTAGTTAAAATGAACTACTGAATAAGAATATAAAACAAAAAAAATACGTGTTTGTCTGTATGTTTGATCGCGCATCACGTAAAACTACTGGACCGATTGCGATGCTGTTTTCACTGTTGTATAGCTTAGGGTTTGACTTAAAAACTGGGGTAGTTGGTATCTAAATCCGATGATTAGATGCCGAACAATCGATAAAAACTTTGTGACGGCCGAAGAAATTTTGATCAAGTATTGGCATATTGGTATTTTAGGTCTTGGAATAGTACTTTTAACCTAGAGCAATGACCACGCGTGCAAAATCGCGGGTACAGCTAATATTTATATAAAAGGTTATTAACTAGACTAAACATAAATAAAGTAAACTTAAAGAAAAAGTAACAAAATTCCAAATTGAATAAAATAGTCTTAATGTGGGAAACAGTTAAGGAAGTCTGTGCCGTTGATTTGGTTAGATTTAAGAAAATTGGGCACCGACTTCCTTAACTGTTTCCCACATAAGATTATTTTATTCCTTTTGAAGTCGGTTTTTACTTTTTTGAAGTTTATTTAATTTCTCTATTTTGAGTGGCGTGAACAATAAATACATGACCATGCGATTACAGCAATCGCAAGTGATTTGCTGTTATCCATTGAGGAGCTCCTTTGTATCTCCGACGGTTTTCATCAGATCTTCGCCAAATTGTATATATGGGACCATACCTAAAGCATATTCAACAATAAAAAAAAAAACTTCGGAGTCTTCACATTTGATGGAGATATCGCGTCATAAAGTGGGTGAAAGTCAATAAACTTAAGTCATCCCCTAATTTTCCACCCTTAAAGGTGGAATATTTTCATGAAATTTAAACTGGACTACCCCTGAGGCATACCCTATCCATTAAATGAATATATTTTGAAATCGATCCACAATTGTCGGAGATATCGCGTAACATACATACAAAAAAAAAACATTCGGGTCGAATTGAGAACCTCCTCTTGAAGTTGTTAGAAATATAAAAATAAGGAAAAACCTTTAGAGTTCTTTGATTTATATCCTTCAGTTAGTATTTTCAGATTGCTATCAATTTTGTGCAGGTCTCGGTTTGAATATAATGATATGGGTTATGTTTCGGGTTTGGGGGATTAAAAATGATATTAATAATAATTATCTACAAAATGCAAACATTCGCACCACAATAAACAAACACAAAATAATATAATAATAATAATATGTTATAGTTAGACATAACTACATAACAAGTGCGTGTATAACAAGTGCGTGTGTTCAAGTCAAGAGTGAATAGGTATCAACTAGGCAAGCGTGCTACACCTTCGACCACATCATCGCTTTCCATCAGGTGAGATCGTGGTGGTCAAACGATTGCCTAGTCCGTAATAAAAAAATAAAAAAAAAAACTTTTCGTCCTCATGGTAAATCAATTATTATGGGTTCTGAGCAGGCACAATAAAGCTTTTACGACGTTTTGCCATATTGTGTAGCTTGCACCTTCTTAATATTACTTCACCATAGTTAACTATCACTACTGTACAGCTGAGATCACACACATCACAGGGTATATAAAAAACTTTCTTTGAAGTAGCATAGCTTAACTAAAGGAGAAATCTCCTGATCTTACCATGCCTATTAACTTTCTTACAGCTGTTTTTTAAGGCTATAAAACTGTCCCTTTGATACCTTTCCACGCCTAAAAGCACGAGGAAATTCAGTTCACTGTTAAAAGTTGTTAACTGAATTGATATTGGACAGTTTCATTTTACGATTTCCTGTTGTGGGTATCTACTTAGAGTAAGTATATCTTATTATAAGTTTATATTACATATATAACTGTGAAAGTTACTGTTCTACTGATATGCGCAAGCGCTTGCGGTTTCTCGTTTTCCTGGGATAAAATTAGAGAAGACGTGGTTGAACAGGTGGGCATCGATATTAGACTCAATAGGGTTTCATGACAGTCAGAAATAAACAAACTGCATGGAAATTATACCATACAAGATAGAATTGCCCTCCTGGGCCTGCAGTCTCGACATAGATAGTGATTGCTATACTACCGAAATTGGTACATAAACCGATGACAATCGTAAGTTTTGACAGGAAATATCAAAAGCTATCGACTGTCATCGTTATCTGTACTGACATTGATCATCATTGATATAGGTAGAGACTACCAAATATCATTGTAATCGAACTCTGCGACCGATTTCGGTTGTAAAGAAGTCTATATCTATGTCCAGACTGCAGGCCCTGGGCTTGCAGTCTCGATATAGATATTGATTAATTTCGAAACGAAATCGGTCGCAAAGTCCTAAGGAACTGATATTTGCTAGTTTCTCTATAAATGTTAATCTATAGCTTCTGACAGTAACTGTCAAAGTTTACGATTGTCGCCGGTATCTGTACTGTTGAGGCCGATTTCTTGATGCAAACAGTAGGTTTAAAACTGAAATTACAACACGTCATAATTCACCTCAAAAATACATTAGGTGACCTAACAGTAGCAATGTACGTCCTTAAATATCCCGCTAGGCCCAATAATTGCAAGATCCCCGCATCATTGGCAAAATTGTGGCAACTCCGCAGAAACCATAAATAAAATATTGTTATTGCAACTAATTTCGGTTGTTTGGGCTATAATAATTTGGACTACTATGGAGTCGCATAAAATATAATCTAAATACTATACTGTGACAGTAGGTAAGGGTACGGCGGAGTGGCCCTTGGGCCACCCGTAAGCCGCGAACATGTTTGTTTTACATAGATAGAACCGTCAAATAATTTAGTATAAAGTTATTTCACTCACGGTGAATAATTATATTTTATGCTACTAAATAATGTGTTTGTTTATCGTTATGCTAACTATAGATATGGTAAACTCGATTATGCCTAAACATTTATGCGTAATTATTACTATGCTTGCACATTATTAGGATAAGTAAAATTATGCCACACTAAATTATGACATTATATTTTATGCGTATCGATAGAGAACCCATCCACATCCTTACCTGCGTCCTTCATCTATGCTAAGTATCCATACCAATATATAAAAGTGAAAGATTGTCTGTTTGTTTGTTTGTTTGTTTGGGGAGCTTTCACGCGATGACGGCAGAACGGATTTTGATAAAATTTAGAATGGAGATAGCTTATATCCTGGATTAAAACATGTGATACTTTTTATCCCGGAAAATTGTAGGTTTCCACGGGAAAACTGGAAAAATTTTGATTATTCACTGTAAGGAAAGGTTGCCATTACAGAATGGTCTATGGTTGCCATGGAGACGACACCAGAAGTCAGTCAAAAACATCAAGAGCATTGGTGCTACTTTTGAATTAGTTTTTATATCCCAGAAGAAAATAGGATGTTTTCTTTCGCGATAAACTGTAGTCCGCGGACGAAGTCGCGGGCGGAAAACTAGTTTTTTATAATAATATAACTCTCTCTACGGTATAACCTAACCTCTCTCTCTCTTAATTTGAGAGAAGGTGGCGTTATTATGATTAAGATTAACAGTATTATTCCAAGCCATGTTTTTTTTTGTCCGTCATCCGCAGTTTATCTTTCAAAATAGAGTGATCCTATTAATTTACGGACTATCATTAGACGGTGGTAACAGTATAAACGGCCAGGAAGCCGGGAACGGATCGTAAACAAACAGTCTGACGGACGCTCCAGGGCTGGAAAATGATGCAGGGAATGTAGGACGTGATGTTTCCGGTCTTATTTTTAATTTCTTCACGATATGACGCGTTGAACGGAGCAGTTATGATGTTTTTTGTTTATAAAGCGAAGCGGACTTGACCGATTTATTGCTTTTAGCTAGTGGTCGTTTTTCCATTGGCTGCCTCCGGACGTCACGGCAGCCACCTCGCCTGAAGGCATAACTATAATAGCTGCGTATGAAAACATAATATGGTGCGATGTTTCACTAGCCATTGCCTGCCTATCAAGCTTCCCACAGCAGATATAAAATATCAATCGGCGAAGTAATTTTTAGGGGATCTCAGAATTATCGTGTCAGCTGCTTCTCAACAATTATTACGTAGGATTATTATTATTCTGTGCTACACTGTTCAAAAATCTAGATTCGTGCCCAATGAAAAATCCAATCGCTTCGTGCTGTGACCAAGCCTTTACCACTTACCTACCTATGCCCGGCTAGTGGAAAAGCGCCCAATAGAACAAATATCTTATTTCTTGTAATTTTCTTTCAACCCTTAACTGTATTGGTGTAAAGTAGTCACACTTCTATAGTCGTGGGTCCACGGGACCCACATATTTTTTATTTAAAATAAAACAAAAACAAACCTCAGTTTTACACTTTTTTTATTAAACTTTACATTGGTTCATTTACAATCGTAGTATAAAACAAAATCAACAACAGAAATTTTTATTCTTCCCTAAAATGGCACTTCTTTTAATCAGTCGTTATTTACTTTCGAAAAACACGCATTCGAAAATAACTATTATAAAATAAAAAACATAATAAAAAACTAAAAGTAAGTTTTTTCATAAAAAACTATACGTTTTTAAAAGAGTGAAAACAAAAACTAAAAAATATAATTATACAAAAAAAATGACATCATTAACTGATGACCCAAGCTGACATGATTCCAATAGGTACTCCCCTTAGAAAAATATTTTATTTTTATTGTGCTGTATGAACGTACCTAGAGAGGTAGGGAGGCGCTGGGACACACCGTGTTTTTTACACGCGTTCAAAGATTGAACATGGGACCACTGGACCCACGACTACAGTTAAGGATTAATTGAACATCTTTCTTTAGTAATCAAGTCTGCTTTTAATTCTTCCCATCGGAATTCAGCAGACATAGTAACATAGTAAGTCCGATGGGTACTGATGATCCTTTTGAATTTGAACGCTATTATCAGCACGATCGAACTTTCAATTATTTTATGTCTTTCGTCATTCTAGCTCACAACTAAAATTTGAGTAAATCTTATCTATAAAACAGTAACGTGACATACCCAATTACACATTGACTGACAGATAATACTAGAGTACTATTATTTATTCTGTGACAACGCGCAGCGTAAGCCGGTAGTCCTAGAGATTTGAAATTGGGAGGGAACATTCCTTGAGTACCCTGGAATGTTCCCTCCCAACTGAGGAGGGACTTTTTGAAATTCCATTCCGGGGGTGATTAGATGTAGAAAATTTTCTACAACCGTTATATATTTTTATTTTAATTAATTGACCGACAAATTCTGAAAATTTAATATTATCCTACAAGTTGAGGCAAGATGGAGGAAATTAGTATCATACTAGGTGTTCCACGCGTTTTCACCCGCGTAGCCTATGTCCAAGGGCGGATACATTTATTTATAGAGATATCTATATCATAAAATTTCAGGACAAAATGGGAAAGTTTGAGTTATTTCTATCTATTAAAATGAAACTCAGATTAGTACAAAGTTTTTTTTTTATTACTGACTAGGCAATCGTTTGACCACGATCTCACCTGATGGAAAGCGATGATGTGGTCGAAGGTGTAGCACGCTTGCCTAGAAGATACCTATTCACTCTTGACTTGAACATAACCACACCACACACACCACACACCATTGTATTTGGTGTAATATCAAAATCGCGAACGCAGCGAGTGCGAAATTTTTGAATTATTAGTGTTATACACTTGAATGATTTAAATATCATTACACAACATATAAAAATATGGTTTGTAATGACTTGATTTAAACTTAGAGTAGAGATTTTAGAACATTGAGCTATATCTAACAATGTAGTATAGGAAAAAACAAATCAAACAATATATGAAAAAACTAAAATAAATACGAGCGAAGCAAGCGCAGAAATATTGAGCTTTTTCGATCGGTGTAGAAATTAAATAATATTTTCAAATAAAATAAACATTTAAATTATCAAAGACCGCGAGAGAAGCGAGATCAAAAATATTGATCTGTTGCTGTACACAATTCTAATAAAATAATTGAAACACAATTCAAAATCACATAAACTTATACATTGATATGATCAAAATACACTTGGGCGGCGAACTCGAAAGTTCCGAGCTATTCATGTTAATATAGTTTTATGAACAAAACATAACACCAAATAACATGAAAATAATGACAAAGAACTCCAAAACCGAGCGAAATAAGAGCGAAAATTTTGAATACTTCTGCCGGTTAAATAGTTCTAAAAACATAACTCCAAATAATATTCAAATATGAATTGACAAGAACAAAACACGCAAACGCAGCGTGCATGCCTACTATTGCGATATTTCTTTCAGTGTAGAAATTGAATAATTCTAAATCATACGAAATTAACCGATTTACGCCAGGTACGTAAAAATAGTACTATGGTGTAGTAGTATAGTGATTTGGAAGATATCTAGAAAATTTTAAGATATCTTCCAAATCATATGAAAATAAGTATAAATTATATTAAAAAATAAGAAGCTTTTACGGGTTTTTTTTGTTGGTTTATAACTTTTACGTTTTTGTTTGTTTTTTCTTTTCTTTTGCTCGTTTCCTTTGTTTTTCTGTTTTTTTTTTCTTTTTGGCTTTTTATTTGTTACATTTTTTTTATTGCATTGTCATCTGCTTGTGAGCTACTCTGAAAGTTTCAGCCAGATAGCTAGTCGGGAAGTGGTCGAAATTTGAATTGAAAGATAGATATATAGATACAAGTGAAGTTAAATAAAATCTTTTAAAATAACGAATTAACTTAACTGCAAATTTTTCAAAGGACCGCGACCGAAGCTAGGGCTAAAATTGTAAGGTTTTTCTCTAGAAGAAAATTTAACATAATTAAGCCCCTGGCGAGGTTATGAGCACGACGGAAGCGAGCGCAAAAGTTCTTGGCAATTTCATAGTTTATTATTTGTTGTATGCCGACAAACTCTTACACCTTAACAACAGCCAGTCGGGACCGACAACTTAACGTGCCCTTCAGACGGCACGATAAGTTGTCGGTCCCGGCTGGCCGCATTTCTATAGACTAAAAGTTGTTTGAAATTGAACAAACATGAAACCAGACCATCAAAAGCGCGAGCGCAGCGAGCGCGGAAATTTTTATTTATTTCTATAAGTGCACAAAATAAACATACATAATAAAAAAACATGAAAATAACAAATGAACTAAAAAATAAAGTGATTGACATATGTAGGCCGAGGGGCGGGGGGTCATGGGAGAAACATGACCCTCCCCTCTTGGATCCGCCCTTGTGCAAGGACCTAGTTTAGGTAATTCATAGCACAGATTAGGAACGATGGCATAAGCCAACAGCTTTATTTACGACGTATATACCTACTTCAATAATAGCACTTGTTCTGCTATCCACAAATCAAGGCCTGTTTGGTTCGATCCATCTAACTCAGCATAAATAATATTATTTGCGACGCTCAGCTGTGCCAAATGATGATACGCTGCCAAGGAGAAGCGCAACGATCGACTTCTGCCTGATTGTCTTAGATTCAAATTTAATTTATTGCAATATGAACGGTATTACACCAATTAAAGCATTATAAGGCTATTTAATTAATATTTCATTAAAGAAATGTCTGTAAATAATATTTAATTAATTAAATCTCAATTGATATAAATTACAGTCTATATCTTTATTTATTAATAAAGCAGTAAGTACCAATAAAACCGTACAATAAAGATAATTTAAAAAAAATGGTCTGTGGTACTTAAAATAGGCTATTGAACATTATTTTTTTTAATCTTTACTCTTTGTTCGCGCATCACGTCCAAACTACTTGACCGATTGCGATGCAGTTTTCATTCTTGGATAGCTTAGGGTTTGACATACAAACTGGGGTATTTGTTATCTTAATGCGACGATTAGATGCCGAGCGATCAATAAAAACGATTTGACTGCTGAAATAATTTGTATGAAATGTAGTATAAATTATTGTACTGTGGGTACCATTACACTGCAACATAGGTTACTTTTTACTCGGAGAAATTACCACGCGGGAAAAGCCGCGGGCGCAGATAGTACCTAATAGTTACAAATATTTGTGGGTACTTTCTACCAAATAAATTATAAACTACTAAATAGTAACCACAGAATAACTAATAGTAGAAGAGTATCGTCAAGTGTTGTACTTTCATAAATTGTTTCACACATAGTTGCTTCGCTTCTCAACAGTTATTTTTTATTAATTATTTTTTATTACCACATTTTTATTAAGTCACTTTCTTGTTTGTCTGTCTGTCTGTCATTCCGGGTGCAATGGTTCAACTCAAATTTCGAGCAGTTCCCGATTAGCTATCCGGCTGAAATTTTCAGGGTAGCTCCCAACTCGATGACAACGCAATCTAAAAAGAAATAGAAAAATACATAGTTTTTAGATTAGTTTTTAATCTACATTTCCTTCTTGGTTCCTATTAATTATGTAGGGAAACCAATAATGCTAGCTGTGTCTACCAAATACCACAGAATAAATAATAGTACTTAGTACTAATACTACCTACTTTCACACTGTTAGCATTAGCAGCTCAGTTTAAATTATTTCCGTGCTTTCTATGTATGTGCAAACAATAGAATAATGAACAATTAAGCAGGTTGGAAAGTGGAATTAGCATACCTACTCCTCTCACGCAAATAGTATAAATACTAGGTATTTATAACACTAACTAAAAAATATTTTTACACAATTATTTAATAATTTTCTAGAGGAATAATTTGGATCACGGGCGGGATTCGAACCAGCATATATCCATGCCTCTGCGCGGTACATGCCTCTACCAACAGTTACTGTTAACAGTTATTTAGGTGAAATATTTCATCATCATCATCATCATTTCAGCCTTTCGAAGTCCACTGCTGAACATAGACCTCCCCCAAAGAGCGCCATGACGACCGATCTTGTGCCACCTCCATCCATCGACTTCCTGCAATGGCTACAATGTGGTCGGTTCATCGTGTGTGGGGTCTTACACTTCGCTTGCTTGTGAAATATTTATTTTTTGCCAAAACATTTTTGATTAAAACTTATTTGTATTCAGTAAACTAGATTTTGGAAAATAGCTTTTAAAATTGTCTATGTGAATTAAATAAAAATAATACTTACCATCCGGCTTGGTGTTGCTAAAATAAAAAACTAAATATGGATAACAGAGAAATAAACTAAAGGAAAATCTACTACAGAGAAATAATCTACTATAATATTAAATATGCGAAAGTTTTTGTGTGAGTAGGCTTGTAACGTCTTAACAATGAAACGGCTGCACGGATTTTGATGAAATTCAGAATGGAGATAGCTCACGACTTGGAATAACACATAGGATACTTTCATCATCATCATCCACGCGGGTAAAACCGCTGGGCGCTGCTAGTTTATAAATGTGTCTGCTAATTTGCAAGCGAAAAACCACTAAGTAGGTTACACGTGACTCGGTGAAAAGTAATTGCAGGCCTCGTACTTTAGAAGGCATCGCCTGCTGTTCTGCCTTCTACTCGTACCTACTTGACCTGCAGTTGCTACTTTTCCAGCACTTAAAAGTAACGAAGGTACTTATTTGCTTCTACAAAATACAGCATATTTTCTCAACAACTTTGTTCCGTTTTCAAATATTTGCAAACACGAGCTTAGTTCTCCTCAATGACAATAAAATCCGAATCATTTCGACATCTTAAATGCGTAGAAACATAGTTTATTATAAATGATTGTCATTGAGTTAATAGCTACCTCTAATTTTCTCTGTAAAGCGTCACTTATGAACATTATCCTCCTATTTGTCCTCGATCCATAAATAAAGGTTTCATTGTGCACCGCAAACGTGAAAAAAAAAACAAGATGTTGGACTGACCACTATGCCAAAATCTTCAAAGCCTTTACAGCTTCTCTTCGCTTTCCATCAGGTGAGATCGTGGTCAAACGATTGCCTAGACCGTGACAAAAAAAAGGAAGAGAAAGCTTCTATTCTTTTTAAACTTTAAATTCAAATACAAATATTTTTATTCATAAAAGTCACAAAGTTATAAAATTATAAATTTACTGATGGTCTCCACACTAGGTCAAGCCTGTCTCGTGGGGAACTTATAACCGTGTTACAAGATTATAATAGTTTTAACTACGACAGAAAATTAATGTGATTTTGAAGTTTATTTCATATAGTTATTCTATGAGGTACATTTTATAGACAAGATTTAACAGAGTGTTTTTATAAACGAACAAAGTTGTGATATTATTATTCTGTTCTGTTTAGTACTTAACATAATCATGACAATCTCTTAAGTAATTTTTCAGTGTCGGCATATGACGTTATTAACAACCAGTTGATTATTTTGTGCTTGGCTTGGTCAACGGTACAGTTTTTTAAGTCTAAATGTTTCGAAACAATTTTGTAGATGTATGGGAGCATAAATTCTGGTAATCTTTTAGCAAATCTTTTGTACTCGTGAAGCTGTTGTAACACCGGCCTGATAGAGATCTCAACCATCGATAGAGATTGTTTTACAACCGAAATCGGTCGCCAAGTATATTGATAGTCTCTACCAAATATCAATGTCAATCATGATCAATGTCAGTACAGATACCGATGACAGTCAATAGCTTTTGACAATAACTGTCAAAGCTAACGATTGTCATCGGTATATGTACCGCCCCGTATCTTCTTTGTAGTTTGTGATGTACCGATTTCGGCTGTAAAGCAATCACTGCAAAAAATTCGTATAAAGCTTGTAAGCTGGGCTTCACTGTAGACCAAAATATTTAATATTTAATCAGCAACCAGGAAATAACGTTAAGTAAACGTTGATTTAAATCGCCCGGCACCACGTGGTATTGCCTACTTGCGAGAAGATAAATCTAATCGAGTTTCAAGCCGGATGCATCACGTACGTGGTTGCTTTAACTCTAACTTAATTGTATTCCTTCGAGCTGTTCAATTAGCAATACAGGCAATGAATTTTATTGACTTTGAAATAAGGAACCTCAAAACATTTTCTACAATCAATCAAGCTTCAAAACGCAAGTAGGCCTATCGAATATTAATAACTCAATTGTGCCATTTGTATCCTCGCAACCGTAACACATTTACCAAGATTGGGAGCAGCTTTGAAAGCTTGTAAGCCCGCTGAAACGACATTAATTTCCTCATGAGAGGAAATACAGTAGTTGCGACACACGCGATTGGATCCAACTTCCATTCCAACCCAGATTCAGTACCGTTTGTGCTATTTGCGTGCGATCAGATGAAAAGCTTTGGTTCTATTCCTACTTTTAACTTGTGAAATTTTAATTGCGACTCTCTTGCGATTTGTTAGAAGCAACTAGCCTCAGTAGTGTGAAGCATAAATTGACAATTTGTACGCGTAACATACCTGCTCTTTAGTCGCTTTGTGAATTTTGAAGGAACTTTGGAGATAAATATGTGGGAGAGGATGGGTATTGGGTAGATAGGTATAATATAGGTACTGTTGAAGCTCCTCCATCATTACGGGAAGTACTTTCGACCGAGCCAAGTATTGTAGGCCCGGGGCGCGGACAGCCCTCCAACTGTCCCATGTTGTCCCTGTGATCCGTTTGATTTAGTTCACTTGGTATGAGACTAGCTGGCACTGATTTCAATTTGGTGGTTGAAGTCGCCACGGAACTAAGACTGGTATTTTGAACTTCATGATCATACTGTTACAGAAAGGCTGGATAGAAAATTATGTAATTTGGATTGGTCTAGCCCTCTATGATAAAGTACCCTGTACCTATCTAATAGGATATTAAACCGCATAGGCTTCTATGTTATGTATTAAATTATATTTTTAAGTTGCCTCTGTTTATTTTTAATATTGATTTCGTACGCCTTCTGGTGCGTTGCGTACCGTAGATGTTTACGAGGCGGTCAGCATGGGTTCATTAAACATTGTTTTAACGGGTGACCTACTTTTTAAGTTTATTTTAATGGAGCACCTACTTTGATGAGAGCTTTGTTCGCTCGATTCATGTCTAAAAATATTTTCAAAGTCGTTTTATGGTTTATAGCTCCACCTGTTTGAATTCTGGAATGTTGCAGTATTTTTATCTGAATCTGTAGCGTAATGGTTCAGTAAATTCTGAAGTAGGAACGCAAGGAGAATGCGAAGTTACGTTCCTTCTCCCAGCGTTACGCTTCTGTTACCTAAGGAAAGGAAGTTAGTACTTTTAGCTATTGTACCTACTTGGTGTGATTGTAGTAATAGTAATTGCATGATCAACTGCATTATACTCACGTAGTAATTGAGTCATTGAACTCCTTGACTAAATTTATTTTTGAAGGCCCAGCACTTGAAATTTATATAGCGCACGTTTTCCTACGTTTACACATGAACAAAGTAGTAGATGGGTACATCAATTATTATTGCGTGTTTATGTAGTAGTTACTGTCTCTATCTTGTGGAAAAGTACGGACGTAGGAGTTTTTATAGTCTTCAATCAATTTAATCGAACGGGTTGTCCAAGCTGATAAAAATATAGGGCAATTCCGGCCTAAGCGCCCTTCTAGCTGGTACTTTACAATTATCAGAATAAAGCTATAATTGAGAAAGAAATCACTATTATTAAATGATAATCAACGAACTAATCTTCGACATAATTAACATTCGACGTTATGTGCACGTAGACCTAGATAGTGTGCCATCGCTCCATACAAACTATTCTATTCTATTTCTACAAGCTCACTAGTAAAGTCACAGAATAAATAATTGTTGTTGTAGTGTAGCATTGCCGGTGGCTTTGCCCGTGTAGTTTGTTTTTCCGGATAAAATGAAAAACAAAAATAACGTATGTTCCTCCTAATAATTTCCTTGTAAAATTTCATGTAGATTGGTTTAGCCGTTTGGTCGTGGAAGGGTAAAAAACGAAAAGAAAGACAGAGTAGCTTTCGCATTTATATTTATTACTAGCAAATAAATATAAATGCGAAATTATATTTTATATTATATTTATTACTAGCAAATAAATATATATGTGCTTGCGGCTTTGCCCGCGTATTTTTTTCTGGTACCTGAATTACGAAATACTAAATTATCTGCAAAATTCGTTCAGCTAACAAATCGTGTTTTTATTGATTGATCGGCTTTCACTCATCGGATTAAGATACAAAGTCAAATAGATTTTAAGTCAAAGCTTAAGCTATCCAACAGTGGAAACCACATCGCAATCGGTCCAATAGTTAATACGTGATGCGTGAACAGACAAACAGATACCATTTAAATACTTTTTTATTGTTTTTCAGATATTTATATGTTACTTATTAATAGTCCACTTGTTTTTTTTTATTATCTTCATTGTTCAGACTTTTTGTTACGAAATGCTTTATTATAATTATATATATAATGTTCGTAACGATTGCTTTTTCCTATAGTTCGATCAATCAAGGCAATGCTCAAGTCCGTATCATAAATAATGAGAGAAAAGTTGGTATCCAACACAAAGTGTAACATGTTACCATAGACTGATGTCTCTACTGTAACACTCAGTAACAAAGCGACACGTGCATCGTCATCGTGCCATTCTCGTTGAGTCGCAACCGCAAACACTCTCCTCTAGTGGTCTAAGAAAGATTCAAGCCCCAGAAACAAAAAGACACTGGTAAAGCTTCCGTCTCAAGCACTAGACACAACAAGCGCAAGTCAGACGGCAAACAGCTTTTAGGCTGGCGTTAAAGAACGATTGAACCGAAGATAGTATTGTGGTTATGTCACTGTAAAATGTGAGAACTGTCAGATTGTAATAAATCCGGCGAGATTGTAAACAGACGAAAAATTGTGAATGCTGCTTGCAATGCTTGGAAAAATATTTTGACTTTACTTGTTCATTTAAAACTCTTTATGCAAACACAATACCTTACTGAGTCCACCGACAGCACTGACAAAGGGACAAGTTCACAATTATTGGCGATAGAATCGCAGAAAATTGGATATATTGTAAAACTGGGAACTGATTGATTATATATAGATATTCTATAGTGCAAGTGTTTACAATGTTTAGATTGGAGACGGTTAGTTTGTGATATATCGAAATAGTTTTCGTGTTATAGTAAATTGAATGCTCCGTTCACAATTTTTCGTTTGTTTACATCTCGTCGGATATATTACAATCAGACGATTCTTATAATCACAAGGTAGCATTAAAAAAGTACCTACGCCAATTACTACTCCGGCCTTTTAGCAGATGTTTTCGTATGTACTCAAGGAAAATGTATGAGATAAAGAGATTGCTGCTTAGTAAAAAGGCGTACCTACATATCACACATCGTTTTTTTTGTTAGCGTTATGTAAGTTGGTAGTTTTTGTATTATTATGCAATAAAGAGTTGTAGTAATGTATTTGACAAATCTTTGATAGCGGCAGACACTCGTTCTGACATATTTTTATGCCACATACTTAAACTAAATACCCTTGCTACGTTGTTGGGTATTGAATTATTTTCAATTAGGTCACGAACGAATTTACATTTACGCATTACGCTACGCCCGATTCAGGGCACGTTGCTTAACGGGACAAGATCAAGTTCCATACAGCCTTGATGGAGTCCATTTAGATGTAAGTATATGATTGGAGTTGTCAGTGCGAGACATTATATAGGCTGTGTTTTACAGTTGAGATCCATACTCCAGTAATCCGTATTAGTATCTGAATAGATATGTAAAATGGGAACAAGTACATCATCAAAGTAAGAGAAACAACACCACTGCCCTGCCAAAAAACGTTTTTTTTTAATATTTTTTAATAGCATTAGCTGTGCCCGCGTGGTCAAAATGTATGGGCTTTATTGTTTTTGCATGGAACCCTGATACTTTTTCAAAAATGAAAGTAGCCTAAGTTAGTCCTTATACCATCAGCTATCTTCCGGTGAAAACCCCATCAAAATCGGTCCAGGCGTTTTGGAAATTAACGGGAACAAACAGACAGACAGACAAAAACTTTTATATATACTTTCATATTCATTTAGTAAATAGCTGTTATTTTGACATTACAAACAGACACTTACATTTTATTTAATTGCCTAGACTAGACTAGATGTTACTCGAGATGATTTAAGGATTCTAACGATACATCCAAATCTGTTCAGCCATTTAAAAGTTATGTTGGAACAAAGAAATTCACATACATAACAACATGGAAACATGAACCCTGAAAACATTACACTCCTTTTTTGAGCAGTCGTGCAAAAATACGATGATATTCCGCTCTAAAGGAGTCTAGAGTGCTAAATAGATCAAATAACGTCCTACTCGTAGATCCAGAATTCAATTCAAAGGCTTTTCATTTAAAGCCAAGTTTTTTTTATTTGAAAGTTTCTGGATTATCTTCTATTTAATCGACTTCCAAATGTAGCAGATTCTCAATTGGACTGTATGTTTGTGTGTGTGTGTGTGTGTGTTGTGGGTGTGTGGTTGTGTGTATGTTCATGTCTAGATTCATTAGATCTTCGATATTGCGGAACCGATCGGAAAGGTTATTTTTAGATGAAAGGGTACAACCTCCACTTGATCTCAATAGGTCTATTTTAACAAAATTGCTTCAGTTAGTGTTTTGATGTAATTATAATAAATAAAAAAAAACTGGCTTGGCTTCAACACGTTCATGTTGATTTATAAACGTTAACATTATCAGTTTTAAATTCTAAAAGACAACAATTGTGCGTGTCTATGATTTATTAGAACATCTTGTATCGTTCCTACTTATATATATATATCGGTATATCTATAAATCTATACGCGTACGGGTACATGTAGATGTAAACAGAGTTGTTAGTGCGAATACAACTATCGTTTTCCATGCTGAGTACAGTGACCCATTGGCCTGGTTTTAGGTCGATTGCAGTGTCCTGAGGAAATTATTATTGTAACGTTTGTTACGTGAATTACTGTAAACGAAGTTGTGTTAAGTCATTGCTTCCGGAGTTTACGTGGGAAATTAACTTTAGGTTAGACATTGACGACATAACACATACTTATTTGATATCTTAGACATTAATATTACGACTGTCATTCTCCGGACGTTAAAGACGTCCATCCTCAGGAGCTCAAGAGACGTAAATAATCCGTGAGTGTAATTATATCGTTATAAATAAAAAAAAACAGACTGCCCTGCTAAAAACGAACTAAAACATTGCAGTCGGGGGACCGTTCTGTGGAACACTTTTGACCTAAGAAGTCCTCCGACTGCAGTGTCAATTTTATTTATCTCTGGTTTTTTGACATTTAGTTTGTTTTTGGCAGGGCAGTCGTGTTTTTTAATTTAGTAGTGTATGTATTTTTATTTTATACTTTTTGTGACAAGTTTTGAGTTAGCCAATAAATAATATATTGTTGGAATGTGCTCATCAAGGCCTTCAGTCTCAGAGACTTTACGCATATTGTAAAATACGAAGCTTTCGCATTTGAAAATGGAGCCATACTAAAATTACGTGGAATAAAAAAAAATAAGCTTAGGTTACTCGAGATGACGTAAGGATCTTTAGCTATACAGGATACATACATACATCAAAATCTGTTCAGGCGTTTAAAAGTTATGGTGGAACAAAGTAAATTACACACATACACAAATAATAAATTCATGAACCCTAAAAACATTACACTCCTTTTTTTGGGCAATCGTGACATAATGAACCACGTTCACGTTAGTTTATATTATATCAATCTTAGCTATGCAGTTAGTTATAGGGCTCATCAAAAGTCTTTGCTCAGTTATATGTAACTACATATAATAGTTAGACTGATGATGTTAAATTCGATTTTTTGATAAGCCTTTTTTTGGCTCCGCACGACTAGTGCATTTAGCCAGTGTCAAGTAATGATAATATATAACAGGGAGTATGTTTTTTTTTAAATAGCTAGAATGTCGAGTCCCAGTCAGCAGTCAGGTTAGTCAAAAGTCTAGTCAAGTCACGATTAAGTAAGGTGGTGGAGCTTTACAGAAACTTTCTAGGTTGTTTCGGAGGGAATACTAAATGGCACGTTTGTCCGCGTTTGTAACATTTGCGCACACTCGTGCACGTTAACGAACACATTTTGATAATATTCCACTAATATTACACATTACCACTCAAAGAAACACCAGTTTGAGATTAAAATTCAATTCCTGCCAAAAGACTTTTCAATATCTATATTTATTTCAATTAGGTAGTTAGTAGGTACTGTTAAGGCATTCCAATTTGTAGACGAAATAACATCTAGGCAATAACAAAGTTCAGGCATTGACAGTTAGGAAAATTGCTTCTGTCAATTAGCGTTATAGGTATGATAGCAGCAGTGGACATATTTAATTTTTAGGTACTGTGCTCCTATGCGGGTTATACCTTCCCAGTACTTTTTTCAAATATCGTATATAAAACCTCTTTGCTAAAAGTTACATAACGTTGGCGTTATTGACTTTAAAATTGATGAATTGACTGCTGCTAGCACTTTTATCTTTTATATTGTGACGGCTGGTTGGTCTAGTGGCTAATTAACCAAATCAAACGGTCGCGGGTTCGAATCCTGCAAGGGGCAATCATTTGTGTGATGAGCAGAAATGTTTGTTTCCGAGTCATGGATGTTGATATTCGTATTTATGTAGGTTTATCCGTTATCTAGTGCCCATATTACAGGGTATCCTAGTTTGGGGCTAGGTAATTGGTGTGGAATTGTCCCGAATATAATAATAATAATATAAATATATCTCTCAAATTAAGTAGGTGCATATATCAATCAGGAAATAACAAAAGTTAATTAGCGTCGTTAGAAGGATTTATTACCGCAGCATCGAGTCTCTCTGCGTCGCCTTTATTGCTCTAGCTCGCGTACTTGTACCGGTACGTATACTGTAAAAGTACAGTCGGAAAGAAAAGTGAGTTTTAGAAAATACTAGTTGCGCCCCGCGGTTTTTCCCGTGTGGATAACATGAGGACAACATGACACACATGACATACTTTCTAACTTGAAATAGTGTAATAATAACATTCTATTTTTTTTATCAAATTTTCGGGAACTTCTGTCTAACCACTTATGTATAAATAGTAGTTAGGCATAAAATGTATAATAGTCTGTAGCGTTGGTAGTGTACGTTGGTAATAAATTCTTGTTATTCTGTAGCAGTATTAACCAAGAAGGCTTAAAAAATAAATAGTCTACACCTCTAAAACGAAAGTGAAGCATCCAAGATATGCCGATGTGCCCGTACTGACAAGCCTCACGCACACACTTACACCATGTTAAGCCGATTGGCCGCCATATAGCAGCAAGATCTCGACCTTGTTAATTCCGTCAATTTCTCACGGCAAATCAAAAACAATGCAGTTCTTTGTAATGAAATTGTTTGAAATTGTGAATCAACCACAAAATACCACATATTTCCACTTACGCACATACGCAGCGCACTCGCACTGCGTATTATTTTAAACCTTCTTGGTACCAACAAAGGCCTAATATTATGTGAATGCCTGGATTAGGGGCTAATAAGATTATACTAATTAGCAATCTTATCTACTAAGAAACGAAGATACGAACACCTAATAATTGTTAATTGGATAATGATTGTTCCTATTTGTTGCTCTATGGTTTTGATTGGTACCTATATGTTTAGAACTTAGATAAATTATTACGCCTAATGCAGTAAGTTAGGATTTCGTACTGACCTATTTGATTTATCAAAATGTTACATAAACGATTCTTTGAGGTTAGGGTTTTTTAAAGAGATAATGTTTTCCGATGTCTTTTGAATTTTGAAAGCAAGTTACCTTCAAGTTACTCTGATAGACAATGACAAAAACCTCATAATATAAGTTAAAAAAAAACACATAATTTTTCTAGCTGATTTTGGTTTATGGCTCTGAATACCATTCCCTAAATAGGATTCACTCTTTGCTTTCGAATTCATTAAAATCAGCTATTGAGCCTTACTGAAATTGAAATACCTCCAGTTTGAACCAACCCATATGGTCGGAACCAGAACGTTTTTCCTTAAGCCAATTCCACTAAAGCTTCTGACTAACACACGCATCTAAATATATAAAAGCTATTCCAGAAACATCTACAAGCAAACTGATTAGGAGAAGCTATTTTCCACCGGCCATCAGTTTCTCGAAACAACTTTCCTGCTTCTCCTTTTGCGTTTCGAGTTCCCAATCCCAATCGTTATCTATTTCGTTCATCACGAGAGATTTCTTTTTATTTCAACTCGTCTGTCGCAGACGTGATTTATCCAGTTACGCTCAAACTGGTCTAGAACGCCACCCACATTGCGGCGAAGCTCCTTAAGTAAACCACATTTAGTACCTTTTAATCCACTTAAGCTTTTATTACAACAGTGTGAGGTTTAGTTTCCCTTGCGTCTTTGAGGGCATTTTCTCGGTACACAATAAAACTTCAATGTAAAATTATGTCAGTGGTTTTCTTTCTTTCCTTAACCACTGGCATAATTTTTTATTTTTTAACGCTTGTATGTTGCAACAATTACGTGCAACAATTTACGTGATTGATATACGGGTATATATTGGACCGGATACATAATGATTTAGGCGGAGAAGATGAAATCAAAGACAAGTTTAGTATCCTAGAGGCATTGATGTTTAAGTTACTATCATAACCCTTAATCTTAAGAGGTTCTTAATTTGACTGTAAGATTTTTCATTTTTGTAAATTCACCTAAATCTCCAAGATTTCTGAACAATTTGAATAGTTGTGAATTGTCAAAATTGGTAACTTTGTGAATTCATTTGATTTCGTTTTTTTAGTACTTAAATTCAATTGAAGTAGTTTTTTTTAAATCCTGAAATTTCACTTTGAATACCTAAGAATTACCATTATCAGGAAATCCAATCCTCATATTTAGTTCGTGAATACATTCTACGTATATGTTATATGTGTACCGACGTATTTTATCAGAGCTAAATATTAAGTAAAAATATCATGTAACTTTGTTGGCACAACTACACTTCCACCATTTTGATAAAAGTTTGATGAATAGCCACAAATGAAACTAGTGTCTATCGATAGGAATTATTTTAAGAAACAAAAAGTGTTGTATAAAAAAATTGCATATTTACTTTCTGAGATAAATGGGTATGAAATATATATTTTTCATTATTTACACGCGTTATGAACACATGCTGCTATGTTGTTTTTCTGCCTTAGTCAGACTTCTTGTTTATGGCTTCTGTGGCTTGTGGGGAACCGTAATATAACTGTCAGATGAAATTAATGTCGCACAATGTCTTTATCTATTCTAACCTCCACCGTCCCTAGTTGCACAGGTTGCACTACAAAGAAATAAATCGTGGAGTTTGATGAAAACATAATTTTTGAACCCAAATTTCTGTAAAGTTTTTTTTTGGGCACTTCTGGTTTCATATAATGTTCCCAATCGATTATCCTTGGTCTCATTTATGTCCAAGAAATCAAGCTTTTATCAAAATTATAAAAGTTGTATGTTCAAAAAATGTTGGATGGTCTATATTTAGCTACTTGACTACTTAAGAAGATAGTCTGTAGCCCTTATCCATATAAAAAAAAAACATCTACCACTAAATATTATCTGACTTATTTTTTTTTACATTAAGTTGTTTCATTAATTAACTACTAAAATTTCGTAGACGTATCGTTTTACAACATTTTGCAATAACTAACATTAACTAGCTAACACACAACAACATTAGTGTATTTTTTACGCTGAAACTATGAAAAAATTGGAAATGATCTCTTTTTAAAACAAAAAGATTTCTTAAAAAAAAACGTATGAGCGTAGATTATATTCCATTCAAGCGATTGACCCTAATGACAAATGATTTCACCGTAATTAGGGGGTGGCAATTCTATCGAAAACTGTACTACTAAAACTCACGACCAGCAACTCTCTCTATCGCTCGTATAGGGGATCGAGGGGAGTGAAGGAGATAGCAATTTTATTAAATACCTACTTTGCGAAGATCTCGTCTAGCGACTATCCTCAACACGCGCCACATACGTTATAATGTCACGTTCAGGAGAGTTTCACTCAACAAAAAACGCTCAACATCCAGCTTTCCTCAGGCAACAGAGTAATTCCCTAATGCAATTCGCAGCGGTACGGTTAAGTGTCGTTAACCTTAATTTACAGTTTCACAGCCTCTTGTTTTCAGTTATTGTAGAGCAGTTTTATTTGTTTCTTGTTGCTATGTTATTTCATTTCTTGAAAATCGCGTTCACATGTTTTTTTTTGTTCAGATTTTATGGTGCGAAAAGTTAAATCCTAAAAACGATGATTATAAATCAAATTATTTTAATTAGTGTGCAGTTAAAAGTCTTCAACTCTACACCATTATGGATGTAATGTTCGGTATTTCACTACGTGATAGAATCCGAAATGAGGAAATCCGTAGAAGAACCAAGGTTACCGACATAGCTCTCAGAGTTTGCAAGTTGAAGTGGCAATGGGCAGGCCATATAGTTCGCAGAACCGACAACCGCTGGAGAATAAAGGTTCTCGAATGGCGACCACGAACAAGCAAGCGAAGTGTAGGGAGACCTCCCCCCCCCCCCCCACACGATGGACCGACGACATTGTAGCCATCGCAGGAAGTCGTTGGATGGAGGTGGCACAAGATCGCTCGTCATGGCACTCTTTGAAGGAGGCCTACGTTCAGCAGTGGACTTCTTAAGGCTGACATGATGATGATGATGATGATGATGATGATGATGATGATGATTCGAATATAATATGTATGTTTATCCATTATCTAGAGCCCATAGTACCAGGGTATCCTAGTTTAGGGTTAGGTTAGGTTAGGTGGGAATTGTCCTGAATATATTATTTATTAATTTTATGAGCAAGCGTGATTCTTACTAGATCCATCTCATTTAATTTCATCTCATTTCAAAGTCTCTAATAAAAGTTACACATATTCCAGTACCGATCTGCCATAAATCTCATGAAAACCAACGTCAAACGTTGCTCGAAATGCGAATGTTAATGTAATGACACTGAGAGTTGAACTATCATCCAACCCTTTACACTATTATTTATTCTGTGCCTCCACTCCAACAGATTTTCCGTAGAAGGTCCACAGGTCGAGTTCGCCCAAGATCGTGGTAGCGATAAATCGACACCAAATTAATGTATTTTGAAAAAGTCCTCAAACTCGCTCGAACCAGCTTTCCACACCTCGAAGATTGGACGACCAGTGGGACGCGAACGGTCGTGTGAAATATTTTCGTATCTAATTCAAAATGTAGGTACGCAACTTTTACGATGTATTATCCACCATCTTCTTTTACACATGTTTTTTTTTAATTTATTTTCGTCTGTTGGCTTGAATATAATAATTTTAGATGCTGATCAGATACAACGCGGCCGCACTTTTCGATTCGATGTTTGGCCGGACGTTTGGAGTTGTTGGGTTGGAGCATAGTCTGGAGCCACCATAAATTATAAAAAATGCCATATTTTATTCAATACACACCTTAATCTCGATTCGGTTAACATTTATTCAATATTGAATTGGGGCGCAGATCTTACAAGTTTAATTTTTAAACGTGTACGGCGAAGCAAGGGGAGTAAAATGAATAAGTCTATGTTTGTTTGTATGTAGGTTCCACATACCTACATACAAACATACATAGACTGTTATTGTTGTTCCACTATAGCGTCGTCCCTATATGTCCGATTTTGACAAGCGAGGAATCGATTAGTCTTTAGGTATATAGGCTTTTTTTTTACCCGATTACGATGAAGCAAAGGAAGGGTTATGTGTTGAAACTAAATACTTGGTCCGATTTGACAAGTGAGGTATCAATCGATTCGTCTTCATCGCAAGAGTGACATAGACTATTTTTTAGTTTTTGACCTTTTGTCTTGTTCGTGGTATAATTTGTTAGTTCATCAATCACACAGATGAATGAAGAGCCTTCCAATTTTTCCAGCAGGTCCCCAGAATCGATGACGGATGACGACGTCATTCAGATGTCAATGTACAAAACCACTGTTCGCTCACGTCAACCTTTGAGTGCCATTGTTCCCAATTGAACAATCATTTGTTTGCTACACGGCCACATTTTGTATGGAGTCGGCGGCCGACATTGTATGGAAGGAGTAGGTATGTGATGTAGGTCACTCGAAAATGCTGATGTAGGTAATTTTGGAATTGGGTTTAGGAAGTTAGTTACGCGTTTTACTACATAAATACCTTTGCATAATGATGCGCGTACTATGTAGTACTAACACAGTATATCTTTAGTCATTACCTAGATTAAAATTAACCTTAAGCTTTAAGGTGCAACGTTTCGATCAGCGCGCCAAATTAAAATTTTCTTTCGTTCTATGATCCCATGTTTAACTTTAGGAGGGGGATGGGAGGGTGGGGAATCAGCATTATTCCCCAAAAAAATCTCCACCACGCGCCTAATTCAAATTTTCTTGCGATTTTTGTCTGCTCATCGTGGGTTCATGAAAACTTATTTTGCGGCAATAAATAGGTTTTATCAAGAAATCACGGTTAAATTGATCACTTAGATAATAATGGCTTAGCTACAAATGTCACTAAGCTGATTTTCATCTTGGTTTTTGGTTTATTGACAAATGAACTTATACTAGCTTTCACCTTGATTTTTTTGTTGGTTTTCATGAACCCACGATCAGTAATAGAGCTGTAATTGACAAAAAAAAAACAAGAAAATTTGAATTTGGCGCGACGTGGAGTTTTTTTTGGGGAATAAAGCTGATTCCCCTGCCCTCCCGTCCCCCTCCTAAAGTTAAACATGGGATTATAGAACCAACCAGGATTTAAAACTAGTACCTAGACTATTTAAATTTTAATAATTATTCGGAGATTTTTTATCTATGAATAAATAGAAGGGCACAATGTTTTAACCAAGTACAGTCTTAGAAAACCTTTCATTAAGTCATTGTAAACGATAAAGACATCGACTGTCATAAAACTCACTTACTTGCTATACTTGCAGCTTATCGTATACTTTAGCATTCACCTCAATGCGTCACGGCCCCTTCCGTAAAAAGAAACCAATTCATTGAACGTACGGATTAACACATAAATATGGCATCCAGAGTCTTGCGGGATTGCTTATGAAGTCCGTTTCCGAGGACCCAACAAGTGGTCAGTCAAGGACCTTTTTTATATCACTTGCACGTGTTCAGATTTATGAAATACTTACTGGAGGCTTATTAAGTACCTGCTACAGGCTGTTATCTTAAAAATGCTTTGAGATTGAGATATCAAAGATTCAATAGAACAAAAACGCTCACTGAGTTAAAAAAAAAAGCACACTTTCCGGACCCTGTTTAGTAAACGTGCCATATCGAAAATTTAGACAAAATGACACTAAAATTGGAGCCGACAGATATCTACCTAAAGTTGGATTCCCGTCGCCTGTCGCTGTCAAGTTTATTGAACATCAGGGCCATGGGAAAATGGAAACAGCTAACGCAAATTTTGCGTTTTGTCAGTAAACGTTTTAAGACCTTTGAGTCTATCTTTATTGTAACAAGCACGAACCAGTTTATTTACTTCCTCATCAATTTTATACGATCAGCAACGAATAAGATTCCTAGCCGGCGTCTGTGTTTATCGAGCGGTATAATCTAATTGTAGGTGCATTAAAATACGATGTAGCGGTTTTAGCGTAATGGGCATAGATGAAGCTTAAATTTGATGTTCGTTTGATGGACACGAGATTTACTCTAGAAAATGTGCACGAGAATTCATATTTTCTCCTGAAAGTAGGCACTACTAACGGTGTAATATGATAACTGCATTCTTCGACGTTCTTACTAAAGCATGTACCCAGATTGTAGGTATTGGTAATCATCATTTAGTCTTAATTCCATTCGCTGCAAAGACGGTAGTCAGGTAGGATCGGTGGTTTTAAAAACACTGTTAAATTTTCTACAATCCGTTCCATGTCACTAAGGTATGAGTATGAACTGAAAATGATCTCAATTTTGTTGACATACTCGATAATTTGTGGTGTTTTGTGGTTGATACACAATTTTATAACAAAAAACTGCATTGTTTTTGATGTTTTTGACAAATTGAACACGGCTAAGAACAGTGTCGAGATCTTTCTGCGAGTTGGCAGCCGATCAGCATAACATGGTGTAAGTGTGTGCGTGATGCTTGTGCGTATGAGCGAATCGACATATCTTGGGTGCTTCACTTTCGATTTGGCGGTGTAGGCTCCGTCTTATTTAGTGCTGGCCTCTGGTTTGAAAATTTTTCAGGCCACCAGAGGGCCTCTGGCATGGCTTAATGACTGCTATTAATAAATAACAGCCGGGACTGACAACTTTACTGCCCTCCTAAGCACGGAGCTATGGAAAACCGTATATAACTTAGAACAGTCAAGTATATACGCAAAATTCAAAAGAATTGATTATTAGAACTACTTACTTAATTATCAATTTTAGTGTCATCTTCAAAATAATCACGCAATTCAGCAGCGTACATAATTCTCGGCATAATATTGTTTAAGCACAGAATAAATAATAGTTCTAAGTACACATAAGTTGAAACAAATAGATAGCTTCGATTCGTGAATCTTCGGTAAAAAATGAAATGATCTTCTTCTTGTTCCAGGTGCGCGTCCGCGAGTTCTACATCGCGATGCAGCGTTGCCCCTACATCCACGAGATGAAGGAGCGACTGCTTGGCGCCGCGGACGGGGAACAGCCGCCGCCACCGCCGCCAGCGCCGCCGCGCGAGGACCCCCAGGTCGGGACCATCGTCAAAGTGAGATGTCGTTTCATTGTCATTACATGAAGATTGCTCCAGGATTTACCCCTTAGTTACTACCAGCTGCGCCCTGTCACTTTGCACATGTCACTTTGACACTTTACACCTTGACACATATCACGTTGACATATGTCATTTTTACACCTGACAATTTGACACCTGTCACTTTGACCCATGTCTCTTTGACACCTGTAAATTTCACACCTGTCACTTTGATACCTGTTACGTTGACAACTGTCACTTTGATACCTGACACTTTGACACCTGTCATTTTGACATCTGATGATGATGGATGAAAATCATAAGTACCACCCTATGTACATAAAGACCAGAACATAAAGTATTTACATACCAAATTTCATGTAAATCCGTTCAGCCGTTTAAGCGCGAAAGAGTAACAAACATACACGCAAACACAAACACACACGCAAACACACATAGACGCAATAACAAACTTTCGCCTTTATAATATTAGTGTGATTACTTAATGTGACCCTTGTCTGAGATACGTGTTCACTACTGCTCAGCTAGATTTTATATAATTGAAAACTCTGGCTGTTTCTGTGTATTTTTTAGATTAACTCTTTGTAAATAAAGGCATATGATAATTAGTAAGGGAGTAAGGTAAGGTTTCCTGGAGCAGTCTTGCTTATTTTCGTCCTAACTTAGGAAAAAGTCAGGTATGGCTAGTACGTACCAAATCAATCAAAGCCAAATGTTAGGGTCTTACCTTATAATTGTATTGCAGTTTTCATTAAACATCTTAGATAGATTCTTAGCAAAAGCACATTATTAGATGTAGCAATGCACTTTAATTCTTAATCAATGTTTTTTTTTTCTCATGTGCTTTCCATTTCGAAATCTTCAGTAAATCTGAGCATGCTTATCTACTAAGTAAGACAGCTCATTTGCCTCGACTACGACGTAAGAGCGGTCTTGAAGCTTTGTCTGTCTGTCAGTGGAATCGTAGCTCTCAGAGGGACGGACTGATTTTGAAAGATGGCAAAGGGTACGCAGTTTTTACATTGGTTTGAAAGAAATCAGTGTAGTCGTTTCCAAGATATTCAGTTCTCTTCACAGTTTGTGAATAGATCTCAGGCACTACTGCAAGTAAAAACATGGAGGTTGTGCGCAAATATTCATTTTCGATGGCATCTTTTTTATCCCCTTAATATAGTAGCATAATGAAGACTTGAATCGAGGGCATCTGTGGCAATAGCTATTTGCTATTTGATTTTCAAATAGCTATTCGCAATGATACCCCACTTAACATAGTTAATCGACATAATTTTTTACTTTTTCATAATTTGGCGTCTGGTGGTCGCCATATTGAATT
This sequence comes from Alsophila aescularia, assembly GCA_946251855.1. Classification (NCBI taxonomy): domain Eukaryota; kingdom Metazoa; phylum Arthropoda; class Insecta; order Lepidoptera; family Geometridae; genus Alsophila; species Alsophila aescularia. Next base: position 13,265,643 of record OX276378.1, on the reverse strand, counting down.
TTGATTACTGTCATGTCTTTAGTAGCACTTGCAAGATGACAAATCGATTGAAGTAAGAATCATCAAAATCGGTCCACACGTTTAGTCCATATAGTGCCAAAAAGGAACAGACCTACATACATAGGCTGATAAATACATTACCCTTCGCGCAGTCGGGTAAAAACTATGTTTGGGTATTTCTTACAATATTGAGGTTTTTTAAAAATTATTATTATAACTTTTCTAGATTTCTCGCAATGTCTCGCTCTCTTTTTTTACTAAGATTCTAAATTTTATCCAAGTCTCTCACTTTCTAGCTGAATTCAGACGGGTACGGATCGCACACTTCTCCGGCGCGGGCGCCGCTCGTCACTGACGAGTGCGAAGCCCTGCCGGAGGAGACCGAAGCCTTATCTCCCACAGACGCTATCCTAAGGTATAGGGCTTGCTGTCAGCCCGATAGAACGCCTAAGAATGCCAAGTAAGTACCGAAAAAAAAACTACTTTAGCATACACAGAGATCACTTTCATTTGATGGTACAGAATACGTCTCCCTAGCATCTAGGTCATAGTCACAGATATTTATTGGCAAATGCATGTCAATACAATGATGATTATATACAAAACTACATAAGTTTGTAACAAATTCTTATTTAAATCGTATAAAAGCATAGTAAAAGAAAAAATGTATTACAGTAAGGATGACAATATATCAGTATACACAAAGTAAAATTGAAAACGTCAGGTAAATAAAGGATGAAGAGTTGGATGTAATTCATGTAGATACATACAATGTAAATACAGTAATAATTAAGTAACTTTTGATGATAATTTCCTTCAAGAATCCCAAATTATACAATTTAAAAGAAGTAGTTATATAGCCATACAGTTAGAGTAGTTACAGTAGTTACATAGCCTGTTCAAATGAGTGGACTCATTCTTCAAACTTTTTTCTCCTCTTGGATTCATTCAATAACTCCTATATATTCATGTGGAATGAATCAGTGAAGCTTATTCCACCGGTAAAATTTATTGTTGGCTTAAGACTTCCAAGTCATAGCGGAATCGTGAGCTTTCTCATGAATAGATGTAGTTCCTAGCCTATTTAATTTGTCTGGGAGATCCGTCAATGAATAATGTATTGTCTACGTTCAGGTGATAAATCTGCGCTAGAATCTAAGCAATGGTTAAACTTTTGACCTTCCTAGTGCCTATAGTGACTAAACTAGCTATGCTAAGTTATCTACCTAACAATGCTAAGACAGTTACATCACCGTTAAAATGATCACTACCGTAGACATTTCACCAATTCGTACGAACTGTTTACATTAAATTAGTAGTTTTCGCCCGCGCCTTCGTCCGCGCGGACTAAGTTTATCGCGAAAAGAGCATCCTGTGTTTCTAGGAGTAGCATATAAATAAAACAGTGCAAATGTATAGCACCAACGACATTGTATTATCTTTGGCATCAACGCTCTTGATGCTTTGTGACAGACTTGTTATTATTTTGTTTCCATGGCAACCTTAAAGCGAGTAATATTTTCCCGTGGAAGCTTACTATTTTCCGGGATTCAAAGTTTTTTTTTTATTCCAGGGCATAAGCTATCTCCATTCCAAATTTCATCAAAATCCGTCTAGCCGTTATCGCGTTATAGCTCCCCAAACAAACAAACAGACGTTTCACTTTTATTATATTGATGTGGATAGTGAGTACAGATTAAAACATATAACCTAAATAGAATTCCCAGTTATTTTCTTGTTTGCTGAAAAATCTGAACTCTTCATCGCTAGAGTGTCTCCTAGGGCTGACTACCATCAGGCGAGATGGGGGTCAAACGTCGATCTATGTAATCAAGGGCGTCAAGGCGATTCTTCTATTTCTCTCAACCATTGTTTGTCTACTGCAGACCTGATTATAGATCTCCTCTTCTGAACACTATTCCGTTCCTTTTCTGCCGTTTTCACTGTGTAATTTGTCCAGCGGTTTGATGGTCTGTAGAAGCTTTTGCATGGTCTTCGGCCAACATCCTGTCATTTTCTTTGCTAAGCGTCCTCCAAACTTAATTTCAGCTTCGTGATCCATTTGTACCAAAATCTTTGCCATATTGATATTATGCTTTCTAAGTGAAGGTAGATCCAAACACATTTATCGAATAAAAGAAATCAACCTAACAAAACAGTAACAAGCACAAAAAGACCTGAACAGTCAATTTAAAAATAAATAAAGGGAAGGAAGCTATAATCAAAGCACTTCCACATCGCATGGATGGACAATCGATTAAATATCCCGACGAGCCATCATACCTATACATACATAGTCGAGGATACAAGTAAAGTTAAAAGGACACAGATTTGAACTCTAAAACTTCGTTCTAAAGTGGGAAATTGCGTAAGAGTTTACTTTCAACGCATTTGAGTGTGGACAGAGGCGTTCTGCCGTTAGCTGAGACTGCCTTGATGTTAGAAGGACCGTAAACCTCAGTGAGTGTTAGTTATTAATAAACTTAATGTGCTTGTATAGTCGGGACTTGTTTAGCTGGGAAAGGAAGGTTCACATTATGAATAATTTTAAGTTACATTTTAACAAAGCGATAAAGCTGGAGCTGGAGGCTACATGCTCTGAAGGAAGTGGTACGGTCTAATTTAAATAAAGTTTAAATGCTTTTCTTAAACATTAACCCTAAAAGCACCTTCAGTTTCGTAAAATAAACATTTATTTTATTTACTTATACACATTTTGTATGGTTTATGTATTTAAATGAAAGCCCATGCCATTACCTGTGTGGTGATAGAACGGTATTGGGCAGATTCTGTATCAGATAAATAATTTCAGATTGGGCAGATTCGGTGTAGGTAGGTACGGCAGAAATTGTTATTAACTATTATTGTTATTAAACCCATAAAATCCCTTTTTTCTATAGCAGATTTAGGTTGCATCTCGGCTTAGAAGCTGCGTATGTAGCAAATTACAGAAGATTCTGCTTGATTTAGATAAGTGATTTGACCATCTCTTCATTATCATCAGCTCAACCGCCTACTGTCACGAAAGGCTATCGAAAGCATCTTGGCAAAGTATATCCTACTACAAAAAAATATGGTTAAATCTCGAATACAGAGATCCCGCAACTTACTTTATTATTACCTACTAGCTGATGCCTGCGGCTTCGCAGGCGTGTTCATTTAATATATAGCCTATGACACTCACAAATAACGTGGCTTTCTATTGGTGGAAGAATTTTCAAAATCGGTTCAGTAGATCAAGAGATTACCCCCTACAACCTCAAACTCACAAACTTTACCTCTTTATAATATTATTTTAGTATAGAATTACCTATACCTAGATATTGTTTTATGTACAAATTAGAACAATATGTGGCCACTGTTCTGACCTATGAGTGCCTACAGATTGAAAGCCGCACACATAATTTAATTATTCAACCCCTTATTATAAAGCAATCACTTAATAATAAGCCATGGATTATTATTGGATTCAATGAGGCGTCGGCCACTTTGCCGAATTATTAAGTGATTGAGTCTGATTATCCTTCACCTTTGAATTTTACGATGCTGAAATAATAATACTTATCGGTAGATAGGTTCATAAGTTGAATGTCTCTCAGCGAGCTATGGAGACTTGGAGAGAAGTCGGTGTTTCTTTATTGGACAAGATAGATGAGGTGATTCGACAGAGAACCATAGTTAGCGACATATCTCAAAGAATTAGCAAGCTGAAGCTGGGCTGGTCTCATCTCTCAAAGAACCGACAGCTTGAACGAAGCTTGATTGCTCGGCTTCTACTCATCGTATTGAGATACTAAGTACACCAGTTTTTAAGTTAAACCCTAAGCTATCCAGCAGTGGCAGCAACTGCATTGTAATTGGTCTTGTAGTTTATACGTGATGTACGCGCAAGAAACAAACATACAGACACGATTTTTTTAAATGTTATATTTTTGTTCAGTACCTTATTTTAAGCATCCTAGACCATTTTCTTTTTAATTATCTTCTTTATACAGACTTTTTCGTACTTATTGCTTTATTATAAGTATGGATAGAAGACAGATAGATTATTTCTTAATGAACTAGCTGATGCCCGCGGCTTCGCACGCGTGGTTATTTCCCTAGGTTAAAAGTACTCTATGTGTGTGTGTGTGTGTGTGTTTTTGTTTTTTAATGTTTTATTTTATTTCTTGTACTTTTTTAAAATACCAATATATCAACATTTAATCATAATTCCTTCAGCACTCAAAAAGTTTTTATCGGCTGCTCGGTTTGTACTGATTGCATTGAGATGCCAAGTACATCAGTTTTTAAGTCAAACCCTATGCTTTCCAACAGTGAAAACTGCATCGTAATCGGTCCAGTAGTTTTTAAGTGATGCGCGAACAAACATACAGACAAACTAACAAACAGAAAGACAAGATTAAAAAAAAAATAAAAAAAAAATTGTTTAAATTATCTTCTTTCTACGGAATATTTCGTTCCTATTGCTTTGTTATAAGTATAGATAGATAGATATGGATAGATAGATTTTGTCCTAAAATGTTGACATGTAACCTTGTTAAGAATAAAAGAAACAGGTATGAACTATAATTAAATAGTCATTGTAGGGGCTATGTACATACTTATAACTTTAAAAAAAACTTTTATGTGTATTGCTTGTTGTGCGTACATTAGTGGTTATGCAATGACAAAATTCACTTACCTACATAACTGTCTAAATACCAATTGACTCTTTTGTCCTCAAAATACAAGTCTAAATTAAATCTACATAATATCTGCAGAAGTGCAGAATACAAGGCCGCCTTGTCTAGTTATATCCATTGGTGAGTTCAGCTCGCGATTACGAGCTATGATGACATCGACGTAAAGACACTTTAATAGACCACTTGACAGAGTGTTTATAGCTGCTAGCCTGTCGAATTATGTTCTATACCTACGAATAAAGTTACCACTAACTCTATTTCTAAACATTTTTGACACAATGTCGATTGGTTTGTGCCTTGGATTGCATTGGATTTACCGTAATAGTGTTCATACTAGCTTAAAAGTTAAAAAAAACACGCCCTCCCTGCTAAAAAAGAGCTTTTGCCAAAATATTATATATTGTTGGAATGAGCTTATCAAGGCCTTCAATTTGATACCCATAATATTGTAAATTTTGAGGTATTTTTTTTCGATCTTGATAATGGAGCCATACTGCCGACATAGTGAAAGTTTTCAAAAAAAATATAGCCTATGTTACTTGGGGGGATGTAAGGATTCTAACGATACCCTCTAACATACATCTAAATCTGTTCAGGCATTTAAAAGTTATGATGGAATAAAGAACCTCACATGCAAACATACAAACATACATGAATGCTAAAAACATAACACTCCTTTTTTTGGGTTGTCTTGTAAAAAGGTATTCAAAAAAAGAAGCCAATTAAAATGTAACACGCGAATTATTTTATTTTCAAGGGCAACAGCCAGATTGACGCAGCGACCTTAAATTGCTTTATAACTTTTGCCTGAAAAAAAATAGGGTTGATAAGCGTTTGACATGAAGTTTGTATGTACCTATGTGTTGAAATACGTTCCAATATTTGCAATTTTGTTATTTCCGAAACGGTTTAACATCGAAACTTTTAACTTATTTTATTATAAAAACGCTAAGAACTAATCACGCACTACACAATAATTACAAAAAATGTGTTCCTACTTACTATTTAATCATTTTTATTACATTATCAATTGGTTCTATTACCAATCAACTAAAATTGAAATGAGTCTTATGGCTTTGGAAATAAGGTCTTCGAAGTAAGAAGTCCTGACTGAATATACGGGTAGGACTGGCCACTTGACCAGTTATTATTGTAGGTTAGTGAGGTATTATAATAAGTAAAAGGACTGTCATCAACACAACAAGGAAAATTACGACAGCAGGTAGATAGACATACTACAACCCATTCATGAATTATACAAAAACTGAAGACATGATAAGCTGACTACAATAAAGATCACAAAAGTAAAAGGCTAAGATACGACACAAAGACCGGGACTATGCGCCGCACGCCGCCCTACCGTTAAATGTATAGGGCATTTAAAAGTAGGGCGGCGCGCGTCGCGTTAATACGAAATATTACGCAATTCCTCTGCTTAGGATGCCGCTGGTGATTTTAGCATGATCGTGACTGTTGGCTAGCGTCCACTAATTACAAAGGTGACCCAACAGGCTTGTATAAGGCTGTTATGTCGAGGCACGGAATTTCAATCTTTCATACAAACTTAACACTAACTTTTTAGAAACACTGAACACTACTACTTGATATAATAAATCAGGAAATTTATCTAACAGCCGACAGAACTTATAAAAAAACTATAATACCTGTGGTATTTTTTATTTGCTTATTTTTATTAGGTTTTAATATTTTTATTACTTTGAAAAACATCAGTTTAATATAATTAAATAAACAAAAAACTAAATAATATGATTAAAGACACCACTCCCCCAGGGGAGACACCGAGTCAGCCAAGTTCACGATTATTTTGTCCCCCCCCCACCCGGGGTAGACAAGACCACTAATAGAATCGCCTTGTCTCCCCCAAGGAAGACATGACGGGAGACAAGACCACGTAGGCATTTTATTTAAAAATCGGTAGTTTGGTATTGTTTATTTGTCGTATGAGGTTGTGCTGGTCTCTGGTGTCAGAACTTGTCAGGCCGCATCAATAACTGCCGGGACCCACAGCTTAACGTGAAGCACGGAGCGATGGAAAATCTCACATAACTTAGAAAAGTCATTGGTGCGATGAAAACAAACAGCCTAGGACCGAACCCGGTTTGGTTGGATCCTAAGTTGCACTATTGAACCCTAACGGCTAACATCGCTAATAAGTAATATATATATGTTACCGTTACCTAATAACCACCAATTAATCTGCACCGGGTACGATATGTTAAAAAGCGAAGTTTAGCAAATATCCCCACTTTACCTAGTAAAGTTTATTGCACATTAACTGATGATACACTGTTAAAGTACGCAAGAGAGAGAGTGAAACACTTTTGTCTCAACCTAACCTAACCTTATTCAAAAAAGTAAGCAAATAAAATGTGTGGTCCCTAATGTCCGCAGGGTGTAGATTTCTATAAAAAAACTTACTTATCCATCCAAACCAATATATAAAAGTGAAATGTTGTCTGTTTGTTTGTTTGGGGAGCTTTCACGCGATAACGGCTGGACAGATTTTGATGAAATTTGGAATAGAGATAGTTTATACCCTGGAATAAAACAAAGGATACTTTTTATCCCGGAAAATTGTAAATTTCCACGGAAAAACTGTAAAAACATGGAAAAATTACGATTACGCGCTGTAAGAAACGGTTGCCATGGAAACGAAATAACAAGTATGTCAAAAAACATCAAGAACATTGGTGCTATACCCACTTTTGCATTGGTTTTTAATATCCTAGAAGAACATAGGATCATATTTTCTCGATAAACTTTAGTCCGCGCGGGCGAAGTCGCGGGCGGGAAAGCTAGTTTTCTTTTTAAATTTAACATGTTCTAACGTTTAACAAATTAAATAAATAATTCCAATGAATTCGATAGTTTTATTCTAGCAAAGAACCTGTTTTTTTTTAACCTTACCGAATATTATGCTTGGTCGTTAATGTGCAGATCTCAACCAGGTAAAGTGCAGATTACCTAGTTAATGTGCACATTAACACATTAAATGACGTTAACTGATTTACACATATTAACGGTGACACATATACTAACTTCTAAGGGACAGCGGATTATCTACAACGCTCCCTAAGATGTACCTACCATTAGTCGCTGTTGCAAGGCTCAGTACTTGAGTAACGATAATTCCTAGCATTTAGTCTATTAACAGCGCAGGTGTGGATAATAATAATTGTAGTGCTTATCGATGACTTCACAAGCAGCAGTAGCTCATGCATAAAGTCATTTGTAGTAAATTCTTAGCTGAGTGCTTTACTTGATAAGCTTTGATTAGGTACCTACTGTGTGAGCAATTGCACATACTATCTACGTAAAGTAGGTATGGGTCTTATTTAGAACTAGCTGTGCCCGCGGCTAAGCCTGTGTGGTCATTTTATTTAAAAGTAGCCCATACGTGTTATTCCAGGACCAAAAATACGTATAAAGTAATTTTGGAGAAATGTAGTACAATATACTAAATTTCTCCAAAATTTGTTCAGCATTCAAATAGTTTTTTTAACGATTGCTCGGCATCTAATCATCGGATTAATATATCTACCAAGTACTCCAGTTTTTAAGTCAAACCCTAACCTATCCAACAATAAAAACTGCATCGCAATCAGTCCAGTAATTTTTTAGTGATGCGCAGAAAAAAACATACGGACACCATTCTACTGAATAAAGCATTAATATTATTTAATTTGTTTATTATTATTATTTTTCCTGCTTATTTTAAGTACCATACACTATTTTTAATAATTATCTTCATTTTACAGACTTTTTGCTTCTTACTGCTTTATTATAAGTAAAGATTAGCTACGCCCTTCGGTTTCACTCGCGTGGATAATGTTGATGATGATAAAAATTATCCCATGTGTTATTCCAGGATTTAAAGAATGTACATAAATACCAAATTTTATCAAATTCTGTTCACCCGTTTCAGAGTTGAGCTTTATCTGGTAACAACAAATAGTAGGACAGGTCTTAACCTTTCTTTGTTGCTTGTAGACAAGCTTTTTGATCACTTGTTGATAGTTGATGACTTGAGAAGGTAGTTCACCTGATGGTAAGCACCTGCCCAAAGAAACAAGAAAAGAAAGAGAGAATGAAGGAGTCTCGTCAGTCGTCACCCTGCAAGACCGTTGCCCTATAATTTCTTTGGAAATATTGCCCTTCAAACCGAAACAAGTGATGTTTACACACTAATGCTTGGCGGTTGAATGTCTGGATAAGATATGGTAACTTCCCCAAGCGAACTCTTGCTTAAGAGACCTATTACTACCAAACCAATGGCTTGCTGGAGGGTGGAAGCTAAGCCTGGCAACTATAAAAATCTATTTATCTGCAGAATCAAGCCTCAAATTGCCACAACAACTAAAAAGCGACCGTAGAATTTCTCACAGTACACCCGTACTACGAAACTTTATTCATAAAAACTTTTGATGACCACTCGCGACCAAAACAAATACGATCTGTACTTCCATCTAAAATTGTCTCAGTTCATCGACCCCGACGAAATACCGCTCCCATTGAAAGCCATCTTTCATCCTTTCATTGGCTCCTTTTTCTGAGATATTACGTCTTCTTTAGGCACGTGCATGTGCAATAGGGCTGTCACAAAGAAGCGCGTAGTTTGCTCGCTAGGGGTGTGCTAGGGAAGGGCCGGGTCAGTGGGTCGCTCGCGCAGCCTCCCAAAGCTATCCCAGAAACGCGTCTGTATCGACCGTGTGATGCCAGTTTTGGCTAGGGTTGCCAAATTGCCAAAAAACGTATTTTAAAATGGGTTGACATTGTTATGTTGTAGTAAAAAGGCCGTTTTACTAAATAACACGACGGACAATAAGGCTATAAACTTATCGGAGGCAGTGATTAAAGTCAGCTCAGTTGAAGGAGTATGAATAATAATGAAGCTTGTTGATTGTTTTCGCAATCACCTAATTCATGCAGATATATTTATTGCCTGCCTACTTGATTTACTTCTGTTGCTATTATCTTAAACAAAATTATTCTCAGTCCTACAAAAACTAATAAAAAAGACAACTGTAGCAGAATACAGTTGGAGGTGAAGAATGTCCATAATCAAAGATGTTAAAACCCTGCAAATAAAAACACCAACGAGCGCCGATGCATTCCTCCCTCTTATAACAAGCGTAATCGCGGCACCGTGGAAAAATTACGACCCTCTTTTATAATAGGGGTCCGTATTTCGGGGGAGTGCCGCCCCTAGCAATTCGCGCAGCATCCAACTGCGCAAGTCTTCGCCGGAGAGGCAGCCGCGACCGCACCTTCGCACTTCCGGGCCTCCGCAGCGGCCGTGTCCCGTCCCGTCCCTAAAACCTCTTTAAAAAATTGTATACTATGAGTGATTAAACGTATCCTAGACCTTTCGTAACAATGGGGAAGGAAAGGCATCCGTCCGGGGATGCTGAAGTGAAAGTGGCAACGGTGGAGTTGGAGTCGGTAGACAACATGGCGACTTTGCCGGTCGGCCAGCATCTCCAGCAGGGCAGCGACATCGGCATCGCTGAGAAGCATAATACAGTCAACAAGGAAATGGAGTTGAAGTGCGTGCAGCCAAAGCCGTCGAAAAAGTAGGTAGTCGATGCCGTAGCAGTTTCGGTGATAGTGACTTTCTTTGTTCGCCGGGTGTTGGTTATTGGGTCCATGAGAGGGATAGTCTTGATTTGAAGTGACTCAAATCAATGTGAATCTGGGCTTAAGGCTACTTGTGTATTTTGATTAAGACATGATTTTAATTATGTAAATAAAGTGTCGGTACAATATTTTAATTAATATTACCAATTGTATATATTATGCTTTATTTTTAATATTCGATTGCCCACATTAATGTGATAAAGATCTGCATTTGTTGGCTTATGCGCAGTTTGTTGGCGCCATATTTAATGGGTAGGCAACCGGAACCGGAAGTCCGATACTTACTAAACTTAAAAGTGTTATTACATCCGTAACGCGCCCAACGACTCCGATGGCTTCCTTGTATAGGTACATATAAGTATTGGAAAATAATAAGTCATGCTTTGGGGTTGGGGTGTTGTCGCCATGACTTTGCATGGTAGTATCTATAGAGTATGTTACTCTCTAATCTGTGGTTTATCATAGAGCGAGCGATAGTGGTTGAGCGGTATACTAGTGCGCACTAGAATCTAACGATACCGGGTTCGATCCTCGGCTCCGCACCAATGACTTTCTAAATTATGTGCAGTTTTGTGACAAACTCTGATACCAGATACCAGCACTACATCAAACGACAAACAAGCAACTGTAACACGATTCGTATCGGTGGACATTATAAAAACTGATCGAAATGATTGCATACATTTAATCAAGTAGGACTTTGATGCCTTTGCTTGGTGGTAGCAAAGGCATCAAAGCCAAGGACCGAAATAAAATCATTTAAATTGTGATACATCTCTACTAAAAAGATTTATTCATAACATTTATCATCAACATAATCATCATCATCAGAAGATGTCCACTGCTGAACATAAGCCTCCTCCTTGAATAAGGAATGTTGTGCCAAGGTCACTACACTTGGCAGGTGGCTTAGTGCTGGCAGTAGTTGTTGATTCTTTGGTACCTAACCTACACAGAAAAATGCTGTCAATTTCCTAAATCCGCTTTGCTGGCTCTCACATCAATCACGGTGTCAGAAGGGACCTGTTGTTAGCCTCATCATTAAACATAGCAAAAGAAAATAAAAATAAACCCATCATAACTGACACATCCTAAAACGTAAATTTTCGAGACTAAACGTGATTTATTTATTCCTATTTCAGGACGTCTCTATTCATCATCTCCAGTTTCATCTACGCGAAACTTCTAGTGGTGGTGTGCATCGCCTACGTCGTCAGCGATGTCATCACCCACAACCTACCCCTCTATTACTACGAAGGATTCTTCACATACCTCTATGGCATGAGCATATTATTCTTGCTGTACGTCTTCTGCTTCCTTCTTCAAGGTAAAACTATTGCTATATCTTTCTGTGCATTTCATTTCACTAAAGTAAAACATTTCATGGAAAAATCTAATAATTCCGTACAGAGAGTGCATGCTGCAGCGGTAGTCCGCCAAAACCTAAGCCTCCGCCAAAAGAAAAGAAGCCGAAGAAAGAAAAGGAAAAGAAAACCAAAGATAAAGAAGCAAAAGAAGGCAAAGATGGCAAGGAAGGCAAAGATGGGAAGAAAGATGGAAAGAAAGACGGCAAGTCTAAGGATAAAGGCAAAGAAGAAAAAGAGAAACCAACCAAAGAATCCAAGAAGCAAAGCCAATTCCAGGTGAGAAAATCTCTTAGGACAATCATACACAGCACATCCATTCTTGTTTTAACATTTTACATATTCTCGTATCGCTTCGCGTGTCGTCATGTGTTAGTTAACCACACAATTTGTTTTAATTTCAAATGTTAATTATTTTAACTTTTGTGAATACCGCACCTTTTATTTATTATAATTTTAAAAATTGTTTTCCTTTAGCTTCGTCAACCAGGCGCATGTTCCCCTTTTTGTTTACGCTGCCTACTTTTTGTTTTTTCCATATCATTTGGGCAGGAGGTGTATCCACGTAAGATGCGTGATAAAGTGCGACAACAGCAATTACAATTGCAAATGGCTCAATTATATGCGCAAGAACAGGTGAGGTCCTTGACGCATCCCGCTTGGATTCATGTGTATCATATCATTTTACTTTTGTATCATTGCAGAGAGCTTTGGATGTGCTGTTTTAGTTGTCGATAGTGCTTGTGTTGTATCGCTGCTGTACCATTTTGCTTCCTCAAACCAAGCTTCGTGTGTCTTTGACAGACTTCATTTACGGCTCGATTACACGAAGACAATTCATTTTTATTTATAAAGGACATAATTAACAAAATGCCCCGTGTAGTCTAGATCTTATTACTAATTTGCATTATGAGCTAAATGAATGAATCTTTCAATATTGTATTATACTATCAACAAACAAATCGTTTGAATATTTTGATTCGATGTCCTTTTTTAACCATATTTTTGGATTTGCAGTGAGCATTTCGGAGAGAGATGATTATTTAAAATAACTCTGAGATTATTTTAACACATTTTTTTCTATAACAGCAACAAGATATCGTGGAGTTAGAAGCCGGTCCTGTTGCGAGACCAGTACGCAGGCGCAAGACTTCTCAAAATGATCACAGTCATGGCAGCTTTTTCTTAAGGATAGGAGCTATAGGTAGGTGTTCTAATCTCCTTTAAAATAAACTAAAGAGCAAGTGACAACCTTTGTTATTACATATTTCATTTTTCAGCTTTTGGCCTCGGCACTATGATCTACAACGGATTGGAATTCGGAACCTTCTTCGAATTACCCTTGGAATCTCCTTGCTACTTGATTCTAAAAGGGGTAAATCCAGTGCTCCAAATGATCTTCACTTTCATGCAGATGTATTTTATCTTCATGAATTCGCGCGTAAGTTTCAACTAAGAAAAACATAAAATATTTTTCTGCAAGATTTCATTTTATCAAATATTCTTTATTGTTTCAGTTGAACATTCACCGATTTAAAGTGATCGCTCGTTTTGGCCTGATGCACGTAGTAGCAACAAACATCTGTATCTGGATAAGAACATTAGTTCTTGAATCTCTGAAGGAAATTACTGACTACCACGTCAAGAATCCTCAGGGTGTACCTGGTGAGGGCATCCTTGGAAGTAAGATATTCATTCATGCTGCTATCAACTCCTACTCTAACTAAACTTCATTCTTTAGCTCACTTCTACTCACCTCTGATTCCTTTTCACCAGTTTAGCCTACATCATTAAACAATCTAACTGCAAATTCATCAAACACGTTTTAATTAGTACGTTGCACATTCTCATAAAGTAAGTCACTAAATCAATTAATTGTTTCATGATCACCAGAAGTTATCCGTAAGCACACCCTGAGGCATTCCGGCAAAGTTTTCGGTGCTGCAACCACTGCTGCCACTACCATTGCATCCACAGCAATAACTTCTGGCAAAACTGCTGGTGAACAGTTGCTGAATGTCATTACCTCCACCTCCACAGCTGCTCCTACCATCCCATCTGCTACGACAAGTTAGTATAAGCTTCCTTTGCCTTTATGTGTCCTCATTAACATTATTCTATGTGCATGCATGAATGTCAATAATGCGTTTTATACTAATTTCAGCGACCACTCCAACACCATATCATAACATGGGTGGTGGTTATCCTATATCTAAGCTCATCGACAGCATAAAAAGCACAATAGGCTATGACAATGGAAATTACGGTCGCGAGTATAAGGAGTGGCCTAACGATAACCCTTTTACGACAACTTCTTCACCAATATCAACGGATTCCGCTAAACCGATGACTCAAACACAAGCGGCTATGCTAGAAGTATTCCAGTACCTTCATACTACAACAGTGAAACCGATTGTTAACGCTATATCTACTTGGTTCCCGTCTTCGTCTTCGGTGTCATTCGTGACCAATAAAGACGAGTGGGGCAATAATGTAGAAATTTATCGCGTAGACGAACCGCCACATGTGCCAGGTTTGTCGCTGGAATGTCGTAAAGTCCTCACGTTTTTTGCGCCGTTGCACTTTTTAGTTGCAGATTACTAATTTACCGTTTTATTTGATTCCGTTTTGTTCAGGCGTTATGTTGCATAGCACACCATCAATCGTCTATTTTAGGTTTGGTTCCTTGCGTCCTCCGTGCATGTTGTTCGTCGTCTTGTCTTTATTTTTATCGTTTTTAAACTTGAAATTGCTTTTTTTTTATGAAAACTAGATGTTTATTGTTTTTTTGTAATTTTTTTCAGATAACAGATCTGCTGAGATCTTCGAATCGTTTGACAACCTCAGCCCAGCTGCTCTGATTGCCAACATAGACAACACGACCGTGTGTGGTCGGAATCCAATCATGGGCACGATAGTCACCGACTCAGCTCCTTACCTCTATCCGTTCATTATCGAGTACTCTCTTATTGGCGCCGCTGTTATCTATGTCATGTGGAAGCATATTGGCCGCTATCCCAGGTAAGGCAGTTTGTTTTTTAGTTTTATTGCCTTGACACCAAAATTGCAATAGCACTTAACCACATAGTGAACCTATTAATACATTAATGTTTTTTCTGAATGTCATCAATATTTGTTTTTGATTAAGTAATTGTTCCACCTATTTACGGGTTTGGCTAAAAATCACGTTAAAAACCAATACTTACTCCTAGATAGAGTGCCTTAACAGCATGAACTAAATAGTTCAATAATTTACCGAGGCGTTCGTCAACTGAAGTATGCGCCCGCGTTTGGTTCCAGCGTGGCCAACGACGAAGATCTGGAAAGACGTCTGGAGGCTGTTCTCTCCCGCAGGGCGGCAGCAATGGCAGCAGCACAACGTGGAAACAGAGTCGACTGCGCAGGCGCATCTAAAGGCCTCTTCTGTGGACTTCTCCTACTGGTGGCTTCATTGATCTGCCTGATTCTATTCTTCGTCCTGATTAGACACCAAGAGTTGAAGCGTCTCTCGATTTACCTGGCCGATGTTTCCCACTGTGCTCTGATGGTTTTATCTATACTGGCCATTTTGATTGGATTTATACGGTAAGAAATTAACTGGCAGTGGATGCGCTTCTTTGTCTATTTAATCTATTAAATGGATTTTATGTATGTTTTTTAATCATAATCATAGCAGTATTCCTAAATCGATATTTGTGTATTGATTTGTAGTCGCTAGCCCCCGATTTAAATTGCTATTTAATTTTAATTTTGTTTATTTTTAATTAACTTTGTTTGTTTTGTTTCTTTTCTTTTCCCCTTACCCTCTTTGACCTCCATAATTTCCTTTCTCCTCTTTATGATTTTGCTCCAAACGTTTTGTTTGCACTCTCGTGCCTTTCATTTTTCACGTTAATATTTCTTTATTTCCTTATCTCATTTCAACTATTATGCGTTGTTTGTCTCTTCTTTTTTACGTTTACCATGTGTGGTTTCCTTTGCATCGACCAGTGGTCGAGTACTGAAATGGAGCTCACTTCCCCCCTCCTGTACCGAGCCTCTTCGCAGGGTCCAATCGCTGAAGTTCCGTTCTGAAGAGCAATCGGACTTGAATGACATTCTGCTACGTGTGTCTGCATTCGGCCTCTTCGTGTATGCGGTGTTCAGCGTAATCGCTGGTGGAATGGGGGCGTTCACTCATGAGCCGAACTTGTTGGTGATGATTACTGGGTGCCTGAGTGTGCTACAGGTTAGTAAATATGTCACCACTGCCACCAATACTTCAATTATTATTGTTTATGAAATGAAAATATCTAAATGAATCCACGTTTTTATGCATCTTAGTTAGCTTTAACAGACCAAAATCATTGGAAAACAGAACTCCATTCTGTAGTAAGTAGACCAATATAAACGTTGCTCAGTAACCAGCTCTAATATAAAATGTTCCAGGTGGTTCTCCAACTCCTCTTCATAGCCGACGTCTCTCGCCGCCGCGTCCACCTTCCAGAACAAGAGCGTAGCAAGCCAGCGCGCCAGGCTGTCACCTTCCTCCTGATCTGCAACGTTACCATGTGGCTCATCTACACCTTCGAGGCACAGAAGGTCTTGGCTAACCCAGTAAGTTCCAAGGTTCCAATATTGAGTAATACTGCTTACAATATTTTCCGTCGGTAATTCTACTAACATAAAAATCAGAGAACAGGAAAGGCTAGGAAATCAGAGAACAATGTGAAGTTTTATTTACCTACTCAAATATTTATTTGATTTGATGTTTGGTACCAATAATTGTCACACATATCTAATTCCAGGTGCAACTCGACTTCTACGGCTTCGTGGCTTGGTCCCTCGTCCAGCGGTTCACTCTACCGCTTTGCATTTTCCACCGCTTCCACTCAGCCGTCACCCTCGCTGAAATCTGGAAGACCAGCTACAAAGCGCGCCTGGAGTGAATAAAACAGGCTTCCAAAGCCACTGTCCAATCATTGACACATCCTAGCACGAAACTAGGATGAATACTACCGATTTCATCCTATCCGGGCAGCAATTTTATAATTAGAGAGAATCATTTTGCTGAATAATTTTGATGTCATCTCGATATTCATAAAGTGTTAGTTTAGCGAAGTGACGAATTAGTACGATAACTTGTAGGAATTAATTGTCCTCCCGGATTTGGAACCAATTTAATGCAATATGACACGGTGGACTCACACTAAATTATCCTACGCAGCTCATTGTTCAATTATGTTGGTTTATTTGTTTATTCTCTTCGGCTGTTTTTTTTTCTTTCACATTCCATACTTTTACAGTTTCAATAAAAATTAAGTTTCTTGAAAGACTGACTGTGGAGACTTTGATGTGACCAAACATATTTTTCAGCTCATTTTCTTTGATACGTAAGCCGATTGCTCATATTTCGGAATTCTATTCTTGTGACTTTCTTTATCTTTTGATGAGAAATACTTTACATTGTATAAAAACGATTTTGGATGAATCAACATAATCCCCAGTTGTGAAGCGTTCCCTCCTTCGTTAGGTAGGTATAATTTGTGTGCCATGATTTTAGCAAATAAGATCAAAATAAAATTGGACAATATTATTTATAAATTGATTTTGAAAAGAAATTGAGGTCAAATGAAATGACAACTTATAAATTTATGTAAATTCATAACTCAGTTTTGGCTTCTCAACCTAACGAAAGTTGTTATTATCAGCGGTGATGTCTTGCATTTTTGGAGTCTACAAAATTATTAAAAAAAAATGCTATAGGTATATATTGAAGTTTCAGAAAATTTATTAGCCAACATAGTTATACACTAAATAGACATACTATTGGAGATAAGAAAGTAGAATTATTATTGAAAGTTTAAATTTGATAGATAGTAAGTGGGTAGTATTGTGTCTACAATTATATCTGACTAAACGTACTTAAATTTAAACAGTAAACAAAATAAAAAAATAGTGAAAGTTATTCTGGCGGTCTGCAGAAAGCTTGGTAGTACAGAATTTTTGGACGTGTTTGAGTTCATTACATCTTTGCAACGGGGCCATAAAATGTAAATTTTTTGTATCACAAACATTGCGCTTTTATAACGCTGTTATCAGGATAAATATTGTTATATCGCATAATGCTAGAATTAAACTTATATTATATTATACGGTTAAAACTTTGAATGTTGTGCTAACAATTAAATAAAAACTAGCATTAGAGTCGTGGCTATGAATTCGATTTCAATTTATCAGTTATCTGAAACTAGGTTTCATCGCGATCAAAACAACTTATTCTTGGCAAAATATTTCGTAAATTATTTGAGTGGAATCTATTTTTATAAGCTGGTTTTTTATATCAGCTGGCGAGGGCGAATTTTGACGCGTGATATCATTTTGATGTTATGGATTTTGTATAAATAGCTCATATTCGATTATTAATGATAATTATATTTATTAATTTGTGTAAATTAACTTTTAAGGTAACTTATTGCTCTAGAGTCTGAGAGTTAGGTATGAGTGCTTACAACGTGAGGGTTAGAGTGATAGTTCCGATGGATTTAAATTTGAATGAATTTAGTGATTTATTAAAATTAACAAGAGATTAAGAATTTAGAGATTTCGTATTTATTTCTGGTAAAAGTAATCGATAAGAGTAAATGTTTCGATGTCATATTCAATGTTACATTTAGAACCAATCAGCGAGTTTGGCTTTTATATCACTGCCGATATTTTTAACAATAGTAAAATTAGTAAGTCGTTTGATAAATAACATTATACTATTTCTAACATGTTCAATTTTGTAGGTGATATACTCTTTACGGCGAAAAATGTTTCGAACAAACTATATACCAACATTTTTCTAAAGAATCTGTAATCAACACATAGGTACCCACGTGGACTACTTACTCGATCAGTGTAGGTATAGATACCAAAAATTGAAATTTGGATATTCTACTCTAAAGTTATATCTACCTATATGAATAATATATTATGTACCTAAATGTCTATTTGAATAAATTAATTAAATAATAATTATACGTAATTGTGCGTTTCATTTAATTACAATTTAAGCGTACCTGGATCAAATATGACCAGACGATTAATATGGCCACACGCCTATAGCTACTACTTCTCGTCGTCCATACCACAGTGCCTGGAAGACAAAAGTCTCCAATCATTGCGTCCTACCAGTCATGACCTACGGAGCCGAAACGTAAACAATTGCGGTCAAAAAAGTCCAAAAATTTAAGGTCGCTCAGCGAGCTATGGAGAAAGCTATGATTGGAGTTTATCTAAAGGACAAAATTCATAATGAAGATACCCGAGAGAGAACCAAGGTAACCGACATAGCTATAAGGATAAGCAAGCTATAGTGACAGTGGGCTGGTCACATTTCCCAAAGAATCAATAACCGCTGGGGTAGAAGAGTTCTCGAGTGGAGACCACGTCTAGGCAAACGTAACGTAGGACGCCCTGTGGCCAGGTGAAGTGACGACCTACGAAAAGCGGCTGACAGGAAATGGATGAGGAGAGCTGAATACCGAGTTCAGTGGGTGCATTAGGTGAAGACTACGTCCAGCAGTGGAAAAACGAAATAGCAGTCCAGAAACGTCTCATGTTTTTCTTCAAGTACAAAGCAAAACATTTAATCGTTATTCAAATTACTTCTTGGGAGGGACCGATATATGCCGCAAAAACTGACAACCAATGTGTCTTGCCCACAATGACGTATGGCGTCTAAACATGACGCTCATTATGGGAATTGTGCACAAGATGCGCGTCGTGGAACAAACTAACTATGTTAGGTATCACGTTGAGTGACAGATTTCAAAATATGGGGATCCAAAGACGAATCTATGTGGAGGACATCGGATGCCTATATTTAAACCCAAGTGGTGATGGGCAGGAAATCCCAGGTAGGAAGGTGACCTCAGTGACCTTAATGCGAACTTTCTTGATTACCACGGCGATGACAGCTAGAACATTTTTTACGTTTCTATGAGTTTGGAGGGCGACCTAGAAACGACACAAGGTGGCTCCACCAACCTCCTTCGCTGTGACACTTGTGCCAAGTATGACAGCTGAGACCGTTTTTTTAACAACAAATTGATGTTGGCTCGCAAAATGTACGCATTTTTGTGATTTATTGCATATTTCGCTGTCTGGGCTTTATCAAAACAGATGGGCTCCCAAAATTTGCAGATCATGCATTAGTTATAATGCTTCGAGGCGCATGTGCATCGTGGAGACAACCAGTGGCTTATTATTTCTGCCAAGGCACAACTCCAGCAGCTACTTTGAAAACTTTTATAATAGAAATGGTAGGTGCAGTTTTGGAAGCTGGATTGGAGCCTCTGGCTTTCATTTGTGATCAGGGAGCAACATCACAGCGTGCCTTAAAAGATTTTGTGTTTCATTTAAATTTTCCTTTCCAATCAATAACTTATTTGAATAACAAGTAAAAAGAAAATCGATACATTGGATGCAGATCACTAAGCGAAATGTGTTCAGAGGCGCCACCTAGCAGAAAAAAGCTCGCCTTCCAAACTCACTACGGTGACGTTCTGTCCTATCTGTACTTGTACTTAATACTTTATAATTTGTGTTGATTACATTAATTTGACGTAACAGACGTCACAAACCAATATGACACGTCATAATAACGTCATGTCTCTGACGAATGAAAAACGTCTCAAAATACCCTAAAGAGACGTCACATGGTCACCTCTATTTGACGTAATAGACGTTACAGACCAATAACGAACCGTCTAAACCTCCCAAAATTCTCTAAAAAGACCTCAGCTTTGAAACATAAAAAACTGCACCTAAATCGGTCCATTCGTTTGGAAGCTACGATTCGAACCCCCTTTTCTCAACTATGTTGTTGTCACGACACACAACACTAACGACATCTGCATATTTCTTCTGACATAAACCACGACGCGAACATTTGCTTATCACGGGATTCCAGGACGCAGCCTACTTGAAACCATCCTCTCGGTTGAAATTGGGATACTTTTTAATTTCAATCGCTTCACGTACAATCTTGGAGTAGTAGTGACGTTCCTTGAAGAGGATATTCGGGTCATGGAGTTCAATCCAGTGATTAGGGCCCGATATAATTAAAAATCCGAAAAATACGCGTAAAGTATCATATATAAAAGAATATCAGCAGCGAAATTGATATTTTTGATATTTTTACAAGAAAATTATGAGAAAAATATCAAAAAGTTATAGGAAAATATGTAGGAGTAAAATATCAGAAAATTATGATATAAATATCAGAAAAATACTAGTAAAATATCAAGAAAATAAGAGTAAAATATCAAGAAAATAAAAGTAAAATATCTGAAAAATACGAGTAAAATATCAGGAAAATATGAGTAAAATATCAGAAAAGTATCAATTATCTTAGAAATACTAGTAACATATCAGAAAATATCAAAAAAATATGATAAAAGTATCAGAACAATATGATTAAAATATTATAAAATTATGATAAAATATCAGAAAAATATCAAGAAAATACGAGTAAAATATCGGGAAAATACGAGTAACATATCAAAAAACATCAGAAAACTATCATAAAAATATCTGAAAAAAAGACGAGTAAAATATCTGGAAAATAAGAAAAATACTTCTGCAGCCTCCGAGGCTAAACTCTACGAAATCGTTAAACCTACGAGCGAGACGGTTTGTAACTATACTCTCTAAAACAGCCTAATGACGTGACTCATCAGCGAAATGGGTCTGTAATTCTTCAAGAGGGTGTTATCACCTTTCTTATAGAACAACGCCTCTACACTCCTGTGCCTCTGGCGTACCCTCGAGGATGACGGAGTTAAAAAGCTTCTGAAGGACTTTAAGTACCGGTGTTCCACCAGTTTCAGTAGCTCTGTCGTTATTCCGTCCTCCCCTGGTGCCTTGTTGCTCCTAAACTGTTTGAGAGCCATACTGATCTCGTATCGTCCGGGATATCTTCGGTATAATGTCGGGTCATACGGGCTCTTGCATCGACGTGCTAATCGTGCTAGGAGGCCTATGGATGAGAACTACTCGAGCTCACCCAAAATCTCTGGCTTTGACTAGGGGATCTGTTTATTAAAAGAAAGAAAAAGACAGAGAGAAAAATCGTTTATTCAACACTTATCAATAAAAGTAGCAAATTAACATATAAATTAAACACATAAATCTAAGTGCTGAAAGGGAAGCATTATGGCTCGTTTCGAAGACGCTTGGCATTATACTGAGGCATAATGCCAAGCGTCTTCGAAACTTGACGCTGATTTTCAGTCACGGCCCAGAGATATATCACGAAAAATCACGAGATAAATACGAAAAATGGAGTAGTAGTTAATAAAATTAATAATAATAAAAATACATAATAGATATACACATATTATATATATATATATATATATATATATATATATATATATATATACAATAAATATTTAAATAAAACATACTTACAAATATTGGAAGATACATAAACGTACGATACTTAACGTTGTTTAAGCGTTCGACCGTGTGGACCATTTCATTTTGCTACACAAATTGGAACAGCTTGGCATACACGGTGATCTGTTACGCTGGATAAGATCTTATTTAGCTAATAGACCTCTGGCTGTTACTTTTGGTGGATTTAGATCTGGTTTGTGGGTGTTAAATCCGAAGTTAATCAGGGATCACATTTGGGCCCCTTATTCTATAATGTTTTTTTGTATGACATATCTACCTTTTTCATGAATAAATAAATAAATAAATAATAAATAACATATTAACTTACAGAATATTACACCAAGAATAGAATTATGATCAATGCAAGGAAGTGTCAAGTTATAACATTTATCCGGTGTAAATAACCCATTAATCATACATACATAATAAGTAATACTTGTATCGAACGTGTAGATACTATACGCGATCTCGGTCGTCGGTTCGTCATGTTAGATTCTAAGCTTTATTACTTAGCTATGTTAACGCATATCGACTGCATAGTTAGTAAAGCTTACAAAAATCTTGGTTTTATTAAGCGGACTTGTAAAATCTTTAATGGCCCTTCATAAAGTATAAAAATATTTTGCCCTCTCAATTTGGCTTCAGGGCTGTTCGGTCATTAGAGAACACAGTGTCTGAGCTGTCAAATTTAATTGTCAGTGAATTGGACCGTAAAAATAAAGTAATAGGAATATTTTAGGATCTCGCTAAAGCCTTCGACACAGTGTCCATTCCTATACATGTGAAGAAGCTCGAACTTTTTGGAATACGGGATAGCGCGTTTATATATATATTACATAAACAGAGGACCAAAGTTGGTGATTTTATAAGTGAAGAGGAATCAATAAGTTATGGTGTTCCTCAAGGTGTGCTGGGCCCGAGCCTATTTTTAATTTACGTGAACGATCTCTGTAACCTAAAGTTAAAGCAGTGTAAAATCATTTCATATGCAGACAACACAGCGCTCATTTTTGTCGGTAAAAGTTGGGAAGAGGCTCGTGCGCATGCCGAAGAAGGTCTGAGAACAGTAACTGAATGGTTGCGTGAAAATCTGCTTTCCCTTAACGTTGATAAAACCAAAATCATCACTTTCACAAATTCAAGAGGCCGCACACCTGTTTATGATATTAGACTACACTTTAACTGTGCAGCTACAAGCTGCGACTGTCCAATATTACAAAGTGTTCCACATATGTTAGGAAACTAATATATATTTTTAAAAATTTGCGTGACGTGGCTGACCGGACGTTGGTTATCAATGTGTATAATGCACTTTGTAGATCAATTCTAACTTATTGTAATACATCTTGGGGCGGAGCGTGTGGTACTTGCATGCTAAAGTTAGAACGTGCTCAGCGTGCAGTACTAAAAGTGTCAACTTTTAGGCCATTTAGATTTCCAACCGTACAGCTTTATAAGGATTGTGACGTACTGACAGTTCGTCAATTATATATAGAAAATCTAATATTATTTCAACATAGACAGATAAATACAAAAGAAGTAAAATAAAAATTAAAAAAACATAGGAAGAAAGGACAGAGTTTTTTACAGACCTAAATTTAATAAGAAACTAGCCAAACGAATCATTACATAAGGTTTTAGTATGATCGTCAGGAATATAATATACACACACACACACACACACACACACACACGCACACACACACACACACACGCACACGCACACGCACACGCACACGCACACGCACACGCACACGCACACGCACACACACACACACACACACGCATACACACACATACACACATACGCACACACACTCAACCCTCACTTTCCTACACAAACACAACTCACTCTCACAAACGATTAGAAGCACTTAAACCATTAACTTACATTAACTAAATGATACTGGAAATGTAAACACCTTCATTTTTTGAATAGTACCGATGTAATTTTTGTAATAACAATTATTTATCCTGGCTGTAATGATCATTGGAAGGGTTTGCAGACACCTACGACACAAGAATTTTCTTAGTGTAGGTTCTGCACGTCATTGTTATCTGTACCTTACGAGCCATTAAAAGCTTAGTATAGTAATTTTGAAATGTTCAATGTTCAATTTATTGTAAGTTTTCACTCAACCTGTACTTCTTTACTATTGCTTCGTTTTTGTATATACCTTGTATATTTATTTTTTGAGAAAATATATTTGATTTGATTTGATGTATTAAATTAATTTATATGGCATATGTCAGGAGCGTTTTGGAATATGCGAGCCCAATTTGGAGTCCTCAGTATATTTCTTACAAGAAAAGAATTGAAAACATTCAGAGTAAATTTAATCGTTACCTTAACGAACGAAAACTAGAATTAATAATTACCAGGTAAACTTACGTCACTACAGACTTATGAACTTGGAAGATAGAAGAATACTGCTTGACATGGCTTTGCTGCATGATATTGTTCTGAGTAATATTGACAATCCCTACCTCGTTAATTCTATAACTTATAATACTCCTAGATATAGAACCAGACAAACGAAATTGTTATTATTATATAGCTTTGAACAAAACAAAGTATGGTGGTAACTTCGTCATTAAGAGACTATCTAGAACTTATAATAGCTTATTTTTTAACATAGACCCTTACATTTGTTCCAAGAACTCTTTTAAATATTAAGTCTTCAAAGCTCTTCAAGCTAGGAGCTTTTTTCAACCATAAGCACATTCTGTACCCATATTCTGTATTATTATTCTATTTTTATACTTTATATATTCGTACATACATTTACTTCCCATTTACACACATCCTCACACATAGTTACACATTCAAACGCTAGAGACCTGTAAGAAAAATGTATGTTAGTTTAGGAAGATCTTTTATTAGTCTACATTGCGAACATGTTAAACTAAAGTATCTTAAGTTTTTGTAAATGCTGTTGATCTTCTGTACAATTAATAAATAAATAAATGAAGCAAGCTGTAACGCGACATATCCACTGAAGACCGCAACCTCATCTCGCTTCGTTCTGCCATAATTTTGAGTGTATATCTTTGTCGAAGTTGGATCTACCCAGTTGGATCGTCTGATCCAAGTAGATATGGTGATCAACAGCTTCGATAATATCGTTCATAACATAGACCGGCATGGGTGCGACATGGGCATTTGACATGATGTTTGTCTACCCATGGGTAGACAATCTATTTTAAGACCCACCTGTTGAGAAACAATATTGAGGTCACTGAGCATTGTGCTTAGGTCTTCCAGGGTTTCTGCCATGATGACTATATCATCACCAAATAGAAAGTGAGTAATGCATTCGCTATTGATGTTAATACCATATCCGTTCCAGTTCAGAAGCTTGAATATATCTTCCGGAGGTGAGTATCTCGTAGAGGTGAACAGTTTCGGAGAAATAACGTCTCCCTGTCTCATCTTGTTTTTCAATTAGATAGAATTCGTGCTCCAACTCATTTAGCTTCAGCTAAATAGCAATTTTGGGATGTTTAAATTTGACTGCGCTAAATATGATTAGGGTCTTAATTTTGGTTGTACAAGACGCTAATCATGTTTACTTTTACATATGTATTTAGGGACTCCCTAACGCGTTTAAGGATCGTTATGCAAGCCACCCTTAGACTAGAATAGGTCATCATCAAGACAGCCTTTAGAAGTCCACTGCTGAACATAATGCCTACCTATCCACCGACTTCCTGCGATGGCTACAAAGTCGTCGGTTCATCGTGTGCCCAGGTAGGAAGGTGATTTCAGTGACCTTAATGCGAACTCTTGTTTACGTCAATATGATGTAACAGACGCCACAAACCAATATGACACTTCTATTTAGACGTGTCATATTGGTTTGTGACGTCATGTTTCTGACGTAAGAAAGCCGTCTCAAAAGACACTAAAAGGACGTCACATGGACATGTTCTTTTTGACGTAACAGACGTTATAGACCAATATAACACGTCTAAATAACGTAATGTTTCTGACATAAGTAAGAAATCTCAAATTACCCTAAAAAGACGTTACATGGACATGTACTTTTGACGTTGCAGACGTTACATACCAATATGACACACCAAATGACGTAATGTTTCTGACATAAGAAAAACGTCTCAAAATACCCTAAAAAGACGTAAAATGGTCATGTCCTTTTGACGTAACAGACGTTGTAGACCAATGTGACGAGTCTGATTGACGTAGTGTTTCAGACGTAAGAAAGACGTCTCAAAATACCCTAAAAAGACGTCACATGGTCATGTCTATTTGACGTAACAGACGTTACAGACCAATATGACGTCTAAATGACGTAATGTTTCTGACGTATTAAAACGTCTCAAAAGACCCTAAAATACGTCACATGTCCTTTTACAGACCAATATGACACGTCTAAATTACGTAATTTTTCTGAAGCTTTAACATTCACACAAGCAGTAAACAAGCACAAATAAAAAATGTATATAACCCCCGACCCCCCATTATAGCTCAGAAGAATCTCGTTCACATCAGTTTTCAAACCGAATCAAAATCGGACTATTTGTTTGGAAGCTACGATCCTCACCCCCTCCCCCCTTCCTATTATTGCTAAGAACCATCTCGTTTACCTCAGCTATGAAACATAAAAAACCGCAGCTAAATCAGTCCCTTAATTTGGAAGCTACGATCCTCACTTCGAGTGATTGCGCGGATGATCCGTGCTTCCTCGAGCGTAGTAACCCTGCGTTCGAGGTGATGATTTGGCATTGTGGGCAGTTTCGAAATGTACATTTTTAACAAGCCGTTTTCTTTGAACATTTTCAACACTTTTGTCATTTTTGCAACTTTTGACACTACCGATCCTTTCCAAACTGAATGAAAAACTACTCTATATCTGACAACATAAAGTCGATTTTCGAACGCACCCCAGGGGCGCATTCACTTACTACGTTCGAGGACGAGGACGAGGTTCAAGGACGACGCTACGTCTTACTTACACCATAGACCTAGAATTGTTGTGATTCTACATCCACAGACTAGGTAGAGATACTACGTATTCTACATCCATGCTACGCATGGATGATTCGTGCGTAGTAAGTGAACGCGCCCGCTGCGTGCTCGAATAATCCGTGCGAATATCGCTCGATCATCCCGAGTTAGTGAACGGCTTTGGACGTCCACATAGAACTGACAACTGTCAAGTGTCAGTTTCATACTATTCCTCCCCTCCCCTACTATTTTTCGGATGACCCAGGCGAACGCCCGACGACGCCGTGAACGATTTCGAGTGATCGCGCGGGTGATCACTGATCCGTGTGTCCTGGAACGTAGTAAGTGAACGCGCCCCTGGGCATCTTCTTCTTTTTTTATTGGATGGCTTCTGCGGAGGCACTAGCCTACTAGCAATTTCGCCAATGTCAAGTTTAATAGTATAGAATAATGTCACGTCACAGTCATTACTTGTCAAGTCAAAGTCACGAATCAGTAAAATGGTGGACATTTACTAAAACTTCCGTAGGAGATTTGGAAAAATCATAAAATGCCATTTATAATATCTGCGTTTGATTCTTTTGTCTACACTCGTGCACGTTAACGAACACCTAATGGTTAATATTCCACCAATATTACACATCAATACTCGAAGAAACACAAGATTGAGAATAAAATCAAACTCTACAACACAACATTTTGAATTTTTGCAAAAAACCCCCGCCCCTGGGCATGTTTGTGAAAATTGTTACTGTCAAAGTACTCAAAGTCAAAGTCAATCCTTCAGTTTGGCGCAGTGTGACCATATTTAGCAGGTCCCTGCGATTTCAGCAGGATTTGACTCTCATTTTAGCTCCTAGCAGGTTTTTTAGCATTTTATTGAAATCTAGCATTATTTAGCAGAATCCAATGATGCATCCAATAATAGCAATAATCTGGCAGGCTTTATTGAACGCGTTTCAAAATGCCCCAAAAGTGAACACAGTACGCTCAAGCATTTATATTTGAGTTTATTGGCTTCTGGAAGCAGCTCTGATGCCAAACCAACAGATACCGAAAATTTCTGAAGACAAATTGAAACGATGAATTTAATTTAATTTAAATGGTAATGGTAATGGTGTTGGTAAACCCAACATTGTGAATTTTGCGGGGGCTATTATGATTTTACTAATGCCACACACTTATTGTGAACGAATCATTTCACTTATTAACAATATAAAAATCCAGCTTAGAAATCAGTTCAAAAATAAACATGAAGATTCTGTAATTTTGCATGCCAAAAAGGCAAAAAGGAAATATATGAGAAAATTTCGAGCCGACAAAAATATGTTAACATTATATCTTAACTCATCATCATTATATAAAGAATTTGCTAAGGACAGTGATAGTGATGAGTGAATTGTGTTGTAAATAGAAATGAACTGGCCAAGTGCGAGTTGGGCCGCGCACTGAGGGTTCCTTAACACACCACTTTTATTTTTCTTATTATAGTTTTACTTTAGAGTGTGTAATCATGCCAAGTTTGACTTTTACGCTTGTACTTATCACCGCTTAGTGCTATGACAAAATACGTAATAAGTACTTTTGTTGTATAGGGATCCCCCTTTTTTATTATTACTATTATTTCTTAATTAATCCGCCATAACATTACAGTCATATTCTATAAACATTTTAATATCTATTACAGTTCAAAAGATCATCGTTATCAGTTCCCGCTGCTGGGACACGGGCCTTGAGAGAGAGAATGGGCTATAATGCGTCAGATTGTAAAGCGCAACATGATACCATTCGGTTACAATTTTCTCCAAAGATACAGTATCGGTTCAAAAGATACAGTCGTTAAAAGGTAGGACGGACAAACAGACAGACAGCGTAGGCTTAAAAATATTATAGTTGATCGTTGACACTCTTTGGGTACGGAACCCTAATAAAAATGACATTCTAATCGTACAAATTGGCATTTTTTTTCATATTTTCTAATGTTTAAGCAATATCTGTGAAAGCAGTAATTTAGCATTATATGAAAAATGTCTAGCATGTATTAGCAGTTTTTGTCATTCAGGCTAGCAGATTTGACATTTGAATCTGGTCACACTGGTTTGGCGAATTTTGCGTTCATTCAGAAAATCACGAACGAAAGCAAATTCGTCATTATTTCGCTCGTATGAGCAGTAATCGTGTAACATTCTATTTTTGCATGTAAAAATATGATATTGACTTACTAGTGTATCCCTGTATATAAGTTTCTTACATCGTCAAAGCCATCTTACTTGAAAATACTATGTTGTTACGTTGTGGTTTGCTGCTTGTGTTTTTGAGTTGTGTGCGGACGAGGGAAGATTTCCACCGTGATGGGTTCAGAGATCTTGACAGTGACTTCAATAGAAGGTTTTCCCTGTGGCCGTCGGTTCACAATGCCGCGAGGCTGCTGAGGGTTCGACGCCAGGTGGTTGAAGACAAGGCTATTAAACAAGTGCCACTTGAAGGTCAGGTGGCTGCTACTAATGTTCAAGGAGCTAATGAAGGTGCAGGAAATGCCAAACAGACAGATCCAGAGCCTCCTAAGCAGTCACAACCCTCTGTACAAGCACCAAAAACAGCTACAAATGGCTCTAAGATAAATTTACCATCAGGAGAAGGAACTGCTAATGTTAACAAAACTAATAATTCATCCGGCTTATTAAATGAAAAGCTCAAAGGTATGCTCAATGTAATGTTCTAAATAGTTATTGATTAAAACTTATATGAAATTGAACCTTCTTACTTATGATTGCATCATTTCAATTAAATTGTGTAAACATTAATAAGTGATTGAACATGTCTTGATTGATTAGCACTTTAAATGCTTAAATTGGAATTCTATTGTATCTACCTACTTTTAGCTAAAGACACAAACATGGGTTATTGCTATGAGAAAATCATTGTCAGCAGCTTCAATTATTGGTCCAATACCGGACATAATATTGATTCCTGATGTTTTTTTGGTATTCCTTTATACCAGCAACTACTTTTACATAGTTTTACATCATCACATCATGTTGCCTTTAAATGGTTGAATTTCAAAAAATTCCCAAAGTTTATAAATAGGCATGGAAATAATCAAGTGTAGTGGGTTTCTCCCACTTGTGAACACCTTGTATTATTACAAAATAATCAGTCCCACAGCAATAGTCACAATTTCCTGCTTCAGTTTTCCTTATGAGAGAATTTCTCTTTCATTCTCAGCTTACCGATGGAATGTGCATCATATGAATCTAATTGAGAAATTGACTTTTAGTATAAGTATTTTTGCTTTCTTTATTTTTTTTTGCTCAGTTGAAGAACTAAAGATTTATTCAGCCCCTTTCTGTGTATATATGTATTATCCCATAGTTGATCCAGTATAAGGAAACCAGGGTTCAAAAAAATCCGATTTTTATAATAAATATCAAAAATCCGATATTTTTTTATATATATCCGATATATATCGGATATAAAAAAAAGAAGTAATAGAAAAAGAAGTGAATTTCATTCTGTAGGGGGATTATACACTTAAAAATGAATTTGTAAAATAATTTAAGTGTCAAATTACCACATTTTTTATTTAAAAAACCTTTAAAAAAGTAACAAAAGAATTTGTGTGTATTTGAGAAAGATTTTTTTAATGAACACTTAAAAAACAAGTACCTATTATTCTAATAATCTTCATTTGTTTGTGATATAAATCAACTAATTTTAATAATAATTTGTAATTATAAAAAAAAGTAATCATTCAGGGTCTTATGCATAGATCTATGAGTGGGACATGATCATCTGGCTCCCAGTCCCAGTCAACCTCTATTTCTTCTATGATGTCCTCCTTCACATTCACTCTGGGATTCCAAATCCAGTCCATATTGTATCACGAAGCTGCAGCTGTACTATGGATGCCCCTTTCAGACTGGTTGAAAGTCTTAAAGATATGAACCAATTTATGCGCTTTTTGGGTTCCTAATCGATTATGAATCTTTGATTGAACCAGGCCGAAGGTAGAGAAAATTCTTTCGAGACCTGCCGTTGATGCTACTGCTGACAGCAATTGTTCACAAAGTGCCTGAAATGCTTGTTTACCATCCCAGTTGAGCCAACGCGGATCATTTGTGTTCATATCTAGGTGGGGCTGTTCAAATTGTGACCCAAACAGATATTTGGGAAAAATTGACGATTGTGTCAGTAATGCCGTTACAGTAGGCATATGATCAGGCTGCATTTCACCAAAAGCTTTGTCTCTTTGATCGTTGGTCAGATGTTTACCCAGAAACCGGTGGTCCAAGTAATGAACAGACCCGAATGCCATCTCACGTCTGCACTGGAATACAGTTTTTACTTCTGGTATTTCATTTTCAAAGTCCTTTTCAAGCCGGTGCCATATGTCTACTGCCACGGATATTGTTGTTCCATCCCTTTGGGCCCTGTCTAAGGCTCCAGCAATTGGGTCCAAACGTGACAGCAGTTGAATTGCTTTGTTTGTTATTTTTTTTTTACGATTTTGCTTATGTTGTTATAAATTTCAATCATATTATTTTGGCACAATTGCACCATTATTCCATGATTGTCAAGGTAAGACTGAATACAATTTCTCGTGGTATTCCATCTGGACAGTAATGGGCATCACCAACTTTTTACCACCAGCAGCCTTGTACCTGCCTTGCAGGCAGATGTTTGTTTTGAAAATATTTCACTACTTTTAATTATATTTCCAGAAACGCCTTTGATTTCTACGTTTTTTTTTTGTTTTCGTCTTTTACTAGAAGATTTAACATATGCGCACAGCAACCATAATGAATTATGTCTTCGTTATCTTTACACAGTGCCTCATTTTAGTAACGTTAGTGGCATTGTCGGTAACGAAGCTCTTAACTTTAACTTTAAAGTTTTTGTTACTGTTAGTGATTGCATTTGTGGCGACTTCCTTCAAATAATCCGCAGTATGAGGGTGGCCTGACGTATCAATGGTATCAACCAATATTGATTGTCCTTCAGGTGTAGTGAGGCTACAGTAAACTATAGGCTCATTGTGGACATTAGACCAACCGTCCAAAGACATGGATACCGTTTTACCTTCAATATCATTTTTTTGTTTTTGTAAGGTGTCATCATAATTATCTTTTAAGAGTCGTCCTCCTATTTGATGAGACGTGGGAGGTTTGTATCCGGCACGAAGCGCTGTGATCATTTCTTTAAATTTCATGTGGTCAGCGCGCAAAAAGGGTGGATTCGTGGCATAGAAAAAGTTTGCAATCGCTGAATCAATTTTTTTCGCATGAGTTTCTGATGTAACAATTACTTTATGTTCTTTTAATAAGTCATATGATGGACCGGTAGTGGACAATGAGCGTTTAGTTGTTGCTACTGATTCGTTACTTGAAATTTTGGGCTGTACAGCATGACTACTAGAAGCTGTTGTGATGAACTTGTACTTGAAATTGAGCTAGAAGCCTCTGGTCCTGGACAAATACTCATATGTTTACAAAGGCGCGCAAGGATACCTTGAAGCTCTTTTTATTAGGTTGCCTTTTTGGAAACAATCTAAATTATTCTGAATTGTAGTTTTTCGCTACGTGTTGCCTGGGTAAACAATAATCTCCAAAATTTTTAGTTCAGAAGACAGGAAAAAATCAATTGATAAATATCAAGATAAAAATCAATTGATATATATCGTGATATATATCCGCTGAAATATATTGGCGAATCCTGAAGGAAACTGAATCTGATTCCATTTTAGGCAATGGGTTTTCTGTCCATAATGGGAAATTATCTTTCGAGCACATTATCCTTATTTCACTAAACAGTTTATGTTAACGTGTTGAAGTTAACTTACGGCTGTTGGTGATCAAACATCCGATTTATTATAAACTTAAAACTGAAGTATCTCATAATCTAAGCGTCGCCTGCAGGGGGGGAGGGGTACTATGGGGCAGTCCTCCCCTCCCCCACCCCCACAACTCCTGCCCCTTGACTCTATATATTTTCCAACAGTGGTAACAAACTAACATACTTAACACATACTTTTACAATTAAATTAGGTTTACCTATAATACATTCAAATATCTGCATCCCGCAGCCTTGCAAAAACAAAAACTGTGGTTATCCACAGAACTAATTTCCATGATTGGTCCTTTTCAGTTGAAGCTGTTCGATTGTGGAATGCCCTAACTGCAGATATTAGACGAATACCTTCACTCAATTTCTTTAAACATCATGTTAGAATGTTTTATTTATCGCACTAGCTGATTTGCTACATCTCACGTGCTATAATATATCCATACCAATATATAAAAGTGAAACGTTGTTTGTTTTTTGTTTGTTTGGGGAGCTTTCGCGCGATAACAGCTGGACGGGTTTTGATGAAATTTAGAATAGAGATAGCTTATACCCTGGAATAAAACAGGATACTTTTTATCCCGGATAATTGTAAGTTTCCACGGGAAACTGTAAAATGTTGATTACTCACTGTAAGGAACGGTTGCCATCACAGAATGGTCTGTGGTTGCCATGGAAACGAAATAACAAGCCTGTCAAAAAATATTAAGAGTGGTGCTATACATACATTTGCATTGGTTTTTAATATCCTAGAAGAAAATAGGATGCTTTTTTCGCGATAAACAGTAGTCTAGCTTGCTAAAAAGTTGACTCAGGGGCACAATTTATCGCATTATTTTTCTTCAAAATATAAACATACACAGAAAATAAAAACATACGTAGACGGAGCTGTGGGTAACTGCTGGTTTATAATAATTCACAATTTCATGTATCAGAAAATATGTCTGTCTATCTATCTATCTATATCAGCCCACATCAACCCACTGTTATAGGCCTCCTCATGTGCACGCCATTCTTTCCGGTCCTGCGCAAAGCAAATCCACTGCCTTCCTGCCACCTTGATGACGTCGTCTGACCATTGTGCATCTCTGACAACTAAAATTTTAATATTATTCTTCATTACATATCATGAACATTGATGTTTTTATTTTTTTTACTTCATAGGATACATATTTATAGATATGTCTTTATATTTTAAGAATGATGTATGTAGGTGTGTAAGTACTATCTGTGTATGTGGATTATTCAATTCAAGGAAAGCCAAAATTAAAGTCACGTCACAATCCGCTACCGTAGACGTATCGTTTTTCGCCGACGTGGACCCTTTACTGGTCGTCCTAGACCCCTGGGGGGCCATATAGACCACTTTGGGTATCACTGGTTTAGATGAATCTAAATTTATTGCACAAAACTGATATCAATCACTACCTTACTTAATGCCCAATTGAAATAAATTTCAGAAACTGCAGAAAAGACTCCATCACCAGATACTGTCACCCCCCCTAAAGTGGAGGTGAAAGATAATGGTACAAGTGCAGAAAAAGCTACCAAGGCTTGGGACCTGAGCGATCCTGCAGCCATGAAGAGGGGTCTCATTGTCTTTGGAGGATTTGGTCTCTTGGCTATGGCTTATTTCATATTCTATAGGTATGTACCTAAATACTGTACGATTGGTTGTGGTAGGACTTATGCAAGAGCCTGGAAAAGTCCACACCTTTGCCGGATATTCAACGGACAAGCTGTGATGTGTACATATTACTGTTTTGGTTTGAAGGCTATTGTTTCCAGCATTCTAGGCATTATGGGACTCCAGCCCTCGGCAGTTGCTCATTCACTTCATTCTTAAATGCGAACAAACTTGTTTAAACAACAACAAGTAAGGGTAAGGGACTAAAACCCAATATGACTATGATGACAAGCACATATGCATTTTGCCTTTCAAAAGGTAGCAGTGCAGTTTAAAATGGGTTAGGTATTTTTAATTGCACTTCAGAAAACTTATTACCCAATAATTTATAATTCATGAGTATTTTTGATATGAAAATCATATTTTTGTTCTAACTTTTACAACAAATGTATGATTTTCATATCAAAAATACTGATTGAACACCAAATTAACTTTCATTTTCTGTTTGATTTGCGCCTTAAAAACTAGGTAGGTGAGTTAGGCTAAACATGATGAGTTGTTTGATGGCCATTTGATGTGTTCAGAAAAAAAGCTGCACTTTTAGATAAATAGCAAATATAGCAATGCATCACGCACAAACATACCTAAGTATTTTGCTTTGATTATACACCTGTCTAATCAAAGGTATTTTGCTGTGCAATCAGTATTTTTGATGGGAAATTGCCACAAGTATAGGGAGTTTTTGGTAAAAAAAAATCGCCGCTGTTACAAAGTAGATATCGGACTTACAAAAAAAAGTTTTTAGTTTGAACACATAAACCCTTCCTTTGCTTCACCGTAATCTGGTGAAAAAATACTATAAAGTGTCATGGGCTATTTTTTCATTTATGTGAAGACGAATCGGTTGACAAAATCGGACCAATAGGGGTGACGCTATGGTGGAACATCCACATACCATATTCACATACTCGTACATACATTAGACTGTTAAACTCATTATCCTTCCCTTGCTTCGCTGTACTCGGGTACAAATATGCCTAAGTGAAGACTTTCTGAGATACTCGTATATGGGCTTGAAATATATTTTTTCCTTGTATATGTTGTGAACACATGCCGCAATCTTGTTTTTCTGTCTTGGTCGGGGAAACAACGTCTGATGAAATAAATGTCACATACAACTATTCTAACCTGCCCCATTCTATAATTGCACGATAAATTATTATCGTGAAGTTTGACAAAAAATAATAATAATTGAACCCAAATATCTAGAAAAGTATCACTTACTTTCGAACTAGGTGGGTTACGTGTTTGGGTTGTATGTATGTTTGTTTGTTTGTACGTTTCTTAGGCGCGTTCTATAGCCTAAAAGTCTTGATGGATTTTGATAAATGAGATATAATTGGATTCGTCTTGATCACGAGAGTGCTATAAGATATATAAAGTGTCAAGAAAACCAATATGGCGGCTTACAGCTGCCATATTGTATTTCCGACGGAACAAAAAATGACCAAAACCTATCGAGTGTGGTATCAAAATAAAGATCTTTAAAAGTCCATTTCAAAAATATATGACTATTCTTATAACTAAACAGTAGCAAATTGCTTTTAAGCTTCTTACAAAATTTTAAATTTTTGATTATTCAAGTTAATGTAAATACGTAATCGTCTAATGTTGCAATTGCAACTATTAAAGTAAAGTAAAATATACAAGTAAAAATAAACATTAAATTTATTTAAATAGTAGCTGCGCCTCTCAGTTTCAGCCGCGTCTCTCGGGAACCAAACATTTTTTTCCGGGAAAATAGTAGCCTATGTGTTAATCCAGAGTATAAGCTGCCCCGTACCAAATTTCATCCAAATCCGTCCGCGACGAATTACACACGCCCTCACATACACTACAAACTTTCGTCTTTATAATATTACTAGCTGTGCCCGCGGCTTCGCACGCGTGGTCATTTCTCTAGGTTAAAAGTAATCTATGTGCTATTCCAAGACCTAAAATAAACATTTGATCAAAATTCCTTCAGCCGTTAAAAAGTTGTTTATCGATTGCTCGGTATCTAATCATTGGATGACGATACCAAGTACCCCAGGTCTTGGTCAAACCCTAAGCTATCCAAGACTGAAAACTGCATCGCAATCGGTCTAATAGTTTTTACGTTATGAGCGAACAAACATACAGGCAAACAAACAGACAGACAGACACGAATTTTTGAAAATGTTTTATTCATGTTC
This sequence comes from Alsophila aescularia, assembly GCA_946251855.1. NCBI lineage: Eukaryota > Metazoa > Arthropoda > Insecta > Lepidoptera > Geometridae > Alsophila > Alsophila aescularia. Next base: position 13,228,837 of record OX276378.1, on the reverse strand, counting down.
AGTAGCTTTTTAAAATTATCTTCTTTGTACAGACTTTTACGTTATTATTGCCTATAGCTGTGCCCGCAGCGTTGCTCGCGTGGTAGTTCCAGTACCAAAAGTACCAATATAGGTATCTACCTAACTATGTTAACAACCTTCAGTGGCGATCCGACATGGTCGTGATAGGTTAGAAGACGAAGACGCGAGCGAAGCGTAGCGAGCATAAAGCCCCATTATAGCTAAAAACCATCTTGTTTACCTCAGCTTTGAAACATAAAAAACCGCAGCTAAATTGGTCGATTCGTTTGAAAGGTACGTTTCTCACCCCCTTTTTCTCGAATCTCCCCCCTTTTTCTCGAATCTCCCCACCCTTTTTCTCGAATCTCCCCCTCCCTTTTCTCGAATCTCCCCCCCTTTTTCTCGAATCACCCCCCCCTACACCCCATACAGCTAAGAACCATCTCGATCACATTAGCTTTCAAACAAAAAACCGCATCAAAATCGGTCCATTCGTTTGGGAGCTTTTTTATGAGGATGCCACAAACACAAATACACACTCACACCCTCACACACAAAATAAACAAAGTAATGTGAGCCGAATTCGAAAAGTTAACAGATATGAATTTAGCGGTACGCTTGGTTGCAGTGAATGAAATGCTTGCGTGTTTTATGTCAGTCAGCGCCATCTAGTTAAATTGGAAGCAGAACTTTGATTTGTTTGGTTTATGCGCTGGAGTTGTTGACCATCTCAATCACATTAGCTTTCAACCAAAAAAAAAACGAAAACACACACATGCACTCACACACATACAGTGATACATACCCTAAACTTACAACACCCGTCTCTTTGTTCGGGAGTTAAAAATGTAAAACAGTAAGCAGTTTGGTTACCAATAAAAACAGCCGCTAGAGGGCGCTTTTTATGAGGGAATGTAAGTTATAAATTATAATTGATGTCTTTTTTAAACATGCACTTCAGGTAAAACTAACAAATTTACAAAGTAATAAAAAAAACAAAGTAAATTGACAGAATTCTTTTCTGTTTCTGAGTTTTTTCTAAATTATCCGAATTGGAATTATTGTGACCTATTTTGTTGTAACGATTTGACGGTTTACTTCAGGAAAAAAAATCAAAGAAATTGTAAAAATAACGCATAAAATATGTAAATGCACAAAAATATGGAACAAAACATTTCAAGAAGTGCGTGATTTCGATCCACGCACGTCTAGGTTGGCAGGCAGAAATGGTCCCGCTAAACCAGACAGTATAGTGGCGAGAGGGTCGAAATTATGATACCCTTTTAATGTTTTATTTATATTACATTTAAATTACCATAACTTTGAATACCTATCCCGCAGGAATCCTATATTTTTTGGGGATAAAAAGAATCAATAATTTTAATACATAATATGTACTTTGACTGTGCCAAGTTACATCAAACTCCGTCCAGTAGTTTCAGCGTAATATGTGTTCTTTTAAATAACTTTCAACCCCTATCCTGCGGGAACTCATGTTTTTTTCGGGATAAAAAGTATTCTAAATGTTAATCCATAACATAAGCTATGATTGTGCCAAGTTGCATCAAAATCCGTTCGGTAGTTTCAGCGTGATGCGTGTTCAAAGACACAGACAGACAGACAGCCAGACAAAAATTAAAAAATATCCTTTTTGCACTCTATATCGATTTTGAAGTTTATCTCAATTATAATTTTCAAAAAATATTTAATGTACAGATTTAGCCCAGTTACAGTTTTATTATAGTATAGATTGTGACTATTTTTACGGGCGGTCAGCTCGTATTCTACAATTTTGCTCGCAGTCGGTCTTACTTAGTTAGTCTTTGTATTTGTATAATAATTTTACTTGTTGTTTCTTATAGTTTCCCTATAGATGTTTATTTCAAAATAGCTTTCCCGCCCGCGACTTCGTCCGCGCGGATTACAGTCTAACGCGAAAAAAAGCGCCCTTGTTCTTCTCGGATATTAAAAACCAAATCAAAAGTAGCACACTAACAGCTTTTGATGTTTTTTGACAGACTTGTTATTTCATTTCCATGGCAATCGTTCCTTACAGCGAGTAATCAACATTTTCCAGTTTTCCCGTGGAAACTTAACATTTTCCAGGATAAAAAGTATCCTATGTTTATTCCAGGGTATAAGCTATCTCCATGCCAAATTTTATCAAAATCTGTCCAGCCGTTATCGCGTTAAAACTCCCCAAACAAACACAAAAACCAGACAACGTTTCACTTTTATATATTGGTATGTATAAATAATAGCACCTTTATTTACCTTTATTGTACTTTGGTCTTGTAATAACACATAGGATACTTTTGTCCCAGACAAATGTCCTCGTGGGCATCGCCATGGGCACAGATTAAGTCAACAAGCCACGAGGCCATAACCAAGAAGTCTAAGTCTACTTTTGCATTGGTTTTTAATATCCTAGAAGAACGTAAGTAGGATGCTTATTTCGCGATAAACTGTAGTCCGCGCGGACGAAGTCGCGGGCGGCTAAGCTAGTTTTGTAATAAAGGTAAGTATTTGCTTTGTTCAAAAGTACACCTATTAAGAACAATATATCAAATTTCATCAAAATTCTCTTAACTATCAAATCTTTTTGTATTGATTACTCGGCTTCTACTCATCAGATTGAGATACAAAGTACACCAGAATTTGTCCTAAGCTATCCAACATTGTATACTACATTGGTCCAGCAGTTTTTAAGTGATGTGAGAATGGACAGACAAATATTCCAAGACAAATATTAATATTATATTTATTGTATTGCAGTTCAGTTCCTAGCATAATTGATGTCCCCTAGATCAATTTTTTTTGCGCTCGCTTGGTCAAAAAGTACCTATAGAAAACTCTAATTCTAACAGTACATATTGAGTATTAAACAGCTTAAAATTGCTGTCCTTTACCAGAAGTAACATTACACAAAAATGCAATTTACTTAAACAATATTCATAATATTTTCAGGACAAAAAGCAAGTACAATGAAAACAGCAACTTAAACGGCACTAGCGAGTCTAACCAATTCCGATATGGAGTCCTGCAATCAGACGATAGGAGAGACAACCTCGAGCTCTCCCGTGTGCCTCTAACCATGGAATCCGACGATGAAGAAGACGAAGACTTGGAAATATTCGACTTGGAACAGAAAAAGAAGTCACTCTCGTACGTAAACCTCCAAGACAACGATGAAGATATTGTACTCAGTCCTAGAGACAGAAACGACAGAGACAATCTCCTACTTGATATAGAAGATAGTAACTCCGACATACTGATTAACTGGGGCAATAACGGAAATAAGTCAATATTATAGGTTATTTTGTTAGCGAACAATAGTTTTACGTTTGGATAATGTCGAGTCTTGAATATAGATTTAGTTAAACTGGGAAGGATAAAACGTACCGGACGTTTTAATATCACGTGCAAAAACTGCACTAGATACAACTACAGGCAAATAGCTACATTCCCATCATCATGCATCATGCGTAGGGCCGCCATCATCTATATTGCTTTAACTGGACAGAGATTTCGGAAACCCCGGACATGTAGTCGAAATTGGGCTTTGTCCCCCGGACGCTCTTGATATATAAAATAAATCTCGCCTAATTGGAAATTTCTTAAATAACTCCAATAACATAATTGAATTATATCTATCGTACTATGAAAATCAGGTAGAAACTTGCCAAACAAAAATATTAGTAATTTAGAACTCTCTTCTTTTTGACATCAAATTGAAAACAAATTATAAAATAAAATCATCTTGGCAGGTTACTAGTTACTACAATATTTTAAATGACTCACGCGTCGGTTGAAATATGAATGAAAAGTGATGGCGCGTCTCGTGAGGGCATTTTTCCTTTTAGCTTGCGTGGAAGTCATTTTTTTTGTATCTGCTCTATTTACTCCACCGAAGCTTGTGTTGTCCCCGGAAAATTGTATGCCAATTGTGTTAGATGAGAGGCAGTTTGTTCAACTCACGTCATATACGTAACATAAGTCATATAGTATACGTAACTAATTACTGGAATAGAAAACGAACAGAACTGTCAACACGACGAAAGCCCTTCACCGGAAGCCCTTCATTCTAGGACACATCCGGGGCAACCCGGATGAATGGCAGCCCTATCATGTGCATCAACAACAAAGATAGAACATATACATAGACTTAGCGCGAATGATTCATAACATGTGCTATACAAACACCACTCTGATTGTGACTAAGGCAAAAGGAGGCCAGTGTTTTCATTGCACCTAATTAATGCATGGCACGCCCGTGGAGCTGGTACGTCATCTTATCACCTCTTTAATTAGATCTACGGTCTTGAATGTTGCATTTCTTATTGTTTTGTAATACATAATCTTTATTTTTATACTATAAGCTAGTATTTTCTTGATGTGATTTTTGAGACTATTTTTGTATGAGAGCTAGTCTAATGATTTAGTAATGTCTAATATAATTATCTTATCACTTATTGTAGGTAATGTCTTAAGAATGAGATGTATTTATGAGAGGTCATTAAAATTTCATTTTAATACTGACCTTTTGACTGCTATAAAAATCTTGTTATATTCGACTATTTGACTTCCATCGCGTCTTTGGCATAAAATTAAAATCAATTAAATCCTTTTAGTCGAGCAATGTAAAGCGTGCATGCGGAAATCTTCATAAAATTATAGCCATTTGTGCTGGCCTTGATATGAGTCAAGCTAGCCTATTTATCGTGTTTGCGTAAACAAAACGTCAGAGCAAAGTATGACGTCTGTATTTGCAGGAAATAGGCACAGGTATTCTTTTTTAACTGATTTTAAAATGAAGGAGTTTCTAAATTCGTGTTTGTTATGTTTTGATATGATTTTGTAATCGGTATGGATGTTTGTTTTTATTTGAAATGTAAGTGGTCTCTTTTGAAAATAAGTTCGATAAATGTAGTTATCGTAAATGTATTCGAAGTTGGTTGTTTTAGTTCAAAGAATATTATCTTCGCATTTATAATGTACTTAGCATCTGTAAAACCTTTGAAATCAGTAGTACTAAGTACTAAAATTGTCGAAACATTTTCTTGTCTTCGCCAAAACTTTTTAAGTTTGTTCATTTTTTTAATATTGTATCTTTGTGTTTGTAGGTACGCTAAAATAAACACCTGTATGTTTATTATTATTATATTTATAAAGTCTTCACATACAAATAAAATCTTTAAAAAAAAACATGAAATATGCCAACATATTTTTGTAGGAATTTATTTCTCATGTTTAATGCAATATTTCAAATTGTTTAAAGTATTGATGCCATTTAAAAACTTAGAATTATTTTTTCTAGACAAAGTAATGATATTTAAATACTGAAATAATATTGTTATTAATCTATAATAAGTATTTTCGTTTTCCTTATGATAAGCTGTACATTATCGGACTATGACGTATTTCCTTAACCATTTTATGAAATGCGTCTGTACACAAGACTCGGAGCCTAACAGTGTGTTAAACACTTAATATTATCGAAGAAAACAATAAAAGAGGGGGTGATAGGTAGTTATTCAAAGGTGGGTGCATTCCCTTCCCTTATTAAGTGCATTTTAATTTATTCAAGTGTAAAAAATATTTGATCGTCTTTTATATTTAACTACCTGTGCCCGCGGCTTCGCACGCGTGGTATTTCTTTAGGTTATTAATACTCTAGACCTAAAATACCAATATAACAACATTTGATAAAAAAAAACTTCAACTGTCAAAATGATTTTTATCGATTGCTCGCCTTCTACTCTTCGGATTGAGATAGCAAGTACCCCAATTATTAAGTCAACCCTTAAGCATTGAAAACCGCATCGCAATTGGTCCAGCAGTTTTTACGTGATGCGCGAACAAACAAACAGATAAAAACGATTTAAAAAAAAAACTTGTTCAGTAGCTTATTTTAAGTACAATAGACTTAATTATCTTTGTACAGACTTTTTCGTTCATATTGCTTTATTAGAAATATAGATATCTTCGGAAGTAGAAGCGTTCCAGACATAAAAATAGACTCTTTTAAGAGTGAAATAATACTTTTTGGGACAATAATAACTTTGTATTGCAAATATTTACACACCATGGCAAAAAAATGGTTCATGCAATAAATAGGGGTGGGATTGCACCCCCTTTTAATTTTTCAACTATAAAATTAAGTGTTTAAGTCTTCGAGTCATGTGTCCAGACACATTGTATTGTTGCATATCATCATGGCTCATATAATGCGTTTAAATAACCAGCAGGATCTGAAAGCGCGTTTGCTAAGGAAATCAGACCATATCAGTTTTTTAAAAGCGTGATGTTGTTTCAGGCAGCGCCAAAGGCCAAAAGGCTTGCTTCTTCCAATTTTATATTAATATAAATAGTGTAATACTGCCTTGCCCAAGGATTTAACCTAGCTTTTATATTAAATGTTTAGGGTAAGATAAAAAATATGTTATAAAAACATAGTTATTAATTTTATCTGCTGCTACATCGAGGTTCTCAAAAGATTTTGCAAAACATAAAGTAATCTTTGTGATTTTCAGTGTAGCATTGTTTATGTGACCGGTAAAATGTAGGAACTTTATGTTTATAATTTAACGGATTCTAATTCCGTAAAATTATAAACTGACAAAAGATTGTGATCGGACATATTATTTGCTAGGTCATGGACCAATCAATGCACAGTTTTTCAATTATACCATATTTTTGAGATACACTTGTCAGTTATTTTGTAAACCTTCTCCTGATTGGTCGATGTAGTGTTTGTTGTTAGTTATTATATCCGTTTACAATTATTCGCCAGTTTACAATTTTACGAATTGACTGGTTTTTACAATTTGTCGGTGATATTTGTAATCTATAAAAAAATAACTGTTGGATTTTTGGTGTGGGAACACCTTGCATGCCATTTGCTTGTGAGTCATCATTATTTTTGTTTAAACTGATAAGCATTGATTAAGGTTTGTTTAAACTGATAAGCATTGATTAAGTTTTGTTTAAACTGATAAGTATTGATTAAGTTTTATGACTTCATCTAAAATACTGTGTACGTAAACTGTTATAATATGATATACTTAGTGAAATCACGATGGGTATCGATAACTTAGAACCTAAAAGGCTTATAATTATTTTATTCTAATTGGCGTAGGTACCTGTGTGCCATTTTGGAAAAGTCACGATTTACTGGCCATTGTCAAACCTTGTATCAATGTATTTCATCTAAGTGATATACTAAAATATGTATTGTCACTTTTTTATTATGGCCAGGAAATCAGGGCTTTTTGTGATAGCGGACAGCATGTATGCCAGGCTATAAAAATGTTTAAAGCTCTTTTAATTGTTCTTTTATAATTTTATTTTTAAATTATTATTTGTCAGGTTATATAATTTTGTTGTTGTAAACTTAGTAGTCTTTTCGTCACCAATTCCCCAATGCCTGAAACTAAAGTCTTCAACCAGTGTGAGACCAGGAGCTGAGACGTGGACTGTCACGGTACGACTAGTTCACCAATTCAAAGTCGCTCAGCAGGCTATGGAAAGGGCTATGCTCGGAGTTTCTTTGAGAGATCGAATCCGGAACGAGATGATCCGACAGAGAACCAAAGTTACCGACATAGCCCATAGGATTAGCAGGCTGAAGTGGCAGTGGGCTGGTCATATTTGCCGAAGGACCGATAACCGTTGGGGTACACGTATTCTTGAGTGGAAACCGCGACTCGGTAAACGTAATGTAGGACGCCCTCAAGCTAGGTAGGATGGCTGGCGGCGGTTGGAAAAGAAGAGCCGAAGATCGGCTCAGTGGCGTGTTTTGGGAGAGGCCATGTTCAGCAGTGGTACCGATGCAGACTGTTAATGACGATGATGTTAATTTTTGTTTATTTTTTTACCCTCTCACCTGATGGAAAGTGATTGTTCGGTCTGGGCATAGATAAATCATTATTTATCTATGGGTCTGTGATAAAACGAGTTTGCCTAGAAATATGGAAATAACGGCATTGGTCAAAGTCACTGCCTGTTCTTCTGATAGACTAAGGGTTCGGTCCTCGGCTCTGCATCAGTAACTTTTCTTAGTTATGTGCGGTTTTGTATCGCTCCGTGCTTCAGGTGGCACGTTAAGCTGTCGTCCCGGCTTTTATTGGTTAATCAGAAGCCCTCGGGCCTGACAAACTGACATCAGAGCAACCATGTCGGCACGAGTGCTTGAATGCTTGACGTCCCGGAGTGTAGTCGTGAGCTGACGATCGTATCCTACCCCTACCCACTAGATGTTGTAGAATGAGGCTTCCTGTATTCGATACTAAACGTGAGATTACATTTATTTAGGTTATTTCCTACTTTAAGGCTTTTGTAACTTCACATATTTTTGTAAGACTTTGTAATAAATATTAGAAGCAATGTGCGTTAATACTATCACAATGTTAAAGCTTTTGGACTGTGATAAAAGACGAGAGAGTGATAGAAATATTGTATTTAGTATAAAATTGCGAAACAGTGAATCCGATCTCCGATTGAATAAAGTTACTTTTGCCGATATAACACGGCACGGTTCAACCAAAGAAAATAAAAGTTATAAGACAATTAAAAAAACTTTCGTTTTCAAAAGGAAAGTGGTTTTAATTTCGATGCATTTTTTTTGTACCTACACGTATAACTGTTCCAAATTGAATCCGGTTGAAGTCGTTTTTTTCGTATAAATACTTATCTAGTACCCAATTATATTCATAGCAAGGTTATTGAAACCTTACCACGTGTACCTTTTGCGATTGTGACAAAAAGTATGTATCTGCTCTCTTGCACTATCTTATCTCTTGAGGCCATGATGAACTTGAGCATTCACTTGTAATGAGCACTCTAGTGAATGTTACATAAAAGATGGTCTGTGCATGATAGGTAAAAGGTCACATGAAATAAACAGGAGCGTTCTAACGAGTATTCTAGCGAATCAACAGAAAATTGCTTCGAGCTTTTTGCCGAACCGAGCATTTTCATTGTTTCGTCGTATTTTTGACGAGCATTTGAGTGTTCGTAGGAAAATCGACGAAATGTTCGTACCGACGATTGGCTCTATTTTGTGTTCAGTTCGACAAAATTAAAGAACGGCGAATGCTCCATGTTTTGTTACAAGTAAATGCTCTGGTTTAGCAGCACCTTAGCGTTTGTACGACTCTCGAGTTAGTTAAGGCTCCTATGTTAAACTAGGTATGTTACTAACATTAAAGTGAGGTTATTTAATATTAAATAAAGAATATATCCTATTTTAATAGATTTTCATTTTATTTTCTTTGTAGTGGTAATAGGTACCTACCTATCTTTTGTGGACCACGAGAAGTCCCATTAACTCCATGGTCTGTTCTGAACTTATTAGAGCGATGTCAAGTGGACTGGCGGTATATTCAAGTGCTGAGATGTCTGTATGACGCTGCTATGATGTCCGCCAAAGTCCAGGGCCGGCAAATAGAACAAATCCAATTGCTCCGGTGAGTACGAGAGGGGATCTCATATCACCGAAACTTTCTATTAACGCAAGAATGCTTGACTGGAATGGAATGGGCACCAACATAAACTGCGAGTAGGTGCATGTCCCTTGAGATTCGCAGACGATATCGCCCTTGCGAGCGATGGTGGAGTCGCTGCAAGAGTTGCAACAAATGCTGACCGGCTGGTCAGCGTTTGCTAGGCTTAGCAGATGTCTCCAGACGTACTGGACATTGGCATTAACATTGATTTAAAACAAAATTGCAACACATTACATCGAAACCAACATTCGTTAGTGGCATGCCTCTCGATGTTGTACAGGATTATGAACCTACTTATATCTTGGGCAAACTCCTATGTCGGGCAGAAACAACTTTGAAAGGTAAGCTGATAGATGGATTCGGCTGGGCTGGGCAGCATTTGGGAAACTTCGTCATGTCTTCTCGTCGCCCATCCCGCTACGTCTAAAGACAAAAGTCTTGAACCAGTGCGTCTTACCCGTTATTACATACGGAGCCGAAACGTGGACACTGACTCTGAGACTGGTCCACATTTTAAAGACGCTCGGGGTTTCTCTGAGGGATTGCATCCGTAACTAGGTGTCGGCAGAGAGCGAAAGTCACCGACATAGCTCAAAGATTTATCAAACTGAAGTGGCAATGGTCTTGGTCACATATGCCGAAGAACCGATAGCCGATAGGGCAGGTGAGTTCTTGAGTGGAGACCGTGATAGGCAAACGTAGTGTAGGACGACCTCCGGCTAGATGGAGCGACGACTCGCAAAGTGGCAAAAATTACAAAAAAAATACGAGAGAAGATCTGAAGATCGGGCTCGGTGCGGTGGTGGGCATTAGGACTAATGCAGGCTGTTGATGATGATACTGATTAAAATTTAAGAAAATCTGTTTTTCAATCAGTGTGTTAATTATACCAAGAAGTTTGTGAGGATATAGCAGCATTCGAGTGTACGGCGTGCTACCAACATATGATGCTCTCGCTAGACGGTTGGAGGGTCAGTTATAGAAAGCAGTAGCTACTATGGTAGAAGGTACAACACATACAATACAACAAAACCAACAACGCCTAGCCTACAACACATCATAGATAATTTCCATTGTATTTTTTTTTTATTATTTCTCCACCTGCTTTTGCTGGTTCGACTAGTGTAGGTAGTAGGTATCTCCTTGTTCTATGAGCTCAATTTCGAAACATCTCTTCGTTTCCAAAGACAGTTCGATGTTTCCCCTTATAAATCGTATTCTACACGTAGACGCGAGTATGTTCTACAGCTTTCGCTGCAACCTCGCTAGTAGGTAGGTCGGTACTCCGTTGGTATTGGCAGGCACGCATCCAATGTGTCGATTCGTTTGTCTCAATATCGATGGGCTTGAACGTGCGCTGTTTACGTGAAATAGAAAAGGTACCTAGCTCAATATGCGATGCAGATCATTGTATTTAACGACGTTCTTTAGTGGTGAGAATGGGTGTTTTTCCAGTATTGGATGGTGAGACGGCAGCGTTAATTTAATGAGTCTTGAACGAAGCCGTAGTCGATGCGTCTACTGTCTCGATGAATTTACATACTTACAAAAAAATAAGTAGGGGAAACCGGGTACAAAAGTAACACTTTGTACTTTGACGCTGGTTTCTTGCTAGTTATCATATTTTTGATGAAATTAATATAGCCACATATAAATTTCGATTATGCTCTACAAAATGGTATCTAAATTTACCTCATTATTTGCTGTTTATTGTGAATTACAGAGATTAAAAAAAAAAGAGTCGATTGTTACTTTTGACCCCGACGCCAGGGCCACAGTAACAGGGTGGCAAAAGTAACATGATAAAGGTGTATGTAATAAATAAGAAATGCAAAACAAATCAACTAATTATTTTTGAAAAAAATGTTTTTTTAATTTAAATGTTTAACATATCAATAGTATTTTTATGATTTTTTATTGCAGTTAACGCCTGCTTAGCGTAAAAATACATAAAAATTCTAATAGAAAAATTGGGATCACGGACGACTTGGGAGGTGTTACCTTTTTACTATACGAAGTTAATCAATATTAGCCGTGTTTTTGGTTGGTTAGTTCGTAATACTACCAATAGATAGCGTTACGGTCCCCATAAGACGTGTTCAAAGAAGCTAGTGGAAACATTTGGTTGAAAACGGACATAAAAGGTCTCGGTAGCCGAATTGGTATAGGCATGTGCTGCGCTGAGGCACAGTATGCAAGTTCCAATCTCGTCCGTGATCCAAATTTTTCCGTTAGAAAACTATTATGTACTAGCTGTGAACGAGGCTTTGCCCGCGTGGTCATTCCATTTAAAAGTAGCCCACACGTTTTATTCCAGGACCAGTTTCAGACCAGTTGTAGGTTTGGTCCAGGTCCAGAGGAACAGTTGTAGGTTTGGTCCAGGTTCAGAGGACCAGGAGGACCAGGACCAAACCTACAAAGTACAATATTATACTACATTTGTTCAAAATTCGTTCAGCCGTCAAATAGTTTTTTATCGATTGCTCGGCATCTAATCATCGGAATAAGGCACTGCCTTGCATTTTTATAACGCATATTCTGTGAAGTACGGCACTCCGTACTTCACAGAATATGCGTTATAACACACTTGCACTTCTATGACACTTCATAGAAGTGCACGTATTGCAATTAAATAAACGCATATAATAAAATATGAAATAAACGCATATAATACAATATGAAAGAAACGCTAGAATAAACGCCGCGTTCCACTGTAAGGCAGTGCGTGCAAGGCCTAAGATACCAAGTACCCCAGTTTTTAAATCAGTCGCAAGGGCTTGAGAGCAGGGCCTGGATTCTGTATGACCACTCACGCCAATTCCATGCCGCCAATTCCACGCCACCTGCGTGGAATTAGGGAAGGTGGGTATTTACGCGACCAGGTTTTTAAACCAGGTTTTGGCTTGTAAGTACGCCGCCCTGGTGCGGACCCGCAATAATTGCAAGACTTTCAAAGTATTTTACTCACCAAGTCGCTCTTTCGCCCCGTCCACACCTACATACTCGGTGGCGGGTTTGGCATGGCTTCGGCTGAGTTTGGCCGCACTCGGCCAGTCAGGTCACAAGAAGCTAGGTGGCCGATACATCGCTCTGGCTCTATCAAAAAACTTGCAAACGCAATTGTGCTCTTTATTTACATAATCGCACGGGTCAATTTCCTATGCAAGTATTTTTTACTTTCAATTCCACGCTTCCAAGTACTTTTATCGCAAACACGATTGTGCTCCTTATTTATATGGACACGAAGATCAATTTCCTATGCAAGTATTTTCTACTTTCAAGGCTTCGGTTTACAAAGCACTTGAAAGTATTTTGAACCCTGGTTTTTATAATGAAAGATTCATGACATGAATGAGTTTTTTTTAATTAATTAATTACTATTTTACTACTACTTATTTTACTATTTTACTATAAATAATTCGCTTAATTTCACTGCGCGTTTTATAACTGAAGTCGACTTATTCTATCAAAAAACAAAAAACATCTAAATACGTTTTAAGAGCCGTTAGGGACCATAAAGTAAAAAAAATAAGAAAACATGTCGTTCGAGTTCATTCAACGTTCAAACCACTTCGTAACAAACCGCTTGCGTGTTTTAAGGGTAGACAACGCCATCTAGTTTAAATGAAGTAACTTGTTATCATGTCTTGTTATTGAGTAGAGAAAATTATCTCCGAATGTAAGGTCGCACAGATTAGAGAGTAATTCGGATGGTGAGGTAAATTGGATGGGGCATCAAGGGTAGGTCATTATTATGAGGTCCATACGAACAAATTTTAATGCAACGAAACATTGTGTTCTTAGTACAAATTGTTTTTTATGATATTTCACAGAACGACGTACTTACTGGCACTTTAACTGGCGCTTAATAATTACCTACCCTACCTACCTACCTACTTTTTGAGCTTTTTCAACACGATATGAGGATTGATTTGAAAAAATAAAAGTTTTCTATACTTTCTCTGTGAAGAGCAATACACGTACCTCTGTATGTACACATTTCAATACCGACAACTGACCATTTTGCCAGTAAGACATTATGAAGAAACCTCCGATATATATAATTATGTAGGTAGTACATTATAATATCTCAATGGAAGAAACATAATAAAAAAACGTAGTACATATAATGTATATACATATACCACGATCAATGCAACTTGATCGAAACGTCGAGGTAAATAAATATTAAGTTTTCAGCGCGATCAAGTCCCGTTTAAATATTTAACTATGTATATACATACTCAGAAAATTGCGAGTATGTCCCATGCCTAATTGCCTACGTGGAATTTGTTCGTGATTCCAATTTCCACGCAGACAGCGAGGAATTGGCGTCTTAAAATTAGAGAATTAGGCCCCTGGAGGTCGTGCTAGTGCTAGTGCGAGCCGGATCCGAAACACCTAATAAATTTGAATTTAGCGGGACCCTTGGTTGCAGAGAATGAAATGCTTGCGTGTTTTAAGGTCAATCAGCGCCATCTAGTTAAATCGGAGGGAGAACTTTGATACCTTTGGTTTATTCGCTTGAGTTGTTGATGCCATTGTGTTACCTATACTCGTACTATACTATCTCGATTACCTCAGCTTGCAAACATAAAAAACCGCACCTAAGTCGGACCATTAGTTTGGATAGATCCCATTATATATATTGTTTTCAAACAAAACTTAACGGTTTACTTCAGGAAAATACATAAGCCTTAAAAAAATCAAAGAAAATGTAAAAAAAGGCACAAAATATGTAAATGCTTATAAATATTGAGGCAAAACATTCATAGCAGCGCGTGGATTCGATCCATGTGCCTCTGGATTGCAGGCCAGACACCACTTCCACTGTGCCACTCTGACTTGTGGCATAGGAGCTGAATTTACGATACCGTTTTATAAACGGATGTGCAATTATTATTCCTTTCAAATTAACATAATTTTAGACTCATATCACGCAGGAATCCTGTATTTATTCGTGATTAAAAGTATCATTTATTTTAACACATACTATAAACTTTGACTGTGCCAAGTTACTTCAAAATCCGTCCGGTAGTTTCAGCGTGATATGTGTTTTTTTCGGGATAAAAGTATTCTAAATGTTAATCCATAACATAAGCTATGATTGTGCCAAGTTGCATCAAAATCCGTCATGTAGTTTCAGCATGATGCGTGTTCAAAGAGACAGACAGACAGACAGACAGACAGATAGACAAAAAAAACCTTTTTGCACTTCATATCGATTTTAAAGTTCATCTCAATTAACATTTTCAAAAAATATTTTATGTACAGATTTAGCCCAGTTACAGTTGTATTATAGTAAAGATATATCAATAGCACTTTTTTCATGCATAAAAAATATAAACAAAATAAAACTAAACCAAACTGTTATTGACTTCTCGTCAGAAATTATTCTAAATCGTAATAGGTAATAATGAGGTCAACTTTAAGGATAAGCAAGCTGAAGTGGCAGTGGGCTGGTCACATTTCCCGAAAAACCGATAACCGTTGGGGTAGACGAGTTCTCGAGTGGAGACCACGTTTAAGCAAACGTAGTGTAGTACGCCCTGTGGCCAGGTGGAGTGACGACCTGCGAAAAGCGGCTGGCAGAAAATGGATGAGGAGAGCTGAAGACCGAACTCAGTGGCGTGCATAAGAAGAGGCCTACGTTCAGCAGTGGACTGATATAGGCTGATGATGAGGTCAACTTTTATGAGAGTCAGTTCCCTAGTCTACTCAGACTCTCAATTATGACAGACAAAGTGTGCAAATAAATAAAAAATAAAATATAAATATATTCGGGACATTTCCACACCAATTATCTAGCCCCAAACTAGGATACCCTGTACTATGGGCCTAGTGCCCATAGCACAGGGTAAGCAAACGGATAAACATACATAGATAAGAATATTACATCCATGACTCGGAAACAAACATTTCTGCTCATCACACAAATGATTGCACCTTGCAGGATTCGAACCCGCGATCGTACGATTTCGTACTTAGGATCTCTAGCCACGATACCAACCAGTCGTCAAAAAAAAGGCAAAAAGGCGTTAATTGGCTCATTATCTTTGAAATGCTCGTCAGCCGCTTTTATGTATACGGCCATGTCAGTGGACACTCTTGCCGTATTTTTTGCTAGCTGTCACGGTTTTCTGTTGGTAAAAAAACTAATAATTAAGATAAAACGTAAGTGAATCATACTCATTCCATTACAGGGAAAAAAGTAACATGTTACTTTTGTACTCGTAATGCTATGTAACTTTTTTACCCAACCACTTTTTTTGTTAATTATTGAATGCATACATAAAGTTGGAACTTGCTATTCAAAAACCAATAAGAACACTGTGTTAACAAACTAACCAAGAATTAGTATGCAAATAGTCACATTGATATCATCATTTAATACTACATAACCACTAAATGAATAAAAGTCAAAAAACATACTTTTGGTTCGTAAAATCATGTGGCGTCCTCGAGAATAGCAGAACGTGCGCGGCGACTACATGCAAGCGGGGGGAGCGTCGCTGGCTACTCCTGACGGTAGCGGGTCAGCGTTTCGACTATTTGATAAACCTACAGAGCGTTGATTACTTACTACCCGCCGTTACTTTTGTACCCGGTTTCCCCTATTATTACTTACTAGGTGGTGAGTAGGTGAAAATAGTAGTAGTTCTCTTACGTGGCTCGGTAGGTATTGCCGTGCCGTCGCCGTTCTATTGGAAAACCGCCTATTGATGTTAATACAATCTAGACTAGAATTCAAAAACTAAGTACCTACCTAGCACTAAGTACCTACCTATGCTTTGCGAAATCACTTTTCAAGTGTCATGCCACGCCAAGTGGTTTTTGTTAGCCAACCTTACAAAGAGCGTAATGACTGATGATACGAGTATTAACTGAAATATCTTTTCATCCCATCTATTCGATAAACGCTGATTGGTTCCTCGAAAAGTGGGAGCAAAGTAGGTCTTGTTCAAGACTTTCAGAGAGGGCAGTAATGATTTTTGAATTTGGATCATGAATTTTGTTCATTGGGTCGCGTGGCGCACAGTCTGTATTAACAAAAAAACTTAGGAATGTAGGTACGAAGAGGAAGAAAAAAATTATAGCGTGCGAATTACGATATCATCGCAATTTAAGAACCTACACATGAAAATATAAGAAACTACGACATAAAATGGATACAGAATCTATTACAAACTAAATCCCGGTAAAAATATTGAAAACTTATAACAATTTTATCGAGTGGGAAAATGCAAAATGTGCGAATTCTTTTTCAGAAACTGTACCTACTTTAAAGAATTACCCAAATGTAAGAAATATTATTGATTCTGCCGTAATAAACGGCAGGTATAATCCGACAACGATAATTTTGATTTCTGCCTATGAGAGTTTCATTTCCAAAACAGACTATAGGTACCTACTTACATTGGTAGACTTACGTACGCACCTAATGTGTCGGTTCGTTTATCTCAATATCGCGGGTGGTACGTAAGTTAGGTAGGTACTACGTGCGCGGCCTACGAGAATGCTTTGCGATTCCGAGTGTTGTCAGGTCTAGAAATAAATAGAATTCGAATTATCTATCCTTTTTTGATTACATTGTTAGAGTAGCAGTAGGTAGAGCCACTTGATAGAGCCAGGCTACCAAGGACTCCACTTTGTTGTGAGTAATCATACCTAAACATAGCTTGCTTAGTTAAGCTAGCTTTACATTAAAATGTAAACCAAAGAACCTAAGACAATTCAGCTTATCTACAAACTTGTTTTTTTTTTAAGTGGTTGATCCTCAAGTATTTCACCAAGCTGCAGGAGCAGCAAGATGGTTGTTAGACTCTTACCGACTAAACCCCGCGGTGTTCCACACTAAGCCTTGTGCCGGGGCTACCTCGTCCGCGGCCACGACGGTGCTAGTCCTATAGAGGACTCCCTCTCGGCTGGGATGGAGCCCAGTCATTCTCCACCCCACGGCCGCCATTGAGGGGTGCACAGAAACAGCGTGCGCGCCACCTCGAGGCCTTATGCTGGCAGCAGACACCCCCGTGTCCACCACCTAGGCCTCAGGGGGATCAGGGTAATAAATTCCTCCTCCGACTCCCGGCGTTCAGCTCCACATGACCACTGCCCCCGCCCAGTAGAGCCACAGCTACAGCTAGCGGACTGTCCGGCGCTGCACCAAACAATGACGCAAGATTTTGGAAGTCATGGAGCACGTCACACTCTGAGCACTACTGCCCATACAACCTAAGTATCTTATCAGTAGGTACAGAACCCATACACTAACTGCCAATTCATCATTAGGTACAATATTTTTAAGGTATGTTTAACTCTGCCGGATACTCTTGCCCAGGGGTCGGCAACCTGCGGCTCGCGAGCCGCATGCGGCTGTTCTGGATGTAAAGTTGCGGCTCTCCAGTTTCATAGGCATAAATAATTATTTTACTATAGAAATCTTTAAAATTGTGCAACCCATTCACAGTACATAGTAATGTGGACAGCTCTTAAAGAAATGCCGCGTGTTGAGGCACTCAGCGCCGGCGTAAGGGGGGTGTTTCGTAATCATGTTTATTTGTTTCACAGATAGAAATAACTCAAAATTCCCACACCTGCTTCGCTCGCGCCTTTATAATAATACTAGCTGCGCCCCGCAGCTTCGCCCGCGGTCAAACTTTGCCACTCCCACCAGTTAAGAAAATTAATCTTAAAAAATCCCTCCTTTTTGCATCCATATTTATTATCTTTACGGGACGGATACAAATTGAAAAAATCAAAGATAAAAAAATCTGTCCTTGAGTTATAAATAGTGTAAGAAACACGAATTTCTGACTTTCTGTTATATATATAGATGTTATATCTCCAAATTATTAAATGTTTCTGCTCTTCTGGTTCTTAGTTTTATTTTAATATAATCACACCATTTAATGTTCATGGGGAGGTGTTTAATAACTTTTACTCAAACAAGCTTGTAATGTGGTAATTATTTCGACAACCTTCTTTGGGCAAAGTCGACTTTGCCGCGCTGCTTGAATAGGCGCCAGCAAAGTTGTATAGAATTTCATTACTGTCGTGTTTTGCGGCCAGCAATTTCCTTTGAAAATCCATTATTGTCTTGTTTTTTAGTACTATTATTTATTCTGTGGTTTTGTTAACCACCGGACGCGAAAAGAGAGGCGTCGTAGTTCCCAAACGTATGGACAGATATTGATGTTTTTTTTCTGTTTGAAAGCTGATGTGATCGAGATGGTTCTTAGCTATTATTGTTGTTGTTGTAGTTTTTGTTGTTGTATTTTTGTTGTTTTAGTTTTCATTGTTTTTTGTAGTTCTTGTTGTTTTTGTAGTTTTCGACCTTCGGTCACGGCCTTCATTCTAGCTTCGCCATCAAGGGCTGCAATGCTGACCGCGCTGTCATGGCCTCGAACTTAGCTTAGCTACGCTCTCGGCCATCATCATCGCAACCAGCAACGCAGTCATTACAGACCGCGGCAGTAATGTACTATATTTGTCAATTTTGTATCTCCAATTTCTTAAGTTTTTCTGCTCTTCTGGTACTTAGAAATACATGTTTTAAATATAATCACACTACTTATTTAATGTTCATGGGGAGGTATACTCACTTCTAATAACTTTATTTGTCAATGTCATATCTCCAACTTCAGGTGTTTCTGCTCTCCTGGTACATGGAAATGCTTTTTTAATATAATTTCACCATTTAATGTTCATGGGGAGGTAAACTCACTTTTAATAACTTTATTTGTCAATGTTATATCTCCAATTTCTTAAGTGTTTCTGCTCCTGCTCTCTTTGTACATAGAAATACTTTTTATACGCTTTATATTAGCTTCACTTGTATGTTTGTAACCGACTCCTTTGGACGCTATTTTGACCCACTTTAAACGGTCAGATTTCATTCAAATTTTGATGCAATAATTCGAAGAAAAAAAATAAAAAATTGTTTGAAAAAACTAAAAAACACGCCGACAAAATAAAACTTTTTTTTCCTATTTACACTATTAAAATTTATTTTCTATTTTTGTAGTTTGCTTTTCTATTTATAGCATGTTTTTTAGTTTTTTTTAAACATTTTTTTTTAAATATAATCACACCATTTAATGTTCATGGGGAGGTATAATCACTTTTAATAACTTTATTTGACAATTTTGTAGTGTTTCTGTTCTCCTGGTACTCAGAAATACTTTTTTAAATAAAATCACACCATTTAATGTTCATGGGGAGGTAAGTATACTCACTTTTAATAACTTTATTTGTCAATTTTGTATCTCCAATTTCTTAAGTGTTTCTGCTCCTGCTCTCCTTGTACTTAGAAATACTTTTTATACGCTTTATATTAGCTTCACTTGTATGTTTGTATGTTTGTAACCGACTCCTTTGGACGCTATTTTGACCCACTTTAAAAAGTCAGATTTCATTCAAATTTTTATGCAATAATTCGAAGAAAAAAAAAATTTTTTTTTTGAAAAAACTATAAAACACGCCAACCAAATAAAACTTTTTTTTATTATTTACACTATTAAAATTTATTTTCTATTTTTGTAGTTTACTTTTCTATTTATAGCATGTTTTTTAGTTTTTTTAAACATTTTTTTTTAAATATAATCACACCATTTAATGTTCATGGGGAGGTATAATCACTTTTAGTAACTTTATTTGTCAATTTTGTAGTGTTTCTGTTCTCCTGGTACTCAGAAATCCTTTTTTAAATAAAATCACACCATTTAATGTTCATGGGGAGGTAAGTATACTCACTTTTAATAACTTTATTTGTCAATTTTGTATCTCCAACTTCTTAAGTGCTTATGCTCTCCTGGTACTTAGAGTTTTTTTTCGTTTTTTTTTTTCAAGTCTTAGTAAAGAAAACGATAATATTTTTTTCTCGTATTTCCGGGTTATACGTAGTCTATGTGTTAATCCAGGATATAAGCTATCCTGGTACCAAATTTTATCCAAATCCATCCAGCCGTTCGAGCGTGAAGAAGCAACAAAAACACACACACACACACACACACACACACACACACACACACACACACACACATACACACACACACACACACACACACACGATAACAAACTTTCGCATTTATAATATTAGTGTGATTATGATTTTACGCACACGCAGAAGGTCAATTATTAACATTATTTTTTGCACATAATTACAGGCTCAAAGCAAGCACTCAGAAACTAGTTTTTGTACCGTGATTTGCTAAACACAGCTACCGATCGTATTAATCACTGATAATGTTTTATCAGTGCTTAATACGTTTGTTCGCGCTCGCTACGCTCGCACCCTTATTCTGTTATTGCCTGTCGAATGAAGGAAAAGGTGGATCTTGTTTACCTTCAGCTTTTACACTTCAAGAAATAACTAGCTACGCTCGCGTTTTGCTATTATTGGCTCCTTTATTATATCTATCTACTCAATGGGTCTATAGTAATTTTTCTTCTTTTGTCATAAACACGGCCACGAATAGTTTGATATTTTTGCACTCGCTTTGCTCGCGCCTTTGTAATATTACCTATTCAATAACTTTAAGAAATAACGTGAAATTATTGCGCCTTGTTTTACTGGCTGGCCAATAAATTAATAATTATTTAATATTACATATTTTTGCACGCTGAGGAATTCCATTAATGTCTAATTAACCGTCTTTTTAATGTTATATTCAGTTTTCTCCGTCGTATAATGAACGGAAATAACTCAACATTTTCGCGCTCACTATGCTCGCGCCTTTTTTTACAAGTTTGCATGTTTTACACGAGATCTATCATAAACCTTCGTTTTTTTCACAAAACTACACTAATAAGAGTATATATTTCAAATTTTTATATGAATCAATATTATTTTGTATTTAAATTACGGAGGCCGCAGCCGGAGGATGCAAAGAAACCCAAATGTGCTATAACTAGGTTTATTAATATATTTAAACTACATTTTAAGTCTAACTTAAAATAATATGTACTTGCGGCCCAATGCTAGGTACCGAAGTGGCAGAATTGGGAGATGCGCCGCGGAGCAGCGCGTGCTGCATCAGCGCCTCGTGGCCTGCATTAAAGTCACTGGTTCAGAGGAAGTATAATGCAGGGTAGCACTTTACGTGGAGCTGCCATACATAACACCTCCCCCCGTAGAACAGCGAGTGAAGGAGTTCCTCGTGAATGAAACTGGCGGTTGACTCGTGCCAACCCTTCTTGCAGGAGGATCGGGAATAGCATACATCTTCAGCAAGTGTTCTCTGGAGATCAGGTTTTTCATAGGCAGTGGACAGTGCCGTAATTCGATAGCTCTTATCTCATTTGCGCATGTACTGAATATAATGATGAAGGGTTTCTTTAATTGTATTGTAACTTTAATAGCGAGCTTGATGAAGTTTGATAGCGTTCTTGATGAAGTTTGACTGCGGGCTTGATAAAATTTGACGGTGTGCTTGATAAAGTTTTACGGCGGGCTTCATGAGGTTTGAACGCTGGCTTGACGAAGTTTGATGGTAGACCTCATGGAAATTTTTAGAAGGCTTGATGCAGTTTTGTAGGTTGAACTAAGGTTTATTTTACATTAAAAAAACAAACATATATAAGCAAATACTATAACAAAGAAACGTATTTTTGTGGCTCTTCAAAAACTGTTAAATTTTGTAAATTGTAATTTTCTGACTCAAAAGATTGCCGACCCCTGCACTAGCCGATTGGTAAAGTAGGTACCTATTATGTAATAAGACAAAGCATCTGTCCTATACCTACCTATGTCCTAATCTTAAATACCTATGTATCTAGTAATGTAAGTACGAGTACTTAAGCGTAGTTATAACGAATCAAATTTTAACAATACGTAGACTTATAACAAACAACCCATAACTCATACCTTCATTAAACATTTTACGGGAACTTAGTACAAACTCGAAGCAGCTTATCTTTGAAATGGAGTTCCCGAAAATTACGAAAACATGCCATACTTAACCGTATTACGAATTAACTGGGAACGGTAATTAACAAAACATTCGTAACGACCTAAAGCCTAATTAAAATATTATTTCAGTCCATTCCACGGGTCCATAGCTCTGCAGTCAGCCTCGTTGTATGTTGGGGTGGGGTACAAGATATCAGGTGTGGGAGGGAAAGAATGTAAAAAGTTAATCAGGTAGGACGTACCGAGAAGTGGGTTATTACTGGGAGTTTATTACTTTGGTCTTCGTTCAAATAATGGTACTTACAGTCCAAAAATAAGATAATTATTGTTTCTTTTCTAAAGAACCTTCCTACTTACTGAAAAAAACGTAATCCTTCGGGGCAGTCCGCACTCACCTTGAGAAAGACCACCGGATGTGGTCGAAACTATACTTGGAATAATCCATACCAATATATAAAAGTGAAACGTTGTCTGTTTGTTTGTTTAGGGAGCTTTCACGCGATAACGGCTAGACGGATTTTGATAAAACTTGGAATGGAGATAGCCTACACCCTGGAATAAAACATAGGATACTTTTTATCCCGGAAAATTGTAAGTTTTCACGGGAAAAATGTTGATTACTCGCTGTAAGAAACGGTTGCCATGGAAACGAAATAACAAGTATGTCAAAAATATCAAGAGTGGTGCTATACATACTTTTGCATTGGTTTTTAATATCTTAAAAGAACATAGGGTGCTTTTTTTCGCGATAAACAGTAGTCCGCGCGGACGAAGTCGTGGGCGGGAAAGCTAGTTCAACAATATACGTGAGTAACTCCCGTTTTTGCCTTTTAAAATAGGTACTAGCTGTTGTTCGCCTGAACTGAAGCGAGACGATCTCGTGTTTTTTTTCACAGCTTGAGCTATTGATTATACAAAAATGACGCGCAAAAATTTAACAAAAAAATTGTATGTAGGTACTTTTACAAAATGCTACTGTGCTAAACAGAAGCTTGTGCAGTGTACCTAATATGGAACCTTCGAGAAATCTACCAATGAATTACAAATTGTATGATTTAGCGTTACGCCTGCTTAGCGAGAACATCCACACCAATATAATAAAAGTGAAAAGGTTTGTTTGTTTGTTTGGGGAGTTTTAAGTTTTAACGTGATAGCGGCTGAACGGATTATTATGAAATTTGGAAAAGAGATAGCTTATACCCTAGAATAAAACACAGGCTACTTTTTATCCCTGAAAATGGTAAGTTTCGACGGAAAAACTGGAAAATGTTGATTATTCGCTGTAAGGAACGGTTGCATGGAATCGAAATAACAAGTCTGTCAAAAAATATAAAGAGCGTTCGTTGGTGTTATTCCTACTTTTGCATTGGTTTTTAATATCCTAGAAGAACATAGGATGCTTTTTTCGCGATAAATTGTAGTCCGAGCGGATGAAGTTGCGGGCGAAAGCAAGTATCTAATAATTTTCTAAAAGAAAAATTATATTTGTTGTGTTCGGTTGGTCAGTTCAGAATACTGCAAATAGATGGCGTTACCGTTCCCGTTAGACGTATTTACAAACTAAGCGGAAAATTTGACGGTAGCCGAATTGGTGAAGGCATGTGCCGCGCAGAGGCACGGAATGATGCGGATTCGAACCCCGTCCATGATTCAAATTTTACGTTCAGAAAATTATTTGATATGACTAATATTATATTTTGACTATTTTAGCTAACTACATTGACATATATACCTGATTATGTATTTAAAATCATACTGATTAATTAAGATGAATTGATTATGTAATTGTACCTTTGTAACTTTTAAACTTTCGCGATTCGAACACATAGTTAAATATTTAAACGGGACTTAAGCGCGCTGAAAACTTAATATTTATTTACCTCGACGTTTCGATCAAGTTGCATTGATCGTGGTCACGAGAAGACTGAAGTAGCGGGTGTCAGCGTCGAGAAGGGCGAGCGTTGTCTCCATCTACCCGCTTTGGTTTTGTAAAAATTCAGAATTGTCACGACACACGACACTAACGACATCTGCAGATATCTTCTGACATAAACCGCGACGCGAACACTTGCTTATCACGGGATTCCAGGACGCTGGCTGCGTCCTGGAACTTGAAACCATCCTCTCTGTTGAAATTGGGATACTTTTTAATTTCAACCGCTTCACGTACAATCCTGGAGTAGTAGTGATGTTCCGTGGAGAGGATCTTCGGGTCATGGAGTACAATCCAGTGATTAGGGCCCGATTCGAGCAAATGCTAAAAGTTAAGTTAAGTTAAGTTTTCAGCGCGATTAAGTCCCGTTTAAATATTTAACTATGTAATTGTACCTACTTATACTTAGCTTTAACATAAATATTTGTACGCCTGCAAGGTAGATCATGTTAGAAATAAGTCACCACTACCATCTAATTAGCCTATTACATGTTTTATACAAATAAAAATCATTCATTCATTTATAGCTATACTTATTTATTTCTTTTAGCCTAAATATTCCGCTAACATATCTACACTTACACCTCACCCTAGGGGCGTTGGGTCCCAAAGCCCGAGGGCTCGGCTGGACCGAGCGGAAATGAAAAATAAACACGTCTGTCGTCGGGCGCCGGCCGCGGAAAATGAAGCGTCACGAGTTGAACCGAACACGAGTTTGAAACATACGCAGTGTTTTATGTTGTATGGCTCACCGGCTCAGCCATTCATCCGTTTTTCCAAGGGATGAGTGGATTTTTGGGCGTGAATATGCGACTAAATAATCGAAGACCTATATGCATGCACTAGCTGAGCCCGCGGCTTTGCCCGCGTGGTCATTTTCCTGGGATAAAGTATCTATGACATACAAAACACCAAAATTTTACAAACTCCTTCAGCCGTCAAAAAGTTTTTGAACTATTGCTCGACTTCTACTCATCGGATTGAGATACGAAGAACACTAATTTTAATTCGAAACCTAAGCTATCCAACAGTGTATTCCGCATTTCAATAGGTCCAGTAGTTTTTACGTGACGTGCGAACAAACATCCAGACGAACAGAAAGAAAAGATAAAAAAAATGCTTGAGGACCGTCACACTACCGTCACAACATAATAAGGACGCCTTTTCTAACTAATTTTAGAAGAGGTCGAATTGAAAAAACATAATCGGTAAGGATAAGTGGAAGTGAATTTCCATTTATCCCTAGAGTAGGTAAGTATTACATTTATTACCAGTAGAGATAGGTGGAAAGAAATCCACTCTTCCCCCCAGGGGGGGAAACGTTGGTAGGGACAAGTGGAATAACCCAAAACTAATTATGCCTAAATGGGTTTCCATTACTGACATTATCATCTTTTTTTATTATTACGGTCTAGGCAATCGTTTGACCACGATCTCACCTGATGGAAAGTAATGATGTGGTCGAAGGTGTAGCACGCTTGCCTAGTAGATACCTATTCACTCTTGATCTTCGTCAGGATAGTAGTCTTGGTGATCTTACAGAACAGTCCGTCATCAAGCAGGCAAATCTTGCGACATTTGCGACTGTTAATCAAATAGAACATTAATAGGCGAACAGGCGTATGATTAATTCAATATCAGTTACACGCCACGTCTCTAATCAATCGGGTAATTAATTAAGTTCGACACGATGCACTTGGACGACGCGACGGGACAATTTTTCCGAGTATAGGTTATACTCGTAGATAGAAGAGTTATCTATTTGTAAGTACGTCCAATGAGGTAGTACTGATCTCTAGAGTCACAGTTTGTCTGACGTGTCTTAACGACTGTATAATAATGAACAACCAGGACTGTCGACTTAAGCCCTCCAAAGCCCCGTTTATCCGTGGTACCACGATAGTAACATATACATCAATGGTGGTACCCATTAAAATTAAAAGGTCCATGCGTAAATTTATTAACCTGAATACCCACTTATTTACTTGGCACTTGGTGTTCGGGCTATTTTTCGCAACTAGGCCGATCATCAGCCCCTTTTCCGTGATACGAGCGGCGACAGTTAGTTTAGCCACACGATGTCCCTCAGGAAGGTTAGCAGCTCACGTATTCCGGCGCACGCCTACCCTCAGGGTAGAAGTTGTTCCCAGGAAAAATTCCCTTTATGGCGACACGCTTTCGCACTCCAGCAGTACCTACATGCGTGGCCGTTTCTTCTGCCCCCATGCATGCATTCTCTGCTCAAGGGGCTGTCTGCGACACCTAGTCTGTGAAGGTGTTTCTTAATTGGATAATGACCAGTGACAATTCCCACCACTTGTCAGAGACTGTCCCGTTTATAGTTCAGAAGTTTTCGGTAGTATCTCGGATTTAACTCCGGGAAAGCTTCCCCTGACTGTCGTCTACAGTCCTTTATACTTGTCCATAGTTTCTAGTGTAGTTTGTTTGTCCATTGACGGATCCAGGCTTGAATTCGACTGAAAGGCAATGGAATCATTGGCTCCGGCCCTACAGGGCACCGAACCTCTCATTGCCAGTTCGTCAGCTGCATCGTTCCCTCCGGATCCGCTGTGTCCCTTTATCTATTGGAGAGTTAGGTAATTGCAGACCCACTAAAGTGATAATAGAGATTACTATTCAATCTTATAGAATCCTGACTTTAAGGATGGAAATGAAACCCATCAACTTATGAAGTCATTGCGTGCGAGGCCGAGGACCGAAGCCGGGGTGTCGTTGGATTGATCGCATCGATATCTAATAATAGGATTATGAATCCCTACCTAATTTAAGTTACTAATGAAACGATCTATGTAAAACCTTTTCAAGCAGTTACTAACATTACATATAACATTCCAGCAAAGCTTCATGATAGTTAGTTGGTATAGGTACTTATCAACTCTGGTAGGTACTCAAATAGATAAGATCTGTAGTTCTACTACGTTTATTCAGGTACAGTAAACAGAACAGAGATACAAGGCTAGGAACAGGTCTGTTCTGTTGTTAGATATCCTACCTACAATACTGACCGCATGTTAGTACAAAAACCGTGTGATGCTCCGCAGCAGCGCTACCATAATCGATAGAGACAGTCATAGCAAAAAGTAATGTTAGTTGAATTTAAGTTATGTGTTATCTCAAAAACTATTTGACGGCTGAACGAAATACTATAACCGAAAACGAAATAATGAACATTTGGGGAGTATACTCCTAGAAGCACCACCTAGAATTCGTACTCGGCAAATAATGTCAGAAACTATTTACTAATGAAAAATAATGTACGATTGCTGTTTATAGCCGGTACTAAGCCATCCTTACCTGAGCTATCTGCCAGAAGCCGGGGCTCCGTAATGTTTGTGGTAGGTGCTCGCGAAAGTCTTTTAGTTTGTGTTTCCTTTAACTTTGATTGAAACTCTCTTTATTCTGCCAAATTGGCAAAAGTTTCCCAATTGCTTTTCTTTCGCGGTTACGTAATGTAAACCGGTATATTGGAGTACCTGTTTTTCCGACGCCCGCATGAAAATTCGGAAAATACGGAACAATTTTAAGTAAACCAATACGAAACTTAATTAAATGTTTTGTGTTCTTTTGGTTGAGTAAGCCTGAAGTATTTGTAACGTACCTATATTTATTGTCTAACTTTACATGACTCACAAAAAATATTCAGGACACATTGTGTTGAGACTCGTATTCCTCAACAACAAGCAATGTTCAACGAAGCTTTACAACATGCTGTTTCAACTTGTGTTGAACCGTTGTTCACAAATAAGTATCCTAGAAGTATATTAAAAATCTTATTTTCTATACTTCTGATAAAAAAGTAAGTACCAAAAAGTCTGTACAATGAAGATGAAAATGGTCTAGGTTACTTAAAACATGCCACTGAACAAGTATATAACAATTTTTTAAATCATGTCTGACTGTTTGTATGTTTGTTCGCATCACGTAAAAACTACTGCAACGATTGCGATGCGGTTTTCACTGTTGGATAGCCCAGGGTTCGACTTAAAAACTGGTAGGTATACTGTTACCTCAATCCGATGAGTAGAAGCCGAGCAATCGATACAAACTATTTCACGGCTGAACGAAATTTGGTAGGTACCTTAGATGAATACTTTTGATTGAACCTTAGATGTACTTTTTTTTGTACCTTAGTTGTACTTTCGGTCCTAGAATAATGCATAAAAAAATACTTTTATTTATTTAGGAAACAAACAGTACAGTAAAAATACCTCAAATAATCAAATAAAACGACAAAATCCTACAAAATTTCCAAATTAAAAAAGTATAAAATTAACGAGCGGAAATTAAAAAAAAAAAAGTATTAGAAGAGTGCTAGGTACATAAACCTAGAGTATAATAATTAGACAGGTACTCTTATAATAAAAACAGAATACTACATATAAATATGGGATACTTTTATACCAGAGAAATGACCGCGCGGACGAAGCCGCGGGCACTGCTAGTTAGAAACCTAAACATATCCTCTTTTCTTGCGGGGACTGTGAGAACCAGTATAGGAATTCACAAAGGGGCAGCATTGTCTTCTTTTGTGTATCAACATCTACTGCAATCACCAAGCTGCCTGCCAAGCTTATTGCCTGTAAGAATTTGCTGATAGCGATAAGGCCGCCTATAGTATGACATTGTTTTTTTACGTTTAAGTACTTTAGGTATTTTTATATTGTGATGTGTTCAATACAGAGTTATTGTATTGTAAAACCGGGGGTTTTTATAGGGGTTGCCCATGCCTCCCATGTTCAGCACTGAACCTCTTCGGGCTGATGATGTGATGATGATGATGATGAATCCTCTTTATAAGCCACTTGGTGTTCACGCCACTCTCTCACATACCTCATCATCATCATGTCCACTGCTGGATGTTGGCCTGTCTCATAATGGATGCCACTGAGCCCGGTCTTCATTCATCGCCATTCGAGAAACTTTATTCCCCATCGGTTGTCGGTTGTCGGTGCGGCGAACTATATGGCCTGCCCATTCCCACTTCAACATGCAAACTCTGAGAGCTATGTCGGTAACCTTCATTCTTCTACGGATTTCCTCATTTCGGATTCTATCACGTAGTGAAACACCGAGCATAGCTCTCTCCATTGCACGCTGCGCAACTCTGAGCTTGTGTATGAAACCAATAGTTAGCGACCACGTCTCAGTGCCGTATGTTATCACTGGCAACACGCACTGATTATAAACTTTCGTCGTGAGGCTCTGCGGTATCTGCAACGAGAAGATATGGCGTAATTTCCCGAACGCTGCCCATCCATGGGTACGACTGGGCATTTGACATGATGTTCGTCTTACCCATGTTCATTTTAAGACCCACCTGTTGGGAAACAATATTGAAGTCACTGGGCATTGTGCTTAGGTCTTCCAGGGTTTCTGCCATGATGACTATATCATCAGCGAATTGAAGGTGAGTAATGTATTCGCCATTGCTGTTAACACCATATCCGTTCCAGTTCAGAAGTTTGAATATATCTTCCAGTGCAGAGGTGAACAGTTTCGGAGAAATAACGTCTCCCTGTCTCACCCCTTTTTGCAACTGGATAGAATTCTGGCTCTGATCCTGAAGACGGACTGTCATGATGGCTGCAAGGCAAACACCTTAACACTTCGATGCACCGGTGAATCAATCTGGCACCGCTGTAATGACTGTAGAACTGCCCAGGTCTCGACTGAATCAAATGCTTTCTCGTAATCCACAAACGCTAAACGTAGTGGCTGATTATACTCTTCGGTCTTCTGTATAATCTGCCGGAGCGTATGGACGGTACTAAAGCCTTTCCGGAATCCAGCTTGTTCGAGAGGCTGAAAGTCGTCAAACCTACGAGCGAGACGGTTTGTAACTACTCCTGAAAACAGCTTATAGACGTGGCTCAGTAGCGAAATGGGCCTATAATTCTTCTTTAAGAGGGTTTTATCACCTTTCTTAAAGCACAAAACCACTACGCTCCTTTGCCACGTCTCTGGCTTAGTACCCTCGAGGATGATGGAGTTAAACAGGTTCTGAAGGACTTTAAGTACCGGTGTTCCACCCGCTTTTAATAGCACTGTCGTTATTCTGTCCTCCCCTGGTGCCTTGTTGGTCTTAAGCTGTTTGAGAGCCATTCTGATCTCGTATATAATGTCGGGACAAACGGGCTCTTCCATCGCTAGTTGTGCTAGGAAGACTACGCGATGAGGTGTATAATTGTCCATATAATTTCTCGAGCTGACGCAAAATCTCTGGTTTCAACGAAGCCATGCCGATTGATGCGATTGTCAGTTTCCAGCTTCGTCAATAGGCTTTGCCCAATATACAGATCTCTTGCAAACAACCATTTACGTTAAGTACTGATACTTACGTTAACACAGTTACGTTACGTATCAGTACGTTTGTGTTATTAAGCAAGCTGTAACTCGACATATCCACTGAAGACTGCAGCCTCATCTCGCCTCGTTCTGCCATAAGTTTGAGTGTATGCTCAGAGAGTTTCTGTGTTCTATTTTTGCGGGGGGTCTTAAAGAACTTCGACCCAACCGCGTATCGCATTCGGTAAGGATTTGGAAGCAATTTTGGAGCTCCAACTGAAAGCTCTCGGAGTTTTGGATATGGGCAGGACTTGGGCGAAGAGTAGATCTCACCAAACAAGACCTCTCCAGCTTTAAGTTGATATTCAATGAGCCTCTTACTATTTGGTGATCACTGCCGGTCTTAACCCTGTTGATCACAGAGACATCATTGAATCTATGCTTATTTATATGCTTATCGTCAAAATGAAATCTAGATCGTGCCTATGACCGCCGGGATGCAGCTACATCCATTTCCTGGACGGGCGCTTCTTGAAATAAATAATAGTTTAAAAAAACTAAAAAACACGCTTTATATAGACAACCAAACTAAAAAATAGAAAGTAAATTTTAATAGTGTAAATAAGAAAAAAAAGTTTGTTTAAAATAAATCGTGGGGTGCATGGGTCAATAGTTATAAATATTTCATTGACAGATATGAGAAGAAGGATTATCATTTCGATAATATCTTAAAAAGCACCCCACGCTTTTTTTATATAATATTTTTTTCTTATTTACACTATTAAAATTTATTTTCTATTTTTTAGTTTGGTTTTCTATATAAAGCGTGTTTTTTAGTATTTTTAAACTACTATTTATTTTCTACTTTTTAGTTTGGTTTATTTATAAGAGCATTATTTCATTTTTTTTCGAATTATTGCATTGTCATCGGTCTTTGACAGGTGTGCAAAATTTGAATGAAATCGGGCCGTTTAAAGTGGGTCAAAATAGCGTCCAAAGGAGTCGGTTACAAACATACAAACATACAAGTGAAGCTAATATAAAGCGTATAAAAATAGTTCATCATAAAGAGGCCCTCCTTCTCCATGAAGTCTAGCAATCGCTGACCCCTTTGGTTCCGCTATCCAAATCCAAACGGCCCCACTCTCAGTTCATCGCCATTCCTCATGCCCAGCCATGCGTTGAAATCCCCCATCACCACAGTGAAGCGTGTTTTCGGGGCATGTATCGCATTAGAAATGTCGTCATACATAGCCTCCACTTCATTGTCCGGGCGTTTCGAGTGTGGAGCGTACACCTGTATGACCTTCAACGAATACCGTTCGGTAATTCTGAGTATAAGGTACTCGTAAGCCAACCTACTCGAAATGCTTTCTATCTTCACAATGTTATTGACAAGGGACTTGTTGACGAGAAACCTGATACTGTGTTGGGACTGCTGGTCGCCCTCCCGGTAATAGAGTAAGTTGCTGGAATTGAGGGTCATCGTATCCTCTCCCTCTCTTCGGCCGTCTGATAACCCTATAATACCCCAGCGCAACTTACTAAAAATAAATAATAGTACAACTCTAATATAGAAATAATAGTACAAGTCTAATAGTAATATTATTATGTACTCCATTCAAAAGTCGCTGAACGGATTTGTTCAGATAGCGATGCGATCTCCTAACCAGACTTTCGAATAAAAGCTTCCCTTGATAGGCATAAAAATAAAATACAGGTGCAATAGGAGACTAATTCAAACCGGATATATCGAACAAAGAACGTTTGAATGAAAAGTGATACACGGACTTTAAGTTGCGGGCACACCTAAGCGACAAGTACGTCTTCGATGGAGGTTTCTACGATATCTCCTCCTTTTTTAGTCGTTCGCTCACTGCTGAGCATCATGATGAAACCGACCAACCTTCTTCTTGATGATTTCCCGCCATTTATGGCGGTCAGTAGCGCAGTGAAGGGCATCGTTTATCTTGGTGTCCAGATGTTCAGTCACCTGATCGGACCACCTCTTTGGGCTCCGACCCCTGGATCGTTTTCCCTCAACCTTCCCTGTCACTATGAGACGTTCTAGGTTATAGTCGAGTTTTCGCGCAATGTGTTCAAAATAATATTACGTTGGTAACGTAGGCCATGGTAGAGAGCCTTTGACTTATTTTAAGTTCGTCTAGTATGGACACATTCATTCTATACACCGTCCATGGGATACGAAGAATACGCCGCCAGCAATTCAAAGGCATCAATTAGACGCTTGTCGTTTGCTTTGAGGGTCCAGGGCTCAGCGCCATATAGAAAGATCGGAAAGACTAAGTTCCTAAGCATAAAGTATATTTTGGTCTCCTTGAGTGGTTCCGATCTACCAACTCAATATTTTATGTTTTACTGAACCTTGTACGCATGCTCCTACTGGGGTTTCCTTAACTAGATGGATCAGATGTAGTGGCACTCCCATTCCTTTGAACACTTCGCACAGATGATTCTACGTGATAGATGTTGTAATAGTAGTCATTGCAAAGCCTGTGCAGCTGTGGGCGGAACCAGTTGTCCTTCTATCCATATATCCAACAAAACCCATACCCATCCCGTCCTCATATGAGGACGGGATGGGTATGGGACGTCCTCTTATGAGGACGGGAACAACAACAACATTTCTGTCAACGTTTTCCTGTCGTAGACCAAACGGGATGTAGTTAGTCTTAGTTCTTTGTATTCTGCGCGTCAACTACCCTTGGTGATGACATGTATCAGGGAGATTCAGTATGAAAAACTTTTAGCAGTAAGTGTCGTTGCAGACAGTGCTTTTCTTCCTAGTTGCGTTAGTCGTGTAGGTATGCACGAAGCTTTAGGATGCATTTTATAAAACAATGCTTTTGCTGCTGTGTTTTTGGTCTCATTTGCTACTCGTGCAAGTATTTTAATTATCTGACGATATACGAGAAGAGAATGAGTAAAAAGCATTCTGAATGTGAATATAAGTACCGGATAGGGTTTACTCGACGTTTTTTAGAGGAAAAAGTGCAGATTGTGCTATTTTGCAAGCGAGTAGGTTTGTATTTTTATGGCGCCATAAATGCAATCTATCTTTATATGACTGGTCAATAATAGAAATTTAATTGGAGTGTCTACGGCAAAGAACTTTTTTCCTTTTTTTTATTTCTTTCAATGACGAGACGGGCAGGTCGCTCGCCTCATGGTAAGAGTCACGCCTGTCCATAACAGTTGCAGTGCCACCCAAAACTTTGGTTGCAAAGTC
Source organism: Alsophila aescularia (assembly GCA_946251855.1). NCBI lineage: Eukaryota > Metazoa > Arthropoda > Insecta > Lepidoptera > Geometridae > Alsophila > Alsophila aescularia. Next base: position 13,194,932 of record OX276378.1, on the reverse strand, counting down.
TTGCGCGGCACTGCACTGCGCACGTCACCCTGGGACATTGGTTGTTAAGTCTCATTGCCCAGTAATTTCGCTGGAAACATTGCCATTCAAACCGAAACACAGAAATGTTTACACACTACTGCTTGGCGGTTGAATATCTGAAAAAGGTGTGGTACTTCCCCAGGCGGCCTGTTGCGTAAGAGGCCTACCACTACTAATCTATGTATCTATACTTATAATAAAGCAGTATGCACCAAAAAGTCTGTACAATGAAGATATAAAAAAAAAGTCTAGATTACTTAAAATAAGCTAAAAAAAACTGTTTGTCTCTATGTTTCTCTGTTCGCGCATCACGTGAAAACTACTGGACCGATTGCAATGTGGTTTTCAGTATTATATAGTTTAGGGTATGACTTTATAACCAGTTTATTACTCGTATATGGTATTTTATTCCGAAGATAAGAAGCCAAGAAATCCATAAAAACTATCCGACGGTTGAACATAATTTGGTATTTTGTACTTAATAGATATTTTTGGCCTGGAATATCACATAGTTTACTTTTAAACCAGAAAAAGGACAACGCAGACAAAGACGCGGGCACAGCTAGTACTTATAATAAAGCAGTAATTACCAAAAAGTCTGTACAATAAAGATAAAATAGAAAAAATAGTCTAGGGTACTTAAAATAAGCTACTGAACAAGAATATAACTTTTTTTTAAACCGCGCATCACGTAAAATCTACTTGACCGATTTCCATGCTGTTTTGACTGTTGTATAGCTTAGGGTTTGACTTAGAAAGTTGTGTACTTAGTATCTCAATCCGATTAGCAGAAACCGAACAATCGATATAAAAAACTATTTGACGTTTGTATTTTTTTTCATGAAATGTAGGTTCTTATTGTGCTTCATAAATACTTTTGATATTGGAATAACACATAGGTTACTTTTAACCCAGAGAAATGACCACGCAAGCATAGCCACGTGCACAGCTAGTTTTTAATGCTAATGATTTGTGTACTAAGATGACTCTCATCATTTCTTGTGAATACCGATACGTATGAAAAAATTACAGAAGTCTAACTATAGTAGAGTCTTGGGTATGCGTCAAGAGATTTTCTAATCTTGAGTCAAATAATCGGTAACGATGCCTTTGCAGAAAAAAAGATTACCGAGGTACGTGCATGACACACTACCACCAAGGCAGCTTAGTGTACGTAGTTAGCTCAAGACAGCTTTTCTTTATCTCGACAAAATTATGGCATGAGAGCTCAGACCGGATTTAAATTTTAAAGTCGCTAAAAATGATGAAAATTCTGACAAAATATCCTTAGCGCACTTTATGGTAATATGGAAAGAACTTGACTTTTAGGTAAACCTACACAGAAAGAAGAACACACACACAGAATAAATAAATAGTAATACGCTTCAGGTAAAATAAATGAGAACAATTTACATTGAAAAGTGCATTTTATTTGATGAATGGAAAGTTGGAAACCAATAATTATCATTCTAATTTATCCTAATATATTTTTAACTAAGGGGCCATCCATAAATTACGTCACACGAATTTCGTGATTTTTTGACTCCTCCCCCGTCCTTGTCACAGCTGGTCACATTTGTGAGACCCTAGTGTAATGTTACATATTTCGCAATTTATCATTTAGAAATATATGAAATTAAAACAGCAGAGTTCCAAAATTGTTATTATTTCCATTCAAATTATTTTTCAATAAAATCAACATCAAATCAAATATAGGCATGAAAATTAACAAAATATAAAAAAAAAACTATTAATAAAAGATAAAAACGTTATCATCTTGAATTAATGGACTTCGAACCCCTTCTTTTATATCATTTATAACTAGCTTAGTAGTCAAATTCTTCTCATTTGGACAGTTAACATCAGAAACAATCATTGTGTCAACATCTACTTCATCTAACCATAAAGCATCATTGTCATCATTCAAACAATGAATTTCTCTGGCACGTCTAGCAGCAATTCTTTGAGGCCGAATGTTCGCGATGGGAAATACTTCTTCTTGCGTTTTATATGATTTCTTGTGTAGGTTAGTGGCCTTGTATGATGCAAAATATAGACCACAGATGCCACACAATCGCTTAAATAATAAGTATGCCTCGACACTGGGGCAATAGCTATCATACGGAACTTGATTCAAATATGATGAAGCTCGGAGATCCAAAGATAGCTGAAGTAACAGTGGAGCGAATTTTCCATCGCAGTCATCTTTTTCTATGGTTACATACCCGTTAAGACGTCTGTTTCATCAAAACAGGTGGTGGTAAAAACCTCTCGTAATAGTCGCCAAAGGCTAGATTGTCGCACACCACAACATAGAACATCCTCGCATTTTACTATTTGTAAGAAATATTGAGATTCCCGTACATGATGTGCGTACCAAATCGCATCATTTTTCAATACCTTAGCCTGTTCGATATCCAGTCTAGTATCTGTTGCGCAATGAATTCAGAAACCACAGAAAAATCATCAATCACCATTTGGCTCCAGATATAAGCCAGCACAATGCCTGTACTCTTAAAGTTTCGTTTTTCTAACTCCAATCCAGTAGTTTGATTACTGGAATCGAGATGTGTTCCTTCTACGTTCTCGGACTCTAGTTGTAGGTATTCGTAAACATGACGACGAAGGACTTTAAAAAAAAAAACATAAGTTTCGATTCCACTTCACTTTCAAAATTGTCAATACTAAACTTCTAAATAATGTGTTAACTTGTTCTTGTACATTTTGTTTTTTTTATCAGCATAAGCTGCACTGTATGCTTCATTAATTTTCGGTAAATATTACCTAAATCACTTTTTTGTTTATTTTAAAAGTGTTTCATAAGTTGAAAATCACAAAATAGCAGAACTAAGAACACTACGTTGTTCACTCGGCGAAAGTGAACAACGTCATCTTATTTATTTTATTTTGGTGCAAATTTGCCAACAAAACAATTTAAATCTTATAGTCATACAGACAGAGTTGCAACTATTTTTATGTTATTCTTTAGTCGGTATGTAGTTTAAATTTAGTGTTATAATACTTAGATATAAAATATTATATTATGAAAAAAATGTGATGTCACAAAATTTTGGACCCCTCCCCACCCCTTGTCACACAATGTCACACTTCGTCGACCCCCTCCCTCGCCCTTGACGTGTGACGTAATTTATGGATGGCCCCTAAGTAACTGTAAAAAGGAGTAGGTTCTCAATTCGACTGTATATTTTTGGTGGTTATATCAAATTTACGTGATTTTTGGGTGGTTACATGATTTATACAGGAAAACGCTCGATTGGGTACAAATATATTCATTCCCTCTATTCATATAAAAATGGAACGAGTCGTTTTTCCAATGTCTCGTTACTTGTTGACGTTTTTTGTATAGCGTTTATGTCAAAAGCTGACGGACGGTAAGCGAAAACGGTTCGTTTTAAGATATCCCAGCCAGCAAAGTAGTGATAAACAAATGTGTTAACACTAAAGAGTGTTAGAAAACTGATATAAAAGTAACGCGGTGACTGATAGTCACAGCGTTGCTGTATATTGATGATTCATAACATCATTTAGCTGTATAAGCTTATACAGTCAAATGGTGATAATAAATGATGACATAAAGGTTTACTGGACCGCCTTGTACAGCATTTATAACACAGCTGTAAAGCGGTTCTCACAACAGCGATTTAGAGCAAACATTTTGTACAACATGTTTTGATGGTACATTTTTACAGCAAAATTGATCTATTGTGGCTTCCAAGTCGCTGTTTTTGAAGTTGTTAAAAAAAACTATTTCATGCGATTTTTATGTTACATGACATGTTCATCCAGCGTATGTATATTATAATATACCGCATGACACACTTGCGTTTTGCCGAAGAACTTATAATTATAGCGGAGAACGAAGCAGATCTCCAGCGTATGCTCGCAGAATTGCACGAAGCATCCCTGGGAGTCGGCCGCCGGATGAACATGTCCAAAACCAAGATCATGACCATCACAGACAACTGCCGTTATTGTAATTGGCTGTCCCTTAGACAAGTACATCTATCTTGGACTCTGTTTATACTTTGGCCAAGGCTTCCCAAAGAGATCGCCAGACGAATCCAGCTAGGATTCGGGCTGCCTTTGGCAAACTAGATGACGTCTTGAAGTCGCTAATTCCCCGATGTTTTAAGACCAAGGCTTTCAATCAATACATCTTTCCTATCCTCACATACGATGCAGAGACATGGCCGTTCACAAGAAAACACATGTACAAGATCAAAGGGCGATGGAGCGTGCCGTGCTTGGCATTTCGCTCGTGGACCGAATCCCAAATGTCGAGATCAGGTTAAGGACCAAAATCGTGTACGTAGGGAAACGGATCACAAAGCTGAAAGTGGGGGGCAGGGCATTTGGCGAGACGAGAACATGGCAGACGGACAAGGGCAGTGATGGAATGATGGCCAAGAGAAGGACGAAGACCACTTGCACGATGGTCAGACAACGTCATCAAGGTGGTATGAAGGCAATGGAACGCTTTACGCAGGCCCGGAAAGAATGGAGTGCACATGCAGAGACCTATTACCAAACAGTGGGTTGATGTAGGCTGATATAGATCTATCTATACTTATAATAAAGCAGTTAGCTACAAAAAGTGTGTACAATTAAGATAATTTAAAAAAATGGAGTAGGTGACTTAAAATAAGCTACTAACCAGTTTTTTTAAATCATGTCTATGTATGTCTGGATGTTTGTCTACGCATCATGTTAAAACTACTGGACTGATTGTAATGTGGTTTGTCACTGTTGGATAGCTTAGGATTTGTCTGAAAAACTGGTGTACTTTGTATCTCTATCCGATGAGTAGAAGACGAACAATAGATAAAAACCTGTCCTAGCTCAACCTGTTCTATAGGTACCTACTTTTGGTCCTGGAATAAGATATACGAGCACGTAGGATACATTTAACCCACAGAAATGACAACGCGGGCAAAGCCGCGGGCTTAACAAAGTATAGTTATACATTGCCTCTTTTAATTTTATACAACTCATATAGCAGTTCACATTGATATCAGTAGATACTTTTAATAATTCAATGAGCATATAGTTCTGCCTCATAAGCCGAAGTTTGATTAGCATTCAAACAACCAGGCTTTGCCTCTTTTGTATATTATTGAATTTTTATATCTATATCTACCTATCTACTTCTTTGGTTCAAATATCAGCGATGTGTTCACATCAACTAACAAGCAATTTATTTACAGCTTTCCGGTTGGAGCGACTGACCTAACGGCGGAATAATTGCTCATTTGCACCGGCATTACTGGCGTGTGATGGAAAAAAGATTCCCGTGGAATTTTCTTCTCATAAGTACGGCTACTGTCAGTAAACGAGGCAATAAGATTCTCCTATAGGTAATTTCAAGGGAGTCTGGTCTGGGCGCTATTTATCTATGTTTATGACCACATTAACACACCTAAGTAGCACCTAGCACCTGTGGTACATACCTACATGTAAAATAGGATGTACCAAATTATAGGTAAAACCTCACATGTCATTACAGGACACACAATACTAAAAGCAGATACTTGAAGTGTTACTATCTGAAAATGTTGTAATTTGTTCAATTGATACCATCATCATAAATAATCATTATCAGCCCGTATCAGTCACTGCTGGACATTGGCCTCTCCCAAAGCACGCCACTGAGCCCAATCTTCGGCTCCAATCCAAAGGAATATTACATAGGATAGCTGTGAACTCATTGATTGATTCGATATTATAAAGTAAGGGATCCTTACTAGTATTTTTAATCGAATTCACGAAAGAAAACGGTTAGTTCGATTGTATGTACACCGATATCTCCTTCAATTGGCGACCGTTTTTTTTTAATTTTTATACTCTCCAGGTGGTCGCATAAACATTATATCAAAATTTGTTCAGTAGTTTTTCGAGTTTTTTTTTTTTAGTAAATCCATTGGATTTTGTGTATATATTCTCTCAAATCTCTAAGATTTCTAAACCGATTTGGATGATTGTTGTTTTTTACAAAAGGGTAGACTTTCAGTGTAGACCCATGTAAACTTCATCAAAATTGAATTAGTAGTTTTTGTAGTTATTAGCTGTTCCATTTGAAGTCGTTTTTTTGCGCCATGTTATTTTATATAGCACTTGTATTTTGTATTGAATTCTCGATATTTCATGACCGTTATGCGTGCTAACGTTATGGCAATCTATACCGAGAACTCAAAACTAATAAAAATCGAGGTAAAATAACACTTTTGATAAATTTCAAAATAAACTCCGATTTCGATCCCTTCAAGAGGCTGTGAAAATCGATACAATTTTATAAGTTTCATCTTCCGATATCTCTATGCCATAACATATCTTTCTAAAAATCCAATAACATCCACAACGTCTCAAGTTCTAAAACCCTGTAATAACACAAAATGGAATGCGGTCTGCGGTCTGCAATTCCTTTATGACACTGTCCGGTTTTTTCTCAGGAACGATACGTTAGCTGTTCAATTGTAGGGAAGTAAGTGCTCCGATATCTGGCTATCTCTGCTTTTATGATGGAGAAATAAAATCACTTGAAAGGTTCGATGGGAATTTATTGTTGCATCGCGTGCGGTAAACATTATAGTTATAGGAAAGCGTTTAAGGCTCTAAAAAAGCGGGGAAATTTATAACATGGAGAAGGACGTTCAAGAATAAAGTGGCGTTGGGAGGTTTTAAAAGGGACCGGACTAAAGACTAGAAAATATGTCTTTAAGTTTTGCATATGTAGGTACTTATGTGGTTCTACGTATTAGTCACGTTGGTGTGTTCTGAAAGATCGAAAAGTCATGTTAGAATCTAGATATACTTTTTGAAGTCTGCAATATTTGGCAAGCACAAGCAATTTAACAATCGCAATATTAAAAACCTTGTCTTACAGCGCTGTTTTTCACCAGAAAACTTTGGCAAAAATTTGTCGCATTATCAAAAGCTAAACGGAATAAAGACAGCCCAGCGAATGAGATTGCCCGGCATATTGTCCGGTCACGAACTTCAGCTATTATAACCGGGCAAAAATAGTTGGACAAGAAAAGTTGGCAGAGTTGGCTAACAGCCCTCGTTATTGCCTTAGTTGGGCAATATTTTTGTTGACAACAATGCGAACACCCTGTTAGAGAAACTGCTGTATTGATGAGAGATTGGCTATTGAGTGACGATTAGTTTTCTTTTGTTTCTTGATGAAATTGTGAATGGTATGCACATCTATCTATCTATCTATCTATCTACATGTTTGTACTTATACTTAATATAAGTAAGAAAAGTATGTAATACGAAGATACTTAATTAAACAAGTAAAATTATTATATAAATACAAAAAACCTGACTGCGTACAAAATTATTGGGTGACCGCCCGTAAATATAATCACAATAATATATGGCGGCGAAAGTTTGTATTTATGTGTATGTTTGATACTTCTTCACGCTTAAACGGATGTACGTATTTGGATGAAACTTGGTATGGAGGTAGCTTATACAATGGATTAACATATAGGCTACTATTTATCTCGGCAAAATGCACGGTTCCTGAGGAACGCGGGTGAAACCGCGGGGCACAGCTAGTATTTATATAAATTAAATATTTCTTTTTTACTTACATATTTTACTTTATTTTAATAGTTGCAATTGCAACATTAGACTTATAGTATTAACATTAACTTGAAAAATCTAAAATTGATTTTTTTGTAAGAAGCTTAATAGAAATTGCTACTGTTTAGTTAAGAAAGAATTATATATTTTTGAAATGTTCTGTATTTGATACCTCACTCGATAGGTTTGGTCATTTTTTGTTCCGTCGGAAATACAATATGGCAGCTATCAGCCGCTATATTAGTTTCCTTGACACTTCATATATCCTATAGCACACTGGTGATCAAGACGAATCCAATAATATATATCCTCAGTTATCAAAATCCATCAAGCCGTTTAGGCTGTAGGACGCGCCTAAGAAACGTACAAACATACAAACAAACATACATAGAACCCAAACACATAACCCTCCTCAGTCGGGTAAAAAAATGTGTAAGCGACTTAAAGTAAGCTACTGTATACTAAGTACAATTTCAATAATATTCCTTTTTTTAATGGTGTCTAGTTGTTTGTCTTTACTATCTGTGATGTTCACGCATCACGTAAAAACTACTGAACCGATTGAAATGCGTTTTTCACCGTTATATATCTTAGGTTTTGACATCTGGTGTTGATTGATACATAGATAGATACATATCTCTTTATTGCATACCACTGAAAAGTTAATCGTAGGTACATTGTACATCATATAACCTAAAATATAGAAATAGCGGTAACACAATCATCAGTCTTATCGTTTGCAGCAATATTTAACTAAAAAAGATTGAAAATGAGTAGACAGTGGTGACAACTAATTAAACAACTTAAAAGTAGTAAATATATCTGAAAGATAAATAATATTTAATAAAATAATCTTTAACAAAAATACGAATATTAAATATTTATTAATTATATTTTAATAAATAAACAATAATAAACAGCATACTATACATATATTATATAATATATACGCAGTATATAATGTAATAACAAACAAACAATTGTAACAGTTCTAAGTCAGAGAGGACAGGTAATGGACCCACCCTAATGTCATATATATTTTGTTCAGTGTTGGTTCTTTGCATCTCAATCCGACAAGCAGAAGTCGAGCAATCGATAAAAACTATTTGACGGCTGAATAATTTTGATGAAATCTGTATTATTGTACTTTATTGGACTTGGAACCCCTGGATCAATGTGTCACATAGGTTACTTTAAACCAAGATAAATGATCACGCGAGCAAAGCCGCGGGCACAGCTATTATATAATTTTTGAAGATTTTAGTGGCTTCGGACCCATCAACATTTTTTTATCATGTTTCAAAATGAAATGATATGTGTGCAGAAAATATTTCATAAAAAAAAAAAATGTTCATCTTCCAGGAAAAAAGGCTAACGAACCTTTCATATTCGCGTAAGCGTATTCAATTTTCGTTCTCTTACCCACGATTCGATACAATTGAAACGGAGCCGAATCGAAGCCTTATCGGATCCATTACGCAGCACGCGTTCCGTACAATTTATTTTTTGTATGAAAGCCTCCGAGGGCCGGTAATAGAGAAAGTTTTTCCTTTCCGTAATTGTGTGGGCCGATGCAAGGTAATAAATAACGCAGCTCCCCCCTCTGATTGAACTTGCTAATGAATGAAGGATAAGAAATTCGGAAATCGAAACGTCCAGGTTTCATTACAAGAGGGGAACGGATTTACTCTGAAAAATGACCTAAGTTTCCGCGTAACGATTCGGCGAGGTTAAAGGGCTTAGCTACGTTATACGAAATTAGACGACTGCTTCAACTCCCTCCGTTTACTTTTTCAATATCCTTCTTTTACCTCCCGTAAAGAAACTAATAAAAGTAACATAATTTTGAAACTTTTGCGGTTACGTTTTCAGTGTTTTCTGTAAAATATTAAGAGCCTTTTTAGGATGCTATTAATCTTTTCTCATTTTGACTTTATATCTGTTTTACAATTATTACAAATAGGATTGATGCAGATAGAAGCCGTTTCAGCTTTTCTCCAGTGATGGGAAAGGTATATACAGAACAAATAGGACTTTTTTCACTTGTGCCATCCTATCCTACCTTGAGAGTTTTATCCATGACCATCTGGCATCCCTAACAAGGAAATATTCCCAAAACAGAAAGTGCATATTTCCCAAAAAGTCAAAGGCCCAAAATCTATCTACGTATCGGGAAATCTATCAATAATTCTGTTCAAGATATGCATTAAAAACCGGCTGCGCGTCAAAGGGCGGCGTGTTTTCTTAACAAAGTGAGTTCGTGATCTGAGAACGAATGAGCCGATCTGAGACAACCCTTGTTTTTCTTTAAAACAACTCACTTTCCTATAGTGACCGAGCGAGCTGTGGGGAATTCCGGCTTGCTGACTTATAGAATCTTCTTGTGTGGATTGGGACTTATATGAGCTTTGTGGGATAAAACCTACGAGAAATAAACATGCTTTTTGTCTGTATGTAGGCTTGAATTCTGGCTGGTTATGCAATCTATGTAGTTTCCTCATAAGAGAGACAAATTATAACCAGAACATTTTCTGTTATTTAATTAGATCTTTAGTCAGCTATAAATATTTACCCGCGTCACTCGCCTGAAATTACACTACTAAAACAAATAAAGATGTCGAGCGCAACCCAAACACAACTATAAACTGAACCCGAAAACACTCGCGTTTAAACCCACCTTCTAAGTCCCATTAAAGTCTCAAATAGACCATAAAATATTGTGAATTTCAATTAGTACGGAATAACCCCTTGCGGGTCACATCATATTACAAAAGGACAACGGGAATGCCCCCTGTTCAGTGCGCGGCCAATTAAATATTGGAATTGGTCCTCTACAGTAGACGCATACTTGCCTCCACTGTATATCAGTATTTTTTGAGGTTTTTATTAATTTTGAGTTAGAAAAAAACTAGGAATGGACGTTTTCTGGTAATAAATAAATGAGTTATATAACCTATACGGTTTATAATTTTTAGTGACATTATTGTAACATTTCAGCCAAATATCTAAAGGCAACATTTGGCGTGAAAAACGTGACGCTTATCATGTTTCGCAGCGTTGCACAACAAAGTAAAACAACAACAACAACAATAACTTAGTAAACTTACAACAGTTCTAGATGACACACGTCTTGTGCTTGTCCCTGTTCGTCACGTACAATATTGGAGTGAGTTGACTCGCTGCGCAATGAATATAATTTCTAAAACAACTAAAATACAATAACACCAACTCTTCAGATCAGACTGATCAGAGACAAACAACATTACCATTACTAAATAAAATAATTGTGCGTTGTTGCTTTGGATACATAGCTTTTAACCAATACGTACCTACTAATAATTCCACAGTGTTTATCGAGTACTAGTTTTCCCGCCCGCGACTTCGTCACCGCGGACTACTGTTTATCGCGAAAAAAAGCATCCTATATTTTATGACAGAGTATAAAATATCTTCATTCCAAGTTTCATCAAAATCCGTCCAGCCGTTATCGCGTGAAAGCTCCCCAAACAAACAAACAGACAACGTTTCACTTTTATATATTGGTATGGATGTCTCTCGAACATTAAGAAATCGAATTCGTTCTATAGTAACTATGTATTATTTATAGGGTCATGTCCGCTATGCAGAGATAATTATATCAACTGCGACAATGTCAAGTCATAGTTTTCATGCGTTCTCATTGGTCAAACGCTCACTCGGTAGATAAGTGTGTCGATCTCGAATACTTGTATCTCGAATATTGTCACCCATGCTAGCGCTGGCTGATCGATAGTAGAACTCTTTTCTAAGTCTTGAGTTGTCTACCGATCTAACTAGGTGGCACCGCTAGAAAAGTAAGCTCGCGGTGGCGTTTCATTAATTGCTGTTTGTTTGGTATAAAGTACAATTCACATTCAGCCATCACACGACTATTTAAACTTAATTTGATAAGCGTTTTTATGAGATGGTGTCGTCACAAATGCCACGTTGTTATCTTTCATATATATATTTGTATTAAATATTAAGTATCTATTTTTATTTTAACTGTGTTTTCAATGTAATGGTTTTTATCTATTTATCATAGTCTGGAAAATGTTTTTTTTTTCTATGACAAACGTCGCTTTTTGACTTTTATTTTCCTCTTTTCTCATACATAGAATAGAATAGAATAAAGTTTATTTGTGACAAGTAGGTACATGATAAGAAGCATGTATGTACATGTATTTTACCATGTAAGATCAACAATATTATTGTGCCCACTGTGACAGCTCGCGAAGCGACTAGATAAAATTGCATCGGATTAATTCGCGTACCTGTTCGACCCTGTCCATGACAGCCTTTGTGCGATATGCGGACTTCATTACTAATCCCGGACTCCGTACTCCGTCCCGAGTGAAAAATTTAATCCCAGTTTATGGCCTTTATCCCATCTCCATTTACTTTTATTAGGTCTTTGATAATATGAGCTCGCAGGTCTTGTAAATTACCTTTGGGATGGTAAGCCTCTAATGGTAAGACTTCTATGCTACTCGTATTTTCCAGTTACAAGCTTCTCAAACGCTTGTTGAATGTGAAATCAACATTTTTATTCAAAACCTCACCGTGACTTGTCATATTTTTAGTCGTAAACTGAAAGGCATTGCAAGAAACAAGTTTTATTCAATCCCAATGTGGCGGTCTGTAAGGTACGGGTTGTCGGCGCACCTGCGAACTGAATTACAGTTTACGTGCCTGACTGTAGCCGTTAAATCTGCTATGTAAGGTGACATTATGTGCTCTAGCTGTTGGGCTATAGTGCAAATGGGTTTGCTTGTATTAGTGTTAAGATTTAGTGATTAGTCCTTTTGTGCTTAAATTCGTAATATCCTTTTCTCAAGTGGAGTTAAGCTTGTGAGTGTTCTCTGAATACTAATCGTGTTATGCAAACTCTAGTGCATAAATATTCTCCTCTAGGTTACTTATAACGTATACGTGAAGAATTTGGACGTCATAAATCTACATAATAATTTGGTAGACGGTCAAAGGGGCTACGACGTAGTAAGTTTAGCATAGGAACCCAATAATCGTAGCAATAACAGTCTGCGATCGTATTGTTTTTTAAACGGTTTTATTTAGCTTGCCCTGTTTGTTGTTTTTTGTTTGGGTTAAAGTAATTGAAATTTTACCCCCTTTCTTTTGACCGATTTATCTGAAATTTGGTAGACACCTTTAGTTCTGACGACAATACAATTATGTATATTCAGTATCATTCTAAATCCAAGATTGCCGCCGCCAGAAATGCAGATTACTTTAAAAAAACTCAGTATGGGTATCAAATGAAAGGGCTTAACTAGAAAAATACAGTAAATCATGAAAATTTCAAATCCAAGATGGTCGATACCACACAATGGCAAAATTCTATTCCTAAAATATAGCAATGAAATGGCTTGGTAAGTAGGAACAGTATACTTTAGAAATAACTAAATAAATAACTAAAAACTCGAACAAAAGCAAAAAAATAATAGCTTTTATTCTACAATTTGTTCTATAGTCACAGAATAATTAATAGTAATATAGTAGCAGGTACCTATACCTAGGTAGTAGGTGTTACTATTATATATTCTGTATTAATATTATTGTGTATTGTGTAAGTTTTTCTTGTATTTTTTTTTTTTTTGGATTTTATTAATGCTAATGATTTTATAATAGTAAGTACCTATAGAATATATACCCTGGAAGACCTAAGCACAATGCTCAGTGATCTCAATATTGTTTCCCAACAGGTGAATCTTAAAATGAACATGGGTAAGACGAATATCATGTCAAATGCCCATGTCGCACCCATGCCAGTTTATGTTGGGAATGATATTATCGAAGCTGTTGATCACTATGTCTACTTGGGTCAGACGATCCAACTGGGAAGATCCAACTTCGACAAAGAGGTCAACCGACGAATCCAACTCGGATAGACAGCGTTCGGGAAATTACGCCATATATCTTCTCGTCGCAGATACCGCAGAGCCTCAAGACGAAAGTTTATAATCAGTGCGTGTTGCCAGTGATGACATACGGCACTGAGTCGTGGTCGCTAACTATTGGTCTCATACATAAACTTAAAATCGTGCAGCGTGCAATGGAGAGACCTAGAGAGAGTGTTTCACTTCGTGATAAGATCCGTAACGAGGAAATCCGTAGAAGAACCAAGGTTATCGACATAGCTCTCAGAGATTGCAAGTCACTACTATAAGCGAACTATAAGTCGCAATGGGCAGGCCATATAGTTCGCAGAACTGACAACCGCTGGGGAATAAAGGTTCTCGAATGTCTACCACGAACAAGCAAGTGAAGTGTAGGGAGACCCCCACACTATGGACCAACGACATTGTAGCCATCGCAGGAAGTCGATGGATGGAGGTGGCACAAGATCGCTCGTCATGGCGGTCTCTGGGGGAGGCCTACGTTCAGCAGTGGACTTCTAAAGGCTGACATGATGATGATATATAGATTAGTCGTACCGCGAAATGGGAAATTTAAGAAATAGACTAATAGCGACATAGACGAATAGCTAATTAGTCCAAACGATTATTTGAAATGACATTTAGGCACAACACAGTACGCAGCGAGCAAACGGAAGCAGGTACCTACTTTTACTATAGGTACTGTTATGTGTTCTGTGTTCTAAAGTACAAATGAATAGCCTGTTCATAGCTGAACACAACGTTTCCATAAAAACTAGAGAATAATTTCCAATTACCATGTGAGCTTCGTAAGTACTCGTACATTCGTTGACAGTGAGGACACATTCTGACTTCGCAAACGTTGCGTGCTATGCTGCAGTTGATACACCTCTTAATCAAATCAATCGTATAAATATTTACCCAAAACGTGAGCAAAACTGTCTGTAGTAACAAGCGATGGTAAAGATATATTTGTCGAAGAAATCAGTCCGGGAGAAAAGCCAAGGGCCCTGGTTCCCTATGACCATTCACGCACGTAACGCGTCGCGTAAAGATATTTTCGTGGAATCGTGCGGCAATTGTCGTAATTACATCACACGTTTTCAGCGAGGATTTTCGTGTGGCGTAGCGAATAAGCGCCAATGGCGTCGGTTGTGGAATGCATTAACAAGATCAGAATTAAATGGTACAGTACACACGAATGCAATCGCAACGGAGCCAATGCATAACTACAAAATACAAAAAGCATTCACAAGTCATATACATGTCATAGATACATAACACATGTCATAACTTTTATGTTTTTTTTTGTGAAAACCATAAAACCCTACAGTCAAAGTACATTCTAGGCAAAAACTGGCCATGTCCTTTATATTATTACAGATCTACATTGGGAAGTTATCCTTTGATATAATAATATAATTATCCAAATCAGAAATTCATGTAAAAACAACAGACGAACCTTTTGGTGAAGAAAATTTCCAAGCTGGTTTTAATAAAATCATATGAAAAATGGCTGAAAGGTACAGAGCGAGACTGACATAATATTGTTTTGTTTGTCGTATGAGGTTGTGCTGGTATATGGTGTCAAAGTTTGAAGGCTGCCCGAAGGCCTCTGACATGGCTTAACGACTGCTACTAATCAATAACCTCTGAGACCGATAGCTTAATGTGCCATCGATGGAGCGATGGAAAGCCGCACATAACTTAGAAAAGTCATTGGTGCGGAGCTGAGGTCGTTGGATTGTAAATCAGACTAATATACCACTCGGCTACTACAATTGCAGCCTATTGTTTTCCAATGCTGGGCAATGCCTCACGAAGCCTGAACATCATGGGGGGCCATGATGTTCAGGCTTCGCGATCTTGGGCTATGGATGATTTGTAGTCACTGAAGGTGTCCAGTTCGTCCCGCCATCTCCTGCGTGGTCTCCCACGACGCCCGCCTTACTGTATTGGGACGCCACATGGTGGCTATCCCACAGTTCTTCCGGCATGCGGCAGACGTGACCAGCCCAGGTCTATCTTGGCTACTATCGCAAAAAAAATATAATTATCGTAATTGGTCGTTATTTACCCTTTTGTTTTAATTTAAAACTTTTATTCTTATCCGAATTTTTAGTTTTCGGTTGTTATACCTGCATGGTTCGTAAGAGACAGTGGGGGTAGTAATGACTTAACTCTTCACCCGCATTCCCATAGAAACTGAGTAGGTACAAAAACAATGTGTATATTTTCACTATAGTAACTAGCACAAAGTAAAATTAGCTTACGCATTACATCAAGGCCTCGAAGGAACATCAGGACCGGAGGCCACCTGCAGAAAACATTATTATCTCATTAGAGAAGCCCTTTCCGTTTCCTCAATTTGGCGTAAACAAACGGAATTTTAATATTATCCGGCAGGCTTGCTCTTTGTGATGCTTACAATTTTTGTTATTAATTCATAAGGAAACATCAGACGTAGCGGAATCCGAATGTTTTACCTTTAACGTCATTACGACGTTCCAACTTAAATAAATTTGGTCAATCATAAGTTTTAACCATTTCATTTTAGCCTACGATTTTAGCACATACCTACTGATATCATTTAACCCTTAACCAGGCGGCTAGGGCTTTTAGAATAAAGTTTAAGAAATTCATGATTTAGTATATATGCATACTCGTACAATAACATAAAGGCAATAACTACATACTATACAATATAGAGGCAATAACTACATACTCTTCTTTTATTTTTTTTCCATTTAACTAAATACTGTGGTCAAAAAATGTGGTTTCTCTAAGTACCTTGCCCTGAACTTAGGAAAGTGTTAGTGATGACGATGATGAAACATTCATTTTTCTAAAAAAAAAAAAAGATGTGGTACATTGCTTTACTAAGGGTTAAAAGCTATGGCTGATAACTGTAAGCCCCGATCGTTGCCGAAAAACCAGTTTTACGGTATAGTGAATATTGTGTTATAGTCGATATGATTATCCTGTGCAACTGAATCGACAGCATCTGAATTATAGAATCAAAATAAAATAAAAAACGACTTAGTGCGAGTCGGACTCGCGCACCGAGACACAAACAAACAAATTTGACGGTTGTTCTGTACAAACTTGTTGTGTGTAAATAGTCCGTCTGTCACGGGAAGCGAGCCTCGTTTTTTTTTCGATACTTTATTTTTGTGATGTAACTACAAATTTACGGTTTTCGGACTTTTCTCTTTACAAAATTTACTTTTGATATGACAAAAAAGTACTAAATCTGGCGCTTTTTTTGAGATTAGTTTGGAGTTCGTTCAAACTCTCTTTTCTCTGCTAGGAAGTATGACACGTTGAGTCTTGCCAAATTTCATGATTCTATTTTGTTTGTCAAATGCACCCTAAATGGCCATATCTTTCGATTGCGTTGACTTAGAAGTTTGTTTTATTCACAGCTATAAGGGATTGTAGACTTGAGTATTTGATATTAATTTCAACTTGATACCCACACGCGTTCCTGAGAAAAAGAGTCTTGACAGGCAGACAGACAGATAGACGGGCTGATCACTATAGAGTTAATATCCTATAAGGATCCGTTATTCTTTTTGAGGTACAGAACCCTAAAACCCTATAAACAGACAAAGGCCAGTCTTCTCAAACTAAATGCCACAGCCCAGTCCCAGTAAAATTTCCTGTGTAAGATGTTTAAGATTATCAGACAACCTTTTTTGAAAAATTTGACCAGACCTAAACCTGCAACCTCTTGATAAGACACATGTTAAAGAGAGCCCTATACACGCACAAATTAAAATACCATTTTGTTGATGTTTCGTTTTACAAGACCCATTGGGAGTAGTTAAAATAAGCCCACCGTTCGTCGCTGATACCCGCATTCTCCAGTCTACTCGTGACCCCGGTCAATTCATTTTGATCAAACTGTCGTGGTTAGTCGAAATCGTATATTGATATTAATTTGTGCGTGAATATATCGCTTTTGGTTTTCTAGACATGACTTAATACATTAAAGTTTAAAAAGTTTCCTTGAATACCGTTCAATCACTTTCCAATCAAGCTAGGAACATGGCCTTCTCCCTGCATGCATCTTGGGGGGAAGCTTTATGTACGTCGTCTATTGATATGATAGGTATATTATTTAAAACTAACACTAGCACTAGTATGCTCATCATGTAATTACAAACCTGAAGTATAATTCCCAGTAGCAGTAGACACGCAAATTTAGTGAAGGGAAGGATCCCTTACGTGTTTAGCCCACATTCGATTTCATTTGGTTATCACAACTCGAGGGGCAACGATACGAAAACTTCTGATGATTAAAGCACTCTGCAAGCCCCAGCCATGGTAGTACAAACAGCCGCAGTCATTCCGGCGGCGAATGGTACGTCCCATATTCCTACTTATTTACATTTCATTTGCGAGAATGTGCATAGATGGAAAACACGAGCCGCTTTTCGGAGATGCAAAGTTTGGCTAGATGTGCCAAAAAAAAAAGAAGTTGAATTGACGAGCCAAATGAGTGTAGCAGAGAAGTCTTTACTTATAAACGGCTTTGACGATTTTATTTGTATCTCGGTCAATCAATAAATAAAATGTAAAGGCAATTATTCAATCGAACAATTGTGTCTATTTGAAATGTATAATTTTCTTTTACTTTTGCACTGTTCGGACGGAGTGAAAGTCGTAACAGCAATGTTGCAGCACGCGCTGATAGTGACGTTATTTCAATGAGATTTCGTTCGATCTTTGTACTCGTACCGATTCACATGGCTAGTTCAGCGACTCGTCCAACAACAAAGTCATCCCAATAGGACGAGTTAATGAATTTATAACATATTATTTTTTCTGTTCTGTAACTCGTCCCATTGATTTTATCCTAAAAATCTGAATGGATTTAGTACAGTCAACAACATAATCTTTACATAATTAATCTTCTATACCTATAAAAACGTAACGTGACACACGGGCTGACAGATAAAGCACAGCCTAAACTGATGAACCTAGTTTGAAATTGAGAGGAAATATTGAGTAATTTAAAGGTTTATGAAGGAGGGAAGGGTAGTAAAGTTTTTAAGGTTCCTTTTTTTAAAGTTAGCTGCTGTTATGGCTTTTATATACGCATCATTATCATCAGCCCGTGTCAGTCCACTGTTGGATATATACCTCTCCCAAAGCATGCCACTGACCCCAATGATCGGCTCTTCTCTTCCTGCTGCCTGCAACTTTACGTGTATACCACTGCTGCCTGCAACTTTACGTGTATGTCCACCTAGCTAGGAGGCGCCCTACACTATATTTGCCGAGTCACGGTTTCCACTCAAGAAGTCGTCCCATCGGTTATCAGTCCTTCGACAGATATGACTAGCCTATTGCCACTTCAGCTTACTAATCCATAGCCTTTTCCATTCTAGCCCACTGAGCGACTTTAAATTAGTGGACTAGTCGTACCGTGAGTATCCATGACTCGGATCCGTATGGCATAACAGGTAGGAAGCACTGGTTGAAGACTTTTGTCTTCAAACTTTGCGATGTTAGCGACGAGAAAACTCGTCGAAATTTCCCAAATGCTGCCCACATTTTATATACGCCCTATGTCTAAATAGATTAATCATCGACACATTATGTTGCACTTATCAGCTTCTGTGGATATATGCCTCTCTTTCTCTAGCTCATTCAAATATTACAGATGACCATTTGTAGGTAGGTACGTACCTATTAATGCATATTATTACTTTAAGTAAATGATCGTAAAATGACAGAAAACGCTAAACTATTTTGAACGTTGTTTTTGAACTAGGGAGTGTACCTAGGGTAGTTAATACTAAAATACAATAGGTAAAGTAAGTACATTGGAAATGTTAAGAAAGTCATAGTACAATATGGTGAACAACAATGTATAAAAAATACGGATTCCACACCGCCAAATCGAAAGCGAAGCACCTAAGATATGCTGATCCGCTCGTAAGCCACAAGCCTAACGCACACACACCATGTTATGTCTATCGCCCACCACATCGCTGCAAGATCTCGACCTTGTTAGTCGTGTTAATTCTGTGAATTTCTCACGGAAAAACAATGCAGTATTTGTGATGAAATAGTGTATCAACCACTAATTACCCACTCACTCGTTGACTTGGCGGTGTAAACTTCGTCTTTTTATACGCTTTATATTAGCTTCACTTGTATGTTTGTATGTTTGTATGTTTGTAACCGACTCCTTTGGACGCAATTTTGACCCAATTTAAACGGTCAGATTTCATTAAAATTTTGCACACCTGTCAAAGACCGATGACAAAGCAATAATTCGAAAAAAAAGTAGAAAATAAATAATAGTTTAAAAAAACTAAAAAACACGCTTTATATAGAAAACCAAACTAAAAAATAGAAAATAAATTTTAATAGTGTAAATAAGAAAAAAATGTTTTATTTCAAAAAAATCGTGGGGTGCTTCTCATATCTGTCAATGAAATATTTATAACTATTGACCCATTCACCCTATTATTATTATTATTATTATTTTAAACCTTCTTAATGGTGAATTAAGAAATGGCATAACTTTGGAGTTCAGTGCCACGGCTTGAACTACCACAGATAAGTAAAACAATTGTCACTCTTCTAGAGCTCTAGATCTGTGCGTATCATGCGAGAAATTATTCTTCAGATTTCCCTGTCCCACTTTTCCAGTGGTGCCTTAACAAAAAATGCAAAAACAGGTGATACCTACGCAACCGTACTGAGCCCGTGAAAACCGGTCTCATATACTGCGTGCCTACTGAAAACGGTGTGAAATTTCTGAAAATGTTTAAATGTAACTGTTTATTCCAATTGCATTATAGAAAAGGTAGGTATACTTTTTTACTTGACTCCGGCAAAGCAAGGGAAGGGTAATGAGTTTAACAGTCTAGTTATATATGTATGTATGTATGTATGTATGTTTGTATGTATGTATGTATGTATGTATGTATGTATGTATGTATGTATGTATGTATGTATGTATGTATGTATGTATATGTACGTGGGTATGTGAATGTTCCCCCCTAGCGTCGCCCCTATTGGTCCATTTTTTTACCCAACTACGGCGAAGCAAAGGAAGGGTTATGTGTTCAAACTAAAAACTTGGTCCAATTTTGACAAGTGAGGTGTCAATCGATTTGTCTTCATTTATAGAGTGTCATTAGCTATTTATTTACCCGACTATGGCGAAGCAAAAGAAGGTTTATG
This sequence comes from Alsophila aescularia, assembly GCA_946251855.1. NCBI lineage: Eukaryota > Metazoa > Arthropoda > Insecta > Lepidoptera > Geometridae > Alsophila > Alsophila aescularia. Next base: position 13,174,182 of record OX276378.1, on the reverse strand, counting down.
TGTTCAAACTAAAAACTTGGTCAGATTTTGACATGCAATCGATTCGTCTTCATCGCAAGAATGTCATAAGCTATTTTTACCCGACCGTAGTCGGGTTTTAGTTTTTGAGCTTATGTCATGTTATAATTATATAGTTGGTATAATTTTTCGCTTTGCAGCTTTCTTATAACTTCCGAAAGTTTCACTCATGACTAAAACAGTTCACAAAAACAAGCTTGCACGTAGGTAATAGAAGCGGACTTTTGCTTTATAGACAGATCGAATTACAGCGTACCGTTGTTGTTTACCCTAATAAACGTCAAATGTAGTGCGGACATGGGTCCGGCTAGGGTTTCACACCTACCGTCATTTTGTATTAGAAGCGGTAATGTGTGACTCAGTCGGTATTGCTCTCCCTTGGATTGGAGCACAGATATTGAGTTCTCTGAAATAAATTCGATTGGTACTTCGTAGCAGTAATTCTACATTGTTTTACGAAAAAGGCAAAAAACTCATCATCATTATCATCATCATCATCATCATCATCATCATTCACATCAGCTGAAAGTCGTAGAGCGCCACAACAAGCGGTTGCCCGCTATATCCAGTGGCACCCGGTGAATCTCAACCAAGCTTCCGGTCCACCTCGAAAAAGAAACGCTAAGAAAAATTTTGGTAAGTAAAAATACTCGTATTAGCTTATTAAACGGTTTTATTTAGCTTGGTTTCAGTGTTGTGCGGGTCAAGTCTAGTAATTGAAATTTTACCCCTTTTTTTGTTGACCGATTGATTTGAAATTTGGTACATACCTTTAGATCTGATGACAATACAATTACCTATGTTTTATCAATATCATTGTAAATCCAAGACGGCTGCCATTGCTAAATGGCGGATGACATATTTTTTTCTATATGGATATCAAATTTAACTAGTAGAATACAGTATACGATGAAAATTATAAATACAAGATGGCCGCCACCACAAAACGGCTTACTTTTATTTTCAATCCCCTCGATATGGTATCAAATGAAAGGGCTTAACTAGTAGAATACAGTACACCATGTAAATTCCAAATCCAATATGGCCGCCACACTTACACAGTATACTAAATTAAAAACTAAAAATTTCGTCCATCCTGAGAAATTATGAACTCTCACGGAAAAATCATGGAATTCTGGTTCATAAAGAAAAATAGAGATGTAACGTCATCTTTCCCTTTTCATTATAAAATATTGTCCTTTGACGAAAAAGTAATAGGCCGTAGAAATATGAGTACTTATATAGAAAAGAAAGTATATAAATCACTTTTTCACTTATCATGCTCGTATAAAGCTAGCAGACAAAAACTGCATTTTATGCTGTAGTGCATATAAGTGTTTACATCTCTATGATTTCCGACCCGAGCCTAATGTTTCAAGTAGAGAGTTTAAAAAAAGGCGAGGAAAGAAGCTCTCGTCTTTTTCTTAGCTGTATTTATATGTTTGGTTATTTAAATATGCATTATCGCTGAAAGTTAAATATGTCATGAAGTGAACATGAGATAATAGTTACTTCTAACACATTAATGGAAAGAAAGTAAAGAACAAAGATAAAGCTTTTCAGCATAATAAAATCTAGGCATTTTTTTTTTATTGTTTGGCTCCGCACATCTAAGACATAGTGTTAAGTAAAGTAATATTAGAAGTATTTTTCTTCTTTTTTTTCTAACACATAGTCATATTGTCGAGTCCCAGTCAGGTAGTCAAAAGTCTAGTCAAGACACGATTCAGTAAAGTTATGGAACTTTACTGAAACTTCCTAGGAAGTTACGAAGAGAACACGAAATGGCACGTATTTTCATGTTTGTATCTTTTGCTTACCCGTGCACGTTAACGAACACATAATGGTTAATATTCCACCAATATTACTCATTATCACTTGAAGAAGCACAAGTTTGAGAAAAAAAACAACAAACCAAAACAACTGTCTCGATGTCGCTTCACGCCGAAAGTCCCATATATATTTTAGATTTTAGAACGTATGACAATTTTATGAACTGGATAAGCGAAAACAAGAAAATATTTCAATACCACTGTTTAAGTTCCTCGCAATCGAAGTGAAAAGCAGGGTGTATAACTCGTCTTAAACAAGTAATTTTTCCTCGATTTCAATATCAAACTTCGGCTTCGGTTTAACTGATAAATGTCTGTGATAAAAGGGCTTGTTTTATGCACTTGTTGTACAGTCCACAATATAATAAACTAGGTATAAAAGTAGAAAACATTTTAGTACATAGTACTTGTGCAAAGTTAGTACAATGTGCAATGTTGTAATTAATTAACGCAATCCAAAAAAGGTTGTGTGGTCGGGATGAGACTATGAACTTGCACAAGTTGTTGAACCAGCTCATTTTACATCGCGCCGATGTAAAACTTGTGAGACGCAGAACACTTGGACGTGTTAAAACGTTATTTACTCAATTCGGACCGTTTCCAGTGTAAATTGCATTGTTATCCCGTCCGCTGTCCACTCCAGCGAAATCCTTATCTGGATGCAAGTAAATCTCAATGGGAAAGCTGCTGAAATATTGCCGGGGGAATTGCTTTGGATCTGAAATGGGACGAAATAAGCCAAGATAGGTAGGTACATATTCAGAAAGTTCCAGTGTGGTTTAACTTAAACTGGAATGGACAAGTACATCGATGGATCAGTATTGTGCAATACCAATTTAAATTAAATTTATCTCCAAAATTCCGGAAACTTTAAAAGCCGATAGAAAAACAGACGACTGAGAACTTTTAAACAGAGAATTCCTTTTATGTTTTATCAATAAAATTCGGAACAAGTAATCATCAAAGTAAGAGAAATAACACGACTGCCATGCCAAAAAACAAACTTTAAAAATATAAAATAGCCTATATTTTACTCGGGATGATGTAAGAATCCTAACGATATCCCATACATCCAAATCTGTTCAGGCGTTTGTAAGTTATGGTGGAACAAAGAAAATCACATACATATTATATACATACAATACACGAACCCTGAAAACATTACACTTCTTTTTTAGGCAGTCGCGCAAAAATAGGCTGATAATAAAAATATTCAGCAATTTAATACTTATTATTATGAACTATTATATAGTTCATAATAATATTATTATAGTTGGAATAATCCAACTGCTGCTGTAGCACTCAGCTGCATGCGGAAAGAACTCTGGTATATTTTTGATTAGCTGCAAAATGATTTGCTACGGGAAGTTGGTAGATCATTTACTTTTTTTAGGTAAAAACGCCAGAACTATTCCTAAAAAGTATCAGGAACTGTAGAACTCAGCTGCATGCGACAAGATTTCTCATTTATTTTTGATTTGCAGCAAAATGATTTGCTACGGGAAGTTGGTAGATCATTTACTTTTTTAAGTAAAAACGCCAGAACTATTCCTAAAAAGTATCAGGAACTGTAGAACTTAGCTGCATGCGACAAGATTTCTCATTTATTTTTGATTTGCAGCAAAATGATTTGCTACGGGAAGTTGGTAGATCATTTACTTTTTTTAAGTAAAAACGCCAGAACTATTCCTAAAAAGTATCAGGAACTGTAGAACTCAGCTGCATGCGACAAGATTTCTCATTTATTTTTGATTTGCAGCAAAATGATTTGCTACGGGAAGTTGGTAGATCATTTACTTTTTTTAAGTAAAAACGCCAGAACTATTCCTAAAAAGTATCAGGAACTGTAGAACTCAGCTGCATGCGACAAGATTTCTCATTTATTTTTGATTTGCAGCAAAATGATTTGCTACGGGAAGTTGGTAGATCATTTACTTTTTTTAAGTAAAAACGCCAGAACTATTCCTAAAAAGTATCAGGAACTGTAGAACTCAGCTGCATGCGACAAGATTTCTCATTTATTTTTGATTTGCAGCAAAATGATTTGCTACGGAAAGTTGGTAGATCATTTACTTTTTTTAAGTAAAAATGCCAGAACTATTCCCAAAAAGTATCAGGAACTGTAGAACTCAGCTGCATGCGACAAGATTTCTCATTTATTTTTGATTTGCAGCAAAATGATTTGCTACGGGAAGTTGGCAGATCATTTTATCAATAGTTTTTTTAGGTAAAAACGCCAGAACTATTCCTAAAAAGTATCAGGAACTGTAGAACTCAGCTGCATGCGACAAGATTTCTCATTTATTTTTGATTTGCAGCAAAATGATTTGCTACGGGAAGTTGGTAGATCATTTACTTTTTTTAAGTAAAACGCCAGAACTATTCCTAAAAAGTATCAGGAACTGTAGAACTCAGCTGCATGCGACAAGATTTCTCATTTATTTTTGATTTGCAGCAAAATGATTTGCTACGGAAGTTGGCAGATCATTTTATCAATAGTTTTTTTTAGGTAAAAACGCCAGAACTATTCCTAAAAAGTATCAGGAACTGTAGAACTCAGCTGCATGTGACAAGATTTCTCATTTATTTTTGATTTGCAGCAAAATGATTTGCTACGGGAAGTTGGTAGATCATTTACTTTTTTTAAGTAAAAACGCCAGAACTATTCCTAAAAAGTATCAGGAACTGTAGAACTCAGCTGCATGTGACAAGATTTCTCATTTATTTTTGATTTGCAGCAAAATGATTTGCTACGGGAAGTTGGTAGATCATTTACTTTTTTTAAGTAAAAACGCCAGAACTATTCCTAAAAAGTATCAGGAACTGTAGAACTCAGCTGCATGCGACAAGATTTCTCATTTATTTTTGATTTGCAGCAAAATGATTTGCTACGGGAAGTTGGTAGATCATTTACTTTTTTTAAGTAAAAACGCCAGAACTATTCCTAAAAAGTATCAGGAACTGTAGAACTCAGCTGCATGTGACAAGATTTCTCATTTATTTTTGATTTGCAGCAAAATGATTTGCTACGGGAAGTTGGTAGATCATTTACGTTTTTAAGTAAAAACGCCAGAACTATTCCTAAAAAGTATCAGGAACTGTAGAACTTAGCTGCATGCGACAAGATTTCTCATTTATTTTTGATTTGCAGCAAAATGATTTGCTACGGGAAGTTGGTAGATCATTTACTTTTTTTAGGTAAAAACGCCAGAATTATTCCTAAAAAGTATCAGGAACTGTAGAACTCAGCTGCATGCGACAAGATTTCTCATTTATTTTTGATTTGCAGCAAAATGATTTGCTACGGGAAGTTGGTAGATCATTTACTTTTTTTAAGTAAAAACGCCAGAACTATTCCTAAAAAGTATCAGGAACTGTAGAACTCAGCTGCATGCGACAAGATTTCTCATTTATTTTTGATTTGCAGCAAAATGATTTGCTACGGAAAGTTGGTAGATCATTTACTTTTTTTAAGTAAAAATGCCAGAACTATTCCTAAAAAGTATCAGGAACTGTAGAACTCAGCTGCATGCGACAAGATTTCTCATTTATTTTTGATTTGCAGCAAAATGATTTGCTACGGGAAGTTGGCAGATCATTTTATCAATAGTTTTTTTTTAGGTAAAAACGCCAGAACTATTCCTAAAAAGTATCAGGAACTGTAGAACTCAGCTGCATGCGACAAGATTTCTCATTTATTTTTGATATGCAGCAAAATGATTTGCTACGGGAAGTTGGTAGATCATTTACTTTTTTTAAGTAAAACGCCAGAACTATTCCTAAAAAGTATCAGGAACTGTAGAACTCAGCTGCATGCGACAAGATTTCTCATTTATTTTTGATTTGCAGCAAAATGATTTGCTACGGGAAGTTGGCAGATCATTTTATCAATAGTTTTTTTTAGGTAAAAACGCCAGAACTATTCCTAAAAAGTATCAGGAACTGTAGAACTCAGCTGCATGCGACAAGATTTCTCATTTATTTTTGATTTGCTACGGGAAGTTGGCAGATCATTTTATCAATAGTTTTTTTTTTAGGTAAAAACGCCAGAACTGTTTCTAAAAAGTATCAGAAACTGTAGAACTCAGCTGCATGCGAAAAGAACTCTCATTTATTTTTGATTTGCTGCACAATGATCTGCTACGGAAAGTTGTCAGATCATTTTGTCAATTTACTTTGTTTTGGGTAAAAACTCCATAACTATTCCAAAATAGTATCAGGAACTGTAGAACTCAGCTGCATGAAAAAAGAACTCTCATTATTTTTGATGTGCTGGACAATGATCTGCTAAGTTCACTGACATCTGTATTTCTCTCTAAAATGAATTAAATCCACACCAATACACTAAAGTGAAACGTCTGTTTGTTTGTTTGTTTGGGGAGCTTTCACTCGATAACGGCTGGACGGATTTTAATGAAGTTTGGAATGGAGATAGCTTATACTTAAAAGGATACTTTTTAACCGGGAAAATGGTAATTTTCTGAGAACTGGAAAATGTTGATTAATCGCTTAAGGAACGATTGCCGTGGAAATAACAAGTCTGTCAAAAAACATTAAGAGCGTTGGTGATATACTTTTGAATTGGTTTTTAATATTCTAGAAAAACATAAGATGTTTTTTCGCAATAAACTGTATCCCACGCGGACGAAGTCGCGGGTGATAGCTACTTTATAATTTCGCAAACCGATTAAGTTAAAATCCTACTATGATATTAAATGTGAAAGTTTTTAGTATGTTTGTTACCATTAAGCTCCGTATCGGCTAAATAGATTTCGATGAAACTTGGTAGAGAGATAATTAATGTACTGGAATAACACAAGATACTTTTTAAACCGGAAACACCACCTGGGCGAAGCGGCTAGATATGAAAGACCTAAAACCAAACTTCAAACAAATCATACTACCATTCGCAGCTGTAAAAACAAATTCTGTATGAGTACATGTCAAAATAAAAGAGGAACATACACACAGCAAAGTAGCTGAAATGGTCCCGTATCATGTAACTTCGCTATAAATATTTCAAAAGGTCGACCAAGCCGCGCCTCGACCGACACCCCTAGGCAAACATCCCTGAACGTGACTGCATCAACTGCAGATGGTCAGGACCGGTATGTAAAATTCAGCTGCTTCACCGTCCTTGTGAATTCATGTGAATGTGATAAGTAGGTACCTACTTACTCACTGGCTATGTTTGACAAATCAGACTTCATAAGCGGTATTTAATAATGATAGTGTATAAGGTACTTTGATCAGCTGGGGGAACTTCTAGTCCTTGGCGTAGGTATGTACTTTTAGGTCACTAGCTATACCTGCGGCTTCACACGCGTGGTTTTTTCTCTAGGTTAAAAGTACTCATATTTTAAGTACCAATACCTTAAAATACCAATACCAAAACATTTGATTAAAATATATTCAGCCGTCAAAAAGTTTTTATCGATTGCTCGGCTTCTACTCACCAGATTCAAATACCAAGTACACCAGTTTTTAAGTCAAACCATTAGCTATCCAACAGAGAAGAAAGCTATCCGCATCGCAATCGATTCGGTACTTTTTACGTGATGCGCGAACAAACATACAGATACATAGACAAACAGATACACAGACAAACAGACAAACAAACAGCCAGACACGAATTGGAAGAAAAAAGCCAAGATAGGTAGGTACTTATTCAGAAAGTTCCAGTGTGGTTTAATTTAAACTGGAATGGACAAGTACATCGATGGATGAGTATTGTGCTATACCAATTTAAATTAAATGTATCTCTGAAATTCCAGAAAATTTAAAAGCAAATAGAGGAAAAGAAGACAGAGAACTTTATTCAATCGATATTTATTTATTTATTTAATAAGCACAGCCACATCACACTTATTAAAACACTCACAATATAACAACAATAATATGCTATGCTGATATGAGTGACAAGTTCTTGGTCATCACAGCGCGGTCAGCAGGGCAGTCATTGCGGACCATGGCTTGAATAGTGCTTTACTCAAAAAATGCGAGGTATTTAAATATAACTAGCAAACTGATGAAAAAAATTATATAACCCACTAAAACAACAACAACAACAAAAACCAAAACAACACCAACGTCAAAAACAACAAGAACAATTAAAAATAACAACAACAACAAGAACAACTAAATAGAAAAACAACAACAAAAACAACAAGAACTACAAAAACAACAAGAACAACCAGAACAACAACAAAAATAGTAATAATGTGTTTTTAACAACAAGGAAAACAACAAAAACAACAAGAACGACAAAAACAACAAACACAACAAGAATAGCAAAAACAACAAACACAACAAGAATAGCAAAAACAACAAGAACAACAAAAACAACAAGAACAACAATAATAACAAGAACAACAAAAACAACAAGATAAACAACAAGAACAACGAAAACAACAAGAACAACAACAAAACCAACAAAAACCAACAAGAACAACAACAAAAAAGTACATCAAAAACAAAAACAACAAAAACATTAACAACAACAAAAACAACAACAACAATAATAAAAACAACAAGAAAAACAAAAACAAAATGAAAAACAAAAACAACAGGAACAAGAACAGAAACCACAACAACAATAACAAAAAAGAAACACAATAATAAACAACAACAACAAAAACAACAACAAAAATACAACAACAAAAACTACAACAACAACAATAACAGCTAAGAACCATCTCGATCACATCAGCTTTCAAGCAGAAAAAAAAACCATCAATATCGGTCCATACGTTTGGGAACTACGACGCCTCTCTTTTCGCGTTTGGTGGTTAACAAAACCACAGTATAAATAATAGTACTAAAAAAACACGACAATAATGGATTTTCAAAGGAAATTGCTGGCCGCAAAACACGACAATAATGAAATTCCATACAAATTTGCTGGCGCCTATGCAAGCAGCGCGGCAAGGTCAACTTTGCCCAAAGCAGTTTGTCGAAATAATGACCACATTACAAGCTTGTTTGAGTAAAAATAATTTTGACGGCTGATAGAATTTTGATCAAAAGATATTGGTATTCGTATTTTAGGTCTTGGACTAGCACATAGAGTACTTTTAACCTAGAGAAATGACCACGCGTGTGAAGCCGGGGGCATCAGCTAGTCTAAATGTTAAATATTGGCTCCTTCGAACCAACATATTTAAAATCAAAAACATTCGGGGCTGTGTTGGGACGCACGGCTGTTTGTTTCTCTGTTTGATCTAAATCGCGAGTTATATCGAATTAGAGTTAATAAAAACATCTATTTTGCTGATTTTTCTCTGTGCGTCCTGCCCTCCCCTTCTGCATTATGTAAAAAAAAACTACATAATCAAGCTAACAACAAAATTTGATCTTTGGGGCTTATAATGACAGAGTTATAAAAGCGAAATTACCTTTTACGGTTAGTCCTGATACCCGTATCGGTGTGATTTTAAACGGATTTTAAAGATATTTCACGTCCAAAGATCAGAGAAACCTTAAATAACATTAAAGCGCCAAAATTGAACTGGGAAAGCGGTTTTAACCGGATTTTATGTGGTTTTTCTTGTCGATGCTCGAATGTCTCTAACCTCACACAAAAATAAACAAGAGAAGATCGATATAAATCATTCGTGACCAAATCAGAACAGTATTCCAATTTCCATTCCACATACACCAATCAATAGTAACTCAGTCAAGTAACCTCACTACTCCAGTCAATCCGTTACCTCCGTCGCGAATATACACCACTCAATTTGTCTACGTGGCATCTCACGGTATGCGGAACATGACGCCAGCAACATTTACATTTCCAGTTTCCGACGTAAGCGGAAACGCCACTACCGCGTTCAAGAAAATCTCGTCAAGTGACAATGGAAAATGGAATTGAGGTAGACTGAATGGGGTGGATATTTATGTAATGTTGGAGAGTGAATTTTGGTTTGAATTAAATAAATTTGTCACTAGACTTGCACACATAAAAACCTCTAAAAGCTATAACAATATTGTACACAAGAAAGTTCATAAAAAGACTGAGTAACACACCGCTAAATCTAAAATGAAGCACCCAAGATAATATGCCAATCCGCCGTACAAGCGTCACACACATACACTTACACCATGTTATGCCGATCGGCTGCCATATCTAGATTTCGACCTTGTTAGTCCTTGTTCAATTTTGACAAGTTCTCACGGAAAATCAAAAACAATTCAGTCTTTTGTGACAAAATTGTGTAACAACCACAAAACGCCACTAATTATCCACTCATGCACACATAATCCGTTACCTTATACCGTTCATAAATGTTCATGTTCTCGCTATCTAACCTAAGGTTGCTTGGAAGATATCGCTGCCAGTGGTCAATCATCATCATCATCATCATCATCATCACATAAGCCTCTCCTTGTGTACGCCACTGAGTCTGATCTTCGGCTCTCCTCATCCAGTCGCTGCCAGCCGTCTTTCGCAAGACGTCACTCCACCTGGCCTGCGGGCGCCCGCAGCCTGCTCGTTTTCCCCAACAGTTCTAATTATGTGACCAGCCCATTGCCGCTTTAGATTGCTAATCCTTTGAGCTATGTCGGTTACCTTGGCTCTCTTGCAAATCTCCACGTTTCCGTAATCTCCGTAGGTCATAACGGGTAGGACGCACGCGTTGAAGATTTTCGTCTTTAGACACTGTGGGATGGACGACGAAAAGACCTGACGTACTGTTACGCCGGTCGATTCTTAGAAAAACAGTAGGTACTAAAATATTCGAGTAATCGCGGTCAGATGACGCAATACCTACATCTACAAGAACCTTCTGGAACACACCAGTGGAGCGTAGGTACATTCAGAAGTTTCCAGAGCGCGCGGTAGGTATTTACCTACGGGCGCGGCAACTTCAAAGGCGCCGCCAGCCTTAAGTACCTAAAGGCGTGGCTAAAATGTGTGTAAATGTGGCGTAAATCGACTGCCTGGGACAGTATTGACTTGGCTTTCGGAACGAAACGATCAAAGTGATTCGAAGCGAGTATTCAGTGATAATTGATACGAGAGTACAGTCGAGTTAAAGAGTGTTTGAGCGTTATTTGTTGGCTCAATTTCTTTTTGTGGTTTTCCGAATAAAGGTGTTAATTTTTGGTATAATTAGCGTACATTAATTTTATCTGAACCCCAGCTCGTAACAGTACTTTACCAAATGCTGCCCATCCCGGGTGAATCCTCCTATCGGCTTCCCTTTTGAAGATGTTCCTACCTAATCGCATATTCTGCCCGAGGTAAACATATTCCAAAACAGCTTCAAGAGGGACACCATTAACGATGACTGGTCTCGGAGGTAATAAGGTTGTTAAATATAGCCTTAGTTTTATCCATTTTCATCCCAAGACCAATACGACTACAGGCGTCAGCTAGGTTCATCAGCATTTCTTCGAGATCCTGCCACGTCTCCGCCATAAGGACAATATCATCAGCGAATTGTAGGTGTGAGATGCACTCGCCATTTATATTAATGCCCGATCCTTTCCAGTCCAGCTTTTTAAACATATCTTCCAGGGCGTTAGTGACCAGTTTCGGGGATATAACATCACCCTGTCTCAATCCCCTGCGGAGCTGGATAGGTTTAGTCTGCCGGTTCTGGACATGAACAGACATAGTTACGGCGTCATACAAGCATTATATCACCTTAATATATCGCTAGTCCACTTGGCATCGCTGCAGGGACTCGAGAACAGCCCAGGTTTCAACAGACATAGACAGACAAGACAGTCTTCTGTAAAACCTACCGAACTGTGTGGATGTAGTCTATGGTCCTGTAACCCCCGCGGGCGCCCCCCCGAAATCCGGCCTGCTCCGGAGGCTGAAACTCATCGAATCTTCTCGCTATACCATTCGAGACTACCCTCAAAAACGGCATATAGACGTGGCTTTGCTTCCCATATAGAGATGGGCCTGTATTTTTTTAGGAACGTTTAATCACCTTTTTTGAAAAATAAAATCTCTATGGTTTTTTTCCACGCCTTTGGAGTTCTCTCATCGTTCAGAACAGAGTTGAACAACTTCTAAAACTCTCGAAGGTCTTCCTGCTGCTTTCAAAAGTTCCGAGGTTACTCCGTCTTCCCCTGGGGCTTTTCTATTTTTAAGCTGTTTGAAGGTTATCTCGATCTCATCTAAGCTGATTTCCAGGAGTTCGTTGGTGTAGTTGCGGGTCAATGTACGGGAAATCTCATTGCTGGGTTCGGAACATAGAGCATGCAAATCGTACAGTCGGCTATAGAAGTCCTCTATCTCAGTGAGAATCTCCGGCTGGAAGGTGGCGGTATTGTCAGATGATGTTTTCAGCTTCTTCAGGTGGGACCTTCTCAATTGCTGGGCAAATACCTTAAACCCCTGATTTTGCTCTGTAGCCTTCTCTATACGGCGTGTGTTACAGCGTAGGAGGTCCCATCGCACCAAATTTCTGATATTCCGATTGAGGGCCCGCTTTTCTTATGAAGTGGCCTGCACAACATTCCATCTCTCATTCATAAGCCGAAGAGTCTCTACTAAGAGTTTGGGTTTCGCACCAGTACGCTGCAACTGACAAAACTTAGACTCCTCTTTCCGTAAGATTCCTACCACTTGGTCTAGGACCTCATTATCATCAATAGTGGTTTTCCAGATGAAGTTGGAACTGTTCTGATCCCACAATGGTTTGAAGCTGGTTAGGTTGGAGCGTAAACTTCATCAGACGGAATCTTTCGAGCTTAAAATTAATATTCAGAGAACCTCGTAGCAGCCGGTGGTCACTACCGGTGTTAAACCTGTTGACCACAGAGACATCTCTGAATATGTGCTTCTTATCCATCATGATGAAGTCTAACTCGTTTTTTGACACAGTATCGGGGCTCTGCCACGTCCACTTCCGTAGCGGCTGCGTTTTATAGAACGAATTCATTAAGAGGAACCTCTCTTTTTCTAAAAAGTTGACGAGCAATTGCCCCTGTGGTTCCTGCTTCCGTAACAGTGTAGACCAACTCTTGATTCACTGCTATACTTTTGCGTTAAATTTCCCCATGACAACGTTGAAGTGCGTCTTTGTAGTATTGTGAAGAGCTGAAGAGATGTCTTCATACAACTCTTTTACTTCGTCATCCGAGTGTGCCGACTTCGGTGAGTATACCTGCACGACCTTAAGGCTATACCTATCGGTCAGCTTAATTACGAGGTGCGCTACCCTAGCTGACACACTGGAGATCTCAACAACGTTGTCTGTAAAGACTTTATGTACGAGCAACTCTACGCCACCCTGGGATTGCTGGTCACCCTCTCGTTAATACATAAGATGACCCAATTCTAGAGTTATGGTATTCTCGCCCTCTTTTTGGACTTCACACAACCTCAGAATGAGCCACCATATCCATACAAGTTCCGTTTCAGCTATGCCATATCGTCGTCGAGCCTGAGCGTTTGTCCGTTAAACGTTGACAAAGTCAGTTGTGGGTGGCGGCCTACCGTAGCCCAGGGATTCCTCGCACCTCCTGTCCTGCCCTGCCGTTAGGGGTTACCATGACTGCCACCTTGATCTTGAATGCACCACGGGCAGGTGAGGTTGACTTGAAGCATCAAGATGGTAAGAGCTCTACTACATCCCAATGGTCAATGATGACGCTATAAATTTAAATATTTCTTAGTGCAATAAATAGTTATCTATATAACTATCTATACGCAGCCGCAATTCGCTATGCTTCACTCACAGTGTGGTCTACGTCTTTTCAAAAATCTTCTTGATTGTACAGACCATCAACTTCTTTTGCGATACCCCTGCGGTATAGAAGCATCAATGAATCGTGGAAGCCAATCTAATGGAGTTCTGGGTCTTCGGGCTGCTGCTCAACACATAGACCTCTACGTAAAATTTCTCAACGATCGTTTGCTACCTGCGATTACGCGCGATCATCAGCTTGGCGGTCCACAATGCCATCTTGGAAGCCAGTGCATTTCAAATGGTTTTTATTATGCCTTCTTCTTCTTAAAGTGCTGGTCCACTAGGATGCATTGGAGTAATTTCGAAATTTTATTTAATTAGTTGATACGATGCTTATATTTTGATATGTTTTTAATTATCTCTTTAAGTTTACTACTAACTCATATTACTTTTATTTGTTGAATTATATATTCTAACTCTTCTAATAAACTATATAAATAAATGTAATTCTATTCCGTAAATACAGTCAATTTACAATTTGTATTTTTTTTCTTTTGTTCAGTTGTAATTTCGAAATACCACGGGATAATCCCGAATGAAACACTTTAAACCTCTATAAAAACAATGTGATATCATTTATAGTATAGCCAGAACACATTTTTGATCATTTTAGTCTTCGGAATTACCACACTAACGTCCAGTGGTAAACCTTTGAAAATTACTATGGAAAATCAGTTTTCATTCGAAATAAACCCTCTGGAGTATTTCCAAAAGAAACATAAAAACGATAGCTACGCCAGGATGCCTACAAGATAAAGCACCAAAACCAATAGTAGTTAAATTTTACAATTAACAAGATTACATAACAGCTTCCTGAGATATAAAATGCGTGATAATTCCCAAAACCCACAAGAAGTTGAAAAAAAAAACCGTTTCCAACGAAAAATAGATTTGCACATTCATTACCAACTAGCTAAATTAACTATTGCGAGGAAGAAAAATAACATGGCGTCTAGAATTATGTTGCCACAGCAAAAAATATTGCACGGGTTAATAGTAATTAGTAATTTTCAGAATAACCCCATTTTTGAAATTTCCCCCCAGTACTCCTTACTGAAGGCTGGCAGTCGGCTACTTAAACTTTCTTTGAATAGTTGTGCCACCGTCTTAACGCCTGTAATATATTGTAGTGTGTGTAGTGGATCCGGGAGTGGTCACAGATGTAACAGAGCCACGACATCTTACGCCTACCGATTTTTCGTTTACTATTTTGATTATTTTCCTCAACCTCAAGTTCAATATTGTTGTATCTTTTTACCCGAATACGGGTAAAAAGATATAACAATACGATAATATAATATATATATATATATATATATATATATATATATATATATGTATATATATGTTTTATATGTGTATGTTCCACCATTGCGTTGACCCTGTGGTCCAACTTTGACAAGCGGTAATCAATCGATTCTTCTCATCGCAAGAGAGTCATAGATTATTTTTTACCGGACCGTAGTCGGGTTTTTTGTTTTTGAACTTAGATATGTCTTGTTGCTTGTTTACTTTAGCCCTTTTCTGCGCAACTGTGAACATTAGATTTTTACTACTTTGGACATACCAATTCTATAGTTGTAGAATTATTGTGAATGGCGACTTTGCCCCTCAGTCGTCAGGAGTTACTGCTAACTACTCAGATCTTACCTTACAACCAAAAAATTCGTTGTCCAATCGATTCATTTAGTATCTCATTTAGTTAATATAGTGTAGTATATTTAACTTTCATGCAAATTTTAATATCTCCTATACGCCTGTACATTCAAATCCATGATCAAAAGTTAACAACTACGATTCCCAGCGACGGAAACATAATAAAAGCAAGCGTATACGAGTAACGCTCCCCACCATTGTTATCTTCCGAGCTCTGAGTACTTGTCGCCACTTGAGAACTAAGATGACATTCTAGTACGAATTGATTCATGTCAAATTATTATTAAACTACTTTGATAGTAATTTTGATATACCATCAAGTTCTTACGCGAGGCAGACTAGAGATCATCAAACGCAGAATTGTAATTTGGCTTGCCCACTCTCTATTACTGCCTGATAATTACTTATATTGAAAAACTTGACAATATTTCCATATCCTTCCAAGGTAAAATAACTAGCTTCAAAGCTAAAAAAACACGCCTGTCCTGCCAAAAAAGAACTTATGCAATAAATTATATACAATTGGAATGTGCTTATCAAGGCCTACAATTTGATATCCATATTGTAAAAAAACATATTTTTTTTCACACTTTAAAATGGAGCCATATTCGCAATATTGATTTTAAACAAAATAGCCCATGTTACTAGGGATATGTAAGGATTCTAACGATACCCCATACGTCTAAATCTGTTCTGGCATTTAAACGTTACGGTGTGGAATAAATTAAAGAAACAAACTCACGTACATACCTACATACATACAAACATACATGAATTCTAACAACATTACACTCCTTTTTTTGGCTAGTCATGTAAAAATACAGGATTTTCAGTGATTCCATATAAATTTCAGATAATAAAATAATAAACAAATCATCTAACACATAACCAACGCGATAAGACCGCCCATTGTACTACCATAGTTTTAATTCAATTATAATGTGCATGTTTTCGAAGTGTTTCGTATCGTATCGTAACCAACAGAGTTTTAAAACGTCTACTGTACCTCAACTTTCATTTTTAAGACATCAACCATCCGCTAACCCAAAAAAGGTCATAAACCTGGGCTTGTTCGGAGTAAAAATTATTAACAACGACCAGAGCTTTCCGCAAAATCTCCCGCTAAGTGTCTATTGTGTTGGGACACAAAGAGATATGACAGAGTGTATCTTTCAGCAATCCTGTAGCAATTTATTTTATAAACAGTTTGAGCAGAAAGTATGCCTATATAGGATCAGTAAGGAAAGTGGGGGCGAAGTGCTGAAATAATAATCTTGATACATTTTTCGTGACATGTGAAAGATGTCTAATTTATATAAGAAAAATAAAAAATGTGTAAAAGAACTTTACAAACGCAAAAAATCTGCTTGGGCCTTGAGCACGCTGTGTTAGCGCTGTGAGCTTTTCAGAAACGCGCCAAGGTCGCACATCTGCATAGTCCCTAAAACCACAAAAAGCTTTTTTTATAGTAAATTAAACTAAAATAAACACAAAGAAAAACAATCGCCCTCATTCATAAAGCCACACGGTGTACTCGCTCTATAAACATGAGTTATTGGCTACCTAAAAGATGTGGTATATAACTCAGTACTTTTCATTTGTTTTACGAATAATTATGGCTCTTCAGTTATGTTGAAACCTGAAAAAAATACGCTTTGTAAAAATCAAAATTTGGCGTCGTTTCTACACATCCCTGGAAAAAATGAAAGTAGCTGTTTGTAGTAAGATGACTTACTGCTGTTATTTGTTCGTGGACATAATACAAGCATTGTCCTGATCCAGAGCTGATTACAAATGTTGCGTCGGTCTGCGTCAGGTGTATTGGCATTAATTATCTCGGTTAATTAAATATGTCCAGCGTAAAAGTTTTGTTAATTTATTTCAATAAGTACAGCGAATTAATTGATAGTGTGTTCACTATGCTTTTAACTATGTCTTAATTATAGGAATGTTAATGCTGATCTTTAATTACGATGTTATCATTATCAGATAAGATGATTGGTGGGAAACAGGTCAGGATTCCATCATCATCATCAGCTTATACTAGTCCACTGCTGGACGTAGGCCTCTCGCAATGAAAGCCACTGACTGAGCCCAATCTTCGACTCTTTTCAGCCAGTCGCGGCCAGCTGTCTTTCGCAAGTCGTCTCTCCACCTGACCGTCGCGGGCGTCCCACACTACGTTTACCTAAACGTGTCCTCCACTCTAAAACTCGTTTTCTCCAACGGTTGTCGGTTCTGCGAGAGATGTGACCAGCCCATTGCCACTTCAGCTTACTTATTCTCTGGTCTATGTCGGTTACCTTGGTTCTCTGGCAGATCACCTCATTCCGGATCCTGTTCTTCAGAGATACTCCGAGCATAGCTATCTCCGTAACTCGCTGAGCGACTTTGAATTTGTGGACCAGCCCACCGTTAGTGTCCACTTTACGGCTCCATAGGTAGACGCACGCGTTGAAATTTTTTGTCTATAGGCACTGTGGTATGCATGACGAGGACTCCATATAATAACAATATATTTACAAAATCTAAATAAAATCTTCTAATAATATGTGCCTAATGCAACATATTTCAAGAATAACTTAAAAATTTACAAAAAATAAACATTATAAATAATAATAATAATAACTTCCACGCAATTATAATAAAATCCATGAATCAAATAATTTATAATAAAGCCCATCTCTTTCTCTAAGAAAAGGCTTATATTATTATGTCCCAGCATTGGGAACTCTGGGAACCTACCTATTAATTACCTCTGTTAAGAATAGGGATGTTCATAATTTCAATAATAGAAATAAAAATAAACTGAAAGTGTCTGGATTTTGGCTAAAGGAAGTTAGCGGTTCATATATGGGGTTCTGTATACGCTTTTTTAATAAGTTACCTAACGGCTTTGATCAATTACCAATGCACAGGTTTAAAACTTTTGTTATTAAATCTCATAAGGAAAGCATATTGGAATGTAAATGATTATATTAATGACAGAAATGCATAGCCTGATGTGTTCAAGCTCCACAATAATAATAATAATAAGTGACCACTTCTATGTTTAAGTTGAGTGTATAAAATTTTCAAAGTACTTTGTGAGATATCTCATGGCTACAACATGCCATGAGATCATGACATAATGTCACGTTGTTTTTATACAACATAATTAGAAATTTACTACATTTTCCTAGTTTGAATGTTTGATGATTATGGGACATCTCATTTTCACATTTATCTTTTGCATTTGTAATTTAAATATGATTTATAATAATTTCTGACATTTGAAAAAATATATGGAATTAACAAGTATGGAGAAACCCGTAGAGTTTCTTGGTGCTCTCTTCTCTAACTTTGTATTTTTGAAGCACCGGTGGAGTCAGAAGGGCATTTCCTTTTCCATTGTGAGATTTAACTCTGTTGGCACTTGAAGGGAAATTTCCTTTCTAAACTCAAAGCATACTTAGTTTATCTAATTTTTATTGATTTTACGTATTTATAATATTTTATGTATTTCTCCTTGCTAATTTTGACTTGTAAAAATGCTATTATTTTGCCTATTTACAATAAAACACTTTGACTTTTGACTTTGACCTACAACAACATCTACATACAAACGTATACATATTACACATAAACGGACACTAATATATTTTATAACTTTACGTAACGTATCGTATACATAGTTTTAGTTAAGTATATATAGCTTACACCCTCTAAATGATATTAGACTCTTGATACATTGCGGTAAATAATCTACGCGAAAACTATCTCTCAATAGCACGGTACGATGCGACCCAGGTGCGTGTAAGGGAGTTTTCAATCAAATCAGCAAAGTAAGGAGAAAAGTGGAAAAGGAAAAACGCACACCGGCGGTGACTGATTGACAAAATTGTAGCAGAAAAATGTGCGTACATTTCCCTTCAGAGTTGAGAGTTTCTTTCATTTGTCAACTGAGCGAGCTCTGGGCAATTTTGAGTTTTAATGCTTTTAGAACTGTCCAAGTTGTGGAATTGAAATCTTAGAAGGTTTCAGATGAAACAGTTTTTACTTTGCCCGCTGTTCTTTTCCATTTACCAAATGTAGATGAAGATATTGATGAATGTTGTTAAAGCGGGATGATGTTTTTGCTTTCTGCAAATGGAATTTATCGTTCTAGAAAAGTACTTACAAGTATTTACCCGCTTTACCGGCTTTACCCGCGCAGAAAATACCTTAAGTATCTACTAAGTACCCAATTTCATCAAAATCTGTTCAGCCATTTCAGCACTATAACAAACGTAAATAAATACATAGGAACTTTCACGCAAATATTCGTTTATTTTAAGATTTATTTTAAGTATCTATCAACTAATAAACAACTATCGGAAGTTATACAAACTAATAAAAACATAAAATGCAGAAACATGAAATGAGAATTAGAATTCAAGTTTTGACATTATTTATGTTCTTATAATCCATGTGTGATGCGATGTGTGATGCGATTTAATTTGTACAAACGCATTATGCCTGTCCCTATAAAGTTACATTTTACGGTCTCACAGACTTACAGACGACTGCACGATTAGTCCAATTTTTATCTCCCTCACACAAAGGAGGAAATATAATTAAAATTTCAGTGCAAGCTCGAAGCCACACACTCCAATACGTGACCGGGAATAATTTAGAGGGCGCCGCCTATCCGTCTATCATGCGCTTTGACTCGGTGATTGTGGACTTGACTAAAGAGAGGAAATGGTGGAATTAATGAGTGACATGCAAATCTGGGCGTTGTGATAATTATCTATATAATAGGCACCAATGGATGTGCACAGACGGGTCGAATATTTATTTAAATGCACATTAGACATTTTCTGCTCTGCTGAATAATCTGAGCAAGGGTCGAATAGTTTTATTATTTTGTCTTTGTTAACGCATACAGGCTTAACTTTATCATACGTACTCGTAGACTTTTAGAACACGTTTCAAACGAAATTACCTACGCTTATTGTACCGACCTCGTTTTAGTTTCTAGAACTTTAAACGTTTGTTCATGCTCGCGCCTCGCAACAATACGCACCTGCGAATTAAGGCCCTCCAACAAGGTAAATTCAAACAAACATAACAACTTAACTCATTAAGCGAACAAATGTGCCTAACAGCCAAAAATTTCACCTTTCTCCGAGGCCCGTAGCAACCGAGGAAGTTAAGCGTGGGTTAAAATTGTTCGGTTAAATTCGTTTATTCGCCCGAGCATGGATAAGGTAGGGTAACGAACGTTAGGATTGGTCCCAGGACGCTCCGAGTTTCAGGTTAACTGACTATGGGGTAGGATAACAGTGTTGGAGGAATTGGGCCAAGTGTAGTATTGAGATTTTGTTTTGTAATATTGAGGTGATGCTGCGGAAATATTTGGGTTTGCTATAAACAAGGTTGTTGAACGTTTTGTTATTCAGTTGTCTTTACGTTAACGGGCTAGGTAGTAATACGAATCTACGGAAATTATAGTTATTTATACTCTTCTGCTAGAGTCTGGGGAATTAGCACTCCTTAGCCGGATATTCAACACCAAGCAGTAGTATAACAACAATAACATGATCCGGTTTGAAAGTCATTTTTTGCTCCAACGTAATTGAGCATTTGTGTGACTTAAAAAGTAATTTACACATTGCAATTCAGTGCCGTGATAGATTTTGTAATCCAAATTCTAATTGGCACGCGTGGTGCTTACCGTCAGGTAAACGACTTCTCTATGAACGTGACGAATACGTAACGCACTGCGTCAAGATATCTGAGTGGAATTGTTCGTGTATGTTCGTGAATTGTCGTAATTTTCCGAACGATTCCACAACATGACGTGACACGTGTGCGATTGGTCATAGTCATAGCGAATAAGGGCTATGACTATGACCAATGGGCTATGGCTATGCTATGTGATGAGACTTCACAACACCAGTTGTAAAAAATGCTAGAGAAAACAAATAACAGTTCGTGTTATTTGTATTCACGCAGAATAGCAAACAATTCCTAAGTTAAACAAAACCTACAATGCAAATACGAGAGCAATATGAAAAATCTTTCTCGAGTTGATCTCATTTGCGTACCGGCGCGGCGTCCCGTCGCCGTCTCTTGTGGACCTTTATAGTTTCCTGCTTAAACTTTCATGGATTTAATCAATGCGGAACATTTTGTAATAATTTTTATGAAGTAACTTTGGAAAACGATATGAATATTTAGCCGGTTTGATCCTCGGGAGATTTATAGTTTAAAGTTTGACGCTTAGCTAGGATGTAGAGAGCAAAGGTTTCATTACTACAGGTTACACAACTCATTTTACTTTATTAAACAGTTTTATAAAAGTCTGTGTTTCTCTTTTCACTCTTCAAGAGAACGAGGGTATTAAATCTCATAAAAGTAGCTACGTGGACTCTGGGTAAATATAACTCATATTTCCGCAGTAATTTAGATATACTAAACACCTTAGAATAATTAGTCTTTTAAGCTGAAAGCATTTTTATCTACCTACTCGCACTGTGAAGATTAAACAAAAACAATAGATAAGAAAATGAGCCGTCGCGGGACGCCTGGCAGATGTAAAACATCGAATATGGCCGAGATGAGGTAGAAAGTGCCGACGAACCACGAGCGGCGCGTCGCCACGCTGCTCGATCGCCACGCCTACAGTCAGCGTTACTTACATATCGCACCATTAGATGATTACACATCAAAAACCCAGTCCACAATTATTAATACCAAAACCGAATATTACAAAAGGGAAATAAAACGCTAACCAACAAGGTAACGAGTGAAACAAACCGAGTCGCAAAGCAAATTGTAATTTTATAGGTATCCGGCCACGGCTCGCAAACACTCCTTACCCAAATTGTGTTTGTCTTATTTTGTGTTTGAGGCCATCTCTGGGGTTCGCAGTTTGCACCTAATTTCACGTTTTAGAAACTCGGTAAATACCGGTTTTGTTGTTATTTTAATATTTAATTTCCTTGGCTTGAGGCGGTTGATTTTTGGATTAGGTACCTTACTTCCTTTAATAAGTGTTTGCTGACGGGATGAACTTGACAGAATCAAATCTACATAGAAAAGTTTAACGTGCAAGAAGTATTGTTTGAGTAATTTTTGACGAGAAACGACTTCAAAACTACACTGATACATACGGGTACCAAGACTAAAAAGTGAATAGTAAGGAAAATGTCTATATCGTCTCGCTTTTATGACTCTGTAACTATACACTCTAGAGATCTAATTTTGGTGTATTTTTTGAGCTTATATAGTTAGCTATATGATGTAATATTTAATTTTTGTCATAGACAGATGAGAAGGGGGCAAGACGCATAGAGCAAAATTAGGAAAATTGATGTTTCTCGCGATTTGTACGTGGCGTAGAAGTTTCACAACAAACAAACGGCCGTGCGCCTCGACACAGCCCCACCCATTATTTGTGCACATATTTTGTTACCATCATAAATACTGGAGGAAAGATTGCTAACGCCAACAGTTACAACTTTAGCGCAGTCTATCATCCATTCTAAACAAAAATGCTGCTTCATTCAATGAAGAACAATAAAAACCAGTACTTACTAGACTTACTTACGTAGACCAAAACTTTTTACGTCAAAGAATTTAAATTAGCATCATCAAATGCAGAAGTGGGATTAAACGAACCGAAACCAATCCAATACGCCCTGCAACTCTGACACTTACAAACTTCACGACTGTAAACTTTTAACAAATCCAACCATCCTAATCCCAAACACATTACACAGCCTCCGAACGACAAAAGAGACGCCATTTGAAAGCTATTCCTTCATCTATCAGAGTGACACGCAATCAAACAATACAATAAAACTTCTCTGCCGAAAAATACTTGAAAATAATTTCCCCATTTAAATTCAGTGGGGGAGAGCCGTTGGAGGCGCTAACAAAGGTTCCTGGAGGTAATAACCGCTAAGGTGCTCAAGGTATATTGTGCGTCAGAAAGGTTGGAATAACGAAACGAAACAGGCACATTGGGGAAGTTTAAAGAAACAGCATTTGTTTGGAACCCTGTTTTGTGTTGGGAAAGTTGGTGCGGCCGCAATTGGCTGATTAATTTTGTTGAGTCGATCTAAGAGGTGAAATAGCGAGTGGTCCAAAAAGTTTGTGGCTATCTTTAGCCGATAAACAAGACATAAGTTAACACCCAAAAAAACAAAAACTAACACCCGGTAATAAATAGTCTATGACACTCTATATATGAAGACAAATCAGCTGACAACTCGCTTGTCAAAATCGGACCAATAGGAGCGACGTTATGGTGGAATATCCACATATATACACACATACATACACTGTTAACTAAATTACCCTTCCCTTGCTTCGCTGTAGTCGGGTAAAAACACTGCATGGGGAATTCTCTAGGGAACCATGTAAATAAAGTCAAATGTTTTGACTTTATTTACATGATTTATTCTAATAATATTTTTTTTGTGTCAATAATAATTATGATTTATTCTAAACTGATAACATTTCTTATAACGTCTAGTACGTTATTAGAAATGTTATCAGTAATTATTAGATCCTTGTTGTTGTCAAAAGTAAATTACCACTTGTGAGAAACAAATACATTAAAATTTTCGTAAAACTGTGACAACAACGAGTTTTCAAATAGGATGAGAGGCAACCTAATCGAAACCTCTCGTGCCGTAAATGAGATAATCTTTCACGAGAGCCAACCGGTGAAGAAGCATGGGACACAGATGTGCGCAAGTATTACTGTTCCAAACTCGTAACGTTTAAAGGAGCCATCATCGCGGTGATTATGCAGGAGCTTCAAACGTGTTACACTTGCACCTATGTGTGGAGAAAGCTTATTAGTGAAAACGCCCATACCTTATTTTTGATACTACTGAAAACAGCCTGACATTTTCGCATTTTCTGTGAAAACATTGAATGGATATCTTATTAACCGGTGAAGGTATGTTACCTATCTTCTATATATACCTAGAATAAAGCAATAGGTAAAAAAATAAGAAAAGTGAAGAAAAAATATGGTCTAGGGGACTTCAAATAAGCTTACTGAACAAGTTTTTTTTTTAAATTATGTCTCTCTGTCTTTCTTGATGTCTGTACGCGGATCACGTAAGAACTACTCAATCGATTGACATGCAGGTTTTCACTGATGGATAGCTTAGCCTGGTGTACTTTGCATCTCAATCCGATTAGTATAAGCCGAGCAACCGATAAAAAACTGTTTGGCTGGCTAAACAAATTTTGATAACTTGTACTTTTGGGCCTGGTATAACACATATTACCCAGATAAATGACCATGCAGGCAAAGCCGCGAGTACAGCTAGTAAACAAATAAATAGACAACAAATCAAACTGGTAGGTAAGTATTAAGATAATTTGTAACTCAGTGTAACTTCGTGAAAAAAGATCCTTCATGGATCTCATTAATGGATCCACTGAGAAAAAAGTTCCGGTATAACCGTATGGTAAAAGGTATCTTCGAAATTGGATAGATCGGGAATAAATATCTCAACTATGTCCCTCAAGGATCAGTCCAATGGATCTACAGAGAATGATTCGATGTTATGCGTAGTATACCTATTATTCACACAATATGTTAAAGGTCAATGTATTCTATGTAATCACAAACAAGCTTGCTGAACTCACGGATACAAGCGGAACAAGTCCCCAGTGATGCATATCCACACTTCGCAGGTGATAATCGTTTCAGTATGCAGATTGCCGTTGCTCTGACGCAGCGAGGCGAAATTTAGGTAATGCCTGCTTAGAGTGGAGATTACTGTTATTATCATAGTAATCATGTGTTGCAAATCCAATTTAAGAGGGCGCACGTTCAAAAAATCATCTATGACTATATATCTACATTAATAATATATCTTTACTTATAATAAAGCAGTAAGTACAAAAAAACTGTGCAATGATGATAATTTAAAAAAAAAGGTCACGGTACTTAAAATAGGCTATTGAACAAGTACATAACATTCTTAAAAATCTTGTCTATATGTTTGTTCACGCTTAAATGAAAAACCGAACTGGACCGATTGCGATGTGGTTTTTACTGCTGGATAGCTAAAGGTTTGACTATACTGGGGTACTTGATATCATAATCCGATGATTAAGCCGAGCAATCGATAAAAATCTAATTGACAGCTGAACGAGAATTGGAGAAATGTGGTAAATTTTTGGTCTTGGAATAACACGTGTGGGTAGCCAATTTAAAATGAAATGACCACGCGGGCAAAGCCGCGGGCACAACTAGTCTATCTAAACGTATAATAAAGCAATAAGTACAAAAAAGTCTCAGCAAATAAAATAATTTAAAAATAAAAATGGTCTAGTGTACCTACTTAAATTAGACTACTGACACTTTTTTTTTAAAGTGTCTGTTTCTCTGTTTGTTTATCTGTATGTTTGTTTGTGCATCACGTAAAAACTACTGGACCGACTGCAATGCGGTTTTCACTGTTGTTGGATTCACTGTTGGGTTTGACTTAAAACTGGTGTACTTGGTATCTTAATCCGATGATTAGATGCCGAGCAATCGATGAAAAACTATTTGCCGGCTGAACGAATTTTGATGATAAGTAGTATTGTCACGAGGCGGTCCCAGGGTTTGGGCTTGTCCCACTAGCCCAGGACCCAAACCTCAGTGACACAGAATTACAGGATTCAATTAGGAGCACAGGAACAATAGGGAGCACTTTGAGAATTTCGTGGTGATACAATACGGATGAAAATAATCTCTTATGTAGGTATTATCATATATATATTTAAAAGAGTAATTCAAGTTGTTATAGACTTATTTATGAATTTTATAATATTATTTCGGTTTTCCAAAAATCAATATTCGAATGACAGGTTATTTGTATTTAGAATAAATCAATGATGACCAACTATCAAAAATGAAAAGAAATGGATTATGAAAGAATTAAGAGATCAAATGAGTATTATTATGAAAGAGGTTTGGACCTCGTCACAGTATATTGTACTAAATAGGTACTAAAAAAAATAAAAAAATGAACAAAATAAAAATATGTAGCTTACTTCCGCCAAAACTGTAAGTCAGACAAATGATAAATGGTAAAATTAACACAAGTAAAACCCCACGCTAAACAAAACCCTACCCCAGATTGAACTAATGAAAACTGAACTAATATAAATGAAAGAAAAGCTAAGGCCTGGAGAAAAAAAAAAAAAAAAAAAAAACACTTATATACAAATAATATATATAAATATATATACACAATAAAAAACCCCCAAGCTAAACAAACCCTACCCAAATACAAGTATCGAAACACTTATATATTCATATACATATAATATAAAAAAACACAATAAAAAACATATACCTCGATCCAAATACCAAACGTCTGACATCAATACGACAAGTGTTTCGCCTCTGCACGAGGCATCTTCGGGTGATGTTGACTCGTCGAATGCTGGACTGAGAGACTCAGACTCATTTGTGTATATATATTTATATATATTATTTGTATATAAGTGTTTTTTTTTTTTTTTGGCCTCCAGGCCTTAGCTTTTCTTTCATTTATATTAGTTCAGTTTTCAATAGTTCAATCTGGGGTAGGGTTTTGTTTAGCGTGGGGTTTTACTTGTGTTAATTTTACCATTTATCATTTGTCTGACTTACAGTTTTGGCGGAAGTAAGCTACATATTTTTATTTTGTTCATTTTAAATATGGATTTCCGCAAAGTAACGCCTGAATCTATCAATTAAATAGGTATTTTTATGGAATAACACGTAAGAGCTACTTTTAAATGAAATGACCACGCAGGCAAAGCCCCGGGCATGTGCTAGTCTTAAATATAAAAAAATGAGGTCAAAGCCTATTCAATATTTAATAAATTACCGCACCCAGGCTTCCTTTGTACCAACATTGAGCTTCTTACAGTACAATGTCCATGCTCGCACTGGAGATTTAACATATACCACTTACGTATCTACGAGTACATAAAACTGTTCGACAACGTAGGATTATGCTATAATAAGGGCTTCATTATAGGTAACCGTTCGATACTTTATTCTGCCTCACTACCAACTTAGCACTCTTAACATACGAGTAATCATCGGATTAAGATACCATGTATTTTAGTTTTTAAGTTAAGTACTAAGCTGTCCAAAAGTGAAAATTGTATCGCAATCGGTCCAGTAGTTTTTACGTGATGAAACATACAGACAAACGGGCACTATTTAAAGATATGTTACATTATTGTTCACAAGTGCTATACAAATACCATGGTACAAAAATCGACTTCAAATGGATTAACAGATAATATTCGTTACTAAAACAAACTATGGAATCAATTTTGATGAAGTTTGTATAGGACTACACTGAAAGTATACCCTTTTGAACAAAACAACAACCATCCAAATCGGTTAAGAAATCTTAGAGATTTGAGTAAATACAATCAAATGGATTTACTAAAAAAAAAACTCGACAAACTACTCAACCTATTTTGATACAGTTTATAAAACCATTCAAACAAAAATATAATTTTCAAAATCGGCCCGCAATTGACAGAGAAATCAGAATATATAAAAAA
Organism: Alsophila aescularia; assembly: GCA_946251855.1. NCBI lineage: Eukaryota > Metazoa > Arthropoda > Insecta > Lepidoptera > Geometridae > Alsophila > Alsophila aescularia. The sequence goes on along the minus strand of OX276378.1, from coordinate 13,146,410 downwards.
AACATGCAGTCGAACATAATATAACCGTTTACTTTTGTAAAGTCGATAAATAAAAACAGTATATCAAACATAAAATGCTTCAGTGCAGAAGTTGAAAAAACACTTACTGAATTTAAAAATCAAATTATTCGCCTTGTCAAAGTTAAAAAACCCCACTTTATTGCATTCTATAGAAAAAAACAGACTTTACCGCATATTCCAACTTTCCTAACAATTGACTCAAAGCAGAAACAACTTGCATACTTCACTAGATAATTATCTCACTAAACAAGCTACTGGTACGGTTTATTACAAAATTAAACCATAAACTTCACCATTTGCCTGCACTTTGAAGACTACTTTGTCTAGAGCCAAGTTGTTGAGAACTTCCTGATTCCCTACTGTACAGACTTTCCTGCGATAAGAGAATAAAAACTGTAAACTTTCTGAATAAAGGATACGAAACTAAATATTTAGGAGAATTATGTGTAACTGAACTTTAGCAGCGTAGTGTGTGAGGGATGTTAAACTAAAATTGCTATGATATGCTATTGATAACGATTGAAAACGATTTCATATCGAATACTTAAATAAAACTTAAAATAATGTTTGATGTATGTGCCTGGTAGGTGTGCCTACTTACTTACAGTAGTCGGTTAATATTTATTTATTTATTTTAAGTGTTATACGATTTGAAGTCGTTCTCTTTTTTCTTTTTTTTTGTGATTTTTTCGAGGTACCCAAGTCCCAAGTAGTTAGTCGTTACACGAATCTAAAGTCGTCCAACGACTAATTCAGTCGTTCGCCCGATGGTAAGCACCAATTGGAGTGCCAGCCAGAACTTTGGATTGCAAACTCTTGCGTGGCATAGTAATGCATTCGTTACTCTGAGTAATAGCCCTTGGTAAGCATCTATAGAGATGGTAGCTGAGCACTATTGTTTATTCTGTGGCTAAGCTGTACTAGTGTGCGTTACAATCCAACGATACTGGGTTCAATCCTCGGCACTGCACCAATTACTTTTCTAAGTTATGTGCAGATTACCAAAAAACCGGTCCCGGCTGCTATCGATTAAAAGCAGTCGCCAAGCCATGTCAGAGGACCTTGGGCGGCTTGACAAATTCTGACACTAGAGGACAGCACTATATCAACGAGAAGTAGGCATAATATAGCTCAGTAACCATCATACCTTAGTACTTACTACTATATTTTGTAGTTAATTTTTTGATTTACTCATGCAAAAAGACAAAGTGCTATCAAATTAGATTTTCGAGAAAGACAAAACCCACGCCTGCTTCATATTTTATTAATGACACTGCGCTTGGCGAAGTTACATGTATTCGAGACTTGGGGGTGATATTAGACAAGAAGCTAGATCTTCGTGAAAATGTAGATCATATTGTTAAAAAGGGAGCCCAGGTCTCGGGTTTCGTGATTCGCCAAACTAAGCTTTTCAAAGACCCTGACGTCTCAAAAGTTCTCTTTAATTGTTATGTTCATAGCCTACTTGAGTATTGCAGCACAGTTTGGAATCCCTCATACAAAGTTCATATTGGTAGGTTACAGAAACGGTTCCTCCATCATCTCTGTTTTATTGATAACCGATGCCACGAACTCACGTCTTACGATGCAAGGGCCAGTCATTATAAAGTAATTTCTTTGGTAAAGCGACGTGCTGTCGCAGATATCGTTTTCCTGTACAAAATTGTCAATGGTGAAATCGATTGTGCAGATTTATTAAAAAGATTACCTTTCTCAATACCTCGAAAAGGCAGTCGTCTTCATAACAGAACAACTTTTTTGTTGCCCTTATGTCGTTCTAATCTTGGACATCATTCGCCAATTTATCGCATGTGCTCCACTTACAATAGTATAGACAAGCAAATCGACATTTTCAATGCGTCTATCATTGTTTTCAAGAAGTCTTGTCTTCAACAAGACTTCAATTTTTAATAATATTATGTTATCTTTTTTCTTTTGTATATATTATCCTAGTTGAGTGTTTTTATTAAATATAAATATCATCCATCATCCACAGCCTTTCTCGTCCCACTGCTGGGTATAGGCCTCTCTTTTAATATACCATTCGCCTCGGTCCTGTGCCAATCGGATCCAGGTTCGACCCGCGATCTTAACAATATCGTCGGCCCATCTAGTTCCTGGACGACCAACGCTTCGCTTTCCCTGTCTCGGCCACCACTCGGTTACCATCCTACACCACCTGTCGTCACTTCGCCTGGCTATGTGTCCTGCCCAACTCCATTTTAGTCTCATTACTGTGGTTCCGACGTCCCGAACTTTTGTTCTTCGGCGAATCTCAACATTACGGACTCGATCTTGAAGTCTAAAGCCAAGCATAGACCTCTCCATGGCTCTCTGTGCTACTTTGATTTTGTGCACAGCCTCATGCATGAGGGTCCATGTCTCGGCACCATATGTCATGGTGGGCAGGACACACTGATTGAAGAGACGAGTTTTGAGACACTGTGGGATTTGGTGTGACTTAAGGATGTCATCCAGCTTTCCAAATGCCGCCCAACCAAGTTGAATTCGCCTGGCGATCTCTCTGTTTTGATGCTCTTTGCCAAAAGATAGAACATGACCAAGATACACGTAATTTTCGACCACCTCTATGCTTTCGTTACCAACAAGAATTGGATGGGATTTAACAGAATCGTTTGACATCACTTTGGTCTTGGTCATATTCATCTTCAGACCTACTCTCAAAGAAGCATCCGACAGTTCTTGTAATATAATGTAAATATATAATATAATAAATATATAATATAAATAAATATATAAATAAATAATATAATATATTCAGGACAATTCCACACCAATTACCTAGCCCCAAACTAGGATACCCTAAATATGGGCACTAGATAACGGATACACATACATAAATACAAATATCACATCCATGACTCGGAAACAAACATTTCTGCTCATAACACAAATGATTGCACCTTGCAGGATTCGAACCCACGCCCGTCTGATTTCGTTCCTAGGGTCACTAACCACTAGACCAACCGGCCGTCAAATATTGTGTGCATATTGTCTTCACTTCCAGTAGGTTATGCACTAGATAGAAATTGTACTTATATACTCCAAATGATGAAATGTGTAATAATCAGTTTGGTGAACCAAATAATAAAAAAAAAAATTGAAACAAATACTGATCGAGTTACGCAAGTTAATAACGTAAGAAAATTAAAGAAATACATACAGAACAATTTTTTGAATGTTTGCGTTCAATTTCCAGCTATGTTCTTAGCTGAGAATAATATACTTGGTTCTCATTTCAGTACTCGTTATATTAATAATAGGAACAAAACAGAATAAGGGCTTTCTTTTTAAACGTAGGCACGTAGACGTATCGCACAGAATAAATACTACATCTTGTAGCCTTGTTTGATATATACCTCCTTACTGCTTTAATTAGGACATGAAATGTATGACTTTTAATTGGTTATTTAGTTTCATCATTTAATTTAATTCAATTCATCATCATCATCATCATCATAATCATCATGTCAGCCTTTAGAAGTCCACAGCTGAACATAGGCCTCCCCCAAAGAGCGCCACAATGAGCGATCTTGTGCCACCTCCATCCATCGACTTCCTGCGATGGCTACAATGTCGACGGTTCATCGTGTCGGGGGGGGGGGGGTTTCCCTACACTTTGCTTGCTTGTTCGTGGTCACCATTCGAGAACCTTTATTCCCCAGCGGTTGTCGGTTTTGCGAACTATATGGCCTGCGCATTGCCACTTCAACTTGCAAACTCTGAGAGCTATGTCGGTAGTCTTAGTTCTTCTACTGATAATTAACACAGGACAATGTGAATGTTTTTCCAGACATCGTTTTTAGCAATATTTAATTCTTTGAATTTTAATAAAAATAGCTTTCTGAATTTTCAAGATATTACAATAACTCTTTTACTGAGCTCAGTGTGACTAAGGCATAAAATGAATAAGTTAATTTAAAAACGATTACTTAAAAAAATAAGCTTTTATGCAGTAGCCATGTTGGATTTAGAATGACTTCACTTTACTTTTGTGTTTCGCTAATCAAGTCCTTTCATTTGATACCCATAACCTAAGGGTTGCTGTGGAAATGTTATATCGCAATTTTGTATCGTCCGCCATATTGGATTCAAAATAGCCGAATTTAAGCCATCGTGCATTGCCACAAGAACCAAACGTATGTGCCAAATTTCAGCCCGATAGTTTTAGTAGAAGTGGGTGAAATATTGGTTGCAAAATTACAGGACGTAAATGCAAGTGAAGTTAAAAAAAACTTTTTAACAGCTAGCTATTACGGGACGTCTAGCAGACGTAAACATCGAATATGGCCGAGCTGAGGTGGAAAATGCCGTCGAGCGGCGCGTCGCCAGGCCGCTCGATCGCCACGCCAAGAGTGGGCGTTACCCCCGTACCGCGCCATTAGAAGTGTACACATCAAAAGATACATCTCGTTAATACTACCTATACTTCACTTAAAACAAAACAAAACGTTCGCGTATAAACGTTGGAACTCGGCAGGTATATAACGAGTAAGCGGGCTTAATAATGCACCCCCTTGGGAAATAGACAAAATTACACAGAATATAGGTGTACCTAGGTAAGTATAGGTAGAAACGTTAGAAAAGCGGATTATATTGTTCACCGTGATCGATTCGTCTGCCTCCCCGACAGGCTGAACTTGTATCGAATATCAGTATTAATTATTTACTAAGGGTAATAGAATCATACTGTATTGGTTCCGCTAAATGCGGGTACATTATATTACTTCTGTAGGTAAATAACATCGATATCGCTCTATATTAAAAAGAACTACCGAGGCAATGAAATTTATATATAACTACTACGAAGAGACAACCTTTTAAATATAAGAAGACTCATTCAAATCAGCTCAGAAATATCGTTACACTAGTTTTCCCGTCCGCGACTTCGTCCGCGCGGACTACTGTTTATCGCGAAAAAAAGCTTCCTATGTTCTTCTAGGATATTAAAAACCAATGCAAAAGTAGGTATAGCACCAATGCTCTTGATGTTTTTAGACATACTTGTTATTTTGTTTCCATGGCAACTGTTTTCTTGCAGCGTGTAATCAACATTTACCCAGTTTTTCCAGTTTTCCGTGGAAACTTACGATTTTCCGGGATAAAAAGAATCCTATGTTTAATTCCTGGGGTATAAGCTATCTCCATTTCAAGTTTTATCAAAATACGGCCAGCCGTTATCGCTAGAAAGCACCCTAAACAAACAAACAAACAGACAACGTTTCACTTTTATATATTGGTATGGATACAAAAACCGGACAAGTGCGAGTTGAACGCGCGTAGAGAGATCCGCACGATGAATAGATGAATGAATTATTATTACTTTTAAGTTGTTTAATTTGTTGAACACCACAGTCTACTCGTTTTCAAACGTTCTTATTTTATCCAGAAGTAATCTGTCAGATATTGTTGCAAGAGATAAGACTTTTAAGAGCTTTTTTTATTTTACATTATGTACAATGTACGATTTACTTTTAAGTGGTATGCAAATAAAGAGTTATCTATCTATCTATCTATCTCAAAATATTAAGAGACTTAACATGTTATTTTGAGACCACAGGCTTCTTAATGTGTACATTTCTTTGTGTCAATAATAATCATGAATTATTTAAGCATGAATTATGAATTTTCATATTATTTTTTCAATATTTTGTCTCTGTAATATCACACGGTAGGCTCCGTAGTTGTTTGAAAACCTTTTAAATTTTCTATTTGCCCCTAAATGTGACCCCCATATCTAAATATAATGTATAAATTAATATGTATAAGTGGAAAATTTGAACTTAATCGGTCAATTAGAATTGGCTGTGACAGACAGACAGACACATTAATGATCCTATATGAGTTCCGTTTTTTCATTCGGACGAACGGAACTCTAAAAAATACGCGTCTGTTATCAACCTCCATCTATTTGAATTCGTTTAAAAATTAGGAGAATTTAGGACGATTTCACTAGGCATTACTGCCTTAGTAACAATTAAATAATTTTCACAGTTATAGTAAAAAGCAAATAAAACAGTGGCAAATTTAAGCCACTGCTTATTGTTCGTTCAGAAACTGAGGTTAAGTAGTTAGGTTACTCATCAAAAAGGCACCAAAACAATGACACTTCCGACTACGCTTCAACCAAAATGAGGAGTGAAGAAAAACTAAAATCTCTTCCCACATCAATGTGCCATAAATTTCACATCTCTAGTGCATATTGAATCTCAAACGAAGGGGAGTCCGACAACGGCAAGCCTCCACGGTACCATACACTATGGCGCCATACAGGTACTCCGAGGTACCGTAACGGTACGAAAGTACTGAAGGGTACTGCGACGTACCTTTTTATTATTTACACCGCATTTTCAACGAGTGTTTGCGTTACTTTGATTTCGGAAACTGCGGTGTGAGGGTGTGATCTGAATATGAACTCAAGGGACATGGATGAAGTAGTTGAAAGATGAGAGAATGTTTTAATTAAGTACTTTGCGTGTCAAAAATGTGATGTATTTAGATACACTGGACTGGTGAGTTCATAGATCGTTATTGAAAATCTTATATTAACTAACAAAAATTCAAGATAATTCGTATTAATTTTTGTACAAATTAAGAGATTGTAATTATTTATGTTCCACAGGTTTGAACACGGCCATTTTCTCAACAGATCCTCCTTGCTCAAGAACCTAATTGAATACCTATTTATTTTCTAGTAAAACTAAAGGAAAATCTCTTTGAGTTCATCATCATTATTATTTCAGCCTTTAGAAGTCCACTGCTGAACATGGGTCTCCCCCAAAGAGCGCAACGACAAACGGTCTTGTGCGGCCACCGTCCACTCCCTACGATCCTCACCCCGCCACCTCCTCCCCCACCTCATCCCCTTCCCTCACCCTCTTCCCCATTATAGCTATAAGAACCATCTCGTTTTCCTCAGCTTTCAAATATAAAACCGCAGCTAAATCGGTTCTTTCGTTTGAAAGCTACGATTCACACACCCCCTCCCACCCCTCTATCCCCCAGTATAGCTATGATGAACCATCTCGTTTACCCCAGCTTTCGAACATAAAAAACCACAGCTAAATCGGTCCTTTTGTTTGGAAGCTACGATTTTCACCCCCCTTTTTTCACCTCCCACCTCCTCCCTCCCCCTCTCCATATATCTAAGAATCATCTCGGTCACAGCAGCTTTCAAACAGAAAAAACTGCATCAAACTCGGTCCATTGGTTTGGGAGCTACGATGCCACAGACACACACACACACACGCCCTCACACACACACACACACGCACACACACACCCACACACACACACACACACACACACACACACAAAACTTATAACACCCGTCTCTTTGTTCGGGGGTTAAAAATAAAGATTGGTAAAGTCATTATACTACAAATTAATGATTAATAGTAAAAGAAGAGAACCACGTTGGTTACTGCTATAAGACGGTTCTTCGTTCAAGACTTTCTATGACAGTCACTATCCTGATTTTATGGTAAGTGCTTACGCAGTGGTAGGGTTTTAGAGCTGCTGCTTATGGCAGGATGTATGTTTACGCACTTTTGATGGCTCCCAGGCTACTTTATAGTGAGTGTCACTTTTGTTTGTTCTACAGTCTATAGATAGAAAAACGTAAAACAAAGTAACATGTTGTTCCATGCTTTTATCGTCATCTTTGTTACCTAGTACGTATATTTCACAAATTGCAACATATTTTTGTGTGATTTCTGGTATCTTTCTAGGAGATTTTTAGGTACTTTCTTTGAAATAACTCATTTATGTATTACTTTATTTTCGTCCGCAATTATTTCAATGAAGTTTAAGCCCGATCGGGCCAAATGGCTTGCCTTGGGAGAGACCAGCAGTGGACGAACACACGCTCATGATGATGATGATGATTAATATGTGTAAGCAATCAGTAACTGAAAATGTGTATGGCTAAAAATATTTTAAATTTTCAAATACATGTGTTTTGCCGGAAAAAAAATATGTATTTTTTTTAATATCTATGTATTATTGTAGGTACCAATACCTATGTATCTCCATTGTTCAACAAGGCAATTGTATGTTCAACAAGGTCGGATGAGATGTCATAGGATAAATATGGAACAATCCGATAAGAACATTTTCTATCGAAAAATGTATCTACTACACAAGAAGGTATAACAAAAAGACGGAGTCTACGCCACCACATTGAAAATGAAGTACCCAAGATATGCTGATCCGCTCGTGCGCACAAGCCTAATGCACACAGTTACACCATGTTATGCCGATTGACCGCCACATTTTAGCAAGATCTCGACCTAGTTAGTCGTGTTAATTCTGTCAAGTTCTCACGGAAAATATTAATGCAGTCATTTGTAACGAAATTTTGTATCAACTGCAAAACTCCAAAAATTATCCACTCAAGCACACATACATTGCTATTTGCTATGCCTCACTGGTTTGTTTGGCGGTATAGACTCCAATTTTTATAAATTTTCTCGCTACTAAGCAAGTTAAAATGAACAATCAGGGCTCCAATTCTACTAAAAAAATTGTAATGACAATTATCAACAATTTTCGCAAAATTTTCGGTTTTACCTCTTAAAAGTAGTAGAAGCGAAAAATTTGTGAAAATTTTTGAATTTTGAGTTTTACTTTTTTGGAGATATTTTATTTAAAAAAAAACCATTTTTTTTATTTTCTACCACTTTTAAGAGGTAAAAGCGAAAATTTTGCGAAAATTGTTGACAATTGTCATTACAATTGTTTTAGTAGAATCGGGGCCCAGACAAAACGCTCGCTGAACATGTTAAGCGAATTAGACCAAACGCGTGAAATCACGCAGTAACAGTTAAAACGGCAGTTATCCATGTTGTAGGAATAACAGAAGAGGAGGATTTGGATCATTACTCTGGGAAATTATTAACTTCTATTTTCTATACATAAAAAAATACAGTGATCGAATTACTAACTGACTGACAAGGCACAACCTAAAAAGGTGGGCCTAGAGATTTGAAATTTAGAGGGAATATACCTTGAGTGCACGAAGTTTTTTTTTTAATTTCCATCTCTAAAACTGGGTACTAGGAGGCAACATATCCACGCGGGTGAATCTGCGTGGCGCAGCTAGTAATTTATATAAACCTAAGAACTGATACGGGCAATCAAAAAAAAAAAACTCAAAATTAACGAATTCAAACCGTGTTCATTGACATCGACCTCAAAAGGACCTCATGTCTCTAAACATTCAATGGACAAGGAACTGGATGACAATTTTTACAAAAAGGTACGCATCTTCTTTTACATTTATAGGAAACGAAATATTTTATTGTATTTATATACCAGTAACAAAAACAAATTGTAATAAAATCTTTCTCGCGGGTCTTATCCCAAACTAGTGCATGGTGATTGCAACATTTTGTGATTTGATAGGCTTATTTTAGTTCTAACTATGTACACTTAGTTAACGGTATTATAAGCCATTCTTGTGAACTTGCCAACAAATGTTAAATTTAACTGCCAAAAATTTTATTTAAAAAAAAAAGCGTACTGTAGTTACAGTAATCTGATATGATGTGTAATATCTGATATCTTGTTAATGTTTTACAATGTTTAATACATCGTATAACACTTTTTACGAAATCACTCTCATAGATTGCAGAGTAACGTTTTAAACTGTTTAACACTTTTCACAAAATCACTCCCAAGGGAGCAGAAATATATTACTGATTAAAAATTTTAGTATTGTTGTAAGGTTCCTGCTCCTTTAAGTATCCTACGACATATATAACTCGTTTTAAAGCGAGAGTTATAACTTTGGAACACGTTGTTAAATTCCAAATGAATAGGCCTCTGTGAAGTATTGAAGCGCGCTTCAACGCGTAGAAATTATAGTCAAAGATTATAGTTAGTTACATTTGTGTAGAAAAGTACGCCTACTTTTTGTAAAGTGCCATTTAAGTATTAATATTTTTAATGAACAATTAAAACTGAAAATTATTTAAGTATTAGTGTTAATGTTAACAAACAAATAAGTACAATCAAAGCTTACAAGCAATATTAAATTAATCCTAGTTTGAAAACATAGGTACCCAAACTAAGAGACCCTGTGTTTTGGCAAGCCAATGCCCACCGCTGGACAAACAACAATGGACAAGTTGATGTAAACTTCAATAATCTTGGTAACTCAACATTATAATATACCCAACAGCTTTTACCAGCTGGCAGTAGACAATAGGCTACTGCCTATCTACTATGTAATATGAGACCTACTCGTATTTGAATCCGATACAACTCTAGAGTAATTTATTTTGTGCAAGTTTAAAGATACAAAAATCTTGATTTATTTGTAAACTAGCTGAACCCGTGGCTTCATAAGCGTGGTAATTTCTTTAGGTTAAAAGTACTCTATGTACTATTCCGAGACCTAAAAAACCAATATATACCAACATTTGATCAAAATTCCTTCAGCCGTCAAAAAGTTTTTATCGATTACTTGGCTTCTACTCATCTGATTGGGATACCAAGTACACCAGTCTTTAAGTCAAACCATAAGCTATCCGACAGTGAAACAGGGCCCCGATTCTGTAAGCTATTGAACCGCGATAAGGCAAGTCGATCGCTTGAATTTTTTTGAGAAATTTTCTTATTTACCCTTAAAAGTGCTGGAGCTTTTTGTTTTTATATTTTCAATTTTTTTATTTTTTTTATATTTCCAAAAAAAAACAATTCGAAGCGAAAGTTTAGCTAAAATTTTCGCCTTTTGTTTTTTTTTGTTTTTATATTTTCCATTTTTTTATTTTTTTTATATTTCCAAAAAAAAACAATTCTAGCACTTTTAAGTGGTAAATAAGAAAATTTCTCAAAAAATTTCAAGCGATCGACTTGCGTTATCGCGGTTCAATAGCTTACAGAATCGGGGCCCTGTAAGCTAACCGCATCGCAATTGGTCCAGTAGTTTTTACGTGATGCGCGAACAAACAGACAGACATGATTTAATAAAATATTATATTCTTGTTCGGTAGCTTATTTTAAGAACCCTAGATCTTTTTTTTATTATTTTGTTTGTAGTTATTAATTTTTCGTTCATATTTCTTTATTATAAGTATGGATAGAAGATTTTTCATAAATGTTGTCCGTTCAAGATAATTAATAGTCGTACGAATAAACATTAATAAATGATCTCGTGATGCATTTTTTTCTTTATGGGCTATAAAAATATTTTGTTTCACAACTATTACTTTGTTCTATATAAACATTGTAAGCTTTGTTACTTTGCGTACTTAATATAAATAAGATAAATATACTAACAACTGACATAAGCACGACTGTTCCATCTGCACCGCCTAATCTTTGTTACAAAATTAACTCCCGCTGAAACCCCTCGTGCTCAGTCCGCTGTTCATTTGTCACTGGAAATTACAAAAAGCTTGCGGTTGTCGCCAGCGAGACGTTGGCGTTTATCCCTACGTACCCGACGGTTCCCAACATACCCGACGGTTCCCAAAGTGCCCAACGTAGTTTTACCCGCTTAATGAGTTTAATAACGCGACCGTTTCACTGCTTTATGACAATTTGTGGAAGTATTCTTTGCTTCTAATGAGAAGTGTGTTTTGAGATATAGCCTAAATGTCTATTCTATTGCGCCTATGGGTGCGTTATATGAGATACTACTCGTATCTGCGCCCCGCGGTTACATCCACATGAGGGATGATGATGATGATGATGACTAAAAGTATCCTATGTTTTGTACCAGGGTATAAGCTATCTCCCTTCCAAATTTTCTTCAAAAAATCTGTTTGAAATTGAAGTATGATGATGACGAAGATGAAAAGAATCCTATGTGTTATTCCAGGGTATAACTACACCTAAACTATAATATCTCCAATCCAAATTCCATCAAAATCCATTGAGCTTGAAGGATGATGATGATGATGATGATGAAAAGTATCCTGTTTTATTCCAGGGCATTAGCTATCTCGATTCCAAATTTCATTAAAATCTGTTCATCCGTTATCGCGTGAAAGCTCCCCAAACAAACAGACAACGTTACTCTTTTATATATTGGTGTGGATTTTGGACACAGAATTTCATTAGGTACATATTCTACTAATCTCGAAACATAATGCAGTAAAAACGTTGGCTAACAAGCACAAATTAAAAAAAAATGTAACGCCTGACTTCCCACCCCCCATTATAGCTAAGAACCATCTCGATCACATCAGCTTTCAAACAGAAAAAACCGCATCAAAGGCGGTCCATTCGTTTGGGAGCTACGATGCCACAGACATACACACACACACACACACACACACACACAGTGGTACACACCCTAAAATTATAACACCCGTCTCGTTGTTCGGGGGCTAAAAATAGTATCGAAAGCTTAATAATATTTTTAATACATTTGTATATGTGTAGTTGTTGTTTAAGTTAGAACTAGATTTGTTAAGTTCTTGTACCTTTTAGATTTATTTATTTTTGTTTATTATTGAGTACCACCGTCCATGAAAATTAAATGTAGTCCTCTCCATTCAACGTTTGTTTGGAAGAAATCACTTTAAGCGATAAGACCGCCCATTGTACTCTATTTAAGTTAAATGTTTATTTTTGTGTATGATTTATTTGGTGTGCAATAAAGCGTTTATCTATCTCTCTATCTAAGTATCTAAGTTCTCACCTACAAACTTTCTTTCGTTTACAGCACCCCCTATCCCCATTCGCATTCAGGAAGCTCATTTCATTTTATCGGTTCTAAACAGCCCTGAACCCAATAACTCCAGAATTAACTTCATTAATTCCCGATTTGAACTGCATCGCTTAAACCGAATCAGTTGTACCCAAGAGACTCGGAACCTCCGACCCTCAAGTTATCTGTTTCCGATTAGAATAAGGAATAAATTTTATTACAGGGCGCATCTAAAACAAAAGGGCGGGACACGGGAAACTTTTGAAGATTAATTCTCTCGATAAAATTTCACGGGTGAAAGGTTGTAACTACCATCCTGAAGAGGGCAGCACAGCTGATATCGGCTCGGGTTGTAGACCTACAGACTTGTAGAGAAGATTCATATGTGTTTTAGAGATCATTTAGGACTAAGCAGAAATGTAATTTCTTAATATAAACGTTTGAAAAAAGATCAACCGAGTATCTACGAATTATTTTATAAATTACATTAGATATATCTCTAATCATTGTATTTAAATATTGGAATACATTTTAACATTATTCTAATATTAATGACATAATAATACAGATGTTTCATAGTAATGACATACATCGCAAGTTTACACCTGGTACCTTACTTTTCTTAAAGTAGCCAATACTTCGTTTCAGAACGAATACTTCGTTTGAAAGTGACCTGATATTTATATAGAATATTGTTTACAAATAACGTAGCTAAAAGTAATAATTTTATAACCTTTAAAGTGAATAACATGACTCAGATATATAAGCTGTACGTAACACGTAATTAATAATATTAATTAATTATATGTTGTATATACTCGTACTTTAATAAACTAAAAAGCGTGACGGAATTGGCGAAAATTTATAAGTCAATGTGACTGAAAATTGTACTGCTTACTTTTACAAGTAGGTGGACAATAGTTATATTACTTTGTAGTGAAAAAAAAGCAGATTACTAACACTTGCTCAAGTGATTTCTTTTTTAGAGGCCTCCATAAAGTTCGGGCTCCAATCTAATACAAAAATAAAAGATTTCAGATGCGTGTTTGACTGTATGCTTGTATCAACATATTACCTGCCTCTACCTGTAGAGGCAGAACATTAGACATCTAGAGAGATACAAGAGTCAGGGTCACCACTGTGGACGTAAAGGTGTGGATAGAAGTCTAGTAATGTGCAGTTGTCTATAATGGAAGTGCATAGGTAGGCAAGGTAGGTAAAGGTAGGTTATTAAGTATCCACTATTACAGCTCCTCCATCATCAGCTGTCCAACTGTTCCTTGTTGGAAATCAAATTCGCGGAGATAATATCGTTTGCGCGATGAATCTTTGTTCGGTGTCATTTAGTTCGCTTGATAGTAGACTAGATGGCGCTGATTATGGGGCAATTCGTTTCCCCACTTCCTTTTAGAAATCATGCATATAGCAATGGCCGTGCGCTACAATTGGTGTTCAGTCTTATACTGTAAAAGCAAAATCGCATTTTAAATCAATATCAATTTTTTTATAAAAAAGAAAAGCTGGCACATCCTTTTCTACGATTGTCAAGTCTATAGTTTAATTTGGCTTAGCGGACAGGAGCGAGGTCTGTGGTCCCAGCGGGCCTCGGGCCGCCTTTTTACGGCTCTTCTTCAAGCCGACAGCGCTTTAATGTACGCTAAGGAACATTTTATCTTTTTTAGTTTGTCTTTTTGGAGGAGAAGGGTTCATTTAGTCCGTGACACACTTCTGATACCCGAAAAAGATAAACCCATCTCAGTTTTATCATGTTTTTCCGCTCTCCCGGATTAAACGAACATCGTAGGGCATAAAGGAATGATATAACGATACATGCGACATTTATAGAGAAATAAAACTGTAATTTGAGTTGTGCGGGGAGAATCACTGTTTTATTGGCAGGGGAAGATGTGGCCAGCTGAAATTGGTAGGGGTCTGGCGCCGGCCAGACGTATCATGCTGAAACTTCTGCGTAAGTACCTAATTTAATAAATACATAACATTTTCGCGAAAATATCATTTTCTTCGAGCGTAATGATCTCACGCTGCGTGAAATTTCGTAATAAGCATCAAAATATCCTGAACGTCGCGATCACAATACCTTAGGTATCGTTATTGTAACGAGAACGTGGAACGTAAATACACACTTATAGGTCTACTTTCCACGTTAAATATGTACCTAAGCCCATGTTGATGTTATTGTATATATAGGTTTCTACTGATAAACTTAATTTTTAACATGCGCAATACACACATGTAGGTATCTACGAGTATTTACGAGTTTGTGGATCGCTTTCAGCCATTGTTACATATTCAATGCTTTAAGTAGATAATTTGTTTTTTTATAAAAATCCAAAAGATATAGAAGCATAAAAATATAGATAATAATGATATAGATATAGTCTTTGAGGAGTACAACTTAACCCATAGAGGTATGTTTTGTATCACATGAATCACTTCGTGATAAGCATTGTGCAGTCAGCATAAAAAAAACAGCGATAAGCCAAAGTAGAACCCTGCAAGTCTGCTTTCGAAATTGTTCCAATTGGCTCAAGTTAGATTCCAGCAAACTTCCGCATACGCCCTCCACCATGCTCCACTTTAGACAATGCATCTACTTACGTCTATGCCAGTCTCATAATAAAAGTAATACGCTTATGAATTGCCAGCGCACGAAACCAAACAAAATATACCAAATTCCCGAAAGAAACCAAAGCCAAAACGGTCGCACGAGCAGAAATTATTTTAAACTCTTTAACCTGATCGACAAAAATACCTTCCGTCGGGCAAATGCCTTTCTTTGCCATTTTCAGCTATTTTTTTCTTTTAATGTATTTCTACCGGAAACAAAGAACAGACAGCAAAAGAGGCCAGTAATGAGAAAATGAGAATTGGATTTTCTTTGTCAGCCTCCGGGTTGAAACTAGGCAAAGGCAAAAGATTTAAAATAGTTAGAGATTTTCTTTGCGCAACGGACAGGACGAATACTGAGCTTAATTTTTTTTTTTTTTTTTTCTTTCCAACAGCAGTTTAGCCATATACATTTTCGGTGTAGAGTGCATGCCGTTTCACTGGACATACTCCGAAAATTCTTAAAAAATTGTAGATTAAGAAGTTAGGTAAGAATTAGTTAGAAGTGTCAACTAATGTGGTTTTATACCATGTCTTTTTTTTTAATATTATCTTGTTCGCGCGCGAAAAAGCTACCACGCGCACGACCAAGCGCATAATGCGCGTGCGCACGCGTAACAAGCGACTGGAAAAATTAATAAGTATTATCATTGTTTTATCAAACATAGAGCGTATAGAAAAGACTCAAATAATTAAAAATAAAGTCTATAAAATCATGCTATCATAAGCCTGATGAAATAATTATTATAATACCTTTAAAATTCAGGAACAAAAAGTAAACTATTGGTTAATAAACACACCTTTTAAGGCGATGCTGTCTTTTTCATTTTTCGTGTTGAAATGGAATCATTGTGAGATGGGTCTCTAGTTAAATTGCAGATGGACTTGGTAAATAGGACTAAGAACTAGAGAAGGGCGGTGTAGTTTGATGCAGTAAAAGTTGAATAACTTCCTGTTTTTTAAACGGTTTTATTTAGCTTGACCTGTTTGTTTTTTCTTTATTTGTTTGGGTCAAATATAGTAATTGAAATTTTACCCCCTTCCTGTTGACCGATTGATTTGAAATTGGGTACAGCTTTGGCCTTTAGTTCTACTAACAATACAATCATGTATACTGAGTATCATTGTAAATCCAAGATGGCCGCCGCCACAAAATGGCTGATTACATAAAAAAAAACAAACCCCTCAATATGGGTATCAAAGGGCTTATCTATTAGAATACAGCACACTTTGGAAATTCCAAATTCAAGATGGCCGCCACCACAATGGCGGATTACTTTTTAGTTTTCAAACCCTTCAATATGAAAGGGCTTGACAAGTAGACCACAGAACACTTTTAAATAACTATTAAATCTAAAACTATTTAAACTATTAATTAAAATCTAAAAACTTGAAATAAAATAAGTTTTTTTTTAAAGTTAATCGGTTTATATGTAGTAGAGCTTAAAAAAAAGTGGGGCGAGTCGAATCGTGGCGTAATCTGAGTAATATAAATTCCATTCGACCCACGATTTTATTTGATCTTTTAGTTTTTATTACATAATATAATACCATTTTACTTACTTATTTTATTTAACTTTTAAACTTTCGAACACATAGTTAAATATTTAAACGGGACTTAATCGCGCTGAAAACTAAATATTTATTTACCTCGACGTTTCGATCAAGTTGCATTGATCGTGGTCACGAGAAGATTGAAGTAGCGGGTGTCAGCGTCGAGAAGGGCGAACTTTGTCTCCAACTACCCGCAATTGGTTTTGTAAAAATTCAGAATTGTCACGACACACGACACTAACGACATCTGCAGATATCTTCTGACATAAACCGCGACGCGAACACTTGCTTATCACGGGATTCCAGGACGCAGCCAACTTGAAACCATCATCTCGGTTGAAATTGGGATACTTTTTAATTTCAACCGCTTCACGTACAATCCTTGAGTAGTAGTGACGTTCCGTGGAGAGGATCTTCGGGTCATGAAGTTGGAGTTTATGTCAGAAGATATCTGCAGATGTCGTTAGTGTCGTGTGTCGTGACAATTCTAAATTTTTACAAAACCAAATGCGGGTAGTTGGAGACAACGCTCGCCCTTCTCGACGCTGACACCCGCTACTTCAGTCTTCTCGTGACCACGATCAATGCAACTTGATCGAAACTTCGAGGTAAATAAATATTAAGTTTTCAGCGCGATTAAGTCCCGTTTAAATATTTAACTATTTATTTTATTTAATATTGATATGATTATGTTAGGATTGTTTTTGGTAGCTATATTTTTTGTCTGGAGAAACTGCCTTGTCAGTATGTCACATTGAAATCGAAGCAAAGTCCCATACCTATTAGAATATTTAAATGCTGCGCGGGCTAGCAAAACTGTAGAATTATATTAGTCCAGTATATACCTATAGTATAATTTTAGAACATAATTTTATCCATAACATATTTTGGTCAAAAATTGGGGAAAAATATACATTCAGGTGCTTTGTTTTTAAAAAAAATGCTAGATACCGCATCCACGCCTTTGTTCATGGCTTGTATGTGCCTTAAAGGGATGTACATAAAAGGATTTGAATCATATTATTGCGATGACCACATTTTAAAATAAACTATACATAGTGCTTTTAAGCTAACATCATCATAATACTGCAAAATTGTAACATTACGTTTAATCGATACCTGTCGCCTGCCAAAATGCACTCGGACGATCGTTAATTTGTCATTTTGAAAAATTAAGCCCTAAGCTCGGACGATACGGCGGCTATTGTCATGGGCTCTGTTTTCACAGTGTAAAGTTCATTACAGTGATATAGGTGGATACAAATTATTTAATTCACAGACACTGACGATATATACGTCATATGGAGTGATATAGTACAACGAACCAACGAATATAAGAACGAACTGAGCAAATTATTGAATATCTTATTTATTACCTGTTTTATTACTGTATGTAGTTTTATATTTAAATATATGTACCCTAATTAGGTATACTATGTATACATGAAATTAGATTATTATGTAGTAGTTATATTATACACGTAGGTATATTATGTAAGTAATAAAGTTATGTAAGTGTGTAAGTGTTATGTTATTAATAGTACCTATTGATATTATTGCTATTCGTTTTTACAAATTAAAATAGGCACTATTCCGCATTATTAAACATTATTTGCTAGCATTAAGTTTGATTGTACCTATCTTATGTGTGCAATAAAGAATTTTCTATTTATCTATAGTATGAATAGCAGTATGAATAGTACTGGCATTTAAAATATACAATTATATTATTCTGCTCTACCACTTGGGACAATAGAAACGGATAATTATTTAATTCATCCTTGCATAGCCTGAGAGCAGGTAAATATTAAATAATTAATGCCATTAATTAATGAATAGTACTGGCATTTAAAATATACAATTATATTATTCTGCTCTACCACTTGGGACAATAGAAACGGATAATTATTTAATTCATCCTTGCATAGCCTGAGAGCAGGTAAATATTAAATAATTAATGCCATTAATTAATGAATAGTACTGGCATTTAAAATATACAATTATATTATTCTGCTCTACCACTTGGGACAATAGAAACGGATAATTATTTAATTCATCCTTGCATAGCCTGAGAGCAGGTAAATATTAAATAATTAATGCCATTAATTAATGAATAGTACTGGCATTTAAAATATACAATTATATTATTCTGCTCTACCACTTGGGACAATAGAAACGGATAATTATTTAATTCATCCTTGCATAGCCTGAGAGCAGGTAAATATTAAATAATTAATGCCATTAATTAATGAATAGTACTGGCATTTAAAATATACAATTATATTATTCTGCTCTACCACTTGGGACAATAGAAACGGATAATTATTTAATTCATCCCTGCATAGCCTGAGAGCAGGTATATATTAAATAATTAATGCCATTAATTAATACCATTATAACAAATTCAGCCATACTTCATCCTATTGAGCACATCCTGATTTCCTAGATAGCACAGAGGGATTTATTTGTGACTTCCGAGCATTAATAGCTTCCCTAACTAGAAAACGCGCGGTCTAAGCGACTGTATAATACAGTGCTATTTCGGAATGAACGATAATGGAAGCAATTAAAATGTATGGAGGCTTAACTGCGATGCCCTGTGCCGAAATTAATTTATAGTCGGGCCAAAATAACCCCTGTTTTGCGAGCCGCCCTCGGTCGTAAGCGCGGTGCTCAGGCTTCGCTTACGTGATGCGCTCGTGTAGTTACGTTGAAGTATTGAGAGACATATTGTCAGGAGGAAATGGTCAGTTCAGTTTTTGATGTGTTACATCTTTCCTTTCGCTGTCTTGTAATTTAGAGGAGTGATTTCGTCAAAAGCTTAACAGTGTGCCGCGCGCGCTCATTGGTCAACTGTTATACTGTTACAGTGTAACAGCATAAGTGTAACAGTTTAACAGTTGACCAGTGAGCGCGCGCAGTGCTAGTATCCATTCCATACTAATATATAAAAGTGAAACGTTGTCTGTCTTCTGTTTGTTTGTTTGTTTGTTTGTTTGTTTGTTTGTTTGTTTGTTTGTTTCTTTGTTTGTTTGTTTGTTTGTTTGTTTGTTTGGGGAGCTTTCACCCGATAACGGCTAGACGAATTTTGATGAAACTTGGAATGGAGATAGCTTGTACCCTGGAATAAAACATTATTTAATTAATTAATCCCGGAAAGTTGTAAGTTTCCACGGCAAAACTGGAAAAACTTTTTCCAGTTTTGATAACTCGCTGTAAGAAACGGTTGCCATGGAAACGAAATAACAAGTATGTCAAAAAACACAAATAGTGGTGCTATATACCAACTTTTGCATTGGTTTTTAATATCCTTGAAGAACATAGGATGCTTTTTTTTTCACGATGAACAATAGTCCGCGCGGACAAAGTCGCGGGCGGGAAAACTAGAATTTGATTAAACAGAGCTTGTACAGAGCGATGATACAACAGAGCTTGAATGAGATGTTACACATCATATACGACTACTATAAGGCTCGCTCGATTTTTTTACAGGTTCACTGATCGAATTGAGGAAATCTTTGAATTGTCAAATGTCATACATTATTAAGCTTTGTATATCTGTTCAAAGGTTCATAAATGATATCATGTAATTACGTACCCAAAATTGACTATAAAATAAAAATAAACTTATAGAGGATTGGAGTGAAAATATGTACCTATTTTACTTCCGCCAAACGGAAAGTAGGACTAAACATAGATAGATAAATTAAATAGACGAATAACTCTAGGTAACCCTTATGAAAATTAACACTAAATTTTACTAACCTACAATAAATACAACGACTGAGTGTACTATTATTCCATCTATACTTATATTGCTGGAAAACCACCGTCCCTATTACCTACGTAATTCCATTCCGTGGTTGTCTGGAAGAGAACGCTCTTAGCGATAAAACCATTGGGACACTTTATTATTAATATTGTTTTTTAGTTATAAGTTTTTTATTTGTGTGGTGTTCAATAAAGAGTTATCTATCTATCTATCTATAATAAAGCAATATGTACGAAACAGTCTGTACAAAGAAGATGCTTTAAAAATAAAATTCTATGGTAGGCCTACTTAAAATAAGCAACTGAAAAAGAATATATCATTTTTTAAATCATGTCTGTCTGTGTATCAGTATGTTTGTTTGTTCGCGCATCACGTAAATACTACTGGACCGATTGCAATGCGGTTTCAATGTTGGATAGCTTAGGGTTTGACTCAAAAACTGGTGTAGGTACTTGGTATCTCAATCCAAAGAGTGAAAATAAAAAATAAACTTGTTCGGTAGCTTATTTTAAGTACCCTAGACTTCTTTTTATTAATCTTCTTTGTACAGACTTGTTATAAGTATATAGATAGATTACTGTTCCGGTTTGAACGAAAATGTTGCCAGCAAAATTACTGGGCAATGTGACCCCTTCGAGCACCGCTCATTTGGTATCGCACATTAACGTAATGTAGCTTGCGCGGTGGCCGAAGGATTAAAAACCAATGTATCAGGGTGAAGAGCGCAGTGCAGTGACGCACAAGATGTTTCAACCAAAGCTTATTATCAGGCGAGCAACATGCTCGACTCATCACACAACAGAATAAAAAAAGCAGATCAACGGTCTACAAGCCGTTGCTTGCAAACCTCTTTTCTCAAATTTCTTGATTAAATTTTTGGATACCTATTGGAGGTTGATTAAAACCAAAAATATTTATCACTAGCTATGCCCGCGTGGTAATTTTTCTGAGATATAAGGATCCTGTGATATTCTATAATCAAAAGTACCAAAAACATCTTCATCAACTTCGTTCAGACGTCAAATGTTTGTTTATCGATTGCTCGAATTCTACTCATCAGATTAAGATACCAAGTACCTACCAGTTTTTACGTCTAGCCCTAAGCTATCCAACAGCAAAAACTTCATCGAATACGGTTTAGTAGTTTTTACGTGAAGTGCGAACAATCATACAGGCAAACAGACAAACAGTCAGACACATTTTTTAAATGTTATAATAGCTTATTTTAAGTACCCTAGACCATTTTGTTGGTACCTATTGCTTTATTATAAGTATAAATTTATTTATGTACTATGGTAAGACACCTCTTTGTCTTAAAATATTGGCCTGAGCAGTATGCGAAATAAATTTATTTCAGTCTATATATAACAATAATACATAAAAAGTTTGAGCATTTCTATTTTACTACACTAACTACGAAATCAATTGCAACCTCTGCCAATACCATAGGGTGAGGACACCCATTCCTAGCACTTGCCACCAGCCACGGGTAATTAAAGCAATTGTGAAATACGTTCACGGCCGCATGGTAATTTCTCGGCCCATATCAATTTATTGTCGCCCTAAAACAGGCAATTTGTCCCTTCACGCCGCCCTCTCGTCACTTCCAATTAGCGGTCGAGTCAACGTTTTAATGTCTTCATACGGTCTTTAAATCGAGTGTGGGGAGACCTTTTAGAAAATTATGATTTTTAATCATTTTTAAAAGCTTTTATTTAACTTCACTTGTTTCTATCTATGTATCTATGTATGTATTTATGTTTTATAACTTACGGATTAGCTATCTGGCTGAAACTTTCAGGGTAGCTCAAAAGAAAAAGTAAAAAAAAGAAAAAAGGGAAATAACCTTAAAAAAACGTTTTACACGTAAAAGTTACGAAGTAACAAAAAAGAGAACCCGTAAAACCTTTTTTTAAATTTAATACACTTTTTTAATTTATGTCCATTCTCACTAACCATGACTGGTTCTTATTGTTTGATCCCAGCAACATAGGGATGCACGCAAAAAAATGAGTAAACTCTTTTGAGTCTATGCTTTTGAGACTACAAGCTCCTATGAACCGTAAACCAAATTAAAACCACAAATGAACAGTCAAGTATCAAAGTGGATAAATTATTTGCTTCTCATTAAAAGTATCTAAAAGCGGGTAAGTCAGAAATTGGCTTCCACTCCAGCACTTCATAAAGAAAAGGTGCATTCCTATCAAAGGAAAGTCAATACTAAATATTTTCATAGACAGGCAATTAGGGTAGAGCGAGAACGTCAAGCAACAGATAGGGGCTGTTCAAAAGCACCGTAATTCTATTAAATGATTAAATAATTCCGGCAAGTTCAAAGGAGATGCGCTTTCACAAGCAAAACGAGGCAAATAACCTCGTAAATAGAAAACGGGGGAGAAAAATGTGGACGCATTCGTTTAAATGTGGCGGACACACGTAAAATCTCTACCTACGAGTATCGATGAATAATACATTTGCTACTTTGATAGCAAGCTCTATAATTGTTGTTTTAGAAATTATTAGAAAAGTTTGTTGGTTCCTGCGTTTCTCCAGAAGATGTTAATGGCGAGGACTTATAAAATAATTAATTTTGCACCTGTACCTCTTTGAAATGTCATGAGGCATTCTTACTAAATATTTAGATAATAAATGACATACCCTAAAAAGTTTTGATTAATATTATTGTATATATGTATATATAAATAGGTTCAAGGACTACTACTACTACTGAATAAGGATATGACTCCACTAAGACTTTTCGATGTTGTAGGCTTCCATAGCTAATCAGAGCGTCTCAATTTTTTTCGTACTAATAAATTTTAAAAAGATAGCCATGACAAAAGTAAAAGTATTGTGAAATCCGTGTTAATTCATAGTGATCCCTCCATAAACTTTATTATTTCGGAGCATAAAACATTTAACTTATTTATGAGCGAAATAATACTCGATATCATTACATCGCATCACTACCATAAATCGGCGCGCACTGCCTTTCAACCGAAAGGGGATGGTGCAATAAGGTGCAAGGGGCTCAAATTAGAGCAATTTAACTTTTGAACGTGTCCCGGCCCGCGCTTTATACCTAAGTATAGATAGAGGGCAGTTAATTGAAGAGCCTGAGAGTTGAAAAGCGAAATCGTTTGCAGTAATTTTCAGCTATATCGTTGTGCTTATTGTTCATGCTATTTAAGTGAATATAGCACCAACATTTTTTCAGCATGAAAATGTTTTGTGCTGTTCATAAATCTATTAATTCATCGTCATATTTCGAGCGCAAATTACTATTATTTATTTTGAGCTATTGCTGAGTATACAGGTGAGTTTTCATGTGGGCTTGGATGACCAATTCTGAAACTGAGACATAGCGTAAATGCTCAAGTGCCACGAGGCCGACATTTTAATCAGAAATTATTACATCATTAGTTTTTTTTTAATCTTTTCTTATTTTTCACAATTTACAATGAATAGTGTTGTTGTTATCAATCCTTATGGATGAAAACTGGGCAACTAATAATCACTTATTTAGCTGATCTGAAGGATATTGCTAACTTTTTCTACCACTTGCCGTCACTTTATTTAATCACACTATAAGTAAGTTGTGCGGTGTGTGTGTGTGTGTGTGTGTGTGTGCGCGTGCGTGTGTGTGTGTGTGTGTGTGTGTGTGTGTGTGTTTATATTTGTTATCGCTTTACGCTGAAACGACTAAACAGATTTTGATGAAATTTGGGATTTAGATACATTAGATCTTGGAATAATACGTAGAAATACTTTTAGCGTCATCATCATCATCTACGCGGGTGAAACCACGCTGAGCAGGTAGTAACTAATAAAATCAAATCAATATATTTAGTTGCCAAGTCCCCGCAATATATAAATGTGAAACTTAGTCTGTCTGTTTTTTTTAACTCCCTTCTAAAACGTCAAAATGTAACGATTCGTTGGAAAAACGACTCGTTTAATTTTTATAGGAATAGGGGGTAAGTACTGCACAATCAGAGACCAACATAGGATACAGTTATCTCGGAAAAATTAAAGTTCACTTTGGAAATCGTGAAAATGTTGGTGGATTGGTTTTACTCGCTTTCACATCAAAACGGCTAAACCGATTAATATGGAATTTTACACAGTTTAAAAATTGAACACTTTTTCCCGAAAAGCTGTGCCCGCGGCTTTGCCCGCGTGGTCATTTCTCTAGGTTAAAAGTTACCTGTGTGTTATTGTAGGACCAAAGTATTCTTATATTACAAAATACCAAATTTCGTTTAACCGTCTAATAGTTTTTTATCGATTGCTCAACAGATAAACAAACAGACAGACACGATTTAGTAAATGTTATATTCTTGTTAAGTAGCTTATTAGAAGTACACTAGACCATTTTTTTATTATCAGCTTTATTGTTCAGACTTTTTAGTTCTTACTGCTGCTTATTACAATGCCCGCGGTTTTTTGAGTTCAGCCGTCAGTTTTATATCGATTGTTCAGCTTCTAATCATCGGATTGAGATACGAAGTGCACCAGTTTTTAAGTCAAACTCTATGCTATCCAACAGTGAACTGCAAAACCGTATCGCAATCGGTCCAGTAGTTTTTTCAGGATGTGCGAATAGACAAACAAACTATTATAAAAATGATACGATTATAAAAATGTTATATACTTGTTCAGCTTATTTTAAATAGCCTAGACCATTTTTTGTAATTATCGTCATTACACAGACTTTTCGGATTTTTATAGTTAAGATATTTTTATAAAGTTCGTTCTAAATAACTCATTTTTGTCTTCATGATATATCAAACTATAGGTTATAATAATAATTAATGTCAAGGTATCGAATTAAATGTCCAAAATACTTAGTGATTAATGACAAATTTATACCTAACTCCTAGCCTGCCTTACTACATTTTTAGTTTTACAATAGTATTTCCAAAACTTTGGCAGCCCAAAAGAGTTATCTGACGTTTGAAATTGCATAGAACATTAAACAACGCATAAAGTTACACAAATGTCTCGTAAACATTATTTTATCCTGTTTTCAAGAAAATTATTTGTTCGGCTTTCTTTTGCCCCCAGCCTCTTCCCTTTGTAATTAAGTGTTTTTTTAGAAACCGCGGCAAAAACATCCCATTGAATGGAGATAAAAGATATTTTTTCCCTCGTTGAGATTATTATTGGGGTAAATAACGAACTCGAATCTTTTGATTTTATTAATTTTAAGGGGAAATTACGTGTTGTTTTATGATCCCTAATTAATTATGCCTTGACTTTTGGAGTGGTTTCATTATCCTCGCAAGTTTCGTTGTATGTATAAAATATTATAATAAGATCAAATTAATAGAATTGAGGTAAACTAAGTATGCTTTGAGTTTGAAAAGGAAATTTCCCTTTAATGTGCCAACAGAGTTAAATCTCTCACAGTAAAAGGAAATACCCTTCTGACTCTACCGGTGCTTCGGAAATACGCCGAATAATATTCGTTTCTATACGGCGTGCGCCATCTTTGGAAGTTTTTAAATGTCAAGTGAAGATGTTTTACTTGGAAGTTTAGCTAATATTATGTTTACACGTTTGTCATGTTGCCTACCCTGTCGCTTCCTACGCGTGCGCACGCGAAGTATGCACGTAGTAGCTTTTTCACGCACGAGCAAGCTATACTTTTTTTTTACCGTTTTTTTCTTCTTTTTTTGTCATGTCATAATTATATATATATTTATGTTTTGTGTCATATAATATAATATCATATATCTGTTGTATATATACATATATATATGTATGTTCCTATATTATAATATATTATTAATCATCAAATAGTTTTTAGTTTTATTAGAAATTTGATTTACTGTTTCCTTCTAGTATTTTTATATTATAGTGCACCCCGTCCTTCACGCTTGTAACAATTTCTCTCTATCCAAAGTTTGCCTGAGAGATCGCTTTTAGCGACAAGGCCGCCCATTGTAACACTTTTACTATTATTTCTACATTTTTGTTATTTTTGTTTGTGGTGTGTACAATAAAGAATTTATCTATCTATCTATATATCTATATATTTAATTATTTCTCTTACTTGACGTACAAATTGCACAAATATATAATTCTCCTTATCGTCACGTTAAGATATAAAGTTTTAAATGCCATTCATAACTCATAAGAATATACCTTAATAAGGGACTACTAACTTACTATTAGTATTTCCAAATTTCCCTACGTGTCTTTACGAACGGTCGCTGGTCGCTTTGTATGAATATGTACTTTGATACAAAGACGCGGCGCGCTCGTCAAGCTAACATAGCCTCTCTACTATACCCAAAAATAACGTCTCTATATATTTTTATTTACAGGACAAGGAAAGAACAAAAAAATACTTCTGTATGGTTTCACGCTCCGAGGATATTTCGCTATATTACTTCTCTCTAATAAATACACCAGAGAAGATGTCGGGACGGACAAACACCAACTCGTTCAAGTTAACTCGAAAACCTCGCATATCGCCTGTATATTTTTCATGCAAAATAACTTGGTATTGTACTAAATTAATTCTGAGACAAATTACCTATTTCATGCTAATTATACTTTTAATGACTTGTCTAAAATTGCCTGAATAACTTAATTCTTCCATTCCAAGGCAGAAAGTGTAATTTGGACAAACATAAGTAGCAGATTCAATGTTATAAATTACACGATTCACATTCAAAGTGGATTACGGAATTAATTCGGTTCCAGTTGAACTTTTCAGACAGATTCAGTTTTTTTCGTTTCACTTCCAACTCTACGATGAATTCCGCTAAGATTTTCAATCAGCTTAAGTTTGAAATTAGAATGTTAACGTTAAGTTAGTCGTTTTGTTTGAATATATAAAGGAAGCTTTAGACGTAGACGTAATTTTTAAATCGTATTAATCGTATTTAAATAAGTTATTTGTCAATGCAGTTCAGATTTTGCATGAACTTGGTCCTAAATATAATCTTGAATAAACTACTCTTGTCGCTCGCCCCAAAACTCCTTTGCATTGTAGGTAGGTACTATGTTACTCACACTTTGGCTTGTAACTATACTACGAGGCTTAAAATGAAACTGAAACAAGCACGTTTAAACATTTTCACAAAAAAAACCCGACTGCGAACAAAACTAAATAGAGGCAAAAATTTAAGTGAGAATGATTGTTAACCAACTTTAAATCGTTGTCGATACTAAATGGTCATTCGAAATTGGTCATGGTCCGTGGTAATTTTTGGCGTCTGGTCGTCGCCATATTGAATTTTGATTACAGTCATGTCTGACGTAAGAGGGTAGAAGTCAAAATAATCGACCGCAACTCACAAGAATTCCAGGTAGATAACGCATAGTAACGTTAATCACTAAATACATACTAATACACATAAACGTTACACACACAGGAACGTTAGGAAGCATTCAGATTGTAACAATAAATACAATAGGCAACTGTTTATATTAAAAGTAATATTTATACTAACTAAAACGTGTTACAAGTAAATAACAACCTGTGAGTAACAATGTAACATTATGAACTAGCCCTATGTTGCGTTATGTTGCGTTATGTTATGAACACGAACGGTTTTTTTAAATATTTACCTCTAAAATTATTTCTCTCAACAACAAAAATCATACCTTGAAAATATGTCCTTGTTTATTGTATTCAACAAAGTAGACGTATTTAAACTGCGTATTCTGGCCAGTTCAATCACTTATAAACTTTAAGGGCCTTATTAATAAAAATGCCTTAATTCTAATGTGTTCCTAAGTTACTCTTGGAGTAGTTAATTCTAGACTAACCAACTATTACCATCTTTTGTAAAGTCGTATTAATAAACATGGAGTAACCTCGGATTAACAACACCATCCATATGCCCTGGAGTAACTCGTAATCTAAGGCAAAAGTAAACTAAATGTTTCTGTGAATAAACCTAACGTTCATTGACTGTCTCAGTATTGATTATGCTTACAATATTGACAGTGTTAAAAAATGCTTTGAGTTTGACAACTCGCTTTGACAGAAAATCTAGATCGCTGTCTCACTTTACTCGTTTATCCGCGCAAAGAAGTTTTTAGTTCGTATAATTTGCAGTTTACTACAAATTGAAAAACTGGTTGGGGCTGTGACAGCGCGCATGGCCGTTCGTTTGTCATGAAACGTCTACACCAAGTACAATTTGATCTAGTCCTGGAAGAGCGAACGAGAGGGCGCGTTCGCTCTGCGCTGGAGAATATTGTACCGTTGTGATCTCCAGAACATATTTTTTTGCGAATCTATCTTTTAGTTCAAACATTCATTTTCAGTCTTTGGTAGAATTTTTGTATTTTTTTCATCGATGTAGTTACTAAATCTCGAGTACTGAAATACTGAATCAAAGATAAAAAAAACATCAATTTGCTGGTTTTTTTCTGTGCTCCTTCCCCGTTTTTTGGCAAAAGTTAAACATAACATCATTGAACTGACTATATAAGCTAAGACTATATAAATTACAGTAGAAATAGATCTCTGGAGCTTATAGTTACAGAGTTATATTAGCAAGACGATATAGACCTTTTAGTTACGGTTCACTTTTCGGCTCTGGTACCTATGTTTGGTTGGTTTTGGTGTGATTTTAAAGACGTTTATGTATGTATGTATGTATATGTGTGTATATATATGTTTATAATGAGCCCAAAACGCAGACGTTCAGTTAATTAGGATGAGGTGGAAGAGATAAATTATCTGAAAGTGCTTTTTTAATTGGATATAATGGACATTTTTGATGAAACTTGGTATGGTAAGTATATTAAAATAACTCATAGGATACTTTTTTATCACTGTCAACGCAGGCAAAGCCATGAGTGAAACTAATTGAAGATAAATATTTAAATACCAACATAAACAAGCTAAAATCTAAGGCGTCGGAGGAAGTAATATACCTACTTTGAAATAATTAACGCCATAGAAAACGGTAATAGACACTATTACTTCTTTAATTAGTCGCTAAACTAGGCAGCGCCAAGATATAACTATTACTCCAACAATAAGGTCGGATTAGTTTACTCGTTCCTTACTCTGTTTTTATTAATACCGAATTTGGTTAGTACGGGCTTAATACTTGGAGTAACATTACACCTGCTTTAGTCAATGTTTATTAATAAGACAGTAAGATATTACCTTGTTTTTACACGACTGCCCAAAAGAAGGAGTTTAATGTTTTTAGCATTCATGTATGTTTGTATGTGAGTTTCTTTATTACACCATATCTTATAAATGCCTGAACAGATTTAGATGTATCGGGTATCGTTAGAATCCTTACATCCCCCGAGTAACATAGGCTATGTTTTTTTTGAAAATATTCAATATGGCACTAGAAAAAAATATTTTATCTCCGAAATTTACAATATGGGCATCAAATTGAAGGTCTTGATAAGCCCATTCCAACAATATATAATTTTTTGGCAAAAACTCTTTTTTTGGCAGGGCAGGCGTGTTTTTGTAGCTTTTAATCTAGTTCACAGAAATATTTTGAGTAACTTTTTTGGTTGTTCACTTTTTCAACAAATACTAAATGATGCGACAAGATGGCGGTCTTAAGATCACATGATATGTAGCAAAGTGTTGCTAGAGTAAAATAAAAGTGCAATATGGTAGTTTTTTTATGGGAGTGTCTAAAATTATCGTTACCTATCTGGAGTTATGCACTGGAAAGATTTGTTAGACATTATTTTAAACTATAAAGAAAACTAGATAGATTTAATAAAGAACGATTATAATAAAAGAAAACATAAATATCATCTTTTGTTTACATTTGTATTAAATATACAGAGCAATAAATGTCAGCATATTGATTATATGAAATTTTAAAATTTCCAATACGCAGAAGGAAATTTGTATTTTTTATATTTAGCTTCTTAGCATTACTGAAATGCCTAATTTCTACTAAATATTAATTATACGAAGCACAAAACTCATTTTTAAATAATGTACTACTTGAAATGCCTTCATAAAAGCAAAAAAAGTTTGTGGACATGGTACTTTGAAACCTATGGTCGATTATTCGATTATTTTGATTTCTACCCAAGAATCATCAAAATCGTTCCACTCGTGTGGTCTATATAATGCCACAAAAGAACAGACATACATACATACATACTACATATATTGACAGATATTCAACCGCCAAGCAGTAGTGTGTAAACATTTCTGTGTTTCGGTTTGAAGGGCAATGTTTCCAGCGAAATTACTGGACAATGAGACTGGCAACCAATGTGAGCGCAGTGCAGTGACGCGCAAGACTTTGCAACCAAAGTTCTGGGTGGCACTGCAACTGTTATGGACAGGCGTGACGCTTACCATCAGGCGAGCGACCGGCCCGCCTCGTCATTCAACGTGAAAAAAATAATAAAAAAAATATATATACATACATTGACTGATTAACACAATACCCTCCACTCAGTTGCATACATAGGTTTGAAATGTCCAAACCAAGTGGTTTCTTAAGACACCCCATGATACCCCAATGTTGATACCGGGCCCAAAACCTAGGCTCCGCACCAATGACTTTTGTTTACTCCCATCAGGAGTCATTTTGCAACACTACTGTCTTTGGTTCGTTGTATACGTCAAGCGTCAACTGACAGCTGTCTGTCAAAAGGACCGCGTGGTCATTCTGACGTAAAAAGTGTTCGAGAATAGAGGTCACGGTCGTAACCTAGAACTTGAACAACCTTGACCTAATTTTGGCTGAACTCATTGTAAACGAGTTTTAGTGTGTCTATATGTGAACTATTGTGTTTGGGAGACTAATCTATATTTCCAACCGGAATTGTGTAGCTTTCAATCATATCAGAAACCCTCGGGTAGCCTGACATACTCTGACACACTCTGACACCAGAAACCAGAACTCCGTCATATGACAAGCAAGAAATCAGTGGAAGAATTTTCGAAATAGGAGCAGTATTTACTTTTCCAGAGATTACCTCCTACTAAAATACAACAAGCATACAACTTTTCCGCTTGATAATACTAGTGTAAATATGAGAGCAAAATATCTACCAAATTTCATACAGATTAGACCATCATCATCTTCGGCCTATATTTGTACAAAGCTGGACATGCCTCTCCTAAAGCACTCCACTGAGCTCGGTATTCAGGTCTCCTCATCCATATTCTTCCGGGCGCTTTTCGCGGGTAGTCACTCCACCACTCCAAGATTAAATCATAAGTCGATGGAAAATTTTCTTTAAAAAACATAGCAACAAAATACAAGCACTGACTCACCAAAGATGATATGGGGACCTTGCTTGTCGTTAGTAAGGTACTTGCCAGTACAATAAACAATAGATAAGAAACATTCAGCCAATTTAATGCCGCATGAGTCAACGTAATTTATTCTCAACTAAGTATATTAACATAACAAAATTCCCAACATACATACTTATTTACAAGCACAAACACAAGTACATCAAGACCCTCAGCCTATAAATCCACTCGTATTTAATGAGTTTCCTCCGCCGTTCCCCGGCAATAACGGCCGTTATCATCGCAGGACATTAGACAAAACGTCTCCGAAACATATGTGACGAGTACGGTAATGTTTTAGGGAGTGAGACGTCCATTTTTGTCGTTGATTATATACAAGAAAGCGTGGGCCCGTATAATTTCTTTGAATATTCCAAAAAGATAATTTTGTTACACTACTAGTTCTTTTGGTCTAAGAAAAGGAAAAAAAAAATGTTAGTTTCACGAATAATAATAATTGTCAAATTAGAAAATTTACGCACAATGAAAAACCCGACTGCGAACTTTAAATGTTTTAGATCCTAAATGGTAATTCAAAATGAAAAATGATAATAATCACAATATGGCGTCGTGTGGTCGCCATATTGAATTTTAATTACCTTCTCTCAAGTCTTTAGTAGCACTCGCAAAATTAATAAAAATCGATTGACGTAAGAATCATCAAAATCTGTCCACGATTTTGGTCTTAATAGTACCACAAAAGAACATACATACATGCATACTTACATACATAGGCTAATAAAAAAATATAAAAAAACTTGCAAAAGAAAATCAAAGAAAGTAGTTAAGTGCAAGTGACCCAACAATTATTTTCATTCATGATGAATCACTAACAAGATAAAAGTAAATTTAAAAAACATTGAGATTAATTTACATTTATTTATGTACATTTAATTTACATACATTTAATTTTACCACCTACTACAAGCTACAAGTACGGCATAAAAGTTGTGGCCACTCTAAAGTTCGTGCAAATGGCTGATCAATGAACATTTTTAGGAACCGAATGGCGGAATGAGGCGAAGTGCACAGTGCTGTGGTCTAGGCTAGAGATGCATCGCTTTCCACCATTCAGATCCTAAAAATGTTCATTGCGCAGCCGTTTGCTCGAAGTTCAGAGTGGCCACGACTCATAGGCCGTTATACCATAGGTCAGTAGATTCACACAGTTTAGGTAGGCGGTACCACTACAGGATCAGTAGTGAAAAGTTTAACTCGGATTCAATAGCAAAATCTCTGCTTGATATGCACAATACTAATTGACCGAGCGAGCGCTAAGTGCGAGTGAAGTGTCTCCGTTTCAGCTTAGGCAAAAATGCTTTCGTATGTCTGGATGTCCGTCTGTCCGGATTTCCGATCCGATTTCGATACTGTGTGTATGTGTCTGACTGTGGCATCGTAGCTTCCAAACGAATTGACCTATTTTGATGCGTTTTTTTTGTTTGAAAGCTGATGTGATCGAGATGGTTCTTAGATATATGGGGAGGGGGAAGGGAGAGGGGGAAGGGAGAGGGGGAAGGGAGAGGGGGAAGGGAGAGGGGGAAGGGAGAGGGGAAGGGAGAGGGGGAAGGGAGAGGGGGAAGGGAGAGGAGGAAGGGAGAGAGGGAGGTGAGAAAAGGGGGACTGAAAATCGAAGCTTCCAAACGAATGGACCATGTGATCCAAATGGTAAGCCGTGGGGGGTGGAGGGGGGGGGGGATCGTAGCTCCCAAATACCAAATCCCAATCGTAGCTTCTTGTTTGTTGTTTCTGCGCATGATGCACGGCGGTGGGAATGTAGCTGTGTGGGTGTGGTTGCTTGTGGTTCTATCTATTCCAGATTTTCATTACGTACGTGAAGCGTGCCGTATCTTCCCCCTTTATCTAGTTAATTAAAAGTATAGTTGCTAGATTCAAGCGTTACTTTGCGGAAATCCATATTTAAAATTAAAAAAAAAAAATGTAGCTTACTTCCGCCAAAACTGTAAGTCAGACAAACGATAAATGGAAAAAATAAATAATAAAAATAAATAAATGGAAAACCCCACGCTAAAGCCTACCCAATATGAACTATTGTAAAATAATATATAAGTCTAATATATAAGTGTTTTATCAGGCCTCCAGGTCTTATCTTTCATTTCATTTATATTTTACAATAGTTCAATTTGGGTAGGGTTTGTTTAGCGTGGGGATTTCCTTCTTTTTTTTTGTTCTGATTTATTTTTACCATTTATCATTTGTCTGACTTACAGTTTTTTCGGAAGTAAGCTACATATTTTTATTTTGTTCATTTTTTATTAAAAGTAGCTGTCACAAGATTTGAAGCAAACAAATCAACACACGTGAAACTTAATTAAAATGTTTGAACATACGTCAGGCTCAAAGGTATCACATGGTTTATCGAACCATCGCAATAAAATCATTATTAACATATTTACGACGACCGGTTGGCCGAGTGGCCCTGATTGCCGTGTCCACCAATTACTATCGCGGGTTCGAATCCCACAAGGTGCAATCTTTTGTGCGATGAGCAGAAATGTTTGTTTCCGAGTCATGGATGTGATATTCGTATCTATGTATGTTTATCCGTTGCCTAGCACAGGGAATCTTAGTTTGGTCTATAGGTAATTGGTGGATACTGTCCTGAATATATTTATTTATTTGTTTCACGTATCTAGGCTGGTGCGGAACACGCTCCACGTAGGGCGCTGCTGCGGCAGTAATATTAAAATGAGAAAAGATTTGTTTTTTTTTGTTTTTTTATGTAATGGATAAACTCGAAAAAGAACTAAGAGATTTAAAAAGATATTTCACTTACATTAAGATAGAGCTACATTATCAACATGTAACATGAGCTATATATATTTTATTTTTTTAGTGTTCCCTACGATGATTTCAATAATGTAACAAAAATTCGGCTATAAATGTCATTATTTGGCGTGCGCTGCGAAAACTATTGATGATACATAAAATAATGTACTACATGATTATAGCACTCATCATTATCACAAAAACATCCGCGAGGCCAGGCATATCACCATCATCAGCCTATATTTGTCCACTGCTGGACGTAGGCCTCTCTTAATGTACGCCACAAAGCTCGGTCTTCAGATCTCCTCATCCATTTTCTTGCAGACGCTTCGCAGGTCGTCACTCCACCTGGCCACAGGGCGTCCTACACTACGTTTGCCTAAACGTAGTCTCCACTCGAGAACTCATCTACCTCAACGGTAATCGGTTCTTCGGGAAATTTGACCAGCTTACTTATCTTTAGAGCAATACCGCAAAATCAGGGCGTCCTACCTGTTATGACATACGGAGCCGAAACGTCGTATGTCATAACAGGTACCACTAGTCCACCAATTTAAAGTCACACAGTGCGCTATGGAAAGGCTATGCTCGGAGTTTCTCTGAAGGACTGTATCCTAAACGAGGTAATCCGATAAAGAACCAAGGCTATGAACATAGCCCTTAGGATTAGCAAGATAAAGTAATAATAATAATATTTATTCCCAAAACAGAAACAAGGTATATTGGCAGCTAAA
Source organism: Alsophila aescularia (assembly GCA_946251855.1). Taxonomy (NCBI): domain Eukaryota; kingdom Metazoa; phylum Arthropoda; class Insecta; order Lepidoptera; family Geometridae; genus Alsophila; species Alsophila aescularia. Next base: position 13,110,960 of record OX276378.1, on the reverse strand, counting down.
TTAAACTTAAAACTAGGAACTTATATTAGTTTTACAATTATTTGATATTTGAGCTTTCTAGTTCCCACACTAGGATACCCTGTGTTGTGGGAACTAGTCTCTTCCATGTGCAGATAAAACGAACAAAATTTAAAAAAAAAGTTTATTTTTTCCTTTTCGGAGGTAGGTACAAAATAATTTAAAAATATGATGTAGTTACTACTTAGTAGTGTGCGTGCGTACAGTGACTGTTGATGAGGTGTAAGTGTATCTGCATGAGGTTTGGAAATAATGTGGTGTGTGTAGGAACAGATAAGGTACGAATTAGGCTAGTGGCACACATGTTGATGACATATTTTATTTATTTTTTATCTTGAAGTGTTTTATAGTATCATGTTAGTGTTAAGTATAGTATTTTCCTTCCCATAGTATTTAACATTTTATCACTTGTTGCATTTCAAAATCCAATTTTGTTAATTTATTTTATATTTTATGTTTAAATTCCTTGTATTTATCTTACATATAGAATTGAATTTAATTAACAATTGCTTTTATGCTTAAAGGTTGTTTTATTTATTAATTTGGAACTATGGATGCAAAATTAATAATAATAATAAAATACACTAGTGTGCATGAGTACGCTTCCTTTATAATACCTACTTTCTAACAACATGAGGATGAGGAGGTACGACTACCTCTAAAAGTCACTGGAACGTAAAACAAATAGGTTGTATGTGTATTATTAATATCTCTGTCAGTGTTAAGGTGTGGTGTATGTAATGTGGGTGTGATGCGTTCTACTTAAATAATCTTGTGCATGAGTTTTTCTGTATCAGCGTAGTCAAGGTTAACAAGCCACTTCCTAACAATTCTTTTGCACGATGCTTTGAGAAGACCTTCAATAATTAGTTCTTTATTAATTTTCGAATAAAGATACGGACCCATATATGCAGGAGATCGCTGAGCAAAACAGGTTTTAATTTTAGGGGTATCCCAGCGTGGAAGACGGCTTGATCTTTCTGATGATTTCTTGAGAGGCAACGCAAGTTTATGAAAACTTAGTAACATAGCTGATACATATATTTGTCGCACTCTCAAGATAAAGAGTTCTTTGTACAGGGTGTCCGTCGGATAACGGTATGGTTTTTTAAAAGCTATCTTTAAAATGGCTCGTTGGGCCCTCTCTAGTTTAAGTAAGTAGGACGCATAAGTTGAGCCCCACACTACAATACAGTATTGAGTGACATAAAGATGTGTATGTAAAGCGTATCACGCTGCTATCTGCTGCTGAACTCAGACGTTTAAAAATATATTTTAATTTTCTAACCCGCCCATTCAATATTTCGATTTGTTTCTTCCATGAAAGTCTGTCGTCAATGACCACACCGAGATATTTGATTGACGAAACTTGGTCTAAAGCTTGGCAGTTACAAGAAGGAAATAATGTGTATGAATTTTTAAAGTTAAAATGGCAGTGGGTTTATCATATTTGTCTAAGGTATATATCATAAGGTATGATAACCGTTGGGGTAGATTTGTTCTTGAGTGAAGACCGCGACTTGGCAAACGTAGTGTAAGGGCGCCCTACACTACATTTGCCTATGTTCGGCTAGGTGGAGCGACGATATACGAACAATGGCTCGCAGCAGTGTGAAAAAAAGAGCCGAAGATCGGGCTCATTGGCATGCTTTGGGAGAGGCCGATGTCCAGCAGTGGACTGACACGGGCTGATGAAGATGATGATCCATAAGTCTAAGTCTAAGTCACAACAACAGTTTTTTGTTCAAATTGGACGATCAAAACACGGGTAAAATCGTGCACAAATAAAAATAAACTCTTAGCTACCCATGTGAATCCGGGGCGAGTCGCCAGTGATTAAATAAATGAGGATATAGGATGCAAGTTGAAACAACCATGTTGCCTTTGCAATGACACAGCACAATCACATGGCTCGTTAATTAGGTTTAATTAAATCAGACGCAGGTCTTGATTTACATCGCGCTGGTAAATCCGCAGCTGCACTGAATTTCACTATCAAGTGAGTATCACTCAAATCTGATACTACAAAGACCCTGGCCCTACAACACTCGTACACCAACATTATATTGGGTGTGGATTTAAGAGATGGGGCAATATGGGCAGTAGCTACGCGCTTGTGTGAAGTTTTATCGTTAACCGATTTAGCAGTACTTGGTTTGGTGCTATAGCGACCTTCTTATTTTTATATAAGAGCCAAAGACGACATACAATATATTTGTATTTCCTGCGGCCTGCACTTTTTTTTAATTTAAAGTAAACATGTTTTTTTATTACGTTAAGGTTGATTTTATTATCCACGTTCATTTCATACAAAATGTATGGGAAACTTTTGAGTAATTTCTGACTTTTCTTGTACTCTAACCTCTGTTGGCCTCTGTTAGATCCTTATAAAAAGCGGGATTGCTGGGGATCAAAAAATTTTTTTGTGTATATGGCCCATTTTCTTGCTGACTTGAATGCCAAAATATCTCCTAAGCTTAAGGACAGTCTCCTAAGAACGCTTTCCTGTAATTACAACGGTTATGGTACCTGCCTTTACTGCCCCATTGCAAAAATCCAGCCTGTATATAGATAGAAATTTAGAAATTTCAACTTTGAACCCCTATCCTGCGGTTCCCGTTTAATTTTTCGGGATGAAAAGTATCCTATGTCCTACCTCAAATCATACCAAGTTTCATTAAAATTCATTCAGTAGTTTCGGCGTGATGCCTAGCCAAGATATAGACAGACAGACAGACAGACAGACAGACAGACAGTAATACAGACAGACAGACAGATAGACAGACATACCGACAGAAAGACAGACAGATAGGCAGGCAGACAGACAGACAGACAGACAGATAGAAAGAAAAAAATGAAAAAATACAGTTTTGGCTTCAGCAATTTTTTTTTACAAAATTTCTTCAATGTACATAATTGGACCTGTTAAAGTTTTATTATAAGTATAGATAATAAGCAATGTATTTTTCTATAAAATTTTATCCTAAATTTGGGTTATGATAAAAATTTATAAATACCTTGCTATTCTGTGATTGGGTAGCGATATATCGTTACACGCCTCATTGCGCGTATACTGCGCGTGCCCACACGGCTTGGTACTAGCTGTAGCTATTAGATACTCGTATTTATAATTTGTGTCACAAATAGTTATATATAAAGATTATTTACCCGACTGAGGAGGGTTATGTGTTTGGGTTGTATGTATGTATGTATGTATGTATGTTTGTACTTTTCTTAGGCGCGTCCTACAGCCTAAACGGCTTGATGGATTTTAATAAATGGGGTATCGTTGGTTTTGTCTTGATCACGAGAGTGCTATAGGATATGTGAAGTGTCAACTAATGTGGCGGCTGATAGCTGCCATATTGTATTTCCGATGAAACAAAAAATGACCAAAACCAATCGGTATCAAAATACAGGTCTTTAAAAGACGATTTCAAGAATATATAATTCTTATAACTAAACAGTAGCAATTTTATATTAAGCTTCTTAAAAAAAATATGTATGATGTAATTGCAACTATTAAACCAAAATAAAAAAATGTATGTAAAAAAGAAACATTAAATTTATATCAATAATACTTGTGCCCGCGGTTTCACCCGCGTCCCTCAGGAACCGTGCATTTTTGTGAATAAGTAGTAGCCTATGTGTTAATCCAGGGTATAAGCTACCTCCTAATCAATTTTATCCAAATCCGTAGAGCCGTCTAAGCGTAAAAAAGTATCAAACATACATATACATACAAATTTCGCCTTTATAATACTAGTGAGATTATTTTTGCGGGCGGTCAGCTCGTAGTCAATAATATTGTACGCAGTCGGGTTTTTTTATTTCTATAATAATTTTACTTGTTGTATTTCAGTTTTTCCAACAACATTAAATTTACAATGATAAACAATTAAAATTTTATATATCACATTCTGTCGATAAACCGATTATAGCATACATTATGCAGCTATAAAATTCGTTGTAAGCCTTTAATCGAGTAATAAAATAAATTGTTTTCGCTCTATTCCCGGGTTGGTCCCGGATCATTCCCGGACGAGTCCCGAGGTGACGGGTAGAGTCGGCCCAACTATACCTACGACAGTTTTAATTTCATACATGAAACTACGGCCCAAAAGTTCGGAAGTTTTGATTTTCAAACACAAAACCAACGAATGAACTGGTAATATTTTGTAACACAACAAACATAGACATTTAACTTCTAACTGGAATTGTTTGTAACTATCCATTTATTCGTAAGCTTACATTATGTACAAGTGCAGCGAAAAGTAGGTAGGTATCCTCTGCTTATGAAATGTAAGTACCTAGTTCTAGTCACTATTTTTCATATACGCTGTAAATTAGAAATTCTTCATTAATTCTATTGGTATGTTAGCAATAAAATTAATAAAGAAGTTTCCTTCTAATTTTGTCATACCTACCTATTTAGTTTTATCAAAGACATTCCTTAAATCTTTGACTAAATTAATATCTACTCATAATAAGCCCATGCATTCTTTAGCATCGTTCGGGCACTCTTAATCTGGCTTATAGACCCTTGAAAATTAATCAAGGGGCAAGATGGGGCCTTTATGGAATTCGTCCCCTGATTGTCAGGAGTTTGATTCCTTAAATGTACGGTATAATTGCGTGTTGGCTTAGACGTGGCTCTATTAATATTCGAGTGGTTTGTATGTGTTGAATTTAAATGTCAATTTGGCCAAAGAAGATAAATTCCATTTTTATTACATAGGAATAGTAAGTAAGTAAGTAAGTATGTCCCTATGTCCCTTGTACATAGGGACATACTTAATACCTACTCAAAACTAAGACGAATTATTTTGATTGCCTTGCCTTAACTAATGTGTTAACTGTGGATGACGTACAGGAAATAAAAAGTATTTTTCGTTATGAAGGTGCAATTTTTGTAATAAAAATTATGTGTGAGAACCCGAGGTACCAGGTCAGGTTACTCTTTAATACAGCGTGCGTGGAGTGGAGTGATGAGTGTCGTGTCTTTACTGATGGTTAGTTGACGTAAATTAGGCATGAGTCATATGACGTCGGGTTAGTTAGTTGTGCTATAATAAGGTCTAAGTGCTATGTCATAGAGTTCAGTTCGGCTTTAGAGCGAGACACTCTTGCCCTCATCAAGTGCACCGCATCATGGAACACATCCTTAAGAGTTTCAATAGGAAACCAAAACCCCAAACCACGATGGCCGTCTTCCTAGACGTGGCGAAGACTTTTGACAAGGTCTGGCATGCCGGGCTGATATACAAGCTGTATCAGCTCGGGTTGCCAGATCGTCTTGTGCTCATAGTACAAGACTACCTCACCAGCCGGAGCTTCCGCTATCGTGTCGAGGGAAACCGATCATCCCCCCACCCCATCAGAGCTGGAGTCCCTCAGGGCTCCGTGCTGTCTCCACTTCTGTTCACGCTTTACACAAGCGATGTCCCCCGCATCCCCAAAGTAGAGATCGCTCTCTTTGCGGACGACACCGCGATTTATACCACCGGATGGAATCCAACTATTCTACAAAGAGACATCCAACGAACGCTCCGAGCGCTCGATGGATGGTTCCGTAAGTGGCGAATAACGATTAATCCCGAGAAGAGCGTAGCGATGCGTTTCACTCACGGGGTTAAACGCTATTTCCCAATTAAACAAGTCAGGATCAATGACCGACCCATACCGTGGGAAAAGTCAGTTAAATACTTAGGAGTCACCCTTGACTATCGACTCAACTTCAATGATCACATCCACGCCGTCCACAAAAGGGCGGCATTCTACCTATACCGCCTCGCGTTACTCCTAGGCAGGCGCAGTAAAATGTCTCTTAGAAATAAGTTGACACTCTACAAAACCTGCGTCCGACCGACAATGACATACTCGTCCGTAGCATTTGCTCACGCCTCCCGCATCTCCCTAGAGAAACTTCAGATTTTACAAAATAAATTCGTTCGCGGTGCATTAGATGCCCCCTGGTATCAGAGGAACATCGACCTGCACAGTGATCTCGAGCTTCCCTCGATAGTTCAATATATGAAAAATGCCTCTCGCCGCTACTTTGACGCGGCACTCCATCACCCCAACTCTCTAGTAGTTCAGGCCTCTGACTACACGACAGACGCTACAACAGACGCACGGCCCCTTCGTAGACGCCCTAGAGACATCTTGAGCAATCCGGACGATGAAATCGCTGCCGCAGTGCAGACAGCGATTGATTCGCCCACTCCGTCATCTTCACCATCTTTCAACACAATTAGACACAGACACCGACCTCATCGGATGCGAGGTCGAAGGTCCCGTAATTAATGTCGACTTTATTCGCCTTCGAGTTTCTTGCCGATTCTTCTCGAAGGTGTATTCCAAATCGGTGGTCAGTTATGCAATTCATTTAAAGGGCTCCAGCCATTTCATGAGGGCCCTCTCGATCACTTCCTAACAGTAGAGATCGAGGGGTGTTTAGTTCGATACTCCCCAAGTAATCAATGGCAACTGTCCAAGCCGAGGTTCGTACCCCCTGGGTGCCCTTGAGCAAGTGGCTAAAAACCTAACTTTGGCGTGCGCCTTCTGCGTCACGCATTGCGGCGGATCGCTTTTGCACCCGCCCCACCAACAGCAAATATCCTTTCTAAAAAAAAAAAATGTCATAGTTTTATGATTTTAGTATGATTTTTCGCTGCTGTAATTTTTGTTTGTTTTTTATTTTGAATAGTTCTGTATTTAAAATTTCTTTATAAATCACAGTAATTACGAGATACAGACAAGTACGTATTTAGCTTAATTTCAAGTGAATCGGCAGGCTAACATCGCCTCTATAAAGTCTTACGAAATAAATATTTATGATAATTTATACTCGTTAGAACACAATATTATACATAAAGAGTTTATTTTAACATATAAAAGTGGGTTTATAAATATGCGCCCTTTATACAGTGCACATTCTAGCAGTGCACAGTTGCTGCTATTGCGAGTTGCCTAGATATTGCCAGGTAAGGCAACGCATGTTGCTGATTGCATGTGACAAGTGACTTAGGTCATAGTATCTAGCAGATTGGCGAATAAAGTACGTTACCGCATACTTAATTCGACACTTATTCATTTATGCGCTTCGTCGTTCCATCCATCCAAAGACGTACTATACAACATTTCTGGAGATGACTAATCTTCACTCAAGTACACGTTTTGAATGTTCTAGAACTATTATTAGAACATTCTAGCTATATAAACTAAGCTGAATTTGAAATCAATAAATCTACAAAGTGAGTAAAAACCTTACGTGTAACTTTCATCACTGATTAAGCGCATCGCATGTATCTTTCACATTCAATTACATTAACAATATCTAGTTAGTTATGTCCAGCTTGTTTTGGCTATTTTCGACTTCTAAACACGTTGCTACCGTCTGGTGTTCGCCGCGAGACAAACGCAGTTTTTTTTCTACGGTAACATTACGCACAGGGTCAGTTCCGATCTTTGCTATTTTTTTCATGCTTCAGATTTTTGCAGGAAGCAAATACCTGAAGCATGAACATGTTAGAAGAATTCTCAAATCTATTGCATCAAGATCACAAACCAGGTCGCTCTGACATTTTTAACCTACTGTTATTAGGTCGACATGTAACTATATAATGGAGTCTAAGGAAATGAATTTCATCCACTGCTAGAGTCGTATCCATTTGGAACTATGAAAATGTATGAAATTCTGAAGGAAATACAATAATATGGCACCATCGAGTAGGTCTGATGATAGAGCTGAAAGGTCTGATGATAGAGCTGAAAGGTCTGATGACAGAGTTGAAAGGTCTGATGATAGAGCTGAAAGGTGGGTAAAGGGTCCCTTGAAGGGTTAGTAGTTCGAGTTTGCGCTTATAAGATTTATCTCTACGAGTCCTATTCATTTCATCTGATGACGGGCGTGTTTTTAAACTCTAAAATATTATTTTTTATTTATTTAAATTAACAAATACATGACAGTTTAGATAAATTAGGTGAACATAAATTGGCTCTATACTTACACATACTAAGTGTCAAGTACAATATTACCTTTTATTTATACTAACAATCCATAAGTTCATAAACTAAAACCCGACTACGGTCGAGTTAAAAATAGCCTATCATAAATAGCGACACTCTTGCGATGAAGCCGAATCGATGGATACCTCGCTTGTCAAAATCGGACCAAGTTTTTAGTTTGAACACATAACCCTTGATTTGCCTTGCTGTAGTCGAGAAAAAATAGCCTATTACACTCTCTATACCAGCGACCTTATTCTCTATTGCCACTCGGCCACGTAATGCGCCGCGTTAAGATATCTGCGTGGAATTGTTTGTGCATGTTCGAGAATTGCCGTACTTTTCCAAACGATTCCACAGCGAGACGCGTTACGCGTTCATAGCCGCTCGATTGATTCTATGCGCTACAGTCACTTTTTTTGTTTTCATTGATCATCGCAACTAACGCGACAGTCACATTTTTTGTTTTCATCGATCATCGGACCACTCGATAGCGACGTAAATTTTGCCACTCGATTTTGAACATTATTGACCTCAATAATCATTCAAATCTAAGTGTGTTGATATAATTATTTTGCTTCGAAACCCACAACATAAACACTTGAAATATGTACCGTACCTATTTAACTCCATAAATCACCAGTTTGTTTATCTAAGCGCACAATGAAGTGGTCATAAAAACTGTTTGTTTACGCAAAGTCGGCGCGGCCAGATGTGTCGCATAGACCTTCTTTTTTTTGTGGGTTGACAATCAGATACCTGTGATCTCGGCACGTACCCAATAAATCCCCAGTTTGCAGCCAGATGTGTCGCGTCGACCTTATTTTTTTTGTGGGTTGACCATCAAGTACCTGTAGTCTCAACGCATATACAATCAATTACCAGTTTGAGGTTAGATGTATCGCGTCGGCCATATTTTTTTTGGGTTATCAGTTTGGTCCTGCGGTCTTCAGCGCGTAGACAACCGAGCGGCTAAAGAATAATGGCCCAGGGCTGCGTTCACTTACTACGCTCGAATCATCCGTGCGATTATCGCTCGATCATCCGGAGTTAGTGAACGACTTTGTTCGTCCACATAGAACTGACAACTGTCAAGTGTCAGTTTTTTTGAACGCGCCCCTGAAGATGAATCGATTGACAGCTTGCTTGTCAAAATCAGATTAATAGAGGCGACGCTATCGTGTAACATCCAAATATATCCATACCAAAATATAAAAGTGAAATGTTGTCTGTTTGTTTATTTGTTTGGGGAGCTTATACCCTAGAAAAAAACATAGGATACTTTTTATCCCGTTTTTTTTTTTAGTTTCTACGGGAAATTTAGAAAAATATTGATTACTCGTTGTAAGAAACGGTTCCATGGAAACGAAATAACAAGTATGTCAAGAAAAATTAAGACCATTGGTGCTGACTCGGCGAACAATGTCACGTTCTCAAAATGTCATAATGTCGAAGAAAGTCACATTCGTGCTATACCTACTTTTGCATTGTTGTTTAATATCCTAAAAGAACATAGAATGCTTTTTTTTACGATAAACAGTAGTCTGCATGGGTGAAGTCGCGGGCGAGAAACCTGGTATATCATATAGTTTAGTGGTAGGCCTCTTACGCAAGAAGCCGCCTGGGGAAGTGACACATCTTTTTCAGATATTCAGCCACCAAACAGTAGACTGTAAACATTTTTGTGTTTCGGATTGAAGGGCAATGTTTCCAGCGAAATTACAGGGCAATGATACTTAACGACCAATGTCTCAGGGTGACGAGCGCTGTGCAGTGATGCGCAAGTTTTTGCAACCAAAGTTCTTGTTGTTGTGGCCAGCGTGACGCTTACCATCAGGCAAGCGACCTGCACGTCTCGTCACTCAAAGAAATATATATATCAAACATAGATAGTGTTAATTTCATTACCCTTCCCTAGGGAAGGGTTCCCTTGCTTCGCCGTAGTCGGATAAAAAAGGAAGAGCTATAAAATGTTTCAGACCAGACGTTAGATGAGATTGAACATGAGCGGACCCACACGTCTTTTAAGGATGAAAAGTGCATTCGTTTCTTCAATCGTCGTCGCAGAATCGGGACATGTGAGTATAGATCTAAACTTGTATGGTTAATTAACTCGAAAAGTAGGCATGGTGCTCCAGTTTTCCCGGCACGTTACCGCCTTGGGCACTAAACTTGTTACTGCTACGAGTATATTATTTGGTTTTCCTCATAAAAAGGTCGTCCCGTGTCATCCTCAACTAGTTCTTTTGTTTTTGACGTTTCTCGTGGAAAGTAATGTAATGAAATCAGACATAAATTGTGTTTTGTTTCTTTGTTTTTGAATTTGTAACAGCTACTTTGCCCGCGACTTTCTCATTATAATGTTTTTAAAGCATCAATCCATAACTTTAATTATTCTCATATACAGTCGAATCGGCTGAACCATTTTGAAATTTAATGCCAATACAAACACAGTAAAATGAACGAACTGTCGGATGTATGTTCGTATTATATATTCTCGTATCGCATCCTTTTGGAACAGGATACTGAAATCTGATAATTATATGATGATGATGATATACTAAGTCTCTGTTCGAAGAGCTTTACAGTCCTATTTTTAGATTTTGCCTATCTGATCACTATAGCGAGAATCGCAAATGACTTGCAAGTCTTATGTGTAAGTTGCATTTTACTATATATAATTTAGTATCTCTTGTTTTTTTTCTATGTATTTCACAATATATGGGTCATTTTGTCTGCAATAAAAAGATATTTTATTTCATAATAAGCCTGAATGTTTAGCACTCGAATTTGGGCTAACGACTAAGTTATGAAATAAAACCATAAATATATATAATAATACAATAATGGCCACATTGTAACATCATCCGAGCATTTGTTGAAAAATGCCACTTGGAATATCAAAACTGAGTCATAACAGTTTGGAAAGATCGCAAGGTGTTTGTTGCCCATTTATCAGTCACGCCTGAGTTCAGTCCGTTTTTATCTGCACATTTTTTGGCAATATATGACTGTAATATTTTTTCGCTCGGTTGTTTCAGAACGACCGGGCATAGACACAGTGGATAAGCTTCAGACAAACATTTCGACGCTACTTTTGCACACATAAGCTCGTGTAAGTAAAGCGTTTGGAGTTTGCAATTGTCGTGATGGTTAAACCGCCATCTGGCAATCGTCAGAGCCTCGTTTGTTATTTGGCAGAATTTACCACGGGAAGGTGAGGTTGACTTGGAGCATTAAGATAGAAAGTAACTATTAGCCAGCCATTACAACCCTATACACTTATTTTAAATTAGGTACATCATATTGATTGATACCCTCTTAATCCCGCTGGTCTTGTGAGAACCAACAAAAAGATTTCAGGAAATTAGTATTAGCATTTTTCCTGTGCAGGTATCAACATCTACTACAATCACCAAGCCAAATGTGGTAATGCCTCACAAATGCTCCAAACGTGGGGGAGGCCCCTGTTTAGCGTCGGAATGATTCGGGCTGATGATGACGAGGTGCTCTCTATGTTCAATGACACCGAAATTGATCTTGCCTGTACAAACCTAGTTCTTTAATTAAACATAGTCAATTTGAAGGCAGTTGAAGATTAGGCTCGGTGGCATTAAATGCGAGAGACCTACATCCAGCAGCGTATATTCGTAGAGAATAAATAGCTATAATGATGATATATATAATATAATGATTATGTATATGATAAGAGTGGCATGATCTATGCTACTGCGTTCACATATTCACCAAAAACTGGGCGACCAGACAATATACTGATATGACGAACATGTACCTTTATTTATTATGTTATGTTATGAGAGAGCATGAAAGGTTTTCATTTACCTTGTCATGCAAATATTTGGTTTTTTTTTCAGCGCTACCCTTTATTTTTATAAGGTCGTATTTTCACGTGGAAGTTTGATTGGATACATTTTCTGTTATTTGCGTAAAATTAGCGTGAGTAATATTGTGTACATTAATTATTATGAAATTTAATGAAAATCAAGTCACCTTGGGCTGTTTTTTTTTTCTTCACGCTTGGAGTCCTCTGTCTCAGATTCTTCTCACTGCCATTAATATTCTTAGATAAAAAAAAGGTTAAATGTAAAAGCAGCTACATAAAAAAAGGTATTCACACTCTTCAGTTCATTTTAATTTTATAATTTATCGGAGTAAAAAACGTTCCGCCAAAAGTTTACAACATTCCCAACATTTGGTAAAGAATGTTGAAAACATCGGTAAAAGAATTTTGTGGAAAACCGTTGACCTCATTTCAAAAAGTTTTTCAAGATTGATGTTAGCAAATGAAATATTTTTCTTAAGACGAATGAAAGCTTAAGCTTAACGAATTCCTAACACAGCTGGCGAAAAATAAGTTCACGTACATATATTTAACTATTACTGTTGTAGTATATCCACAATATAAACATATACGCCTATAGGCGTATAATGATACTGACCGATATAGATATCGGTCCTGTTTTCAGTCGTCTGAACTATTACAGTCCCGTAGAACGTCTTGATCATCAGCAGGTTCTTCTGTCTAGTTCCTATTGTATATATCTATCTACTCATCAATAACATGGTTTGCGGCTTCAAAAAAGAAATAGATGCTTTTCGTTTTTTTTTTTGTTTTAGTGACTATATTTAAAATGTACGTCCAAGCTATGTAAGTGCAGAGTCTGAAAAATACAACAACCTTAATCCTAGATTTTTCGATTTATTTGTGTACTCCTTAGACCGATTCAGCGAGTGATAAATTATACAAAAAACATATCTTTTTACCAAATATCACAAATGTTCTTACCAAACCGAATGCACAATAACCAAACCATTTCAGTTCTTGCACGAGATCACGTAGAGCAGCGTCAGCCACGGGGGAAGTAATTTGATGTTATTACGGCGGCAGATGTTACTGGCCGTTTTTTTTCAATCTTGTATCACGCGGCGATAGGAAACGTTGTGCGTGTAGATCATTATACTGTAACGTGTGAAAAAAGGTTATCATTATTTATATACCAATCAAAAAGTCTGGGTAGATTTACAGCTAAATTTTACTATAACATACGAATATGTGTTGTATGTTTGTTTGTCGTATGAGGTAGTACTGGCCTCTTGTGTCAGAGTTTGTCAGGCCACTCGAGAGCCTGTGACATAGCTTAACGACTGGACCGACAGCTAAATGTGCCCTCCGAAGCACGGAGCGATGGAAAACCACACATAACTTTAAGTCATTGGTGCCTAGGACTGAACTTGCTATCGTTGGATTGTAGGTTGCACTATTGAATCGTTAGGCTACCATAAATTATTATGAAATATGACAATGAAAAGAGTGGGTAAAAAGGGCAACCACCCGATTATCAATACCCAGACCTTTTAAACTAAGAAGTCTAAAGTAAAAGTAGAGTTTAATAGTGGAGTAGTATATGTTCAATAGAGTTCAAGTAGTTAAAAGTACCTGAGTGTTCAGATTATAAGTTGGAGTTTTATCATTTCCCCTTTGAAGATCATTAATTTACTCTGAAAAATACAAACACACTGTACAATATATTTAAAACGACGAGAACATACAGATAGCATAGTATCCGATACAATCGCAAAGGTCTCTAAACATCCTTTGTGAAACGGATTGATAGCCGAAGATGTGCCGATCACAAAGCGGGTGGATTAGGGATGGTACCTATCTTCTTTTGTAGGAATCTTATTTCGGAAAAGTTGCGGGAATTGGGGACAACCAAGACAAATATAAAAAAACAGATACAGGTAGAGTTTTTCGCTGAAAGCTAGTTTAGACGTAAAGTTGTATATATGTTTGTTTGTAGAGAATTTATTTAGATAAGTATTTGTTTCTGGAATTACTGATATGATCCTGAAAAAAAACACTTATAGGAAGCTGCACTATTCAAAATGGATATAGGTAACTTTTCCGAAGATAAAGTAGTATAATCCATGTCGAAAAGTTCAATAATTATGTTTTCGAATAGGGGCTGCGCTGTTGGGCAGAGCAGTTAGTATTAGTATAAAAAGTACTAATAAAAAAAAAACACGACTGCCCTGCTAAAAAACGCCTTCAATTAGATAACCATATTATAAAATTCAAAGTAATATTTTTTCGCTTTTGAAAATAGAGCCATTCAGCAGAAAGGAAGTTCTTTTTTTAAATATTGTAGCCATATTACTCAGGATAATGATAATAATAATAATAAACACTTTATCGCACCAGAATTAAGGGGAAAAAATAAACAAGAAATCATTTTAAAAACTGGCACAGTATCGGTCTTATCGCTAAAAGCGATCTCTTCCAGACAACCTTTGGATGGACAGAAATTAGTAATTCAAAAAAGAACGGTGGTGCAAAACAATACAATAAATGATGCAAAAAATATTTAAATGACTATACCTACATATTCAAAATACTACATACACCATACTTATATAAGATACAATCAAATCAGTTCAGCCATTTAAAAGTTATAGTGGAATAAATTAACTCACATACATACATGAACGCTGAAAACATTACACTCCTTTTTTGGGCAGCCGTGTAAAAAGTGACAAAGTATTGCGTAAAATCGAGATCGAACGATTACTTACTGTTGTTAACATACCACATCGAAGGATAAAAGTGAGAAATGAGAGGATAATACGCGAACTTAGATAATAAATAGTTTAAGTAATATCGAAATATATTTTTGTATTGTAGGTAAGTATAGCTAGCGACACGTAAGTCTAGCGGTAAACGAAACGTGGCGGGGATCCTGGCATAGTCAGTTTTCGGGATAAAAAGTATTCAACATACTTGAATACACATCACACATTAGATAAACTTTGACTGTGCCAAGTTTTGATCACCGGTAGACTATATAATATATATTATTTACACTAAAATATAGTGTAAATAAATATATATATATATTTATTTACACTATATTTTAGGATGTTACCACACCAATCGAGCGATTGGTCGATGATTCGATATAACTAGACCGATCGAGCACATCAGTTTGTTCTAGTAACTGTCAATCAACGTCTTCTCATCTCATTCTACTATAGATCCAAACCATCGATCGATTTTTTGGTGTGGTTGAACACTCTTTTATAAACTAAAAAGTATTTATCTAACGAAAAGAGAAATACTACCAAAAGTTCGTGACAACCCTATACTCGCAGAGACCTCCGCGAGTACGATCTATCAATTTGTTTAATTGGATTCTTTCTTTATGTATTTTTTCTCTGTTTGCAAGCAGGACCTATTGAGATTTAATGCTATTCCTTTTGTACACGAACATTTTTCTGTTCCTTTTGATTTGTTTGATTTTCCACAGCTTTGTTTGTCGGATCTAATTATAAATATGTATTACGTTACAAAATAAAAATACATAAATATGTTTAAAATTATAAAACAAATGGGTCTAATACACCAATAGGTCAACATCCTACGATCACTAAGCGTAAATTTCTATCGCTTCTACTTTGCTCGAAACCCAGGTGGGTTATGCCCCCCCATTTCTGCACTCAAAGATGATTCTGCCATTTATTATCATTTGTAATTCGTCAATTTCACAAAAACTTTAACAACAATGAGGTCGATTAACAAGCAGCAAAATGTAGATAAAAAACTAAACAAAATTTTTTTTTTTCATAAATCCTTTTCATCGAGTTGTGAGCTACCCTGAAAGTTTCAGCCGGATAACTTTTCGGGAAGTGCTAGAAATTTGAGTTGTAAGTTTCTACCCGGAACGAAAGATAGACAAACAAACGATTAACTTATAAAAACGATTATTTCATGATGAAAACTGATATTGCGGCCAAAAAAATCTCTTTTCTAAGGACGTCCTTCCTGTAAACTGCCAAACATTGGAAGAGAAGAGCTGGAGATCTGACTCAGTGGATACTGGAGAAGTTCATATCGAGCTTTGAGTATATTCCTACGGAGTTGGTATTATGCTCGAAGATAATTATCTAAAACCAGACATACATAAGTTCAAAAACTAAAACCCGACAACGGTCGCGTTAAGAATAGCCTCTTGCACACACACACACTCTTGACACTATTGGTTTGACACTCTTGCGATAAATACGAATCGATTGATACCTCGCTTGTCGAAATTGGACGAAGTTTTATGTTTGAACATATAACCCTTCCTTTGCCTTATCATAGTCTGGTAAAAAAATAGCTTAGGTCACTTATACCTGAAGACGAATCGATTGACATCTCGTTTGTCAAAATCGGATCAATAGGGGCGACGCTATGGTGGAAGACACATATACACATACATAAATACATATATACGTAGACTGTTAACTTCATTACACTTCCCTTGCTTCACCGTAGTCGGGAAAAAAGTAAACATAGGCTTTTGGTGATAGTGATGATATGATAGATTCTAGATATATTACTTGGACCTTCGTAGAACATCACTAGCAGTAATAACTTTCTGAAATAAGTTCTGTAACAATGACTCTTTATTCGATCAAATGAGACGGATCAAGCTCCGAAGAGAATAGGCGTCCAAGTTATTGTTTGCCAAAATTAGCTGTCCAACACATTGATGTATCGTTCGCCGTGAAAATACCTGCCTATGTAGCTGAAATCTCTTGGTACTACGTCGAGATTTCTTTTATAAATGTTCAATGTAGAACAGTTACATAGTTTAGTAAATGTAATGCTATGTACTAGTCATTATTGTACATTTTACAATGATTTTAGAAAAAAATACAGATTAAAAATATTGCCACGCTTAAATTTATTAATTTATCTACAGTGATATTGTAATATCCGGATTATGAACTCAAAAATGGTGGCATAATGACATACTTTACGCAGGGCACGTCTCTAATATGAAAAAAAACATTATATTATAAAACCGTTTTTTGAACTAAACAATGCTTTAATATATTTTTTCATGATGACACTGTTATGGTCCCGATCAACGGGGGCTTTGGCTAAAAAACATAATAGTAATGTTGGACCCTACCAAGTTTGTCAAGTGCTTGAGTAATAATGCAGTTGTTTATGGAAAAAAAGCACTGCTGCCAATGATTTTGCATTACTCTTACTGGTGTATTTTTTTCAGAAGTTACTGCTGGTACATTAATGCTAAATGTAAGAAAATTGCCGCGGTGTGAGCACGACCCGTGCAAGCCCGGGCGAGTCACTAGTAGGGTTTATGAAATGTCACAAAAACTAATATGTTAGCGTAAGCCACAATATTAGTTAAAAAACTGTTGTACTGTAAAGTTGCCATAATGTATTTCCGATGGAACAAAAAATACCTAAACCTATCCCGTGAAGTATCAAAATGTAAGTCTTTAGAAGACAAAGACCATTCCAAAAATATAAAACGGAAACAAAAAAAATGTTAAGAAAAAACAGTCTGCGAATAACAAAACCAGCTGTAGAATTTTATTTTACAACTAGCTGTACCCGCGGCTTCGCACGCGTGGTCTTTTCTCTAGGTTCAAAGTACCATAATGTGCTATTCAAGGAACAATATGCAAAAAAAATATGGTATATTAGTCCTCAAATGAACAAAATTTTTTCAGCCGTCAAAAATACTTTTATCAATCGCTCGGCTTCTAATTTACCGGATTGAGATACCAATTACACCCGATTTAAATCAAACCCTAAGCTATCTAACAATGAAAACCGTGTTGAAATCGGTCCAGTATTTTTTACGTGATGCGTGAACAAACAAACATACAGACAAACAGAAAGAATGACACGAATACAAAAAAAAAAGTTGTTCAATACCTTTTTTAAGCACCCAAGAGCATGTTTTTCATTTGAATTCATTTAGTAGTTTGGGTGCGATGCGCGGTCAAGATACGGACAAACAGACAGATAAAATTAAAATGTAAAAAAGTTTGGCTTCAGTATCGAATATAGAGAACCATGCAAAAAATATTTTTTATTACTTAAATATTAAAATAACTTTGAACCCATATCCCGCAGAAACCCTTTACTTTTTCGGGATAAAACCTGTCCTCAATTTTAACCCATCATATAACTTAAGACAGTGCCAAGTTGTATCAAAACTCGTCCATTAGTTTCAGCGAGGTACGTGTTTTTTTAAATAAGTTTCAACCCCTATCCTCCACCCATAATTTTTTCGAGATGTAAAGTATCCTAAGTCCTACCTCGTAGTATAAACTCAAATCATACCAAGTTTCATTTGAATTCATCCAGTAGTTCCGGCGGCGTGATGCGCGGCTAAGATACAGACTGACAGACATACAGACAAAAATGAAAAACATACAGTTTAGGTTTCATTATCGAATATAGAGTAACTTTAAAAAAAAAAAACTTTAACGTACAGAATTTGGACCCATATCCCACAGGAACCATTTATTTTTTCGGTACATAATGTATGCATAATTTTCACCCATCTTATAAACTATGTCTGTGCCAAGTTGCATCAACATCCGTCCAATAGTTTCAGCGTGCTACGTGCACTTTTAAATAATTTTCCACACCTATCCTGCAGGAACACTTAATTTTTTCGAGATGAAAAGTATCCAATGTCCTACGTTGAAGTATGAACTCAAATCATACCAAATTTCATTCGAATTCATTGATTATTTTCGGCGTGGTGCGCTGCCAAGGTACAGACAGACAGACACACGGACAGATAGACAGACAGACAGACAAAAAAGAAAAAAAACATAGTTTTGGCTTCAGTATCGAATCTAGAGTACAGTCTAAAAAAAAAAAAAAAAAACAATGTACAGAATTGGACCCGTTACAGTTTTATTATAAGTATAGATATAGATAGTATTAGATTATACTTATAATAAAACTGTAGTTTAGATACACACGGAGGAAGAAACATGCATTTAATTTCTCCTTTGACAGGATCAGCTAGAACCTGGTGAGCCCTCATGCTTTTG
Source organism: Alsophila aescularia (assembly GCA_946251855.1). Lineage (NCBI taxonomy): Eukaryota > Metazoa > Arthropoda > Insecta > Lepidoptera > Geometridae > Alsophila > Alsophila aescularia. The sequence continues at coordinate 13,092,042 of OX276378.1, read as the reverse complement.
ACAGCATCTTATATTCCGAAATCAAGAATCTAAAGCTTGTTTGCGACTTTTAAGTTTTGTTCGTAGTCGGTTTTATTAATTATAATAATTTACATATAATTATACTTACATACATTTTTACTTACTTGGCCGCGCCGATAAGATCGCCTCTATCGTTTGTCCACAAGGTTTGAAAATCGGCCTGCCTGACTGTATAAAGTTTTTTTTTTGGATGTCTTTACAAATTTACGGTTTTTGATTTTTTCCTTTACTTGTTTTATAAGACATTGCTTTTTACCAAATTTCATGATTAAAGGTGAATGGGAAATACCCTGTAGGTTTTGATTGCGCTGACTTAAAAGTTTTTTCTCAGCTCCAAAGGATATTAGTTTCAACTTCATACCTCCACGCGTTCCTGACAGACATACAGACGAACAACGAAGTGGTTTCTTTTTTAACCGACTTCACATTATAGGAATCTTCTCAAGTTTATGTGTATGTATTTAATATTGTTGAAAATGCTTAATATTTATTATATGTTAGTCTATTTAAGTATCTAAACAAATCTATCAAATTTCGAGAATGTATGTATGTATGTTTGTCCACGTATTTCTCGGAAACTACAAGTCTGTATCTTTCAACTTATGGAATAATTAAAGTTTCATCAGAATCGGTTCTGTAGTTAAAAAGATTTGGACTGTTAACTGTTTCCAGTATGTTTTTTTTTCTTAGCGATCGGAATTAGAACTTCATTTTCTTAGACCTACTTTAAGGAAACTAAAATGTAAGAAATAAAAACAAATTAAAAAAACGACTTCAAATCGTATAAAACATAAAATAAATAAAAATTCATATTTTTTGTTTTGTTTCGGTAAGTGCCTACTTACTTACATTAGTCGGTTTGGGCGTAGCTAAGAATTTAAAATAAAGAATTATTTATTTCTATTAAGTTTATACGATTTGATTATAGGTTTAATTTTTTTTAATTAGTTTTTTCCTTTTGTGGTACGGAATTTTAGTAAGGTTCTTGTTGTAAACTTCAAGGATGTTACTCTAAAAGAAAGTCAAATAGTTCTCTGCAGCGGAAGCACTCGTCGCAACTAGTTTATTACATCGAAAAAACTCAACTCAAATATTTCACAATTTTATCTCCTTTCTCATTACTCAAGAAACACATTTTACTTTAAAACACCACTGAGAGTCGCAACAGCGCCCCGGAGCCCGGCTCCCAACTACCCCGGCTTGCAGCGACAACGCGAAAGTATTTAAAACTTTTTAATGTCCGCCCCAAAACCCAGAGGTCTGTTTTCGTCGGTAAACACGTTCCTTTAATGTTATATTTTATTTTTATTATAATTCCAGCCGCGGCGTTCAGATAACGGAATTTAGGTCAAGGAGTGTTCTGTTGTTGCGTTAGTCAAATTTTCCTTATAAGATTATACAAAATATAATATTGCGAAACCAAAATTATACATTTTTGTACGCCCTTCAGCGTTTCCCGCAGGGTTTCATGTCGCTTCCTGTTAACCTTTTCAAAAGTTTTTTAGTGAGGTACATGGTTATTGTTATAAGATATTTTGATACAATTGAATGAGTGGACCAGCGGTCTTTCACCTCCCATACAAATTGCGCAGAACTATCATTATCATCATGATCGGCCTGTATTAGTCCGCTGCTGGACACTAGCCTCTCCTAATGATAGCTATTTTTAACCCGTGTACGGTCGGGTTAAAAATAGCCTATGACACTCTTGCGATGAAGACGAATCGATTGACACCTCGCTTGTCAAAATCGAGGTGTCAATCAATCATCATCGCTTTCCATCAGGTGATAACGTGGTCAAACGAATGCCTAGACCGTAACAACAAAAAAAAAGATAAAAACGACCTACTTTTTAGTTTGATCACATAACCCTTCGTATGCTTCACCGTAGTTAAACATTTGCCTACCTATTTATTTGTATAATTCTTGTTTACTTCTTCGAATGTACTTTTTTATTACTTGAGGAGGCCTGTTAATGGTTTTCCTTAAGTTATTTTGTTTTAAAAACCACAAATATAATAAAATAAAAGAAAATAAAAGTATATAAAATAAAATAAACAAGATACATATAAACATACATAAATAAATTCATAGACTGTTAAACTCATTACCTTGCGTTGCTGTAGTCGGGTAATAAAATAAAAAACATTTTGTAATAATTTTATTGCAATCAACACGGATGTTTTATCTAAACAGAAGTATAAATTAAATGTTGACAATGATGGACAGTTTTCAAGCAGCACTGTTTTTCTAAAATGACACAGCAGATGTAAGAGAACGACTGAAAGGCATTGAAAAACTCTCACAAACTCAACATCGCACAGAAGAAAAACCTCTACTCATTTCTGTTTGTGGTCGTCGATCGTTTTTCGCATCTGCCCAGCAGCGAGGTATGCTCTAATGACCGAACTTCTGCTTTCCTCTAATGTTTCTTTAAACACTTCGTCCGAACCATTACTGCAGAGGTGTAGTGTAGGGTCTATTGGAGAAACGTGTTACTTGAGAGATTAGACGGTAAAGTTTTATTGTAGCGTTAGTTGAGCTAGAGTTATGTTAAAATTTTTTTGGCAATTTATCGCTGTCTCTTGCGAATGTTTGTAAACAAATTCTAACTCTTTTTGGTATATTCCAATAGCTCGTTATATCTTCTAAACTGCCATTTAAGCTAAAATAAATAGAATCATATAATATAACTACATTTTCAATACAATCAGCTGCTAACAGTTAATTTTGCCATATCTAGTAAGTAGTATTCATATTTACATTCGTGTAAAACGGCTATAAATTACACAATACAATGTATTATTAACACTGGTTGGGCTTGTTATTGTACATTTTAAATGTTAAAAATAAGTTTTTTTTAAATTAAACGGTTTCATATGTGCTAAAAACTAAAAATTTAATCAAAATCTTGGGGCGGGTCGAATTTCTATTACTCAGTTTACGCTACGATTCGACTGGCCCCACGATTATATTTTAGTTTTTAGTTTTTAACACATATACAAACGTTTAATTAACAGAAAATATATTTTCAAGTTTTTAGTTTTTTTTTTTAGTTATTTTTACATATACTTTTTGTCAAGCCCTTTCATTTGATACCCATATTAAGGGGATAGAAAACTAAAAAAGTTATTCGCCAATTTGTGGTGGCGGCCATCTTGAATTTGGAATTTCCCTAGAGTGCCGTATTATAATAATTAAGCCCTTTGATTTGATACCCATATTGAAGGGATTGAAAAAGAGAAAGTAATCCGACATTTTGTGGTAGCGGCCATTTTGGATTTGAAATTTTCATAATTAACTGCTTTCTACTAGTGAAGCCCTTTCATTTGATACCCATATTTAGGGGTTTGAATAAAAATATGTAATCCGCCATTTTGGCGGTGGCGGTGGCCATCTTGATTTTACAATGATACTGAATACACATAATTGTATTGTTAGCAGCACTAAACGCGTGTACCAAATTTTAAATCAATCAGTCTACAGAAAGAGGGTAAAATTACATTTACTTGATTTGACCCAAACAAATAAATAAAAAACATAAAAAGTGATGGTGGAATAAATAAACTCACATACATACAAACATACATGAATGCTAAAAACATATCATTCCAATTTTTGGGCAGTCTTGTAAAAAACAAACAGGTCAAGCTAAATAAAACCGTTTAAATACAGGAATCCCTCACGTACCTCGGACTTTTCCGACTATACTTATTTTCAACCACATTTGTTGGTATTTTTCATCAAAAGAGTGAAACGCTCGCGGTCGTATAAACCCCGACCTCCCATAACCCCGCCATCCATTCATTTTTAATCGACTTCTAAAAGGAGGAGGTTCTCAAGTCGAGTTTTTTTTTGTTTGTTTTTACCTCATATCTCTAAAACAAAATAATTATTTTTGATTGAATTTGTAGGTCCCCGATTAGGTCCCATTATTTTCTTATCAAAATTGGTTCAAATGAAATGAAATGAAATGAAATGAAATGAAATGAAATGAAATGAAATTTATTATTGTCACAGATGTAGGTAGAAGAAAGTTGGTAAAGATAATAATGTAAAGCTAAAGATCCATACAATCTACCCCATTCAGGGGTGTGCAACATATTCTACAGCATGCAATATTATAATCTAAGTACATAATATAAGCTCAGAATCATTGAATTAATTAATTGATTACAATAGGTATGAACATCTATTATGTCAAAGAGTACAAATTTGATTTGAATACAGAAATACACAAAGTTAAGTCAAAGTTACATTTTATTTAATAATTCACTAATAGAATAATAATTTTTAGTGCGTAACCAGCATAATAAGTTCTTTTTGAATATTTTTACATCGAGTATTTTAATATCTCTTGGCGAGGCATTAAACACTTTAATACACATGGCATGACATTGCTTATGATAAAGCGTAGTCTTAGGATGTGTATCATAGACCAGTCTGTCCGGATTTCTCGTATTTCTGGGGTAAATTTCACGTGCCGTCCTGAAATATTGGGGGTTTGTTTTTACAAACGTTGCAAGCTCAAAAATATACATGCATGGAAGGGGTATAATATTGAGCCTCTTAAATAGAGGTTTACAAGACTCAAATGGAGGCACACCACACATTGCACGTACGCATTTCTTCTGGGCTATGAATACTATATTGACGTCTGTTGAGTTGCCCCACACTAATAAACCGTATTTTAGTACTGAGGATACATAACCATGATAAGCTGCTAGCACCGTACTTAGCGCCGAGGTTTGTCTCAACCTATTGAGAACATAAACGTACCGGTTCAATTTAATACACAGATAATGTACGTGAGACTTCCAATTTAAATTTTTGTCCATGAATATTCCCAAAAATTTATTTTCATATACTTCATCAATAACAGTGTTGTTGTAATTAATATGAAGCATAAGCTGCTTATTACCATAATTTTGAAATTGTATGTAGTTTGTTTTTTTTTAAATTTACATTCAAATGATTTGCATTTAACCAAGTTGTCACATCATTAATGGTATTATTAATTTCATCTTCATAATTACTGATACAATCATTACGGGGGATAATTATTGAAATGTCATCGGCAAATAAAGTACATTTATATTTTGTTACGTCAGGGAGATCATTTATGTAAAGTAAAAAAAGTAAAGGCCCAAGAACACTACCTTGGGGCACACCACATGCGTTTACTCTACAGTCAGATTTGTATTTTGTTATCACAGATTCATGATTTAAACCAGTTAATTCCACATACTGTTTTCTGTCTCGAAGATATGAAGCCAGCCAATTTAATGCCGGTCCTCGGATACCAAGATTTTCTAATTTGTTTATCAATATATCATGGGAAACGAAATCAAAAGCTCGGGTCATGTCAAAAAATATAACACTACATAATATTTTTCTGTCAATATTTTTGGTCACTTCATGAATTAAATTATAGATTGCATGTACTGTTGATTTATTACTTTGGAATCCAAATTGTTCGTTTTTGATAATCCCAAATTTTTCAGCGAAACCGATAACTCTTTTATGAAAACCTTTTTCAAAAATTTTTGAAAATACCGGTGTTAACGCAATAGGGCGATAATTACTAATATCTTCTTTTTCCCCTTTTTTGTACAAAGGTTTTACAACTGATAATTTTAGCATGTCGGGAAAAAACCTGTTTCGAAGGATAAATTTACTAGAAATGCAAAGACAGGTGCTAAAATTACTTTACAATGTTTTACAACTTTAGTCGACATTTCATCGAATCCCTCTGAATTTGTGTTGTTAAGAGATTGGATAATGTTTATTATTTCTGTCAGGGAGCATGGCATTAAAAACATACTACTTTGTATGCGTTTTTTATTCGTGTTTTTAGTATCATTGGTCATAACACGATTAGTCAATTCAATTAAATAGTTATTAAATTCATTTGTAATGTCAGTTAGATTAGAAATTATTATGTCATTTACTTTAATTTTCGTAATAAATTCATGATCATTCACGTCATTTTTTTCCGTTTTTATCAGCTTCCAAGACGCACGGCACATATTTTTTGAGTTACGTAAGTATTTATCATTGAATATCTTTTGTGCTTCATGCAAACACCGTCGAAGGACTTTAGAATAAGACTGATATTTCTTTTTGTTACCTCTCGATCTGTCTCTATAGTATTTGTAACGCAGTGATCTCTTGGTTCTACAACATTTCCGTATTCCTTTTGTAATCCACCTAGGTCTGTTATATTTATATGTCAATTTGATCAGGGCAGTAGGAAAACACAACTTATAAAATAAAGTAAAAGTATCACAAAAAGCTTCGAATGCTGCATTTAAATCGTTTTTATTGTAAACCTCCGAAAAGGACAACTGTGCTAGGCAGTAGTGGAACTTACGCATGTTCTCGTCACTATAGTCTTTTTTAGTTGTGTAAAAGATAGAAGGAAGTAAAGTCTTACTTTTTATTGGGACATACAGCATTTAGGCTGTATTGTGGTCCGAGAGACCAAGTTCAAATAACTTGCCAACAGCGCCTTGAACATTACTAAGTAAATGGTCTATACAAGTAATGGTACTATTCAGTAGTTTTTCGGAAAAGATTAGTTTTTTAGAAAATACATTTTTTTTTGTGTTTATATTGCCTCATAATCTCTAAGATTTCTTAACCAATTTGGATGATTAATGTTTTTTTTATTCAAAAGTATAGATCTCTAGTGTAATCCCATATAAGCTTCATCAAAATTGGTGCAGAAGTGTTTTGATAAAGAAAATAATTTGTTTTAATGTTTATGTTTTCTCATATCATCGGGATTTCTGAACCGAATTAGGTGGTAATTTTATCTTGAATAAAAGATAAAATATTCAGTGTGGTACTATATAAATTTCATCAAAATTTGTTAAGTAGCTTTTAACAAACTTCTATGTAATTCACTGTGTTAATGCTTGGGACAAGTTAGCAAGTCAATTTTGAACCATTTAACGACATCTAATTAAGAATAAGTTTTGCACATGGGTGTAGTTCTGATGACAATACAATATTGCGGTACTATTGAGTTGGTCTGATGATGGAACTGGAAGGTAGTCAAAGGAACTCAACAACAAAATGATGGAACCCCTTCAAGTTTGGGCTGATTTGGTTTGTCTTGATGAGTTCTTTGGGTTTATGTGGTATCCAAGGTCTGATGATGGAGCGGTAAGGTAACAACAGGAACTCAACAATCAAGTGATGGAACCCCTTCGAGTTGGGCTCATTTGTTTTGTCTTGATGAGTTCTTTGGGTTTATGTGGTATCCAGGGTCTGATAATAGAGCCGGAAGTTAACCACAGGAACTTCTTCTTCTGTCTTGATGAGTTCTCTTATAAGTCGTATCCAGGGTCTAATGATGGAGTCATAGGAACTCACAATCATATGATGGAACTCCTTCGAGTTTGGGTCCATTGGGTTTGTCTTGATAAGTGCTCTGGTCTACTTTGGTTTCAAGGGTCTGATGATGGAGACGGAGTCATAGGAACCCATTACCAAACTTTCAAATGATGAAACTCCTTCGAATTTGGGCTGATTTGGTTTGTCTTGATGAGTTCTCTGGTCTAATGCGGTATCCAGGGTCTGATGATTAAGCCAGAAAGTAGTCACAGGAACCCATTACAGAACAATAAAATAAAATCGAGTTAATGCTTATTTGACTGGTATCGAAAACTTCTCAGCTCTTACGTGGTACATGTAAGAGCTGAGAAGTGGTGAAGTCACTGGTGAAGGCTTGTAAAAGAATGAAAAAAATATGTTTCTTTTAGTAAATCCATTTGATTTTGTGTTTATGTTCCCTCATATCTACGAGATATCTTACTTTTTTATTTGTCAGATTTCCAATGAAGTAACTGATAATTAACATCAACTGATTCAGGCGTTTTATAAGTAATAATTTATTTTTGGCACAGAATAAATAATTGTGCTACGTATCTTTGGTTTTAATTTACAAATATCTTCCTAAAGTGAGTTTAACTATTTAAGTTAGCAATCTAAGCTGCGTGTATTCCTTCCAGTGTTGGCTTAGGCCACTCAAAATTATGAACCAAAAATAATTTACCCAAAGAAAAAAAAATTAAGTCGGTTTCATATTACAAATGATCTTTTGTAAACTACCACTAAAAAATATTAAATAATTACAATTCAACAAGAACAATATGACATTTTGAAATTAAAAAAATGTAATACTTATACAAAAATACAACATTAGCAAGAGTTTTTTGAAGTCACCGTTTTAACACCTAAAATATAAATAAATATATATATATTTGGGACAATTCCACACCAATTACCTAGCTCCAAACTAGGATACCCTGTAATATGGGCACTAGATAACGGATAAACATACATAAATACGAATATCACATCCATGACTCGGAAACAAACATTTCTGCTCATCCCACAAATGATTGCACCTTGCAGGATTCGAACTCGCGACCGTTTACTAGCCACTAGACCAACCAGTCGTCGTCTTTGTTTTATTCTAGGGTATAAGCTATCTCCATTCCAAATTTCATTAAAATCCGTCCAGCCATTATCGCGTGAAAGCTCTTCAAACAAACAAACAAACTGACAGACAACGTTTCATTTTTATATATTGGTATGGATATAGGTGTCACTTTTACAACTGTCACTTCTGCCGTAACTCAATTGTTCTTCTTTTATTCATTTGTGTATCGTATGTTCATTGTTTTTGAAATCAAATTTCAAAAAACAAAAATTTAGATTCTCTTTTTTTCTAAATAAATATGTTTTTTTTCACATAAACCCTCTTTGGTTTCATCAGAAGACCCTACCAAAGTATCATCACAATCCGATCTTTGGTTTAGGAACGCATAGAGGACAAATATTCATTTTTATATACATACTAGCTATACCCGCGGCTACAAACGCGTGGTAATTTCTTTTTGTTAAAAGTAATTTATTTATGTGCTATTACAAGACCTAAAATACCAATAGGTATAACACATTCATATAATATATAACAAATCCTTCAGCCGTCAAATTTGTATTTTATCGATTGCTCGGCTTCTGCTCATCGAATTGAGATACAATGTATGTAAGTTTTTATGTCAAAAATCCTAATCTATCCAACAATGAAAACCGCACCGCAATTGGTTCAGTAGTTTTTACGTGATGCGTGAACAAACATACAGCTAAACAGAGAGACATTTTATTTTATTTTTTATTAACTTATTTTAAGTACCCTAGTTTTTTTTATTATCTTATTTGTACAGACTTTTTCGTTCTTATTGCTGTATTATAAGTATAGATATAGATAGATAAAGAAGATGTAGATAGCAATTTAACTTTAACTTTCAAACATATTTTATCATTATAACACGTTTTATCATATAACAAAATTAACTATTATTCTTAATGACTTTCACGTAAATCTATAATAATAATTTTGACATGATGACTTGACGTTTAACGTATTTTATTTCGAAACGCCATTTCTCTAGTAATAATATTACCCAGTGACTCCTTGTCTTGTACATATGTGTAGGTGCATACTCGTACACATACCGTGTCTTGTTTCTCACGTTTATGAGAAAACTAAGAATGGGAACAGATTAAGAAACTTCCTGCGCGAATCCTGTTAGTTGTAATGAGGTTTGTCTGTTTAAATTAAATACTGGGATTGAATTTGTCCGGGTTCTCTGTACGAATAGGAATCTCGGTAAAGCTTTAGACTTTGCGGCAATATACATATATACTTATATACTTATAACAGAGCAGTAAGTACCAAAAAATCTGTGCAATCAAGATAATTAAAAAAGTCTAGGGTACTTAAAATAGGCTACTGAACAAGAATATAATCTAGTTAAATATTTAAACGGGACTTAAACGCGCTGAAAACTTAATATTTATTTACCTCGACGTTTCGATCAAGTTGCATTGATCGTGGTCACGAGAAGACTGAAGTAGCGGGTGTCAGCGTCGAGAAGGGCGAGCGTTGTCTCCAACTACCCGCATTTGGTTTTGTAAAAATTCAGAATTGTCACGACACACTACACTAACGACATCTGCAGATATCTTCTGACATAAACCGCGACGCGAACACTTGCTTATCACGGGATTCCAGGACGCAGCCAACTTGAAACCATCCTCTCGGTTGAAATTGGGATACTTTTTAATTTCAACCGCTTCACGTACAATCCTGGAGTAGTAGTGACGTTCCGTGGTGAGGATCTTCGGGTCATGGAGTTCAATCCAGTGATTAGGGCCCGATTCGAGCAAATGCTCAGCGATTGCAGATTTATTTATCTGGCGGTTCTTTACAGCTGCAATGTGTTCTTTGACCCTTTCCGCTATAGTACGCTTGGTTTGTCCAATGTAGGAACTACCGCAGCTGCAATCTATCTTATATACGCCAGGAGTTTGAAAAGGAATGACATCTTTCGGTGTTCTAACATGCCTTGCTAACTTGGATAAAGGAGCATAAACAGTCTTGAGAGACAAGTCCTTTAATAAAGCACCGACTTTATCCGTCACTCCTTTTACATAAGGCATGAAAGCCGGCTGTCTATCGACATCAGACCTACTCTTTTTATATCTGCGTCTAGGACGCCAACGTCTGGTCACCACATATCCGTTTCGCTTGAGTACCTCCTGAACATGAGACACTTCGGCATCCAAAAAAAAAAACCAGGACACTTCGGCATCCAAATAAAGAATATAATCTGTTTAAAAATCGTGTCTGTCTGGCTGTCTGTCTGTCTGTCTGTTTGTACGTTTGTTCGCGCATCACGTAAAAGCTACTCGGCGATTAACAAAAGCAAAAGCTTTGAACATTAATAAAAGGTTAAAGTAGAACAAAGAGAGCATGCAGATATTATTACATGTCTCAACACCAGAAGCACCGCTCTCGGCTCCGAACTATTTATATTTTCCCAATAAATATTTTCGCTATCGTAAAACTTCGCCAATTCAATTACTGGCACAAAAAACAAGCCACTGTAAAATAAACCTTTTGATGTGCTCTCGCATATAAAACGTATTGACATATTTCGTTGTGGTCCATGTAGAGTAACCATGCTGTATTTCTTTAGCAGGATTTGTACGGGATCCCCTATGTATTGAAATGTGAAAATATCGGTAGGTACGTAAATTTGAAGATTAAAGTCAACAATAAAAACAAGATTCCTATCTTTCTTTTGAGTGTCCGATATTTTTGCACTATTGCAAGCGGCATGATCCCGGATTTAATAAATAAAATGCGTGTGGATGTTATTTTACTACGAGCAGCAAAAACGATCTACCCTCCTGCGCGCTCGTTTTTGACAATGTTACCACTGTTCACAATATCACTTTCTACTCGATTCAAATCTCAACAAAAGAAAATATTGAGACGGAGAAAAAATTGAGACGGGACAGTAAGGGCAGGTACGTTAATTGTTATAGTTAAAGGAAAACGTTCCTAGGAGACCTTTAATAACTTTTTGAGATATTCTGAACTGCATTCACTTATTTAGGAAAAAAATTACAGACAGCAAAAAAATTAGTAATTTTACACAAAAACTTTTTTTGATTCCAATCGATCCAGTTTTTTGTAGGGATCAAAAGTTTCTATCGAACCGACTGAGCTTTGAGTACTAGAAATGTCAGGAATTGCAAAAACTTTTTCCATACATTTTTTTTAAGAAATTACCTTAACCTATTGTAGCTACAAGAAAACATTTTTACGAGACTCATCTTAACTATTAGAGATATTTTGACCTGTATTCACAAATATTGTTAAAAATGTTCTGTTATCGATATAGACAATTCACACAAACTTTTTGTGCGATAATGCGACTAAAATTATGCAATTTGCAACAATAGTTTTACTTAGTTCCAACTAATAATTTTTCGGTATCTTCGTAGTTCAATGTTAGTAGATAGATAGCTAGATAAATGATTTATTTGTTTCTATAAAACACACACATAGTTCATTAAATGCAACAAACAAGCAAATCCTTAATAAAATAGATATAATACATATCCCTAAACATGATTCATATTTTGTACACGTCACGTGCACTAGACTTATGCACTATTATTTCTTCTGTGCTTATGCACTAAACACCTTAGATACGATACAAAACTAAAAGTACGTGTGTTGTAGTAAAACAAATGGATCATAGATCACCAAATAATATTGTTCAACAACACTGATTTTCAGCTATTACCATCGAGATGACAAGCAAAGCAAGCGCAATATGTACAACAATCATACAACAAGTAAATGAATTTTTAGCAATTTATACATATATATCGGTTTAAGGAGGTGTTTGTAATATATTCACTCAATCGATGATGGGTAGAAACAGTTTCGAGAGGGATGCCGATAGAAAGATTCAGCTGGGATGGGCGGCATTTGGTCAATGTCAGGTCTTGTCGTCGTTACCACACTTGTTACCACAGTGTAGAAATGGGTGCCGCCACCAAAAATAGCGACGGCGGCGCTCTGGCAAAAATCGCGTGGCGGCGGCGCGGCGCCGGCGGCGTGGATGATTGCATGGAGGTTGAAAAAAACCCCACCTCATTCATAAAATACACAAAAAAAAACAAACAAAACGTGTATAAATCTAAACCCCCTCCCCCTCCCCCTCTCTGTAATTAGACACAAATAAATACAGACCTATCTTAAAGACATATCTTTTCAAATCCACATTATTCCTTATAATTATAGGATCTCTTGTATACCCTTGAAAAGAAAGCTCACGAACATGTGCATTCTTACCATCCTCACATACTGAGCACGAACCTAGTCTTTGACATGTCTTTAGAGTTCCGCACTCAGGGCATTTGCCAGTGAGCTATGGAGCGCAATATTCTAGACGTCAAGAAGTCTGAAGTGGGACTGGGTAGGACATGTATGTCGCAAGCCACCAGAACATTGGGCATTTCACAACATCTGAATGAGTAATGACAATGCACAGACGCTGGATTGGAAAGGAATGGGCATTAATAGCAATGGCGAGAACATCTCACACTTACGATTTGCCGATGATATCATCTTTGGCGGAGTCGCTGTAAGACTTGCAAAGTATATTGACCAACCTAGTTGATGCTTCTAGAAGCATCGGTCACAGAATGGACATAAAATGATGTTTATCGATATTGACCCGGAACCGATTCCAATCAATGGTTTACCTCTTGAAGTTTTCCAACTATATGTTTCCCTTGGTCAAATATTGCAATTAGATAGGAACAACTTCGAGCGGGAAGCCAACAGAAGAATTCAGCTGGGTTGGGCAGCATTCGGCAAGCTTCGTCAAGTCTTCTCATCGTCCATACCACAGTGCCTGAAAACCAAAGTCTTCAATCAGTGCGTCCTACCAGTCATGACCTACGGAGTCGAGACGTGGACACTCACAGTCACAGCCAAACTAGTCTACAAATTTAAGGTCGCTCAGCGAGCTGTGTAGAGAACTAAGCTTGGAGTTTCTCTGAAGGACAAGAATTGTAAAGGAGATATATAAGAATAAGCAAGTTAAAGTGGCAGTGGGCAGTGTGGCAGTTCTCGAAGAACCGATAACCGTTGGGGTCGTCTAGGCTGGCCACGCTGCCACTTGACACCTTGCGGGATCCATGCCGAGATCGATTTAGCCTACAACTCGTCTGACATACGACAGGCGTGTCCAGTCCAGTCCAATTTAAGCATGGCTGCTTTTTGAGTTACGTCAGCGATCTGGGTCTTAGAGCACAGTATTGTATTTCTGATTCGGCCTGTCAGTTTTACTCCCAAGATACTGCGCTCCATTGCTCGCTGGCAAACCTCGAGCGTGGGCCTTTGTTGAACAGTCAAAGACCAAGTTTGATCGCCATGTGAGGATGGGTAGAATGCACGTGTCCATGAGTTTACGTTTTAGGCACATGGGTAAGTTACCCTTCATTAAGTCCCTCATGGCCCAATAGCTCCTCCAGGCGTTTTTGGTGCGTCTAGCAACTTCTTTGTAATTTTTTGCCTGGAACTAGACTATTTGGCAAGGTGTACGTACTCCTGGACATACTCAATCTCCACATCCCCTATGCATAACTTGCGCTTGGTGCTATTAGTTATAAGCTTGGTCTTTGACATGTTCATTCTGAGTCCAACCTCGAGGCTTGTTTTGCTTAGGTCTTCAAGCATTTGTTATAATCTGTGGCTGTGGAAGAAAACAGGGCAATGTCGTCGGCAAATTGGAGGCTGGTTAACCTTGTTTTGCAAACAACAACTCCCTTTCTCTCCCTTCGAGGGTGGCAGAGAAGAGTTTTGGGGGGAGTGGGTCACCTTACTTGACTCCTTTGCTAATAGGAAAGATGGCGCAGTGGTTTGGATTTTTATTGATGCTTTGCTGTTACGGTAAATATTCTACTACCATGCCGCGTGCGCACGCGCAGTATGCGCAACTTTGATATATGTGACATCTATGGTTTGATTACTAAGTGGATTGAAGAAGGGGTGATACTGTCGAATGCCTTAGAGTAATCGACAAACGCCATGTACAACGTGAGTTTGTGTTCATGGTACTTTTCTAATAATTGATTAAGAGAGTGAAGATGGTCTGTGGTGGAGAGGCCTCGGCAGAATAATAATTATAGTGAATTAAAACTACAGTACTTCATTCACCCTGCACAGAGTTAACCAAGATCGAAACGGCGAAAGTACCGCCCTAGCTACAGAAAACGCATCATACGTAAACAAACAACATAAACACGGCATAGGGAGCTTGTATAGCTTGTTCAACTGGAATTTGAAAAACTTGCCATGCCATCTCAATTTCTCAATACATAAATAGGGAAAAAAAACGCGAACAAAACCACACATACTAGCCTAACTCACGCCGTGGTCAAGTGGCGGCGGCGGTGGCGGCGCGCCGATACAACACGGCGCGGTGCCGCCAGCACGGCGCCCATTTCTACCACAGTGCCTTAAGACGAAAGTCTAAAACGCGTGCTTCCTACCAGCTGTTATGACCCACTGATCCGAAACGTGGACACTCACGGTGAGCCTAGTCCATAAGTTTAAAGTCGCTTAGCGAGCTATGGAGAGAGTTAAGCTCGGAGTATCTCTGAAGGTTAGAATCCGGAATAAGGTGATCCGCCAGAGAACCAAGGTAACCGACATAGCCCAGAGAATAAGCAAGCTGAAGCGGCAATGGAATGGTTGTATATCTCGCTGAACTGACAACCGTTGGGAAAACGAGTTTTATAGTGTAGACACGTGGAGTCAAACGTAGTGTGGGACGCCCGCTGGTCAGGTGAACAGAGGACTTGCGAAGGACAGCCAGCAGCTACTGGATCAAAAGAGCCGAAGATCAGGTTCAGTGGCGTTAATTAGAACGGGCTTACGTCCAGCAGTGGACTAGTATGGGCTGATGATAATGATGATGTTATCTCGGTCCGATACTCGAAAAACATTTCCTGTCGGATTTAGTTCGCGCATTTGGTGTTTTAAATACGATAATCTTTCCTTCGTTTATTGTTCCTTTACTATGATATTAATGAGCCGTTCAAGTAATGCACGCTGTCTAGGAATAATTATAAACATGGTAAAAATCCCATTTCATAATATTGGTTTTACTTTTATGAAGATTATTTTGTATATTGTGCTATTAGTGAGAAACCTCACCACGCCTGCCCATGACAATAGAGATGTTGAGAAATTTATTTTCATCATATAAACAGATCATCAATGTGTTTAAATCAAGTGAAGTTTTTCGAGCATTGAATTGTAGTGGTAGGCCTCTTACACAAGTCCACCTGCGGAAGTAACATACATTTGTCAGATATTCAACTGCCAATCAGTGTGTTTCGGTTTAAAAGGTAATGTTTCCAGCGAAATTACTGGGCAGTGAGACCTAAAACCAATGTCTCAGAGTGACAAACGCAGTGCAATGATGCGCAGGATTTTATAACTAAAGTTCTAGGTGGCACTGCAACTCTTTATGTAGGCGTGACGCTTACCATCAGGCGAGCGACCTGCCCGACTCGTCATTTTGAGGAATGAAAAAAGTACTTTCTCTTAGATGTCACGTGACTAAGCATTTTATTGCCCCCATTTAAAACATAACAATAAAATAAATGTCTTTTCTTCGCATAAATGTGTTTTTTGCAAAAGTAGTAACTAAAATTTATAAAAGCTTGTAAAATGAACTAGTAGCGTGCGAGTTTTACCAGAACTTTCAGACTGCAAAGTTTTGACACCACTCCACTATGCAAGTCACCCTGAGACATTTAAGTTTCATAATAGTATATCTATCTTTGTGTTTCGGTTTAAAAGGTAATGTTTCCAGCGAAATTACTGGGCAGTGAGACCTAAAACCAATGTCTCAGAGTGACAAACGCAGTGCAATGATGCGCAGGATTTTATAACTAAAGTTCTAGGTGGCACTGCAACTCTTTATGTAGGCGTGACGCTTACCATCAGGCGAGCGACCTGCCCGACTCGTCATTTTGAGGAATGAAAAAAGTACTTTCTCTTAGATGTCACGTGACTAAGCATTTTATTGCCCCCATTTAAAACATAACAATAAAATAAATGTCTTTTCTTCGCATAAATGTGTTTTTTGCAAAAGTAGTAACTAAAATTTATAAAAGCTTGTAAAATGAACTAGTAGCGTGCGAGTTTTACCAGAACTTTCAGACTGCAAAGTTTTGACACCACTCCACTATGCAAGTCACCCTGAGACATTTAAGTTTCATAATAGTATATCTATCTTTACCTACTTCCGCAGAAGACTCTTTTTAAACTCTGACGATTTATTTGGTTAAACATACCGTTAGTCTTGGTTACCCTAGCCAGCCAGAATTTGCCCAGGGTGAATTTTAACCCGTCATCGGAGCACTTGGTTCGGTTAATGTTATCAGTAGTAAAGGGTTTAATTTTGTGTTCCAATCAAGTAATCGAGTGCGGCGATAGTGCAGTGTTTATCGGGAAACAAATCCTGTGATATTTTATAGTGTTTCAGCAATATTTGTCAACATATTGCGCGAAAATATGAAAATGTGGTCCACCTACATAGTTCACCTGGTTGTACCAGGAGCATTTTTTTACTTTCCGTGGCCACCACTAGATAACTGGATGTACCAGGGGTTTTTATTTCAATCCATGGTCCACCTTAGTTCACCTGGCTGTACCAGGGGTTTTTATTTCTTTCTATGGTCCACCTTAGTTCACCTGGCTGTACCATGGGCATTTTTTTCTTCCCGTGGTCTACCATTTTGGATACTACTAAAACTAAAACTATTTATTAAAATTTATTTTCCCTTTTTTCGTAATTATGGACAACATCATTACGAAAAAGTGTGACGCTAATTTTTGATAATATAGATAGCTCCATAATCTTTATACATACGAGTATGTACATAAAACTATTTATTAAAATTTATTTTACGTTTTTTTCGTAATTATGGACAACATCATTACGAAAAAGTGTGACGCAAATTTTTGATGATATAGATAGCTCCATAATCATTATTAATGGATTCAGGCGATTTTCGACCTTATTGACAAGAGCACAAACTAACACAGTACTTTACTACTTATTAACACAGTATTTTGACTAAATGAACACAGTAAATGCTGAATCTGACTAAATAAGATTAATATCAATAAGGGTCAAAATCGTGTGACGTTTGTTGTTGTTGTTTGTTTGTCGTATGAGGTAGTGCCTCTGATGTCATAGTTTGTCAAGCCGCCGGAGGGCCTCTGATATGGCTTAACGACTGCTATTAATCAATAACAGCCGTGACCGACCGCTTAACGTGCCCTCCGAAGGACGGAGCGATTTAAAACAGCACATAACTCAGAAAAGTCATTGGGGCGCAGCCTAGGTTTTGAACCCGGTATCGTTGAATTCTAAATTGCACTATAGACTTATGACTTGCAACTTTTGACTTGCGATAGATTGCGACTTTTAATTTGTTACTTTTGACTTGTGACTCGTTACTTACGACTTTTGATATTTGACTTTCCCTCTCTTTCTTCACCATCATCCATCTTCCCCCACCATCCCCAACTTCATTTTCCACCCCCATCTTCCCCTCACGTCCTCCCACCCTCCCTTAATATTCCCCCACGCTGCCCCCAACTCTCTCCCACCCCCCTCCAACTTTCCCCCATCCTCGCATAACCCGCCCCCCAACTTTTCCCCACCCTCCTAACTTCCCCATACCCTCTCCTCACTTCTATTTATCCTCCCATCACTTTTTCCCAACTTACCCCACCCTTCCCCCACTCTTCCCTCACTTTTTTCCAACTTACCACACCCTCCCCTCAACTTCTTTATCACCTGCCACTTTGACATCTGTCACTTTAATACCTGTCACTTTGACATTTGTCACTTTGGCACCTGTCACTTTGAAACTTTCAGATATAAAATAGTAATAACTAAGTAGTTGGGGACAATTCCACATTGTTATCATGTACGGAACTAGTGGGAACAAAAAATACAATATTTAATATTGAGTTATTTGTCCCTCGGAACTAGAGGGAAAAAAGTCTCACTTCTCTCATGAAACTATTGGGAACAAACGGTATTTTCTAGGTGGACCACCGGCTTTACATACATTCTAAAGACTTTGTATTAATAACAAAAAAATTGATCCTGGTATAGCCAGATGAACTATGTAGGTGGACCACGGGCAGGGCGCGGAAATAACCATGGAAATAATCGCGTCTGAGATGGCTAGTGAAATTTAAATACAATTTTTTCGTTTATTGTTTTCTGTTAAAATTAGTAATTAAATAGGCTTAGGCCAATAATGCGTCACAGCTGTGAAAATTGTTTTTTTTTTAATGTATAAGCAGCAGTAGACGTACTTTTTTGATTTTGTGGTTTCTATTACATATACCTATGCATTTGATCTGCAGGTTGTCTGGAAGAGAACGCGTTTAGCGATAAGACCACCCATTATGCCTATTTTTTACATATTCTCTTGTTGGTCCCTTAATTTTGGTGTCGATAAAGTGTTTATTAAATTAATTTGTTTAACTTTTTGATAACGATTTTATTAAGCTTGCATAGTTTACCTATTTACTTCATTAGCGCTATTAATTGAGGCATGTTACGTAGAAACCATGATAAAGTATATAATAACATCATGTAATTCGCGTATACAAAACCTCCCTCGGCAACATTAGCGTTTGACTATTCCGTTAATTTCGCACAAAACAGAACATCAGAGTGCGTTGTAAAGAGGCCCTACTATTATGTCTAAAGCAATTGAAAAGAAAACAAATACCACAAGCTCAGTTAGTTAGTATTTATGTAACTGATATCAAAATTCATTCATAGTTATAGAACTCAAGAAATTGTAAGTAGTCATTGAGGTTAAATTTTAATAAAAAAATAGTACTTTAAACACATTTTCAAGAGCGGTAAAGTATGTGCACTTGCTTTCTCATCGTCACTGGACCATCTAATTGAAATTTGAATACGTATACAGTTATTAGGTGAGAGCACCGACTCACAGTTAAGTCATAGGCGCAATAACAATTGACATAGGAGCAGGAGCTACACAAAGCTCCTGCTCCTATGTCAATTGATTTTTCAATGGCTATATTTATAATGTATGTGTATAGGTGAGCGTAGAAATTGTTATTAATTTGAGAACAATTATTTTGTTATTTTATTCGGTAGTAAGACCGGAATTACGACACATAAAAAAACTCTGGCAAACCTACGAAAGAGTCAAGAGAATCTTCATCATAAATGTTTTATCACGGTAAATACCTGTTTTTATCGCTCTATGAACCTTAAACGTAAGATAATAAGAATGGGTTTAGGTGTAGTACGATCTTCCTCCTGCATAGTACGAATATTTCCTAGTTAAAAAAAAGAGTGCTTCTTTGAACTTAATTTTGATCAATAGCTATAGATGAAATGGAGCTTAACTAAATGTATACATAAAATATAACCTTTTTTAATTCGTACTAAATTATTCACATGTCACTAAACAAAACCAAAATCTAAATATATGCAAATTTTAAAAGACTTTCAACAATAGCAAAAAAAACATCCGAACTTACCCCAACATAGGTACCCTACGTTTTGTGGTCTCTCGATTGCATGATAATTTGACTCTCCTAGAATTCACGCAATTATTTCAATATCGTAGAATGATAGTAGGACCATTAAATTTGGCTACGGGCGAAATGGACTGAGCGTTCTAAAACCACAACACTACGAGCTTGTTAGTTTTAAACTACAAATGGATATTTGACGTAGGATAAATGCATTTATAATCAAATTACTTTTGCTCGTGGCTCTGTTCACCCATATTTCGATGTAGGTATTTCTCTTCACTTGATGTTCTTGTAGTTTTTTCATTAATAAAGTTGCCTATCTGAAATAGTGTCTAAATCAGAAGTAGGTAGATAAAAAGTTACTAAAATATTACCTCCTACAAGAAAACATAAACTTAACAATCTTTAGAGTACAAGTATAAAGGCAGGTAGTTCTACGCGTAGTAGATGTACTATTTAAGGAGCGAGCGCGAAGCGCAAGCGAAGCGTCTCCGTTTCAGCTTGGGCAAAAATGCTTTCGTATGTCCGGATGTCTGTCCGGATCTCTGTTCTCCTCAACAGGCGACCTGTTGAGATTTCTCAATCGATCTAGACGAAACTTGGTATACAGGTTAAACGAATTGTTAGTTTTTTTGTCGTTGGAGATTTTTGATTGGGGGGGTGCTTTCCTCAAAAAGGGGCATGAATATCTCCACCTTATTAGATCCGATTACGATGTTTTTTTTTATTTGAAAAGTAGTAATATACAAATTTAATCAAGATCTGCTTCGGCATGATGAGCAGAATAGCTCTTCAAAATGCAGTAAATTGCTCACTTTTAAGTTTTTACATGTGGAACCAGCCCTTTACCTGCTAGGTAAGGATTAATGGAGTACCTTGGTTATCAATGTTAGTTTTACAATAAGGTAACTAGATGGCACTACTGTGCACCGCTAGATTGTTTGCAAAAAAGTTTGTACGCGCAATGTCTATACAGACTCACAGAGCCACTAGTACATTAATTAAAAACTGTAGCAGAAAAAAATATTGCGATTGACAGTTATCTTTCTAACCTCAATCAGGCATCCGTCAAAGAGTATATAAATACTTGGCATCCGTCACTATACCTACTTCTATGCTAAGCTACGTCGCGAATGGCGCGACACTGCGCGCGTTACAAATCAGTCGAGGCCGCCGCGCGCTTGCATTCAGACGTTTACCGTGTCGCATGTTGGAACTTTCGCTAGTAATAGCGAAATGTAACTATAATAACAATAATAATTGTTGAGGGATGCCTTAGTAGGCAAAAAGACTCAGTCTTTTGGTATTTTTATCATTATCCCACTAACATTATAAAATTATCACAGAACTATCTACTGAACAGATTTAAAAAAATCTATAGGTCATATTTATTGGTGTACAATGGTTTGCCCATGACTTTGCTTGCGAGTCCGTTAGTTTGTAACTACACTTTTTTTTTCTTTTTTTTTTAATAAGTGTTTGTTGGTTCTGCGTACTATATGGCCTGCCCATTGCCACTTCAACTAGCAAACTCTGAGAGCTATGTTGGTAACCTTGGTTCTTCTACGGATATCCTCATTTCGGATTCTATCATGTAGTGAAACACCAAGCATAGATTTTTCCATTGCACGCTGCGCAACTCTGAGCTTGTGTATGAGACCAATAGTTAGCGACCACGTCTCAGTGCCGTATGTCCTCACTGGCAACACGTTTATAAACTTTCGTCTTGAGGCTCAGCGGTATCTGTGATGAGAAGATATGGTGTAATTTCCCGAACGCTGCCCATCCGAGTTTATTCGTCGGTTGACCTCTTTGTCGAAGTTGGATCTACCCAGTTGGATCGTCTGACCTAAGTAGACAGTGATCAACAGCTTTGATAATATTGTTCCCAACATAAACCGGCATGGGTACGACGTGAGCATTTGACATGATGTTCGTCTTACCCATGTTCATTTTAAGACCCACCTGTTGGGAAACAATATTGAGGTTACTGAGCATTGTGCTTAGGTCTTCCAGGGTTTCTGCTATGATGACTATATCATCAACAAATCGAAGGAGAGTGATGTATTCGCCATTGATGTTAAAACAATATCCGTTCCAGTTCAGAAGCTTGAATATATCTTCCAGTGCAGAGGTGAACAGTTTCGGAGAAATAACGTCTCCCTCTCTCACCCCTTTTTCCAACTGGATGGAATTCGTGATCTGATCCTGAAGACGGACTGTCATGGTGGCCTTGCTGTACAAACACTTCAACACTTCAATGTACCGGTAGTCAACCTGGCACCGCTATAATGACTGTAGCACAGCCCGGGTCTCGACTGAATCAAAGGCTTTCTTGTAATCCACAAACGGTAGACCATAGTGGCCGATTATACCTACTCTTCGATCTTTTGTTCTGTATAATCTGCCCAAGCGTGTGGATGGTGGTCTACGGTGCTAGAGCGTTTCCGGAATCCAGCTTGTTTGGGAGGCTGAAAGTCATCAAACCTACGAGAGAGACGGTTTGTAACTACTTTCGAAAACAGCTTATAGACGTGGCTCAGCAGCGAAATGGGCCTATAATTCTTCAAGAGGGTTTTATCACCTTTCTTAAAGAACAAAACTACTACGCTTCTGTGCCACGCCTCGGTACCCTCTAGGATGTCGGAGTTGTCAGCAAATTTGTACCTACTGTATTTGTATGAGCCAAGTTCATGTACGAGTACAACTGATGGAGAGACAAGGGCGTCGCCAGCCCATGGTCAATTTCTATCAATATTTTATATAAAATATAGATCCGATTCCAATATATATATATATGCACTGGAATGAGTAAGAAAAAGCGCAAGCAAAGCCAACGCGAAAAATTTGAATTATTTTCTTTCAATGTACAAAACGAAACATAATGTCTTATCATAGGAAAATAATGAAAAAACTATAATAGAGATTGTGAAAATGGAAAATGTTGAGCTCTTAAAATACCTGCATAAAAATTAAATTTAGATTATTTTGAATTATTTTATTTTAGGCAGGCCCCTCCACCCTGCCGCAATAGGGTTTAGGCAAAAATCATAAAACAATTTGATTACAAATGGCCAGTTCCAGAACCTTTCAGTATGACTCGGTATCTGTACTCTAATCTAAGACCCACACTATGACCTACCTAAAGAAATGTCATAGGTCATATGTACTCTTACTTGATGATAGTACAGTACATACTCGCGTCTACGATGATAGGCGTATATTACATAAGTCAATGCGATCAGTTGCAATCAGATTTTCAGAAACGCATGCATGCTAAATTGCGTTTAACAGCTGCTGATCGTATCGTCTGATAAGATCGATGATGATGATGATGAGCCTATGTCTCTCTTCGTTCCATAAAGCATACATCATTATAATCATCAGCCTGTGTTCGTCCACTGCTAGACATTGGCCTCTCCCAATGAACGCGATAGAGCCTGATCTTCGGCTATTCTCATCCAGTTTCTGCCGGCCGCCTTTCGCAGGTCGTCACTCCACCTAGCCCGTGGGTATCCTACACTACGCATACATAATATGCAAAAAAAACGCGTCTATCCGTCGTTTCTCCGTGAAAAAAGAACAAAGAAACCAACAAACATACATACTTTCCCATTTATTATATTAGTGTGCTGATATAATTGAATAACTCATTGCAAACCGCATGCGTACACAATCGAAGTTAAAAAAGTATACAAACATACGACAGACGCAGCCTTTTGTTAATATAGACACCAGTTTATATTCCAGTTGTTGGTAATGGCGCGAGATATGGAATTTTAATTGAGTGTTATGAAGAATTTGATTCCATGGAAGGAGTGAACAGCTGTTGTTAATTAACATAACAGTTTATCCAATGTTTAATTGTATGTTTCTGTGCTATATAAAATTACTGTAGTTGTGTGTGAAGCTTAACAACGGCTTGTTGCTGTTATAAAAATAGTTCGTGTAATCCGTATGTCAAAACAAGTATGAAAGAAGCGTGGCACATATATAGAGTTTGTGAGTTGTTATGGTTTAACAGCAGCTGTTAAGAAGTACCTACTTAACAATGCGGTTAATATGTACACTGATGCATTCTTGCTTGTGAGTAAAGCTTCAATCATAAAGCAAATCATACCGAAATACGAAAGAATCGCTTGGCAGTTGGTGTGGTGGATGCGAGTTTTGAACTTTAGTTTCCTACATTCATTTAGCCGAAATGCCAGTGTTTGGCCAACTATTTGTGCACCAAAATAAAACACACCTTTCCTTTTTCTTTCCAACTACGTGGTGTCGTTCTCAGCTTCAAATAAACCGCAAACTTGGCAAATTACGTTTCACTTGTTTATTCTATGTCCTGCGGCGCCGAACTCTTTACCTTTGTTCGTTGAAACTTTATGAAAGTTTGGAGGCGTTTACTTAACGCGATCCGATGCCAACACTGGATTAACTTTTTTTATTGGCTAAGCTTGGGTTGACCGCAATTTCACTTGGTGTAAATTAACGATGTATTATAACGCTAACCCTAAAATGGAACTTGCGTATATATATATATATATATATATATATATATATATATATAAATGGAACACATATATATATATATATATATATATATACATACATACATAAAAAGCAAACAAGGCATTTAAAATCAATGTCATAGATAGTCAACAAGGATGTTTGTCTTATTTTTCATAAATATGAATCTGAAATTACGTTGGATATTTCTAGGAATTAACGACGATTCAAAATTTCACGCGAAAAACAGCTCATCAGCAGCTCAGCAATGGAAACAATATTTCTGGGTGTCGTTATTTTATGCTGCGAACAGGAATCGGTTAATAATAATAATAAAATTGAAGAAAAACTGTGTTCCATTTATTTATTTTGCCAGATGCGAAATCCTATCCCCATTCGCCAAGCGCTCAAGATACATGCCGATCATACCAAGTTTCATCAAAATCCGTTCAGAGCTGATTGGTAATACTAGTGGTAAGAATCATACTAACAAACGCACGAAATTTCGCATTTTTAATACTAGTGGGATAGTATGGCAACAGCTCAAAGCCACGTGGTCTCATCTATCTTCTATACATATACAACAGTACCATGACATACTGACTGACAGACAACGCACAAGCCTATACCAGTAGACCTAGAGATTTAAAATTTGGAGGTAATATATATAATATTCTTTGAATATTCCAAGGAAGGTTTTTCTGAATGAGGGTGGCAATGTTTGCACGCAGGCAAAGACGTGGGGCGCAGCTATTGGTTCTTATATTCATATTCATATTTATTTCTCTGTTTTTACATAAATAATTAGGTCTAAAATATGAAATTATTATCTTAAAAAATGGAACCCTGGTGGACACTACAGAATATTTGTATGAGGGTAGGAAGCATCTATCTTCTATCTATACTTATGATAATAATAATAATACTTATAATAAAGAAATAGGAACGAAAAAGTCTGTACAAAGAAGATATTTAAAAAGAAATGGTCTGGCGTACTTAAAATAAGCTACTGAACAAGAATATAACATTTTTTAAATTCGTGCCTGTATGTTTGTTCACGCATCACGTAAAAACCACTGGACCGATTGCGATACGGTTTTCATTGTTAGATAGCTTAAAATTTGACTTAAAAACTGGTGTACTTGGTATCTAAATTTGATGAGTAGGAGCCGAGCAATCGATAAAATTTTTTTAACGGCTGAAGGAATTTTGATCAAATGTTGGTATTTAGGTTTTGGAATAGTATATAGAGTACTTTTAACCTAGAGAAATGACTTTTAACAAAAAGAAAATAATTTATGTTGTATTTTTATTTCCAAAGAATTATTGTTGAGAATAGTAGCATTTTTTGATGAAATGTATCTTATGTTTATTGAAAAATGTACATTCTTTTTCTTTCTCTTACTTATATATTTTAATCGATACAACACGAATGCTGGTGCTATGAATTTTTATATTAGAACTAGCCTTTCTTTATGTCTTAAATTATGTGAACCTGCATAAGCAGGTATCTATAAACTTAATAAAAATTTGTGGGTATTTTCTTACAAATATGCAAATTTCTAAATAAGAGAAATGTAATAAGAGATTAATGACAATATTTGATGTTCCATAAAATGAGGATTGCAACTGCTTTCAGTGTGTACGAGAATATGTTTACACTTTTTCTGCAGTACTTATATATAAGTCATCGGTTTCGGTGGGATTCCCTTACAGTATAATGCCATACTGTAACCAGGCGTGAGCATAAGCATAGTAGGCGAAAATTGCCGTTAAAATGTTTGTCGTTTTCTTCTTCTCCATCAAAGCGTAAGTAAAACTAATGAGTTTGAACTATATTTTGTTAATGTGCATTTTCCAGTTATTACAAGGACCTAGAATTAAAATAAAATAAAACAAAATCTGGTCGTGTTGTCTCAAAGCCTAGCCAAGCTATTTCTTCACAATTTCGTAATAATAATGTAGATACCTACGAGTACCAGACACAGCAAAGCTCAAGAAAAATATTTTAAAAGTTATTAATGTCATAAGTTACTGCTTCAAAACAAAGGCGAGCGTTTTGTTGGTGATAAGTCGTCTCATTTTTCTTGGCAAATATATTTGAGTATCTTGTTGTTTATATTTTATAATGGTGGCAAATGTTCCTTGAGTTACTGAATACCAAAAAGGTAGACATACTCAGCGTATTTTTGCCACCAAATATTTTCTTATGAACGATATTTCTTTCAAGTCTTATTTTTTTTGTCACTTTAGTATCAATTAAGCTGATGATGTTTTGCTGTACTAAAATTATACTCAAATGTGTAGAAGATATTAGAGTTTTAATAATAAAACGTAGACATATTATTAATTTTAGATTATTTTCCATAAACTTTCTTCTTTGACGTTATTTTCCTTTCTCGTTTCAGTTTCAGAAATTCAAAATAATGTTGTAACAGTTTAACAAAATGAAACATTTACCTACCTACTTAATTAGACAAAGTGTCGACATTAGACGTCCTTTGAATGTTTTGGACATTTCAATTCAAGTTTTGGAAGAGAATGGAAGGGAGGTTACTTTGTTATGAAGATATAAAAGTTAACTGGAACGTCTAATTATAAAGTTTTTGGTAGAACTTTGCGTGGGCCTGTTTCATTTGTAGGTAAATATCAGTAGATAAAGATAGGTAGGAACAGATTAATATTTAATCTTTTTTTTAATGTAGAAAACGTACTAATATTTAAAAAGTGAAAGTAACTGTCTGTTATCTTTTCCTGCTGAACCAACCTTGATGAAATTTAGTATGAAGATAGTTTGAACCCTGGAGAAGGACAAAAGATACATTTTTATTTTCGTTTTTTACTTTTATTATTTATTGCTATAACAATAATAAACTCTAGTCCGCACTGACGAAGTCGCGGTCAAAAGCTAGTTTATCAGAAAGTACATTGTTATTGAGAGCCTCCATAGCGTGGTTGGTGATGAGCTAACTGCAAAGCGTAAAGTCGTGCGTTCGATTCCCGTGCATGACAAATATTTATTTAAATTTACTCTGTCCAAGTGTTTGTGGGATCTTCTTGTAAATCTTGATGCTCTAGATATAGGGAATCCTAGATAGGGGTGGGGTGTCCTAGATAGAAAGGCTCTATGTTTGTCAGCATCTATGTGTGTGTGCGGTCATTTGTTTATCGTAAGAGGTAATGCTGACCTCTGGTGTCAGTTTGTCAGGCCACCTGAGGGCCTCTGACATGTTATATGGTCGTGAAATGTTATTATTGTTATAATCAGTCTTTAAAATTAAATTTATAATGTGATAAAATTTACAGTCCCTTTTCGTCATATTGACACTAGCATTCTGAGCGCCGACCCGTCTCTGTTGTTACTGTTATAGTTACTATAACAGTAACTTCTCTTTAAAACAAAAATACGATATAGAAAGACTCCACTTTTAATTAGAATTTACATTTAGGGTTTACCCAGAATGTGCTCCATTTAAAGTTTACACATACGATGAGAAAAGTGTATATAACTAAGTGGACTGCTATTTGCTTATAGGTCCACTTAACCATAACATATTACACCTGAAGTACTAACATAAGATTTCAAGTTACCCAAAAGTTGTACGAGTAACTTTCGACTTAGCCCAGATTAACCCGATATCACTCAGGCCACTTTAGAAGTATACCAAGTTAGGATTACTTAGTGTGTAGTGGGTAACAAAGTGACACCGTGTGGTTGATATCAAAGGATTTTCTAATCCTTCGAAGTTCTCGTTGTGCTAGTGAGTCAATATCTTTATCTGATTTTATATAATTATGTGTATAAACGAATAACTTGAAGCAATTTTAAAAGATACGCATGCTGAGTACATTTACAATCTTCCATTGTTTTATGTATAACTACATGCCCCCCGCGGTTTCGCCCGCTGACACCTGTCACTTTGAAACCTGTCACTTTGACACCTATCACTTTGACATCTGTCACTTTGATACCGGTCAATTTGACACCTGTCTTTTTGACATCTGATGATGATGGATGATGATGATGAAAAGTACCCTATGTATTATTGCAGGACATAATGTATCTACATACCAAATTTCATCTAAATCTATTCAGTCGTATGAGCGGGAAGGATTAACAAACATACAAACAAACTTTCGCCTTTATAATATTTGTGTGATTGCCTAACGAGTTGCATAAACAATTATTAATAAAGTGTTCTCGCGATACGGGAGGCATTAAATTGGGATAAACGATGAGAAATCTTCCATTATTTACTCCATAATTCAAATAATTTCAAAACTACCAATTACATATTACCAACTTACTAAAGAGCAGGTTTCACCAACGTGGATAATGAAAATGAATTTTTGATTATTTTTTTATGATAATTAGCATCATTCCAACCCAACCAACACATGTTCTTTTGGTGAAATTGGCTAGAAGAGATCCTTTTTGAACCCAAAAACTATCACTTCTTGTCACTCAAATTCCTTCATCCTGCGGTGAAGAAAGGGTCAAGTCTGCATGAGATATATGAATAGACGCGCCCTTCTTTGTCCGGGTTAGCTCAGGATTCGTATTGTCGCTTTAATACATTAATCATTCAAATTGCCCCGCGGTTAGACCTTAGTGTCGGGGACTCGGGACTCGGCCCCAGTTGCTTTTAAAAGCTGGAAAGACGTATATCATGTGACCGCAGTCGCGTGTGTTGGTTGGAAACATCTTTTGAATATTCATGGACCTTTTCGAAAATAGATATTTTCTAAATTACTGTTTACATCTTACTTGCTTGTTTGACGTATGAGGAGAGCTGGCCTCGGTGTCAGTATTTGACAGGACGCCCGGAGGTTTCTGACATGGTATGGCCAATCGAAGCACGGAAAGCCGCACTTAGAAAAGTCATGGTGAGGAACTAAGGACCGAACCCGTTATCGTTGGATTCTAACTCGTACTATTATGTGTAATACTGCTTGGCTACCATCACTCTGTTTATATTGTTAAATACCATGTTGGTTACATGCCATGCTATGTAGCCGAGGTTGGATTTTGTAAGCATTTTTTTAATTAGGTTACTGTTCTAAGCAATTTTGGAAACAAAAAATAAGACTATACGAAACCAAATTCAACCTTGCGTTCCAGAGAAATCATTTCAAATTAAAAACATAAATTACGCAAGTAAATAATAAGAATTCACTGAACTAACTAAAACCGAAAAATACACGACATATACATATTTTGTATAAAACAAATACATCTTAACTTTTTTTCTCTAAAGATATATGTTTGGGACCTTTATTTTAATGAAAATATATTAATTGAGGATAACCCACACTATCGCATCTTCCAACTGAGTGCAGAGTGTCTTGAGGGGATCAAGTGTTAACGGTCCATAAAGCAATCAATTTCTTTCCACTGAGATAAAAATACAAATAAATTTAGGCGTCAGATCAATTCTATGAGTATCCTCTTTACTTGTGACATTGTTCTTGATTCCATTACATTACACTTTCATTTTACTCATTACTTTTCCCACCTATGTAAGTCACAAAATCATGTGTCAAATGACTTTAACAACGGCCGGAAACAGTCCTTCCTTTCAATAAGCGCCTAGCGTGTTAGCTGACATTAGCAAAACATCTTTAATACTTTTAAACATAAACTGAGTAGATCGTCGTTTAAGATCATCAAACCCCTTTCTTGTGATCCTGGATCCGGGTCACGGGTCTCTATTTGCCGAAGGATAGCCGCTCATCCCGGATCAATGCTGGAGACGACCTCAATGGAGATTTTACACGTGATTTCCGTTCAGATATCTTACTTGTTTATGAAATCCAAGCGTAATAAAATTGGTTGGTTGCAGCAAAAAATTAGAATTGGTTTGAATTTATTTGATTTTTCTTATTTGGTCAATTTGATTTTTACTAGCAATTTTCCCAACTTGGCTTTTGCCATCGTTTCTTTAATTCGTTAATTCCTGTTCAAAATGAAAGGAAGGAGAAAAATGCACACAAATTCAAATTACAATTCAGGTACAGATAGGAAATAGCATTTAAAAAAATGACAGAAGCGTTACACAGGAACTATATTGATTAGTGCTTTTTAAGTTGCCTTGATACTAATTTGAATTTCTCTCCCGCTAATTTTCATATCAAATGCTTTGGTACTCTTTGAATAAGTCATCTAGGAAAATTGAAAAGCGAACCTCAATCGCCCAATATACAATCCTGGATAAAAATAACGAAAACAAAAAGTATTCTATTCACACAAAACTCCGGCAACAATAACAACATTTCCCCGAACTTTTTGTTCGCAACACAAGCTATTATTTATTACCATCTTCGCAACATTAACGGTGGGGTTTTTTCTTCATTTTCCCGCGGTAACGTGACGGATGCCCACGGCAATTAGTGTCCGGAAATTACACAAGAAAACACAAGCAATCCATCACCTGGTGCGAAAAAAAGGCGAAATCTCCGCTGGCCGGCTCAAACAAAACGTCATTCACGGGAACACGATGATGTTGCGTATTTTGCGCATTAGGGAAAGATACTGTTTTGGGCGTAAGCTTTTAGGTTGGATCAAAAATGTTGACTCGTGTTTTATACTTTTTTCTTCTAGACCATAATTATGTTTACCTCGCCCATTATCTTTCTAAGTAGTCAAAGTGAAAATCTAGGATCGACATCTATTCAGATAGGTATGAATGTTCGAGCTAAATGAATAGATAATGTGATCGCATACTAACTGTCGATTAAAACATTAGTGGCGGTTAAAAATCCCTTTAAGTCACAAATTACTAAGGACTAGGTTTTATTCTTAATAAGTGTGCATACTACCAGCTTAACGTCTTTTGCGTTTTCGAGCACTTCGGTTAGTGGTTAAAATCTAGCATTAAAATGAACACTATAAAAAAACGAGACAGCCAGTAATCGCATACGATATGTAATATCTGACATCGTGACGTATGTACATACGATATGTAATATCTGACATCGTGACGTATGTACATACGATATGTAATATCTGACACGTGATGGATGATGATGATGAAAAGTATCCTATTTGTTATTCCAGAGTATAAGCTATCTCTATTCTAAATTTCATCAAAATCCGCTCAGCCGTTTGAGAGTGAAGTAATATGAGGATGACGATGAAAGTATCTTGGTTGTTATTCGAGGATTTAAGCTAATTCCATTCCAAATTTCAACAAAATCCGTTTAGCCGTTTTTGAGTGAAGTAAGATGATGATGATGATGATGATGATGATGATGAAAAGTATCCTATTTATTATTCCAGGGTATAATCTCCATTCCAATTTTCATCAAAATCTGTTGTGAGCAACGTTTTGTACCGCGAGCTCTTATTGATCAACTGTGAATCAGCAACTCTTCATCTGAACTTCAACTTGTCGTCATAATACTGTAAGTCTGGTTGGCTCAGTAGAAGACCGCTCGACCACCAGTCTGAAGTACGAGAGTTCTATTCCCAACTAAAGTGTTTACATTTTGCACCATAAAAAAAAAGTGATGGCTTCTAACTTGATAGCATCGCGCGCGTTCATTGGTCAAATCAAATAGCTCGTGTTTTCCCGGCTTCCTATCACACTTCTGGTTTCACATTGTTAACACTTTTCATAAAATCACCATAATCACTCCCATAGATTGCAAAAAAGCGAGCGGAAAGATATTACATATCTAAAACTGCTATATATATACTTTTAAACATAAACTAAGTAAATCATCATTTATGAACAACAAATCCCTCTTTTGTGATCTTGAATCCAGATCACGGGTCTTTATAAGGATTATCGTAAAACCATAAGCTAATCTTAATACGAAAAATGGCTTAACAATAAATAATACAAGTACTAATCATGACTATTCATGAAATTTTCTTTCATGCCTTTTACTCCACGTCGACCAAGTTTCCCAGAAATATCATTAAAAGCCCCTTCCAGACGTGGTCCAGCCCAGAGATCTAATATTAAAAGATAACATCTTGACCCGTGTTATAAAAATATTTGATTGGCTTTAAGGGTGGAAAGGTCATTTTATTAGGTAGGACTTTCTTATTAGATTGACATGTTTTCTATAGTAGGGTCAACATTATGTACCTATATGTCGCAGGCAATTTGTAGAACCCTTTATTTACAAACGGTTATTCTCAGGCAAATTGTAAAGCTCGTCCTTTTACGAACGTCGTTGTCTGTTTATAAAAAAATCGACTATTAGCAAAATGCCGTAAGCAAATTTTAAAAACGCCTCACGTTTTTATAACTCGTCCGTGTACAAAGGGCATCGTCAGATACCAGAAGATTAGGAGATTTTGGGTTGAAATGGTCATTTTAACCTAAAATCAACATGTTCAACCAAACTAGTTTTTAGGCGCAATTCTATCAAACATACGTTTTTTAAACAGTACACAGTACAACACAACAGTTAAACAGTATTTTGCAAACAGACGTTTTTTCATAAATTGACGACGCCGTTTGTAAAATGACGAGTTCTACATATTGTCTGTGAACAGACTTCGCCGATTGTAACATCATGAGTTCAAAAAATTGACTGCGACATATACACTATGTACTTTTATGTAGATAATAATTTGGATGTTGAAGGCAAGGTTAATGGATCCAACTTTATGTTGTATTAGTTCTTGAACATTTTATGACCATTTATATATCTACCATTTCTGGCGTAGGCTTCTTCGTACGCTTGTATTTACCGTTTCAGGATTATTATTATTTAATTAATAAGTACTTAGAATTGGATTTTTATTTTATGCTATCTCTGTATACCAATATGGTAGAGCTAGAACACACATTTTCTACAACATTGAGTATTTAAACTTAAATTTTCACTTAAGTCTATTCAAAACATAAATAACCAGCTTTAAAAAAACAACCAGAGTCTGCTTGATACCTAAGAGATTTAAAGAAATTAAAAACAAAGTGCGAAATATATTCCTTTATTTAGAAACTCTCGCTTCGTCCGTTTAAAGAATTCTTAATCTCTCTCATAAGTAAAAGTGACTCCTAAGCGGAGAAAAAAGAATTTTCATTTAAATTTCTAGTAAACTTTGAATTGAGTTTTGTTGAAGTCATAATATTCGTGAATAATTCATATCATAAGGATTTCATTATTTTTACTTACTCTGCTATCTTTATACTACTGCTGCCACCTTTAATAACTTATAAATCTTATTTTTGCTTTTGCAATTTTCGTAATATATTAAATGATTTTTGCCCATTTTACCAGCTTTGTTATTTTTGTAATTCATCGCTCCCAATTGTTTTATTTTCTAAACGAGATTTTTAAATAACCAATCAATCAATCAAACGAAATCGTTTATTGTAATCATAGATGGAAAGTATATAACTATCTTCTTATATCTATCTATCTTCTATCTATCTATTTTCTATCTATATAAATCATTTGCCATGCATTAGTCTCGCAAAAACTCCAGAAAGGCTCGACTGATATAAATATATTTTTCTTCTTGTATTTGTAATTGGACCTAAAATATATAAATAAAATAAAAACTCAATTTGTTTTTTTATTGAAATGTACCAAGAAATAATAAATAAAGAATTTTCAGCTTAACTGGCATGCAATAATTTGGTAAAAATATTTTTCCAAAATAATTTAAAACTACTTCATAATAGAAATGATATTTTGTGAACTACCCCTAATGTCCACTAAAACGAATAAAATAATTACAATTCATCAAGAACAATAAAAAATAACACTTTTTCAAAATTAAAAAAGTAATACCAATACAAAAATTAAACATTAGAAAGAATTTTTTGAAGTCGGTGCCAAACCGAGCCCATCATTTGTAATAATTATGGTTAAACTAATACCCGACTAGCTATCAGAATATATGTATGAATTTATGTGAATGTTCCACCATAGCGTCGCTCCTATTGGTCCGATTTTGACAAGCGAGGTGTCAATCGATTCGTATTCACGTATAATTTACGTATAATAGTGTCACAGGCAATTTTTTTATGCGAATACGGCCAGGCATTCGAAGGATTATGAGTTTAAACTAAAAAAATATGTCCGATTTTGACAACCGAGGTATCAATCGTTTTGTCTTCATTGCAAGAGTGTCATAGGCTATATAGGCTATACATTTATATAATATAGGCTATTTTTTTACCTGACTGTAGTCGTGGTTTAGTTTTTGAACTTGTCTTGTTTAATATATGTTGTTGACCAAGCGAGCGCAAAGCGCGAGCGAAGCGTCTCCGTTTCAGCTTGGGCAAAAATGCTTTCGTATGTTTGGATCTCTGTTCTCCTCTAAAGGTCACATTTCTCAACCAATCTAGACGAAACTTGGAAACAGGTTAAAGCACATTTTTATATATTTTTTGTCGTAGGGGATTTTTGATTAGGGGGGTTCTTTCCCCAAAGTGGGGCAAAAAGAGGGCTACTGAATATCTCTGCCTTATAAAATTTGATTTCGATGGTTCTTTTTTATTTGATAGTAACTTTGAATAAGTCTCATAAAAAATTAATGAAGATCTGATGAGGATCTTCCGTGTGATGAGCAGAATAGGTCCTCAAAATGCAGTAAATTTCTCACTGTTAGGTTTTATATAGTATAGTATTAGTAGTATAGTATAGTATAGTTTAGTATAGTAATTATCTACAAATACTATATCATTAACTAAATTGCTAGATTGCGTGTCAATCAGTTTGTAGACGTGTAAAAGTCAAAATCTGTTCGTATGATTGCGGTCTCTTGTTTTGTCTCTTTTGCGTTTTGTGTTTTATGAGAGTGCGTAGATATATAGGTATGTATTTATTTTGTTATACAGATATTAGATTAAAATTAAATCTAGGTATTTAAAAGTTGGCACCAATTTCAAAAAAATATTTCTTATGTTTGACTGTTGAGTACCTGTCGGCTACCTACTTCCTTCCGGCTACATCATCAGACCTCATATACCACATAAAACCAGATAGCTCCTCAATACAAACCAAATGAACCTAAACTTGAAGGAGTTCCATCATTTTGTTGTTGAGTTCCTATGGCTCTATCATCAGACCCTGGATACCACATAAATCCAGAAAACTCATCAAGAAGAACCAAATGAGCCCAAACTCGAAAGGGTTTCATAATTTTGTTGTGGAGTTCTTATGACTACCTTCTGGCTTCATGATCAGACCAGCTCAATAGTACCATAGTATTGTAATGTTATCAGAAAAAAATTGCAAAATTTCAGCATCATTGGACATCGTTAAATGGTTCAAAATTGACTTGCAAGCTTGCCTTAAGCATACTCGTAGTAACCCAGTGAAAATAAAATTTGTAACAAGCTACTTAACCAATTTTGATGAAATTTATATAGTTTTACACTAAAGGTCTATTTTTCAAGTAAAAATAACCATCTAATATTTTAACAAATAGTTTATTTTTAATATAAAACTACTGAACCAATTTTGATAAAGTTTATATGGGAATATGGGACTATACTGAAAATCTACACTTTTGAATAAAATAACAATCATCCGAATTCATTTAGAAATCTAAGTGATATACAAACACAAAATCAAATGGATTTTCTAAACTAGTTTTTTCAAAAACTATTTATTTTTGAAAAAACTACTGCACCAATTCTGATAAGACTTAAACGCAAAAAAAACACGCCTGCCCTGCCATAAAAGAGCTTTTGCCAATAAATTATATACTGTTGGAATGTGCTTGTCAAGACCTTCAATTTTATACCACCCATATTGTAAATTTCGAAGTATTTTTTCCGTGTTTGATAATGTTGCTTGTCATACTGCCGCCATGTTGAATGTTTTATAAAAATAAATATAGCGTATGTTACTCGGGGGATATAAGGATTCTAACGATACCCCAGACGTCTAAATCTGTTCAGGTATTTAAAAGTTATAGTGGAATAAAGAAACTCACATAGAAACATACATACATGCATGCATACATACATACATTCCCCTCCTGCCCTCGTCAGTGTTTCCGGTAAAATATAACTCTGGTGTGTTCAAGTCAAGGGTGAATAGGTATCTACTAGGCAAGCGTGCTACACCTTCGACCACATCATCGCTTTCCATCAGGTGAGATCGTGGTAAAACGATTGCCAAGACAGAAAAAAAAACATACTTGAATGCTAAATACATAAAACTCCTTTTTTTGGGCAGTCGTGTAAAAATGGGACCTGATCTGTGTTGTAACCTACAAAACAAAAATATATATCCAATTAAGTTCAGAAGTTTTAGAGACATCAGAAGACATACAAAAAAAAACAGACTACTTGAGAACCTCTCCATTTCAAAAAAAAAAAATAGATGACTTGAGAACCTTCTCCTTTTAGAAGTCGATTAAAAATGGGAATGAATTTAATAGACATAAACATAGACATAATTTTATTGGTAATTTTCCGTTACAAGTCACAATACAAAAGTAAAATAACGTAGAATAATTAATAAAATAATTATTACTATTTAATAAAATACAGCCATGTATGATAAAAATAATATATTATGTCACAATTATATCAATTTCATGTCCCTAAACTCTTGACAAGAGTAAAATGCCTTTTGGATTAGCCAGTTTTTCAATTTCGTTTTGAAAACTGTTGTACTATTTGCGTTTTGTATTTCATCGGGTAACTTATTATAAACTTCTGGTCCCTTCACGTGGATTGTCTTCGATGTTTTCTTTAGATGACGT
The DNA here is from genome assembly GCA_946251855.1 of Alsophila aescularia. Classification (NCBI taxonomy): domain Eukaryota; kingdom Metazoa; phylum Arthropoda; class Insecta; order Lepidoptera; family Geometridae; genus Alsophila; species Alsophila aescularia. Next base: position 13,054,828 of record OX276378.1, on the reverse strand, counting down.
GGCACACCGGAAAGCTTATTCGCATTGCGTGTGTAATATTTGTGCCTTTCTCCACGTTTGGTATAAGAACTCAGGTTTTCTCGTGCATATAGCGCCACCTGTAGTACCTGTAGTATATGGAGACACGGTAGGGTCAAGATACCCAACTCTGTAAAGTGTGGTCCTGCTGTCTCATTCTGTGCAATACGTGCAATCACCCTAATAGCTCGTTTTTTAAACCGGAAGACGCGTTCCCAATCGGCAGCTCGGCCCCATAGCTCAAGCCCGTACTGGAACAGTGACTGCACGCTCGCAAAATAGCACGAACGAACCTCCTCCCTTAGCAGAGTTGAAGCGACCCTTTTTAACGCAAAACATGCCCTGCCTAGCTTTCCACACAGAACATTTATATGGCTTTCCCAAGTCAGTGCCGGGTCCAAGTGAAAACCAAGGAACGGCGCCGTTTGGACTTGCTAGTCCAAACGGCGCCGTTCCTTGAATAGCTATTATAATTAAGAATTTTCAAATATTATTTGTAGTGACAGCCAAATGAAATAAATAAATACCAATATCGATACTTTTGGTGTTGGATTAACACTTAGGATCCTAATATCTCAGAAAACTGTCCTCGCGCATTAAGCCGCGGGCACAGCTAGTACTTATAATAAAGCAGTAAGTAACAAAAAGTCTGTACAAATAAAATAATTAAAAAACCCATAAAATAGTCTCGATGACTAAAAGTGAGCTACAGAACATGTCTTTCTGTCTGTCTGTCTGGATTTTCGCACATCACGTAAGCACTACTAAGCTGGTTGAAATGGAAATTTCACTGTTGGATAGCATAGGGGTTGACTTATAATCTGGTGTACTTTATAAGTATTTAAATCCAATGAGTAGAAACCGAGCAATCGTTAAAAAACTTTTTGACGGCTAAAGGAATTTTGATCGAAATGTGGTTATTGGTATTTGTGGTCCAGGAATAGTGCAAAGATCCCAGCTAGTACTTACCTATCATAAAACAGTAGTTGCACCTAATAGCATCAAAAAAAAGAAAATGATTAAAAAAAAAGTCCTTGTGTAATCAGGCAAAGAACATGAATATAACGTTTTTAAAAATCATGTCTGTCTGTCTAGATATTTATTCACGTATCATGTAAAAACTGCTAGAGATATTGAAATGTGGTTTTCACTGTTAGTTCGCTTAGGTTTTAACTTTAAATCTGGTGAACCTCATATCTCATTTCTATGATCAGAATTCGAGCATCCTTAAAAATGATTTTGACGGCTGAAGCAAATGTGATCTAATTTGGAATATTGCTAGTTCAGTTCCTGGAATAAATAACACATAGGGTACTTATAATCGAGATAAATGACCAAGCCTTATCCGAAAGCCGCGGGCACTGTTAGTTTAAGATATTACACTCTATCATCCACATTATCTACTTAGTACTTTACTTAAGTTTTATCTTACAATAAAAAAACAGAAGAGTTAATTGATATTGAATAAGTACGATCTGCCAGATTAAATCAAGAGTAACTTTACAATGGGTTATCGATTTCAATGACAATCAGAACAAAGGATAGCTTCGATTCCGCCTTTCCTGTGTAAAATGCAAATAAAAGTACCTACTCCTAAAATCAATACGAATACGATGTACTGTTTAAAATTCACCACGATTCAATACTTCAAAGAGATCATTACTGGGAGATATGATTTACATACAGAAATTACATGGGTTCCATTACAGAGCGGAATTTTTTGTTTTCTTCTGAGAAATGTATTGAATTTTTAATAAAGCTTACCTTTCCGCCAGTCCGTCCTTAGCGTAATTTCATCGATGCTATTTGAATCGATGATTACTCAGTTAGTTGTGTGGCCAGTTGCAGAGTGTAGGTTCGAAACCAACTATAACATTGCAAAATGTGATGTAAAATAGCAAAATAAACCTTAGCGGTGGGACATACTTATGTCCGCATGACTAGCTACCACAATTGAGGGTGCTCAAGGAGAAAGTCACTCGCTGGATCTTTTGAGGATTTCTGGCAGTAGTACTTGGTACTTGAACGCCAGTCCCATTCTGGGCTTAGCATGTCTTCGACCAACATATTCACTTGACACCGAGTTAGTGCCAAGTGAAGATGAGGTCGGACCGAGATTGTGGTAGAACAAGAAGCAAAGGTAGTTTTTTTTTTTTTTTTTTTATGTCCTTTGTCTTTATTTGTGAGCTACACTGAAAATTCAGGCCAGATAGCTAATCAGGAAGTGCTCAAATTTTGAGTTGCATGATTCTACCCGGAAATACAGAGAAACAAGAAAGTGACTTAATAAAAACATGCTAAAATTACATAATTGAAGAAACGGGTTGCAAAATTAAGATATGGGTATCAGAGGTTATGTACACAATTTTTGTAGGTATAGGTACTGAGTTTTCACTCGTTTCTACATTCTACCCACTAGATGAAGAGCTAGACGTCCGCTCAAGGTCATCCATAGATCGCTATCGAAGAAGAATGTGATTTCGTAGTTACTTTCTTCTTCGTCTGGACATTCAGCGCGGATTAATATCCGTGCACAATTTCTAAATCTCAATACTATGCACCAGCCGGGGCATATTTGCACACACGCAGGCTAAGTACCAACAAATGACTAGTGATAGTTCAGTCTGGTCATCCGTTCGGGCGCGCTGTACTTTGCCAACTGATTTCAAAAGGTTTGGTGTTCACACTTTCATAATTACAAACTACCATTTAAAACTATTGTTAGGTTAAGAGTCTATAATATGCTGGCTTTAACACAGGAAACTCATTTTATCTGAAATCTACATAAGCCTGAAAAATACTTGATTAAGTTTCATTTAAAAACTTCTACCATTTATTCGTTGCAATTTATTATCGTATAAACTTATGTGAATCATAAACTCAAACAGAAGTGTTATGTAAACAGGGCGAAGCTTCCAACGGTTTGGTTTAAAATATGAATATAAATTGAGAAACTTTAGGGTTGCTCAAATCCACCAGGAACTTTAAAATTATTAACACGAGACAGTTCAGATTTACGTTCCATAAATCTGATAACTTAATGGAAATGTGGTGAAACGTGTTCTGGAGAGCTTTTCTCAAAAGGACTTTTAAGTACCTATGTAATAAAATATTTGTTTAAATATTATACATGTAGCGAAATAGCTATTACTTCAACTCGAACGGACCATTTATCTTCTTCTTCTTCTTTTTTTATTTTAATGGCTTCTGCGGAGGCACTGGCCTACTAGCAATTTCGCCAATGTCAAGTTTAGTTTATTAAAGTATTGTCAAGTCACAGTCAATAATTGTCAAAGTCACGAATCAGTAAAATGGTGTACGTTTTACTGAAACTTCCTGGAGAGTTTTGAAAACATCACAAATAGTCACGTTTTTTGTTTTTTTATCCTTTGTCTACACTCGTGCACGTTAACAAACACATAATGATTAATATTAAACCAATATTGTAACTTTTAAACTTTCGCGATTCGAACACATAGTGAGTCTTCTCGTGACCACGATCAATGCAACTTGATCGAAACGTCGAGGTAAATAAATATTAAGTTTTCAGCGCGATTAAGTCCCGTTTAAATATTTAACTACACCAATATTACTCATTAACACTCGAAAAAACACTAATATGAAGAAAAAATAAAAATTTACAACATAACAGCTTGAATACTTTCAAAAAACCACGACCATTTATCAAGTGTGCAAATATTAACGTCGTTGCTGTCTATCTGACAGACAGTGACAACTTAATAATAACATACTTCATGCCCAACGACAGTAAGAAATGTCTTTCATGACTGATTCATTGACAGCCCAGTTCAGTCGGTAGTATCGTTCCGAGCTGGAGTTCGGATAAAATTAATGTACGCCAATTACACCAAAAATGTACACCTTTATTCAAAAACCACAAAAAGAAATTTAACTAACAAATAACACTCAAACACTTTTTAATCGACTGTACACTCTTATCAATTATCAATGAATACTTGCTTCGAATCACTTTGATCGTTTCGTTCTGAATGCCAAGTCAATACTGTCAAGGCAGCCTACGCGCGCCCTTTTTATACCGCGACGGAAGTTTCCAGAATGTACTCGTATATACTCGTAGTAGTTGGTAGGTATTTGAACTTTCAAGGCCGACAGTGCCTTGGAGTTGCCTCACCGCACCCGTAGGTACCTAAGGCCGGCGGTGCCTTTGATGTTGCTGCGCCTTTAGGTACATACCTACCCCGTGCTCTGGAAACTTCTGTTTCAGAATGTTCCTTTAAATGTAGGTATTGCGTCATTCAGCCACCCTTCCCGAACATTTTGTTACCTACTGTTTTTCTTAGAATCGACCGGCGTAACAGTATTTTGCGTTATTTTGCCTATATATAGCAAAGACGCTAGGTCGTTGCTCTCTTGCTTTTCTTCTCCAGCGGCTTTCGAAAGAGCGTTTATCTTCAACTACTGTCAATCGGTCAGGGTGAGTCCTAATTACCGCAGCCAACCATTTGCAATGGTCTTAGTAATTTGGATGTACCTCCGTGTTGAGTGAAGCAATAAAATGTGTTAACTGTTAGCATATCTTATTTCATTTCAACATCCCTTAGGACATCCGGACTATGGAGTTAACGGGTAACTAGCCCTCGGTACCCTCTAAAATAAACATAGTAGAGAAGAAAAAAACCCGTAATATTGTCATGATACAGCTACACAGCTATTTTTGTAAAATCACCCAAATTTAAATTTGTAAAATTCTGCCCCGTTAAATGTTATACCTAAAAGTGATTGAGATTATCTTCCTGTCCCAAAAACTTCCTGAACTAAAAGAAAAGTTCCTAATCAAATACTAGATGTCACAGACTGCTTTTTCCTAAACAGCACAATTTAACCTAATAAAAGTTCTTTATTCCCTATTCCGATCACGACCGACGTGTGTGCGAAGTCTCGACGACGACGATAGCGAATTTATTTGAGTCTCCAATCAGCCTCAGACGTTTGGAGACAAAGAGTTTTCTAGAACTCCCTATAACACCTACATTTATTTGGTCCCTCTCTTTCGTACTTGTCTTTGCCAAGTAGTCACTATTTTGAGAAAGATTTTTGATGTTTACAGAGAGTGGAATTAATATTAGACTGGTGGAAGTGAGAATTTACCGATTTATATAGATTCTTATTTATTTGGTAAGAATATTTATTAATTGATATTTTTCCAATTTTTTTCAAGAAGCAGCATGAAAAAACTATAATTAAATGTAAGGCCTAAATAGTGTTGTCAAATTTAAAAGCGGAATGAATGTAATACCGTAATCACATCTTATCCAGCTACAAAAGTCTGAAAATTTACATCAGAAATGGAACAAAAAGTAATTTATCAAAAGATAATATAACTAGGCCAATACCTTGCAGGATATTTTTTTGTCGGCAGGTCATACATCATTTTACTTGACGGCCAATTTTTTGATGCCGTCTAATTTATTTTCTCAGTTTTTGCTCATTTTTACCTGTTGCAGTAACTTTATATAGCCATCAACCGGTACATATTCATAGCAGTGGAAATAAAATATTGTGGTAACTCGGTAAGACTTTACTAGAATAAAATTAATTTAATAATGAGTGCGAAAAATAATGTTTTTCTTTTCTTTTATCAAGGTGAATCATTAGGACATTATACCTAAACTATCTTATCATTTAATAAACCGTCACACACTGATACACAGATAATGCAACCTTAACTCGTATTTAACGAATTTATAATTATAATCTCACTTCATAGTATTTGTAAACTTATAAAAGTTGTAGGGACGTTTAATACTTAACAACCAAGCGCATGAAAAATCTCAAGTGCTAGTTAGCTCTTTGCTGAGTTTAAAAACTAATGAGTAGCAAAGAAAGTCAAAACAAATTCCAAAATAACTAACCAACCAACTAATTCCAACACGACCCAAAGCTAAGTAGGTACTTGCATAATGTTTGCAAGCCCCAGTTAGCTTACCAAGGCGTATGCGGGTCACAGCTAATAAAATTAAGCTTTTGTTTGAGGTGGCAACATCGTTAAGGTGGCAATATCGGTCGATACCACTCGCCTTTAATGACCCAGGTAAGCGTTTCCGATTCGCTGACAGGGACCTGCCTAAATATGTGTATTGTTTTGGTAGGGTTGCATTGGAATTAGGTTTAAAGGACACGAAACTAAAAGGTTGTCAAATTTTCTCAGCTTCAGGCTTTTGTCAAGTTAAGGGCCATGAAAAATGAAGACATCACTTAACTGTCGATTTTTATCAAGTTGTTAAAGCTGTATTCTTATAGATTCAAGTAGAAGTTGAAGAAAGTTTGAAGATGTTTCATTTACACTAGTATTTTATACAGGAAAGGTTTGATCATTTGTATGTTTGTTAGGTAGGTCTTAAAATGAACATGGGTAAGACGAATATCATGTCAAATGCCCATGATCCGTAGAAAAACCAAGGTTATCGACATAGCTCTCAGAGTTTCCAAGTTGAAGTGGCAATGGTCAGGCCATATAGTTCGCAGAACCGTCAACCGCTGGGGAATAAAGGTTCTCGAATGGCGACCACGAACAAGCAAGCGAAGTGTGGGGAGACCCCCCACACGATGGACCGATGACAATGTGGCCATCGCAGGAAGTCGATGGATGGAGGTGGCACAAGATCACTCGTCATGGCGCTCTTTGGGGAGGCCTATGTTCAGCAATGGACTTCTAAAGGCTGACATGACGATGATGATGATGATGTTGTTGATGGTGATGATAATGTTTGTTTGTTTGCAATGGATACTGAACTGAACCGATTTCAAAAATTCTTCCACCTATAGAAAGCTAGTAACAGCGTGTTACTCGCTTTAAAATCAAATATTGAAGATCCTTACGTAAATTGCAATGATATAATACAAGGTATCAAAAATACAGAACGGAATGACATGTTGCAATGGAAACGAAATAATAACAAGTCTGACAATTACATGAGTTTTAGTGCAGTTGACATGGTCAAAAAACACCACGCTCGCAGCGGCCATTGATTTTGAATTACGCTTGCTGGCGTATTTTTTTTTTTAAGTTACGATGGGTATAAATATGCTGTGAGTAATATTAATGCCACGGTATGAACCGTGCGAAATCAGGGCGAGTCACTAGTGATAAATATTTCGATAAATTCGATGATTATTATGTTGCATGTTTATAATATCTGCAAATATGTCTCATGAAGAAGGCTGGTTTCCTAAAGACATGCTGTTATCATTTGCATACTAATTAGACATTACCTCCTATTCCGTTGGCCTTCTTTGCATACTAAAACCGATATCTTTCAATTTAGGGAAGTAAGCCATGACCGATATAATATCCACGTGGGCAGAAACGATTCCAGCGGTAATAGGCTTACTTGGTTTTATTACTTGCTGCAGAAATATCGTTAGGAAAGCAATTTAGGCGTCAGATATTGGCTATTAGCGAAAACGGTAATGCCTCCTCGATATTCATGTGGGTATAACTTTCTAACTTGAACGTATTTTGGGTTTAGTTTGGGTTAACGCTTAGTAATTCTGGAATGAAAGCTGGCACTCGTTTTGAAAATGGTGACGCTAATTAATTATTTTGCTCCTAGTTTAAAGATATTATCAGATACAACTCATCACCATCGGAAGAAACAGTTCATCCTGACAATGCAAACACACTTTTTCCCCTTTTATGTTATTCATTTCTGTCTTGAAACAATGTTTCAACAATTTCTCATTAAAATGTTCAAGTAAACAAAATAAACTCATTTATTAACAAAAAAAAGTTAAAATTTAAGCAAGTTATGATTAAATTTAAACTTTTTTTTAACTGTTATTTTTGATGCAAAATAAATGAGCTATGAAAAGGTATCATCTGTTTAAAAGCTATTATTTAACTTGCAATGTTTGTATCTTGTATGTATGTGTTTGTTTAGGTCAAAACTTGCAAGCTGAATTAGAACTACTTCCTCTTATCCTACGGAGTAGAATTTTTGCATGTTAGTTCAGTTCCGATGACAATGCATTTATATGCTAAGTATGACCTGAATCAACATCCAGGAACAGCTCCAGAAAAAGGAACTCTTCAACGGTCAATGAAAACTTGTATACATATTGTATTATAATAGATAATTTGAAGATTCACAATGACATGGCTGCAGCACTTCGGGTTGGCTCCTGACTTATGGACTCCTCAGCCGTTAACAGCACAGACACGAAATTTTGTGTACGTATTATATTATGATAGCCGGTTTGAAGTTTTATCATGACATGGCTACTGCATAAAATATGTTTAATTTTGTGTACGTATTATATTATGATAGCCGGTTTGAAGTTTTATCATGACATGGCTACTGCATAAAATATGTTTAATTTTGTGTACGTATTATATTATGATAGCCGGTTTGAAGTTTTATCATGACATGGCTACTGCATAAAATATGTTTAATTTTGTGTACGTATTATATTATGATAGCCGGTTTGAAGTTTTATCATGACATGGCTACTGCATAAAATATGTTTAATTTTGTGTACGTATTATATTATGATAGCCGGTTTGAAGTTTTATCATGACATGGCTACTGCATAAAATATGTTTAATTTTGTGTACGTATTATATTATGATAGCCGGTTTGAAGTTTTATCATGACATGGCTACTGCATAAAATATGTTTAATTTTGTGTACGTATTATATTATGATAGCCGGTTTGAAGTTTTATCATGACATGGCTACTGCATAAAATATGTTTAATTTTGTGTACGTATTATATTATGATAGCCGGTTTGAAGTTTTATCATGACATGGCTACTGCATAAAATATGTTTAATTTTGTGTACGTATTATATTATGATAGCCGGTTTGAAGTTTTATCATGACATGGCTACTGCATAAAATATGTTTAATTTTGTGTACGTATTATATTATGATAGCCGGTTTGAAGTTTTATCATGACATGGCTACTGCATAAAATATGTTTAATTTTGTGTACGTATTATATTATGATAGCCGGTTTGAAGTTTTATCATGACATGGCTACTGCATAAAATATGTTTAATTTTGTGTACGTATTATATTATGATAGCCGGTTTGAAGTTTTATCATGACATGGCTACTGCATAAAATATGTTTAATTTGAAAATAAAGAAAAGAGCGTGGAATACAATTAATGTCTACTTACTTTACCTTAGCTATTTCATTTTGTAATTTATTAACCATTATTGATCACCGTTAAAGGAGGTTGGGTCGTATCTCATTAACTTCTTAATTAAGGGCCGCGAACGTGATCCGGGTGTAATTTTATAGATTTTTCGTTAAAATCAGCGAGGAAGTTGAACTAGAATGAGAGTTGGAAAGGTTATATTTTTCAGCCGTTTAGAAGGTTGATTATTTCGATATATAGATACATATATTGTGGGAAAAACTTCCAAATACAGATAACATAAAGTTTTTGTGACTTACCTTTTTGCAAAGTGAACCGAAATAAAACATAAAAAGCAATTCTGAATCGGGAATTGAGCGGTCACGATGGTTGAACGAGCCAATTAGCGCGGTGTGTCGAAATCTGTCGGAGTTCGTACCAATTCGTGTTTTAATTTGTTTGGCATGGGATTTTAGCAGTGCTATATTATTACATGGATTCAATAGCTAGTTTTTGCCAGCAGTTCTTGGTATTTGCAGCATCCGCATCAGATCTTAAAACATTTGCATTCGACCTCTTCTCTTTTTCTTTTTTCTGTAGGAAAATAGGAAATGAAAAAATAAACTCATTCCTTGCTTGGTGATCTTGGCTATTTCCTTCAACATTCTTGGCATTATTTTCTCACAAAACCTTCAGGCAAAGTGAAGCTAATTTAATTACACGCTCCGCCCAACATTCCCATACATAATTCCTTTTTCCGCTAACGACCGTAAGTCCACTAACTCCCGACTATCCAACACGTGTGTAGTTACAGAAACATCTCATTACAGCGTTCGTTCCCGGGTAAATGGGGGTTAATTTCATTAGCGCGGACTCAACGAATCGTGTGATAACTTTAGTGCCGTCATGTGCCGTTATATGGAAGGGCGCCCTTGGGATCAAACTGGATGTGTACACAGGAACGCTGTGACGTTGATGTGTGTTTTCAGTCAGCTCTGTTTGTTGTTTTCGTCTGCTATGATAAAGTTGTAGTGAATTTGGCGTTCAAAGCGTAACTTAGTTACTTCAATTACTCGCTACCTACCTATTATAATAACTAAGACACCATTTTTACGTCAAGTAAAACCTGATATATATTTACATAGCTGCATTATCCCATACGTATCTGTGATATTTTTTAAAGGCTTATATTATTGTGCAGGATTTATACTGAATCGTCGCTGTAGGAGTCCCTAGTTCGTTAATATCTTTTTATACAGCTGACTGACAAACACGTGCAGACTGCAAGCCTGATAGTAAGCATCATGCCCGCAGCAATTGCCATTGCACAGTAAGTTTTGCACACTACTGCTTCACTGTTGAATATCTGGGAAAGAGGAGTTGCTTCGCCAGGCGGCCTCTTGCAGAAAATGTCTTCTCAAAGTCAAAGTCTTTTTCGTAACTTAAATCTTCATTTATAGAATAATACCGATACCATTATTTTGCAGTAGTTATGAATGTGTCAAAAGTACTTTTTAGAGCACGTATACAATATGAACATAGCGAGCCAATCCCCATTTCTATGTGGACACAAAGGTGCATAGAAAACACAAAATCCAGACAGAATATCAATACCCCCTTCATTACCATAACTGATTGGACAGAGAAGGCCCAAACTGCGCTGCAATTACTGTTCTGTACAGACCTGTGTAATTATTGCACGTTTTTATTGAAACATATCTAGGTACATATGTTGTTATAACTTTGATAAAAATATTATTTAGTATCGGAGAGTTTGATATCATAAATCCATACTTCCATACTAACATAACATAGCCAAAAATAACTCTTTCTATGTCTGTCTTTACTTTTCACGAGTAAACGGCTAAACCGATCTTGATGAAATTTGGTATAGAGATAGTTTGAACCCTATGAAAGAATATGGTAAACTTATATCTCGATAAACTATAGTCCGCGCGTACGACCACGGGAAAAAACTACAAATAGATTAAACGAGTTTTTTTTAATTATATTTGTTTTCGGTTACTGGAAAAAAGTTTGGTATGAATTAGTATAAATCAAATAAGTGATGCTTAAATCTTTGAATTGCTACATTTCATTGCAGAAATTCTACGAATGTATCCGAAAATAGTCCATATCTAAAACCTGTGACTAGTTTCATGCATGTCATATTGTGGTCGTCTGATTGGTTATGGCCTGGCTACATCGGCCCTTGGATGCTGCACGTTCACTTGGGGACAATCTGTATAATTCATGATCTGACGTATAAAACCATTTAGAACTCTTTGCCTAGTTCCCATAATGATTATATCTTGCAATTTGAAGACATTACATTAACCACTTATTACAGTCAAACAATATAAACTAGTTGGCTCTGTGAGCTGTAGAATTCGCGCGCACAAACTTTTTTGCAAATAATCTATTGGTGCACAGTAGCGCCATCTAGTTACCTTAATGTAAAACTAACATCAATAACCATCACCATCAAGGTTCTCCATCAATCCCTACCTAGTGAGCAAAGGGCTGATTCCACTGGTAGAAACCTAAAAGTGAGAAATTTACTGCATTTTGATTTTGCTCATCACGGCGAAGATCCTCATCAGATCTTCACCAAATTCTTATGAGACCAATTAAAAGTTACTTACCTTTCAAATTAAAAAAAAACATCGAAATAGGACCTAATAAGGCAGAGATATTCAGTAGCCCCCTTTTTACCTCTTTTGCAAAAATCCCCGACGACAAAAAAAAAACTAAAAATTCGTTTAACCTGTATACCAAGTTTGGTCTAGATCGGTTGAGAAATGCGACCTGTAGAAGTTAACAGAGATCCGGACTGACATCCGGAAGGACATACAAAAGTATTTTTGCCTAAGCTGAAACGGAGACGCTTCGCTCGCGCTTCGCGCTCACTCGGTCAATAACTACCTATATATTATAAGAATTTGTGATTGCCAAAGTGTACTGTGACATTACTGTCGCAACAGTTAAACCACTTACAACTTTAGTTCAAAACTGTCAGATCGACGACGTCACGCGTTGCTCGCTTCGCTTTGGACCAAAAGTTAAATTGAAACTGGTACTCAAACCGCACTCGCTTGATTTATTAGCCGCATGTGAATACGTTACAGGTTCAACCAGTGTTTTATGTACGTACTAACTGCGCCCCGCGGTTCACCCGCGCGGATTATTTTGATGGATGATGATTTTAATGAAAAGTAGCCTATGTGTTAGTGCACGATATAAGCTGACCTGCTAACAGATATAATCTAAATCCGTTCAGCCGTTTGAGCGTGAAGGCGTAACAAACATACACACAGACACTTCTAAAATATAGACGCTAATCGGTTTTATGCATTTTATGACGTTTTGTAAGGAATGACAGTTTTAATGTTTGGAGCTCTGCATCGCGCATACGAAGTTTTCCGCTCGATAAGAGAGTATTCATTTTGAAAACTCTGATTGGCCTGCTTACGACAGTGGCTACACTTATCTGATAGTATCAATGTGAAGTGTGATGTTGATCAGTGTGATTATAGTATGATGTTTGGACTAGGAAAGGACGCTACTTTGTCTGTGTCATTTTTGATTGTATTCCCTTTTTTTGCCGTACTTGTGTTAGGGCTTTTTAGTGATAAAAATGGTAGATAGGGGATATTAGTTCAATTTCTTGTCATCCACTTTCTAAAAAGCACCTGATTAATAAATATATGAAACAACTATAACTATGTTACAGTTTAAATATAATTATTATTTGTTACAAATAATACATTTCAATATCCGCTCAACACGCATACAAACATACGTACATCCAAATTTCCTCATGTAAGAGGAAATGCCAGACCACATATGATACACATATAGCAGATACGCGCAAGTACTTGCACGAATTTAAGGTTCCTCAGGGATTCGAGGTTTACCTACAAATATTACCATGAACATTATCGTTAAACTTAAAGTCGTAAGCGCTTCTGTGTTTAGCGTTACGGGGAAATGTTAACGGGGAAATTAATTTTGGTGGAAATTGCGTGTGTAGGAAACTTGGATACATCTTCTTTTACAAAACAGCCACCATAAGTACCTACTTTATTTGAAGAGACTATTAAAAGTTGGTAAGACTATTTTATTATACAACAAAAATAAAAACAAAATCAGCCAATTGGGTATCGGACGCGCATGGGCAAAGGGTACCGTACCCAGGATCCTAAGCTACCCAACCATGAAAATTGCATTGCAAGTCCAGTAGTTTTTACGAGATACGCCAAAAAAAATGTTTTTACGGTTGGATTGTGTCTCACTGTGGAATTTGTTCAGAGTTGACGCGGGCCTAAAATGTGTTATCTTGGTTGGCTACATCTCTTAAACTGGTAAACCTACGATAACTGTGACAATTTTGTAAGTAAATTCGTATTATGCGCTAGTGCCCTAACTTTTTCATTTTTTTAAATTATCTTCTATAAAATCTAGAAGGCATGGAACTCAAGCAATTATACATAAGAGCCAAATCCATACCAATATATAAAAGTGAAACGTTGTCTGTTTGTTTATTTGGGCAGATTTCACGCGATAACGGCTGGACGGATTTAGATGAAATTTGGAATGGAGATAGCTTATACCCCGGTATAAAACTTTGTATCCCGGGAAATTGTAGGTTTCCATGGAAAAACCGGAAGAACTTGAAAAATTATAATTGCTCGCTGTATGAAACGGTTGCCATGGAAACGAAATAACAAGTATGTCATAAAACATCAAGAGCTTGGTGCTAACCTACTTTTGCATTGGTTTTAATATTATAAAAGCACATAGGATGTTTTTTTCACGAAAACAGTAGTCCGTGTGGACGAAGTCGCGGGCGGGAAATCTAGTATTTGGCTAAATCTCATCGCCGCGATTCTCATCATAACCTTCGTGGCAAATTTTGTTTTATGTTATTTTAACAATTTTTGTAAAAAAACTTAAAGACGAGTATATTCATATGTAAATTAATCGAATCGTGGGTCTTGTTTGGAAGAATAATAGTTTTGAAGTTCTAGATGCCACGAAAGGGACGCGATGGTCCTCCAAAATGACTCGGTAACTTTACAGACAATATTTTCGCACAATTTACTACTGTTTATGACACTAAATATTCATGAAATAACAATGTAATCCTTTTTTCATAATTAAACAGGCAAATATATAATAAGAGTAATCAAAAGAGCCAATTTATTATCAGTTCGGTCCTAAGCTCGGTCATCCAATGAAATAGGTATACTGATATGCTACGTCAATTAAAACTACACAATTTTAGTGAAAGGTTTTTATTATAAACATTATTAATAAAGGTGACAAATAGGAACTTTAGTGTGATTATATTAACCAGGTACTTATATTTCAGAGTATATTTTTACTCTAAAAATAAAATACTATCACATACTTATGTATGAGTTTTTTTTTTGTTATACAACAAACAGAAATGATGTACCTATCAACACTTAAAAACTAATGATTTCATTTAATTTCACTTTCATTTGAGTACTTATTAAATTGTAGTGTCACAAGTTATTTATAACATTTACAAATAATCAGTCTACAGTGAAAAAATATATAATAAAAATATTGCCTAATTCGTCGTTATGTGAAGTTTTTCTTGTCAAGAAGCATATGAGTCTTTAAAAAACACCATTTGTTTGTAAATACACCACCATACTTAAATATATGCAAAAAAAAAACACTTTCGTGCCATAAAATCACCTTCATGGATAAAATGCCACGTAGGTGATGCCACGAAGGTTACGAAAATATCCCTTTTTTATAAATTGCTGCAATGTTTGGGTATAACGTTTAAAATTAAATACTAAATAAATATCTCGCACATTTTAGGGTTTCGATGAGCTAACTTTGATTTCCATTGCTTAAATACAATGCACAAAAATATTGTCCACGCAAGTGATCGGTACACCTAAGAATATATATAAACTTACCAATTTCATTTTTTCATACGGCACGATGATCCGCACTTCTCACTTCTGCGATGCCGGAACACGACTGACGTCCGACTAAATTGAACTTTGTGTTTGATTGCTGATGTTGTGTTCAACTGCCAGCCGTTATACTACGCAAATATAAGTATCTAAAATCGTGTGACCGACGCATATGTAGTTTTAAATTCAAAATTATGCTCAAAAGATTTTTCTTAGGCCATTGGGTGTAAAGTGTATTAAATTGCGATGACTTTAGTATAAGTAACATACAAATACACTGAAATTTGGAGAAGCAGTAACCAAATGTTTTATTGCAACAGGAAGAGTGGACACGATGAGAATACGAAAAATGGCCCCGTTTTTGTCGTTAAAGAAATATGACTGTGTGAACATCAAAATTGAGTTTCGATGAGAATTACCCATTTCATAAAAGAAACAAAAAAAAAGAAGTCAAACAAACCTCAGTATAAAAATACCTAATCATTTAGACTGCACTGGATTATATATATATACCTACTTGTACTAAATTTTATATTTGTAATATTAATAGTTTCTGAATAAAGTATCTATGATGTACAGACAGACAGATGGACAGACAGATGGACAGACAGATGGACAGAAAGATGGACAGACAGATGGACAGACAGACGGATAGACAGATGGACAGACAGATGGACAGACGGATGGACAGACAAACTTGACGAAATTATAAGGATTCCTTGTTTGACTACGGAACCCTAAAAAGTCGGTGGGATCAATTTATGTAACTTAGGGTCACAGGCGGTGCGTTTATATTTTTGAATAAAATAATTTCTAAATATTTTGAAATTATAAATATGTTAATTTAAAAACATTTAATAAAAGCTTTTAAGCAGTAGCCATGTCATGTCTACTGCTTAAAAGCTACTAGATAGAACTGGCTATCTCAATTAAATGGGTATACAACATTTCATGTCTATGCTGTTAATCGTTGAGGAGTTCCCAAGTCAGGAGTTTGTTCCTGGATGTCTATTCAGGTCGTGCATACCATAAAAATGCATTGTCATCGGAACTGAACCAACATGCAAAAATTCAACTCCGTAGGATAAGAGGAAGTGGTTCTTATTCAAAGCAAATTTGATCTAAATAAACATACATACATACATACAAACATTGCAAGTTAAATAAAAAGCTTTTAAAACAGACTCATTGAGTTTTTGGACTTTCGCCACCTTCACCGCATCCACCACTATCTTTATGGTTAAAAATAAAAATAGTGACCACCAAATGACGTAGTTACTCGAGTCGATTAAAATAAGCTATCCAAAAAAATAATATACAGAAAAATAATTCATATCCTTCTATACTACAGCCACAGAATGCGCTACAGCATAGTTATCCAGCGCCTAGTAGCTGTAATACTCAATAGCACAAGGCTAGTTACAATTGAAACTACAGTTTACGCGGCGGGTCAAAGGTAGCGATAAGTTCCGCCTGTAGATAAGACCGCAGTTAATCCAAGAACAAAGGCGCACCCCAGGCTCGGTCACGGGCAGCCCTTTGAAGGTATTTATTCTGAACATTTCTCGTGACTGAGACTTTCTTAGAAAATATTAGTTTTGAAGTTCGTAGCAAGCCAATGGACTTGTATGTATGCTTCACACTTATTGCAGACTAGTTGTGCTACGGCTATACCCGCGTGGTCATTCCTATGGGATAAAAGTATGTGTTATTCTAGGACCTAAAGAACCTCTAAACTACAATGTTATACTACATTTCAGCCGTCAAACAGTTTTCATTTCTTGCTCGGAGAATCCGAGGAACCTATAGGACTGAGATACAAACTAACACCAGATTTTAAGTGAAAACTTAAGCTGTCCAACGGTGAAAACTGAATTTCAGTTGGCCCAGTTTCTATATCATGCACGAACATAAAGATAGACACAGACGCTTTTTTTTTTAAATTCTTTTTATTATTAGCCTATTTAAAAAAATATGTAAATCTTTCAGAGCATTATTTTATTATCTTCATTGTACATTTTTTTTGTTACTTATCTAATATAAAATCTTGAGTGTTTCGTTATAATTTCCTAGACTAATAATTTGATAGAATCGTTTCACATTCTACGTTTAATGTAATCTAATAGGAAATACTATTAGATTACATTAAAATTAAACGTAGAATGTACTTTTGCTTTTTGTCTTGCGCTTGTTCGAATTTTTGAGTCTTACGATAATGAAAACTTATTAAGATAATAAACATGTTGCCGTTTTTGATTTACTTGCAAGCTTTTACAGAGTTAATGAATTAACAACATATTGAATTTAACGTCCGTCCCACGTAGTCGAACGACTATCAGAATAGCCACCCATCACCAAATCCTGTCCAAAGCCTGTGGACGTCTGTGTCTGAAACGTTATTATCTACCCTCAAAGGCCTCTCTTCCGTCTCGATGATCTTACTAAATGTTTTTTATCGGTGTTTATGATATTTTGAACGATATATAAATAGCGTATTTATTGAAATTTACTTCAGTTTTCGTAATCTTATGCAAGACTTATCAGTAGGTAAACAATTTATTTTTATTTTTAATAGGTAAGTACTTATTTGTATATGTAGCAAGAAATTTGAAACATTCGTTATTTTACAAACGGAATCGTCACATTTCTATGTTTGCATTCTACTATTTTTGAGTGAATTGCTTAAAAAAACTAGGTAGGCTAGTTAGGTTGAACATGAAAACTGTTTATAATCATTCGTTTGTTTGCAAAAACCTAGGAATTGTTCATGAGTGAATAACATCTGTTGCTGTTAGGTTATGAAACCGATGAGTGCATCTACAATTTCTCTTTGGCATTTTGCAAACAGAAAAAGATTTAAAAACAGATGAATTCGTTTGTAAAAGGATGAATTTACAAATTAAATATAAATTTAAAATATATTCGGGACAATTCATACCTAGCCCCAATACCCAGGATACTCTGTACTTTGGGCACTAAACAACGGATAAACATACGAATATTACATCCATGACTCGGAAACTCTGCTTATCACACAAATGATTGCACCTTGCGGGATTTCGATCGAACCCACGACCGTTTGATTTCTTAGTAGGGTCTCTAGGTACTAGACCAACCGGCCGTCCAAATTGCCTGAGACGTCACTGTTTGTAAAATGACGGGTTCTACAAATTGCTTGCGACATATATATATTACACTAGTTTTCCCGCCCGCGCAGAAACAGTAGTCCACTGTTTAAAAAGTTTGTTCTTTTAGGATATTAAAAACCTATGCAAAAGTAGGTATATCACCACTTTTGATGTTTTTTGACATACTTTATATTTCGACTTTATACTTTGACTTGTTATTTCGTTTTCAGGGCAACCGTTTCTTACAGCTAGTAATCAATATTCTTCCAGTTTTTTCAGTTTTTCCGTGGAGACTTACAATTTTCCGGTATAAAAAGTATCTTTTGTTTTATTCCAGGGTATAAGCTATCTCCATTCCAAGTTTCATCAAAATCCATCTAGCCGTTATCGCGTGAAAGCTCCCCAAACAAACAAACAAACAAAAAGACAATGTTTCATTTTTATATATTACAGAGACAGAGATACATACAGAGGGAGGAATACAGAGTGGGTACTTAAACACGAAGGATTTGAGAAACACATAACTTGTTCAATTTTAATAATTTCATCTTTTTTTTTTATAGAATGTTCAAATATTGTAACGCCTTGCGCATTATCTTCAGTTATCTTCAAAGACCACCTACCAACATTTTCGTCTTCCTTTCATAAATCTATTATTATAACTTATCATAACCACAAATTTACAGGTGCCTAGAAAATAAACGCTATGTCCCCAGTTTTAATAACTATTTGTATACTTATTATTATAAAAGTAAACAACAGAGTCTTATAACTTATATTAGTAGTATTTTAGTTCACAGACTGCGGTTTGACTTTAATGCTCTCTAGAAAGACTTAGCGAACTCTCGTCGAGGCTCTTTGTCTAAGAGCTGTTGGACAGAATCACGTCGAAAAGTTGTCGAAACTATAAAGAGAGTACTTGGGTATTAAGATGGCGTGGTCTCAGTTCTCTGAAATAGGACATATTGTTTTACTTAAATAACGCAAAAGTAAAGCAGATTATTCAAATTATTTATTTTGTCCCTTAAATAGAGACTACATTAACTTTTTGTCATGTAATGCCAGTTCAATAATCGTGTAACATTTACAAATCAAAGGTTCGAAATCAGTTCGAAAATGTTTATGTATAAACACTTTTCAACCTTTATTATATAACACTATAAAACCAAGACATACGTTCAAAAACGAAAAAGTACTCGTAGCCTAACACACTCTTGCGACGAAGATAAATCGACTGATACATCGCTTGTCAAAATCAAATCAAGTTTTTAGTTTGAACGCATAACCATTCCTATGATTCGCTGGGTAAAAAAAATACCCGAAGACCTACGCTGACGCGAAATCGGTTGACACCTTGCTTGGCAATATCGGACCAATAATAATAATAATAAATATATTCGTGACAATTCACACCAACTATCTAGCCCCAAACTAGGATACCCTGTACTATGGGTACTAGACAACGGATAAACATACATAGATACGAATATTACATACATGACTCGGAAACAAACATTTCTGCTTATCACACAAATGATTGCACCTTGTGGGATTCGAACCCTCAACCGTTTGAATTCGTAGTAGGGTCTCTAGCCACTAGACTAACCGGCTGTTAAATAAAGGCGACGCTGGTGTAACATCCACATCTATACATACATACATTGACTGATAAACTCTTTGCCCTTCCCTTGCTTCGCCGTAGTCAGGTAGTTACAATGTGGTACAAAAAATGTTAGTAATACAACGAGACAAATCAGAAGAAAAAACTTATTCTTTTCCCTGTCAAAAACTCATCACATTATTTTCCCCCATAAACATGCATTAACAAAAGATGGCGTCAAATTGAAAAGGTCCTAATGGATCAGTATTGAACAATGTTGGAAAATCTTGAGCATAATGGAGAAATAAATAATTTATTTGGTGGCCCCAACTTTTACCCTCAGTGTTGGAAAATTAAATGCATTTACTTGAACGTGAGTACTCCACAAAAGTGAAAGTATAGGGAGTTTTTTTAAGCTAGAAAAACCACTAAACCACATTTACCTTAGATAAATTTTACAAATTATAACTGGTTTTTAGTTTAGTTTACAACTACGTAAAGTTTGATTAATATTTCAAAGAAAAAGGATTAAGAAACAGATACGAGTAGTGTATTGTTATTTGAAACTGAGAGTTATGATCTTATTAAGAACACCAACGTGGTTTTTATACATTGCCGTATAAGCCTGTAAAATGTGTTCTTATGATCTATATTTGTTAAACTAATTTAATTTAAGAAAACAACAGAAGGAAATACAGAATAAGATGAAAAGCAAGTAATTTGCAACTAAATAGAACAACAAAACGCCCCAAACAATGTTCGAAGGAAAAACAGGAGCTAAAGTTTGTTCCCTTGGGTCAAACACAAATAACACCCCCGTCTAAACACCGGCTAAGCCTAATTAATCTGAAAAATCCACCCAATATATCCACAGCTTTTTATCCACTTTCTCGTTGGCTCTTTATATATTATATTTTCTGAATATGTTTCTGAATACGACTTGCGTGAAAGACTAAGTAATATTATATATTTATTTTTTCTCAAGGTAGCTTGGTATATACTTATAATAAATCTATAACTAACAAAAAGTCTATACAAAGAAGAAAAAAAACAAAGATCGAGGACTTAAAAAGAGCTACTTAACAATAATATAACTTTTTTTATCGTATCTGTCTGTCTGGATGTTTGATCCAGCATCACGTAAAAACTACTGGACCGATTCAAACGCGGTTTTCACAGTTGGGCAGTTTAGGATCCTAGCTACGGGATCCTTGGTTTAATTTTGTCCGAAACGGCCGATAGTAACAATTTCTACTATGAATAAAAATGTAGCGATATCTACGTATAATTATTACCCGAATAAGGCGAAGTAAGGGAAGGGTAATGAGTTAAACAGTCTGTATGTGTGTTTATGTGGGTATGTGGATATTCCACATAGCGTCACCCATATTGGTCCGATTTTGACAAGCGAGGTGTCAATCGATTCCTCTTTAGATATAGAGTGTCATTATAGGCTATTTTTTACCCGTCTACGGCGAAGCACTGGAAGGGTTATTTGTGTTCAAACTAAAAACTTGGTCCGATTTCGTCAAGCAAGGTATCAATCGATTTGTCTTCATTTATAAAGTGGCATAGGCATTTTTTTTACCTGATTACGGTGATTCTATGGAAGGGCTATATAAAAACTAAAAACTTGGTCCAATTCGATCAATGCAATAATATATATATTTTTATCATTTCGTCTTCATGCAAGAGTGTCATATGCCCTATGACACTCTCAACTATGAGTTTTGGTTATTGAACTTATGTCTTGTTCTTACTTTCTCGCATTAGAATAATTGCCTCATGGCAGTCTCGTCAGGCATTTTTAACAAGAAATAAAAGTTCACAGCCAAACAAATGCTCGCCAAAGAATGTTTGGTTCTCGAAAGAATTTGCTCACGTATTGAACGCTTGCACACCGAATGCTCGTTAGCCAAACTTTGCATAGCGAATTTTTGCGGTGAGGTTAACTTTAATACCTCATATTTATAAAAATAGACAAAACAAATAAGAACTAACCAGTTACTTATTATTGAAATTTTAAAACTTTCCTTTTATACCATCAAAATCAATATTGCGGTTCATAAAATGTTCTTAAGCCTATAGAAATAAGGCCTTTTAAGTATGGAACCATGAATATACGAGCACGATTCGCAACTTGGTAAGTTATCATCATCATCATCATCTGTGCTATATCTGTCTACTGCTGTAGGCCTCTCCTAATGCACGAAACTGAGCTCGGTCTTCAGCTCTCCACATCCACTTTCTTTCCAGCCGCTTTTTGCAGACCAACACTCCACTTGGCCGCAGAGCGTCCTACACTACGTTTGGCTAAACGTGGTCTCCACTCGAGAACTCGTCTACCCCAACTGTTATCGGTTCTTCTGGAAATGTGACCAGCCCACTGCCACTTTAGCTTGCTTATCCTTTGAGCTAAGTCGGTCATTCTCCGTCAAATATCTTTATTAGTCTAATCTAGTCCTTGTTATCATCATCAACAACCTGCATTAGTCCACTGCTGGACTTAGACCTCTTCTAATGTGCATCACTGGTATCAATCTTCAATATTTTTTTTGTTCTATTCATTTCTCATTCCGAAAACATGTTTACAGAAGTTTCAACTGGCTGCGTGAGTAGGAAGCATACTTATTATAAAACTTTTTACCAGACTACAGTCGCTTGTCGTCTGCATGCTTTGCTCTGTCTCGTCTGTGTGGTAGTCTCCATCGAAAAAAACATCAAAAAGGTTTACTTCGGTTATTTCCATTCCTTACTAACTTATGGTTTAGATATGTGGGGAATGGCCGCGGATCGGGACAGGGCATTCAGACTTCAGAAGCGTGCGATGAGGATTATGTGTGGTGTGGAGTGGGATCATCCCGCTCGAGAACTGTTCAAGGATCAAAAAATTCTCACTTTACCCTGTCAGTTTATTCTGCAGGCGGCAAAATTTGTAAAAGAAAACCTTGAGCAGTTCCCGACGTGAGCTGACTCCCATAACTACCCGACACGAAGAAGGCATAGCCTCAAACTACCTGCCGGGAGGCTTAAGAAGTCACAAAAACGACTTGAGTATGTCGGTGTTAAAATATATAACACTCTTCCTCAGAGTGTAACTCAGGTGTCTAGCTGCATCTCGTTCACACGCAAGGTCAAGACGCTACTGCTCAATAAAGCTTATTACAGCGTCGATGAATTTTTAAAAGATAAATTGATTGATGATTCAAACTTATTTACCAATAATTAAATTTTATGTGCTTATAACTTAATAATATGACAATACTATAACAAAGTTATAATTTATTATTAATATAATGTTCATTTGACATGTAAGATTTTTACCTTATTAATAAATATTGAATTGAATTGAATTGAAACAGTGAAGCAAGGGTCATGAGTTAAACAATATATGTATGTATGTATAGCATACATATATAGCTAATCAATTCATCTTCTTGTATAGAGTAATATGCTATTTTTTACTACATTAGTTGCGTTTTAATTGTTGTACTTGTTTCTTGTTCAGAACTAACTTAACCTAATTTATATTTAATTAAATTTCCGTAGCATAATTATTTGAAGTGGCTTTTAATTTATCTACTGTTAATTTCTTAGCACCATTAATTAGTGACGTAAATAATTAGTTCTTATATTTTAGGAAAGAGTAGCAGTATCAAATAATTTTCTAAAAAAATTTTTGATCTGTTGGATACCTTAGGTTTTGACCAAAAAACTTTATTTTTTTTATTACGATGAATTACGAGACGGGCAGATCGCTCGCCTGATGGTAAGCGTCACGCCTGTCCATGACAGTTGCAGTGCCACCCAGAACTTTTGTTGCAAAGTCTTGCGCGTCACTGCACTGCGCTCGTCACCCTAAGACATTGGTTGTTAAGTCTCATTTCCCAGTAATTTCGCTCAATCCGATGAATAGAAGTCGAGCAATCTAGAAAAACTATTTGAAAGTTGAATTAAATTCGGTATTTTGTAGGTATTTTTGATCCTGGAATAATATTTAGGTAACTTTTAACATAGAAGAAGGAAATCATTGCAATCTGTCTTCGTCATGTGGGACAAGTGTGCGCAGCGAGTAAGTATGCGCGCATGCTTAGTATCTGGAAAACATTTATTACTAACGAATGGTAGCCCCCCTCGTCGGTACCCCACGTAACGTCGTACAAAGCGCACGAGTGTCACCACCCACCAGCGCGCCATTTTGCCTTCAGAGGTAAGTGAAGATTTTTGCTTAAATTATTAAGATATTTTGTAAAATTTGCCTTGTTGTCTTTTGTGAACGTATTATACTTTTGAAAATTTGTTATGTATCATCGACCACCACGTATTATCCAGTTTGACTAATGACATTGTTTGAATTGTTGTGATGACATGAACAATTACGGTCGATTACCGTTTTAGTAATAGCATTGCTTCAGATAGAAGCATGGCTTCAGATAGAAGCATGGCTTCAGATAGAAGCATGGCTTCAGATAGAAGCATGGCTTCAGATAGAAGCATGGCTTCAGATAGAAGCATCATCACAGTTGAGCAGATAGAAGCTGTCAAACTAATTATTTCAAATGGTGCCAGTAAACGTTAAGCTGCATCTCAAGTTGGATTGAAGGAAAGCACTCTACGAAAATGTTTAAAAGCTAGAAAGCCTGTTGAAAGTATGGGAAGTTTTACTACAACGTTCACAAAAGCACAGGAGGATGAAATATACGAATATGTAAAACAAAGTGTTGATTTTTATTATGGTGTCACTATGACGAGTCTTCGAAGCTTTTTGTGTTTAAATTGTTGATTTTAAGACATGTTTAAATTAACTAACATTAAAATACAAATTTTTAGTCTGACTATAATTTTAATAGGTAGCTCAGAATGTCGTCATTTTTATGTTGCGTACACTTACCCGCATTGCTGTGCACAGTAACCCTTGTATTGGGGTATGTGTACGCATTTCGACTATGTTAGTTTCGCTTAATTCATAAGGATTTGTGCCATTGACGAATATTTTCTCTAAGTTTAAGTTATTGATTATTAAACACTTCCACTAATTAAACTCATTTTGTTTCATTTAACTTGAGATTTTCAATTTTTTGACTTCAAAAGTAAAAAAATTGAAAATCTCAAGCTGAAGTGCGCAAACTTGCCCCTTATGACTCTTCTATAGGTACATATATAAATAAGTTTAGATATAAAATATAATTGCCGTGCTTAAGTCTTGCAAAAACTCTAAAATGGGTAGACCAATTTGTTTTATTTTTGTTTTTTTCTTGTCACTACATGGGCTTACGAAAAATATATATGAAAATATAGTTTTTTTTATCATTGTCCACGCGGGTGAAGCCGCAAAGCGCAGCTAGTACCTTTATACAACAAACACACAAAAAGCCTTCCTGATACACGTCCAGATTTATACCATTCAGGTACAATCAATGAAATCAGAAGACACAGTCTGATTTCCCCCAGTTGTTGCTAAATGGCTTACTGTGAACGGTACGCAGGTAAACAATGGCTAAAAGCCGAAAGCCGCATCAGAATTAAGCCCATTACGGTGCGACCGCAACAATCGTACAGTGTTTCCGGTGTAATGCACTTTCCAACCGCGCCGTCCGTTTGCCTCGGTTTGTACACGGTTTCGATCTGCTATATACAGGACTAGCTCTGCCCGCGGTTTTAACCGCGTGGTAATTTCTCTGGGGTTTAAGTAACCTGTGTTATTTTAGGGCCAAAAAGAAAAATATTCCTAATTCATAAAAAAATATTAATCTGTCAAATATTTTTTATCGATTGCTCGGATTAAATATTGATATACACAGTGCACATTTTTTTATGTGATGAGCGAATGGATAGACAAAGAAACAAGTACGGACACCATTTTAAAATATGTTATTTGTGTGTTTTAATATAATTGTAATTTTTTTTTTTTTATGTACCTTGGGCAAATATTGCAATTAGGTATAAAAACTTTGAGAAGGAAGCCAACAGAAGAATTCAGTTGGGTTAGGCAGTATTCGGCAAGCTTCATCAGGTCTTCTCGTCATCCAAACCACAGTGCCTTACACAAAAGACTTCAATCAGTGCATCCTACCAGTTATGACCTACAGAGCCAAAACGTGGACACTCACGGCACGGTCAAACTGGTCGCTCAGCGATCTATGGAGCGAGCTATGGTTGGATTTTCCAACAAGATTCGTAATGAACATATCCGAAAGATAATCAAAGTAACCAACATTGCTTTAAGGATAAGCAAACTAAAGTGGCAGTGGACTGATCACTTTTCCCAAAGAACCGATATCCGTTGAGGTAGAAGAGTTTTCGAGTGGAGACCACGTCTAGGCAAAAGTAGCCTAGGATGCTCTGTGGCCAGGCGGAGTGCGAAAGTGGCTGACAGGAAATGGATGCAGAGAGCTGAAGACCGAGCTCAGTGGCGTGCATTAGGAGAGGCCTACGTCCAGCAGCAGACCAATATAGGCTGATGATGATGATGATCTACATTGTACAGATTTTTTGTTACTTGCTACTTATTATAAGTATAGAAATTTAGATGTCTGCTTAGTATCCTGATGCCCGGATTAGTGACAAGACTTTATTTAAAAACGTCAATCTGGAATATCTTATAACAGGCTACAGCCAAATATTATAAAAATTTCTTCGATTTCCTTTATGAGGGCAAAACATAAGTTTGAATAAAATTATTGATCCCCTATTTCTTGGTGCAGGATCTACATTCATCAGGTGGGATAAACGAGAAAATGGCCTGACTTTTAAACGTCCCCAACATACGGTGTCTAGACACACACCACAACACGAATGTTCACACAGGTTGGTGTTGTTATTTAGCGTGCGTAATTAACGCGGGCAATGGAGATGCGATCATTTATCATGGCCAGGGGGCGTAGCGCTGCTACGATGGTACGCTGCTACAGCGCTACTTGGTACGTTGCAGCTACGGTGTAGCTGGGGATGTAAAAACTCGTAGCCGTGTCTGTGATAATTATTATATTAACTAGCTGTGCCCGCAGCTTTGCCCGCGTGAATATTTTTCTGAGAAATAAGTATTCTATGTTTTTCCAGGACCAAAAGTACGAATAAAGTATAATGATACGAAATTTCGTTGAACCTTCAAATAGTTTTTTATCGATTGCGATTCTACATATCGTATTAAAATACAAAGTACCCCAGATTTTAAGTCATACCCTAAGCTATATAACTCCAACAGTGAATCGCATCGAAATCGGTCCAGTAGTATTAAAGTGATGCGCGAACAGACAGAAAAACAAACAGAGAGATATAATTAAAAAGAGTTATATGCTTGTAGCTTATTTAAAGATCTCTATATATATTTTTTAATATCGTTTTTGTAGACTTTTTTTACTTACTGCACTTCATTGTAGATTCATACTTTTTGTTACTTACTACTTTATTATATTTAAATATAGATGGTAGAAAGTTATTTATTTATTTATTACATAACAAGAAAATGTTCACGATTTGCTTAATAGAACCAGTAAACCTAGAAAGGTTTGTCTTGGCACTAGGGTCCTCTTACAACCAACAAAAAATAAGTAGTAGGTAACTGTTAACAATAATAAACAACAAAAGCATGAACGAGCGCGGCACACGAGGGCTTATTCCATAAATCCCCTTCGACTATCCCCTGCGAAGGGGATTTAGCACTAGTTTTTTTTTAAGTTTGTTATGTCAGGACTAAATACAATTAAATAGTTTACGCTTTAACTCTTTCACTGCTTACCTTAAAAAGCAAGCCTAGGTCCGGGTGCTGACGATGACGTCACTGGGACTTAAACTTACGTCTAATAAAAACACGCTGGGCGTGTTTTACCGCACTGGCGTCGCGCTTTCAAAAACACAACGTATGTGTTTTCAGCAGTGAAAGAGTTAAATATAATGCACATCCATCATAGTTCACATGTGTAAGTCTGTATAAATATAACAAAATGATTTTCATTGAATTACATACCTATTCCACTAAGTTCAACTGTAAGTTTAACCAGTTGAACAAAATGGACAAAATATTATTATTATTTTATGCGAGATAATTTGTTAGCAAGTAAGTGTGAAGTTGTTGGACTGCTACATTCTATGAAATAGGAATATTTGTACGAAAACATACCGACTTGTTTACCTGAGCAAAAGACGTGTTTCCGCGGAATACGAGGTATGGAGAAAGGCTCGTTCTTATACAAGGCGGTTTTGATTTATAAAAATTGTCACGGTATGTGTATAAAAAGCAGCAAATGTAGATTAAAAATTAATTAATTTAAAAACCACGTTTTTTTTAATGCATTTTTTTATGATGCATTGTCAGCGAGTAGTGAAATACCCTTAAAGTTTCAGCCGGATAGCTAATCGAGAAGTACTTGAAACATGAGTTGCAAGATTCCACCTGGAACGAAAAACATACAAACAAGAATGAGACTTAATAAAAACGTGGTAAAATGTAAATAAAATTCAATTGTCTATTAAAAAGCACCTGTTTTGATTGTTCCGTAGGAAATTAAATCTACGAATAGTAAAAAAAATATGTTTTATAAATCCAATCCAAAGGCGTGGCAGCAGCAAATGGGGGCCTAAACCCAGCAGCGGCTAGCAAAGTGGCTGTAAATGATTATATTGATAATTGTAATCTTTTTAACGGAATAAAATATACTGTATCATAATTGACATTTTAAATGTACTAACCATGACTTTTTAATGAACTTATATACTATTGACCTATATGTAATTACCTTTGTCATTTAACAAATAAAAGATTCATTTTTTATTTGCATTTTTTCCTTTTTTTAATTGTTTTTTTTGTGTTTATTGTAATAAATGTACTCATCATTATTTGTGATGCCATATAACGACAAAATAGAAGGACTTTAATAATAACTAGCTGTACCCGAGGCTTCAAACACTTGGCTATTTCTCTAGGTTAAAAGAACTCTATTCCTATTCCAAGACCTAACATATCAATATAGCAATATTTAAACAATATTCGTTCAGCCGTCAAAAAGTTTTAATCGATTGCTCGGCTTCTACTCATCGGATTGAGATAATAAGTACACCAGTTTTTAAGCCAAGCCCTGAGCTATCCAACAGTGAAAACGAACCAACAATCAATCCAGTATTGAAATAACTTTCAACCGCTATCCTACGGGAAACCTTTAATTTTTCGGGATGAAAAGTATCCTATTCCTACCTCGTAGTATGAACTCAAATCATGCGAAGTTTCATGTGAATTCATTTAGTCGTCTCGGTGTGATGCGCGTCCGAGACAGACATACAGACAACAGAAGAAATAAAAAAACAGCCTTAGCTTCAGTAAGAATATAGAAAAGCCTCCCATATCCCGCAGAAACCCTTTATTTTTTCGGGATAAAAAGTATCCTCAATTTTTACCCATTATATAAACTATGACTGTGCCAAGCTGCAACAAAATCCGTCCAGTAGTTTCAGAGTAAGTGTTTTTTTTTAATAATTTTCAACCCCTATCCTGCAGGAACCGTTTAATTTCTCGGGAGGAAATTTATTTCATGTCCTACCTCATAGTATGAAGTCAAATCATACTAAGTTTCATTTAAATTTATTAAGTAGTTTCGGAGTGATGCCTAGCCAAGATACAGACAGACAGACAGACAGACAGACATACTTAAAAAAATTATGTTTTATAAATCCAATCGAAAGGCGAGGCAGCAGCAAATGGGGGCCTAAACCCAGCAGCGGCTAGCAAAGTGGCTGTAAATGATTATAATGATAATTGTAATCTTTTTAACGGAATAAAATATACTGTATCATAATTGACATTTTAAATGTACTAACCATGACTTTTTAATGAACTTATATACTATTGACCTATATGTAATTACCTTTGTCATTTAACAAATAAAAGATTAATTTTTTATTTGCATTTTTTCCTTTTTTTTAATTGTTTTTTTTTGTGTTTATTGTAATAAATGTACTCATAATTATTTGTGATGCCATATAACGACAAAATAGAAGGACTTTAATAATAACTAGCTGTACCCGCGGCTTCACACACTTGGCTATTTCTCTAGGTTAAAAGAACTCTATTCCTATTCCAAGACCTAACATATCAATATAGCAATATTTAAACAAAATTCGTTCATCCGTCAAAAAGTTTTAATCGATTGCTCGGCTTCTACTCATCGGATTGAGATAATAAGTACACCAGTTTTTAAGCCAAGCCCTGAGCTATCCAACAGTGAAAACGAACCAACAATCAATCCAGTATTGAAATAACTTTCAACCGCTATCCTACGGGAACCCTTTAATTTTTCGGGATGAAAAGTATCCTATTCCTACCTCGTAGTTTGAACTCAAATCATGCGAAGTTTCATGTGAATTTATTTAGTCGTCTCGGTGTGATGCGCATCTGAGACAGACAGACAGACAACAGAAGAAAAAAAACAGCCTTAGCTTCAGTACGAATATAGAAAAGCCTCCCATATCCCGCAGAAACCCTTTTTTTTTTCGGGATAAAAAGTATCCTCAATTTTTACCCATTATATAAACTATGACTGTGCCAAGGTGCAACAAAATCCATCCAGTAGTTTCAGAGTAAGTGTTTTTTTTTAAATAATTTTCAACCCCTATCCTGCAGGAACCGTTTAATTTCTCGGGAGGAAATTTATTTCATGTCCTACCTCATAGTATGAAGTCAAATCATACTAAGTTTCATTTAAATTTATTTAGTAGTTTCGGAGTGATGCCTAGCCAAGATACAGA
Source organism: Alsophila aescularia (assembly GCA_946251855.1). NCBI lineage: Eukaryota > Metazoa > Arthropoda > Insecta > Lepidoptera > Geometridae > Alsophila > Alsophila aescularia. The sequence goes on along the minus strand of OX276378.1, from coordinate 13,024,259 downwards.
CAGACAGACAGACAGACAATAATGAAAAAAAAACAGTTTTGACTTCAGTATGGAAAACAGAAAAACCTGCAAAAAAAAACAAAATATCTTCATCGTACAGAATTGGACCCGTTACAGTTTTATTAGAAGTATAGATTTGAATGGCCATCATCGTTTTTGTTCAATAATTTAATTTCAGGCTAATGATGATTAAGTTGACGATCAGTGCAATAAACTATGAGATTGATCACAAAAACATCCTATCAAAACAAACTAGAAAAACTATCAAATAAGAAAGACATTTACCCAAACTATAGCCCAAACGGGCAATTGCAACAAAAGTTTCACGTCCTATTGATCCACGGGGTGTGGACTAAATGTAAAGTTCAATAAAAGTCCCCCATACGATACCAACTCTCGGATTTATCGGACTAACCCCATGTAAATAAATAAAGTGGTAGCGCATGCATTTCTTATAAGGTGCCGCGGGAGCGGGTTAGGAAAACTATTGATTTAATCGTAAAAAAAATCATTGTTATGATTGACGAAGTAAGTTACAACGAATTTCCGATTCTCGGTTAGACGTAAAGTACAATATCATCGTTATAAGCTCGATGTTGGATGGGTAGAATATTGAAACAATAGTTAAAGTGTAAAGATATTAAAGAGAAATATATTATTGGCAAAAATGACCAATTCCAAATGCCTAAACGTGGAACCCTTACCTTACCTTACCTTAATGTATGCTTCCTATTCATATTATTATGACAGAATTGATAAGTAGTCCAGTAGTAGTAATGTGCAATAAGATTATGACTGTAAAATATTAGACTTTCATGGTCACTTACATGAGTAATTATTAATTAGAAATGGGATACTTACCATGTTTTTAAAAGCTTTTATTTAACTTCACTTGTATCTATCTATGTATGCATCTATGTATGTATTTTGTCAGTCCTGGAATATTGCAATTCAAATTTCTAGCACTTCCCGATTAGCTATCCGGCTGAAACTTTCAAGGTAGGTCACAAACCGATGAAAAAGATATATAAAAAAACGAAAATGTGAAAAGCAAAAAACAGCCAAATAAGCAAAAAATAACAAAAAAATGTTAAAGGTTAAAAAAGGAAAAAAAAACTTAAAAACGTAAAAGTTACAAAGCAACAAAAAATGAAACCCTTTTTTTATATATTTAATTTATACTTATATATGACATGCACAATTTTACAAGCTCCGAGTCCACGAGCTTTTCAATCAGCACCATGCTGTTTCTTACCACTTTAAACTTCAAACGTTACTCACAGCAATTTATCTAAGTCGTAACTTCAATCAGATTAAAGTACACTTAACTGTAGGTAAAAAGTTCAATTTAGGGTAACCGGGAAAGAAATATGGCGTCAGGAAACTCAGGTAGCGGGATTCAATTCAATCAGTTCCCTTGGTGCCTTTCGCAGTGATTTGATGAGATTGTTGAAATTCAGAATGGCTTGAGAAAAACTCAAGGCAGTGGTGGCTAATGGAAATTCTGTGTTGGTTTCACGCGTTTCTTGCGTAGCTGGATATTTCGGGTTGGTGTGTGACGGTTTTGATTTACAGTGTGATAGTTGAGACAACATTCAGAATTCAGTTCCTGTTGATTGTTGTTGTTATTGCGGGTTCGACTCTCCTACAGTGCAAATATTTGTCTGAATCACAGGTTAGTCTGGGTGTTTCTGGGATCATGATTCTCGTAGTTATCGATTCTTTAGAAACAAACACACACAGACTATATACACACACTAAATACACACACTAGATACAGAGAATCATAGTACTGTTATGGGTCAGGATCTATGTATGTGATCGTGACACGTGTTTTTTTTTTGTATCTAATAGGGACACAACAACGGCAAGCACCAAAGAGCGCTTAAAATTTTAGATTACTCATAGCATACAAATAGGGGTTGATGCTTTTTCAGTTTAAATCAACATTTGTAGATATAAAAAAATTGCATTTTTGGCGAAATTTAAATCTAACAAAAAACGCTCTCATTTCATATTTTAATAACACCATTTTATCATCTCACATCGAACTTATATTATTAAATGGGTAAGTGCAGAAAGCAGCAGAATTTAAAATATAATAAAATTTTAAAAAATAAATAAATAAAATCCGGATGTACGGCTGTTCTCCTCTACAGGTCGCATTTCGCTACTGATCTAGATGAAACTTGGTTAACTTAGGTTTAACGAATTTTCAGAATTTTTTCGTCGTCGGGGGATTTTTGATTGGGGGGTACTCCTCCCAAAAAAGGACAAAAAGGGGGCTACTGAATATGTCCGCCTTATTAGATTCAAATTCGATCAGTGTTTTTATTTGAAAGGTGGTAACGTTAAGTTGGCCTCATAAGAATTTAGTAAAGATCTGATGAGGACCTAAAGGAGGATCTGAGGGTTTTCTTCGGCGAATACCTCCAGAAAACCTCCTCAAAATGCAGTATTTTGCAAACTTTTAGGTTTCTACCAATGGAATCGGCCCTTACCTAGTCGTACTAGGTTGAAGGATTGATGGAGCACCTTGGTTATTAATGTTAGTTTTACAATAAGGTAACTAGATGGTGTTACTGTGCACCGCTGGATTGTATGCAAAAAAGTTTGTGCTCGCGAGGTCTACAGCTCACAGAGCCACTAGTAAATACATTTTAAAAGGCTTCTTCACGAGAGCTTAAAGCAATCAGTCACCCATGTTCTCCAACCTAGGAGCTTGTTCCAGTATCGGATGAATAATCGGACGACTCGATAACAACCGCTAAAGATCGGACATCAAAAAGGCGGTCCGGACGCGCGCTCGATTTGTCTACATCATTGTGGTTATTCTACTGTCGTCCAAATAAATTGAATGGGGTTTATAGGTGCTTCGCTTTGTTACGAATGGATTGAGGTTTGGTTTTATACTCGGATTTGAAATTTTCACCAATTGTATTTTAACCGATACATATTTTTGTTTCACGTTTAACCTTTATCTCATGATCCAGTAAACGATAGAGCACGTTTGCCTTGAATATATCTATTCACTCTCCCCTTGTCCCAAATTATACTAGCTTAAAACTAGCCATATTTTCTATTAGTTGTATCATATATGACCATCATATATGATCATCCGAGACAGGGAAAGCGAAGCGTTGGTCGTCCAGCAACTAGATGGGCCGACGATATTGTTAAGATCGCGGGTCGAACCTGGATCCGATTGGCACAGGACCGAGGCGAATGGTGTATTAAAAGGGAGGCCTATACCCAGCAGTGGGACGAGAAAGGCTGTGGATGATGATGATATGATTATCCATCCCAAATTATAAAAGTGAAACGTTGTCGGTTTATTTGTTTGTTTGTATGGGAAATTTTAACGCGATAATGGCTAGACGGATTTTGATGAAATTTAGAATGCAGGCAATTTATACCCTGAAATAAAACATGGAATACTTTTTATCCCGGAAAATGGTAAGTTTCCACGGGAAAACTGGGAAATGTAGATTACTCGCTGTAAAGAACAGGTGCCGTGGAAACTAAATAACAAGTCTGTCAAAAAACATCAAGAGCGTTGGTGCTATACCTACTTTTGCATTGATTTTGAATATCCTAGAAGAACATAGAATGCTTATTTTCACAAAAATCTGTATTCCGCGCGGTCGCGGGCGGGAAAGCTATTAGTTAATATATAGAAGCCCATTTTCATAAAAAGCACACTGGACTAAGCACTGAAGCAATTATAACTGGTATTTTTTTGATGAATTCGTTTATAATTTCTAGTCTACCATTTTTTTATTACTTCCAGCCATGAATATAGTGCATTTAATCAAATGATAGTGATATTGTATCAATTAATTTTATGATTATTTTGGTGCAGTCCAAAATCTTGAACATGCCGCAAAAATCTGTAGTTAAAAATAACAACGATTCAAAGTAACGAAAAGATATCAATGATCAAGATTCAAAGATATGCACAGACTGGTCACGCGGTCACAATGCAGTTCGCTATTTGTCCTTTTGTGATAATTTTACGTAAACAAAGAGACAAAACATGTGTTTACACACACCAAAGTAAAGGCAAATAGATCACCACCATATTGCACACACCCCAGTTCAGCTGAAACATTCAAAGCTTCGCGGCTAGGGCAGGCGGCCCTTTCGGACGTTGCATCCAGAATTCGATAAAATATACTTGTGTATTGGTTTGTTTTGTTATTTATAGGGTATAGAGCGCAGCCATATTAGTCTGGGTATTATGGACTTGAACTGTGATATTTTAATTAGTAGAGGGGCTGTAATGTGGTGCATGATTTACTATGGAGGGCAGAATGTTGGTTGGTTGAATTTTAAATTTTAATTCATCCATCATTCTGCCCTCTCATTCTCATCTCATTCTGTAAAGGTTAATTGGGATTTTAAAGGAATCGGAATATGATTTTATGTAATGAAATTAGTATGGGTAGTCTGTTTTTGATTCCATGTATTGTCCTTGAAAAACTATTTAAGCAATTTAATACTAGCTTCCCTACGGCTCCACCCGTAGTTATCCCGTTATCCTACGGAAACGTTTTTATTCCAGAGAAAAATGAAGCCTATTTCCATTTGCAATAGTGTAGCTTTCTATCAGTAAAATATTTTTTATATTCGGTTCAGTAGTTCCACAGATGACACCCCACAAAAGTTCAAACAACTTTACTTCTTTATAAATTATTCTAAATTTGGGCTACTGAAATAACTTTTTTGTTTTGGGTTCAAGTCTATATTTCAAACTTGATGGGGTGTTAAGGTTGAAACATCGTGCTGAAATGATTATGATGATGCAGAATTTCTGTGCAGAAATATACTCTGGGAGGTACAAGTAATTTGAAGCAATTTGCAATAAAAAGTTGTAATAGAAATAACTATCAAGCTTTCTGGATATATCTTTCTATTTCTTCAGATTATTTCATTGGTGGTGTATCTCCAAGGGTTTCTTAAATTAATTTTTCGCTTTCGATCTGCACAAGTTTTACGTATCGCTCTACATTGAAATATTTTTTATTTGTTGGAATTAACTATGTTTCATTCGCTTCAGCTTAACTTAACTTAGGACTTTTAGATAGTTTTGTGTAAATAGTTTTATTGTTTGTACGTTTTATCTTGTACGTTATTCTTCCAGTTGCAACTTCTCAAGATCATTTGATATTCATCCATTTTCAAAACCATTTCGTCCGGTATGAAGAATAATCTGACCTAAAATTGTCTCTGTCCTCCATATTAGAGCACTGGGACTCCAGGGTCCAATGATTCGAGTTCCAAGGCTCCTTGCGTCGTAAGGAAGGGTTCAACCAAGGGCACAGGACAAGTAATAGCGCTTATGGGACTTGCCGTTGCCTTGCTTATTTTAGGCGGTTTATTTTCGGAATTGAGATTTAAGTAGCCGTAAATTATGTTTATTCGAGTTAAATAAATAAAATAAAATAAATATATTCGGGACTATTCCACACCAATTACCTAGCCCCAAACTAGGATACCCTGTACTATGGGTACTAGATAACGAATAAACATACATAGATATGAATATTATAACATCCATGACTCGGAAACAAACATTTCTGCTAATCACACAAATGATTGCACCTTGCAGGATTCGAACCTGCGACCGTTTGATAAATGTGTTTGATGTTGATGAGTTATATAAATGCTTAGCTAAGCTGTGAGTTACGTCGTCCATCATCAGAAAATAGAGTTGCTAACAAGTTGACTGCTTCTACAGTTGCACTTAAAGAAAACCTGGTGCAAATAACACTGACTTATCACACTAATATTATAAAGGCGGAAGTTTGTATGTATGTATGTATGTATATAAGAGTGTATGTATGTTTGTTACTTCTTTACGCTTGAACGGTTGAACGGATTTGGATGAAATTTGGTACTAGAATAGCTTATATCCTGGATTAACACATAAGCTACTTTTGATCCCGATTAAGAAAAAATAATGTTATGTTTTTAATGGGTTTCACTGTCAATTTGACATGTGTAAAAGTGACAGACATGTCAACCCCAAAGTGCAACACGTAGGGGTTTTTTGAAATTTTTCTCCAATTTTGGTGACGGAAGTGTCATATAAATTACAAATAAGAAAGTTTGTGTAGGTTAGTAAGTTTGCTAGAGCGCTGTTTTATCAACATCAGCAATCCTCGTGGGTGAAATCTCCGGGCGCAGCTAGTCTACTAATAATTTTGTGTGTAAAAGTGAGATTATTACCAGAACCTACAAGATAAATGCAGCTTTGAGGAAGTTTGCTCAATATCTTTATAATCCGATCAATTAGGATCATAAAATTAAGATCATTCTAAAACAAAGGTTTTCATTTTGCTTTTGCGAGTTTGTTGTTTAAACTTAAAACTCGGCCATATACCTACTTCTTATGTCAACAAATCTTGGTAAAATATGATAAGGGTAACCCACTCTCCTATTGCTTGGAATATTATGGAATTACTTCTATTTTGGCTACAGACAGGTAACTAATAAACCTTTCATTTACATTGAATCGCGGACAAAACCAAAACCGACCGGATTCCCTTCCAAAGATTAATCTATTCCGCTAAATGAATTATGTATAAACTATTGTTTCTACTCGCAATAGGAACAAAAACAGCGAGGGTTGTTAGACTACGGGAATTCGGCTACACACTACAATTCGAGTGAGTATTGATTTAGTTTGTTAACTGGTTTTTGTTTTCAGTTCATCGATATAATTATAACAAAGTGTAAACATCCCTTTTTAATGTAATAGTGTATTCAGTGTTGCATGTATATAACATTAAAATTAATACTTACAAAAACAAATCAAACAAACAATTTTGTCGAATTAGTATTCAAAAAGTTGAGCTATAGATATTTATTTATCTGTTTAGTTTTTTTTTTTGCAGTTTGTGTTTTTTTTTGCTTATTGAAGCAAAGTTGATAAATCGAGTTACTCGTATTTCGTGTTTATTGGTGCGGCCTTTGGCTGCAAGGTAGACCCTATGCAACCCATGTGTTTTCACTCACTTGTTGAAATATAATAGTGTAAAATTTAGTCTGAATATGTGTTTTAAGGATAGGTATAGAATCGCTGATATATTGGGTTTGGAATATTCTGTTGGATTTCCTACTAATTTAACCATTTTCACACTCCACACTATCCAATAGATCCAAGATATCAATAGGTTTACCAAACTACCCCCTCTAAGCCACACATTAGTGGATTACACGCGAAAGCTCTCCCGTTTCTAAGGCGACCTGTAATCGGCTTTCTGACCCTTTCTCCAAAATAGCTGCAAGTACCCGCTCTATGAATACATGTCAAAGGGAAATTATGAATAAAAATCTTGAAGAATCGTAGCTCTTAAGCGGGGATTTGAACTTTGAATGATACTTTAGAAAGACAGATAGATAGACGAAGTAAAACTCACATGTAGTGTTATTTCATGGGGAGCTTAGGTGTTATTGTACAGTGTTCACATATTATGTGCTTTCCAAGTTAAGAATGTTTTTTGACAGACTTGCTATTTCGTTTCCATGGCAACCACATACATTATGTGATGACAACCGTTCCTTACAGTGAGTAATCAACATTTTCCAGTTTTCCCGTGGAAAAGTATAATTTTCCGGGATAAAAAGTAACCAATGTTTTATTCCAGGGTATAAGCTATTTCCATTCTAAATTTCATCAAAATCCGTCTAGCCGTTATCGCGTGAAAGCTCCCCAAACAAACAAACAAACAGACAACGTTTCACTTTTATATATTGGTATGGATTCTTATATATGCTTTAAAGGGTAAATTCACAATTGTCCTAAACATACAGTACATAAAAACTTTCTTTATCATTTACATTCGAACTATTTCTTAGCCGCTTCTAAAATCCACCGAACATAAGAAAAACGCCCATAACGTGCTCCGTATGTAAACTTATGTCACGCGTACGGAAATCTTCCGGTAAGTTTACTAACGTTCAGTTTACGTGAGAATCAAAGCGTTACTCACAGGTAGTTGCGGAAAATGCGTTGTAAATAATAAAAGGATTTCAAGCCGCATGTGGAAACCTTTTCCTCGTTATGTTTTCCCTTTCAACGAGTTTGCGTGTTCTGTTTTTGGGTTAACTACTTATCTATTGTTGGTATTTTTTTATATAGTTACGAATAAGAAAAGCAGTGTTTAATTTTAGCCAGTTTAATTAGCAAATAATATCTCTCGTATCATCCTTGTAATTGTTGCTTGTATTACAATACAATGTAACGTATGCATTTCAGATTAATATAAATTTTTCAAAAGATATTTTTTAAAGTGGCAAGAAATGAAAGTGATAGGCATAAAAATAGCCAGATGTAAACAGTCCAATTCTTGCAGCACTATAGACACTTATTTTAGACGCTTTTCAATGATACCTCAATTGTCAAATTATGGTAAGTATACCTAGTTTAGGAGTTATGAGGGAACAGATGAACATATACATACATATATACCCACATACATACATAACGCTCCTTTTTCATCGCCTTGTCAGGTAACAATAAAGAATTTTAGATTAAATTTTCCAGAGCTCTTTGTGGTTAACAGTATTAATTCTATCAAATTAAATAACAGTAGTAATTAGTCTTTCTCATTTCATGTACATTAGTTTTGTATTGTCCACCATACTTTTATGACAAGTAGTTTGAAAGGTATGATGTTTATGCTGAGCGGAATTCAATTTATTCTGCCCCACCCGTTCTTCGTACCTAATATTCCTTTATTCAGTGATGTAGTAGTGCAAAAATACGGCTGCGGGGTGGGTAGTCAGTAAATCTAATACTTTGTACAACAAATATTTAGATATACTCTTAGCTATCCGAGTGAAGCCGGGCAGGTTGCCAGTTGATTATAAAGCCGACATATAGCAAGGAAAGCCAACAGTTCCCGGAACTTTGAAGATTTTAAAAACAAAGTGGGTACTAGCGTCAAACTGCTAAGAAACTTAAAAGCTGGTTAGAGTTTGTGTACATACGGGATAGAAACATTGTAAGCATATTTAGGACCTCTAAAAATATTGTTTTTGCTGTCTAGAGCCTACTCTTTTGTCTATTCATAATATTATATTATAAATGCAAAAGTAACTCGTTCTGTCCGTTTGTAAGATTTTCACGACTAAACCGGCTGATCTGATCGTGATGCAATTTGGTATGGAGATGGTTTGAACTCTGGAAAAGGACATATAATACTTTTTATATCAACAACATCCACATCAATATATAAAAGTGAAAACGTTTGTTTGTTTATTTGTGGAGTTTTAACGCGATAACGGCAGGACGCATATTGATTAAATTTGGAATGGAGAGAGCTTATACCCTGAAATAAAACAAAGTATGCATTTTATTCTGGAAAATGGTAATTTTCTATGGGAAAACGCGGTAAGGACATAGGTTTTTTTTTGCGATTAACTGTAGTCCGCGCCCATGAAGTCGCAGGCGAATGCTAGTATATAAATAAGCAACAACATTTATGTAAATCATATGAGCTAGGTTTTAATTAATTATTAATTTTTTAGATTTCCGCTCATCAAAAAAAAGAAAAAAAGTGAAATCTATAGGATCACTTCGTTGTGCGTTTGTCTGTCTGTCTGTCAAGATTATCTTCTCAAAAACGCGTGGAGGAGTTTCAAGTTGAAATTAACATCACATACGAGTACTCAAGACTACAATCCCTTGGAGCAGTGATAAAATCAAACTTCTAAGTCAAAAGATACCACCCCGTCGTTTATGCCTCATATTATGACACTCGCAAGGGAATTAATACCTATAGGGTACGTCCCGTTGACCTAGAATCATGAAATTTGGGAAGAAGTAATGTCTTATGGCACAAGTAAAGGAAAAAAAATCGAAAACCGTAAATTTGTAGTTACATCACAAAAATATATAATTTTTGATTCCAGTGATAGACGAACTACGAGTATTTACATACCCACTTGGCCGGTTTTTTTCTCATTGAACTAATGGCAATCATATTTCTAATCCTTAGTTGGTCACGAACATTGATTAATTAGGATAACTGGATAAATGGAAATGTCTGTCTTGCATCTCAACTAAAACTGCATACAATTCCTGCTTGGCCCCAGGGTATCAGAACGTTAACAAGTTTAGCAAAATTAAATACCATGTATCCTATATTTTAAGCCGACATCAGACAACACGTCAGCAAGCACTCTGGCGAAATTGGAAGGGAAAATAAACAGAAAAGTTCGCGCACAAGATTACACCTTTACCTGAGAAGTGAGTCTGCTGTAAGCACTCTTTCGGCAGGATTCTGCCTATCTAGCATTCGAATAACTAGAAAAAAATACAGAGGGACCGTATTTTCGATTGGTGTTTTCTTCAGTATTTAATTCCTTACAAAAAAAAAGTCGATATGAAGATATGTAAATTTAAAATTTACATATCTAAATATATAAATTTAAAATGTATATTTTTCGAATTAATAAGTTCAAAATACATAATTTTAAAATACTCAATCGTTCAAAATACGAGTAAATAATTTCATATGTTAGAAGTATAGAATACCGAAATTTAAAATATATAAAGTCCATTACACACATTACAGTTTAAATTAATAATGGATAAAAAACATAATACTCGTAGTTAAATAGTCTAAGTTCAGAACATATAATGGTTAATAGGCATACATTATTTAAAACAAACATTTATGTAATATAAATACATTTGAAGTGATTTTCAATTACCTATGTAAACAAACATATTCGCGGCTTACCTTAACCTACTGTCACAGTATGGTATCTAGATATTTTGACCATTATAAATACTCTACTTTATGCATATTTAATTTATTAATTTGAACCATAAGGTATTATAATTTTCAGTACATAAAACATATGAAATTTATAAATATGTCTATCGTTTTTTTTCTGGTATTTCTACCATTATAAATAACAAACTTTATACATTTTCAATTTATTTATTTAAACGATTCGGTATTTTAAAATTATGTACTTATTTTGATCGTATGATTTCTAAACGTATATGTTTTAAATTGACGTATTTAGATCTGTACCCGCTTAATTCATACCAATATATAAAAGTGAAACGTTGTCTGTTTGTTTGTTTGTTTGGGGGAGCTTTCACGCGATAACGACAGGATGGATTTTGATGAAATTTAGAATGGAGACATCTTATACCCTAGAATCAAACATAGTATAATTTTATCCCGGGAAAACTGGAAAATGTTGATTACTCACTATAAGGAATGGTTGGCATCACAGAATGGTCTGTGATTGCCATGGAAACGAAATAACAAGTCTGTCAAAAACTTGGTGGTGCTATATTTTGCATTGGTTTTTAATACCCTAGAAGACAATAGTATGCTTTTTTTCGCGATAAACAGAAGTCTGCGCGAACGAAGTCGCGGGCGGGAATACTAGTTATAAATATATTGATGTTGTGAGACTACTTTTCTATGGAAAATTCAAAGGGACCTTAATTTTTATGGTTACGCGTATTAAAAGGAAACATACATTACCCCTAAAACATCATTATGTGTGCGTTTGTCCGTCTTACACATGTTTGTTTCTGATAGCTATAAATCGTAGAAACTTCGTATATTAAACCCCAGAAAATTATATATATTTTTTAAATCTCTTGAAAATGTTGGTAGGGGTAAATTACGTAACATGAAAAAAAGAAGTTCAACCATTCCAAACTACAACTAATGTCATACTTGCTGACGTAGCTTTATAATAAATACACCATTCCTATATTTTCAGTCTATTCAGTCAGATAGCATGCCTCATGAATTTTTGAGGGCAAGTAAGAAATGTGCGAATTTCAGTGAAACCCGCGTTCCCTCCCGGATTCACCACTAACAGCAGGTGTTACGAGAATGATTTTGCCTTACTAGCTATAACTATTACCTCACTGTAATCTCCATCAAGACCGACAATTCATCAAGCTGAGACAACATTGGTTACGCTGAAAACCCGAGCAATCCTGCTCGGCCGACGGCTCAGGTCAGTCCCCGCGGGATGATGAAGGCGAGCAATTTACCGCGTCCCCTTCCCTGTGACAGATGGGTAGCCGTGTCGCGCTGTTACGTGGACTGTAGAAAGTTTAAGCATAAAAATGAAAATTCAAGCATTATTATCGTTAACCGTTAAAAAAACTATTTACAACATGGACTTTAACTGACATTCATACTTATAGCGCGTTGTTTACTTCACTCAACACTAGGTGAGACAGTTTTGTTGTTTGTTTATCATATGAGGTAGGTGCTGGTCTCTGGTTTCAGAGTTTGTCAGGCCACTCGAGGGCCTCTGACATGCCTTAACGACTGCTTTAATCAATAGCAGCTGTGACCGACAGCTTAACGTTTCTTCCAGAGCACATGAGCATATATGGTCATCCTTATAAGTCCTTAACCAAGAAAAAATATTTCGTACCACTGGTATACATTTCGCACTGTAAGGCTGAGTTGCACCATAATCCCAGTTAAAGTTACTGATATAGTTTACATATGGTTAACAGTTAAAATTATGACGTTATATAGCAATAGACAGATGCTGCAACTTTTTTTTTTGCCTTACTGGTACTTTAACTGAAATATCGATGTGTGTTATTGCTAAAGTAAGATGGTGGAACCCATCCTAAGTACCAATTATCCTAAGTTAGAATTATTATAGGTATTTTGTGTTTAAGATATAGTAACTACATGCCATATCAAACTGTAGCAAAGCTTCAATGTGAGTCATTAACTAAACCAGTTACTAACCAAAGATATCACACTCAAAGTGTATAAGGATGGCTTCCACCATCTTACATTAGCATATCTATGATGATAATGATGACGATGAAAAATATCCCATGTTTTAATATTCTAGGACACAAAGTACATGCATTCCAAATTTTAACAACATCTGTTGAGCCGTTTTAGCGTTGAAAGGTGACAAACATAACCACATACTATATAACACACATACACACTTAACTTATAATATTACTAGCTGTGCCTCGTGGCTTTGCCTGCATGGACTTTTTAACATAGTAAAATGTAAAAAAGTCTATGTTCTTACCCACGATGCACACTATTTCATTGTAAAGTTTCATCAATATCATTTAAGCCGCTTAGACCTGAAATGTAATAAGCAGATAGAGACAGAGTTCCTACATTCATAATATTAGTGTAATGTATATACTTATACAGCGAAATTCTAACTCTATGGTGTTATGTGATGTGATGTGATTAATGTAATATAGTATTTTTTTGTTACTATCTTGCTGAATTAATATATATTATTTTATGAAATACCATATACCACATCCATTTGGCAACGACAACTTCTTGGAACCCTTTCATTCCGAATGTAGAGCTCATTTACTAAAATATCCGGAACATCTGTGACTTTACATCTGTTTTTGAACGTATTTTATCACTACGATGTCGTAGTATAAAAAAAATACTTGTAAAAGTGCTATTATTTTGCCTATTTACAATAAAATACTTTGAGTTTGTTATGGACATTACTGCAATTATTTTCTTGATGCTAAATTAGGTATGTACCTAATAATTGCAAGAGAATAATTGCAGTAATGTCCATAACAAACTTAAAGTATTTTATTGTAAGTAGGCAACTATTGTAATACTGCAATTATTCTCTTGATGCTAAATTAGGTACATACCTAATTAGGTACATACCTAATTTAGCATCAAGAGAATAATTGCAGTAATGTCCATAACAAACTCAAAGTATTTTATTGTAAATAGGTAAAATAATAGCACTTTTACAAGTCAAAATTAACATCTCATGAACAAGGAGAAATACATAAAATATTATAAAAATATCAAATGAATAAAAAATTTGGTTAACTAAGTATTCTTTGAGTTTGAAAAGGAAATTTACCTTTCATGTGCCAACAGAGTTACATGAACATGGTATTAAGAGGGCAAGTTAAAGAGGGCAAGCTGTCATTCCTGGCTGTTATTAATTAATAATAGCGTTAAGCCATGTCAAGGGCAGCCAGACAACCTCTGAAACCAGAGGCCAGCACTACTTCTTACGACAAACGAAACAAAACAAGTTCAATATTTTTTTCGTACTTATTTCCTATTTGAAATATATCATCATCATCATCATCATGTCAGCTTTTAGAAGTCCACTGCTAAACATAGGCCTCCCCCAAAGAGCGCCATGACGAGCGATCCTGTGCCACCTCTATCCACCGACTTCCTGCGATGGCTACAATGAAATATATATGATAGATAGATAGATAGATAGATAACTCTTTATTGTACACCACATAGAACAAAAAATACAATAATAACTAAAACATTTATACAAAATAAATGGGACAATGGGCGGTCTTATATGAGTACCTTATCCACGTTATAAGCTAAGTAAATATGATTGTTTTTGTTAAACTCATACCAACTAATAAAAACAGCGACTGTCAATACAGAGACAAATACAAAGCGCAATCCATTCTACTTCCGGCATTCAATAAAAGGGATTCAATACATAAAACGGAATAATTTCCTGCTTTCGGAGACAGCCAAGTGTGAAACTGTTCGTTATTAAAATGCTACTTGGAGCCTCTCTCGTAATTTCATGTTCCGTCGTCTCGACACTTCGCTTTTGTTTTTATCAATAATGCTGCCCGAAGATTCCTTAGGGAGCTTACTCACTTTACCGGAAAATTTGATAAATTTTCAAGGAGAGCGATCCAAAAACTTGAAGGCCAAATATATCGTAAATTTTTTAGTCTTCTGTAAATAAATTTGTTATTAATAAGTAGTTAAATGATCTTCTTTTGAAACGGACTTCATAGCTTCTGAGCTTTGAGAAATATTGATATATATATATATATATATTTATATAATTTATATATATATTTTTTTTTTGCATATTTCCTAGGTAATCTGCACATTAATAACCAAGCATACGGTAAAGTTAATAAAAGAGGTTCTTTGCTTGAATAAACTTTCGAATTCATTGGAATTATTTATTTAATTTGTTATTACATTAGGTAAGGTTAGATTTTTTATAGAAATTTACACTCTACGAACACCAGAGACCGCACATTTTATTGCTTACCTTTAAAATAAGGTTAAATTATGAGAAATAAAAAAATTGAAGGTTAGGTTAGGTTAAGTTAAAAGTGTCTCATTCTCTCTCTTCCGCACTTTAACCGTGTAGCATCCGTTAATGTGCAGATTATCAACTTAAAGTGCGGGTATTTGCTACTTTATATATAATTTCGCACTTTAACGTATCGTACCCGGTAATGTTCACATTAGGTATTCCGCACTCTAACGGTAACATATAGTATACAAGCCCGTCTTTTAAATTAATCTCCTATTATTCAATGGTAAAACGATCTTTTTATGAAACTGACTTCATTCTAAGATATATTTATAAAGAAAGATTTGTAAAGCCAATGACCTACCCGGTGTGTATATGTAAACTTGAATTAAATCTAACCACAGTATTTTAAGAAGATTAAAATAATTCAATGAAATACAAGTAGAACAAATATAACATCAGTCACCCCGCTCGTTCGCTCTCAAAAGTTGGTTGCCTTGTTCTTCATAACCAGATTAAATTCTGTGTCTATATACCAGGAAGTGATAGTGCTCGCGTTGACAAAATGCTCACTGTTGCATTGAAAATCCTCTCTATCTCGCCGCTTCACGCCGCCTCTGAAGCGAATTATCCAATAAACATAATGAAAATTTAAGCCTACAGACGCTGATAGTACCAGCGACACAGCGTTAAGTTAGTCAGTACATAAGGTTCGTAATATGTAGACCGGAAGAGTAGCTACATAAATTCAATATGAAATGCTAGAAGCGACATACTAGTAAATTTCGACAAATTATTACGGCTAGATAGGTTTTAATGAAACTTTGTATTATAAATATACTTTAGGTCTTGGAATAACACACATTTTACTTTTAATCTCGGGAAAATGTTCACGCGTGCAAAGCCATACCTAGTATATTAAGTAAAAACGATATCATCATCATCATCATCATCATTATGTCAGTCTTTAGAAGTCTACTACTGAACATAGGCCTCTCCCAAAGAGCGCCATAACGAGCGATCTTGTGCCACCCCCATCCACCAACTTCCTGCGATGGCTACAATGTCGTCATCAAAAAACGATATAGTAAATTAGACACTTCTAAAAATCTATCTATTATATATACAGGGATATATGTGTACTATGTCTAGGGTACACATGAAATTAAGTCTACGTCAAATTTACACTTCTAAAAATATATTTCTTCATCCAGGGTTCGAGAAAATACATCCTAATGAAAACAAAAAATAATTTTAAGCAGCTCCGTAGCATCATCTAATATAGCTTATTTTCTAAAATTCAGTCACTGTATTCCTCTTCCCAACGAGACAGGGAGACGTCTCTCGCAGATAATCCTGCCCGTTAGTCGAGATGAAATACTGGGTGTGTACTACATCGGAAATATATATAAATTTACTCGTAATTCTGACTTATAAAATGTATTAGGGATTGGTGATAAAATGTAGCAAACATTACTGGCACTGCAATTTTACTTGCCTGGTAAAATGCTTTTTAAGTTAATAGTAATATGCTACTTTTAGGGTATTTCTTAACATCCAGGTAGATATAGAGGAGGTTTTTTCCCCTTTTCCATGCAATGTGTAATTTATATTAAATTTTGGCGAAATCAAATTATTTATTTATATCTAGTTTAATGTTATCTACCACATTATTATTAAAATGATTATAAAATTAATCTTCTTGAAAAATAGACGCATACTAGTCACTCAGGTCATCACACTTTTAACACCATTTCCTCATGGCAACACCTTAAATGTTACAAAAAAAATACAATAACTGTAATAGGAAAAGGTATAAAATAAAAGTATTACTCCATCTCAATCCATCACGCAGAAAGGAAACCAATTAAAAATTTACAACAATTTAATTACACCAAACAGGAATTGATTACCGCAAATTAATTTCAAAGGCTTCTAACATACGACGTGACATGATTACCGTAATCCGGACTAGTAAGTGCAGGGGCACATGTTGTTTTTACTTACGAGGGAGTAATGCTGATGTTCTCGATCAATCTATCACTAAAAGACCGTTTTTCACTTAATTAAGTGACGAAATTAGCTGACTGTTCACCCGATTATAAGCGGCATGTCTGCCCATACGATTGCAGTGCCACCTAGAACATTGATTGCAAAATTCACATCCTGACACATAAAAAGGTTTTTATTTTGGCAATAGAACTATTACGACTGATAATACGATATACCTATCTAGTAATTAAAATGATATGAATAATAAATATTTTTTTTGTTAGATCTCGCTAAGCAGGCGTTATTGTTAAAATCATAGAAACACAATATGTACCTATTTTTATTATAGATAGTAATTAGTCATCATAGAGTGTGATCTGTAGGACAGTAATTTTGTTACTGTCACAGTTCTGTCAATTCAATTTTTACGTGCCTTTTTTATGATGAGTAATGCTTTTTTTTCAATGACAACACGTTCCTGAATAAGATAAATTTTCTTTTATTTTTAAGTACTTGCTCTAATAGTGAGTTCTTTCCCGTGATTCATTGGCACGTGTGCTCTCAAACTAAACAGAGTCGTTAACGAATAAAACATTTACAGGAGCCGGTGCGGTGCGCTACATGAATATTAATAACTTACTTTCTCTACCTGAAAGTTTATTTCATTAGTGGGGCTGACGAATGGTAGAGATGTAGAGAACGGGTAGAGACACTCGGGTTGGGAGAGGCTTGTAATATTTTAGGATTGTTTGATGATGTCGCACGTTTTGAATGATTTGGTTGGGGTCTAAGGAAAGTTGTTTGGTAACAAGTTATTTGCATACCTATCAACTCAACTGGGTTATGCTACGAAAAGACTGCCAAATTATTAGTGAGCCTCAAGTTTTATGTTGGCTAATAGTAGTTTATGAAACAGTTGCGTAACGAGGGATAACTCCAAACATTTTTTTTAATAGTATCACTCGAGTATTTTAATACCTAGTTATGTGCCGTTTCATACACTACTTTATCTACACTCGTGCAACAGGAACTTACTTAAAATGAAAAAAATATGTCGTAATACTTCTTGGTTTTGCTAGTTAAAGCTCGTTCGTCATGTTCATTGCTGTTTCCGTGATGTCAAGTGAAGTCAAATTCTCCTCACTAACACTGCTGTCGGTCATTTTTAACCAGGATAAAACTTTTTATCAACAAAAACTCAATTAATTGGCTAGGTACTAATGTTAAGTAAGTTATAAATATAAATATATTTGGGACAATTCTACACCAATTACCTAGCCCCAAACTAGGATACCCTGTAATATGGGCACTAGATAACGGATAAACATACATATATACGAATATCACATCCATGACTCGGAAACAAACATTTCTGCTCAACACACAAATGATTGCATCTTGCAGGATTCGAACCTGCGACCGATTGTGTTCGTTCCTAGAGTCACTAGCCACTAGACCAACCGGCCGTCAATAGTTATGGTGCTTAAATCCAATCCACAGCGAATTCGCGCGCATAGATAATAAATGGCGAAAACTCTCGTTGGACGGAGTTACACCAGTGCTTCCATGGAAAAAATATATTATAACATTGTTTAGTTCAAATAACAGTGTTCTAATGTTTTTTTTCTTATTAGTGACTTGAACTGCGTAAAGTATGTCATTATGACACCATTATTGAGTTCATAATTCGGATTTTACGATACGACAGTAGATAAAAAAAAAGGTTTGCCTAATTGGCAACCAATAAAAAATTGTGTGTGCTAAAGCCCGTTATTTCTCAGGTTTTTATGAAAAAATATTTCAAAGATTTGTAAGATTTTTTTTGGAATAAAAATAGCATGTTTATGTATAGGTATGTGTCTAATATATATGCATATAATTAGTATAATTTATCTCTCTCACTCTCTCACTCTCTTTCTCTCACACACTCTCTCACATACTCTCTCACTCTCTCTTACTCTCTCTCTCTATCTCTCTCTCTCTTTTTTGTCTTGAAAATAATAGCCTGATGATGACAATCACGAGATAGGAGTCCACCAGAATATTGAATCTGCGAGAAATAATAACGATAATCTGACATTTTCATATAAACTATACTAGTTTATATGAAAATGTCTGAAAATTTCAGAATTTAATTCAAATAAAATGTAAGGACAGCCAAAGCTTGGCCATCTAGCAATGACTGGGAAAGTTAACATATTTAAGGTGATCCAATGAATGTTGTGTAGGCAATTACGTTAATAAGCTGTAATTAAATACGTTGCGAGTCATGCGCGGCGTTAACAATACACCGGCCTTTAAAACTTAGTAATACACCTTTTTTTATATTAAGTTGCTTGGCTCCTATTCATGGGATTGAGATGCCAAGTACACCAGTCTTAAAGTCGAAACCTAAGCTATCCAAGGAGGAAAATTGGATCGCAATCGGTCGAGTAGTTTTAACGCGAACTTTTGGGCTCTGTAGTTTCTGAGATAAAGGCGACTGGTAAATTTTCAGTTATTTGTAATATTTAAAGCATTTATTTTAAAATTATGAAATAAATTGAGCCCAATACAATATTTTTATTTGATATGTCACATGGTACAGAAAGAAAAACTTTTTTATAATCTTCTAGTGCGCCTCAAAAGTGACACACATATTCAAAATTAACTTATTAACTATATATGTCACGTTTTTTTGTATTCATTTGTGTAAATTTTCAACTTAATCTGTACAGTAGATTAGGAGCAAATTGGTTGTGACAGATGGACAGACAGACAGACACACAAGTGATCCTATAAAGCAATGCATTCAAATCTTTGTGGCATACTACGAGTCCGCACTAAATCGCCGCCGCCGATCGCACAATAATAAATCAATAAAGGACTTCTGAACGTACAAACAATAATTGATTATTTTTATTGTACACTAAAAAAACTTTTTTTTTTATTGTGTAAGGTGTCACGTTTGTGAATCCCAATGTTTTTACACGACTGCCCAAAAAATGAGTGTTATGTTTTTAGCATTCATGTATGTTTGTATGTGAGTTTCTTTATTCCACCATAACTTTTAAATGCCTGAACAGATTTATATTTATGCGATATCGTTAGAATTCTTACACCCCCCTGAGCAACATAGGCTATATATTTTTTGAAAACATTCAATGTGGCGGCAGTATGGCACCATTTTCAAACTCGTTTTTTTTCTTCTTAATTTACAATATGGGTATCAAATTGAAAGTCTTGATAAGCTTATTCCAACAATAAATAATTTTGGCAGGGCATACGTGTTTTTTTAGCTTTTAAGCTAGTTTAGTTTACCAAAACACTAAATACATAAATGTATGGATGCTATGCGGATAATTACATGTTATCTAGATCCATATTTCAATTTCAAAAGCTCAAAACCACAATGTTGTTACAGCGCCCTGTTATAATGAATGCACATACAAAACAATGAAAATATTATTCTCCACAGACTCGACCCCGTGCTTTGATTCGCACGTAGAACAAATAACAACGCATCTACAATATTGTGATGTTATAAACTGTGGTACGTGCGAAGATACAATCTGTGCACTGGAATACTCTTGAGGTGTTTTGGAACGTAAGTACTGTATTGGTATAATTTCATGATTAAAGGAGGTAACCAAAATTTGCACGGACGGTTGCCCCACTTCTGAATTATCATGTACACTGAAAATTTTAACGCCAATTCAGTTAACATAACATCATATTTACTCGTATGTTAACTTATTCACTCTATACGAGGGTTTCTAGAATAAAATAAAGAAATTGTTATTATTCCACCAATATTACACTTTTACTGTACACAGAAACACAACAGCTTTATGAAAAAAACAAAGTTTGAGAAAAATATACAACGGCACACTTTCGCTTTCCAACCAAAAAACTCTGTAGGTTCATAATATAATATTTCTTTAGTTATATAACGCTGGTTGATTGCACTAGCGTGTGGAGCAAAGAGGTCAAACTAAAAAAGTGAGCGAACCCTTCAACGCGCAGATTGGTCAATCGTATTGTCAGATGTTGTTCTTGATTTGAATTTTCATCAAACAATGGTGGCCGGTTGGAAAATAAGTTTTTAAAATTATGTTTCTTGGAATGTTACAGAAAAACTTTATAACAGTGATTTAAATACAATTGATAATATGTTTTTTATACTTTTTTTTAATTCTATACATCTTGTACTTCAATTCAAAGTACTTTTCATACTTCCGGGTCAGATTCTGGCCACATCCTTTAACTGTTCTAAAGTCTGAAAATATTTACAGGTTAAGATGAATAGTATCCTATGTGTTATTCCAGGGTATCTCCATTTCAAATTTCATCCAAACCAATTCAACCATTTGCGCCTTATGGAGTAACAAACATACACATACAAACTTTCACCTCTTTTTTTTGTGTAAACGCGTTAAAAACAAAATCAAAAATATTTTACCACATGGGCCTCAATAGGGCACTAATTAAAGTGAAGTGACTACCATCGATATGGAATTCAACCATTCGAGAAGAACCGGCAATAAACCTGAAAGGAATTATTTTTAAACTTTGATGATTGATTTTCTTTTGCTACGTACGAATGTAAACCGAAACTTTTTATTGCAGCAACCATTTCCCCCCATATTGTTTTTATCAACGATCAAAACAAGGGTTTATCTACATATTCTATTTTAATAAAAAAAAATAGCTATAAGTATAGAAAACCACTCGCTAGTTCTTATTCCTCGCGCACCAGACGTAACTCTCTGCCAGCTCACGGGCCGGGGCAAGATCAGGAAACACCGCCATTAATTCATTGGCTATCTGTCAGATAAATCTAGCGGCTGTACATGCGCTAACCCTAAAGCATGGAAGGTTGAACTTAGGTTTAATTTAAAGCTGTGGTGGAAAGTGATTTTGCCGGATAGGTTAATGGCCGGATAAGTCTGAGTGTCTAGTGAGCAGAGTGATGCAGTGAAATGTGGAACTGGAGTTCGATTACTAATCATTATAATTGCTTCTTATTTTTTGATAGCCAGCCTTAATTGCATTTTTTAACTTTGTTTGTTTAAAGAGGGTTTTATCAACATACATGTCACCCTCATAGGGGCTTTCTTATACTTATATATTATACTACGATCTTATTTTCTACGCTTAATGGCTAATTTAATACAATTAGCTTGCCTCGATAGAGGGGCAGCAAGTACGATTGTAAAAGTCCTAACATAAATCAAACTACACCCATTTTTTAATATGAAAATACTCCTCTCGGCCTCGTTCCGAACACACTCCACCAAAATATGAGTCACGACCTCAACCACATTACATTCAGCACAGTTTGGTGAAATAGACTTTCTCATGAGAAACGCAAAGCTATTTAAGGGAATATGTCCAGAACGAACTCTAAAAGCAGTCATTACATAACTGCGATGCATATCTGCACCCACAAACCACGGGAGTCGGCAATGGCTCGGTTGGATTGTTTTGTACCAAATTCCTTTACTTAATGATTTCTCGTAAAAATATTCTTTCCACAACACACATTGACGACGGACCATATAGTTAAGATCACTGAAGTAAGGTAAACATTGAAAAAACATTCCATTTGTGACGGCCTCCTTCGCAAAACGATCGACTTCGATGATTGGTTTAATGGCCATTTGGTATTATTTGATTTTGTAAAGTAGTGAGGTACGACAGTAGGAAACATCAGAAAAATTAACTAAAGTAATTTTTATTTTATTTTATTAATAGCTGACTATAAAATGTAACAAATGATGTAACAATGATGTATCAAATGTACGTTGCGTAAAAATTGTAAGCACTGGATCAGAATCAGTAATTTGAATAAAAAAAAATTTTATGGGAAATTTTGGTTTGCTTTTGTAGTATTTGAATGTTATGAATATAAATTAACTTAGATTTGTCACACCATTGTACATAATTTGAACATATTTTTTCTTTTCATGTTAAGGTTGTCTGAAATAGATCGCTATGGTTGATAATGCCGCCCATTGTAACTTCTTTTTACTTAGTTTAAGAGTGTGTCCCTAAATTGTTTTTATTTGATTAGAGCGCGAGTAACTTGTAGGATTAAGTATATTGAGATACTCGAGAGTGAATTTCCAGGATTCAGTGCTGATTTTCAAAACGGAAAATGGATGTCCTATTTTTATTTTATGAGTGTACTCAAAATACAATGATGAAATAAAAAAAATACTATGAATCATTAGTCTTTTTTATTTCATTCCTGAAGACCATAACATCAAGTATCTTGAAGTCTAGATTCATAAAATTAAGTTATTTTCTATCAGTCTAACAAAAACATACTTCTACCACATCAAACATATCTATATTTTCTGTTTGCAATATGAATATAGAATCTAGACTTCAAGATTCTTGAAGCTGGTGATATATCGAGGAAACCATGTCGCAAAATTCGCAATATAAGTCTCTATTTCAATATGAAATTCTAGAAACCAATTTTTGCAGCAATAAAATATCATAGGCTTCACGAATTGTGGTTTGTACGATAGACCTGAGAATGTGAACGGTATTGCAGAATTTAATATTGAAACTGTAGCTTATACAGTTTCAATATTAATTTTTGAATATTCACTTGAGAAATAATTATAGAGAAAAATATCAGAAAATTTACGTAGTTTTAAAAGAATATGAGTTTACCTTTATAACTTCAAGGTAATTTTTAATCGACTTCAGAAAAAGATACGGTTATATGTTGGGCTGAATGTATGTTTTTTTATGTATGTCGGTCGATATCTCAGTCAGTAGCGGACCATTTAAAAAAAATCTTTTTTTGTTTGAAAGTGTATACTCTCCAGGTGATTCGATATAGATTGTATCAAAATTGGTTCAGCAGTTTTTCAAGAATAAATAGTTTTGTTGAGTTAATCCATTCGATTTTGTGTTTATATTGCCTTTATTTTGTGTTTATCTCTAAGATTTCTAAACCAATGTAGATTGTTGTTTTTTATTCAAAAGCGTAAACTTTCCGTGTAGTCCCATATAAGTTTCATCAAAATTGGTTCAGTAATTTTATTATAAACACAATTTGTTTTATAGTTTAGATTAGATGATTATTTTTACTTGAGTAAGAAGACCTCTAGTGTGGTACTGTATAAATTTCATCAAAATTGGTTTAGTAGCAAAACTTTAAACAAGTTTTAATTTAATTCACTGTGTTATAATGCTTAGTACTGGATACAAGTCAATTTTGTACAATTTAAGGACTAAATGATGCCTGGGGTTGGCACCGCCTTAAAAAAAACTCTGTCTTATCTTGTTGTATTTATGCATTATTATTACGTTGATAATTTCGAAAAAGTGATACTGTTCTGGCTCAATTGTAATTATTTTATTCTTTTTAGTGGTTGTTTACAAAATAATATTTATTATGTTTTTTTTTTTTGGAAAAATATTTTTAACCTATATGTTATTTTTTTTTATAACTCACCAATATCACTAAGAACGTTAAAAAATCCAGATTTATTAATAAAATAATGCACCTTTTTAAGAAATATATAAAACTAGCTGCACCCCGCTGCTTTGCCTGCGTGGAAACTATGAAACTCCCGGTCACCTCCTGGGATATAATTTAAGTACTACCTACTCAAGAAATATTACCTTCAAATTTCATTTATCTTGGTCTACTGGTTTAGACGCTGCATTTTCTGTCCGTAAGTCAGTATGTCACGGTACTATTTTACAGCTAACGTTTATTTCTTTAATACAGCGTTCCTTTACTTTTTATGTTTTCTGGTAGGCCGATCAAACAAGAGCCCGAAATACCTAGAAAAATGTGAACTTGTCCAACATTTGAGTGCCCTATTTTTGGCCTAATGATCACAATGCTCTGAATTTGAGATTATACGACATCATATCAATAACTCTATAATAAACGAAGAAGTAAATCTTTAGTATTCTATTAACAGCTGCAAACAAACATTTGTGTTATTCCCAAGGAAACAGACCAGTAGTATAACAGCCACAGCAAACTGCAACAGCTTGAATACACAGCATTTATTTACATATTCACCGCATTAGGTGTACTTAGATGCGTCGTACTAGGTTCTAATAAAAAGAGGCTACGCGCGGCAGCATGGAATATTTACTGCTACTGCAGTTGCTGTAGTGTGTCTACAAATAACACAAGCCTTACACACAGGTTTCTTAGGTATCTATAATTTATACATAGGTACCTATTGCACGAACATTCTTGCGACATTCTGGGTACATATTAAGCTTTTAAACATTGATACACAAATTCACTGCAGGAATTGTTTCACGTGTTTACAATTGTGAAAGTATTTTTGATCTGTGTTAGCTTAGGTAAAGTTTGCTTAAAAAATGAACTAAATTTATGCGCCAAACTGTTTCAGTTTGTCGAAAGTAAGCTACATATTTTTACTTCGTTCATTTTAAATAATATGGATTTCAGCAAAGTAATGCCTGAATCTATCAACTTCTTTGCTTAACTCACTATTTTCATTAGAAAATCTTTAAATAACATGCAGTTCAGTAAACAAACTTCTTAACAAGCTGCTAACGTAGATTAAAAAAACTATTTTTTTTAATGCTTTTTAACTATTATTTTTTCAATGTGCATCGTCAACGAGTTGTGATCTACCCTGCAAGTTTCAGCTGGATAGATAATCGAATATCTATCTGTCTTTAGTCA
The DNA here is from genome assembly GCA_946251855.1 of Alsophila aescularia. Taxonomy (NCBI): domain Eukaryota; kingdom Metazoa; phylum Arthropoda; class Insecta; order Lepidoptera; family Geometridae; genus Alsophila; species Alsophila aescularia. The sequence goes on along the minus strand of OX276378.1, from coordinate 12,998,515 downwards.
TGTTTACAAGAATATGATCGGAAGATAACACACACAGCTCAAGACACTAGTTATTTACCTACATACTACACACAAACTAGCACTCGTATATTCCTAGAATAAAGCACGCACTCGGGGCGAGCGCGACCGGTGAATATGCATATTGTCTGCGGTTAGACGAGAGCACTCCACCCATGCAACAATAGGCGCAGCGTAATTCCGGGTTTCCCGGTTTTTATAGCCTTGTTGTCTCCGCAATATTCTAGTGCCACTGTGTAAGGAGCTTTTGTTGTCTGATAACGTCTTTATTTATGGAAATCTAATCTTGTCGTCTACACTTTCAATTTTATTGTGTAATAAACAATTTTATACTTTTCTCACTTAAATAATCATCGCAATATGAGCGCTGGTAGAATAACGGTTCAATAGTGCAACTTCTCTTTTGTAATTTTTTTATTGACAAACTCTGGCACCAGAGGCCAGCACTATCTCATACGATAAACAAACAAACATGGCAAATTAGAATCCAACGATACCAGGTTCGGTCCTAGGCTTCACACCAATGACTTGAGTTTTTCCATCGCTCCGTTCGGCGGTGGCAAAAAGAGCACAAGGGAAGTTAAGCTGTTGCCGGCTGTTGTTGATTAATGGCAGTCCGAGGCCCACGGGCGGCCTGACAAACTCTGACAACAGAGACCAGCACTGCCTCATGCGACAACAAACAAAATTGCGATATTATCCTACCCATCATTATCTCCATAATTAGTTGTTTTGACCAAATTTGTTTCCAAGTTTCATGTCTATCCTATCAGAAAGTGAGTGTATATTGGGTATATTTAGAGCAGGCACATTTACAGTCAAAATTAATACTCGTACAGTCTGAACGACAATCAGACAAACAGGCTGACAGAAAATAATCAACAAAACAACAGAAATTAAGAGCGCCACTCTCATGCGCACTAACGCTCAGAACACCAAAGGCAACTATGAAGACCAACCAATATACGAGTACTTGGCGTTCGTCATGATAAAAATTAAAAAATTGGAAGAATTGAAAAGTCAAAGTATTTTATCGTAAATAGGCAAAATTATACGCAACTACGACGATAAACCAATGTATTGGTTTGGCGCTCTATATGAAAGAATAAAATAAAAAAAGGTTTGTACTACGAATTGAAAATCTTCTCTTCTTTAAAGTCAAAAGTCAAAGTCAAAGTATTTAATTGTAAATAAGCAAAATTATACGCAACTACGACGATAAACCAATGTATTGGTTTGGCGCTCTACATGAAAGAATAAAATAAAAAAAGGTTTGTACTACGAATTGAAAATCTTCTCTTCTTTAAAGTCAAAAGTCAAAGTCAAAGCATTTAATTGTGAATAAGCAAAATTATACGCAACTACGACGATAAACCAATGTATTGGTTTGGCGCTCTACATGAAAGAATAAAATAAAAAAAGGTTTGTACTACGAATTGAAAATCTTCTCTTCTTTAAAGTCAAAAGTCAAAGTCAAAGCATTTAATTGTAAATAAGCAAAATTATACGCAACTACGACGATAAACCAATGTATTGGTTTGGCGCTCTACATGAAAGAATAAAATAAAAAAAGGGTTGTACTACGAATTGAAAATCTTCTCTTCTTTAAAGTCAAAAGTCAAAGTCAAAGTATTTTATCGTAAATAGGCAAAATTATACGCAACTACGACGATAAACCAATGTATTGGTTTGGCGCTCTATATGAAAGAATAAAATAAAAAAAGGTTTGTACTACGAATTGAAAATCTTCTCTTCTTTAAAGTCAAAAGTCAAAGTCAAAGCATTTAATTGTAAATAAGCAAAATTATACGCAACTACGACGATAAACCAATGTATTGGTTTGGCGCTCTACATGAAAGAATAAAATAAAAAAAGGTTTGTACTACGAATTGAAAATCTTCTCTTCTTTAAAGTCAAAAGTCAAAGTCAAAGCATTTAATTGTAAATAAGCAAAATTATACGCAACTACGACGATAAACCAATGTATTGGTTTGGCGCTCTACATGAAAGAATAAAATAAAAAAAGGGTTGTACTACGAATTGAAAATCTTCTCTTCTTTAAAGTCAAAAGTCAAAGTCAAAGTATTTAATTGTAAATAAGCAAAATTATACGCAACTACGAAGACCAACCAATGTATTGGTTTGGTGCTCTTCATAAAATAATTAAAAAAATGTACAATGAATTGAATATCTTCTCTTCTTTAAAGTCAAAATTTGTAAATGGGCAAAATAACAGCACTTTTAAAGTCAAAATTAACACATCATGAACAAGGAGAAACACATAATATATTCGAAATAAATCAAATCATTAAAATTAGGTCAACTAAGTACGCTTTTAGTTTGAAAAGAAAATTTCCCTTTCGTATGAGTTAAATCTCACACTGGAAAAGGAAATACCCATCTGACTCTTCCGCTACTTCGGAAATACTTCAGTTAGAGAAGAGAGCACCAAGAAACTCTACGGGGATGTAATGATTTCCATATTTCTTATTTCTTTATAATATTTTCAAATGGCAGACATTATAATAAAAGATATTTAAATTACAAATATAACAGACGAAAGTGACAACAAGGAGATGTCCCACAATCATCAAAACATCAAACTGAGATTTTTCCCAATTTCTTTTCAAATATAATTATTTAGAATTTCAAAATTTATTTTTAAAATTAAAATTCGCAATAAATAAGTTGTATAGAACAACATGACATGTTTTAGTCATAAAAAATGAGTCAACTACAAGTTCATAAAGTAAAGTCATATATTTCCCATAACCCGTAATCTTTTATCCAATAAACCAAAGATCAAAAAACTTTTGCGATTACCATTCTTATCAGCATACGTATCAAGGGTTCACCGACCCCGGGTACCTTCAGACCCGAAAATCCCTTAGATTTGCAGCAGAACCTCCGGGAAGTAACGTCCCGGATGGAATGTAAATACATGGTGATATGAATAGAAATGTGTTATAAGTAGGCGGCCTACGTGGTTGTCGTTACGGAAGAAAAGGACGGTGTTTGTAGCGAGGGTTAGTGGTTGCAGTGATTTTGGTTTATTTTACTTTTTTTGTTGACAATAGTTTAGTTTTTGAATTGTAAAATAGAGTCTGCCTTGGTACCATTTGAAGTGATTTATAGCGCCTATAGTTAATATGATTTTGTATTATTTTTTCCCGACTACAGAAAAGCAAGGGAGGGGTAATAAGTTCAACTGTATAATGTATGTAGATATTTATATATGTGGGTATGTGGATGTTCCACAATAGCGTCGCCCCTATTGGTTTGTTTTTGACAAGCGAGGTTTCAATCGACTCGTATTCAGGTATAGTGTAATAGACAAAAAGAATTTACCGGTCTACGGCAAGGCAAGATAAGAGTTATTGTGTTCACACTAAAAACTTGGTCCGATTTTCACAAGTGAGATATTAATTGATTTCTCTTCATCGCAAGAGTGTCATAGGTTATTTTTTACCTGACCGTAGTCGGGTTTAGTTTTTGAACTTATGTCATGTTATTCAAAAATCATTGACCGTTTAATATGGGACCATCTTGAAGGTATACTTTTTGCAGATTGATACCTCATTATCATCATCATCAGCCCGTGTCAGTCCAATGCTGGGCATAGGCCTCTCCCAAAGCATGCCACTGACCCTGATCTTCGGCTCTTCTCTTCCAACAGCCAGCCACTTTGCGCATAAATTCGTTCCACCTAGCTGGTGGGAGCCCTACACTATGTTAATCGAGTCGCGGTCTCCACTCAAAAACATGTCTAGCCCAACGGTTATCAGTCCTTCGACAGATTTGACCAGCCCACTGCCACTTCTTATCCTAAGGGCTATGTAAACAACTTTAGGTTCTCTGCAGGATCATCTCATTCCGGATACGATCTTTCAGAGAAACTCCGAGCATGTATATCCCTTTCCATAGCCCGCTGTGCGATCTTAAATTGGTGACCTAGTAGCACCGTGAGTGTCCACGACTCGGCTTCGTATGTCATAACAGTTAGGACACACTGGTTGAAAACTTTTGTCTTCAAACTTTGCTGTATTGGCAACGAGAAGACTCGACGAAGTTTTGCAAATGCTGCCCAGCCCAGCTGTATTCTTCTGCGGGTCTCTTTCTCGAAGATGTTTTACCTAGCTGCAAAGTTTGCCCTAGATAAACATACTCCTGAACAACTTCCAGAGCAGTTCCGTTAACATCAACTGGTTCCGTAATAGCACGTTCGTTGAACATACTACATAAACCTTGGTTTTGTCCAAGTTCATCCGGTGACCAATGCGTTGAGACGAATCAGCTAGGCTGTCCAACATCTGTTGCAATGTTTTTGCCGCAATGACGATGTCATCCACGAATCTCGTTAATGTTAATGCCACATCCTTTCCAGTCCAGAGTCTTAAACATATACTCCAATGCATTTGAGAACAATTTTGGAGAAATAACGTAGGGCGATATGCTTAGTCTGTCTTAGTTTAGATGGCTTCAACCAAGCTGTTGTACGAAAACTTTTGACCCCGACTTCGCTCTATCGCTTCTTCTATAGCACTTGTATTGGAGCGTTGGATGTCTTGCCTTACCAGCTTTGATATTTGCTTATTCAAAACCGCTGATCGGACTAAGTATATTGATTGATACCTATTTATTCAAAAAGATTACCTTCTTAAATTACTTTCAGCTAAGTATTTTAATAATTGATTGCACTGACTTTTAGGCGCGGGTTTAATCTGGTCCTACTGAACACGTGGTCCAACAACTTAGTCCGCTCGATCGGACGACATGAACTTCTTTAAATATTTTTTTTATAAAATATGACTCATGTTCCCGCTAAATAAAAATTTGTTTTTAGCTTATCTTCTTATGCAGTTACTACAAATATATAAAAACTAAATAGGTACTGTAAAACACTAAGGGCATGAACGAATTAAGATAAAATTCTAGCATTGGTACCGCATAAATCCCAATAATATTATGATTACTGTGCTCATAGCTTATTGTAATTCTGCTTAGTTTTAACACCTGTTTGCCCTACTCCACTGTGCCTCGTAACGAGAATCTGAATAGAAAACAAAGCACACAAAGTGTCCAAACAAAAAGGTAACATAAGCACTTCTTAATAGCCAATATGCGAAGCCGAAATTGCTTTCGTAACGTTGTTTTCCTGTAACTAATATTGGACTAATCTTATTACATAGGGATGGTATGAATATGAATACTTGTAACCGGAACTAACGGATAGTCGAAATAAATCTATATTAGTATTTGATTTCTTTCTGCAGGATTGGACTGACGCGGCCATGGTTCGGGATGCTTGGAAGGAGATGGGGGAGGCAGTGGGACAGCGCAGACTAAATAAAAAAAGTATCTAAAACTAAAACCCAAATTAAAGTTATACCAACTAAGCAACTCACTTTAAGGTAGTGGGGATGTCGACGCGTTTGCGCATAAGAATTAGCTTGAAATTTTTGTTAACATGTAACTTCATCAGAACTTCATCATCATTATCAGCATTATGGTCTCTTAATGAACACCAAAATAAAAATAAAAAAAACAACACAAGGAATTCAGCTGGGCTGGGCTTCATTTGGCAAGCTTCGTCATGTCTTCACGACGTCAATTTCACAACGCTTTACTACAAAAATCTTCAATTAGTTCATCCTACTCGTAATGCCAGAGTATGTAGAGAGCCATGTAGAGAGCTATGGAGTTTCTCGGAAGGATAATAATCGTGAATAAGTGATACAACAAGGTAAAAGACATCGCATTATGGATAAGTAATCTGAAGTGGAATATACCATTATTTAACTTTTGAAATAAGTTATTAGATTATTAGCTGTGCCCGCGGCCTTGCCCACGTGTCATTTCTATGGGACAAAAGTAACCTATGTGTTGTTCCATGATCAAAAGTACCAATAAAGTACAACTATATACTACATTTCATCAAAATTCATTCAGCGGTTAAAATAGGTTTTTATTGATCGGTCGGCTTGTTACTATCGGATTCAGACACAAAATACACCAGATTTTAAGTCAAAGTGTACGTGATGCGCGTACAAACAGACAAACAGAAGACAGAAAGACCATTTTTTAAAATGTTATTTTTTGGTTCAGTAGTTTATTTTTAGTCTCTTAAAATTTTTTTTAATCATCTTCATTGTAGGTACAGACTTATTGTAACTTACAGCTTTACTATAAGTATAGATATAGAAGATAGATTATGAAAGAAATATAATACAGGGCTCATTGTGAATACATAATAATCCTAATCGTATGCAAAATTACCTAAAGTTAACCCGAATCTAAGCACGCTATTAGAATCCGTATCTGAAACCTCATATCTCTACCAACCCTTCTATTATATCGAGCTTCTATTAACGAGGTATCGATGTGCTGTTTATTTCTTTTTCTGACTAGAAACTGTAAGAGTTTCATTAGGGTCGAACGATATTTGGTGAAATAGTTTTCGTGTTTGCAGCACGTATTATAAGTTTAGATTAGAGGGGATATTTTTTTTTTTTTTTTTTTTTGTGAAGGATATGTGCTGTTGGTCTATAACTGACCTCAGCGTCACCGGACGGTGGGACGGGCGCAAAAGCGCTCCGCCGCAATACGTGACGCAGAAGGCGCACGCCAAAGTTAAGTTTTGGCCACTTGCTCAAGAGCACCCAGGGGATACGAACCTCGGCTTATGGTTTGTTCGTGTTTATATGGTCAATTTTACAACGAGGATGAAGCTCAGCCCGATTTTATTGTGTTTATATAGAACTTTTTCGGGTCTCAAATTTTTTAATAATGTTTAGGCTATTTATTCTAAATTAATGTCCACATTGGCTTTTACAATAATCGGATTTTGTCTTTTTGTTCCATAATGTACATATGTCTACTATACAATGTTATCAAATGTGGAAGCTCACAGAGGTTCTTATGAGTTTAAACAACATAGTAAGAAACTTTTCTCGATTTCAAGACTTTGATTTTAAACATAAATTTTGAAATGCGAGAGTGGTTACAGGCTTGAGATCCATAGATTGAGCCCATCTCCTAGTCATAGGTGAGAGGGAATCGGGTTTATGGCTGCAGGCTCTCTCGTCGCCAAGCACTGGAACTCTCATGGATTCATCAGCTTTTCGCATTACAGCATCACAATGCTTGGGCGCATCATGCTGTGCTCCTCACCGCTGACAGTGTGGCTCTGCTATTATTTACCTTCGTAAAATTCGATGATTTCAGAGTACATCATGTATAGTAAAAGTAAACTTTAATCGTATACACCACCATCCATTCTTAGATTATCTGAAAGATATCTTTTTGAGCGATGAGAGCGCCCATTAAACTGCATTTTTAAGTTTAAAAGCTTTCATTTTACTTCACTTGTATGTAGGTATGTATTTACGTATCTATGTATATATGTGTCTATGTAACTATGTATCTATGTATCTATGTATCAATGTATCTATGTATCTATATATCTATGTATCTCTATATCTATGTATCTATGTATCTATATATCTATGTATCAATGTATCTATGTATCTATATATCTATGTATCTCTATATCTATGTATCTCTATATCTATGTATCTATGTATTTTGACTGTTCTGGAATCTTGCAATTAAAATTTCAAGCACTTCCTAATTAGCTACCTATCTGAAACTTTCAGGATAGCTCACAAACTGATGATTAAGCAATAAAAAATATGTATATAATAAAAGAAAAAACAAACATAAAAAGTGTCATTCATTAAAAAAAGGTACTAAAACCATATATTTTTTAAATTATATTATTCATCATCAGCCCGAAAAAAATCCACTGCTGAACATGGGCCTTCCCATAATAGGGGAGGTCTTGCCAGTTGGCACAATCACCCCCCGCACAATGGTCCCATTTTCAAAAAAGATAGACTTAGGACCGAAATTCAGAATTTCGATCTGTTTTTTTTACCGGAAACACTGACGAAGGCCAGGGCATTCCTCTCCTTTGCAGTTCTTATAATAAATGAAGAAGCGTCACGCTTCGTTCTTGTGCGAGGTATTTCAACCATAAAGGGGTGGCGCTTTGCTGATCGTCTAGTCGTACGGTGATGGAGAGGTGATGGGGAAAGGTAAAGACTACATATAAAATAGTTCTTTTCGGGGCTACATATTTATCTTATGTTTCTGGCAGAACATGAAACGTACAAGAGAATTAAATAAGGTTAAAATACCTCATTTAACTAAACACCTTACCTATTAACCTACCTATTTAACTTATCAACACACATTAATTAATCAGCTATAATACTCAGTTGTTTTGGAAAGCCATTACCTGCATTAAAAAATGAGATCCTGCTGTCAAGAACAATGCGATCAGCTAGCGACCAATCATAGCTAGTATTAGCCAGAAGGACTCGTCTGTTTATCCGCTGGCTTGCACAACCGATTTTGAAAACAACAAAGCAAGCGGGCGATTAAGCAGATAATGCCCGGCAATGATATAAGGCAAAAATATGTTTTTACCTTTTAGGTGTAGACGTCATTTATGAATTATATTGTGCGGGTTTCTTTCGTATACTTTACTCTGAAAATGTTTCAAACATTTTGAATCCAGTTCTTGTATTTAACTACTTTAATAAGATAGTAAAACATAAATTATAAAAAAATAACTCATTTTTTTCTTCTTGTTCGTGATGTTATACAATAGTTTGAATTAAAATGTAAAGTACTCACTGAAAATACTCAAATAATTCATCAGAAATAAGCAATCTTTACAAAATAAGCAAAAAAAAGCACCTCTTTTCTCGCATGGCCGGTGACCGCGTTGGTTTTATTTTTTCTGGATACAATACTACTGGGACTTTCATTGCTCATTTGATCCTATTTGACACAACTTAATAAAAAATAATTGTTTTTTTTTCTCGGAAACTGTGCTTCTTATGGATTTTCTTAAATGTTGTGAGGATAGTTGAAACCTGTAGTATAAAAAAAACGGATCGAAATTATGACTTTCGGTCCTAAGTCCACCTTTTGCCAAAATGGGACCACTGTTTTGGGCAGACCGCAGTAGATGTTGATACTTACACAGGATATGTCTGTCCATTTCGTGAATGCCTTTGCTGGTTCTCGCAGCATCTGCGGGATGTGAAGGCGTTGACCTCTTAACCCTTAAACTGGGACCTTATTCTCTATTGCCACTCGGCCACGTAACGCGCCGCGTTAAGATATCTGCGTGGAATTGTTTGTGCATGTTCGAGAATTGCCGTACTTTTCCGAACGATTCCACAGCAAGACGCGTTACGCGTGTGACTGTTCATAGAGAATAATGGCCCAGGCAATGTATCTTACAAGACCACATCTCTTTTTTTATTACAAAAATGAGTGTATCTTCATCATCATCAGTAACACTCGTAAGTTCAGATAGACCATATTTTTCAAAGTACATAGAGAGACCAAACATTTGATACAAAAAATATATATTATTAATTAAATATAAATAAATATATTCGGAACAATTCCACACGAATTACCTAGCCTCAAACTAGGTTACCCTGTACTATGGGCACTGACAACGGATAAACGTACATAGACACAAATATTACATCCATGACTCGGAAACAAACATTTCTGCTCATAACACAAATGATTGCACCTTGCAGGATTCGAAACCACGACCGTTTGATTTCGAACCACTAGACCAACCAGTTGGTATTGTCTCTATATTTATTTTATTTTTATTTTATTAAGGTACAAACAGTTTACAATAATCTTAAAATAAACATACTAAACAAAAAAATACATACACCAATGAAGATGCCACTAATAGAAACATTACATTACGAGTAAGAACAGAACGGCACTCAAAACCTAAACTAAAAAAAATATATATAATAAATTTAGAATTTAAAATAAAACAGTACCAATAGACTTTCAATTAACTAATTAATAAAGAAAAGAAACTATCGAATATTACAGAATTACAAAAGAGATACTTGATTCCTGAAGTTGTTTAGAGAAAAGAAGAAAATGTCACAATCCGAAAATTGGTCATTGTGAGACTTACATGCTCTTTGTAAAAAAGCATTACATGCATAATTTGTATGACAACGAGGCAAATTAAACATTTTATTAGTGTAACGGGCATTACATCGAGGACATCTCAAACCAATCTGACTAAGAAGATATGGAGAGTCAATAACATTTCTTAAAATTTTAAACATTAACATTTGATCCTTTATTGTGCGTCGGCTTTGAAGGGTATCAAAATTAAAAACTATAGGCTTAACTGATCTAGAATTTAGAAATGTAAGGTGTTTAATGAATTTATTCAGAATCCACTCCATGCTATTAATGTATATTTGATATTGAGGGTTCCAGACACTAGAAGCATATTCCAAAATAGGTCTAACTAAAGAGTTGAATAGAGTTATTAGTGTTTTTGCATTATTGAACTCTTTACCAACTCTAAGAATAAAACCTAACAAACAATAGGCACGGGCCGTAATATTTTTGATATGAGAATTAAGTATGAGTTTATGATCCAATAAAACTCCTAAATCTCTTACTACCGTTACCCTCCGAAGAAGCTCGTTATTTAAAGTATAATCAAAAGCGACAGTAGATTTCTTCCGAGAGAAAGAAATACAATTGCACTTAGCAACATTTAATTGTAATTCATTTTTTTTGCAGTAAATACTTAACCTGACTAGATCACTTTGGAGTTTCTGGCAATCATCCGGACCCCTAATAACTTTAAAAATCTTATTATCATCTGCGTAAAGTAAGCAATTAGTAAATTGAAAACAATCGATTACATCGTTAATAAAAATATTAAAAAGCAGTGGCCCAAGGTGGGATCCTTGGGGCACACCTGAGGTAACAGGAACAAAAGATGAACAAAATCCTTTAATAGCAACAGCCTGTCTACGTTCACGCAAATATGATTCCAACCAGCGAAGTAGATCTCCATGCACACCAATCAATAATAATTTATTCAGCAAAATATCATGGGATATTTTGTCAAAAGCTTTCGAGTAATCAGTGTACACGGCATCAACCTGAAAACCTTCATCCATAGACTTAAACAGAATATCAACAAATTCGCACAAGTTTGACTCAGTAGACGTTCTATTCACAAAACCATGCTGATCCTGTATAATATAAGGCCTAACCACAACCATTAATGACATCATATATAATTTTTTCAAATAATTTAGGTATCGTACTGAGCTTGGAGATAGGACGATAATTTTTAATATCGTGCTTGTCTCCAGATTTAAATATCGGGACAACGAATGAATTCTTCCAAACGAGTGGCATACATCCAGACTGTAATGACAAATTAAATAAAATCGATAACGGTTTTGATAAAACTTCACAACATTGACGCAAAAAAATAGGAGGTATGCCATCAGGCCCTGCTGTTTTATGTATATCCAATGATTTAATATATTTCGAAACTTTTCTAACTGAAATTTGAATATTGTTCAACAAAATCCTGAATTTCATAAACTTTATTCTATAAAACCTTATCCGCCTGATTAAGGGTATAAGTACCAAGCCGGGCTCACACGGCGAATTTTTTCTTATATGTTTATTTTTCTAATAATGGTGTTAAAAAAATATAATATAATATAGTGTTGTTTAGGAGATATATTTTTTATTTCGTAATTGCGAACTTTGTATACCTATTTTGGGTTGGTTGGAAGGATATTAATCCACATATGTATATACAACTAGTCTTTGCCCGTTGCTTCGTCAGAGCAGTATACAATTTATTGCATTGACACCTGTCACTTTGACACCTGTCATTTTGAAATCAAGTGGCAATTCTCATACAAAATTAGGTAAGTAAATAGTTTTTTTACCTAATTGTTTTAACGGTTTATGACCTTTTCTGTACACTTGAAAACGTGTTTGATAAATTTCATGATGATCCGTTGAGTAGTTGCGGCGTGAAAGCGTAACAAACAAACAAACAAACTCACTTTCGCATTTATAATATTAGTAGGAAGTAGGTACAAAAACTTCATTTTAATGCTTCTCGGACCACGTACCTGCGAAGAATTCATTCAGCAGAATCCTCGTTTCACTAATGGCACAGCGACATCGCACTTTGGATTTCCTTTTTTTAACAATTCAATTCCTTTCGGAACTGCCACGTTCAACGACTACCATTTTACATAGAAATGTACTCTTTTAAACTCGAATGTACTTTTAAAAGTTGAATCTTGGAAGTTTTTGTTTGTTCTGTAAGTTGTAAGGATGAATTTATGTTAGTTAGTTTTTTCTTAACATTAAAGATCTTTCAGCTGCAACATGACTTCAAGTAGGTAGCTATAGCCATTGATGAATAAAATGTAAACGTGAAAAATAATCTTTTAAACTATAACGAATTTAATTCATGTTTAGAAGACTGAAGCGGGTCTATTTGCGCACAAATGAAGTTCCTAATATCACAATATAATGTTGACTTAACTCGACGTTTTAATCAGCGAATAGACATATACAATTAAAAATAATTGTCGAAGAACTTACGATTTCACGTATTTTAAAACCCCAACGAAAGAGAGGGAGAGGGTGTAATGTTTGGTTGAAATTTGATGAGATCGAGATGGTTCTTAGCTGTAATGGAATGGGGAGGGGGAAGGGGTAAGGCTCGTAGCTCCCAAACAAATGGACCAATTTTGATGCGTTTTTTTCTGTTGAAAGTTGATCATATCGAGATGGTTCTAAGCTATAATAAATGGGATCGTAGCTCCCAAACGAATGGGCCGATTTTGATACAGTTTTTCCTTCTATAAGCTGATGTGATCGTGATGATTCGTAGCATAATAAAGGTGGAGGTGGAGGGGTAGTTGGTGGGTTTTTTTATTGGTGCTTGTTTTTCACATCATAGATAGATAGATAGATAACACTTTATTGAACCACACAAATAAAAATGTTACAACTAAAAAAACAAAATTAATAATAAAGTGTCACAATGGGCGGTCTTATCGCTCAGAGCTATCTCTTCCAGACAACCGTGCACGGAAAGGAATAACGGAGGTAATAATCATACTGGCTACTTGTGAATATACATTACACAAATTAAAGTATGCCAAATGTATCGATATGATTGTACTTGAAATCGTACAAGTTGTCTCTACCTCTGGGTATAATATCGTGAACAATACATTACACAAATTGTCTCCGAAATGTTCCAAACTCAATTTGTACAAAAATATAGGGAGTTAGCAAATCGTCAGCACACCTGCGCTTGAATAACGTCTTCCCATTTTCCTGTAATATCTTTAATAAATCGCACAAAAGTTCAGAACATATTCATACATCTTTTACGGTTATCAATTTCAAGCAACTTTCGGCTTTTAAATAATATTTTATGTTTCCGCAATGTTGCCAGGTGTAGAATTCCCACAGTATAGGTAAATAAAAACCTTTTGTTTTTATTTTTTTTAACACACGTCTGCCCTGCTGAAAACGTTATAATAAGGTCAAAATACAAGATATAGTTGATAGATTCAGGCGTTACTTTGCGGAACATTGAGATATAATTATGTACAAGATACATATTTCTCAATGCTTCTGCATTGGTTTTTAATATCCTAGAAGAACGTAGGATGCCTTTTAACGCGATAAACAGTAGAACGCGCGGACGAAGTCGCGGGCGGGAAAGCTAGTACATAATATAACCCAGGTGTGTTCAAATCAAGCGTGAATAGCTATCTACTAGGCAAGCGTGCCACACCTTAGACCGCATCATCGCTTTCCATCACGTGAGATCGTAGTCAAACGATTGATACATCCGTTTTTTTTAAATAAAAAATACTTACATCCATATCAATATATAAAAGTGAAACGTTGTCTGTTTTTTTGTTTGTTTGTTTGTTTGGGGAGCGGTCACGCAATAACGGCTGGACGGATTTTGATGAAATTTGGAATGGGGATAGCTTATATCCTGGAATAAAACATAAAATACTATTCATACCGGAAAATTGTAAGTTTCCACGGGAAAACTGAAAAAAAATGATTAGTCGCTGTAAGGAACGGTTGCCATGGAAACGAAATAACAAGTTTATCAATAAAATCAAGAGCGTTGGTGCTATACCTAATATACCATTGGTTTTTAATATCCTAGAAGATCATAGGATGTTTTGTTTCACGATAATTTGTAGTCCGCGACTGTGTGGGCGGGAAAGATTGTACATACATAAATACAAAAACATTACACTCCTTTTTTGGACAGACGTGTAAAAAATACCGGACAAGAGCGAGTTAAACTTGCGTGGAGAGGGTTCCGTACCATGAATATAATATCTCATAATATTGAGAGATTTACCATGTTATTTAAAACCATAGACTTAACATAGCTTTTCCTGTAATCTATAAGTAAAGAACTATTTTTAACATTTTACGAACAATGTTCTCGGAGATAAGTGAAATGGCAAATTTTCATCTATTTTACTAAATAACTGTAAGGCCAGCATTCTAGGATTACACTAAAGTATCGATTAATCTCTAATCACCTGATCATTACCTAAATCAATATATTTTAAAGGTATTTAAAATAGTGCGACCCTCACAAGAAGCTGTTATAGCAGTCGCAGCCTATCTTTGTGGTTGTGAAGTTAGGCTCTATGAACGATTGCGCGGTACTGCTGTGAGAATAAAAAAGCACAGAGTTAGAGCGAGATAGAATATGAGAAAAACATAAGCGAGTGAGCGTGGCAGTTATACAATGCTGTCTTCACCTTCAACATTGGGATTACGCTGAATAAATGCAGTTTGCGCAGCGACTTGCAGACAACTTCCGATCCACAAACTTCCACTGCGACTACCGTACAGATGGATAGACGGAAGGACTGAGACATGACGAAACTTTAAAGGTTTATTTTTTGTCTTCGGAACCCTAAAGTGTAACAATACGATACCTTGAGTACTTTTTATACGCTTTATATTAGCTTTACTTGTATGTTTGTAACCGACTCCTTTGGACGCTATTTTGACCCACTTTAAACGGTCAGATTTCATTTAAATTTTGCATACCTATCAAAGAACAATGCAATAATTCGAAAAAAAAAACGCTCTTATATAAATAAACCAAACTAAAAAGTAGAAAATAAATAATAGTTTAAAAAAACTAAAAATCACGCTTTATATAGAAAACCAAACTAAAAATAGAAAATAAATAAATGGTGTAAATAAGAAAAAAAAAAGTTTTATTTAAAAAAAAGCGTGGGGTGCTTTTTAACATATTATCGAAATGATAATCCTTCTTCTCATATCTGTCAATGAAATATTTTTAACTATTGACCCATGTACCCCACGTTTTTTTTTTATTAAATAAAATTTATTTTCTATTTTTTAGTTCGGTTTTCTATATAATTATTTAGTTTTTTTAAACTATTATTTATTTATAAGTTTGTTGTGAAAAGATTAACATCCATTTCAATTGTACTTCTTATTTTAAAAAGTTTCAAATATAATGTCAAATTAGAGGAAATCAAAGAAAGTAATAAATTAAAGTATGACAACTCAAAGCTTTTTTTTTTGGAAATATTATCAATAAATCTTACCAGTATTTTCGGTGTAAACTATTCAAGTAATCCAGGAACACCGCCGACTACAGTAATTCGAAATTTCGCAACAATTCTCTCAATAGCACACGTCGAAATAACTTTGTACGTATCTACGCTGTACGAGTTGATTCACAGTGAATAATTAAAATAGTTGTTTTAAATGAATGCATGAATGTTGACCGCATATTTTCAACACATTCCGCTTGATTAAAAACCGCACGAATTTAATTACGAAATATGAATCTTGGTTTATTTGGATTCATGTAAAAATAATAATTATGATTTTGAAATGTTAACAACGAAACTTCAAGAGGTTAATGATAAAAATATTATTTATAAACAAACTTAATTATAAACTGCAAGATTAGGCAAAGTATATAACTTGTAATGTGTTTTATGTTCATTATTTCGTCTATCCTACTCCTACTAATAATATAAATGCGAAAGTTTGTGTATTTCTGGTCTTCATGGTGAAACGGCTCAACGGATTTTGATGAAATTTGGTATCCTGGAAATAAACATATGATACTTTTCATTATCATCATCACCGCAGGCCAAAGCTTTAATGAATGTTGAGAGAAGTGATAGCTGTAAAGTGACATGTGTCACTAAAGAATTGTTTTTTTTTAATCATTTTAAAAAGTGACATACATATTAAGGAAAATGTTGAAGGTGGTGTTGTCGGGGTTTATATATATTTTGGTATTTTGAAACGGTTTTATTTAGCTTGACCTGTTTGTTGATTTTCATTAATTTGATTATTTGTTTGGTTCAAATCTAGTAATTAAAATGTTTACATCTTTCCTGTTAACCCATTGATCTGATATTTGGTACACGCCTTTAAATCTAATGACAATACAAATATGTTTATTCAATATCATTGTAAATCCAAGATGGCCGCAAAATGGCGGATCACATATATTTTTTCAAACCCCTCGTTATGTGTATCAAATAAAAGGCCTAAACTATTAAAATACAGTACACCATGAAAATTCTAAATCCGAGATGGTTGCTACTACAAAATGGCGGATTACTTACAAAAAAACAATGCATTCAATATGGGTATGAAATGAAAGGACTTAACTAGTAGACAAAGCTGGGCCTCCACTAACTCTAAAAGAATTACTACGTCATATTTAAATTTCATAACAACGAATGCAAACATAGAAAACGCGCATGAAACGTACAGATGAACACACTTATAGCAAGCCACAAGGCAAGTTCGAGTCTTATCAAGTCGTTCCTATCCCGTCCCGCACACATGCACATACACACGGATACAATACTACACAATACACATGCAGTTTTGCCGGCCAGCAACGAGCGGGAAGCTTGCTGTCCCGGCGCCAGCGAAGCCACCGGTGGGAGTCGTCGCCGTGCCGTTGCTGGCGCCCGCGCCGGTAAGTAGAAAAACATGGCATGTAATTTCATACATTTTTGCTTCCCCGGCTACCGGGCCGGTGCCGGCGCCAGCGTTCCCGTGCTGGTGCTGTACCGGTGAGTGGAAAACGCCCATAAACCTTTACAAACAGATGGAAGGTTCAACCAGAAAGCTCCTAAGCCATATAACATTTTAAATTATCTGACCAAACTTTCAGAGGAAAACCCATAAAACTACAAAAAATATCAAAATGTCAACAGCCACCGTGGCCTAAACCCTGGACATATTAATCAAAAGATATCCTCGTTTTTGCACGTAAAGGGTGCGTTTCAATGGCACCCCTTTCAAATATTGGTTTTTTGTTGCACGAACGTCCAGTAAGAGCAAACTCGTGTTTTCCTTTCACAAAGCCGCACATTTTCGTATGAGGGTATCCTCTATGGCGTCTATGGAAGGTGTTTTATAGTGCTACGTCATTAAATTGTGAATATAAAGTGAGGGAATGACAAAACATGAATTAATTTGAGATATGTCGCACGGTACGATGCACACCCTAATGCGTGATACTCACGGTAAGAATTGTCCAACGAACGAAATGTTGGGAGATTTGCTGGGTTTAATGTTGTCCAACGAACGAAATGATGGGAGATTTGCTGGGTTTAATGTTTAAGGTTGTATGCCCTAAAGGCAAAAACATGTGAACAACTTATTATAATAAGATCTTGCATGCTGATTTGTATGTATACCATGTTTTAATGAATAAATTATCTTTATCTTTATCTTAATGTTTGTATATTTTTAACCCCCGAAATCCAAAAGAGAGGTGCGTATCATTGTATGTATCACTGTATCCATGTCTGTCTGTGGCTTCGTAGCTCCCAAACGAATGGACCGATTTTGATGCGGTTCTTTATGTTTGAAAGCTGATGTGATTGAGATTAAATTTAGAACCGTACAAGTGAAATGTGTGCTTTTCAGAAAATGACAAGAATCCTTTGTGATCCCAAAATTAAATGTTGTTAAAGGTACCGCAAAATATGATGCTATGTTTTGTCTACGTTTCTTTATGGAAGCGCGGGCCTTGCTAAAAGAAGTAGGTATGTGATGAGACCGATTACACACAATCGACAAATGATACACACAGTATTATGCTTGCCAATCTTATTCGCAAACCTTATAGCGCGCGTGTATCTCTTGTCAGAATGTACGCTAACACCCTCTCTGCATGAACGTGAGGAAATTCGCTCAATTATATCACCCCACACCACGGCTTTTTAGCTTATTTATCAATCAATCTCTGATCCGGGGTTGATAAATAACACCTCAATGTCAACAATACGCGTTCCATCGATTCACGTAAATTAATGGAGCGCCTTTCATTGATTGAGCTTGATTACCTACCTGAATTACCTTTCAAGTTGTTTTGAGTTAAGTAACGCGGGCACGTTTTGTTATGGGTTGGTATAGGCTTAGTTGTTTCATCGTGCCTTAAAAAAATATAAACAATAATTTCCCTTCAGGCCACATTTTGTGTGTGACTTCACGCCATGCTTGTCGAACAATTGGCAAACAAAAGAGAAATGCCAAGTGATTTTGCCATGTTGTGGCCTCTTGTAGTACAACTTTTGATGTATCTGTGTCTTGTAAGCCTTGTCGAGCTATTCCCATCCATGTATAAGCAGCATTTATAAATTAATATATCTTTTAAGATACGTCACCGGACCCTTTAAGCGACAAATCTAGCCTTTCATTGTACGCCCCAGGGTTCGTTTGCACTTACAATTTTCACTTACCTTAGTGCGTAAATCAATAAATCTATATCTAAACATATTTTTACACAACTGTCGAAAAAGGAGTGTAATGTTTTTAGGATTCATGTATGTAAGTAAAAGTAAAGTAAAATAGTATTTATTGCCACTAGAAATAAAGTAAAGTGTGCACACAGTATCAATACAAAAAGGATATAATTATATTTAAAGGCAAAGGGGGTAAACTCAGCATGTGCGGCGCTG
Source organism: Alsophila aescularia (assembly GCA_946251855.1). NCBI lineage: Eukaryota > Metazoa > Arthropoda > Insecta > Lepidoptera > Geometridae > Alsophila > Alsophila aescularia. The sequence goes on along the minus strand of OX276378.1, from coordinate 12,979,559 downwards.
TTTTTAGCAGCCGAGGTAGATATGTTATTGCGGACAAAGTTCATTCAAAAAATATTAACATCAAGTATATTCGTATATCAGCGAAACAAAACAACTAAAATCTATCCTTAAATACATCATTATTAGTAAGTCTGAAGATGTGGGGATGCATGTGGGCTTGTGGTATATGTATATTGTGTGTGTGTTTGTGTGCATGTGTGTGTATGAGAGGGTGTGTGTGTGTATTTTTTGAATGATGATGATGTTTGTATGTATGTGAGTTTCTTTATTCCACCATAATTTATAAATGCCTGAACAGATTTAGACGTATGGGGTATCGTTAGAATCCTTAAATCCCCCCTAGTAACATTGGTTATATATTTTTATGAAAAAATCGATATGTCGGCAGTACAGGTCCATTTTTAAAAGTGAAAAACTTTGTGTCAAATTGAAGGCCTTGATAAGCACTTTCCAACAGTATATAATTTATTGGCATACACGTTAGTTCTTTTTTGGCAGAGCAGGCGTGTTTTTTAAACTTATAAGCTAGTTTTTTTATTTTATTTTTTATTTATTTTGTGTTACGGTCTAGGCAATCGTTTGACAACGATCTCGTCTGATAGAAAGCTATGATGTGGTCGAAGGTGTGTTAATATTCTAAAGGAAAAATTTTGATCACGGGCGGGACTCGAACCCGCATCATTCCGTTCCTCTGCACGGCCTTCCTTTAACCAATTCTTTCCTTTAACCAATTTGTGTCCCGTCAGTGAACCAAATTTTTCTATTACAATATTATTAGATTTTGTCTCGCTAAGCTGAGCCAAAATCATTAAAACATTAATCTATTTCTAGTAAGACACTGAAGGAATAAAAGGATTGAAGGCCGATTGCATCTATTGGCTTGCATTGTTCGGCAAATGTAACAATTATTTGAATAATAATGATAATAATCTATTATTATATATTTATTAGGTGTTTTAACATTGAATTAGTAAGATCGCCGTTATTGCAGATATTTTAATACCAGTAATAAAATATGATGGTCTTTTTTTTTCTTTCATTTGCGATTAGCGAACCAGAAACGATACACTTTTTTACCGTATCCACAAAGTACCTAACGAATGGTAGTAGATGGTAGTTAATAACAAATTATTAGACATGCAGCGACATTTTTTATTACTGTGTAATTATAGCTGTATTCAAATTAGTAATAAAGATTATTTGAACTGAACTGCGAACTGAAGGAGGTTCTCAAAATGTCTGTTTAGATTTTTTATAGTTCCCAATTTAACAAGCACTCAAATCTCCGTCCAATTGTGTGCGGACGCACATTAGAGGTTATATCAGCACGTGGCTGGCACGCGACTGGCGGAGGACATGAGGACACGCCATTAGCTTCGCGACTACCCTCAAGGGAGCGAGCTTTTTAACAATCTTCGTAATCCATCAAAGTGCTGTGGTAGATAAAGATAGAATATGTAACTCTTATAAATTAGATATTAGGAAATGGTTAGTTTAAATCGTATTTATTTTGGGTATTTATCTTGCATGTATGCAACACTATTCGTATGGCAATACTGACACATAACACTATGCTCACATTATAAGTTTAGCGTCACTGACAAAGTTAAAAGGCGTTCGCTGCTTATATTATAAGTCAACAACATCATTTACGATTATTTCAAAAAAAAAGTTATCATTTTTTAATATATTTCAGGGCACATCAATAGCTGATTATCTAATTCAAACAATATTAATGCAGTTTTATTTTCACGTGAATTCTTGTAACTTAAACCATTTTGTGAATGTGGATATCTGATTTCTATAGAGGTAGTAGTTTTGAAAGCTGTCATTATGTTTTATTTGTATATGTTATTAATTTAGTATCATGTAATTTTAAAACATTTGCACGACACAATAGTCGAATACAGAGATCCCTGAACTATATTAATAACTAAAATGTACCTACCTGTATTCATGCAAATAAATTTATTTCATTTCATTACAATATTTTGAATACAGTAGTGGCCATGGTAAGTTAAAGTAAAAAAATGACACAATATTTTTTGGATTTATTTTTTATACCTATTTACTTACACCTGTAGGCCAAGAAATGTTTGATCTTTTGGATATCCAAATTCTTATTTAAAATGTCAAATGCTAAAACAAGTAACGATGAAAAGGCAATGATACGGGGGAGGTTTCGAAGTCAATGGATATGCTAGCCATCAAGAGAGCACAATTTAATCATATTAATAGGGTGTTGTTAACTTTGAACATATTTGGAATAATTGTCTTCAAAATATGAATAATATTTTTCATTGATTAACTGCAATCAAAAATTACACGGTGAATTTGATTTATTTATTTTCAATTAACTGGGAAGGTAGTCTTGTAATTTACGTTTCAATACCTATTCAGTAGTAATTCGGACTTTACTTTTAAGCAAGATATACATTAAAGAATTACGAGATTATAAATAATATTTTTCCAGTTTATCCAGTACAAACAAATACAAAAATACAAACAAACAAAAAAAACAAATCTTTCCTCTTTATAATATTAATGTAGATAACGATATATGCGACGAAACTAAAATGAATTAAAAATATATCGTATTTAACGATCCCAATCACAACAATAACTATTAATTACTATTGTTGTTCTCGATATCAACAACTCATTCTCTCACTAATATCTCACGAGAGGTATCATCTAAATAATAACCTCTTATGAAGTGACAACGGACCTCTCTTTCCTGAATAATGGCTAGCTACTTCCGGCGATATATTTCCGCTATCTCAACGCCAACATGGCGGCGGCACTTCCGTTTGACCGTTATGGAGTGTTAATCGAGCATTATGTCCGAGATGAAAAACTATCTTTTGAGCTATTGCTCATGTGGATAATTCTCACGGGAGATCATATTTAGGGTTGTTTTATATAGGAGAACGAAACCTAAATAAATTATGCAAACTTGTTCTGATATCGACAAAAAAACTCAGTAAGTATGTAAACACTATTTCATTTTACTATTTCGTAATAATTGGAACTGGAACATCTTGAAATTGAAGTGAAGGAATTATTTTGATAACGTCTTGGTTTGGTAAATAGATGTACTCGTGTTTACTAAGAACTAACGAGACTTCAACCTATCCTACCTAACCTAAGACTACCTTGACCTTAGATCTTAAGAATTTTGTGAAAAGTAACTTTGTGAAATTTTCTTAATAACGAGGTGTATTTTTAACTTTATTGCTATTAATATCTGTAATTGTGGCGAGGTGCCCGTTTCCAAGAAAATACATAACTAGTTAATATTTCCTCTGCACTGTTTTTTTTTTGTGGATGGAGGTGGCACAGGATCGCTCGTCATGGCGCTCTTTGGGGGAGGCCTATGTTCAGCAGTGGACTTCTAAAGGCTGACATGATGATGAAAATAAAATAATAATAAATAATAATAGGTATTAAGTGAAAAGCAGTCGTCATCATCACTGCTTTTCACTTAATACCTACCATCGATTTTTGATGACGTGAATGGAGAGCATAATCCGCCATCCGAGGTAGGGTTTCATAGAGCAGACATTGTTTTCTGTGTTCCCTCCCCTGGCTATATTATCAACAACTGCAGTATGAGTAATACTTAATATAATTTTGGAATCCAAACGTAATTTAAAGTGGCTCAATGACAACATTTTAAAGTACAGTAGTGTAAAGTAAGTGAAACGTCTATTTGTTTGTTTGGGCAGCTTTGACGTGATAACGGCTAGACGGATTTTGATGAAATTTGAAATGGAAGTAGCTTATACTCTAGAATAAAACATAGAATATTTCTTATCCCGGAAATCTGTAAGTTTCCACGAGAAAACTGGAAAATGTTGATTACTCGCTGTAAGGAACGGTTGCCATGGAAAAGAAATAAATAAAATAATAAGAATAATAAGATAAGATATAATAATAAGTCTGTCAAAAAATTTCAAGAGCATTGGCGCTATACCTACTTTTGCATTGGTTTTTAATATCCTAGAAGAACATAGGATGCTTTTTTGCGGTAAACTGTAGACCGCGTGGACGAAGTCGCGGGCGGGAAAGCTAGTATTTCATAAAATATAATCAATCGACATTAAAAGTTTTGTCTTAATTAAATCTTACGCAAGAATACAAAGAGAAGGCAATCTCAGGAACCCAGTATATCATGGAAAGTGATTACTTTTTCTGATTTAACACATCTACGAGTATATACTAACTTCATTAGATTATATAACAATGATATGTGATAAATTCTATTAAAACCTTCGATCATATGCTCAATAAGCTTGGATAGGTAGTTTTATATTACCATATCTTCACGCACTTCAAAAAGGCTTTATTTATTTATCTATCTATACTGAAATAAAACAGTAAGTAAAAAAGTCTGTACAAATAAGATAAAAAAGTTATGGCTAGGGGACTTAAAATAAGCTACTAAACACGAATGTAATAAAAAACGTGTCTTTCTGTCTATTTGCGCATTACTACTAGCCCGATTGCGTTGCGGTTTTCACTGTTGGATAGCTTAGGCTTTGGCTTAAAAGCTGGTATACTTGGTATCTCAATCCGATGAGTAGAGGTTATCATCATGATTATCAGACTATAATCATAGTCCACAACTGAACATAGGCCTCTCTTAGGACTTAAAAGCACGCCACTTCAGCTCTCCTCATCCATGTTCTTCCAGCCGCTATTCGCAGGTCGTCACTCCAACTGGCCACAGGGCATCCTACACTACGTAGGACGTACAAAGTACGTACGGACAAGTAAAGGTCGTGCAATCGATAAATAACTATTTGAACTAAATTTGGTATATTGTACCTTATAGGTATATCATATAGGATACTTTAATCCAAGAAAAAATACCATGCGGGCACAGCTTGTTACATTAACAAGCACAAATAAAAAAAAAATAACCCCCACCCCTCATTATAGCTAAGAAGTATCTCGATCACATCAGTTTCAAACATAAAAACCGCATACAAAATCTATCCTATTGTTTGGGAGCTACAATCCTCACCCCCATTCCGCACCTCCCCACTCCTCCCCCCCTCCCCCATATAGCTAAGAACCATCTCGTTTACCTCAGTTTTCAAACATTAAAAAAACCGCAGCTAAATCGGTCCATTCGTTTGGAAGCTACGATTGTTACCCCCTTTTTAACCTCCCCACTCCTCTTCCTCTACCTCATAAAGCTAAGAACCATCTCGGTCACATAAGCTTACAAAAAGAAAAAACCGCATCAAAATCGTTCCATTCGTTTGGGAGCTACGATGCCACAGACAGACACACACACATACAGTGACAAATACACACCCTAAACTTATAACACCCGTCTCTTTGTTTAGGGGTTAATAATAAAATAGAACATTGAGATTTAAAATTATGTTTAATAGATTTCAAGAGCCCATACTGGTGGTATATTTGTGTTCCTTAACTCTCGAGGCTTTTGTTATTCCAGCCTTTCTTAAACAAAAGAACTTGGTGAAAGAACAAAGACGTAATTATAAGGAAGGCTTTCCAAGAAAAAACTCCCGATTATTATCTAATTTTTAGGGTTCCGTAGTCAAATAAGGAACCCTTATTGTTTCATCAGAGCCATTCAGTATGTCCATCCATCTGTTCACCTGTCCACCTGTCTGTCCATCTGACGCCTGTTTGACGACCTTTTGGTCGAATCGTTATTGACTCTGACCTAACGGTCGCGGGTTCGAATCCCTCTAGGTGCAATCATTTGTGTGATGAGCAGAAATGTTTGTTTCCGAGTGTGTAATGTATGTAATAATATGTATGTAATAATGTATGTAATGTATGTAATGGATGTAATATTCGTATCTATGTATGTTTATCCGTGGTATAGTGCCCATAGTACAGGGTATCCTAATTTGGGGCTAGGTAATTGGTGTGAATTGTCTCGAATATTATATTATTATCATTATCTGTCCGTCCTTCTGTCGGACTGTAAGTCACAACCATTTTATTTAGAAACTGTTAACACTACAAAGTTGATATTTGGCACATAAATAAATAGATATTGATGAGTAGCGGTCAATAAAAAGTCAATAAGAGTTAATAAAAAAACAGTACCCGTTTAGTTCTCGCTGAGCAAATTTTTTTTTAAAGAGATCAATTTGTCAGATTTCTTCTATTTGGTAATATTTGGCTCTAAAGTGACCTTTTTGGTTGAGTTGCATGTCACAATAAAGAATAGAAAAAAAATGGTTACTAGCTTAGAATCTGAATTTAGGAACAAATATATCACCACTATCTAGGGTTCACTGGTTTACGAGATATAACCGACTAAGTTAACGCATTTTATGCCCACTCTGAATAAATTCCATAGTTAACGCCAACTCTGAATAAATTCCATAGTAAGAGACATAATCCAAACGTAAAAAAAACTTAGATGGCGTAAAAAGAAAAACTTCTGGATCGATTGCAATGGGGTTTACCCTGTTCCTGGCCTGTCCTGGCTACAGAACCCTAAGTCTATGCGTGTCCGCCACGCATTTGGCCAGTTTTATTTCTTTCATCAATCGCCTTTTTGGAAGAAAATAATTTGAGATTGGGTTTCCTGGTTAGATACTTGTTTTGAAACATGCCTAAAGGCCTCCTCACACCTATAAACACTAATATATATTATGACAACATGTTTTATACTCAAATACTACAAAACATATCTTCATATTTCTTAAACCATCTGAAGAAACTAAATACAAAACTATTACCTTTTATATAAACAACAATCTATTTTATTAGGATAGGGAATTTATTTAGAAGCCGCTCAGCAATTTTTATATTCCAACAGAAGTCGGAGGTCTAATCCTTTACCCTGCAAGAGAGAGTTACAACGCGTCTTCAAACATCGTGTAAAAACAACACCCAAGTTAGTCGCTTTTACATTTTCTTACACAATTTCTATATTTTCCTAAATGTTTATTTTACATGTTTTCTCCTTTAAAACAGCTCAACCAAAAATATAACAGAACTACCTTTTACCCAGTACCAAATACTTTAATTTTCAGCAAACTGTTCATTTAACTTAGACGATCACATAAGCCATTTAAATATTAAACTTCTATAAGCAATTATGATTATAACATTTCAATAAACTTCAATTTTATGAATAATCTAGACGATCACATAAAAACTTTACATCTATTCTTTAAATCAGCAATTTGAATAGCAGCGTTTCACGGAACTTTACTTCCGTAGTAAAATAGGAATTATTCAATAGCATTTTTACTTAGGCTAGGAAACAAGAACCTTACAGTAGATGAGAACAGAGATCCGGACGGATAGGTGGATGGCGGTCAGCTGGACATACGAAAGCATTTTTGCCCAAGCTGAAACGGAGACGCTTCGCTCGTGCTTCGCGCTCGTTCGGTTGTTAAATAGTCAGTGAGATTATAGTCGATTTATAACGGGTTATCATAAATTTGATTGTGTTTAAATGCTGTTATCTAAGTGATTACTAGGTATTAGTGTAACTAAGGCAAATATAAATGTTTTTCTGTGACCAATTATCACACATAAATTGTTATTATGATATTTATTTATTAATAAATATATATGTCAATGGTTATTGGTTTAATAATATTACTAAACAAATTCGCCACATAGTTTCTTGCCGTTTTGCTTCTTTAATAGTGTATTCCAAATCCGGTGCTCAAATAAGTAAACAATATAAAGAGTTGGAAAACTATTTCCTTGCTATTTTCCTTTCTTTTAGCTGTAGCTTCTAGGTACTGTAAATTCTGAGATAGTTCCAGTATTTTAAGGATAGCAATTTGCTTTTAAATATTAGTAATTAAGTTTTATCTCCTATAATTGCTGAGACATAAATAAATGACAGTTAAGCAACGGTAAGTTTTATTCAATTTTCCAAGATAATCTAACCTAAAACTTGACAAACCTGACTAACCTAAGGCTTACATTACATAACTTAGGTTTTGATAATCTTACAATATTAATGATATGTATATACCTATATTATGTTTACGAATCTCACACTCGCATATATGTATACTTTTCTTACTGAAGGGTCAATTACGCACATAGGTAGGTACGCATGTAGTCCTGTGGAGGCATTGGAGTCCATATACTTTAATGTCTGTTTAAAATAGGATTAAAAAAGATTGAAGAAAAATGACCCTCAACTCAAATGTACAACAATACAACAAAAAACTTTATGCAAAAAATGTCTTTATTGGATAAAGTTTCCATAAACTTATTTTGAACAAAAGTCTGGAGCCATGCTTCTGCGAAATACTTAAAAGATATTTTGATAACATTACAATATCGTTCATTTTGAAAATTCCTTTGAAAAGACTCACATCACTTCATAGGAAATCAATCAAATTGTAGGGTATCGGCCTGCAAATAGCCCTCGTGGGTAATTTTTAATACAAAACCACTTGCGTTCTTCCAATTACGAGGGCTGTTGCAATGCAGTGTATAATTGAGTTTTTTTTTATTGCTGTATTTTTTGTTTCCATTGAAAAATCTATAACTTTAATCATATTCAATTTCAAAACGACAATTAAATAGCGTTTTTGGTTAGTTGATACTAAGCGAAAATGCACATCTTGAGGACTATTTATATACAGAGTGGATTTTTAAGACGGGACAGTAAAGGCAGGTAACCTTAACTGTTATAGTTACAGGAAAACGTTCTTAGGAGACCATCCATAACTTTTTGAGATAATTCTGAACTGCATTCACAGATTTCGGAAAAAATTACCGTCAGCAAGAATATATCTTATTGACCCGGTACTGATTTCAGTCAATGGTGTGTACCTCTTGAAGTTGTCCGAAAATATGTTACCTAGGGCAAATATTGCAATAAGGTAAGACCAACTTTGAGAAGGAAGCCAACAGAATAATTCAGCTTCGTTGGGCAGCGTACGGCAAGCTTCGTCAAGTCGTCTCGTCATCCATACCACAGTGCCTGAAAATAAATCTTCTCTCAGTGCGTCCTACCAGACATGACCTACGGAGCCGAAACGTGGACACTCACGGTCAGTCTAGTCCACAATTTTAAGGTCGCTCAGCGAGTTATGGAGAGAGCTATGCTTGAAGTTTCTCTGAAGGACAAGATTGGTACTGAAGAAATCCGACGGAAAACCAAGTTAACCGACATAGCTCTAAGGATAAGCAAGCTAAAGTGGCAGTGGGCTGGTCACATTTCCCAAAGAACCTATAACCGTCGGGGTAGATGAGTCCTAGAGTGGAGACCACGCTTAGGCAAACGTAGTGTAGGACGCCCTGTGGCCAGGTTGATAGACGTCCTACTAAAAATGGCTGGAAGAAAATGGACGAAGAGACCTGAAGACCGAGCTCAGTGGCGTGTATTAGGAGAGGCTTACGTCCAGTAGTGGACAGATATAGGCTGATGATGAAAAGGCAACCATTTAACTTATAGGTAAGCACTGACTATTATTACGGACGGAAAGTGTATTTAATCAGAACAGTCTATTGATTGGATATACGAGTATTTCTAATCACTTTGATCAAAGTGATCTCGAAATAATCTCAAGTAAATCTCAAGGAATCCTTTGGTGCGATGCTTTTAATCCTTATAGCTCCTAATACATTGCCATCTAGTATGTGTATCTTTTGGAATATGTTAATGCCATCATTCTTACAGTCTTGAGATAAAACACCTAAACCAAAAATAAAATAATTTTAAAAATAAAGACTTTAACTCGTATAAAACTTAGAAGAAAGAAACAACTCAAATTGTTTGAATTCTGTGCTATACTCAAACCGACTAGTAAGTAAAATATACTGTGGCGTCAAGTATTTATGGCTGTTATTTCAACTCGAACGCACCATCCATCAAGTGTGAAAATGTCAATGTCGCTGCTGTCAATCTGACAAAACAGTGACAACTCAATAATAACACACTTCACGGCTGATTCATTGAATGCCTAGTTCGGACCGTAGTATTGATCCATACTAATATATAAAAGTGAAACGTTGTCTGTTTGTTTGTTTGGGGAGCTTTCACGCGATAACGGCTGGACGGATTTTGATGAAATTTAGAATGGAGATGGGAATATAAGGAGGGTTTGTTCTTCCTGTCGGTGAGCTTGTTCTTACAGTAGGCGAGACTGCTCCTCTTTGTCGTGCTGCAACTGTTCTTCCAGCCAACGATCCTGCTCCTCTCTGTCGTGCTTTAACTGGTCTTCTAGTCGCCAAGCCTGCTTCTTCTGTTTGCGAGCCTGCTCCTGCTTGTCACGCTGCAGGTGTTCTTCTAGTCAACGAGCTTTTTCCTCCTGTTTACGAGCCTGCTCTTCCTTGTCACGCTGCAGATGCTCTTCTAGGCTCCTGGAGTAATGCCATTAATCCCGTCAAATCAAATGAAGGTGGGGCTACAGTAGATGAAGAACCTGCAGATGGACCCGCGGTTGAACCAGCGGCAGTGGCGGTATCTAACTCAGTGATCATTTGATTTTCGCCTCCACCAGGCACTCGTAATGGCGAACTGAACCGCCCTTCATCCATTTCTTTCTCTCGTTGGCTTCTCATTCTCAAGCGGTCAGTGTCCTGCTTTGGTGTAACTGGCATTATTTTACCCCACTTCTGACACCAAATTGTTACTAGCTGGGGTTCGGATAAAATTAATGTATGCCAATTAAACCAAAAATTAACACCTTTATTCATAAAACCATTTTTACTTCCTACAAAAAGGGGCAAAACTGAATATCCGCCTTATTAGATCCGATATCGATGGGTCTTTTTTAATTTAAAAGGTAGTACTTTTACGTTGGTCTAATAAAAGTTTAGTGAAGATCTTCGGTGTGATGAACAGAGACAATGACGAACTGTTTTATGTATGGTTATGGTTGAGCAAGTTATTAGCAGTCGCAATCACAGCAGAGACCAATAAAATTGACGTACGTTCGAAATACGGTGACGGACTAATATTTATCAGGCGTGCGTGATGGCCGGTGGTGTGCAGCTCGCATCTCAGCTATTCTAATTAACTGCTAATTAATCAGCACAGAATATGTCGGGATGCAGCAAATAAATTTACGCTGTGAATATACGGAACTTATTGATGAACGAGCTATGCCCGCGGCTTTGCCCGTGTAGTCATTTCATTTAAAAGTAGCCCATACGTGTTATTCCAAGACCAAACCTTTTTTGAGTGTTTATTGTACCTTTTTTGAGGATTTATTGTTTGCTCACGTCGGTAGGATTCAGCCCCCAATGTACGTACCGTCGGATGGTGCCAAAAGAGCAACCATATCACCTAGTGGTAGGCTTCGGCCACCGGCTTTTTATTTAAACACCCCGTGGTTAAAGCATTGGTGCCAAACGACATGTCATATTCCATCATTATGTTCAGGGAACCCGTCCGGCATAGTTATAGGATACAGTTGTGTTGGAAAGTTGTGGGCCGTGATCGGAATAATGGTGTTTCTGCGTCGGAGGCCTTACTTTGGAGGGTAGTGGGATCCGAAGCACGGTGTTCTCTGCTGGCCGACCGCAAGTTGTAGGGGCCCAAGTAGTAATTTAGCCAGCTACGAAAGGCTGATTTTATGAAGGAATGATCTATTCGAGTAGTCCAAGAAGACAGTTCGTTTGATCAAACGGCTATCAATGCTGGTGTACCGCAGGGATTAGTTTTCTCGACTGCACTGTTTTTAATGCTCTTTAATGACCTTCTGAAGCCCGGTACCTTTGGGTATGCAGATGACAGTACTGTAGTTGAGACTTACATGTCCAATGCTCAAGCCAGCTGCGACGCTGTCCAGTTTCAGAGAGAGAGGCTATGGTAGACCTTTTGAATTTAGCCTTAGAAACTGTGTCCGATTGGGGCGATGCTAACCTGGTTAATTTAAGTTAGGTTAATGCTACTTAAACGTAGGCGTGTTAGTTTTTTGCTAAAAAAAAGTCCTCTTAACCGATCTCCGCCTGTCCGTATCGTAACAATACCAATAGGCGATCATCTAGAGCTTTTGTGTGTCGAACTCACATCGAACCTGAATTTTGGGTCCTACATTGAATCCAAAGCCAAAGTAGCTGCAATGAAACTTCGTATTTTGTCAAAGGTTAGGCGGTACTTCACACCGGGACAGCTTTTGAATCTTTATCAAGCACAGGTCCAATCTTGTATGGACTACTGCTGCCACTTCTGGCACGGTTTTGCCATGTATAAGCTCGAGGCTTTGGATTCAAATGAGAGACGTGCTATGAGGCTTATTAGGGATGACACTCTGGTAAAGAGCTTCAAAGTCTAGCGCATTGAAGTGAGGTCCCAAACCTTTCAGTGTTCTGGAGATTGCACTATGGAGAGTATGCACAAGAACTGCACATTCTGATTCCCCCGTAACCTTTTCTTCACCGGAAGACTAGACGTTCGGCAATGCGCTACCCTTTTATGGTTGAAATACCTCGCACAAAAACGAAGCGTTACACTTTTTCATTTACTATAAGAACTGCAAAGGAGTGGATTGCCCTGCCCGTGTTTCCGGTAATACGAGTATATAATCCAGGTGTGTTCAAGTCAAGAGTGAATAGGTTTATCTAGTAGGCAAGCGTACTACTTCTTTGACCACATCATCGCTTTCCATGAGGTGATATCGTGGTCAAACGTTTACCTAGACAGTAATAAATAAAATAAAAACTGTTGTTCAGACAAATATTTGCACTGTACCAAAATTGAATCTGCAATAACAACACTAATCAACAGAAACGGAATTCTGAATGTTGTCTCAACTATCAACGACACTCTGCAAATCAAAACCGTCACCTTCAACCACATCATCGCTTTCCATCAGGTGAGATCGTGGTCAAACGAATGCCTAGTAAGAAATAAAATATAATAAAAAAATGAGTCCAATATACTCGTACTAAACATTTATTAAAAATCCTTTCGGCCGTCTATTCGTTTTTTATCTATTGCTCGGCATCTAATCATCGGATTAAGATACCAAGTGCTGCAGTTTTTAAGTCAAACCCTAAGCTATCCAACAGTGAAAGTGCATCGCAATCGGTCTAGTACGTGATGCGCGCATTAACATACAGACATATAGACTAACAGACAGACACGATTAAAAAAAGGTTATGTCCTTATTCAGCAGTCTATTTTAAATAACTTAGACCATTTTTTTAAACTATCTTCATTGTACAGTTTTTTTGGTACTTACTGCTTTGTTTTAAGTATAGATATAGATTTCAACAGCTTTTAATTTAGTATTTAATGTAAGGTAAGTGTAATTAGTGTCAAGTTTCTATTTTTGGACACAATATTTAATATATATATATATAGCACTCTTACAAGTCAAAATATAAACTTGAAAATATTATGCAATTTCTATTCCTTTCGTCAGTTAATTTTATAATTAATAATTTTATTACACTCCATTCAATAAACAAGGCTGAACTTGTATAGCCCATGTTTAACGGCCGGCAACATCAGATCTGACTTTGTACTTTAATATTAAAATAATTACTTCATTTAGTTACAGTATACTTGAAGCCGGTGATCAATGTTTACTATGGCTGTCCAGAACAAAATTGCAGTACAATAACATTTACATAATTTTGTTTTCGTAGAAACTTTGTTTAATAACTAGGCTCATGTACCATTGTGCATGACAGGTAGAAAATACTTTAGCATTAAGTCCTCCTTTTGTACTCTCTTAGAGCATTAAAGTATTAAATCTATATATCTATACTTATAATAAAACTGTAATAGATCCAATTCTGTACAGGTTTTTTTTGAGGTTTCTCTTTATTTGATACTGAAGCCAAAACGTTTTTTTTTACATTTTTGTCTGTCTGTATCTTGACAGCACATCATGCTAAAACTACTGAATGAATTCAAATGAAACTTGGTATGAATTGAGTTCATACTACGAAGTAGGACATTGGATACTTATCCCCATATTTACCCGTAGCTTGGTTCCCTTGGGAGAGGGGATGAAAGTCAAAATGTGTACTTAGTTGTAATTCATTAACGCGTTGTCCGATTTCATTTATTAGGTATTTCATTGTTAGAAAGGAGGTACTTTAAAGATTGTCATGTATGTATTTCAAGGTTATCGGTTTTGCATCACAACCATCAGTATTATGACCAAATAACTAGGGCGGTCATCGTAGATAGATAGATAGATAGAAAATTCTATACTGCACACATAAGATAGGTAAATAGGCGAACTTAATGCTAGCAAGCATTATCTTCCTGTTAACATCGGAGTATTGTGATGTTTTTAATGCACACCATAGACACAAAAATTGCGTTAGGTCGCATAAAACTGTACAGTCCTGGTTTTTTAGTATGTTTTTATGATAAACATCTAAATTTTCGCAATTTATTTCAGACTTTGGATTTAATTTCTAAAAGGTGCTTCCAACGGAAAAGATATCTATTACACTTATAAAGAAGACATACATAGTTTTTTTTTGTAATTTTAGCAAGATATATAATATAACTCTGTTAGATATATAATATAACGATATCAGTGACGAACATTTAAGAAGGCAATGTCGCCTTGTAATAATGTTCTCGTACAAGTCGATTAAAAACATCATTGGAAGATGCTTTTTAAATATTAGCGGTTAGTTGGTTCCATAGCCGTACTGCAACTACTCCAAAGGAGTTTCGGACAAAGGATTGTGTGTTTGGGTATACAGAGGCGAAGAGAATCAATTTACAGTAAAAAAAAAACTCTATCAGTAGCTTATTTAAGTCACCTAGACCAATCAACGATGACTTCTGACCTTTTGGCTGGAGCTTAGGCTATCACAAAATTTTCTATTAATAGTTCTGGGTGGCGTAGCTATTAAAATGGTCAACCATTGGGCTTGGCGGTGACCAAGCTCGAGTTCCATTACTGCTATTATAAATACTACGTCATCCTCATCTTACAACTTTTGTGTATTGTGCTACCCGCACTCTAATTAAGAAGACATTTAATTAAGCTCTCGCAAACACCACATGAAGAAACCTTATGAGAATCCATATTTACGTTAGCAGGCAAATTTTTGACACAGGAATTTAATATCGACTTAGCAATTTTAATCTTGGAATTTTCAGTTAATTTCTTCAAGATTTATAATAATATATTTAAAGCAAGTTAATTTGTGTGTTTTAATTTGTGTGAGATACCGGTGGAAAGAATTTTCTTATTAATTTTAAATAATATGATAAAACGGCACTGATTGAAATATTTTGCATGATTTATTATAACATCAGTAAAGTATTAACAAAAGATCTCTTGCGATTAATTTAATATTGTTTTCACAGCGAAGTAAAATTTGAAACTTGGAGAACCGTGGAAGGATTCACTAATAGGCAGAGAAGAAAAACTGTAATAGTTTGTTCATGGAATAGGGGGAATCAAATCCATAGTAACCGATATTATACTCGTACATAATCAATATATCTATCTATACTTATAATAAATCTGTACATATAATAAAAAAGTCTGTAAAATGAAGATAATAAAAAATATTTGTCTAGGGTACCTAAAACAAGCTGCTGAACAAGTTTTTTTGCCTGTGTCTTTTTGTTCACGCATAACGTAAAAACTACTAAACCGATTGTGAGGCGGCTTTCACTGTTTGATAGCCTCAGGTTTGCCATACAAACTGGTGTACTTTGGTATTTCAATCCGAGGAGTACGAGCCGAAATTTGTTATATTGTACCTTATAGGTACATTTGGTCTTGGTATAACATATAGGATACTTTATCGCAGAGAAATGACCACGCGGGAAAATCCGCGGGCACAGCTAACTATATATCAGAGCATGTATATTTTAACGTTTCGCTTTCTCTTTACATTTCTATTTGCAGCCGGTCACGTTGTCAGTCGAATTAACTTTGCCAGTTCAGAAGCTCTAATATCCTTTTAGCCACCTTCAATTTGGCTTACAAAGGCTGCCTTTACGTTTTGCATTTCCTTTTCAGTCTTCAACACTATTATTCGCGCTATTTATAATCTCGCCACGAAGGCCTAATCTGCAACAACACGTCCTAGAAGAGCCGGTGACAGGGGTCAAACGGAATGATAAATCATACAAGCACGCGTCTGGACTGCCGGTGTGTTAATATAATATTCATACTTTAACCTATACTTAATGTTTTTAGCTGTATGTAAGTGATAAGGTTCGGTTCACGCACATTTGCACAAGAATATGTCAGATTTAAATATGTTAGCCGAACACTATCAAAATTGATCAAAATTGTTTGAGGAAAAAACTGATTTCCGTAGCATAGTAAGCATAGGATTAGTCCTCAATTAAATCTCTAAGAAACAACAAACAATTAGTGATTATAGATAGACGCACTAATTACGCAAGAAGTATAAAAGTGAGATTAGAGTGTTAAAGTTTTTGTGAGTTTGGATAATTACAACATGATATACGGCTAGTAATCAAGTTTTATACCAATGTAAACAATTTCAAAACATTTGTGTTGTGTGCTCGTCGTGATCCAGGTAGTTATATGTACCACAAACCCACCGTTGTTTACCGAAGTCCAATTGCGACATATTTAATCATACAAGTAGGTAATTCCTTCGATTGTGAAAGTACCAATTAAGCACTTTTTGTACTTATGTTGTTTTTCTATGAATAATGCGCAGTAGAGGTACTCTACATGTTGATTTGATTTAATTGCGCATAGCTGAATAAGCATTTATGTACTTAGATGTTTTTCTCGCTAAAGTATGAGAAATGTAACTACTTAGTTGTTATTGCAAATGAAGAATGTACTAGAAATCGCCTACGCATTTATAAAAGTTATATAAGGAAGTTACTAAGTACAAATTGTCATTATTTTATCTTCGCTTGAATTGTACGGTCAAAAGTAAGACCAATAAAATTAACTTCAAATTTAATTTGTTGTTTATTTTATTAAAATCTCGGCTCCGTCCAATTTGTCTAGGTAGACAATTTCGTTACAAAAACAAGTGATAGTATTTTTTTATCATATTATGACTGAAGAGCTGTAGTAGAGTTAACCTAGTCCTTGAAGTCCAGAATCTAAAGTTTCAGTACTGTCCACATGATAATTCAGTAACACCTACTTTAATTTATGTTGTTCATAATGTTGAGAGGCTAAATAGGTCGCATTTCCATAACTAACAATATTCCTTTTCATGTTTTCTACGTTATCCTTGGCAATATTATAAGCGTTTCAACCACTTTTTAGTTCGCTAGTGCGGGAAAACTATCACGTAGTTACGTAGTAAAACGTTTTAAATATAACCTGATGTTTAACAATTTTATCTATCAACTTTTTCAGCGCGCGATACGGTGCAAGCAATGTTATAGTTTTAATTTAGATTGTATTTAAATGTTTTTTGAATGAATTAATAATCATCATCATCATGTCAGCCTTTAGAAGTCCACTGCTGAACATAGGCCTCTCCCAAAGAGCGCCATTACGAGCGATCTTGTTCCACCTTCATCCACCGATTCCTGCGATGGCTACAATGTCGACGGTCCATCGTGTGGGGGGTCTCCCCACACTTCGCTTACTTGTTCGTGGTCGCCATTCGAGAACCTTTATTCTCCAATGGTTGTCGGTTCTGCGAACTATATGGCCTGCCCATTGCCACTTAAACTTGCAAACTCTGAGAGCTATGTCGGTAACCTTCGTTATTCTACGGATTTCCTCATTTCGGATTCTATCACGTACAGAAACACCGAGCATAGCTCTCTCCGTTGCACGTTGTGTAACTCTAAGCTTGTGTATGAGACCAATAGTTGCCGACCACATCTCAGTGCCGTATGTCATCACTGGCAACACGCACTGATTATAAACTTTCGTCTTGAGGCTCTGCGGTATTTGCGACGAGAAGATATGGCTTAATTTCCCGAACGCTGCCCATCCGAGTTGGATTCGTCGGTTGACCTCTTTGTCGAAGTTGGATCTACCCAGTTGGATCGTCTGATCTAAGTAGACATAGTGATCAACAGCTTCGATAATATCATTCCCAACATATACCGGCATGGGTACGACATTTGACATGATGTTCGTCTTGCCCATATTCATTTTAAGACCACCTGTTCACCTGTTAGGAAACAATATTGAGGTCACTGAGCATTGTGCTTAGGTCTTCCACGGTTTCTGCCATGATGACTATATCATCAGCAAAAATAATTATTAGCAGAATAAATAATAATTATAGATAATTTCTACACTAATATTTTATAGAAGAAAGATTTGATTATTTGTATTTGTGTTTGTTTGTTTGTTTGTATGTAATGGATAAACTCAAAAAATACTGAACCGATTTCAAAAAATATTTAATACGTAGAAAGCTACATTATCAGCGAGTAACATGGGCTATACTTTAGTTATCAAAATATTAGAGATCCTTACGAAAATTAAATTAAAGTAACCCATGGTATCAAAAATTTGCCTGTAAAAACGGAACGGAATGACGGTGCCGTGGAAACGAAAAATATAAAAAAACTGACAAAAACGTATCAAAAAGCAACACGAGCGTTTCTCATAGTAAGCGTGATTCAACCTCCTTGGCGTTGCGTTGCTGCCAAACATTTTGACTTACGCTTACTGGCATATAATTATTTTTGAGGTTACGACTTGTTTAAAAATGCTTAAAGTAAGTAAAATTAGGTGTGAGAGCTACCCGTGCGAAGCCGGGGCGAGTCACTAGTTGTGAATAGTATTAAAGAAGCTAATTCAAATAACGATCCTACAGTAGTGTGGATATTATTTAACCTCAGGCAGTTACCAAGGGCTATGCCCCCACGTCACGTCTGTGGCATGTCACCGACAAACTTGTCAAAATATCATACTCTAGATTCCTTTGATATCTGAATCTTTATACTATTTCTTCTGCTTTTATTATTCTTTGTTCAAATTTTTATCATACCTTCGTTATTCTCAAACAAAAGCTTACCTACAATGAATACAGTCTGCAGGCTACATACACAATTCAATATTTTTATAAGTTGTCAATATTTTCAGTGGGTACAGTCGAGTACAGTGGAGCACAGACGGATATGGTTTGTCACTGTTTTCCCACGTGCACACTCCCATGGGGTACCTCTGTTATTCAGCATTATGGTAAGTCTATGCACACATTATTATTGTTCGTAGCTTTTGTGCGTGACATTACTCTTTGTACGTTGACTTGCACAACAAACGTCAGTGTAAAAACTACAATCGAAAAAAAAACGCCGAAAAGTTGCTATTTTATACAGCACATATCAAGACGAATAATTTCTAGGTTCTACTTACAAGGTCTCAAGTTATTAATTTGACAAAATTCAATATAAACACTGAATATTTTGAGTATCACTTCAAAAAGCACCTAAATTGAAATAATAAAACTAAACTAGTTCTTGTATAACATCTGCTCTATTAGTAATCTTGATCTGTGCCTAAGTGAGCTTGCAGAAGTATGGATCGGAAATTCCCAAAACTTGACGTCTCATAATTTTGGACTTTGTCATAGTTAATAAGTCACTGACATAAATATTAATGAAGGTATTGTGAAATAAACTGACGATAATATTATACAAAATATCATTTGAAAATTGTCACATCATGTAATTAAATTTTTACTTCCTTATTTACACACTACACGTATATATGCTATAAAGTTAGTGTATGTTTTTATTTTAATACTCGCTACTTAGGTAGGTATACCTCACGATGGTAATCAAATTCCTCGGTGCAAAGTTGAGTGAGGCTGAATTTGCGAAGCTACGCGATCCATAAGCTAGATAAAAAACTGTTAGGATTGTAGATGAAATACAAAACTATGTTAGTTTCAAATCAACCTCTGGACTAGTGTATAGCAGTTTTTAAGGAAAATCGCAGTTTTGTTTAACGTTGTGACGAACTAGACTGCGATGCGTAATTTTATAACTGCAATGATCAATGCGCATCGTGACGTTTCGTTCCCGGGCGGGCGGGTACTAAGGCGGATCACACCTGTCACAAATACTAGTTACTGTCTCTTAGATCCCTTAGTTATGATAATCGTCAGTTGACAGTTTTATTTCCACGCTTTGGGTCGACGTAACAAATGAAACTTGGTAACTGGAAAGTTTAGTTTCGATTTGAATTGAATTAAATTAAATTTGAATTCTTTGCTGTTTCACAATTAGGAAATTATTGAAAAAAAGTTGGAACACCTTTTGTAGCTCCATTTATTTAGGTTCAAATTGCTTTTGTTAGAAATGTCCAATGTCGGTCAATTAGATGATATAGTCTAGATTGTAAAATTCTTAAGCTGGTACTTAAGTAGGTAATCATTCTAACATCATATCGCATAAAGCGGTGTAGCGTAATCATACCTGGTCTACAGACTATCCATAATTTAAGCTCTTACTCGGTCGATGAACATTCGTGTTTTGGTACAACAATGTTTATGTGAAACTACCATGCTGCTAAAATCAAGTTCTTTTCGATATGTATTGAAACTATATTATGTATGATACAAAACTTGAAAAATTACGTATAGATGGAGTATTTTATCTACAAAATATTTTGGAAGGGCATGCGTCGGTTTATAGTTATTTTATGACTTTTTGTATAAATAAAAATATATTCGGGACAATTCACACCAATTACCTAGCCCCAAACTAGAATACCCTGTACTATGGGCATTATATAACGGATAAACATACATAGATGCGAAGATTAAATCCATGACTCGGAAACAATCATTTCTGCTCATCACACAAATGATTGCACCTTGCGGGATTCGAAGCCAGGACCATTTGATTTCATAAGAGGGTCTCTAGCCACTAGACCAAACGGTTGTAATGGTCGGCATTGACTGTCAGTTCTAATGTATGGAGTTCTGCAACACGCATTTGAAGTTTTCCGCTCGATAAGAGAGTATTCATTTTTTGACCTATTTAGTTTTTTCTCAGTTTTTTTCATTTGATGTTTGTGTATTGGAATTTTTAGTATCCTTTCTGTATTAAAATATCCTGTATTTGTTGATGCCTACGTTACAAATTAATATTTAAAAGTCCATACAGCGAATTACATACCTTCATGCAATTAGACATGTTATCCTTGTTCTAACAAATAACCAACTATCAAAACGTACCGGCGCGTCGTCGTCAATATTAACTGCATCCACGGAAGCACGTCCGCCGAAACAGCAGCCAGTAAAGTCACAGATTGCGTCTATTATTTATGTGAAGTAGACGCGACCCCTGCAATTTCGATGCGGAACTTTCCCTTCCGTCCCTTTATTCCAATTTCGCAATGTTAGAAAAAAATATGACGATATTATTGGACGAGTCAAGTTATGAGGACCGGGCGCGGTCAAGCGGAAGGGGTGACTTTTTATACGCATTCGTGACTGAAAAGTTTTGCCATATTTGGGAGAGATTCAGAATTAATGCGAAATGTGAGATGTGGCCTCTTAGTTGGGCTTTTATGATGATTATAAATAACTATCTATGTGCCCTGCGGTTTCACCCGCACGAGGGATGATGATAATGACGATGATGATGGTGATGAAAAGTATTCTATGTGCTATAACAGGGTTTAAGCTATCTCAATAGCAAATTTCATCAAAATCTGTCTAGCCGTTATCGCAACGAAGCTCCTCAAACAAACAAACAGACAACGTTTCACTTCTATATATTAATAAGTGGGAATTTGTAGATGGAATTTTCTATTCCATCTTATAGATCACATAACGTGATATCAGAATTATAGTAATTCTTTGAATCAAAAAGTCCATATCAAATAGATTAACTAAAAAGCTACAAAACTAATTTTGATAAAATGTACGAGTATTTGAGATTTCACTGGAGTCTACTTACCAATTCGAATAAAAAAATATCATCCAATTTGGTTCAGAAATCTCGGAGATATAAGTGAACATACACACAGATAAAATCGTAGAGTCGTTTAAAACCTCCTCTGGAAGCTGGAAGTAACTTTAAAAGACACTAACCAGCGATTCGGACATTCACTAAACTAAACTTAAAGGGCAAAAATACCTTGTTACGAAGCTTACAAGGTTAAATTTACATTTGAAGAAATTAAGTTTAGTTTAGTGATTGTCCAAATCGCCATTATCTAGTTCTTTGTTTACTTTAAAGAATGTTTGCAAAATCCTTACATTAATTTAAACTAGGCGTATCCCAAATACTTTTCTTTTGGGCGAATTCTTAAGAATATAGTTGAATAATAATGTTATTTAAAGAACTAGGCATCCATATAAAAAATATATGAAATGCAATTTGAATAAGTTCAGTCCTAAGACTGAAATTAAATTCCAAGACATATTTCTGCAGCATACCTCGGGCGTGGTATTTTTGTGCATAACTAAGGGAAAAATAAGCTTTTAAATTTTATTTTAAATAGCTTTAGAATTTTTCTCGTGAGGCACGAAGAGGAGAATGTAATAAAATTATACCAGATCGATATTTCAGGCCTAACTCTAAAGTCCTTTTAAAGTCATTTTTTTTAATTTACTTTGTGAATATGTTTTTTTTCCACTCTGATAGTATCTCGAAAAAGTTTTGGTTGAAATTAAATCAACAAAACCTGTCGTCATTTTATATATTATGATTATCATTGTGTTCTCAATACTTTAACATTTAGTCACTGACTAAAATGTTTCACATTTAACTCTTAAAATCTTTACAGTTTGACAAAATAAATATGTATGAAAATTGAAACAAATATAGGGCCCAATCGGAACGCTAGTTTTGTGGCAACGTTGTCTTTCTGTCCGTCTGTCCAAACATCTTTCTATATAATAAAGGAACTTGAAGTTTACACATATAGTGATCCAAAATAAAAAAAAACATATATATTTACAAACCAAATAAGTTTATTTTTTACTGTCCTTCCTGCGTTGGTGGGATGTAATTAAAAATAACTTTAGAAGATCATTAAACTAACTTGTTTTTATTATAATGTTATACTTGTTTTGGAGATTTTTCGACAAAATTTTCTATCTATGTATTTACACATATATGTTTATTTACGGCTCTAGTTTCATATCGGTATTGCTAAGAAACTTGAAAATTATTTAGGAAACTACCTAATCATTCCTAATAAAAACTGGCACATGGTATTGTATAATTTAAGTAGTTGATAATTATTATGAATTTAAACACCGCTGTCTATTTCTTCTTCCTCTTATACTGTCCATCCAAAGTTTGTCTGTAAGAGATTAAGACCGCCCATTATATTAGCTATGTATTAGCTTTTAATTTTTAATATAATTTGTTTTTGTTTGATGGTATAAAACACAGTATTTCGTTCGTATCGGATTGTATACTTTAAATTTTTCTATAACATAATAACAAAATTTTACGGTTTCTAAAAATAAACTTGCGAAAATCTAAATTAAGTCATTGAAGTAATCCTGGTACGAAAACCATGGCCCGACTTGCAACTTGGCCAGTCACTATCCATTGATATCGTGTTTATTTCATTCGATTTATCAAAATCATATCAATCTATATATTTTATGCAAAATCACTTTTCTCTTAATCTGAATCCTATCAAAATAAACACGCCGTTAAATTGAAGTTGACCTGTTTACCGAGACGATGGAATTTTGCATTCCCGCTTTCCTCCACCATTACATATTTATGAGTTTTGTTTCAGCATCGGGGAAAGAAAGTCAAACATTAATGAACGCTTAAATATTCCGTACATGTAGATAAAGAAATGAATTTTTACATCATAATAGGGTTTCGTAGAGCATTGGAATGCAAATCGAGTTTACTCGCTTAGGTAGATTGAAGCTATCTCTACGACATTTTATGTACATACTTGCTACACTTTGTAGGTAAATACGTAAATTTATAAAAGTAGTGCACAAATGTACGAACAAAGTTCATTGGCGGCCATTTTTCTTTAGTTTAAAATTTTAGTAGGTTTTAGACTTTACTAGGTTTCTGTTTACTTCATTTGAAGTTTTAGTATAATTCAATGTCAGTAAATTGTCTTTTTACCCGAGTACAGCAAAGCAAAGGAAGGGTAACATAACAGTCTATGTATGTGGGTATGTATGTGGATGTTCCACCGTAGCGGGTGTCGTGTAACGCAGGGTTTAAAGGTGGTATCTACGTGTTACGCCGTTGGGAGACGTAACGATTAGGTAGATAGGAGGTTTTACCTCTTTGCGTTATATTATTGGAGGTCAAGAAGAGTTAGATAGAAGGATAATTGATAAGATTATAGCTCCACAAAAGAATCGTAAGTACTTAAACATAAAGAGAAGTACTACACGGGTACAACTAGTATCGATCGATTCGTCTTCGGATATAAAGTGTCATAGGCTTTCTTTACCCGACTACGGCGAAGCAAATGAAGGGTTAGGTGTTCAAATTAAAAACTTGATACAATCGATTCGTCTGCATCGCAAGAGTGTCATAGGTTTTTTTTTACCCGACCGTTGTAGGGTAGGATTTTAGTTTTTGAACTTATGTCTTATATTAATCGATTAGGTAGTGTTTTCCACTATTTTTACCACCTTTATGTCGTACCAGATTTCCCGCCCACGACTTCGTCTGCGCGGAATACTAAACATCCAAAACAAAAACTTGTTCTTCTAGGATGTTAAAAAGCAATGCAAAAGTAGGTATAGCATCAATACTCTTGAAGTTTTTTGACAGACTTATTACTTCGTTTCCATGGCAAACGTTCCTTACAGTGAGAAATTTACAATTTTCCGGGTTTAAAAATCCTATGTTTTATTCTAGGGTACGACTGGACGGATTTTGATGAAATTTGGAATGGAGATAGCTTCTCCATTCCAAATTTCATCAAAATCCGTCCAGTCGTTATCGCGTGAAAGCTCCCCAAACAAACAAACAAACGGCCAACGTTTCACTTTTATGTATTGGTATGGATTATATACAGCTTACCTATAGTTTCCATCCTACATTTTCTAAGTATCATTTACAGCTTGCTTATTTATAGCTAAGTCCTTAGACATCGTCTAAATTAAATTAATGTTTTATTTTGTATCGTACCTATTTATCAGGCTGTTAATTAAACGAACCCTACCATTTAGTAATACAAACATCAAATCAACCGGAATAATATAAAAGCTAAACCCAAAAATCTAGCAGTTTAGGATAGCCACTGATTAGCAATGATTCATTTGGCAATTAACTGACCACTGCAATCGGTGGTCAGGCGCACAAACCGGAAATACATTCGGCGGATGTGGTGGCTATAACTCAAAGAGGAACTTCCGGTGTGCATTTGATAGTAGATCGACCTTTTAAGGTGAATTCCTTTCACATACGTAGGTACTTTGAGGGAGCAGGGTATTAGATTGTAAATACTTATAATGATGATAAATGCAGACTTTAGAAATCTTAAGTTAATAAAATATGTACATAAAATATTGCATACATTGTATTTTTAAATGTTTATGAAATCTAGTAATATAGTACCCTAATTTTAACAAAAAAATACTTACATAACCTGACCATTAAGGTACTAGGATTAACACGTTTTTCCAACAATCTGTGGAACCTTCATTCAATCCACGTTTATGGTTACAAACGCAAAAACACGGTCCACAATATTTCACAAGGCGGGGAGTCTTAAATAATTACCTACGTGCATTCTGACCCTCGTTCAATCTTAAGAACAACTCAGGTCGTGCGTAACAGCTTGCCTCAACAGTTATTTATTACGAACCTCCAGATTTCAGGCACTTAAAAAAAACTTTTTCCATTACTGTAACTTAACCGAAATAACGTTAAAGTTGGCCAGCGGAACATGAATAATAATTAACAACGTTACAATCTCGTTTCGTTGTTAATTAAAACGTTATTTTCGCGTTACAAGATATCCTAGTAAACTTTGATTATGCGATTATACTTACCAGTAAATAGGGTTTAGGTAGTTAACTGAAATTCATTATTGACCCTTTGTCATGGTCTAATTTTCGCATCGTTCTAGAACATTTCAATGGATCATCATAATAATACCTATTTAGATTAGCCTAACTTAAAATCAGTGCAACTGAAATATTGTACACAATTTCAACGCCTGTCAATTCAATAATAGCATTATACTTGTAGCTACTTGACGTGTTGCTATACGATTTGAACAGGCGTTTGCAAGTAGAATCTGTCTTATGCCACACTCAGGCGCGCATTGCGGTTCTTATTCGGAAGTTGGCATGTCTTTGTTGAAGGAAACCAGATGTGCCCGCGGTGAACGGGTCCCGTCCTGCCACATAAATTATGACTTGTCGGGCCCTTGTTACATTGTAACGAGAATAATGCAGAAACTTTATTCAGGAACAGCCTATTTAGATGAATTTCGTGATAATGTCGAATTTAATTTAGGTGTATTTATTTAGCCCAGGATTTGTTGAAGCTACAGACAAATCTTGTTAGTTGATTTTGGAATTTGAGGCTATCTGTTTATAGGTATATTTACATTATTAACTGTGTTAACTGTTTGTCATTAGTTAAGCTAGTCAGTTACCTATGAGATATCACGCTTTTAGTTAATTTTAGTGACCGATACGTACACCAAAATTTGTTTCATAAATAGTGTAACGTGATTTAAATGCCTTGTGAGTACTACTCGTATTTATAATACAACAGACCAATAGTGTATCATTCATTGTTCAAAGAATAAGCAAGATGAAGTTGCACATGAAGCGGTCATATTTCTCGAGGAGCAGGTAACCTGTTGGCTACACGATTTCTAGAGTAAGCACCGCGCTTAGGCAAAATTAGTATGGGACGTCTGCCACGCCAGCAGGCGCGGAGCTCGCTGGTCAGGTAAAGTGACGACTTTCGAAAGGAAGCTACCAGCGATTTGATGGAAAGGAGAGCCGAAGATCTGGCTCAGTGGCATTCTTTTGGATGGGCCTACTTCTAGTAGTGGACAAGTACTTAAAGGCTGATTGTGATAATTATGTTGTTGTATTTTTATTATCATATCTGACATTAGGAAATATTACACAGAATTAACAAATATGGAAAAAATTACATCCCAGTAGTTTCTTAGTGCTCTCTTCTGTAACGGGCGTATTTCCGAAGCTCCGGTAGGGACAGAAGGTTATTTCCTTTTCCAGCGTGAGATTTAACTCTATTAGCACATGAAAGGGAAATTTCCTTTTCAAACTTAAAGCATACTTAGTTTACCTAAATTTAAATGCTTTGATCTTTTTATAATATTGTATGTATTTCTCCTCGTTCATGAGATGTTAATTTTGACTTGTAAAAGTGCTATTCTTTTGCCTATTTACAATAAAATACATTGACTTTGTTAATTTAAATTGTAGTGTTACCTGAAATACTGAACTAATTACCTAGCAACCGTCTCTAAATGATCACCTCAAATTATTAATTCAAAATCATACGTCTAGTCAAAGGGGAGAAGATACGGCACGCTATAATATCACGTAAACAAAAACTGGACTTAATACAACTAAAAACATCCTATATTCACTCAATATTCTCATCGTCGTACTTCACGTGCATCAACAACAAAGATAGAGACTTACGCAGACTAGCGTGAATGGGAGTCCCTGCTAAAACGTGCTTTATACATATACATATGCCACATCAATTGTGACTCAGACCAAAGTGCAAAGATACACGCCCGAGGAGCTGGAACCTAGTTAAGAACCTAATCTTCGCTCTTTAGGTATTATTAGATCTGTATGTTCAATCAAATCAATATTATGGTGGGCTGCACGGCTACAATATGACGGCAAGTTAGACATGCACTTCTTGAAACAGAGGTAGGCTGAAGTAAACATCTCTAATTGAATTTGGAAACTTCTGATTTTCTCTTATCCAAACCTTGGATTCACGTCTTCAACTTGATGGTAACTTGACAGGAAAGTTCTAAGATCCGAAGTTTCCTACCTAGGAATTTATGGAATTTGTTAGTGTATGTTCGAGTCTGGGTGTTTTGGGCCCATGGTCTTTATAATAAGAATTCTAGTTATAGACCAAGGTCTTGTCAGTGGTATGTTTATTTAACATCTCAAACTAAGAAACTCCTAGGTTTTCCCTTCCATAAAAAAAGTTTTTCTTGGTTTTAACTGAACAGTTTTGTTTTGAAATTACCCTAAATTATAATTTAAATAAGTTAATTTAAAAACATAAAAAAAGGTTTTATGCATTAGCCAGTAAAAACTTAGAACGAGCTATCACATTCAAATGCGTATACAACATTTCGTGTCTGTGCTGTTTGCCGTTGAAAAGTTCCCTAGTCAGGACCAAACCCTGAGTGCAGCAACCATGTCATGGTAAAACTTCAAACCGGCTATCATAATAAAATGCGTACACAAAATTTCGTGTCTGTGCTGTTGACCATTGGAGAGTTCCTTTATCTGGAACTTATCCTGGATGTCGATTTAGGTCATGCCTACCATAAAAATGCATTGTCATCGGAACTGAACCGACATGAAAAAATTAAACTCCATATGAAATGAGGAAGTGGTTCTAATTCAGCTTGCAAGATTTGACCTAAGCAAACATACATACCTACAATAGTCGCAGCCAATCCATATGTTTGTGAAGTTAGGTTCTGTGAACGATTGCGCAGGTACTGCTGTGGGGTAAAACAGCATAAAGTACGAGCGAGATAGAATATGCGAAAAACGTAAGCGAGTCAGCGAGGCAGTTATACAATGCTGTCTTCACATTCAACATTGGGATTACGCCTGAAAAATAGCACTTTGCGCAGCGACTAGCTGATAACTTCTGAGACACATACTTCTGCTGCGACTACTGTACATACATACAAAAATTGCAACTTAAATAAAAGCAAGGAATAAAGAATATCAACTCAAAAAATCAAGACTTTGACGAATAAAACCAGACGAAACAGGAAATTTCAAACAGACGTTAGAAATTTAATATGCATATGTAAAATGTCGTATCCATTAAATAATTTATCGTTGTACACTCTAACCAGTTGGGTCTTGAAATTGTTGCTTGCAGTTTGCGGCTTAATTTGGCCCTTAATTTAATAGTTTAACTAACATTCTCTATTTTAATTGGCTAGCTTATGGGCCACAAGTCGAACAAATGACTTGGAATCAGTTACGTGTAATGGGTTTAATTCCGTTATATAGCCCTAAAGCTTTGCGCACACTTGATACTCGCTACACATTCTATGTAAACGTGTAAAAAACAGTGGCGACTTCGTTACAACTTGCCTTTGAAATAGTAGCCAAATTATGATCTAGTAGGACTAAAAATATACATTACCAATTTGAATAGCTGCTTTGAGATGCAGATAGCGAGTACTCCGAATTTATCGGTCAACGTAAAATTAAACACCAAATCGTTTGAAGTCCTATCATTGCTACGAGCGTTTTTAGAAAGCATAACGAATTTTTCGTGCCACTAAATGTATCGAGTATACGGTGAACGTTAATCTGATGGTCCTTTATGGTTAACAATACACTGTAATTTATTAACAATTCGTTTGTTAGTTGAGGGCAGGTTTTATGCCTTAATGGATTCGTTTCATTAGCTAACTTTGGTATAAAAGCTTTGTAGGAACTTGTTTATTAGTAGTTGTAATTTTTCGTTGAAACGGTTTTCATTGTTTGTTGCTTTATTTTCTTTCACTGGCGTGGGATGAGATTATATTTCAGGTTTAAAAAGCATTTTAATTGAGAATGTTCAACTAAAACGGTAGGTACAGACAGAGACAGCCACAAGGGGGTGCCAGGAGTACAGTTAACGCAGCGGCAGCCATCACTATCAAGGCGACATCTTATCCGGTCCTACAAAATTACCATTTATTAAACTAAACACACTATTTTACAGAGTCCCCATATGTATCAACAGGAGAATTAATAGCATTTGTTCACTATAAATGTATATTTTTACGTGAAAATAGTAAAAGTTGTGTAGAAAATAATAAGACCAGTGCTTATAGTGAAGCGAGGTAGAAAGCGAAACATTGTAAGGCTGCGAAGGCCGAAATCTCAAGGGAGTCGTAGCCGCTAGCTACGTAACACAGACGTAGACGCCTACGGTAACGAATGTAGACTTACGCATTTCGTAGAATCTCTACTATGTATAATTTTATTTACCTTGACGCAATACATATTAATTACCCTGTACATGCGAGTTCATGTAACTTCTGTAGTTTCAATAATCATGACTATTACTTATTATGCACCAAAACCCTTTGTGGGCTCGGGTAACCTCGATAATTATTGTCCTTAATTTTAACCTGTTATGTCTAATATTAATAACATCATCTTTTCTTTAAACTTGCTATTAATACACTTCTTACATCTTCTGTTGGGCCTTTTTCGGAGTCTTTTCTGCTGCGGGGCCCACTAAGTGATAACTTGTCTGCAAGAATAAACAATTAATTAAAACAGTTTCTTTACAAGTTTACTGCTTATTTTCTTCTTATTTTGTGTGTTTTTTTTACGTACTTTATTTTTGTGTTTATGTGTACCTTCTGTTTTTTTGGCATTCTTGTGTACTCTTAGCCAATCCAGGGCCAGTGCAGAGTTCGTAATCAGTATCGTTCATCGCCCCACGCAACCGGTAGTTGGATTTCTTGAACCGTGAAATTTTATCAAGAGTATTAATCTCGTGAAACTTCCCCCTCGGACACCGTACTTTTATTTTATAAATCTTGGGCCAAACCTACACACTTTTAGTATTCCGCCAACTTTTTGGGCTCACTTGACTAAGTCACTCACGTCTGTAGGAGGTACCCTTGATCGAAACCCATCATTAGGTCCCCGGTGATGCTATTTATGTGCCTTACTTAAGATAGACTTCGAATCATGGCTCTTGACCAGCCAGTGGGTATAAACGGATCGACTGACGTGTTCCGACAAGGTGTTTGGTATAACGTAGACAATTGAGAGTGAATATTATTTGCCTTTAAACCTACGGATGAATAGCTCTCCATATGTTGGGACACTTTTCTGACATTGATAGCGGTGCTGAAGTATGACCCTGAATTATTTTTAGTTACAAACTGAAAAGTCTTCCAAGATTGCGGACATTTTTAGTGTTTCGAATACCAGTGAAGAACTAGAAAAAACGCTACAACTTCAACAGCTTCACTTTCGCTCGCAGTCACAGTGGTCGTTTAGGTGTGCACTAGCTTTATTCAAATGAAATTGATTTCTGTTTTAGGGATTAACCTAAGCTAAAGGTCAGCTTTGAGTTGAGATCAAAGAATTATGAAAGTCGGCCGGTGGACTAATAAACCTGGAAATTAAATATTTAAAGTTTTTTTTCTACTCTTGAGTTGGGATAAGGCTGTTGGAATTATAAG
This sequence comes from Alsophila aescularia, assembly GCA_946251855.1. NCBI lineage: Eukaryota > Metazoa > Arthropoda > Insecta > Lepidoptera > Geometridae > Alsophila > Alsophila aescularia. Next base: position 12,948,309 of record OX276378.1, on the reverse strand, counting down.
GATGATCCTTTTGGCATTTCATTATAATTTATTTAATAAATTGTTTATTTTGTTTATGGTATTACCAAATATTATGATAACTTTTTTTTAAATGGTCAACAGATAACAAAATGGCATGACACTACCACACAGAGTAATGAAATAGCTTTGTAAATCTTTTGAATTCCTATATAGCATTTCGGCTAACCACCGAACTTTAGTTTAATTTTGATATTCATGTTTAAATCCTTTGGGAATAACGCTTAGCAAAAAGTTAAATCTTGATTGTTATTATGTGGGTGTTAGTGTTATTATTATAGGGTTATTATATAGCAATATTGTCCCAAATATTATTATTATTATTATAGATTTTCTTGATTAGAATTTTAGTGTGGTAGGCCTCTTGCGCAAAAGTCTGCGCGGGGAAGTACCACACCTTTTAGATATTCAACCGCCAAGAGTAGTATGTAAACGTTTCTGTGTTTTGGTTTGAAGGGCAATGTTTTACTGGGCAGTGACACTTAAAAACCAATGTATCAGGGTGACGATCGCAGTGCAGTGACTTACCATCAGGCGAGCGACCTGCTCCGTTCAATCTTAAATTCAATACTTTACTATTAACTTTATCGTGATGTATTAAATTAACTCCATCCACACCAATACACCAATATGTAAAAGTGAAACATTGTCTGTTGTATGTTTATTTGTTTGGGGAGCTTTCATGCAAAAACGGCTAATCCGATTTTGATGAAACTTTGTAAATAGGTACTGTTATATCCCGAAAAATGGTAACTTACCACGGTAAAACTGGAACATGTCGATTACTCGATGTAAGGAACGGTTGCCGTGGAAACGAAATAAAAAGAAATCTGTCAAAAAGCATCAAGAGCGCTGGTGCTATACTTTTGCATTGGTTTTTAATGTCCTAGATGAACAAAGGACGCTTTTTTTTTACGTTAAACTGTAGTCCATGCGAACGAAGTCGCGGGCGAAAGCTAGTATAAAGTATTTCATACAAATTTTAAATTAAGAACCCATGCAAATATTTATACCCGACTGCGGAAAGACTGCTTGTTTTTGAAATATAAGATGCAGTCGGAGGTATCATATATTTCATTTCTCTTTTGACGGGATCAGGTAGAACCTGGCGAGCTACTCCTCATGCCTCCAACTGTATCTTATTTTTCAAAATCAAGGATATAAAGCTTGTTTGCCTCTCTTTAGTATTGCTGCTTTTTTTATACAATGATTATCAAACATCACGTAAAACATTTCTTTATTATGGAACCAATTATGTGCATCGCGTATGAACAAAACATTATCATTAGGCGGCGACCCTATCGAAACCAATGACATGCGTTACTCTGTATTGACCGATGGGAAACTCGGATAATGATAGGCTGTCGGTAGCCAGAACTCATTAAAAAAACTTTATAGACGTTCAGACGTGAAAGGATTGGTTCTTTTGGTCGAGAATTCAATCAGTACATACATATTCAATCTGAAAATAATACCTAATTGATAATTATTGGAAATTGTGTTTGGCATTTTAGATCTTATTGCTCAAATTCACAATCGATTCTTAAAGATCATGTCGATGTTGGTTAAACTAGAAATCTATTAACCAAAGACCAAATAAAACAACAAATCTTTGATAGGTTTTTTTTATTTCAGTCTTTGCACCTGCCACGGATTTACAGTGCTTCAACCTTCGGAGGGCACGTTAAGCGGTCAGTCCTTGTTGTTATTGTTTAGCAGTCGTAAAGCAAACTCTGACGCCAAAAACCAGTACCACCTCAAACGACTAGCAAACTTGTCAATAGTGAAGTTCGATGACGCTTAGTAGATATTGTCTCAAAAACATTGGACGGATCTCTTTTTTTGCAGCCGCGTGTCATGTTTTTGAAATTTATCTAATAGTACTTGCTAAGCCTTTTTTTCCACATCTAGTCTAAGAATAGTAAATCGATGTTAGTTGAGTTGCTTTTAACCCAACTATGGCGAAGCAAGGGAATGTTAATGAGTTTAACTGTCTATGTATGTATGTATGTATATATGTATGTGGGTATATGGATGTTCAACCATAGCGTCGCCCCTATTGGTCCGATTTTGACAAGCGAAGTGTCAATCAATTCGTCTTCAAGTCTAAAGTGTCTTAAAGACTCTTTTTTACCCGACTACAGCGAAGCAAAAGGAGGGTTCTACGTTCAAACTAAAAACTTCGTCCAATTTTGACAAGCGAGGTATCAATCGATTCCTCTTCATCGCAAGAGTGTCATAATTTTTTTACATGACCGTGGTCGGCTTTCTAGTAATGGTAACTGAGATAAAGGAAATTGCACGTTGTTTTTCCACTTTTATATTTGTAAAATGAAGATTCCCGAGATATAAAGTTTATTTAGCTATAACAAAATCAAAAAACTAACCGTCCAACCAGTCAATTGAGCTGCATTATGCTTACCATAATATCAGAGTGATAGTTCGTGTGACTAGACGTAGCTCACAAAAACGTTTGATATGTCCTTGACTATACCAACCTAATAATGTTGTGACTATTACCTTAGCAACAACATCAGTACTCAAATGTACGTATATATGTACTTGTTTATTTCCGGTACGAAACCATCAGGGACTCCTAACGCAAAGCTTTTGTTCCAAGCACCGAGTTTCTCATAAATAAGGTCGGAGTCAGTGAATATTTTATAAATCCGCCGCCATTATCGAGTAGGGTAAGGATGTCCGGACTTCGATCCAGGAAATCTGTTGTTGAAGACGTGTTTTATAACGAGCAACTTGGAAGCAGTCTTGAGAGTGGATCAGGTGCTGGAGAAACTTAATGGTTATTAAGAAACCCTAACGAGATATAGTGCAAGTTTAGCTTCAATAGCAATAAGTCGGACCACTTTAGAAGCACTACTTTGTTACAATATCCTGTCAATAAGTTGGACAAGTTATGAACTCTCCTGTTTTTTTACACATGATTTATTGATTGAGCGAGTAAGTCGTTCACCTGATGGTTAGCACTACGCTACAACCATAACAATTTTACTGCTGTGGTAGCCAGTATCTTCCACTGAAACATTCTACTTAATGCAAATTTTCAAATGCTTGACTTTTCACTTACGTTACTTGTATGTGGTTGATAGACCAATATAGCACGTGAACAACATTACGTTCGGATTTGCCGCTAGCGCAACGCTAAGAACATCACGAGTAACCTTCCCGAGAGACACAATAAGACATCCACCAATTTAATAGTTAAGAAGAGAGTTTATAGCTCCCTTATCCATATAACAAGAAAAGAAACTTATTTACGCCTAAATATTATGTGATATAATAAATAAAAAAAAACGTGAATTTATTTCTTTGATTAAATGCTGATTACGTCTTCGTTTTTCTAAATTATTCAATCACTTCAAAGTTTTAAGCACCTTAGGGAATTGATATAGCAAGCGCCCCGGGCGCGCGGCCGCTGTATGGCGTCTTGACACAGATTACTAAATAGTTATTTAGGGCAAACGTCTGGGCGCGCGCCCTGGGCCCCAATTCTGTAAGCTATTGGACGGCGATAACGCAAGTCGATCACAAATTTTTTTTTTGAGCAATTTTCTTATTTACCACTTAAAGTGCTGGAAGTGGAAATTTTAGCAAAATTTTCGCTTTTTGTTTTTTTATTTTCCATTTTTTTCATTTTATGAATATTTCCAAAAAAAAAACACTTCTAGCACTTGTGTTAAATATGAAAATTTCTCAAAAAAAAATCAAGCGATCGACTTGCGTTATCGCGGTTCAATAGCTTACAGAATCGGGGCCCTGGCCGGTTGCTATATCAACTCCTGTAGATCTTGTCCAGAAAGGGTGAATCTCTCGTGCGTAATACAATCACGCGCAAGTCCAGAATCTGGCGAAGTGCACGTGGTATACGCGCCTATTTTGAAATTTGCGCGATTTATTGGCGCCCAGTAACTCGCTGACGCGCGTATGAATTCGCGCGAGACGATTCACGGGGAATTTGCTTCTTGTGGATGAGGTCTTAACTGGCGGTTCTTTTTGAGCTGTAACTATGACTGATTGAAAATGCTCTTTTAAAAAATCACAAACCTTTATTTAAAAGAAAACAAAGTTAAAGAGTAAATTCTATTCTATTTAAGCAATTAACACTTCTGACAAAAGATTTCAACACAATTTAGGGGATGGAAAGTGTTTTCCCACAATACACCAATTCTATCAAAAACTCTACTAATAAAATGACTAGCAACACTCTCTATCGCTCCTATAGGGGATTGGGAGGAGGAATAGAGATTGCAATACATTTACGATACGAAGATTTTGTCAAGCGACTTACCTCTTAAATGAAAATGAAATTGGCTACCGATAATTTCTTCTATTGTGACTGATTAAAATGTATTTTCGAAAATTCACCTGTCGGAAAACTTCCAACGAACGTGAACAATAATAATCTCACAAGAGTCTGTCATACGCGATCCGGGTGTGATTGACCTGGTATCACGGCGAGCCGGTTATAAAACATTCATGGGCTCACCCGTTACTCATTCATGATGCCCGGGTGTGGGTGTCGCCGGATCCCGATCACGGCGTCATTCGGGTAACGGCCCGGTTATCCCGGTCGGCGCTGTTTGAAGTCTGGAAATGACTTTTTTACGGTTACAAATTTTAAGGTATTTTCCTACCAATAAATGTATCAAATTTCATAAAAAGATAGCTGATTATGTTGATAGATAGTATAACACCACCACAGATACAAACGAGTAAAATTATTATAAATATATAAAAAAAAACGACTGCGAACAAAATGATTGAATACAAGCTAACCGCCCGCAAAAATACTCACTAATATTATATAGGCCAAAGTTTGTGTGCATGTAAGGAAGTGTGTGTGTATGTTTATTACTTCTTCGTACTTATACGGCTGAATGGATTTAGATAAAATTTGGTGGAGTATACCCTGGATTAATACACAAGCTACTATTTATCACGGAAAAATGCACGGTTGAAACTTCCGGGCGCAGCTAGTATTAACATAAATTTAATGTTTCTTTTTACTACATATTTTACTTTAATTTAATAGTTGCAATTGCAAAATTAGACTATAGTCTTTACATTAACTTTAATAATCGAAAACTGAAAATTTTGTAAGAATCTAAACGACAATTACTACTACTGAATTACATATTTTTGTAATGATCTTCTAAAGACCTTCATTTTGATACCTCACTCGATAGGTTTTGGTAATTTTTCGTTCCGTTAGTTATACAATATGGCAGCTGTAATTATTATGATTTGTCAAGAAAACTAATATGGAGGCCCATATTAGTTTTCTTGACAAATCATAATATCCTATAGCACTCTCGTGATCATGACAAATCCAATGATACCTCATTTGTCAAAATAAATCAAGCCGTTTAGGCTCTAAGAAGCGCCTAAGAAACGTACAAACAAACAAAAATACATACAACCCAAACACATAGCCCTCCCTGCAGTCGGGTAAAAACTTATATAACTAGAGCAAAATTAATATAATAATTATGTCACACTGCCGGCCTTATCGCTCAGAGTGATCTCTTCCTCAGAGTGAGTCTACATCAAAAGTCGCTAAGTAAATAATACAGCTTTAGTGGGCGTGGTGACGATGGTTCTCAAGTTGATGGACTTCATCTTAAATTCCATATAGATGTTGTGGAGTATTTTATACCAAAATAAATAGGAAAAGTAAAAAGGCGTAACAAATTTTTACTACCATCCGAATCTGTAACTTATTTCGCCAACATCTTTAAATCCATTCCGGGACAAAAATATCACAGTTTATTAACCTATTACCAATATATTTACTTAGCAACCTGTCACGAGGCGGTCCCAGGGTTTGGGCTTGTCCCACTAGCCCAGGACCCAAACCTCAGTGGACAACAGAATTACAGGAACAGGAACAATAGGGAGCACTTTGAGAATTTCGTGGTGATACAATACGGATGAAAATAATCTCTCATGTAGGTATTATCATATATATATTTAAAAGAGTAATTCAAGTTGTTATAGACTTATTTATGAATTTTATAATATTATTTCGGTTTTTCCAAAAATCAATATTCGAATGAGAGGTTATTTGTATTTGGAATCAATCAATGATGACCAACTATCAAATGGAATGAAATGGATTATGAAAGAATTAAGAGATCAAATGAGTATTATTATGAAAGAGGTTTGGACCTCGTCACAATCCTACTCAAAAGTTTCTTTGCATCGCTATTTTATCACAAGAGCATTCCTTACTGCTTTTCCAAAATGTAGGATAAAAATGAAATGAAACTAAATCCGTCACTTCTTTCGCCAACAGCAGTAAATCCAGGCCGAGCCAACAAGACGAGAAGCCTTCAATTTTGATTATCAAAAGCTGGAGCTGTGTTGACAATTAGGGATGGAAAGCTTCCTGAACCCTTGTGGTCTTGAAAAGGAAAAGAAAAGATAAGATCATGTTATGGAGATCATGAGCACACTCACCAAGATAGAGTTAACTTTTTACTACGTATTTATACATTGTAAAAATAATCCCAAAAGAAGCTTTGAACGTAGAAGTCATTATAGAGTAGACAAAATAAAAAATACTAATGAAAATTAAAAATTAATCAAGGTAAAACCATTCGTACCCTCCAGAAACTAATCTACGACTTCACAGAAACTTAGTGTCTGAAAGTTTTAACCAGGCCTCAATTACGAAACGAAAACAAGACACGAAAATAAGAAAAATATTAATTAATTAGAAGTGACAAGTCTTTCATATTATGCTCCTACTGTCCCATGGTATTATGATGTGCACAGTACCTGAGCTCGTATGGTTTTGCATTTTCAAAGGACTTTTTCTAGACAACACTCGTCTCTCTCACTCGTCTCTCGGAAGTATTATAATTATCTAATAGTGGAATGCGACGTGACATAAGTCTATCTCATCCACAGAACATAAATCTCATCACATCATACATCTTCATGTCAGTTCAACACTACGAGTAGAATCTTAATACATAAAGAAACCATAGCAAGGGCATTTAGATCTCATCTCTACTTTGCGATTTCAAATAGTAATTAAAGGCTACTAATTCTTTCTGAGTAATTGAAAGAAAAATTTCATCAACTAATTCGGAATATAATCACACGAGAACAACAACTAAAGCGTGGTAAACCCCGATTCCAACGATAAAAGTTATTTTTGTAGCAAAATAAATACCCCGTTATTTTTGTGTGAACTTTAATCACTCTTTTGTTATATAGCACACCTTGAAAAGGCAACTCCATTAGGAGAATGAGTCTGGAAGCAGAGTCTGAATAGAGGTCATTCAGATGTCGAATGTCGCATGTCTGTTAAAAGGAAGAATACGTGTACCAAGGGTGGCACTTTGTATACATAATGCATTGGCGAGGCTTTAGTTCTTTTACTTATGCTACCCTAGGTAATTAAGTAATTAACTGATTTAGCCATGTAAAGTGATTCAAGTTTACCCTGATGAGGGGTTAATATGTTTAACGCCGATGTAAGTATGTTACCTTCTTCTGCCTGGCAAGACTGATTTGGAGAGGTAAGGTGCGTATGATGCCTACAGGTAGCTTTCGCAAAGTATCATTGACTAAATGGCGCCACGTTTTTTTTTTGCAAGTGTTGATTTCCAGTGTGGTCTACAAGATTAATACGTCCTGTTGGCCGGGTGGTTAGTGACGGTGACGGGTTTGAAACCCGCAAGGTGTAATCATTTGTGTAATGCGCAGAAATATTTCATAATGAGTCATGGATGTAATATTTGTATCTATGTATGTTTAACAGTTATCTAGTACCCATAGTAGGTACAGGGTATCCTAGTTTGGGGCTAGGTAATTGGTATGAATTGATATTTATATTTATTTAATGAGCCCCGCACTCCAAAAGAGAGGGGTGTTATAATTTTAGAAGGTGTATCGTTCATTGTATATATGAATCCGTATGTCTGTGGCATCGTAGCTCTCAAACGAATGGACCGAATTTGATGCGGTTTTTTCTGTTTAAAAGCTGATATTATTGAGATAGTTCCTAGTTATATAGGGGAGGGGGAAAGACCGTAGCTCCCAAACGATTAGAGCGATTTTGATTCGTTTTTTTATGTTTGAAAGCTGATGTGATCGAGATGCTTCTGAGCTGTAATAGAGGTGGGGGGGGGGGGGGGGGGTGTCGGTGGTTACATATAAGTTTTATTACTGCTTATTTTAATGTACAAATAATATAAATTATGCCTAAAATGACCAAAATTTAGTTTTCAAAACTAAAAATTAGAACTAATGTTTCGTTAAATTTTATCGAGTAACTGCAACAAAAACCGACCCCTCCGTAGACGCCCTAGAGACATCTTGAGCGATTCGGACGATGAAATCACTGCCGAAGTGCAGGCAGCGATAGATTTGTCCAATCTGTCCTAACCATCATTCAACACAATTAGACATAGACACCGTAATTAAAGTCGATTTTATTCGCCTTCGAGTTTCTTGTCGATTCTTCTCAAACGTGTATTCCGAATCGTTGGTCAGTTAAGCAAATAATTCAAAGGGCTCCAGCCATTTCACCAGGGCCCCCTCGAACACTACCTAATAGTAGCGATCCAGGGGTGTTTAGTCAGACCCCCGTAATCAATGGCAACTGTCCAAGGCGAAGTTCGTACTCCCTGGGTACCCTTGACAAATAAAAAAAAAAAAAAAAATTTGGCGTGCGCCTTCTGCGTCATGCATTGCGGTGGAGTGCGTTCGCGCCCGCCCCACCATCCGGTGATGCTGTGGAGGAGTTATAGACCAACAGCATACATAACATCCAAAAAAAAAACACCATAAATTATCGTTCGATTTCTATGCGAAATAAAGGCAGCCATCATGAATGCCAAATTATAAAAAATATTCCTGAAAATGACCAACCTTTACTTTAAATATAAATAAAAATTAGAACTAACTTTTCGTTAAATTTTATCATGTAACTGCAACAAAAATTATCGTTCGATTTCCGTGCGGAGTATACTCGTAGGCAGCTATCATGACTGGACATTACGCGGCGAGGCGGTCGCGATAAATCAATTTGTATCGGGAATTTATTTACGTTGCGGCCGACATTTGTAACTCCTCTTGTGTTGGGATTGATAGTGAGATGGCTCGATTAGTGTGGATATGACGGACTTCGTGACCGTGGCCATTTTATTACCCGAATGCACGGAGGGTAATGTGTATAACAGCCTATGTATAAAGGCTGGATTTTTGAGACGGTACAGTGGGCCTTAACCGTTATATTTAAAGGAAAACGTTTCTAGGAGACGTTCCATAACTTTTTGAGATATTCTGAACTGCATTCACAGATTTTGGAAAAAATGTACAGACAGCAAGAAAATGGTAATTTTATTACAAAAAACTTTTTTCCAGCCTGTATAGCCCAAACGCTTGGATAGAATTTGATTATTCTTTGTCAATCGATTTGTCTTAATCTTGTAAGTGCTACTAAATACTTGACAGTGATTAAAGTTCAATATGGCGACAACCAGACAACATAATGAGAAAAAGAAAAAAAAATGGACGAACTATGGTACGTATAGGTATTTAAAAATCGTTTTTTGGTTTTTCAGCCACTCCGCTCCACGGCTATTGTTTTCAAATGAAAATTTTAACTCCACTAAGCTCCACAGAACTAAAATTAACATAGTATTTTGGATCGAAATCGCCCCATGGCAGTTTGAGTACAGTTGGCTGGCAACGTAATTGGCAAATAAATAAAACGAAAAAATAATACTTGAGAACCAGTAGATATTATTATTTATTATTAAAAATCACAGAATTAGATTAGCTAACATAAGATGTAAAAATATCATAAAGACATTAACAGAGATCACTCTTTAGATTTTTTATGTCTGTGTAACTAAACAAAATCCAAATAGACTGCGATACTTACTTACTGAAGTGTGTCTTTGTCATGCAAACAGCTTTCCGGAAACTTTAAATTGATATTTGCGTTAACAGACTGTCACATGAGATTTTCAGGAACCTAAAATGCGTTTTATCAATTGACCATGAGGCTGTCGAGTATATTTTTCGCTAAATTGCTTTCCATAAAACGAGTATTAAACATTTTAAAAATAAGCACTTTAAAATATGACGTAAAAATATTTTACAGTTTTGCCAGTTTACCTGGTAAAGTATGAGGGAAGAGTGAAGACAAAAGTATTTTTTTGTAATTTCATTCTCTGTCGACCTATATTTGCCAACATTTTCCAACATTCAAATGGGATATGATAGTAAGCTACCTAAAAGCGCGTGGCTTTATCGTATTATCAAATAGATATGGAAATGAGAGATATTGCGAAATTCTCATCATCACAGTCATCATCTGCCGGAAGTCGTACATTGCTGACCTCACAATAAGGGCTTCTCTATGTTTGATATTATGGCAGATTTAGCCTTAATCAACATACTTTGCAGGCGTATTGGTGATCTCAGTAGTTGGTATATAAATAGACAGGATTCCATTTGTCGGTCCTCACAGCATTCGAGGGATTAGAAGAGGTGGTCCTAATAAAACAAGGCAAAACTCTACTAACTTTTAATATATATTTTTTAAATATCCAAGTACTATATAGTAATTATAGTAGAGCTTCCTAATATTATACAAAAAAAACTGTATAAACTGTATAAAAGTCTTATCCACATTAACTACGTCATCCTTGCATCGAGTACGCACCCGGACACGGTATGCGATAACGAATGCAATTTTCCAAGACTCTGAACAGAGTTTAGGCGGGGCCAACAGATATACCACCTGGATGCAGCCCCCTTCGCAAATTGGAGATAAGATCGTAGAAAAAGTTGCTGACTTTGCTTCAAGGGTATAGCTACGCGACAGCTAGGGGCTAGGGGGTTGCATAGGTAAACTCCGAAATACGTTTGATATTGCTACAGTAAAATCGCTTTTCTTGAAATTAGTAAAAATCTCGATTTTAAATGACCGCGATGGATGATACGAGTATGTATTTATAACATTTCTATTTCTTATAATACAAACAAAGTAAACAAGACATAAAATCAAAAAATAAAACCCGACTACGGTCAGGTAAATAATAGCCTATGACGCTCTTACGATGAAAACTAATAGATTGATACGTCACTTGACATAATTTGACAAGTTTTTAGTTTGCACACAAACCTTTCCTTTGATTGGCCGTAGTCGGGTAAAAAAAAAACTATGACACTCTATAACTGAAGACGAATCGATTGATACCTCGCTTGTCAAATCGGACCAATAGTGGAATGATGCTATGGTGGAACATCCACACACCCACCTACATACATACATACATACATAGACATACGCGTAATACTTTTCAGGGTTCCTTTCGTCCAAATGTAAATAGGACTCGCACGAAAGTTATTTAAGGAAATAGATGAAAATTTACCATTCACCGAAATTTTAGGCTCGGTATTTTAGGAGTTCAAATTTACAGAGCCTAAAATTTTGAAAAATATACTGAAAATTGTTCTTTTCTTCTAGATTACAGGAAAACCTATAAGAAGTCTATGGTCTTAAAAAAGCATTGTAAATTTCTCAATATTTCTCGCAGGATAGGGGATCCTGCGAGAACTCATTACTTTTTCGGGATGAAAAGCATCCTATGTCCCTACCTCATAGTATGAACTCAAATCATGCCAAGTTTCATTTGAATTCAACCAGTAGTTCCAGCGGCGTGATGCGTGGCCAAGATACAGACAGACAGTCGTACAGACAGACATGAAAAAAACGTACAGTTTAGGCTTCATTATCGAAAAGAGAGTAATCTCAAAAAAAAAACACAATATCTTTAATGTACAGAAACCCATATCCCGCAGGAACCCTTTATTTTTTCGGGACTATAAGTATCCATAATTTTCATTCATCTTATAAACTATGTCTGTGCCAAGTTGCATCAACATCCGTCCAATAGTTCCAGCGTGCTACGTGTTCTTCTAAATAATTTTCCACCCCTATCCTGCAGGAACTCTTTAATTTTTCGGGATGAAAAGTATCTAATGTACCTACCTCGAAGTATGAACTCAAATCATACCAAATTTCAATTGAATTCAGTGAGTATTTTCGGCGTGATGCGCTGCCAGGGTTCAGATGGACAGACTGACATACAGACAGACACACAAAAAATACAAAAATATAGTTTTGGCTTTAGTATAGAATATAGAAAGGCCTCCAAAAAAATTACTAAATATTTTCAATATACAGAATTTGGGACATTATCCCGCAGGAACTCTTTATTTTTTCGGGATAAAAATTATTCTCAATCTATATATCTCTCAATATATAAACTATGACTGCCAAGTTGCAAAAAAATCCGTCCAGTAGTTTTAGCGTGATACGTGTTCTTTTAAATAACTTTCAACGCCTATCCTGCGGGAACCCTTAATTTTTTCGGGATTAAAGTCTCCTATGTCCTACCTCGTAGTATGAACTCAAATCATACCAAGTTTCATTTAAATTCATTCAGTAGTTTCGGCGTGATGCCTAGCTAATATACAGACAAACAGACAGACAGACAGACAGACAGACAGACAGACAGACAGACAGACAGACAGACAGACAGACAGACAGACAGACAGACAGACAGACAGACAGACAGACAGATAGACAGACAAAAATGAAAAAAAAACAGTTTTGTCTTCAGTATCGAATATAGTACCATCCAAAAAAAAAATCAAAATATATTCAATGTACAGAATTGGACCCGTTACAGTTTTATTATATGTAATAATAGGTATTTTCAAACCCCAGCCTCTGTATGTTTTCGTATAATGATTATGATTATATATACGAGAAAGGAGCTGTAACCAGAGGTAGTTCCAGTAGACCTTGAAATCAGCCTTGGAAACATCAATCTGTCCTTATAAAGTTTTAGTTTTTATAGCTTTAATCAAGCTAACATTATAAGGACAGATTGATGTTTCCAGCCATTCAATTCACTAGTTTTTGAACAACTATTGTACCGATCAATCGATACCGCCCTAATGGCCTGGCCAAATGTGGGTGGTTCGATTCATCATAATGAACTTAATGCCCATGGGATCACTATTAAGTATGGATAATATTGGATAATCCCCTTTTACAGAAAAATGAATGCCCAATACTTTTATGTAAATTGAATGAAGGGAGCTTATATGCATAGTATATTGTAGATCCTACTTAAATGAGGGTGATCGATATAGCTATTTGAAATTAAAATTAAAGATTATATCCTTTAATGCCTGCCAACTGTGACTCGCCTGTCGTGGCGATATCATAAAATTGATCATTTCATGACATGGTTGGCCACTTCTTGAAAAAAGTTGTATATCATTAAATTATCGGTCACATCATGAAATGGTATGGCCAGATGAATGAATTATCAGCGTTTAACGATATAAACAGATAAACGCACTAAACGCACGGCCAGTTCACGATATGATCAAACATTAATGATCATATTGTAAACTAGAAGGCGAGGGCGGAAGCCCGACTTGGCCGTGATAGGTTTAAGTAAAATCACGAACCTATCATCAGGTTCGTGTTTTTTTAAGCTTTGAATGCCTATTCTGTTTGAACACCTTTGATATCATGAAACCCTAAATTAATGATATTTAATTATTATGCCCAAACGTGGATTGAAATATCATTAAACGTTAATGTTTCAACAATATGGTCAGTTTTAGCTAGCCATATTGTTGAAACATGGTATAGAACCATATCATGAAAATATCGACGACATCATGAAGTTTCCAATTCTTTAATATGACTACAACCACAATAGAAGCAGTAGATACATATGAGATATTCCACCATCAATACATCCAATAAATAAAACTTAAGTTTTAATATTTTTGAACCTAAAAGCAGTGTCCTAATATTAAGGCGAACTCCAGTTTCTTGATAAGCCCGTATTCTGTTCAGCCTTCCTAAAAAGTAGGTCTTTGGTGCTTGGTGTAACGTTATCATCTCTTTGAAATACGATCCTGCTACTGAAGTAAAATCTTGCTTTGTTGTTCAAATTGGTACATTTATATCTGAATGTTTATTTAAAGTTGCAGTTAAGAATATAAAAACAAGGTGATTTTTTATTTGTTGAACTAGTGGTTGACTACTATCTATAAAGAAAGACTATGTGGTCGAAGGTGATAAATTCGCAAAAGCCTAGAATGGGACTGGCTTACCAGGACTACCCCAGAGCTCCCAAAACAGACATTATACACATGTGATTTGGAAACAGACATTATACTTGAGGGTGGCAGCCGACCACTTGGACATAATATGTAGACATACATAACAAGAAGCTCTTAATTTATGCCATACACATATAAGATACAGATTTATACAAGAAAATTTACGCACATAGAAAAACACCGACTGAGAATGGTTGCTAACCAAATTAAAATCGTTTTAGATCCTAAATGGTCATTCGAAATGAAAAACGATAAGAGAAACCTAAAGATGATTTTCGAATACTTATTCACTGATACTCCACTTAACGTTAGTCGACTTTTTTATTTTTTTTACAATATGGCGTCTGGTTGTCACCATATTGAATTTCGATTACTGTCATATTAGTATCACCCGCAATTTAAGAAAAATCGATTAATGTAAGAATTATCAAAATTGGTCCACGCGTTTATTCAATATAGTGCCAAAGGAACAGACATAGTGGGTGAGTGGGGTAAAAATATCCTTTAAATTTTATAAATAGGGAGACTAAAAGCTCTTCAAAGAAGCATCTCTAAGCTATCTTTTAGATATTGAAATTTGCAAACTTTGCACTACGAGTAATAAAAGCTCTGTCTGTAAAAAAAACACATAAGTAGTAAACATAATAAGCAAAGACACAATTGAAAACGACCACAAAAGAAGTTATCATAAACAAAGCGAAAAGATTCCAACAACACCCTCGTCACCTTTTCTTCCGCGGAATTAGCCACGTTTCCACTATATCCGCTAAGGAGTGGTAATCCCGAAAATCGATGGGGCAGACCCCACCCAGAAAGTTTCTAACGACATAACCGCGTGCAATTGATATGCCCCAAGAGTAGGCCCATTGTAAAGAAAGGAAAATCCGTATCCGAAAATCTTACGAGAGTTAGAAGTCTCCTGCATCAGTATTCCATCCTCGCAGGCGCCCGGTGTCGGTTGCTCCCCCCTCCGTACCCGAATGCGGTAAACTCCTTCAGTAATTTGACTTTGTTGTTATAACTCAGTTTTAGTTTGTCGTCGTTGGCAGATTTATTGCTTTAGTGAAATCCGCTAAACAGTGCAGGTATTGTTGAGGCGCAGATTATGTATTCAAGTTTTAGAGGGCTTTAGTTACTTGAGTTCAATCACGTTGTTCAGGTTTGTTCAAGTAGGCGAAAGAGAGACCAATTCGGACAAAGTCATCACATACTTGGTGAAGTTGTATGAGTAACCATAGTATCAAATTACCCGATACAATAACAATGATGACCTGAGGAATAACGTAAGAATAAATCGTGTAAGATATCTATGATTGGTTTTTGCGAGCAATTCAGAATCTACATCAGCTAATGCAAATAAAATAAAATAAAGTCTGTATTAAGAAAATAATTAAAAAAAAAGTATAAGCAATCGATAAAAACTATATGAATGCTGATCGTTTTTGTATGAAATTTGGTATGTGTAGTAAAGTTACTTTTGATGATAGAATAACACAGGCAGGATACTTTTCTCTCAGAAAACTGTCCGCGCGGGCAAAGCCGTGGGCACAGCTAAGTTATACTATATTTAACTCGCCACTGGTGACGTGAATTTGACTTAGGTATATCTTTGGTGACGCTGGCCGGACGACACCAGGCCCTGGCGCGGGGGGGGGGATACCAGAAGGCCGCCCCACCTACCCCTTCCCTCAACGCACGCTCTTCATTATATTATTATTATTATTATTATTATTATTATTATTATTATTATTATTATTATTATTATTATTATTATTTAGGGTTAAACATTATGTTTCTCAGGATTTTTTATACCTGGTTTAATAGAGTAACACGGGTGGGTACCAAGTGCTACTCTAGTTCTGGTTGGAGAGGTGTTGAGTCAACATTGTCCATGTCAAGTTGCAAAAACTTACGGACAATGCGACATGTATTCAGTACAGCAGCTTTTTGTAATTGAATAAACGAGAATTTGTTCAGTCCTAGTGTATTCAAACTCCAAAACAAATGGTTGGGTATAACTCCTGTCGTAGATATCACTATAGGTATTATGGTTACTGTATTCATTTTCCATAATCGTTTTATCTCTTGTTGTAGTTCTGTGTATTTCCTAATTTTTTCGGTTACAGTATTTTGAAGGTTGTTTGTGTTAGGGACTGCAATATCTATTATATCAACGTGTTTATTAATTTTATCTATAATCGTTATGTCTGGTCTGTTGTTGTAAATAGTATGATCTGTGAGAATGGTGCGGTCGTAATAAATTTTGTGAGAAGTGTTCTCTAAAACTGTTGCAGGAGTGTATTTATAATAGGGTATAGGAGAGGACCTTGAGAGATTATGTTTGATGCAAATTTTTTGGTGAATTATGTTTACTAACTGGTTATGTCTATGTGTGTAATCATTTTGTGTGAGTGTGACACATGCTCCTGTTATATGTTGTATTGTTTCGGGTTTACTACGACATTTTCTACAAAGATCATTATTTACTGTTCTATCCTTCATTATGAATTTTCTGTAGTTTTTGGTAGCTATAACTTGATCTTGAATAGCCATAAGAAAGCCTTCAGTCTCTGGAAACAGTCCACTAGAGTCAAGCCATTTATTGGATGCTGTTTTATCAATTCCTGATTGTTTTAAATCGTTTGGATGTCGTCCATGAAGCTCCTTATTGTGCCAGCTATTGAGTTTTTCCTGATTATATTTGTCTATTTCTATTGCTTCGATATTTTCAGAATTGAGGTTTAACGGTGTCAAAGTTTTATCTATAGCAACTATAGCTCTATGAATTGAACTGAAGACTTTCTTATAGTTAAAAAAGTGCCTAAGTTTCTGTATTTGTTTGTTATGTAACAGTGATATGTCAATCAAACCCCTTCCACCTTCTTTACGTGGGATAGTAACACGTTCTTTTGCAGATTTTGGATGATGGTATCTATGTTTAGTCAGGGTGGTCCGAGTTTTAGTTTCTAACATTTTTAGTTCAGATTTAGTCCATTTGATTATGCCAAACGAGTAAGTTAAAACTGGAATTGCGTATGTGTTAATAGATTTAAACAAATTTTTACTTATTAATTGTGTTCTACAAAGTGAGTTTAGACGGTTAAAATATTCATTTTTTAGTTTTTGTTTAACAGTAGCATGTTCTAGAGTTTTGGCTTGATTGTATCCTAAATATTTATAAAAATCCTGTTCAGTCATTGCTATTATTTGTTGTTGTTCATCAATATTATGATTACCTTCGACTATTTTCCCTTTCTTTATGTTTAATTTGCGGCATTTGTCAAGACCGAAATCCATTTTAATATCTTTAGAAAAATTTGTTGTAATATTTAATAGTTCAGTCATGTCTGTATTATTACTTGAGTATAATTTAAGATCATCCATGTAAAGTAAATGAGTTATTTGGGCTATTTTTTGCCTACCATTTTTAATATCAAAACCGAGATTGCTGTTTATAAGTTGTTGTGATAATGGATTTAAGGCCAAACAGAACCATAATGGACTCAGAGAATCACCCTGAAAAATACCTTTTTTAATAGAAATTTCGAGTGTAGTTATTTCAGATAATTCTGAGCGTAGGTTTAATGTAGTTCTCCAAAATTGCATCGTATTTCTTAAGAATTTAATAATATTCGGGTTAATTTTGTAAACATCTAATACGTGTAATAACCAGCTATGTGGTATGCTATCGAAGGCTTTTTGGTAGTCTATATATGTTACAAAAAGATCTTTTTTATTTTTATTAACGTAATTAAGCACTGCTGAGTCTATTATTAATTGTTCCTTACATCCCATATGATGACGTCTACACCCTTTCTGCTCCTCTGCTAAAATGCTGTTTGATTCTATATGTTTATTTATTCTATTTGATATGCATGAAGTTATAATTTTGTAAAGTGTTGGGAGACACGTTATCGGTCTGTATTGACTTGGATCATGGGTTCTTTCACTCTTCGGCAGCATAAATGTTAAGCCTTTCATAAAAAAAACTGGCATATTATTATCATTTTTTATTAAATCTGTTATTTGTTGAGCTAATATACTGTGCAAACATATGAGTTTTTTAAACCAGTAGTTTTGTATTCGGTCACATCCCGGTGCCTTCCAATTGTGTGTTCTGTTAACTATATTTGTAAATTCATCTGCACTTATGTCGTCAAATACCATTTGCTCTATTGATTCCATCCGTTTGACCTCTCTATCAATCCATTCAGTATTTTTATTGTGGCTTTCATTCTGTGCCCATATATTAGACCAAAAATCAGTTAACGTAGTTTCTGTAGGAATTTCTTTAACTTCAGTATTTCCTTTAAGTTTTCTGTAGAACTGTTTTTCATTAGTTTGGAATATCTTGTTATTTTCTTTTCTGTCCATTGACTTTTTATATCTAGCTAGCCTATGCGTTTTTACAGCTAGTTTTTGCTTTAGTGTATCTAAATTATCAGCTATTTTTTTGTTGAAGTCATCATGTGTACTGTGTTGCTGAGTTTTTTCTAGGATTTTATTGACATTATTTGTTAATCTTTTCCTTCTATTTCCATTTTTGTATTGTGTTAATCTACCTATATCTTGCCTTAATTCTCCTATATCTTTTTCTAGTCGTATTTGCCACTTGGGTTTTTTTGTATTTGTTATACGTTCTTGAGGTTGTGTTCTATTATTTCTATTGAGTTTAAAATGTTCGATAATGGTCATTGCAGTACAATAAACAAGAGTATGTGTTTGCTTTACATTTTCTAGTTGAGGTGTGTGATGTGGTAAAATTACTTTATTGAATATGTAAATCACTTCAGTTAGTTTTTGCGACTGCCTTACTTTTGGTAGAGTAGGCCTAGTTATGGGATCAGTATGAGCATATTTAGCAATGTTTTCATTAAAATTACTGGTTAATTTAGTCACTAATTGTTCATTTACGTCAAATTGAATTTCTTCTTCATAAGTGTCCAATTGTTGTTGATTAAGGTTCGTAGATAACCCTATATTTGTTTGTGTCAAAGAGTCCATACTTATGATATCATCAGTTTGAGTTATTTGCAAAGGCGTTGAATTATCATTGTTGGGGTGTCGTCTATGTCTATGGTACTGACTATGTGTGTTATGTCGTATTCGTGTCTGTGTTCTATTTTGATCACTTTCTGATTGTATTTCTCTTGTCACTTCAGCTTTTATTTCATCTATTTGTTCTATTGTAAGAAACTTGTTGTTAACTATAGCTCTTCTTTGGTCTGCTAGTCGTTGTTCTGATATATTTGCATCTGGATACTTTTGTTTAAATTGTTGGTAAAGTTGTTGTCTATAACTTGTTAAGTTTGTTTCAAGTTCAGTTATTTTGAAATATGTGCGCATTATGAATATGTTAACATCTATACTCCACTTCATGCGCACACGTGGTTTGCCAGCTTTGGTGGTCGCAGGTTTCATTGCCGAAGCTACCTGCGAAGCACTTTCAGCCGGGAGAGTCTGATGAGACTCATCTTCTATACTCTTATTGTCATTACCTTGATTTTGTTCAGATATCCCATTAAGGACTTGTCCATTTGTGCCCTCATTAATGATTTCTAAACTAAGACTTCTATTATCTTCTCTTATTATTAAATTATGGTCAGTGTGGAGTTCTTCTACGCCTGGAGTATTTATGTGTTTTATATATATCTCCACGTCTTTTTTAATTTTATTTATTTGGTCTGTTGTTAGTAAATTATTTCGCAGAATTGTTCGACGTTGGTCACCTATCCTTTGTTTGGAAGCTTGTATATCGGGAAATGTATGTGTGAACTTTTTGTGAAGTTCGGTTAAGTATGATCTAGTATCATTTTCTAAATTTGTAATGATAAAGTATGTCCGTATGATGAATTTATTCATTTCTTCGGTCCATTTCTTTCGCGGACGCTGGTTGGCCTTAGTAGATGCAAGATTATCTTGCACAACATCTTCGGCCGGTAACGAAAAGATTATATCGGAGTCCGAGTTACGTGCAATAGTCGCCTGACAGTTTGAGAATCCCACCCGGAGATTCAACTCGCCCCTGACCCTATGAGGTACCTGCCTACTGTCATCAACATCCCCCCTAGAGTCCCCGGGCACTTGGGGCCTGTTTTCTTTTGTGCTATTCATTTTTATGAGGGTTTTTGGACTAAATAAACCTACAACACCTGTCCGGAGCGTGTAAGCGTGTAGTGAGCTACCTAACTAAGCCCGTGGGCGCCACCGTTGGTATACTGGATACTCCTCCGCCACCACCCATAGCCAACATCCTACACTAATGCTGTCTGTCCTACCTAGACCTCTCAAGGACGTTCACGTCCAAGAGCTCTAAAGTAGCCTATCATTATGACGACGTTATCATACATACCCACCATCTTGCTTACACGTACCTATTCCTAAGTACTTATTTTATCCCTTCTATTTCCTCTGCTACTCCTACTCCTTCCTATTCCTGTTCTAATTCCTCTCCTTCTAGAAAGGGGGACCTTTCTAGCCTTTCTGCCCCTCCTACTCCCTTGATGGATATGCCGCCACCAATCGGACGCCAGAGCCTCGTTAGTTAAAAGCAGGGTGCACCACGTGCAGGTGAGGTTGACTTGGAGTTTCCCCCCCTATTAACTCCCTTACACCCCTTATTATTATTATTATTATTATTATTATTATTATTATTATTATTATTATTATTATTATTATTATTATTATTATTATTATTATTATTATTATTATTATTATTATTATTATTATTATTATTATTATTATTATTATTATTATTATTATTATTATTATTATTATTATTATTATTATTATTATTATTATTATTATTATTATTATTATTATTATTATTATTATTATTATTATTATTATTATTATTATTATTATTATTATTATTATTATTATTATTATTATTATTATTATTATTATTATTATTATTATTATTATTATTATTATTATTATTATTATTATTATTATTATTATTATTATTATTATTATTATTATTATTATTATTATTATTATTATTATTATTATTATTATTATTATTATTATTATTATTATTATTATTATTATTATTATTATTATTATTATTATTATTATTATTATTATTATTATTATTATTATTATTATTATTATTATTATTATTATTATTTGCTCATGCGATTCTATATATTATATATTTCCCAAAAACTTATAATTAAGACCAAAAAACATAACTACTCCATACTGTCACCCCGGTCTCCCGCAACGGGTTGGAACCAAAACTCCGAGATGTGTGTCCTAGTCCAAGGCGCGGGTGGTAGCTGGTGGACCGGTGGGGCACGCGCAATGAGGCAAGTACACGAAATCAAAAAACTCAATTAGAAGTTAAATAAAAAAAACGAGTTTTTTGAACCACCCGGTCTTACAAAGGCGGGTTAAATGTGTACACAAAAACTAATATAAAATTATGTATACACTTTCCCGAATTAATCGTGTGGTATAGTATACAGAAAAACTAAGTGATTATCACTTTGACATAACATACCACAGTTGCTGCTACGAGTATCTAATTACCACAATTTCATCAAATTCCACAAAATCTAACGCATAACACAATGAATCCTGTAAAGCGGGTATTTCACCACGGTTCTATTAAATCACCGCATTGTCGTGGCCAATCCTATTCAGTTTGAATAGCGTACACCGCCGCTTCATCAAATTGCACTGAATGGACGTTAGGGCACTCATCGAGCGTAGCGTGCTTGTGAGGGTAAAAATTTGAATGGAATATACGGACAGGGACGCATGAAAGGGAATTGCAGAGGACTTGGACACAGCGTATAAGCGACTCATCTCAAAACTAGCTGTCCAGCTTGTAGCACGCACACATGTGCAGGCTTGTACAGTGGCCTTATGTGGCTAGTCAAGATTGTGACTTAAGTATTTGTGCTAATAGTACTATCCTATTTTTATTATCATTCTCTAAACGGAGACGTTCTTCATTCGACTGTTCTTTTGTGAGGATGTTTCTCATACTATCCGAGATTTCCGTACCGATTCCTATGTTGTTATATTTTATTTTAGACCTGTAGACTTTCAGTGTGGTCCCATATAACCTCAAAATTCCATTGTCTCATACTATTCTAGTGGCCAATCGCTTCTTTTTCTTTTGCAATGTAAGCACAAAATAAAACAAGAAACGGCGTTTCATTTACCCCCTGCAGGAGATATTAATTTTATCATCTTTGGTTCAGTAGTTGTTTATTAAATATAATATATAAAGCAGATTTTTTGGTGCCAAGAACTATTACTCATAATCTTACTCATAATCTTAAATATTTATTTGAGGCATGTTTAACTTTGATTGATTGCAGATTCTGTCATTAATAAGTTAATTAAAAAACATTAATAAACAGGTTTTATGCAGTAGCCATATGTCATGGTGAAACTTAAAACGGGCTATCACAATTAAATGCGTATAACAAAATCGTGTCTGTACTGTTTACCGTTGAGGAGTTCCCTAGTCAGGACCCAACCTGCAACCGGCTATTGTTATAAAATACGTACACAAAATTTCGTGTCTGTGCTGTTGACCGTTCAAGAATTCCTTTGTCTGAAGCAAATCCTGGTTGTCAATTCAGTGACCTGAAGCGAGCAGTGAGCTTACCATAAAATGGCTTGTCATCGGAACTGATCCAACATGTAAAAATTGAACTCCGTAGGATAAGAGGAAGTGGTTCTAATTCAGCTGACAAAATTTGACCTAATCAAACATACTTATTACATACATACAAAAAAAAGATTGAAAGTTAAATAAAAGATTTTAATTGACCGAGATAGTGCAAAGCGCGAGCGGAACGTCTCCGTTTCAGCTTGGGCAAAAATGTTTTTTATTTTATTTTAAAGGTGCAAGGTGGTCTCATACAAAAAAAGTGAAGATTTGATGAGGATCTTCGGCGTGATAAGCAGAATAGCTCCTCAACATGGAGTAAATTGCTCACTTTTAGGTTTTTACCAGTGGCCTTTATTTGCCTTTATTGTGCACCGCTAGATTGTTTGCAAAAAAGTTTGTACTCGCGAGTTCTATAGGTCACAAACCCATGTATTGTCATTGGAACTGAACCAACATATAAAAAATCAACTCCGTAGGATATGAGAAAGTGCTCTTAATTGAGATTGCAAGTTAAATATAAGCTTGTAAAAGCATGCAAGTTTAGTTTCTGCCTTCAATGAGAGAGGGCTAGAACGTTCGTAACGCCCATAAAGCGCACTTCCGACCACTCGGACCTTGGTCACAATACATCGGCACGGACTCCCTGATACTGAAATTGAACATGAACTCTCGTTTTTTTTATTGAGGATAGTTCGGGATCCAATCACGGTACCTGAGGTGAAAAATGTTGGGCACGTTTCTGTTCGTATGTTATTTAAAATTGGTGACAGTTGCTTTTGAATTACGCTTCATCTGATGCAAGACTTTTTCAACTCGTTAGTTTTAGCACTTATAAACTGTCACTGAATAGCCTTATAAGTACGCAGCAGGTTTGTTTCGATCATGCATGTAAATTCGTTAGGTGGAATACATCTAATTTTAAATTCCCATATAAAAGTAAAATCATATTAGGTACCGGAATGGAGTGTTTGCCGGTAACACTCCATTCTGGTACTTAATAGGTAATTTATGTTACATCATGTAAGCTTTCTTATAAAATTTAATCTTAAAATTATATTAATAAAAAAAACAAAGATTTATATATGAAATATAGCTGCGAAAAACAAAAGTATCAATATCTTATTCGTTCACCAGGCGTGGTGATGGCAAAACCCCCCTTATTATGGCAAATCAACCTTATTATGGCGAAACCAACCTTATTATGGCAAAACAAACCTTATTATGGCAAAACAAACCTTATTATGGCAAAACAAACCTTATTATGGCAAAAACAACCTTATTATGACAAAACCAATCTTATTAAGGCAAAACCAACCTTATTATGGCTAAATCAACCTACTTATGGCAAAACCAAGCTTATTATGGCAAAACCCCCCTTATTATGGGAGAGGCCCATGTTTAGCTGTAGTTTTCTTCCGGCTGATGATGCACAGGCATTGTCTAGATCCTACATAATAATTAATGCATTTTGGTCAAAATATACAAAACGAGACACAAATAATGTCGCAACAAAGACATAAAATCAATAAAATTTAATACAGACACCCGCTAGTTTGCATAATATATTATTTTTCGGCCGAAATGTATTTTTTTCTTGCGCCCCATTACCAATCTGTGCAACTTCTTCGGGTATCTGTCCTAGCAACTAATTAAAACAAAAGACAACGCACCTCCCTTAATACAAACGCCGCACCAATATTAAGGTAAACTTAAACAACCTAACTTCAAAAGCTTAAAGTCTTAGCTGGCAATTCGACGAGGATTCAATGCATTCAGAGTCACGGAGGGTTCTGTCCCCAATAATGGTCCTTGATCATTAATGACGGCATCCCTCATGCTCTGTATGTAGGTTACTGTGCAAACAGTTCTGGGGTGGTTGCCCTTTGGAAGACGTGGTTTTGGTAAAGTTTATGTCTGTTTTAATTAAATGTTTTGCGACAATTAAGTTGAGAATTTAGTGTGTGTAAAATAGCCTGAAGTTACTATGTTACCTGCATGCACTACGCAGCCGTATCATGAAATCATATAGATGGCGTTACCGTCCCTGTAAGATGGATTTAGAAACTGAGGCGAAAAATTGGATGATGAGTCAGTGGTCACAGTAGCCAAATTGGTTAAATGCATGCGTTCAAATTTTTCTTTTAGAAAATTATTAGAAATGTTGCAGAAACTTTAATTAGATAATAATATTGAATTATTTTGTCTGTTTTTAACTTAGGCCTTTAACCATTATTGGCATGCCTTATCGCAGATACCATACATATATCCTACAATATCTATTCGGAAATATAATTCATTTCATTAATTTATAACAACTAAATTCACGATTACTCACCATGGTTTTCTCCTGCACTTGCACACTAAAATGTAAATATTGCTTTTTCTCAGCACTATCGTAAAATTATGACAACACAAACAGCTAAAGCTGAGACAACAAAATAAATTAAAAATATTGCACGCGAGCTCATATATACGATGACAAAGAACCGCAAGGGTTAGTTTACATGTCCGATCGCTAACACGATATCTTGCCCGAAATTTATGGCCAGCGAGAATAAAAGGAGACTTAATTGACCGTAAAATATTTAAGATTATGTTGACAATGGATTATCTTTAGCGTTACCCTTTCTTAGCCGTAAATTATGTGCAATGGCGTACTTAGTAGACGAACGCATGTCGCGACCATTAGATGCACAAATGCAATAGATGCAAGCACAAATCAGTTACCCTAGACGCGTGTGCATTTTCAATTGTAGCTATTAATAATGGAAAACTGAACCTTAGCTTAGTTATTTCAAAGTTTACTGTCGTTTGATTATAGATAAGTTTCTATTCTAATAGTAAAATAGTTCTTCCTCTTATGGGAATAGATATAAAATTCGATAATCGAGAGATTCGCAAACATAGTGACCTATATCTCAGGAGGGACTAGGGAGCATTAGAAGTGTCCGTAGGGAATAATATTTATAGGGTGCATTATGCACATGACGTTTTTATGTTTTCGGCGTTGGGTTGATAGTGAAGAATGGTCCTTTTGGGTTTGGGTATTATTTTTGCATAAGTGCAACGCATACTTCAGATATCAAAATAGATAAATTGTAATTTTATAGACAATGTCATACAAAACTTTATGGGTAAACTGTTTTTTTTTTACACGACTGCCCAAAAAAAGGTGTGTACTGTTTTTAGGATTCATGTATGTATGTATGTATGTGAGTTTATTTATTCCACCATAACTTTTAAATTGAATGTATCGTCGGTATTGCTCCATTTTCAAATGCGAAATATATATTTTTTCTTCGAATTTTATAAATTGAAGGCTTTCATAAAAGGCACATTCCAACAGTATTTAATTTTTTGGCAGGGCAGGCTTAACAGCTAAATATTATTTAGCTGCTAAGCTAATTATTTTATTAATTTTTCGCGAACATTAATTGAACAGCTTTCAAGTGAATTTTCACTGATCCAAAATCTGATCTGATTTTTATGTTTGACTGGGTATTTCTACCATATTTAAATTATGTATTAAAGTATGGGATATAGCTAACATGATAACATGATGCCATATTTTTATGACTTTTAACCTGTGGTCTAATGCTGCTTTAGAGATTTTGAGCGTTTTTTGATATATTTTTTATGATGGTAATAGATCCGACACTTTTTTTTTTTTTTTTTTTTTTTTTTTATTATGGACTAGTCAATCGTTTGACCACGATCTCACCTGATGGAAAGCGATGATGTGGTGATGTAGTGAGGTGTAGCACGCTTGCCTAGTAGACCTATTCACTCTTGACTTGAACACACCGGGGTTATAATTTACCGGAAACACTGACGAGGGCAGGGCATTCCACTCCTTTGCAGTTCTTATAATAAATGAAGAAGCGTAATGCTTCGTTCTTGTGCGAGGTATTTCAACCATAAAAGGGTGGCGCTTTGCGCAACGTCTACTCGTACGGTGATGGTAAGGTGACGGGGGAATCAGATTGTGCAGTTCTTGCGCACACTCACCATAGTGCAATCTGTAGAATACTGACAGGCATGCGACCTCACGTCGATGCGTCAGACTTTGAAGCTTATTATTTACCAGTGTGTCATCCCCAATGAGCCTCATCATAGCACGGCTCTCAATTGAATCCAAAGACTCGAGCTAATACTTGGCAGAACCGTCCCAGAGGTGGCAGCAGTACTCCATACAAGATCGGACCTGTGCTGGATAAAGATTCAAAAGCTGTCCCGGTGTGAAGTACCGCCTAACCTTAGACAAAATACCAAGTTTTTTTGCAGCTAACTTGCCTTTGCATTCAATATAAGACCCAAAATTCAGGTTTGATGTGAGTTCGACACCCAAAAGCTCCAAATGGTCGCCTATTGGTATTGTTACACTTTGGAAAGACGGAGATCGGTGTAGAGGACTCTTTTTAGCAGAAAACAAACAAGCTTGCGTTTTAGTAGCATTAAACTTAACCAGGTTAGCATCGCCTCAATCAGACACGGCTTCTAAGGCTAAATTTAAACGGTCTACCATAGCCTCTCTCTGAAACTGGACAGCGTCACAGCTGGCTTGAGCATTGGAAGTGTATGTCTCAACTACAGTACTGTCATCAGCATACCCAAAGGTACCGGGCTTCAGAAGGTCATTAATGTGCAGTAAAAACAGTGTAGCCGAGAGAACCGATCCCTGAGGTACACCGGCATTGATAGCCATTTGATCAGACGAGCAGCCCTCTAAGACTACTCGTATAGATCGTTCCCTCAAGAAATCAACTATCCAATTGCATAAGCCAACAGCTAAACCATACGAGGGAAGCTTGTTTAAAAGGCCATCGTGCCAGACCCGATCAAATGCCTTCGATATGTCAAGGGAGACGGCAAGCGCCTCACCATGCATCTCTATGGCTTCTCTCAGTACGTGAGTGGCATACGCGAGAAGATCCCCAGTAGACCGGTTTCGGCGAAATCCGTATTGTCGGTCACTGAGAAGATCATTGTCTTCAAGGTATGCCAAGAGCCTAATGTTTATGACACGCTCCATACACTTACAGAGTAAGGAGGTAATCGAGACATAAAACTATTATATATTCATTTTTGAAAATTTTGGAATACTTGTCACTTTAAATGTACAAAATGTACAAAACCCAACACTTTAGATAACAAATTCTTGCGCAACTCTGCATTGCGCTCTGGAACAGCAACGAAAAATAGATACACTTTATTACACTATATCCATACCAATATATAAAAGTGAATCGTTGTCTGTTTGTTTTTTTGTTTTCCCCCTTTCTTTCACTTTCACGCGATAACGGCTGGACAGACTTTGATGAAATTTAAAATAGATATAGGTTATACCCTAGAATAAAATATGGGATACTTTTTATCCCGGAAAATTATCCGTTTCAATGGGAAAAGTCGCTGATTACTCGCTGTAAGGAACGGTTGCCATGGAAACGAAGTAACAATTCTGTCAAAAAACTTCAAGAGCATTGGTGCTATACCTAATTTGCTTTGGTTTTTAATATCCTAGAAGAACATAGGAGTCCGCGCGTACGAAGTCGTGGGCGGGAAATTTATTATACAATAATATACGCAAGGATAAAACAAATTTAGTAAATTAGTCTTATCACTAAAGAGCGATCGATCTCTTCCAGACGCACTAAGACGTCTCATGTGCCCTGTAATTTTAATGGAAACCTTCAAACTGAAATACGTTAACACTCTACTACATGACAGTTTGAAACTATTAATTTCCTTACTTGCACAACCATAATAATTAGAAATGTCTAATCGTATTTATTATTCCATCTTCGCTCTACCGTGTCAACTAAAACAGGCATACTAAAGGAAAAACTTTTGCCAGCTATTTTACAATTGTTTAACAACTGACAAGAAAATATTGTTTAATTATTGTCCTCCAGACGCAGCTGGCTTTCATTGTCTTCTAAATTGCTGTTTGGATTTCACTACACTGTTATTTGCACATGCAAATCAGCATTTTGTTTTTGTTTCACTACGAAATGACGTTGGGGGAAGTGTTACCATCATGCCCTCAAAATCAGGATATAAAATTACAATACGTTGATAAAATCTTTTTTTTTAATAATTTAATTTATTTTATACATGCAAAAAACCTCAATAAATAAAATTGTAGAAAAAATTGTTATGCCAATCTAAAATTATATTAGAAATAAGTTAATTAGAGTTTTTTCTTATTCAGTAGCCATGTCATGGTGAAACTAAAAACGGGCTATCACAATTAAATTAAATTCGTAGTGGTAGGCCTCTTATGCAAGAGGCTGCCTGGGTAAGTACCACACCTTTGTCAGATATTCAACTCCCAAGCAGTAGACAGTAAACATTTCTGTGTTTGGGTTTGAAGGGCAATGATTCCAGTGAAATTACTGGGCAATAATATTTAACAACCAATGTCTCAGAGTGACGAGTGCAGTGCAGTGACGCGCATGATTTTGCAACCAAAATTCTGGGTAGCACTGCAATAGTTATCGGCAGGCGTGATGCTTACCATGAGGCGAGCGACATGCCCTTCTCGTCATTCAAAGTAATAAAAATAAATGAAAATGCGTGTACAACATTTTGAGTCTGTGCTGTTAGCCGTTGAGGAGTTTCCTAGTCAGGCAGGATCCAACCCTGAGTGCAGCAATCACAAAATTGCGTGTCTGTGCTGTTGACCGTCGAAGAATTCCTTTATCTGGAGCTAATCCTGGACATGCCTACCATAAAAATGCATTGTCATCGGTACTGAACCAACATGTAAAAAACTCAACTCTTTTGGATATAAGAAAGTAGTTCTAATTCAGCTCGCAAGACTCCACCTAAACTAACATACATTGCAAGTTAAATAAAAGCTATTAAATAAAGCTACTTTGATGAACTGTTACCAGAAAAAGATCCCTTAATTCTTACAGGTAGCATTTTGGTCAATTGTTGCTGCAACCCAAAGAGATATGGTGCTCCTCTGCTCTTGCAGTTGCAGGAGGCTTTCAGTGCGATTAAGTCCCGATAAAATTATTATCTATGTGCTCAAATCGCGAAAGTTTAAAGATAGAAATATTTAGTTTTATCTTTCTTGGTTCTGACATGATAAGTTCTATAGAATGTGCTGTTATCCCGACTTAAGAGCGCATATAAGTTCTACGGATTTCTCACATTTTTGGAGATGTAAAATGACCGTGTGTGCTATTGATAAATGTAATTTGTCATTATCATAATATTTTAATCCGAAACTACTTCTAATTAAATTATCATAACTTTAAAAAAGTTTTGTCCGTAATAAAAAAGAAACATGGCAAAACTAGCAACCCTATTCGAAGCGAAAAGCAACTATCGGTCTTATCCTGGAACCCGTTTGATATAGATTTGCATAAACTATTAAGAATTAGCAGCTGAGCTTAATATATTCTTGCATTAGAAAGCTGTTAATAAGTTTTTGAATGAAGGCGGCATGTGCGACAACCCTATTTTAAGATGATATATTTTGAAGTCGTGGAGTAACTGGTTCTAAGCTTCCGATTTTATCAATTAGTTAAGAGTTTTATTATTTTTAGGAAGTCATATTGAGATGAAAAAAAAAACTGAAAATAATTTATTTAACACTCAATTTTTAGATCTATTTCTTTACATAAAAATAAAATAATAATTATATCGTGTTATGACACGATATTGATTCAAATTGAATAAAAAGAACAAAACAAATAACAAACTAATAACTGAACAAATTTTCATATATAAATATGTGGACCCTATATGGTTCAGTAAATTATGTAGAGAAGATTTCCTGTAAAATTTAAGAAAAAATTCATCTAAATTAATTAATACCGGAGATTGACAAAACAAATACAAAAAAAAACGAAGTATTATTGAGTATCATCCATGATGAATTCGGATAGTAAATCAAAGAAAACGCTAAACATGGTAAATGTGAAACAGTTGTTCATAGTTATGTACTCGTATATCAGTTGTCCAATATTTGAGTTGAGATCGTTCTTTAGCGATAAAGTAGCCAATTATAATATAATATTTATATTATGTTGTACCTTTGGGTTTATACCTACTTTATGGAGCGCCATAAAGCGTATTTGTATTGTACTGTTCTTGGACCACGAATCAAGGTTCAAGTACTTTTGTAATACCAGTCCAAAAATAACAACAGTTTTATTGCAAAAAGCTACTTATTCATATTATTTTGAAGGATGGCAACATGTGCCACCGCTCTATTTTAATTTGATAAATTTATATGACTAATTAAGTGGCAGATTCTATGTTTCCGGCTTGATAAAGATTTAGTGCGTTAATTAATGCGTGTTGACATTAAATCTTCTGGATATTACATATTTGGTTACGCAACATTTGTAACCGAAATTTTAGGCGGATATAAATCACGAATATTGGTAACATTTGAGTTTAGAGACGTGACTTTAAAATTAAATGGCTTAACTCAAATCGGAATAGTTTGTCAAGATCCGATCAAGTTTTGTCATGCTCTAAAATAAGATTAAACTCTCGGTATTAAAAACTTTCGAAAACTATTATTTGGAAATTTTGGGATTGTTTGTATACGTGGCTCTCTATCAACCTTTCTGGTCCGATAGCGGCACAAGATTTCCAAAATGACAAAAAGTCATTAAAAAAAGTTATGCCAAAGTTATGTCATAAGTATCGCTTATGGAAAAGTTTCGGACCCCACATGTCCAATATTATGTTTAAACATTCTTAATCAAATTAGATTCAAAATGAATTTTAAAAGTTAGGTCAAACTGCATCGACCGCAGCTGTTGTTGAGTAATATGAATTACTCATTCATGGACTTCATGGTAAGAAACATTGACACACGCAACCTATTGACTTACAAATATGTTTCAATCGAAGCTTAAAAAACACTAACACAAAACGTCATAAACTTTGTTTTGGTAATAATATTTAACTCCGCACGACTAATGCATTTAGCCAGTGTCAAGTAAATAGATATTGCAAGTTGTATATTTTTCAACAAATAATCATAAGTGCCTGTAACTTATGATTAGCCAGTTATTCAAAAGTCTAGTCAAGTCACAATCAAAGTCACGATTCAGTAAAGTGGTGGATATTATAACTTAAACTTACTAGGGAGATTTGGAGAGAACATGAAATGGCATGACTTTTGCGGTTGTATTTTTTTTGACTACATTCGTGCACGTTAACGAATACCAGGGCCCATATTCGCTATGACCATTCGCGTAACGCGCTGCGTTAAGATATCTTCGTGGAATCGTACGGCAGTTGCCGTACTGACGTCACATGTTTTCGGCAAGGAATTTTATGCGGCATAGTGAATAAGCTCCCTGATGGTTAACACAATATTATATATGTACTCGAAGAAACACAAGTTTGAGAAAAATTGAAAGCAGAACAAAACAATTTAATTTTCCCGCCGAAATCGTCTTCACACCAACTTTGATCGCTGACAAAACTTATTTATTATTTTTCAGGGACAAAGTGGCAAAGGGCGTTGGACGGATAGTCAAGTAAAAATTGGTGGAAAATCAATAAATACACCGTCCCCTCTAATGTAATGATGGATCGGGCCACACTTATCTGTCGGCGACATCGCTGACCATGGTAAACAGTATTTTCACTCTTTTGTTGTAGCACCACAGAATAAATAATAGTAGCTTCTAGTAGCACCAGTGACACTGAGTTGATGAATGATGGAGGTGAAGTGATGTGTGGATGATGTCATTTTGTGAAAGAGAAAGGGTGCAAATGCATTTTATGATAATATATTTAGCGTATTCATCGTGCATAATTAGTTATTTTTAGGGTTCCGTACATCATGAAGAAAAAAGGAACCGTCACAAGATCACGTCTGTCGGTCTGTCTGTCTATCTGACAAAAACATTCATTCTCTGAAACGAGTGGAGGTATATCAAGTTGAAATTGATATCAAATACTTAAGTCTACAATCCCTTGGAACTGTGAAAAAAAACAAAATTCTAAGTAATTAATGCAATCAAAAGAAACAGCAGATAATGCCGCATATTTTCACACTCGCATGGGAATCAAAACTACATCGTTTATTATGATGCTGGGAAGTAAATACCTGTATTTTGATACCTCACTGGATAGGTTTTGATATTTTTTTGTTCCAATATGGCAGTTATTAGCAACCATATTAGTTTTCTTGACACTTCATATACTCACTTGATCAAGACAAATCCAATGATACCTGATTTATCATAATTCATCAAGCCGTTTAGGCTGTAGGATGCGCCTAAGAAACGTACAAAGACTACAAACATACAAACAAACATACCTACATACAGACCAAACACAAATCAAACAGTCGTGGGTTCGAATCCTGCAAGGGTCAATCATTTGTGTGATGAGCAGAAATGTTTGTTTCCGAGTCATGGATGTTGATATTCGTATTTATGTATGTTTATCCGTTATCTAGTGCCCATATTACAGGGTATCCTAGTTTGGGGCTAGGTAATTGGTGTGAAATTCTCCCGAATATATTTTTATTTTTTATTTTAGACACGGGTCGGGTAAAAATATCAGAAACTAGTTAGAGACTACTCCAACTGTTACTACTAGTTTAACGTATTAAATATGAATAACACTCGCGCTAGTTTTCAAACCAAAATAAATCTAGATTTTTAAATACTCCTTTGACTTCTTTAAAATTACATTTTCTAGTTTAATTTAAAGTACACCACAATTATATCAGAATACATTTTCCATAATGGAGGTGCAGTGTACACAAGTAT
The DNA here is from genome assembly GCA_946251855.1 of Alsophila aescularia. Taxonomy (NCBI): domain Eukaryota; kingdom Metazoa; phylum Arthropoda; class Insecta; order Lepidoptera; family Geometridae; genus Alsophila; species Alsophila aescularia. Next base: position 12,914,700 of record OX276378.1, on the reverse strand, counting down.
CCCCCCAAAACGGTATTTAAGTTTCCTCAAATAACTCACCGCTGCGTGTATTCCACCAATAAACACGGACGGTGGTTTTTTATATGCACCTAACAAGACATGTTGTCACGGGACTGGGGTCTTCTACGGCATCTACGGTGTCTACGGTGTCTAGACACGTAAATATCGCATACGTTATTAGTTTCTGTAATTATTCAAAGGCAACTTCGGAAGTTTTGTTTGGGGTGTAAACATAATGAGACAATGTTTGTGTTTTATCGATTGGCGTCAGCAAGATACACTTCCAAATCAACGCATATTTCAGGGTTCCTAATATCATTAAGAGCGATGGTGGCCTAATGGTTCTATAGAGCAATTTAGAATCCAACGATACCGTGTTCAAAACCTAGGCTCCCGCACCAATGACATTTCTCAGTTATGTGCGGTTTTCCATCGCTCCGTGCTTCGGAGGGCACGTTAAAGCTGTCGGTCCCGGCTGTTATTGGTTTATAGCAGTCGTTAAGCCATGTCAGTGGCCCTCGGGCGGCCTGACAAACTCTGAAATCAGAGGCCAGCACTACCTCATACGACAAACAAACAAACAATGTCTTTAGACATATTTCTAGATATGAAATTGATATTTCGTATATATCTTAGCGAAAAGAATTACGTACCTACATCATTTTCTTAACGCAACTAAAATGTAAAGAAAAAAAACTTATATCAAATGCCATATAAACCTACGTAAGACTGCTTAGTTTAGATGTCGGGCTTGGCACAGACCTCATTTTTTTTTTTTTTTACGTTTTTCCTTTTTTTTTTACTAGACTTCGCAACGCAAATGCCCGGTAATGTATATAACAGCCTATGTATGTATTTATCAGCCTAAGTATGTATGTCTGTTCCTTTGTGGCACTTTAAAAATCACCAATTTTGATTATTCATACGTCTATCGTTTTGTCTTAATCGTTTTGACAAATCGTTTAATTAATCAAAATTCAATTTGTAAAAAATAAAAAATAAAAGTCGACAAACTATGTCAAGTGGGGTATCATTGAATAGGTATTTGAAAATCATTCTTAGATTTTTCTAATCATATTTGATTTTGAATGACCATTTAGGATCATAACGATTTCAAAGTAAGTATGTATGTCTGTCTGTTCCTTTAGACCAAACGCGTGGTCCGATTTTGATTATTCTTATGTCAATCGATTTGTCTTAATCTTGCAAGTGCTGCTAAAGACACGACATAAATCAAAATTCAATGTGGCGACAACTAGACGCCATATTGTGAAAAAGAAAATAAATAAAATATACGAACAATATCATGAGGGTATAATTGAATAGGTAATTGAAAATTATCTTTAGGTTTCTCTTATTATTTTTCATTTGGAATTACCATTTAGGATCTAAGTATTAAATTTAAAGTTGGTTAGCAACCACTCCCACTAATTCTTATACTTAAATATAAACTAAAAACTTTAAAATAAAATAAATTATTATAAAAAATCTAAAAACCCGACAGCATACAAAACTAAAAAAGGTAAACAAGCTTAAGATTATTGATTTTGAAATATAAGGTACAGTCTTTTTCCCTTCACTTGTGCTATAAGACATTGCTTCTTTCCAAATTTCATGATTCTAGGTCAACGGGAAGTACCAGTTGGTGAACTGGTACTTCCCGTTGACCATTTCAAAAATATGTAATTCTTTTAACTAAAAAATAACAATTTTCGTTTAAGCTTCTTACAAAAATTTTGATGATAGATTATTCAAGTTAATTTTAATACTATTATAGTCTAATGTTGCAATTGCAACTATTAAAGTAAAGTAAAATATTGAAGTAAATAAGAAACATTAAATTTATATAAATAATAGCTGTGCCCAGCGTTTTCACCCGCATCCTTCAGGAGCCGTGCGTTTTTCCGGAATAAGTAGTAGCCTATGTGTTAATCCAGGGTATACCATACCAAATTTCATCTAAATCCACACAGCCTTTTAATCGTGAAGAAGTATCAAACATACACATACATACAAACTTTCGCCTCTATAATATTAGTGTGATTATTTTTGCGGGCGGTCAACTCGTTGTCAGTAATTTTGTACGCAGTCGGGTTTTTTGTATATGATAATAATTTTACATGTTGAAGTCTTCTTTCTGGTACTTTTATGCTGGAAAGCCGCGACAAGCGCTGTTAAGACCTTCAGTACATGAATCCAGGCGCGTGCGCGCGGCGGCGCGGCGAATGGCTACCCGTTCCTTTCGGCATGTATTGTCGATGCGTTATTACTCTCACTGCTGACTAAATTATATTATACGCTGGTTGTATCAGTTTTGCGATCCCACACCAAGGGCTTGCGTCAGTAGAAGAAATGGTGGAACCAAAAAATGGTTTCCACCACGGAACAATTATTTAGTATCAATCAATTAAAACTAACTAAGAGCGGTGGAGGCCGAGTTCAATTCTTGGCACGAACTAATGTAAGGTTTTGGCTTCGCTCTGCGCTCAGGAGACTACGAAATTGATAGCAGCCTGTTGGCCGGCCCCTGACAAACTCTGATAGTAGAGGTGGGCACTACCTTATTCGACATACACACCGTTTTTATAATTAACTCGTGACTCGCCGCGTCTTCACGCGGGTAGTGCTCACACCGCGGCATTTTATTACTTTTAGCATGTTTATACAAATAGTAACTTCTAAAAAAAAAAGTAATAATGCAGTTACATTATTACTTGACAGACTTATTATTATTTGTCTACCATGGCAACATGTCATTCCGTTCCTTACAGCGAGTAATAGTAATGTTTTCAAACGTTTGATACCTTGGGTTACATTATTGCAATTTCCGTAGAGATCTATTTTTCTTGAAAAATAAAATACTGCTCACTACTTGCTGATAATAAAGCTTTCTATCAGTGTTTTTTTTTTTAAATTAGTTCTACGTTTTTTGAGTTTATCCATTACAAACGAACATACAAAAATACAAAATTTCACCAGCCCGTAAGTACCAAAACTGCAACCTATTTTAGCATCAAATCACCGAAATATGATCATCATTATTCACAGCTTTTATTCTCCCACCGCTGAATGTTATAGGCCTCTCATTACCAAGATATTGGAATCGATTCTGTGACAATCGGATCCAAGTTCAACGCGCGATCATCTTATTTTATCATACTTATAATAAAGCAGTAAATAACAAAAAGTTTGTACAACGAAGATAAAAAAAATGGTCTTGGGGACTAAAATAAACTACTGAACAAGAATAAAAAAATGACGTCTGGCTTTTTTATTCGCACACCACGAAAAAACTGTTGGACCGATTGCAATTCGGTTTTCATTGTTAGATAGTATGGGATTTGACTTAAAATCTTGTCTAGGTACTTGGTATTTTAATACGATGACTAGGAGCTGAGTAATCGATAAAATACAAAATGACGGCTGAACCAAATTCGGTGTTTTGTACTTTAAACGTACTTTTGGGTCCTGGATTAACATATAGGTTACTTTTAACCCAGATAAATGACCACGTGGGCAAAGCCGCGGGCTCAGCTAGTTCTTTATAAGATAATATTATTATCGAGTGTCATTAGAATACTTACCTACTCGTACTTTCGTATATTTATCGAGATGTCTACGGCGTTAGCTAAAAAAAACATGAAACATCCATACCAATATATAAAAGTGAAAGGTTATCTGTTTGTTTGTTTGTTTGTTTGGGGAGCTTTCACGCAATAACGGCTGGACGGATTTTAATGAAATTTGGAATGGAGATAGCTTATGCCCTAGAATAAAACAAAGTATACTTTTTATCCTGGAACATTGCAAGTTTCCATGGGAAATCTCGAAAAATGTTGTTTACTCGCTGTAAGAAACAGTTGCCATGGAAACGAAATAACAAGTATGTCAAAAAACATCAAGAGCATTGGTGCTATACCTGCTTTTGCATTGGTTTTTAATATCCTAGAAAAACATAGGATTTTGTTTTTCGCGATAAACAGTAGTCCTCGCGGACGTAGTCGCGGACGGGAAATCTAGTAATTAATATATTTTTACTTAATTACACATTACTAACATTTTCTAGCGTGTCCCAACATAATTAATAAAATGTTTGAGCAATTTCGTATCCTATTTCACACAAAGCGCTCTAGAACAATACACATTAAGCAATTCTTAGCCACAATAACCGTTTCATACAATACTGTTCATGTTTTGTGTTACCTCGCCACTCAAATCTAATGTACAAACAAGTTTAATTTCACAAGCAGTCTCATATTTCAGACGTTTTCAGGACGCCTGCAAACTTTAATGCCGTGAATTTTAGTAATAGACGTGACATCGCTTCGTTTACTGTACAGTGTACAGTACTGTAAGCCTGACTATTGCCAGGGCAGTTCCAACAGAATCGTAGAACTTTTTGATTTGAGTATTTCTCATCTTAGCACTATGCATGTGGTTTAAAACAAACATTATTACCATGGATAATACAATACAAATAGTATCCATGGTAAATGTCCCGTTTCTAATGTTTATATTTTCAGGAATATACCCTATATGTATGTATTTTATAAGTATTGTAGTTACGTTTTTATTATTTTTTACCCAACTACGGCGAATCAAGGGAAGAATAATGAGCTTAACAGTATATCTATGTGGGTATGTGGATGTTCCACCATAGCGTCGCCCCTAGTGGTCCGATTGTAATAAGCGAGGTATCATTCGATTCGTCTTCAGGTATAGAGTGACATAGGCAATTTATACCGGACTACGGCGATACAATTGAAGAGTTACGTGATGAAATTAAAAAACTTGGTCCGATTTTGACAAGCGAGGCATCAATCAATTCGTCTTCATCGCAAGAGTGTCATAGGCTATTTTTAATCCGACCGTATTTCAAACCGCCGGTATTTCAATCGAGACTTATCATAACTACAAGCTAGGATTGAAGTGCAACTTAACTAGCCGTAATCTAGGTGGACGATCTCTTGGATAAGTATTGCCAAGAAATTTAATGTCATCGTGATTAGTACTTTATTTGAAATCAACTTTTATAGTTTTTTAATTTAGGTCCCGGTTAATTTTTTAACTGTGGGTTCAATGTTTTTTTTAATTGTCTTAAATATTACCAGTGCCTGTCATAATAAATTAATACATATACATAGAACACACCGTTACGATCTCTTGGTACGTTGCGAACAAGTTTGTATTTATTTGACCGTTGTGCTGGCAACTCCAATTTGAGGTTAATGACTGGTTGATTTTGATTTTAAGGTGACAGTGCAACCAACTTATCTGCGAACTGAATGGTGGCGTGAGTGTTCCATTCATTCGATAAGTACACCAATCAAAAATGGCAGATACTGAAAATGTGAACCTCATTAGTAGCGGCTGTAGTTACTTTTTTGCCACTTTACAAATAAGTTGGTTGCACTGTATGTATAACATTGTGTTCATTTATCATTTGTTTTAGAATTTTCTTCGTCGATATAATTTACGTCGGATTGTCTAGTGGCTAGTGACACTAACTATGAAATCAAACGGTCGTAGGTTCGATTCCCGCAAGGTGCAATCATTTGAGTAATGAGAAGAAATGTTTGTTTCCAAGTCATGGATGTAATATTCATATCTATGTATGTTTATCGATTGTCTAGTACCCATAGTACAGGGTATTCTAGTTTGGGGCTAGGTAATTGGTGTGAATTGTCAAAAATATAACTTAATAGACAAAAATATTATTCAATAATAAATAAATTAATATATTCATAAACTAGCTGTACCCGCGACTTTGCCCGCGTGGTTATTTCATTTGAAAGAAGCCCACACGTGTTATTCCAGGACCCAAAGTATTTATAATGTACAAAATACTACATTTCTTCAAAAGTCGTTCTGCCTTCAAATAGTTATATTTTTATTGATTGCTCGACATCTAATCATCGGGTTAAGATACCAAGTACCCCAGTTTTAATTCTAACCCTAAGCTATCCAACAGTGAAAACCGAATCGCAATCAGTTCTGTAGTTTTTATGTGATGCGCGAACAAACATATAGAGAAACAACAAACTAACAAACAAATAAGCAAGACACATTTTTTTAAATGTTCTATTCTTGTTCAGTAGCTTATTTTAAATAGTCTAGATCATATTTTTTATTATCTTTGTACAGAATTTTTCGTACTTATTGCTTATTATAAGTATATATATATCCGCTCCCAAGTAAATCAGCCCTCCGTAGACGCCCTTGCAATGTCCTGGACGATCCGGACGACGCCATCACAGCCAAAGTACTGGCCGCGGCAGCCTCGCCAAATCCTATATCCTCTGGCAACCCACCAGGGGGAGTCAACACACTTATACACAGACACCGACCTCGCCGACGAGGTCGAAGGTCCCGTATTTTTTCGATTGCCTTCGAGTTTCTTACCGATTCTTCTCGAACCTGTATTACGAATCGGCGGTCAGTTATTTAAGTCAATCAAACGGCTCCTAGGCATTATTATCAGGGCCCTCTGGGTCACTACTAACACTAGCGATCGAGGGGTGTTTAGTTTGATGTTCCCGTAAACGAGACGACCGTCCAAGCCGAGGTTCGTGTGCCGGTCGTCAACAAATTTTAACTTTGGCATGCGCCTTCTGCGTCACGCTTTGCGGCGCGGCGGAGCGCTTTAGCACCCGCCCGCCCCCCGCTTGGTGAAGCTGTAAAGGCCGGTAAAGGCCAACAGCGATATCCTTACTAAAAAATAAAATCTAAAAAAAAAACAAGTGAAATCGATGGGCTGTACTAATGCGCCCCAGTAAATTAAAAAGTTTGATGAAAGTAAATAAATTAACTTAAAAACATTAAAAAAAAGCTTTTATGCAATAGTCATGTCAGGATGAAAATAAAAACAGGCTATTACAATTAAATGCTTATACGACATTTCTGTCTTTGCTGTCAACCGTTGAGGAGTTCCCTAATCAGGAGCCAACCCGAAAAGCAGCAACCATGTCATAGTAAAACTTCAATGAACCAACATGCAAAAATTTTACTCCGTAGGGTAATAGTGGTTCTGATTCAGCTTGCAAGATTTAACCTAAACAAACATACATACAGACATACATACAGACATACATACAGACATACATACAGACATACATACATACAGACATATATACAAACATTGCAAGTTAAACTCGGAAAGGCTATGAAACATTTTCTTCAAAGGGAAATGGTATTTTTTCATTTTCTACTAATTCAAAAGTAAGGTTACAAGTTTACAAGCTGTCAGAAGTGTCAGTCATCGTTGGCGCCAGGATCTACGCAAAAGTCACGACATTTCATGAATTATTTTCTTTAGGTTGTCGTTTTGACTATAATCTGAGATTAAGCTAAGGTTTAGACTATCGCGATTGAAATACAGTTTACTCTAATGAAGTAACACTTTTCTTAAAACTAAAACTTAACTTAAGCTTGAATTAAGTCTCGTTTGAAATACCGGCACTTAGTTTTTGAACTTATGTCTTGTTGTAGTAGTGTATTGTTTTGTTGTAGTTTTAATGTAATTTAGTTATACTTAAGAAAGTAGGATCTTTATTATTTACTGTAATTCAACGTACCTATGTATTCTAACCTGTCGTTATTCTTTCCTATACGGTGGTCTTCTGGAAGAGATTTATCTGAGAAATAATACCACACATTAATTATTTTTTAGGTATTGTTTTGTTTTAGTTTTTAACTTATATTTATTGTGATGTTTCATAATGAGTTTGTCCGTCTGTCTTCTCTATTATGCCATATTTCGTATTGGACTTACAGAAAAGTCCAGATGTTTGTGTTTGAACTGCAACGATAATAATGGCTAACCCTTATTTTTATGTCAAAATAAAAACTACCTGATACTTAATAATAAACAAACATTTACCTAGATTTAGATTTTATATCCTATCAAAGTTTAAAATTGAACAAAAATTAAAACTGATTAAAAATGTCTTCTTAGTGAAGAGTTCCCTAAGTATTGTTTGTGAATTGAATGGCTTGTAATGATGATAGCATAGTAAAATGTCTTATTCGTATAGTGTTGCTGCTTTATTTATGCAAGTATTAATTTTGTGAATACGATCATTGGTTAAGTTAGCTTTGACACTTATATCTAGTTATTTTATGGCAATTTAGTCCCTTATCATAAGTGCATTGACATTAGTGTCAGGGAATACTGTTGTCGAAATCACTGGGGATAAATATAATAAAAAGAGGGCAGGTACTAATAAAAATAATGTATAGTCTTCTTTTTAGTCGAAAGCCAAATTGATATTTAGTTGCTGGCTTTGAGAAGTGCCTCTTGTTTCATTACACCTTTTAGAAGTCATTGAGTTAGCTCTAAGATGTACCATTACTTCATTCAATCTCAAGTGTTTGTAAAAGTAAATTATAAATTGCTTTTTGCAAACTCAATGATCTCATTTTCATCGCACCGCTTTAAGCAAACGCCATAGATTCCATAGATGGTCCTCATTCACCCCCTCGATATTAACCCGTCTGGACTAACGACATCACTATCGCTCACGGGCACACACATGCGACTGACAGAACTGTTATTACATCATTAATAAAATTACAAAACTGGCCCCATGTGCCGTGCCATTCGAACTTTAGAGGCTATTCTGTCCCTTGTTATCCAAACGGTTATGTAATACAGTGACTAAACTAAGCCTGAGAGGCAGTTTCTATTCACCCTCACAGTGCACCTACACTAGTAATTAAATTTCACCCGCACAATTTTTATTAATTGTTTTCGTTGATTGAAAAAATGTGACTTAAAAGTAATTATTTTTTAATCCGTCATCTCGTACATTCCGAGTTTACGACCATCCGTTATGGAAATAACTCATTCGAAAACATGAGATAGTTTAACTAATGTCTTTTTATGAAAATAAAATATGTTTTTAACAGTTTACTCAATGATCAAAATACATTAAACAAGAAGAATATTTTGAAAACATAAATGATTATTTTATCAGATTATTCAGCCATTACTTTGCACAAGAGGTAAAAATATGACAAGCTGGAGTTTGGAAATGTGATATTTTGACTATAAATGTTGTACTATATTAGTTTATGTTGCACTCGTCTCCTACGTTGAATATATACTCCGTGGTCTACGCGTCAGTGATTTCTCCACAAAAGTGAAGTCACCACCGAGTACTTACTCTATACGTAATCGCTTATGTATCTGAGTGTCGCATAACACTGCATGGTAATTTCCAGTGTGCGAAGCTTAGGAACTGTCTTACAGCTACATTTAAGTCCAAAGGGTTGGACTGCAGCTACATAATTAAATTTGGGCAATAGTCATTGTCATATAACTTACTGACAATGACCCAAAGTGAGAATTGAGTGAATTAAGTAGAATCACGTCTAGGATGTGTTTATCGCGTGATGCAGGCGGGAGTTGTCGCTAATGTATACGATGCTTATCATACCCGAAATCTCACCCTCTCCTCTTTCTCTCTCTCTATTTATCTCTTTTATAGTAGGTTTGGAGTGTAAATTACTTCAGCCAAGTGTTACCATGTATCTCCAGTCCTAACTGTAGGAAAAATGTCGACTTCATACAGGGTCTATGTGCAGTTCTATTCAATACAAGTCACAGTCTCATATCTTAACTGTCGTCATAAACATGAAGATGACGAAAGAAAAAAACCTTCAATAACACATATCTTCTTTGTTCACTCTATTATCCCATAGTCGTAGCACAAAAGCTCATCCAAATAGTTATTATAATATTAAAATAAGTATAATTTAAAATTTTCAAAATATTGCACCAGGTAAATTGTAGAAAATGATTCACTATACCTTCTAGGGGCGCCGTTACTCGAGGAAAGCGTTAGACCGCTTTTTGAAGAGAAAATAAAAATACTTTCAGATAACGTCCACAGATTGGGCTTACTAAATTGTCACATCGCTTATACCATTTTAAAATATTGCCTTTTTGTTCCAAAAGAGCTTGCCTAATATGGAAACATACGGAAATTTTGGAAAACTTGGATGCCACCCTTACAACCGTCTCAGAAAAACAACTAAATTTAAGCCTCGAGAACAGTTCATGGATTCAAGTTACTTTACCTATTAGATCTGGTGGCATCGGAATAAGAAAAATTTCTAGTGTAGCTCTTTCAGCTTTCCTTTCATCTGTGCACAGTGTGTCAAGCTTGTGTGCGCAAATTTTAAAAACACCTTCAGTCGAAATACACTGTGCAGCCGATGCAATTGAAGCATGGGAGTCTCTTTGCCCTAATGAAAATATCCCAGTGGAACCAAACAGTCAAAAACTCTGGGATTTTTCATTGTTGCAGAGAGTTTCCAAAGATTTGGCTGCACGCCCTTCCGTCTGCGAACCTCAGAATGCTGCTTGACAATGGCAGTTTCCGGATCGCCGCCGGTCTCCGTCTGGGTGCTGCCATTGTCTAACGTCATTGGTGTTCATGTGGCAGCGACGTCGACAGGAACGGACTCCATGTACTATCTTGCCAACGAAGTGCTGGTAGGTTTTCTCGCCACGGCTCAATCAATGAGATCATTAAACGGGCGCTTGCCACCATCAACGTATCTTCTGTACTATGTTGTGCGATGTTACTATGTACTATGGATGTTGCGTGATGATGGCAAGCGCCTGGACGGCCTAACGCTGATCCCCTGGGAGCGGGGAAGGGCTCTCGTTTGGGACGCGACTTGTGTTGATACGTTAGCCCCTTCTCGTCTCAGTGGGTCAGTTTGAGGGCCGGAGCCGCGGCGGAGGCCGCAGAAGAAGCCAAGTGACGCAATTATGTACCGCTCTCAAACGACTATATATTTGCGCCGCTTGGCTTTGAAACCTTTGGTCCATGTACGAAACAATATTTTAAGCAAATTTCTCCCCGCCTTATCGACGTCGCTTGTGACAAGAGGGCTAGCTCATTTCTCGCACAGAGAATAGCTATTGCTATTCAACGCGGAAATGCAGCTAGAATTCTTGGAACCATGCCACATGAACACATTTAGTTGTTGGTATAGGTTTAACTGTTTATGTTGGATTAGGTTTTTTGGTTTTTTCTATTTCAAATGTAAAATTATATTTGTTAAGTATTAATAAATTTAAAAAATAAATAAGTAGTACTTTTATGTAGTAGCCTTGTCATGATGAAATTTAGAACGGGCTATCATAATTAAATGCGTATACAACATTTCATGTCTATGATGTTAACTGTTGACAGGCCGGTTGCACTCCGCAACATGTACAAATATTATCCCTACTCTTCGAGGCCGCAATATCGGGGTGAATTCAGTAGAGTGTCAAGCGTGCGCTCTATGTGTCACGCGTCGTGTGCTTAGCGATAAAGTACCTAATTACGTTAAGTTTTTGACAAATCTCGTAAAATACCTACATATCGACATTTTATTATGTAGGTAGCCATTTATTTTTCACTCATGGAATTCAGATAGACACCTTTTATTCATCGAAGTGCAATACCTATTATAAGTATAATCAAATAATGAGGTGTTAGGTCTATTCTGATAAGAATGACATAATAAATGGAGGTAGTAAAATAATACATTATTATATGCTTGTTTATTCTGTTACAATATCTTATAATTAATCAATATCTGATAATAAGTCATCATATCAAAGAATAATTACTAGTACAAGTACCTAGTCATATCTTGATACAACCCTACCGAGACAAAAAGTGACAGAGCGATTCTGAAAAGGTTAGAGCAATGAAAGCTCTCGCGCGTAGTGATACGATACATTCTAGCCGGCACGCAATGGACGAGTGCCTTGCAGGTAAATATAATTGAAAGCTCGCAGCGCTGTGCGAGTTAAATTGCACTTTATTGCGTTGTAGCGAGAGTCGCTATGTATTTAAATGACTTCACACAGATATCTGTACTTGTATTATTATTTATTCTGTGCCGTTGAGGATATCCCTAATCAAGATCCAACCTGGAGTGCAGCAGCCATGTCATGGTAAAACTTCAAACCGGCTAGCATAATATAATGCGTACACAAAATTTCGTGTCTGTGCTGTTAACCGTTGAAGAGTTCCCTAGTGTTAAGAACAGCGCCATCTATGGTTAAATGCTCAAACAAAGACACCTCAATCGATGTTTAGCATAATGCAATCCAATTTAGTTCCCAAACTCGTCACCAGACGGCGCCTTTCGGGCGTATAAAAGCGCTAAACCGAATAGCTGCGACCTCTTTTTCTCGGATCCCACATTGAAGACACCGACCTCATTGGACAATAAATAGAAGATTCATAGCCAGCCGTCTCTAATTCAACCCAACCCGGAAGCCCCCCATCAGGATCTCTGGATAGGAGCAACACCTAGTCAGGAGCCAACCCGGAGTGCAGCAGCCATCTCATGGTAAAACTTCAGACCGGCTAGCATAATATAATGCGTACACAAAATTTCGTGTCTGTGCTGTTAACCGTTGAGGAGTTCCCTAGTCAGGAGCCAACCCGAAGTGCAGCAGCTATGTCATGGTAAAACTTCAAACCACCTAGCATAATATAATGCGTATACAAAATTGCATGTCTGTGCTGTTAACCGTTGAGGACTTCCCAAGTCAGGAGCCAACCTGTAGTGCTGCAGACATGTCATGGAGAAACTTCAAACCGGCTATCATAATAAAATGTGGACACAAAACTTCGTGACATTACTGTTGACCGTTGCAGAGTTCCTTTATCTGGAACTGTTCCTGGATGTCAATTAAGTAAATTTAAATTTATTTATTTAATGTATGTGTTTGTCAGTTCAGGTCATGCTTACCATAAAAATGCATTGTCATCGGAACTGAACCGATGACAATGCATCGGTTCAGTTCAGTACGGTTCAGTAACTCCGTAGGATAAGAAAAAATGGTTCTAATTCAGCTTGCAAGAGATGACATAAACATACATACATACATATAAACATTGCAAGTAAAATAAAATCTTTTAAAAAAGCTTTTATGGAGTAGCCATGTATTTTACGAGACATAGATAAATGAATATCGCAGCAGCAGATGCAAAAATTTAATTTCTTACTAATGAGTCACCATGCAATGTCTAAGCATTCTGCTTTTAGGCAAACTAAAATATTGGTCACCATATGTTTTAGGCATTGTGCTTCATAGTCATTGACTATTTATAGTCACAATGCATTGTAGGCAATTTGCTGCTTAGTCAATTAGCGTTATAGGTATGATTGCAGCGGTGGCATCTTTCATAGCCCTTTTAAGTTTGACACCATTCAAATCGATAATATCGATGAGATCTATCACTTCTTTGAAGAACTACTAGACGATCAATAGTTTCAGAGTAGTAGCTGTTTTATGTTTGACGGCTGTCGTCCGACTTCACACTATATTAAAGGGAGATTTCATTTTAAGGCGCGTGAAACCGCAGGGCGCAGCAAGTAACCATATACATTGTATAATAATATGCATCGAGTTACAACAAAAGTTATTTAAATAAAACAAGCGTCATATTTGCGCATTAGGCATTGAAAATACATAGTGCTGCTATGGCGTTTCAATTTGTAGACGATATAACATCTAGGCAATAACAAAGTTTAGGCATTGACAGTTAGGTAATTTGCTTCTGTCAATTTGCGTTATAGGTATGATTGCAGCAGTGGCATCTTTAATTTTTAGGTATTGAGCTCAGAAGCGAAAAAAATATAACCTATGAACACTCTGTACCTGAAAACAAATCCATTGACATCTCGCTTGTCAAAATAGGAGCGACGCTATGGTAGGTATATGTACTGTGCTATGGTGGAACCAAGGAAGTTGTATTACAACTTCCTTGGGTGTAACATCCACATAACCACACGCATAGATATATACATCCATTCATAGACTGTTAAACTCATTACCCTTCCCTTGCTTTGCTGTCATCATCTTCATCATCATCATCATCATCATGTCAGGCTTTAGAAGTCTACTGCTGAACATAGGCCTCCCGAAAGAGCGCCATGACGAGCGATCTTGTGCCACCTCCATGCACTGACTTCCTGCGATGGCTACAATGTCGTCGGTCCATCGTGGGTCTCCCCACACTTCGCTTGCTTGTTCGTGGTCGCCATTCGAGAACCTTTATTCCCCAGCGGTTGTCGGTTCTGCGAACTATATAGCCTGCCCATTGCCGCTTCAACTTGCAAACTCTGAGAACTATGTCGGTAACCTTCGTTTTTCTACGGATTTCCTCATTTCTGATTCTATCACGTAGTGAACACCGAGCATGGTGCTTTGCTGTAGTCGGGTAAAAATACTTAATATTTTAGAGAAAAATGGTCTGAAAATAGATGAATACTATTGAGGCTTTGAAAATAATGTTAAATTGTCAAAAACTAATTTCTCGAATATAAATCCCGTAAAAAAACCCTTTACATAGCAAAAGGCAGCGATAATATACGGTCGTCCTTAAGCCCAAAGTGCCCTTAATACTGTGTTTAAGTGGGCGAGGTTCAGAAATGTTCAGGGGCTTTTCAGACCCAACACTTCTAAGCCTTTTAATATCGCACCCTTGGCAAGCGCTCTTATCGCCATCTCTTGTATATGTTGCATTTTTAGAGGCATTTACAGTTTTTTCTTTTACCATTATTTATTATTTCGTAATGACTATGTAACAAATGAAGCAAATAAGTAGACAAAAAATAAGTTAGGCCTCATATACATTATACATACCATAACACTTATTCGTTTCTGAAGACTTGATGTTGATTACTGCGTCAAGCAAGACCTGTCGCTTGACCCAGTAATTGAAGAGAAGCAAAGGCCTCCCTCGGTTTTCTTTGCATCAGCTATTGCTCCAAGCAAAAACATAGGTATAAAGTTTTATATTATCTAAGTAAATTAGTAATCCTGGTAATTGACCACGCACCGTCTGGTTTCAACCCTGACAAAACATCCACTCGAGACGACGTCAACAAATTGGCTTAGCGCAAACGTTTTCCATTACCTTAATTGACATCAAAAAACACACCTTTCCCGTCAGAATCATATTTCGAGTTATGGACGACGACCAACTTAATATAGCAATTAACAGGTTAATTCAATTACATCCGTCATTGGGTTTGAGTGGACGCTCGGAAACGATTTGGGAATGGGACAGTGCAAGCGGAATTCCGCTGATTTCCGTTTTAGATACCGGTGTAAAGGGTTAATCTCCATAAGCTTGTCTTTAGTCGTGGTTTTAGTCCATCTGCGTATTCTTTTGATTAGCTGTGAAGATTTTAGGGTAATTATATTGATAGTTCCCCAGAGAAATAATCATAAATTTAAGACCTTGTGACCTCGTACTTATTTACAGATGTCTACCTACAGATTCAATTAAACTTCTCACAACAAGACATAAGTTCAAAAACTAAAACCCGAACGGTCGGGAAAAAATAGCCTATGTCACTCTTGCGATGAAGACGAATCGATTGATACCTCGCTTGTCAAAATCGATCCAAGTTCTTAGTTTGAACATATAACTTTTCCTTTGGTTCGCCGTAGTAAAAAATATCCAATGACACTCTTTATATGAAGTAATTGAATCTTGCAGCATTATTCATGGAACCAAGCAGACATCAGAAAACAAAATGGCGACCAAAGGAATCAAGAAGAACAAGTCCCGGTCTGCAAGCGCCGGCCTTAATTTTCCTGTTGGAAGGATCCACAAGATGCTTCGCAGTGGGAACTTAGCCTAAAAAATAGCCTATGTCACTCTTGCGATGAAGACGAATCGATTGATACCTCGCTTGTCAAAATCGATCCAAGTTCTTAGTTTGAACATATAACTTTTCCTTTGGTTCGCCGTAGTAAAAAATATCCAATGACACTCTTTATATGAAGTAATTGAATCTTGCAGCATTATTCATGGAACCAAGCAGACATCAGAAAACAAAATGGCGACCAAAGGAATCAAGAAGAACAAGTCCCGGTCTGCAAGCGCCGGCCTTAATTTTCCTGTTGGAAGGATCCACAAGATGCTTCGCAGTGGGAACTTAGCCTAAAAAATAGCCTATGTCACTCTTGCGATGAAGACGAATCGATTGATACCTCGCTTGTCAAAATCGATCCAAGTTCTTAGTTTGAACATATAACTTTTCCTTTGGTTCGCCGTAGTAAAAAATATCCAATGACACTCTTTATATGAAGTAATTGAATCTTGCAGCATTATTCATGGAACCAAGCAGACATCAGAAAACAAAATGGCGACCAAAGGAATCAAGAAGAACAAGTCCCGGTCTGCAAGCGCCGGCCTTAATTTTCCTGTTGGAAGGATCCACAAGATGCTTCGCAGTGGGAACTTCGCCCCAAGAATCGGCAGTTGAGCAATACACCTAGCAGCCACCTTAGAGTATCTATCAGCGGAAATACTAGAGCTAGCTGCTGAAGCAGAAAAGGACAACGACAAGTCGAGAATAATTCCAAGGCACATCTTGTTTGCGATCAGGAATGACGAAAATTTGAACAAGATGATGTCAGGAACCACATTATCTCTTAGGGCGGAGTCCTACCGGCCATTCAGCCCCAGCGGCTTTCAAAAAAGACAGAGAAAAATAGCTAAATAGTACCTCGTTTTAGCGAGGGGTTGATTTTGACAAAGTCCCATTAAAGAATGAACAAAAAAAATGTAGAAGACGAATCGATTGATACCTTGTTTGTAAAAATTTGACCAAATTTTAGAACCCGTCCTTTGCTTCGCCGTAGTCAGGTAAAAAATATCCTATAGCCCTACCTGAAGACGAATCGATTGATAACTCGCTTTTCAAAATCGGACCAATACAGGCGACATTGAAGATCATCCACATACCCACATACATACGTTTATACATACAAACATACTGTTAAACTCATTATTCATCTCTTGCTTCGCCGTACTCGGGTAAAAAAAACATGTCC
Source organism: Alsophila aescularia (assembly GCA_946251855.1). NCBI lineage: Eukaryota > Metazoa > Arthropoda > Insecta > Lepidoptera > Geometridae > Alsophila > Alsophila aescularia. Next base: position 12,897,827 of record OX276378.1, on the reverse strand, counting down.
TGTACGTCAAGTTATTCTTGCATGTCAAAGTGTTGAAAAGCTATTGCAGTGTTTGCTTCGATAAGTATAGAAAAGTTATGATGATTATTTAGTCAAATTGCCATGAGCTAAGCTTAAGTAATTAAACGCAAGTGTTCTCATTTTCTACCCGTACATATTTGACGAGGTACTCTCCTCTGAGGCCGTGATCAGTAAACTTTTAAAGCTCATTAAAATAGATGGTTCATTCAGTCGCTGTAAATTTCCACGCTGGCGGAAAATTAAAACGATACCCGCGGCGAGCCATACGTAGAACCGTCTATTGTAAAAATGCAAAAGTGGAATGAAAGAGAAAAAACTTCCCGTGTTTTCATACGTTTACTTCTCTCTCTAAAAAGTTTATCACGCTCGCGGGGATTTCACGGATTTAACTCGTTTTTCAATATGTTTTTTTGTGTTGTAAATACGGTACGAATTCCGGTATCGAGGTGTATTTTTCGAGGAATGGAGCTCTCTATCTCTCTGAAAACCGAACGTTTTAGAAGACAAAGCGGAATGGCATGATCGGAGGGTATTTGCCTCGTATACCTTAATGTGGGTAGAATGCTCGGTTATCAGGCAGTCACAGACGGGTGGCCGACCGCAAGCCGGTGCTAAATACTGGCCATAATACACTTATGGCGAGTGTACAGCCGAGATTTGGTTTATGAATTGCAGCCTCGTAAATTGAATGTTCTGTGCACAATAGCAACGTACTTTTGTCTGTGCGATTTAAATTTTCATAGGATGTGAGCTATCATTGCGGCTTTGTTGGCTCGGTCTATTCATATCGTATTTTCAATATATAATTCCTCTGCATATTATATTATGTAGGGCAGTCCAAGGGCAGACTATATCCTAACCGCAATCAGTTGCTTTCTTTTATTCCCATCTGTTAAATTTGAGTTCAGATATGTACCTAACCATATCAAGTACAGCTATAAGATTAGGTACATTATATTCGTACCACAAATTATTTTAGACGTTCTGAACTAAGTTCGTACTCTTTTTTACTATGACTACTAGTAAAAAAAATTGTTAAAGTAAAGTTTGTCTAATAATTTTTTTTCATTTCGTTTTCTTGAACATTGTGAACTTATATAGTACAAATGATTATAGTCAAAAATTATTTGATCCAATTTTTAAGTTTTATCGCCCTAGTTTTTTAGCAGATTGGACAATATTCCAGAATATTCAGACCATATATCTATATGATTTCCTAACAGTCTTAAACCAAGTTAGTTGTATTAGAGGGTGGATAAAAAATACGTGGGTGGTCAACGTAAATCAAAACACCAAATTTTAAGTAGTTTAAGTTATTTTATTAAAAAATAGGTATTCAAGACTAATACAAAATTAAAATCCGTCTCAAGATTTATTGTTTCCACGTTAGGCTGTCCTATTACATTTATGATCATAATCACACACACAAAAATAGGCCTTTCCAAGTAATAGTTTTGAATTTCGTTTAAAATATACCTTCCCAGACACCTTGCTTAGACTTAAAACACTTACAGTTGTTCATCGGTTGGAAACACAACATAATAAAAACGAACTTATTCTTTCTATTCAGCTGATCAATATTTTACAATGTTACTGAATGATACCAACTAACAGATCTCTAATAAACTGTAGATCAATAACATTATGTAAACAGACCATTGCATACGTATTACAAGTTAATGAAGTGCGAAAATAGGAGCTACAACTACTTCGGAGTAACACTATTAATTCTATTTATCAATATGGCTTTATTGATAATATAGAAAGCAAGGTATCTGGGCGTAAAGATTGGTTGTGACCACTGCACGATGCAATATCGTTAGATCTTAGTAAGCTTTTCTTCATTAATTAAAATCATTACTTCAGTTTCCTCGTTAAAACTATAAGTTTTCTCAAATAAAATATTCGGTAATCACAAAGGTAAAATTTTACCTACTTTGTTACCTACTAAATTAAAAAACTTTGAAAAAAAAACTTCAAGAATCATTATGTTGTACCCTACACGTAAGGATACGGCAGAGAGTTTTAAAATTAAGCGCAGAGTAGTGGATATTCTTCCAGGGAGTGAAGAGGTAGATAGAATTGTTTTTTTTTGCGTAATACTCGAAAATGTATGGTGTAACTTTCTAAGAGCGAACCATACAACAACTTGCAACGTGAAACGTACGTTTAAATCAGAAACATTTTTAGAAGTATAAATGGCATTTTACATATTTACAAATAAAAGGACGATTATTTTAATACCAGTCAGATTTGGAAGCGTCCCTAATCAATAACATTTTAACTAAACGCCTAATACAGATGATATGCAATACAAGTCGTGCTATTCATATTTTATAATAACAAGTGGCTATATTATAACTCATATCACATTATTTTACGTAGTTTATAATAACTTGTTTTGTCAAAGCTTCATTTTGAATTTTATCTCACAACTCCAACGTTACTATCATTATTTGTAGTATACTATCAAGTGTAATATCTACTTATGGCACATGAAATAAAATCTAAATAAAATATTATCTAACTATAATTACTAATTGAGTGTAATTAATTGAAATTTTGTTTGTATTAAAGTATAAATTATTCACGAACTGCTTGTTTACAAGTTTATTTACACTACACTGAATTACATTATAAGTATTGTTATTTTCAAATTATTGCCAAGCTTTAGTTTGTTTCTATTATTACTTATTCTAATGATATTAGGATTACAAATTCGATTATTGATATACAGACGGACAAATCAATCTGAATTCAATCAATTCCAACAATAACATTGTAAATATCAATTAATCAGAATTGATAATTTAAATTAATCAGATCTTGTAACTAACATACTCATTAATTTAACCATTATTTACAAAATTTACATCTTACTGTACAAAGACTAGGAATACTTTTTTCGAATAAAAATATATTAAGTATATTATGTATAGTAGTAGAGATAAAATTAAAATTGTGCGTTTAGAATAATAATAAGTCAACACAGACTATTTTAGGCCTCGAAAATCAGCACACAAAAGCTGAAAAATAAAGTAAAGACACAATCACTAAAGAAAATCATAAGATACATTTCTAATTCACTTGATTCAACGAGTGTCCAGTCTCTAAGTGTGAGGAAGAACAGCGACAGTCTAACAAAGTCACTACACTAGAAAAGTCTATACGTCCGTTTGGCACAGGTCGCCGAAAACCGGCAGGGCGTGATACTACCGGGTTACAGAGTCCACTCGGGGGTGGGGAGCTGGAGGGGGATGCGTGGGCGCATGGGACGGCTTCATGGCAGTAAGAACCCCCTGCCCGTGCCTGAATGACGTCAGCCGGGCCAGTGTTCTAGTACTATCGTTGTCAAAGTTAGGCCTCTCGTACTGATGATTCGACCGCTGCCGCTGCGGTTGCATCGCTTGCAGCTCATCATACCCAGCGTCATCGCCATAATTTTCCTCATCAGTATCCTCTTCTCCAAACGCTCGATAAGTCATCTCTGACTCAGAATTCTTCCTCGAACTCACATAAGTCCGACCGATAAGCGATTGAGAAACATCAGTCTTTTTATCACCTTTGCCTTCCAAGCTTTGGTTGTACCTTAGCTGTGCTTTCTGATTTTTATCCATTGAAGGTAGATCATAAAATTTCAGCACGTTCGGATGGCCTTGGAAATATTTCTCGCTATAAACATTCCTGTTGTAATAACCTCCATTGCTAGCGGGATATAATTCCTCGTCTGGAGCGTAGCGATTGTCAAAGGAATCCACGTTCTTGCCCGGAGGAAACCAGCCCTGTAGAGCAAAATAAATAAATGTTTAAAGACAAATACACACTGAGTTAAACCCGGGCTTAAATTCAATTTGAATGAGCTGTGAAAGAGGAAAATTCACTTACCAGTGAACTCACACACTGGCGAGTGTTAGCGACTAAAGTGACCGAAGCGTACGCGGCCGGCGAGCTTGCGGTTTTGCTCGTATTCCATTCATTCCCGTTTGCGCGAGAAGACGTCACCTCCGCGTATTCCGGCAACTGTTGAGCAACTTTATCGTACTCGGAATTTGCCTTTTCTTTACTATGATTCGTTTGATTCCCCGACAAACATACGCCCGGCTGATTCTCCATCCAAAGCAATGACTCAGTTTTGGTCACTGTGTTCTTATTGTAGCAGCTACTGAGAGGATGCGATAGCGATACAGCTGCTTTTATATTCATTTGAGTCACCAAGCTCGTTCCATTTGAATCTAAAAGAAAACAACCCAATTACATCGGTTTATGAATTACAATGAGACTCGTTATCGATTTCATAAGCCGCATGCAAATGATCTCGTTTACGGGAGACTTAAAAGATGTAAACGCAGCTCAAAACAAATAAAATGAGAGAAATTGGCTTAAAGGTAACTGGGTGAGTCAACAAACGAATCGCCTCGAGAAAACAAAATAGAAAACATTTACATCTACTGGATCTTTATTTCTCGGATTTGTATCATTCCTTTGTGCCCCAAACGTGAATGCAAAGTGAAAGAGATCCAGTGCGCTCACGAGAGGGCCCGTGCTACCTTTCAACTCGAAAGTAATCTAGCGCCCCTCTCTACCCCTCGCGTGGCAAAGCCTCCATCAAACAAACGCTCGGCGCCCTGCACCACCCCACGACACCCGTGGAATGTTTTTAATTTTGAAATTCTGATGCTGATTCCACAGAAAAAAGTAACTGTTTCGAGATAAGCTGAATAACTGTTTATTTTCCAGTTACGTTGGCTCTGCGTTTCTTGAATGCCGCACTCTATGCGATAGATTACACGGCACGTTGCTATCTATATTGTTATGAAAATTGCCATTATAACAATTGCTGCTTACCGTAAATGTTTGGAAGGGCTGACTTTTTGGCGAAAATGTTGTGCTTCCTCACGTAAATTATGCCGCCAATCACAATTATTTTGAACAGAACAATCGCTCCAATCAAAAAGTAAAACCATGTTTCCATCACGAAATCCCCAGCCACTATAGACACTTCCCCATTTATCGGATATCTGAAATGAAATACATTTGTCAGAAAATGTTGGGCATTTATATTTCCTTCGATATTTTGATGCTTGTATTTCTCTTACCTCGATAATGGATCCAATCCGACCGAACGAGAGTCAATATTTAAGTATACTTTTTGACTGAACGGGCCAAGGCCCACGATTGTTTCGGCGGCGATTTGGACCGAATAACTAACTCCAGAGGTCAAGTTGGTCATTATGAGGCTCGTAGCTTGGTGGACGGTCGTGTTTATTGCCACCATGGATTTATTTGCAGGTATATCGAGCCAATTTACGATGACAGTGTAACCAGTAATGATTCCGTTTTGTAAATGTAATTCTGGTGGTGACCATTTCAAATGGACAGTTGTTGTGTTCAAAATAAACATTTCAAGGTTGATTGGAGGACCGTCGGGGACTGCAACCAAATAAATATTTCGTGAGGTATTAATATTTTTATGAAAAGTTATTATAACATTTAAAAAACAAGTGTTATTTACCGTCATCCAAAGTTTGAGCCGCCCTGGAATTTGAGGGCTTTCCTTCGAATTTTCTATAAAAGGGTATCAGGAAAAATTCGTATTTTGTATACTTTCTCAAAGACGTTATTTCATAGCCGGATACGTCGTTGGAATGCAAAATAGTTTTCATTTCGTACTCGGTCGTCACATTGTCAAGGGGACGAAAATATATAAAAAGTCCTTCGAGGTAGTAAAAATTCAGAATCTCCCACATAAGCTTTATGGTTTTAGCGTCTATGGGCGTCGCTTCTATAAGCTCCACAATGTTGTCTGTTAGAATATTGTTTCTGAATTCAGTGTTATTTGAATAAACTCCAGTCTCCCACAAAGAGTTAGCGTTCTCGCCGATAGTGATAGCGTCGGAAACTGGACTCGGACCAGACAAACCATGAGAATTCTCCGTTCTTACAATAAACATGTATGTTACGCCCGGGATGAGAGACTTCGCAATGTATTGTGCTTGATACACTCGTCTAGTGAGCACTACCCATCCTCGGGAATTTCTCGGTGTATTATTTCCCTGCAAAGTTTCTCTTAAAAATACTTCCACTTGATAGCCAAGTACTGAGGAAGAACCAATCTTGTTATTTTGATTCCAAGTTATTGTAATGCTATTGGCAGTTGCGTTGTATATTTGTGGTTTTGTTGGAGGTCCAGGTAATGCAGACGCATCTGCGGCTCGAAAAAAATGAATATTTGGATTGATTGGGCTATCGACGAGTAAAACTCCGCTCCATACATATTTTCCGTGGTACGAAGAGGCTACGCACGTATAAGTCCCACTGTCGCCTTTATCTAAATCCTTCAGTATGAGAGTGCCGTCATTAGACACGTTCCTTCTATGATTTTGTATTAATGCTTCCCCTTCGAAATACCAGGCAATGATTGGTTCAGGTGTGCCGATCGCTGAGCAGGGGAAAACTGCCATCGATTTTATAGGTAACGTTTGGTTAGAGGGCCCGTTTGTTATGATTGGCGGTGGGCGGTCATCGTCTGACGTCACGGTCAGTTTCCCTCTGACGAACGAGCTGCCAGCAAAGTTTACTGCTGAACAAACTATCGTGTTTCCACTGTCGTTTTTATTTGTATCATTGATCGTTAGCACCGACACTCCACCGAGAACTGTGGATGCGTGATATTTGCCTCGCGATGTGCCTGGGAATATAATTGTTCGGTTGCCTTCGACGCTCCAGAAAATTGTGGGCTCTGGTTTTCCAAAAGCAGAACACGTGAATTTTGCAGCTGAACCAGATTCAATATTCACAGAGTTTGGTCTTACATTAATTGACGGAGGATCTATAAACAATAAGCAAAATTAATATACTTACATAAATAATACTAAGTTGAAATATTGATACTGTTTTACACTTACCGTATACAGTTAGATATCCGCTAGCACTCACAGCGCCTACGGAATTGTCAGCCTCACACGTGTATTCTCCCTCGTCCGCTAAAACTACATCTTCGAGTCTCAGGCTCCTGTCATCTAGGACTTTGACGCGACCGAGTGGCATGTTCCCTCCGCCTGCGGTCCTGCGCCACAACACGTCGGGGAGGGGGTCACCTCCCACCCGACACTGGAACGTCACGCTACCGCCCGTTTGCGCCACCACGTCCTCAGGCCCCGTGATTAAGTACGGCTTAACTGCACAATGAGAAATATCCCTGAATAACATGACAAAAGAGCCATCTCGCACAAATTAGTCGAACGTAGAACACGAGGAATTGAAACGGAAATTCTGGTGAAATTAATTTGCGGAAACTCACTGTGTATTCTAAGTGTGGCGACGGATGATTCCCTGGTGCCTGCTGCGTTCCGCGCTAGACATTGATACCGCCCGGCGTCACTTTGCCTCGCATCTTGTATAACGAGGTTGCCACCGTCTACTAAATGCATCCTGCAACAAACTTCCTTATTTAGTAAACAGGCACGATAATAAAAGATTATTTGTAAAATTATGAATGCATTTCATTACTTCGAACAAAGTACAATGTAACAAAGTCATTCAAATGTAGGGCGGAATAATTCAATGGGAAATTAACATTTAATAAGGGGTCCGGTGAGTCAGAACTATTGAGATTTTTACTTGATTGCTTGTTGAGCTCTTCAATATCCCCTTCTTTTATAACTTTGATGTACCCTCCCCTAGACTGTTAATTATTTTTATGCTCCGCCATACGTAACAACATGAGCCCTTAAGATGCTCATAAAAATTCATACAATTCAAAGTGAAATAAATTGCCTATAAACTATTTTAGAAAATCCAATTTTCAGTTTGTTTTCTTCACATTTGGGCGATTCTTTCCAAGGAATGGCACCTTCTCTAAAGTATTGCTTAAAATGCGAACTAGTTTATTTATTTTTATTCTGTGTATTTGTTCAAGTTACTAAGCCTGATTATCGTTTAAAACAAGCTCTTTACGATTTTTATATATTCACAGTAGGCGTCTGATGGCAACCGCGACAAAGTCGCAAGAACATTAAGGAATGCGGTGTGCTCGTTAAACTCTGCATAAATTAGTCTCCTTGATTACTCATGAAATAGTACGATTAAATCTATGTAGTAGAGATATCAGATATCAAACGGGTATATTCGAGAAGGTATTCACAAGACTATCGCATTTCCATCCCACTCGTCTGATGAGAGCACTCAAGTGCTACCCTCGACGTGCTTCGACCTCCAACTGCGTTTATCTAGCTATCGATTCGATGCCAACTTTTGTCGGACTGGAAGTTCTTATTTTAATAACGTAACTGCCAAGTTTGTTGAATTTCCGCAACCCGAAAGTTTCTATGATATGAGTTTTGTTCAACTCGCATTGGCTCGAACGAAGTTTGCTCCTAATAATAGAAACTATAAATTGGGAGATTTTGAAATAATACAACTTAACTGGCAAACTGTTTTAGCAGTTTGAAAGTGGATAATGAACACGCAATTGCTTTAGACTTAGTTAAGTGATACGAGGAAGGTAACTTACCTAGAATCACCATCAAAATGTAAATTTTGACCGTTTTTCTTCCAGTATACGGTAGGTTCAGGAGAACCTCTTGGTGGTGAACATTCTAGAATCACAGTCTCTGCTTGAGCCGACTGTGTGGACACTGGCTCCAGTCTGAACTCTTCACGAAGAACTAAAAGAAGATAAAGATGTCAGATATAGAAATGAACCAACTTAAAGAGTTGGTACAATTAGAAAGAAAGACTTACCAGCAACGTGTAATGAAGCATTTCGACTTCTCGCCGTTCCATAAGGGTTTGTAGCTTCACACCAATACACTCCAGCGTCTGAGTGAGCTCTTCCATGCGTCGCTCTCAGGAAGAACAGACCACCAGCAGGGAGGAGACTTCTATGTGTGTCCGATACTACAAGAACCCCTCCTTTATACCATCGTATAGTCGGAGTGGGAGATCCACCAGCCCGGCAGTTCAACGTAGCCGGCTGATGCCGAGCTACTGTTACATCAATAGGCTGCTCTATAATGTATGGAGCTTCTCCTGTACTACCATAGTCATCGTTCAATCCACCTTCCACATGACCTGTTGACAAAGAATTTATTTAACCACAATGGACCTTCGTAACGTATTGATTACGAAACAAACACTACAGCTCGAGTGGTCGTTGCAGTTGGCGTGCTTGGCCTTTAATGAAAGGCGACTCGCACGGCTCCACCCACTGCAATTTCCTACGAGCATTATTTTAAATTTACCTAACAAAAGGTCCTTTCTAGGCTACGGTTTATTTTAATAATAGGTGGAGTATGTCATTTGCAGCTACTCTAAAGCGGCGCACAATAATAATGAGCCATAAACACAGGCTTGGCAAAGCGCGGGTCCCCCAAGGATGCTGTTTGGGACCCCTTGGCTTCAATGTTTACAACGAACGCGCAGATGTTAGTTTTTGACACTTGAATTGATGTATGTCTATTGTTGTGCTTCGATGTTATTGTTGCTATGTAAAAATCAATAGATTGCAAAAAATTCGATTCGGTGTCCGATCATCGAGAGAATGAACCTCCGGGGATGGTCTACGACTCGATTCTCGGCGAGGTTGTGTTTAGTAAGTAAAATCAATAGAGATTACTCTTTTGTGCAAAGTAATTGTGTTTATTTATTCACGTGTCCCGATTTTGTGAATGCGGTACGATAAAAGGGCTAATCTATAATTGAATCTCCATTCGATTCGCTATATTTGATTTTTTGCCCAGTATCCTCTGTTACTCTATTTACATTAATTTTATTAATTAGACTGATTTTTTCAGTATACAATATGATCGTTATGAGCTAAGCTTATAAGCAAGGTTACTATAAATTTAAGTTTAATTCGTAAATTGTAAAATTTTACCAACGTCTGCTTGGAAATCAAAATTTTCACATAACTTTTCGTAAAAAAAACTTGTTCTTATATGTATGTGAATGCAGTAAAGAAGTAATTTAATTTTATAAAACTGTAGAATCATAATTTAATTTGCTGAAAAAACATAAACTGTAATATAGAATCCAGAATCACTACCTTTATCGTTACGTTTTATACAAGAAAACTCTTTTTCTGGAAGAAAAAGAGTTTTCTTGTATACTCTTCTAATAAGTTTTCTTGTAGAGTATTGTTGTACTCTCTTTAGGGTTAAGCTCGCTTTTGTATATCTTCTATAAAATTTATTTACTGTTTATGTGATTTATGTGTACAATAAAGAATATAAGAAATAAATGGCACAATCACACACCTGAGGAAGAATTCACACGGCACACCAACGTAAGCTATTATAATTAATCAAAGAATTTTTATAACAAGATGCTCCTATCGGATCTACCTAATAATATCTCCAAATGAATGGAAATAGTTAATCATATGTGACATTACAAAAGCAATGCAACATGTATAAAAACATCCAACACCCAGGCCCACGTGAATGGATGATGTGATAGCGAAACATGGCAAAAAATATTGACCATTCAGCCGAGATGACAACTATAAATTAACTGTCATCCTCGTAGAAACTTTACCCAGTTTTGTGTGGATAATCCTCACACATGAGTGTCATAAATCGATATATATATCCCAATAAAAGTGGTAGAATTATTACTAGCGGTTGCTTTTTGGCAGTTTTTGTCCATCCTCCATAAACATTTTTGAAAATATCTTAAATCAAAGGATATTGTGAAATGCTAATATTTTGCTCCTGCGCGCGCTATCAAAGGTGTTTTTTTTTTCTATAATATTATTATTTAATAAAAAAAAACAAATATTTGAAAGCTGTAATCATAATGTCTTCATGAAAAAATAATCGTAAAAATCTGACTGAAAATACTGAAAATACGTGCACATATAATTATTGCATGAAAAGTTTGCTATCCTCGTTACGGCAAGTTTCGTGCAGTGAATGCCTATGAAAACTCTGAAACGGAACGTATTCAATCATTATTCTTTATTTAAAATTTTAGATATGATTTGTCTTTAATGGCTTTTCCCAATTATTCTTATTTCATTCATATCTCATAAAATACCTACTAATCTGATTTTGACTAATATTATGTAATTATAAAAGTGAGATGGTGAGCTTTCATTGTCTTGTTTTATTGTTTGTTACATATTTTCAGAATTAGAAAAACACGAATTGCTTGAGTCGATTTCATTGCTCACGAGTGTATTAACAATATTTTTTATTCACGAATCCTTGCAGTATAATGACTCATGTGTGAATCCTGACAATGTGCAACAGTCTCGGAATACATAATAGGTTATATATATATACATTCCAAATAGGAAGGCACTTTGGACAGGTCCTTTTAATAATTACACTGGCTTTCAAATCTACTACCACACTTTTAAAATTAATAGTTTTTATTACATTGCTTGGCTCCTACTCATCAGACTGAGATACCAAGTACACAAGTTTTTAAGTCAAAACCTAAGCTTTCTAACAGTGTAAAGCACATCGCAATCTGTCCAGTAGTTTTTTCAAAACTAAGTTCCATACATAAAAAAAATTATAAAAAAATTGCTTGCCTCCTTTTATCGAATTGAGATACTAATTCCAAAAGGTTTTAAGTTAAAACCTTAGCTATCCAACAGTGAAAATCGCATCGCAATCGGTCCAGTGGTTTAACGTGACAGACATTACAAGGTACAATACAATCAATCTTAAAGTAAATACAAACCATCGTTAATTTGACAATGACATTAATAAATCATGTCATACAAAACTTAATTTGATACTTTGGTAGCGATATCCTATCAACGTGTCCTACCTAATCTTACTGCTCGGAACGGACTGTAGTAGAGTAGTAGAGTAAAAAAATACCTTCCAACTATCTAAAGTTTCCGCTATCCAGTCAATATACATTTCAAACCTTTTGGGATTTTGTTTACCTAACGGTACGTGAAGATATAAAATAAAAATAAAGATTTAGCAGATTGCACCGTACATAAAATATTGTTTATGTTGTCCGATACGTTACTTTATAGCGAATAAAACTAACTTTATCGCCTTAGTTCGCTTTAGCTATGCGTTAGGTTAGCACTGTATAGATTTTTATGAATGATTGATATCCGGTCTTCTTTTACGGCATCAGATAAGTTATCTAACAGATAAGTTATCTAACTTTAATTGGTAAATTTTGCGTGGTGTAGTTTTTTCACTTAACTTTATTAGACCACGGTTTTGAGTACCTGTTTTTTTTTTTTTTTTTACTATACTGTCCCTCTGTTGGGCAAAAGTCTCCCTCATATCCTTCCAAGATTCTCTGTCGTTTCTTTTTTTTACTTAAATATTTTTTGGGGGTTTTTTGTCATGCTTGATGCGAACTGTACTTGCTATGGTTGTAGGACACTATTATAATACTAAACTTACCTATTAACCTCTGAAAAAACGTTTTTTTTTCTATTGCTAAATTATGGAGAAAAATATAGACATAAAAAGTTACAATACTTGTTAGTGTTAAAACATATTATTTTCAAGAAACTTAGTCACGCAAATTCGTGTAATTATTTATGCAACTGACTGTTCACATTTTTGACAGTTATTAAAATAATTTTGTACTAGTTGCGACAACATTTCGCGAAGCTAACACGGCGTAAGCCTACGCCAGCGTTATTTTATCTACTCTCACACGAGTAGTTACGTTCTATTGTTCAAAAATCTTTGTTGAAAAAATTGCGAGGGTGAACCGTCTCCCCTGCTAATTTACTACTGGCACATGTTGACACGCGTTCGCAAGAAAAAATAAATAAAAAATTGGTTAGAGACATGGCTTTCGCATTTAGACGGAAGGCCACGCGGCCTGGCCGTGTATCAATGTTCGATACAGTCATTTCTATTTTTTCTGTTTCTTTTTAGTACACTTTTTCTTTATTTATTTGAAAGTGATCCTGTCAACTTTTAACTCAACTGATTGCTCTTACGAAGGATTTAGGTTTATGGCTGTGTTACTTGTAGACCGTATCCCTTTGATTCTCAAATTTTCTTTGATCCGAAACCGATATTGCTCAGTTAATGTGTCATCGCTGGAATAGAACTTTATGGAACTGTTAAAATTCCTTTGATCGATGTTCCAAAAACTCGATTGCTAAAAGATTGAATACATTTTATGTATCTAATTTGTTACAGGTTACACTTTACATGTCATAATTGTCACCCCCAAGTAATTTGATAGCCGTTTGAATTTGGAAATCTAATTCTAATGGCAGTGATTGGCTCCCTAAGGAGGCAATCACGATTTTTCGAAGTTGGAACACGTGTTTAATTTTAGGGAACCCCTTTGCAATGCGACGCGACGACGCGACGTCATTAAACGCGAACGCAGAGACATTTTTGGTTATTTACTTACTAAAATTGCTTTGAAATTGGAAGCGAGAACTGAACGATCAATAAGTGTTTAAACTCCATTAAGAAGGAATTTACTACGTTTTATTTCATTGGTCGTAAGACTCGTAAGTGCTGACTTAACATCCACATGTGAAATGGATGTAAGAACTGGGGCCGGCAATAATCGGGCACAAAAACAAACGTCCAATAAGGCGGTCACAGTAAATAAAACGTGTGGTGAATTAGCCGAAGTAAGGTCGGATTAACTAAATGAGAATTACGTGTTTTGGGGTAACATGTTGCACAGGCCTTAGCTTTACTTCGTGTCAATAAAAGAGAATCGAACTTTCAGTTACCACTGCCTGGACAAAGCAGAAAGTGATAAGCTTCTCATCGTAATATAGAAAGAAATTAATAATACTTATAGAAAGCACAACAAATTGGTCGTTTTGAAGTAAGAGCTTGCTTGCGTGTCGTAACTAAACGACTGCTTTTAACCAAAAAGAGCCGAAAATGATAGCTTAACGTGCCCTCCAAAGCACGGAGCTATGGAAAACCGCACTGGTCAGTTTGTACGGAGCCTAGGACTAAACCCAGGATCTTAGTCGCACTAATAAACCGCTAGGCTACCATCGCTTATGCAACTACTGGTATCGCATTAAACAGTTTAGGGATACGAAGTTTGTCGTTTGCGTCACATTTTTCTCTTTTCCGTTGAACATTCGCTTATGTAAGTTCAGAGAGCCACAGAACCTAATTCTGATAATTGTTTTTTTATGATATCTTTACACGAATTTCGTAAAAAAAAACATTGATTTTTCATATACTCGTAATTAGAGTTTCAATTAATCGCCCGAAGCCAAGCCCGAAACTTCGTACATTTAAAGTAGGGCCTGTTTTCAGGGCGGCTAAAATCCGTCTCTCGTACTGTAGCTTATTTGACATGATAAAAAATGGTCACAGTTAATGAATAGCACTTATTTTTACGTACAAAAAGTGGGCCACGCTTGCTACACATGTGCGAAGAATTAGTCGAAGGAAGGCCGGATTAGCTAAATGTGAGTTCCGTGCTACAATGTTTGTGTTGTAAGTCGGCCGTCTAATGCATAGGGACAAATTGTTGACACAGTGTCATCTTTCATAGGGTCCGACATACCTGGAAGAAATAGGGGCATTCTATCGACATATTATTTAACATTAATCGATTTGTTATCGTAGTTCTTAAGCATAGAACTCAATATTCAGTAACGTGAAGTTCGAAGAATCTGTAGCAAAATCGTTTTAGAAGTTTACGGAAATGCAAACGACAGTTGCAACGTCTCGTTGAGTTTGTTGTTGTAGAGTTTTGGCGCGTGGACAGATGAAATAACATGGTGGATACTGAAACTTCTAAACGGACTTTCTATTTTGTTTCAGAAGTAGACACATTATTGCAGTAACATTAGTAACATCGATTGCTCAGCTTCTTCTCATCGAGTTGAGATACAAAGTACACCGGATATTAACTCAAAACCTAAGATATCCAACATTGAAAACCGCATCGCAATCGGTTCAGCAGTTTTAAGTGATGCCCGAATAAACAGATTTAAAAAAAAAATGTTCCTCATGCCTTTTTTTATGATATTAATTGTTCTGACTTTTTGATATTGTTTGTTTTTCGCTGGCCTGAGTTGGTGACAGAGTTGGTCAGGCTGCCTGAGGGCTTATGACATGGCTTAACAACTGTAATTAATCAATACCAGCCAGGACCGACAGTTTAACGAGCCCTCTGAAGCACGGAGCGATGGAAAACTGCACATAACTTGAAAAGTCATTGGTGCAGAGCCTAGGACCGAACCCCGTATCGTTGGATTCTAAGTTGAACTATTGAACCGTGAGGCAACCATTGCTCAGACTTTTTGTTAATTACCTACTGCTCTAGTAGAAGTGTGTATAGAAAAAAAATTGACCATCTTTGCAATGCGAAGACTAGCGTATATTTTCTAAAAAAACATACATATGTACTACACACACGTCTTTTCCATCAAACATACAAAACAAAAGAACTAAAACAACGACAGCAAACTTTTTTAGTTCCATTCACGTTCCTATTAACAAGACGGATCGACACAGGGGACATCTACCGAATAACATACAAAAAAGGTTTAGTTTGCAAACTGATGTTATCAACGGCTTATGCCTTTGAGACCGAGCGACATAAAGTTTTGGCGATTGTCTCATGCGATAAACGTACTGATTAGCATCCTGACAACTATATTTATAGACTGATATATCAGTAAAGCTATATACGTGTATGAGCGTACGCCTACCTCCATAACATTTTTTGTAATCTGTGCTTTCCATACTTCCGTTTCTATACAAAATGCAATGCTTGTACGATTTATAGGGGTCAATAGCGTCAATATTCATAAAAGTCAGAGTTTTGTTTAGTAAGATTCAAGATAGGGATCCATTTTTCAATTCCATCTCGAATACAATGACTGTACTATACGAGCAGCTTTTGTAGACGCCCCGAGCGATTGACTCTGTTTATTTTTATTATTCCTTTTCCACCGCATTTTACGCAGCATCCATCACGCATTAGGCACAAAAGATAGGCGTCGTTTAACATTAGCTTAACTTCTTTACGCTTTGATAACCGCCTGGGGTGCGTACTTTTTAACGATACACAGACAAAATAAATTAACACGAGTGACACGGTTTTACTGGGGATCGACGCTATCCTAAAGCAGGCTTTTTATTAGTCTGTTGATTGTAAAATATATGCAATAGACAGATGTGGGTCTACGCATGTGTGTTTTGTTAACCTAATTAGATTTGTCAATAAGTAACGCTTTCCTCTTTGTATATTAGTCCCGGGAGCATCATTAGTGGTGTTTATTTGTAAGACATGGTTTTTGTGACTTATTACGAGATTTTTAGTGGTATGGTAATTTAATGCACTGATTATTATGGTTTTATGTTACAGGAAGTGAACAATAATGTAAGTAGGTATGTATAAAACTGGCAGATTTATAATCAAACACTTCTCAAAGTTTCCCGAATTAAATACTTTATTTTTAGCCCATAACAACTGGCTGCTAAGAATAGTAAGTAAACTGAATTGTCAAGTAATAAAACAATAAAAACTTTTTTTTTTAATCTTGGGTTTGTTTACGCTTTACGTAACAAGTAGCAAATGTAGATTAAAAAACTAATCCAAAAAACACGTTTTTTCTAGAATGCATTGTCATTGATTTGTGAGCTACCCAGAAAGTTTCAGCCGGATAGCTAATCGGGAAGTGCTCGAAATTTGAGTTGCAAGATTCCACCCGGAACGAGAGACAGACATACAAACAAGAAAGTGACTTAGTAACAATAACTAGCTTAAAAGCTAAAAAAAAAACACGTCTGCCCTGACAAAAAAGAGCTTTTGCCAAAAAAATATATATTGATGGAATGGGCTTGTCCAAGACCTTCAATTTGATACCCACATTGTAAATTTCGAAGAAAAAAAACATTTTTTTCGAGATTGTAAATGGTACTATACTGTTGCCATATTGGATGTTTAAAAAAGAAATAGTCTATGTTACTCGGGGGGATGTAAGAATTCTAACGATACCCCATACATCTAAATCTGTTCAGGCATTTAAAAGTTATGGTGGAATAAAGAAACTCACATACATACAAACATACATGAATGCTAATAAAAACATAACACTCTCTCTTTTTGGGCAGTCGTGTAAAAAAGTGGTAAAATGCTGAAATCGAAACCCAAAACATTTGAAACAGGAGGAGAGCTATCGGCCTTCATTTCAATATCTTTTTTTTTTAGTGTCTCTGTTATATCCTTAGTGGCATATTTGGTGCCACATAAATCTTTCTATTTCGGCCAAAACACAAGGTGAATCCCACGTAACCCCAATTTTCAGTCCCATGACAAATAAAAGCAATATTGCGCGAGTGACACGCTTATTTTCGTCGCTAAGTGTTGCCACAAATCTAAGATGGTACGGCAAGGCACTAAATATCAAATAGTGGGGCGATATCCCTTGGGGTGGAGCCGGGTGCATACTTAACTATTAGCGATGGTTGAACTCTGACTTCTTGTGGTTATTTTGTTTCGAGTGAAGGCGTCCCTACATCTTATAGTTTGTTACTCAATTAGTTTGTTTATATAAGTTTTTATTACCGTGTGTATTATCTATACTTATAATAAAGCAATATAAACGAAAAAGTCTGTAAAAAGAAGATAATAATTAAAAAAAAGTAACTAAGGTACTTAAAACTTAAAGTAAGCTACTGAACAAGATTATAACATTTTTTAAATTCGTGTCTGTCTGATTGTTTGTCTGTAAGTTTATTCGCGCATCACGTAAAAGCTACTGAACCAATTGCGATGCGGTTATCACAGTTGGATAGCTAAAAGTTTGACTTAAAAACTGGTGTACTTGATATCTGAATCTGATGAGTAGAAGTCGAACAATCGATAAAAACTTTTTGACGGCTGAGGGAATTTTGATCAAATGTTTTGATATTGGTATTTTAGGTCTTGGAATAGCACATATAAGTACTCGTAACCTAGAGAAATGACTACGCGTGCGAAGCCGCGGGTTCAGCTAGTTTATATATAACCGAAGAAAATCGACATGTCCCCAGCTTTCGATATTTGCGTTATGTTAAGATTCTTACTTAACGATTTGTGTTTTCAAAAAACTTGTGGGAATTTTTGTATCACCGCTTTTAGATTATTTTGAACGGTTTCAAATAAAGGTCTTATTTACTCACCTGGGTATAAAAAAATGATTCCCAATAGACTGGTCACCACTGCCAAAATATCCATCTTTGAAGGTGCTACCACATTTTCAGCGTGTTGGTGTCTCGAAGAAGTATTTTCTTTTCATTATTATGTTTAATCTGAAAAATACATAAATTTGTTAGGTGGTAGGTACTTCAAAAATGTAAGTATACTTCAAACTAAAACTTTCCGTAAGACCTAATCTATTCTTATCATTAAGCAATATGTACGAATAAGTCTATACAATGAAGTTATAGTGTAGGGTACATTAAATAAGCTACTGAACAATAATATAACATTTTACAAAATCGTGTCTGTCTGTTTGTCTGTCTGTTAGTCTGTATGTTTGTTTGTTTCGCGCATCACATAAAAAATACTGGACCGATTGCAATTGTTGGATAGCTTAGGGTTTGACTTAAAAACTGGTGTAATTGGTATTTCAACCCGATGAGTAGAAATCGAGAAGTCGATAAAAATCTTTTTGAAATTCTGATCAAAATGTTGGTATATTGTCTATTTTAGATTCTGAAATAGAACATATAGCACTCTTAAACTAGAAAAATGCCCACGCTTGCGAAACTGCGGGTACAGCTGGTACCTCATATATACCCAATACATAATATGTATAATTATATGATTATATGCTTGCACACGTGTTTATATTAAATTTTGCCATTAAGTAGTTAATATAGTTACTGTTTTAGAGAGTATTCCACACCGAATTTCACGTAACCCTTTTCCCTTCATTCAATAAATGTAACGAGTTAACAGGACCCGAAAACCTAATATAGCGCTCAGTAAATTTGGGTTATCTCTTGCCTTCATTTTACCTCCAAATAGGTGGGTAGAACTTTATTTAGGTGCAATCACTTAGTATTTGCGCTAGTTATTTTCTTTGTATTGACCATTTCAGAGGCCCTAGGGCGGCCTAATAAACTCTTACATCAGAGGTAAGTACCACCTCATTGGACTTAGATACGAGTACATATTAAAATCAATACAAAATTCTAAAACTTTTTCATGACCCCAATGTGTGTAATAAACTTTTTCATGACCCTTATGAGTTTTATACTGGAATAAGCTTAACTTGATTTAGTTAAAACCAATGATTAAAAACCAATGCAAAAGTATACGACCAAAGCTCTTGATGCTCTTTAACAGACTTGTTATTATTTCGTTTCCATAGCAACAGTTTTTTACAGCGAGTAATCATCATTTTCCAGTTTCCCGTGGAAACGTACCATTTTCCGGGATTAAAAAGTATTCCATGTTGGTCTCTATATTGTACAGTACCTACTTACAAAGTTTCATTAAAAGCGGATCAGCCGTTTTGGCATGAAATCTACAGATAGACAACGTTACACTTTTATTATTGGTGTGGATAGTACCTAATACTACTAAGATTGTTTTCTTATACGATTTCAGTGCACTACGACTTGTTGTTAGTTTGTCGTATGAGGTAGTGCTGGCCTTTGATGTCAGAGTTTGTCAAGCCGCCCGAGGGCCTCTGCTATTAATCAATAACAGCCGGGACCGACAGCATAACGTGCCCTCCGAAGCACGGAGCGATGGAAAACCGCACATAACTCAGATAAGTCATTGGTGCGGAGCCTAGGTTTTGAACTAGCACTTCCTATGATTTGTCTTAACTAAAGTCACCTTGCAGTCAACTCGTCAACTAAAGCCGCTGACTTGTATGGCTCTTGTCCAGACGTGAATTCGGCCCTAGTACTTACACAGTCACTTTATAGTCAGATATAAGCAAACAAACTGCAGTATATCCATCAGTTTCGTCACAAGCGACGCTTCCCGGACATGCAGCAACGTAAACAACTTCAAAATATTTATTTGGATTATCAAGAGGACCGTAAACATCTGTCAAACCAAGATTTGGAGCTTTTAAACTTGTCACAGTACCGACTCTTTGATATAACAAACTTTCTAAACATGCCATTCAAAATCCAACTTTATTTTTCACCGAATTGCTTATAACATATTACAGCACATTTAAATTATGTCGTATTTTAGAGCGGGCTATAAAAAGATGTAAGTTTTAAAACATTGACATGAAAATAAGTGGGTTAAATCATAAATAAAGTTGTGACATCAGCTTTTGGCATCAGTTCCATATCCGTGAATTGCAGGGAAATATTATATTCAACATGATATTGTACACGGAAAAATATATTATTTATTTTATATCCCTACGTTTATTTATACTTTTATATTACATACATTTCTGTACTTTTAGACTATGACTTTTGCTACAGTGTATAAAATAGACACGTGAAATATTAAAAACGTTTAGGTATGTAACCAAAACGGGTAAACGTGGAGGACAAGAGAAAAACGCGATTTAAAATACAATAGTTATTTGTTATGCAAGATTGCAAAGTGTTTTTTTTAGCGCGAGTAGATATTTGTATTGAAACCTGAGCAAGCGAAGGATTCTAGGATTCAATTATAGAATCCTGTGCGTAGCGAGGGTTTCAAAGGTACGAGATGCAGAATACTTTGCTGCCGTTCGAAACACACAAGTTTTCACCTCACTAGCGAGGAAACTTCTAGGTGCAAGAAAAACAGCTTAAATAATATATTAAATTTGTGTTTATAATAATTACAACAACAACAACAACAACCACCACCACCACCAACAACAACAACAATGATAATATAATATAAATAAGTATTAATGGAGTTGAATAGACAATTATTAAATAGAATTGTTGGAATTTTAAAAACTCTTTCCACACTAGCAGATAAAATGCACTTTTGCACTCAGGTTTCGAATGACAAACAGAATCTTTCCGAGTTTGTGAGGTGAAAAAGTTATTTTCGTGTATATTCTGTGCTTTTATTAGGTTTCCCTAGTCAAACAATGAACCTTATAGTTTCTTTATTTGTCACATAATATCGGTAGTTTATTTACCAGCGTAACTGTCAGTCTCAGTTAACACAAGTTTGATTAAAACTGACAGCTATTCTATTGATCCCGGCACAAAACTGTAAATCGGAAACAAATACTTGAGTTGAAATGAAAAGCGTTTGATTAACACAACAACATTACTTTCTATATTAATATTGGCATAAGGGTTACTTTAAAGAGGAAGTATTTCAGATTTGGTAATAACTCTACAAGTACCTACTACTTATACAGTACGGTATGTACCTACAGTACTTACAGGGATTTGATTATAAGCTTCGGATACATGCCAAGCACATCAAAAAATTAAAACCAAGAAATCCTTTTTATTTTGTAGATCTAGATTTAAGCTAGCTTAATTCTCGATGAGTGTTAATTGACACTTCGGTAGTAGAATATACGTGGAAAGTAATTATGTGATAGAACAAAGACATGTTATATGTTACATTTCACAAGCTTTTATTTAGCCCACAGTGTTAGGAAGTATGTTAGGTCAAATCTTGCTAGCCATTACTGGATGATTTCCTTTATTTAAGCACAGATTGTTTTTGACACTTATGACATGATAATGCAGTTAGGAGTTATGATTATGGTCAGGAGAGGAGGATGAGGAATTCTGGTCATTAAAGTAACGGTTTTTGGGCTCATTTTGCAAGGTGAAGCGATTATTAATTAAAAAATTAATTTTAAATCAAGCTTTGAATTTTAAAAGCAACTATATAAAGTGTTTTATGCACTTACGACGTAAATGTTTATTTTAGGTCATTTTTCCTGCTATTTCTAAGAGCGTATAAATTTTGTACCCAAAAAAAAGCTTTCTTTGCAATAACTCAGCTTTGTATAATTATTATTATATTATCCTTTTAGGGGTCGGCTCCTGAAGTCGAGAGAATATGACCCTGATTTAACTTCTGACTAGTTAGAATTAGTTTATCTCGGCTCAACTGCTCTTGACAACTTCCGTTCATGTCGAGTGGGTTATTTGATGTTTATTGATTTGAACTAGATATTGTTATGGTAACATACAACACCGATGTTTTGATTTTGAATTATGGTGGCTACATAATGGAAAATTGGGGCCAATATTATGGTGTGCCGTTTTTATTTTGGTTGAGATGAATTTCAAAAAGCAACACTCCCGTTTATTACTTTTTGTCAATCTGATTTCACTACTGTTGCTTTTTATTTTCATAATTTAATTTCCATTTTTTTTAAGCTACTGTGTTCAACAGCTGGGTCAAAGTCTCCCCCATTGTCTTTCACACGTCTCTATCCAGAGCTTAATGAGATATTTAATCACGTATAAAGTTACGGAAAATATTAAGATAGAAAGTCACATAACATTTTAGTCGAAAATAGCATTATACCTTTTTTTTGGTCAAAACGCAGTTGTTGACAAAATACTGCCTAACATTTTTGATCATATTTATGTGGTCTTAGAATTATTATTTTGAATAAACAGATACACAGTTATGTACCTATCATTCATTAAATATGCTATTCCAGGACCTTAGGTCTGTATCTGTATACCAAACAAACTGTGGCCTGGCTTGGCCCCGTATTCAGCAGTATTTTGCCACTTTGTACCATAAAGTAAATCAATAATTTTACCGTAACGGTAATATAAAAGCAACGTAATTTATAGTAAAACGGAGAATATAACGAAATATTGTGCAGAATTTTATTAGAAAAAAAAAGACAAAAGCGGATGTAGCGGATCTTGTTGGTTTCTGTCACCGGTTTATTTTAAGAATCGATAGATTACAACCAGACGGATTCTAATTCGTTTTATTACAAACAGACAAAAACTTGTGAATGAACATACAATATTACCGACCAATCAGTGCATAGTATTACAATTTATCCGATTTCTGAGATTCTATCGCCACCGTCGAATTGTGAACCTGCCCGTTATTGATCAGACTTGTTTTTATCACCATAGAGTTACAAATTAAACATGGCAGTGAGTAATTTGCAAATAATCTTGAGATCATTCACACCAACAATTCAAGGACTTAAATTGATCGTGAATTAGTAAACGGGCTCTCGCTAGAACTCTCGCAACGTCGTCCTTTCACTCAGGAACTCCTTGCGAGCGTCTGGCTCAGCGATTTGGAATTGCACCCGGGGTTAGGGTAAGGACAAACCTAGACTGATCAATCAGGAAAAGGTTTACAATGTATCTGAAAAATTGTAAAACTGCGCACTGATTGGTCTATCGGCTAGCGAATAGCATCTCCGTTCACGATTTTTCGTTAGTTTACAATCTAACGAATTGGGACCCATCAAATTGTAATGTATCAGTTTTACAATCTAACGATGACACAAGGGGGCAACTATTGGTCCTACACAATTCCGCTTGTACTAAATAAATGTTATACAACTTTCTTTCCCATAACTTTCCTCGTAGAATGAAAATTATAGCCGAAATTCTGAACGGAAGGCTGCTAAAACTACAATTTCTAACTTTATATTGATAATTGCCAATGTTTGAAGTACTGCATCTCGGGTTCTATTGGGTTTATATAGCTGCGCTTGAACTCAAATTATAGCAATTTTTGTTTTATTTATAAGTGTCTCATATTAATTTTCCGTGGGAAATATTTTTTACAAATTATCAGCAAAAATCTAAAAAAAAGTGTTTTTCGAGAACCACGCAACTGCGCTAACTAGCACAGGTCTTTCGAAGCTGCAAATTTAGTTATACACTACTGTTATCTATCCTAACAACGTCTCAAAAAACCAGGACAGTAAAGATTATTGCGACCTATAATGTCATAATGTTTTAGTCATTTTATTAAGTCAAAACGATTGAAAAATATTACTCGTTTACGTTACGCAACGTAAGCGCTTATGGTACCGGATTAACGGTAATATCAGAGTATCATAACAGTGCAACTTTTTGGGATTAATTTGGTTAGGTATAATTTCGAAATCAAACAAATCTTTTTTTTTTTTTTTTTTTTTTTTTTTTTCGAAAGGATATGTGCTGTTGGTCTATAACTGACCTCTACAGCGTCACCGGACGGTGGGGCGGGCGCAAAAGCGCTCCGCCGCAATGCGTGACGCAGAAGGCGCACGCCAAAGTTAAGTTTTTGGCCACTTGCTCAAGGGCACCCAGGGGGTACGAACCTCGGCTTGGACAGTTGCCATTGATTACTTGGGGAGTATCGAAACTTGGGGAGTATCGAAAGTTGGGGAGTATCGAAGGGTCAATCAAACAAATCAGTGATCAAACATGCTTTCGCGGTCAATATTAGCTACAGCACACAATATATACAAAAATTTTTTCTTTAAAAAAACTATTTTTGTTTTTTTATCTGCCAGAACTTTCTCAATATTATTTAAAGACTACCAAACTCAAAACATAAAAACCTGGAGACACCTTTAAAAATTAGAACAATAAATATATATAGCTCAACCATCGTAAATTTCTATTAAGTTTAACACCCTATGGCAAAAAATAAATGGCCTGAGGTATGACACGGTACTGTTTTATAGGTATAGATCGATTTCATCAAAATCAAGAAGCTAAGTATAGTAGCGAGCACACATACTTTCACATAAAATAATTAGTACTGATAACTGATAAAATGTAGTTAAGTTCTAAACTACTAAGCAGATACAAAGAAAACCAAGACATACTATTTATGTAATATGTTATCAATACAGCAGTAAACTATCATAGTATCCCGCCGATAAACAACTTCCAATAAATTACAAAATGTTCTTATGAAAATTAGCTTATGTTAGCTTTCAAAAGTTTCACAGTAGCCATCACCAGTAGCCATCTGGTTGTTAGGGACGATAAGATTATCCACGACACACGCTTTAAACTTCGGCTGAAATTCCTTATAAACTCACGATAAAGGATGTGATTTAAACTTGGCGACAAACAAATGAAACATGATAACGGATATGACGTCAACTTCATGATAAACAATATCATTAAAACTGGTAACATCAAACTAAAGTCAATATTAGAAACGGGATATTTACGTGCCGAAATGTTGGAAACATAACACAAAAGTATTACCATGTACTTTTATTTTGAGTTGTACCCAACTGCATGGAGGGTTGTGTTTGGGTTGTATGTATGTTTGTACGTTTTTTAGGCGCGGCCCTAAACGGCTTGATGTATTTTGATAAATGAGGTATTGAAACAGTAATAATAAAATAGTTATATAGTTAGGGACAATGCCACATTACTTTCGAAATCCACCACTTCCCGTTGTCCACCAGTGGTGGACAAAAAGTGGGGGACAACGGGAATAGACGTTGGATTCGTCTTGATATATGAAGTGTCAAGAAAAGTAATATGACGGCTTACAACTTACAACAGCCATATTGTATTTCCGGAACGGAACAAAAAATGACCAAAACCTATCAAGCGGGGTAATAAAATGAAGGTATTTAAAAGACCATTTCAAAAATATATAATTCCTATTATTACTAAACAGTAGTAGGTTAAGCTTCTTACAAAACTTTCAGTTGTAGTTTATTCAAGTTAATGTATTATACTATAGTCTAATGTTGCAATTACAATAACTATTAAAGTAAAGTAAAATGTGTAAGTAAAAACGAAACATTAAATTTATATCAATTCTAGCTGCGCCCCGTGGTTTCATCCGCTTCACTCAGGAACCGTGCATTTTTACGGTATAAAAAATATCCTATATCTAGGGTATAAGCTACCTCTATACCAAATTTTATCCAAATCCGTTCAGCTCGTATTCAATAATTTTGTTCGCAGTCGGGTTTTTATATTTTTATAATAATTTTACTTGTCGTTATTTTGGTTGTAATCGCTGTGATCATTTGACCTTTTAAGTAAAAGGAGGTGGAGGGCAGTACCGTTTTGTTTTCCCTTACAAAATCTGCCCAAAAGTAAAATAGTTACAAAATATAGGAAACTGGAGGGCAAGCTGTTTGGTTTGCACTTAGAAAAACCACCCAACGGTGCAAGAATGCCGAAATATCGGAAAAATTATAATAAAAGAACATGTTTGGGTTTCTGTTTTTTGGCACAATATTCCGTTTCCAATATTGACAACCGTGTAAGTGTCCCTGCCACATAAAAAAACAGAATTTTAGTATCACTCCAGCATGTCACTGAAACCTTTAGAATTCTAGTGCTGAGCTACCAATATTATATGATGCCTCTCTTACAAAAGCTCTTGAACAAAACAAGACGGACCTATAAAAATCTGCATCTAAGTGTTTTTTAACCCTCAGAAACCCTTCAGGGCTCTAATTTCTAGAGTACAGAATTATTACAGTTTTGAGAAAATATTTAATAGATTCTGCAATAAAAATAAATACCTACACCTACACCATTGTGTACTTCACAAGTACGATTGTTAAATGTAATTATTGTGTTATTGAATGTTTTAACGAAAATCAAAGTAAGGAAAAAGTAGTTATTTACATTTAAATAAACAGAAATAGTTAGATTTTGAGTTTAATCTCAGGTTAATTACTACCCGGGATAATCTCGCATGCTAATTCTATGGAGGCGGAATTCAATCTGAATAGGAATAGAAATTTGCGGAATAAGCGATAATGTTTTGATTGAAAACCGATATTAATTTACAAGCTTGCATAATGTTAGGTTAACTAACATGGGAAATGTAACTGAAACGTTTCAGCTGCTTCAATAAGCATATAATATATTAGATAGAATTTGGATTGGTCTAATAATAGACGAATGGCCTGAGAAGAAACAAGCTTTTGCATGCATTGGGTGGAATAAACTGATAATGATGATTATGATGATGACGACTATGACGATGATGAAAACTCGTTTTCATCATCATGACAGTCGTCAGCAGTAGATTACTGCTGATTAAGATAGGTGAAGATCACAAGGCAGACCTTACTGTCGTAAAATATTAATGTGATGGTACAAATATAATCGTTAATCTTGGAGGAACTGGCTAATATGATACGCGTGGACGTATTATATCCAGTTTGTTAGACAGGCCTGTATAAGACAATGAGTTTTAATTGAATAAACTACATATGCTCCGGTGCTTTGCCCGCGTGCAAACTTTGCTAACCCCGTTAGAGACTGCTGTGAATTTTCTAATGGCTACCCTGAAAATATCACGTCATTATCACCTCTGGCTTAGGCTGTATATTGATTACACTGATTTCTATGGTTAGGCTCTATCGAATTTTTGTTTGTGCCGATTGAAAGCGCGCCCCACTGAGCGTCCATGGAACTAAAGTTGTCATTGTTTCATCTCCTGACGTTAGCCACAGAATAAATAAAAGAACAAATACATTCCGTCGACGCTAAACTACTGCTATCAGCGCCAAAAGGATGATAGTCAAATGCGCTCATTGCATCGCCAACAGCCTGTCTGGAGTAATGTGCAGTTGGTATGGAGTAATGTGCAGTTGGTATGGAGTAATGTGCAGTTGGTATGGAGTAATGTGCAGTTGGTATGGAGTAATGTGCAGTTGGTATGGAGTAATGTGCAGTTGGTATGGAGTAATGTGCAGTTGACTATGGTTGATTGTCATTCTCGTCGTCGATACCACAGTGCCTGAAGACAAAAGTCTTCAATCAGTGCGTCCTACCAGTCATGATCTACGGAGCTGAAACGTGGACACTCATGGTCAAACTAGTCCACAAATTTAAGGTCACTCAGCTAGGTATGGAGAAAGCTATGCTTGGTGTTTCTTTGAAGGACAAGATTCGTAATGAAGATATCCGACGAAGAACCAAGGTAACTGACATAGCTCAAAGGATAAGCAAGCTAAGCGAAATTACTGGGCAATGAGACTTAACAACCAATGTCTCAGGGTGACGTGCGCAGTGCAGTGACGCGCAAGACTTTGCAACCAAAGTTCTAGGTGGTACTGCAACTGTTATGGACAGGCGTGACGCTTACCATTTACCATCAAGCGAGCGACCTGCCCAACTCGTCAATCAAAGAAAAAAAAAACTAAAGTGGCAGTGGGCTGGTCACATTTCCTGAAGAACCGAAAACCGTTGGGGTAGGCAAGTTCTGGAGTGGAGATCATGTTTAGGCAAACGTAGTATAGGACGCCCTATGGCCAGGTGGAGTGACGACCTGCGAAAAGCGGCTGGAAGAAAACGGATGAGGAGAGCTGATGACCGAGCTCAGTGGCGTGCATTAGGAGAGGCCTACGTCCAGCAGTGGACAGATATAGGCTGATGATGATGATGATGATTGTCATTCAGTCAGTGACACAATTTTTCTTGTTTAGTTTTATTTATTTGTTTTATTCTTCAAGCCACAACCTTTAGCTTTAGCTTTACTACACAGAAACAGGAATTGTAAACTTTAACCTGAAAACAGTGTTTGCAATTCCTTGCTTGGGCATTAACTGAAGTGAAATATGCATTGCATAGCTCTTTAAAAAGTGTAAATAAGTCCTAAGCTTTTGCTTGTTTAAGAGTTGTGTAAAATGAGCCCGATAAGCTCAAGTGAACACAGCCGTCTGAAAAGCTCACTGTTTGTCAAATATCTTGAAGTTGCGGTCAAATAAGTTTCAAAGCTTGTTAACATTTAAAATAAACATATTTAGGAAACTTGACGTCGAGTGGGTAAGTATAACTAACCTCTCCAACTTAACGGGTTCTCACGATACACATATGCGTCGAAACCAAACGTTAACCAAAACAAACTCAGTCCAAGGTTAAGCTCATAATTTATTGCCACTTGAACGATGACAGCCAGCGGTTAGCCGAAAAATGAATGTTGGATTATAAACAATGGGTAAATTATACTTCAGCAAACGTACTATGTACGTTATTTTTACTGCCTAACTAATGTACTTTATTTCTAAACTTGCTGCGCCTTGCGTTTTCACCCGCGTGGATTATGGTGATGGATGATGATGAAAGTAACTTGTGGTAATCCAGGGTATAAGCCAAATTTCATACAAATCGGTTCAGCCGTTTGAGCGTGAAAGAGTAACAAACATACACTCACACGCGTCAAAAGATAGATGGCTCTAATCGGTTTATGCGCATTTTAACCCCCGAACATAGAGACGGAGGTTATAAGTTTAGGGTGTGTATCACTGTGTATGTGTACGTGTGTGTGTGTGTGTGTGTGTGCGTGCGTGCGTGTGTGCGTGTGTGTCTGTCTGTGGCATCGTAGATCCCAAACGAATGGACCGATTTTGATGCGGTTCTTTCTGTTTGAAAGCTGATATGATCAAGATGGTTCTTAGATATAAGGAGGGAGGAGGAAGGAGAAAGGCGGAGGGGGAAGGGGGTGAGAAAAAAGGGTGAGAATTGTAGCTTCTAAACGAATAGACCGATTAAGCTGTAGTATTTTATGTTTGAAAGCTGGGGTAAACGAGATGGTTCATAGCTATAATGGGGGGATGCGTGCGAATCGTAGCTTTCGAACAAATGGACCGATTTAGCTGCGGTTTTTTACGTTTGAAAGCTGAGGTAAACGTGATGCTTCTTAGCTATAATTTGAGGAGGGGGAGCGAGAAGACAAAAAATGTTGGTGAGGATCGTAGCTCCCAAACGAATAGACCGATATTGTTGAGGTTTTTTATATTTGAAAACTGCTGTGATCGAGATGCTTCTTAGCTATAATGAGGAGCGGGGAAACCCCCCCCCCCTCATTATAGCTGGGAGACCGGTTAAGGTATACATTTTTAATTTGTGCTTGTTAATCCAAGCTCTGATTGCCTGTTTACGACAGTGGCTACACTTTCTCTGATTTATAATATTAGTGTGATAATGTCAGTACCAGTTGTATTCTTTATACTATGTACTATTCTAATAAGCCCCATAGCAGCTGAAACTTCGACGCATAGCCTTAAAAAAATACGCGATAGAGCTTAATTGAACTAGACGGCAAAAGTAGAACAGAATTTTAAAGCGCTTTGTTCACTGCTCGAAAAATGTAGATGCGGGTTGAAAAAACAATCAATATACTGTAGATAAGCCCATAAAGGCAGCTTTTCCAGTGGCCTGGTTCTACAAAGCGGCTATGCAGCTCAAAGCCGTAATAAGGCTGTTGACTCTTTTACTTCCAAGGCGCGGCCGAGATAAGTTTAGCAAACGGACTAGCGAGCGTCGTGTTTACATTTCACATAGAGCTAGGATAGTCAACGCGGTATATTAATGTTTATGGATTGTATGAACTAAAATTACTCGTTTAATAACTTTCATGAGTCTTAGAGATACTTTTCGAAGAGATAAATTTTATATTCCGCTTCTGGTTTTACGTACGGATTTCAGAACCTAATTTTGGTGATCGATATGAAAATACAATCTATCTACTGGGAAGTTGTAGTTCTCAATAGATCCACTTGAACTTGATGATTGGACAAAATGGACTTATCAAGAAAAAAAAACTCTCAGTAGATCCATATTAAATTAATACTTTGAAAAAAAAACAGATCTAATGAGAAAAAATATTCTCTACAGATCCATTTTACATCTCTATGTTTATGACTGGATCTTATGAGAAAATGAAAGCTTGAAAGATCTATTATGGATCTTAGCACTAGATCTAACGAGAAACCATTTTTGCATCAACAAGAAACTTTACGCACAATGAAAAAGTTCGACTGCGTGTTTTATTCCGTTATAGATCCTAAATGGTCATTTGAAATGAATAGTTTTTTTTTTCTTTTTCTTATTTTTGTATGGTTGTCACCATATTGAATTTGTGACTATTATGTCTTTAGTAGCACTTGCAAGATGAAGACCAATCGATTGACGTAAGAATTCTCAAAATCGGCCTACATAGTGCAACAAAGGAACAAACACACATGGGCTGATATACACAATACCCTCGGCTCAGTCGGGTAAAAACACTCAAAATTCTCCTTGAAGGAGATTTCTAAAGGAAATTACGATACTAGCTCGTAAACCCGTGCCTAACGCACGCACATGCTCTTTTGCCAATTAAGCCACCGTAACACTACATCGCATTCAAAAAAAAACTTTCAGTTTATGTTATCTGTTTTATGGGGAAAAAGTATGGATCAGGCGGTACTGCTAAAATACAGTAATTTTCATACATTTTACGGAACATGAACTCTTCATGTTGTCTTTCATCTGGTAAGTGGGAATATTTGTTCGGTATTCCATTCCTGTGTTGAAGTTGTATTATTTTATCACGCCGTGTTGCATGGATATGAAAAGTTTACCGGCACCGGGACTTTACCCTTATAAGTCATGTGTGGTATTATGACTAACATATGAAAATGTTTTGAATGCAGCCTCACAAGTTTATAGGAAGGTCTCACGAAACCTCCGCTGCGACACGATCACACGCGGCAGCTTTTTCAACCGTGGGTGTTATAACGAAAATAAATGAAAACACACTTTTTGAATAATGTTTGTTTTGACGAGAGCTACCATATTTACGGTGTAGTAAATGGTGTCGACATGCGTTAGACCCACACAACGCTCGATTGATTGCTACGATCTTGTAAAATATGAAGCGCTCCACTTTTGGAATTGATTAATTGTGAGTTGTGTTGTGAGACTTCTAAAACAGTCGCAGAGATCCATTTTGGGAACCAGAGCCGCTGCCGATGCTGCTAGTTTTAATTTGTTTTAATTGCTCCAATCATCAATCGTTCAACGTTGATTTACAAGCTGACGACTGCTTTAATGGACAATGGGAAAGGTTTCCGAAATAGATGTTATGTGTGAAAAGTAAGTTTGACAGCGAAGATCAGGGTGGATTACGCAGTTTTTTTTGTTGCGTCGTGTCGGTGCGTACAGTCGAAATTGCACAAGTTTTTGCCAAAGTTTTGGACAATGGTTAGCTCGTCTCACAATGGTGTATTTTTGTTCGTGCGGTCTCTACTGACAGTTCGCGTGATGTATTGGGCTCGGGTAGAGGATTATTTTTACCCATTTCACGAAGTTTGCAATGCATCTATTGTGAGGGGCGGAAGCGGCCTCACAAAGACTCCGAGAGATTATTGTCGACAGAGAGTTTCGGCCGCTTATGAATGATTCGGGATTTGAAATTTAATCATGTGTGCGAATTAAGCTGATTTCATTGTCTAAATTAGAGACCTTGGTTTTATAACTTAGTTGAGAGCTCTATTGAGCTTCTAATGAATAGGACTTACAATAAGAATTTGTAAAATTACGTTGGATTTGTAACGATATAAACAAAATGCAGTGTTCGTGCTTAAGCACAGAAATTATATTACTACTACATCACGTTTAGTACAATAAGATTGTAAACATAGCCTTTTTCAAAATTCAACACCAACTTTATTATGAAAAGTGAATCGAGAGATGCAGCAATACTATTGTAAAATATCAAAAGAACCAGACAAGTGCGAGTTAAAATCGCGTGGGGAGGGTTCCGTACGATAAATATATTAACTCACAATATTGAGAGACACTTCTTATAGGGTTTCTTGTAATCTATAAATAAATAACTATTTTCAGTATTTTTTCCAAATTTTGGGCTGAGTAGTTTCGGAGAGAATGTATAAAATTTGAGACAATAAACACAACAACAAGCCTTTTCAATTGATATGTCACTAGACCAGTAGATTCGGAGCAAATTGGCTATGACAGAGAGACACACCACAAGTATTCCTATAAGGGTTCCGTGTTTTTCATTCGGACGTACGGAACTCTAAAAATTGGAATATATTTTGTATTTGCCGTTTCGCCGCCACAAGCCCGCCCCAGACCAAACATTTATAAATAATGCATGCCACTAACTTCAAAGTTCGATATAGAGATGTCAAAACGGCAGAAAGAGCAAAAGTTCGATAGCGTTGCTACCGCCGCCGCGCGGCGCCGTTTGGCGATCAAAGTTTGATGCCGTTTTATGATTTCCCGTAGTTTTGTGACAGGTAGTAAATAAAGAGATGATTTTATGTTGTTTCTTTTGTAACTTTTGCGAATTAAAGTTGAATGAAATCCATTTTTGTGAAACTAGAGTGTACGTCATATATATTTTTTACATATATTGAAGGTTTTTAGTTAGTTAATAATATCTCTATGGTAATATTGTTTTAAAAAGATGCTATCACACGTAAAATTTTAATATCTTCCCAACGTTGAATATAAATGCAAGAAGGTTTAAAAAAAGACCGAGGCTACACCACCAAACAAGCAAGTGAAGCATCGCAAATGGCAGCTGCGTATGTGTGCCTTATTTTATAATTCGTAGTGTTTTGTGGTTGATACAAAATTTCATCACAAATGCACTGTTTATGGTTTTTCGTGAGAACTTGACAGAATTAACTACCGACGAAATCTTGCCGCAATGTGGCGGCCGATCAGCATAACATGGTGTAAGTGAGTGCGAGGCTTGTGCGTACGAGTGGAGCGGCTTTGGGTGTTTCGATTGAGCTATGTGGACTCCGTCTTTTTTTAAACCTTCTTGTATAAATTAGGTACATATTTATTTCATGTTACTTACATTACACTTAAATAAACTCTTCCAATATAATCGTTTTTTTTTCTTAATTATTCCATGATGTGAGTATTTATCATGATGATCACATTATCACTCTACCAAGTTCTATTTTTAACAATTTGAAACATAGAATTACAACAAAGTTAAGCTCTGTTTCCTCGAAAGCTATGATAACCTTGTAGCACCGTTATCTGACTGTTTTATCAACTCAACAGACATCCTTGATCCTATTATTCCTACATACATACACTGTGTCAGCACCAGTACATACACTATGGCAGTGTAACACATAGGTTATGTGCAATCTTTAATTTTGTAATGCTAGACGATTTATATTAAGAACTAGCTGCACCCGTCACTTTGCCCGCGTGGATATTTATTTGAGATAAAAGTATTCTACCTATAAAGTATAATAATACCAAAGTTCACCAAAATTAGTTCAGCTCTCATCAGAGATCGATCGGCATTGAGATTCTAAGTTTATTAGATTTTAAGTCAAATCCTAAGCTATCCAACAGTGAAAACCTAATTTAAACCCTTTTTTATCCCGACGTTATCACGTGATGCGCAAATGCGCATCACGTCTGGCAAAAATACAAACAGTCAGACACCATTAAAAAAGTAATATTATTTTATTCTTGAGTTAACCACAATGTTTTTAAACTTGTAGGTAATTCTTGATCAGTAGCTTATTTTAAGTGCCCTAGACTTTTTTTTATTATCTTCACAGTACTACTTTTTGTTACTTACGTATATATATATTGTATAAGTATAAATATAATCATTAATGTAGATAGATAGATAGAGGTTGTATTCATATCTGTATCCAATACCGCCAGATATCCATAACAAAAAAAAAACAAAGTCTATAATTATTATTCGAAATATTTGTAAAGTTACCAAGTTAAATTGATTGATGCTGTTTTTTTTTCTTTTAGCGTTTCTTTCAATACTAACACGTAGGATGTTCAAAGGAAATACTCTCATAAAACACACTGAGAATATAACGGGCCTACATAATGTGGTACATAAGAACATGACCAGCACAATTTTATGCCCGCTACAGGGCAGCGGCAGCTGTGCGTGTAAATCTCGAGAGCCGTCAATAAAACTTGGAATAATTTGCCCTACGCCCACCGCCGCCGCCCGTAGGCAAAGTGTCAAATTTTCCGGGTCATTACCCAGCGTTTTAACTTTCAAATTCACAAAAATTGCAAGCGTTTTATATTGAGGGCAAGTTAGGCGATCAATCAAACGCAATCAACGTAATTAGCTGTTGTTAATATTCGGAACATCTCGGAGATGTAAGCGTCAATCACTCTTAAAATAATCTCCAATCATTATAGTTCCCGAAGATTTTGTTGCAGAAAAAAAGCAAATCCTGTTCCGCGAAAGTCAAGCCTTTGATGTAAAGGAATTTCTCGAGTTAGCGACTGATTCATCCAAGCTGGTTATTTCTGGCTTGTTCCTTGTCGTGGAACGTGCGTGGCGAAAGCGGTGGTTACATTTGTTTTGCCGAGGCGAGAAGCTAACCACGCCGTAATCGAGCCGTACTATTAAACCGCCACATCGAGTATCGACGTTGCACAATGTTTGACCACATGTTTCTTCCACACGCGCACTATCAAAATATTGACCCCTCTTATCCACATTGCATTGTGGCACTTCAGTACATACAAGTGTGCTTCTATTTGCTTACCCCATTAACTACCACTTACAGTGCGGCCATACGTTAAAAAAATATTTAGCTAACTGGCGATGCTATTGCTGTCCCAAACTCAAGTATTTTCGCTCTTATCAAATCATTATCAAAATTTACGGCTGCTACCTACTAGTTTTTTCCCTGACGATGCCCTAAACGCTCTCATTAAGGTCATTTATTTAGGTCCGTTTTTTGTTGAAAGGGACGTACTTAACAGTAAAGGGTGGCCTGCAACAATTAAGGAGCTGTTTTAGGTAAAAAATGTCACCCTTAAAAGGTTCTGCGTGCAGTGTCCAAAAAAGAGGACACTTTTTATCACCTGGTTTGGAAGTCACAAAATGTTTATCGCCACTCGACGGCATGTTGATTTATACTTCCACCCCTTCAAGGGCCGCCCGAAATGAATTAGATTGTTTAATTGGTCATTTATTTTCGATGATAACGCCAGTCACAGAGTCGAGGCCGAGTCACTTTAGGTCACTGAAGTGGCATTTTATCGGACTTAAATAAAGCTCTCACTTTAAAGTTACCGCAACATTTTTATGGTATTTTGGTAAACAAAAATATTGAAATTAATTTAGGCATCAGCTGTTGATCTAAATTTAGATTTATTACACATAATTGCTAGGAGGCGCCCGGTATCTCATGCATTATGGATTACGCTTAAGAATTATGACGTGCTTTTAAGACAAAAGATACAAAACTTATATACAAAAAGTGCCTAATGACTGCTTACACTTTCCTGTAGCCCACCCGTGACGAAAAAATTAAAGGTTTATATCAAATTGTCCTTAATTGGAGGGTCTACAGTACAGATTGAATATCAAAAGGATTGATTGATGGCTTTACCTCAACGTACTATTTCGTTGTTAATGTTAAAATTCCAATATTTATTATCCTAATTACCATATAGCCAGATAGTAATATGGTAATGAGAGATATAGTGACTGAAGCTAATAAAACATTAGAAATCAATACAAAATCGTCTGATCTAAAATTCCGTGAACTTTTACAGCTTTATTGGATCTTGTGGCATATATTAACATACATTATTGAATTCAATTACTGTGACCGAATAACTGAAGTAGCTGATATTGCTCTAAAACTGTTATTCTGGTAGTATAACACGTTATACAGTGTGTTAGAATTCAAAGTTTGCTATTTCGATCAGCGTAATAAATGAATTGGGATTGCCTAATTTATGGGAGCTAGTATCAAAGCCATAATATTTATGGCACAACTAAATTAGTACATAGCATTTGCATTTTAGGGTCTGTTTTCCCATTATTATGGAAATATACTGCTTTTACACTAAAGTAGTATTAGAGCGGTTTTACCGTAATTGTAAAGCTACCTAATGAATATCAGTTAAGCTGGACGTTATCAAAGTAAATCTGAGTTTTAGATCTCTAACGCTGTGCTTTTAACCAATGTAATAAAAAAAAATACGATTTTAAATAATTCCACTGACACGTCAAAATAGGATTACGATTCAATAAAGTGATGCGATCAAAACTGGCATTAACCCTAACAAAAAAAATAAAAAATAAACAATTATTGGTAAATTACTACACGAATAAGCGTACATATTGCGTATACTCGTATTAACATATAATTTACCGATAATAAAAAAATGAGCCTTTGCGGGATGCCTGGCAGATGTGAAACATTGAATATCGCCGCTGAGGTGGAAAGAGCCGGCGAGCCACGAGCGGTGCGTCGCCACGCTGCGCCTTGGTGATCGATCGCCACGCCAAGAGTTGGCCTTACTCTTGTACCGCGCCATTATATGTTTCACATCAAAACTTAATTTCTTTTAGAACTCAGAGATGAATCAATAACAATGCACACAACACAAAAAACTAATAGAAAGTATTAAATGCAATAAAATCTCAAACGTAATTTCATTAGTATACCTTAAATTCTCTATTCACCGCAAAACAAACAGAAGCAACACGAAATTCGAGACCCTACATGTTTATGAACCTAACAAAAGCACGGCTACATTTAAGAGCTAGGTTCATAAAGCACAATAATTTATTGTTCCCGAAAACAACAACAATGCTTTCACTGTTCCACCGCTCCTCTTAATTCTCACTAAATCCTCAAAATGAAAGGTCTGAGGGCAATGAGAAATTTCAATAAGAAACACAAGGCAACTGTACTGTTTTAATTGGCTCTACAAAAACTTCTAACAGTCTCTCTACAAAAAAGCTCTCTATAAGCTGTTTTAGTAAAAACAGATGTGTGCGTATAATGTAGCTTTGTTATTTTTTGTTTTGCACACACAGCACAGGGGTTAGATAGGTTTTTTTTTTTTGTCTTTCTTTACATAATAATATCAAATGAATCAATCCAACCTTGGGTTGCAAAACGTCATGTGTATCGTTTGAAATTAACCTTAGTTAACCTTGTAGATTGAACAGATACTAAACAATATTCGGCGAAAATGGCTTCCAGGGTCGCAATGGATAACATCTACAGGGCGAAATGTCCAAAATAGAGCCATTGGCTGTGGGCGGGAATGAGACAGTTAATTCTAATTATGGCCGTATTGTGAAGCGAAATTTTATTGCTATCTCATTGGTGCGCTCATTATGACTGCGGACGCAGTAATTGTGTCCCATTGTACGATATCCGCAGTCCATTTTCCCCGAAACCGTGTGAATCTGTGCCGAGGGGACATCCCTATTTTGCAAACTTTCCGCCGACTTCACGGATTAATCTCGCTATGTTAAAAGTAAAAAAGGTCACGTCTCCGGAACGAATTTCACGAATTTCTTGTTTTGCGTCTATTGAACACTAATCCAGGGTTACCAAATCGGAGAAGCCACAAAATCCTTGAGCAAACAGCAATGAAAGTGATGTTCGTTAAAAATAACGAGCTTCTCTTGGGGCTTTCGCTAAAAGGATAACAAATAACTGACGTTATTGTGTATCTATTTTGGAACACACGTTGGCCTTTCAGACAACCGCCGATGGACTCTAAAGTTTCATCGCGGCCTGTCGGAGCGATTAGCGCCCTGACAGCTAATTTATAGACTCAACTTACTGTTCTATTCCCGTAGGGATATGCATAGACATTGCTAAGAATAGAGGCGGCATTTTTTCAAAAAGAAATCGTGTTGACATATTTGTGTTCACTTATAAAAAACTGCATCAAAAACTGCATGATCCAAAATAGAGCACCAGCGTAGTGTCACAGAATCAAAACAGGTTTGGTACGTTCTTTACCGGGGCATTGTAATTTCTGCATGTTTAAATCTCATATTATGCAGGTCATATAAAATCAAACATTTTATTCGACTGTAGTAGTGTTCAATTTTTTTTCCAAACTCGCAATGAAACTTAATTTAAGTAGCTAAAAAACAATTTTACATCGAACTCCTTAACCTGCTGTGACCAATAAAATAACTTTAATTTTATTATTTTTGGTACTCGTAAAACGCAAAACATCAAGTATCAAGTGCTCAGAAGCATTCCATTAAACAA
This sequence comes from Alsophila aescularia, assembly GCA_946251855.1. Classification (NCBI taxonomy): domain Eukaryota; kingdom Metazoa; phylum Arthropoda; class Insecta; order Lepidoptera; family Geometridae; genus Alsophila; species Alsophila aescularia. The sequence continues at coordinate 12,859,165 of OX276378.1, read as the reverse complement.
ATTCACTAATAAATTATACAGTTTATTTTCCAGACAGATATCGAGAGTAAAATCGGTGAGAGTAAAGCAGTGCGTTTAATGCACAACCAGTATCATTATCGAGCACAGTGATGGCAGCTGCGCATCGCTTACACCTCATTGCTTTTTCCGTGACATTGCCCGATGCCATAAAAGATATTGACTTTTGTAATAACGGAGTTTGTTGACTGATCTGAGATTTTTATGTCTGTGTTGCAATGTTATACACTATAAACTTAGTGGGTAATTTTCGATTGCAAAAAAGTCGGCATGACGAGAAAATTACGTGTTAATACGAAATACTAATCAATGGGTTTTTATTTTTTGTGCATCAAAATTATATCAAAGAAATGTGCTAAATTTTCTGCATAAATATTTTAGAACATTTATTATTCATTTAGGACACCTATCCCTAAACTAAGATACCCTGTTATAGGGGCACTAGATAACGGATACACATACATAGATACTAATATTAGATTCGTGACTCGAAAACAAACATTTCTGCTTGTCACACAAAACGACTGCACCTTGCTGGATTCGAACCCTCGACCGTTTGATTTAATAGTTAGGGTTACAGCCACTAGGCCAACCGGTCCTCATTAGATAAGTTCTACATTTGCACTTCTAATAGATTACTGTGCCTATTATCCACATTGCTTAGCACCGGAATGTCGGCTTGACAGCGTATCCTCCGAACATACCCCTTCGGCGCTAAATCTGGAAGCAATTTTCGGAATGAGTTGCCTTGACAAATAATTTGAGTACAAATTGCTCTAACATTTCACCTAACTGGCTTTTAAGAGCTCAAATATTTATCTTAACTGGCTGGTTGAGATTTAAAATATTTGTAACCAACTATGCGGTTAAGTATAAGATTAAAAGGGCATTAGTTACTACTAAACTTGTTAGAAAAGTAGATTCTGAGATTCGATCTTCTAGTGATTTTTATCGTTTGATTGCCTCCAGTAATTGGGTACTTGGTAGGTGACTAATAACTGCTATTTGATTCAATGTTAAAATAATTATCAAGATTTAGCTTTGTACTGACGCGCAGTCAGCTCCAATTGTTAGTATCAACTATCATTTAATTCTTCTCACCTCTAGTTTAAGAACTTCATTAAGCAGAAATGTAAATCTCTTGAGGTTTTAACCTTTCTTTTACTTCATGTGTTGATAGCAATACTGAATAGGTACCCAGTATACCTTATCTTTAATACAAGACAATTTTACGCACATAGAAAAAACCCGACTGAGGATGGTTGCCAACTTTAAATCGTTAGAGATACTAAATGGTCATTCAAAATGAAAAATGGGAGACCCCACTTAATATAGTTCGTCACCTGTTTTTTTACGCTATGTGGTGTCTGGTCGTCTCCATATTGAATTTTGAGTTCTGTCATGTATTTTGGTAGCATTTGCAAGATTAAGAAAAATCAATTAAACTAAGCATCATCAAAACTGGCCTACACATTTGGTCTATATAGTGCCACAAAGGAACAAACATATATACATCAGCTCCCTCAGCAACATCTAAATGTAAATCTGGCCTATCAGTATGAAGCCACTTATCATGTTAAAGTCGACATAAATTTCCGAAAAATGGTTATTCCGGACCATCGCCCTAAAAGCGGGTCGTATGCATTGCATGCCCATAAATTACAAGCGACGACGCACTAAAATAGCGAAACACCCCTAACGGCATGGGAACCGAGGACCATTGCAACCCCACAACCTACTAAATGCCTACAAATCCGTTTGAGGCACAAATCAAAAAGACATCGAGACGTTCGAATTACGATTAGAGACGCCCGTTCAATAAACAATTTATAAGGGCTGGAGGCATTTCTCAAACGCGAATATAAATGCATCAGTCACGCAATGAAACTGCGTAAATTGGAGTAAGGAGACGAACAATGAGACAGCGGGACTGCCACCGGAAGCGCCGCGGATTTTTCCCTGTTAACCCAACAACAATGGAAGTCAGCCCAATACTCACCTAGGCTCAGTCTTTTGTTTAATTAATTATCCAACGGACGGAATAATTAAGCTTGAATTCGAGGCCGTGATTAAAGCGGCCTATTCTAAATATTAATAATATCAGGTGCACATTGTTTGAATGTTAAATGGAGGTAATTATCTGCTTCAAATAAATTTATTGCACGAGTTTTATCAAGAGCCCCCGTGTGGAATAATATTGCATGTTCAAGATTTGGGGTCATGAAAGTTTTGAAGCAATATTGTGGTGAATGAATTAGGTTAGTATCGATACCGCAATGAATTGAATAGGGAGTGGAAGGCGATCGGTCAATCTTTGACAGTCGTCTCTATGGAGAGATTGGAAACCAGGCTTTGGCACCAGCGCTATCAATCAGAGAGTCCGCAATACGGCTGATTATGTATCGCCAACAACACAGCATTTAATTGGTGATTGATCGGTGCGAATCCTCGACCGTCGAATTTCACGGACGAATATCACTGAACATCATAATATTTCGTCGAAAGAATATTTTCAATCGCTCCAACGGTGCATATTCGATACGGATTTATTATTTTCGTCTTTAGGTCTTACCCTCCTAAAGGCTCGGAAGCGATACGTAAAATGAAGGAAGATGTGAAGGGCGGTAATGGGGAAAATTGTATTTTATTCGATTTTGATAGACTTGATGGTTGATTTGGGTCCCGCTGTCATTTTACGGTCAGGAGTTCAGCGCACCTTTACATTTTCCAACGTAATAAGGTGTGGAGATATTCAGATATTTATCTTTTAGTAAAAATATAATATTTACAATGCTATATTCGCATAACATACATGCAAAAAGCCACATTCAATTGGCTTCAAATGAAGTAAATGTATTCCAGACAGAAGAACAAAAAATAATCCAACTAAATCAATTAAACAAATGCATGAATTATATCGCCTACAACATGAAAACATTAAAATTGATGATCTTTATACAGAAGCCTTACAGTAATAACACCACACGCTGGGTGTTCTGTCGTAAAACTTTATAATATTTTTTTAGGCAACGTTATCTTTATATTACAAAAACTACTACTGCAGTAGCTTTTTTGATATATTTGGGCTTCAACTGATAAGCTTCTTTTTATAACTTGACTAATATTTGAAGACAGGTCTTCAAACAGATAAATTATAACCTGCAATAGACATAGGTACTTTATAACATACAAATTGTGTCAAATACAAACGAAATAGAAAGTCTGATCAAGTACCTCTAAATTTAAAAAAAATAAATTAAAAGAAACTTGCTTTTGCTTTTGTGTCGAATAAATCTTTCATTTTTTTTAGACCGAATCTTGCACTTCCGAAATATCTACCTTTATCTTAAAAAGATAAACCCATTAATTTATAGAAAATAATAGCGACTAGACCATTGTGATAGGTCGTTTGTATCACTTTGTCTTTAATTACACCATGAGTTCAGAGTAATTTAATTCATAGTCGCGTGAGAGATAGCGCGTCTTTCATTTAGAAGCGGCCGTCCATTACCAATTACCTATTCGATAAGGCTATATTTATGGTCCTTCGAGCCTCGCATCCAGAATTAAAATTCATTGTTCCTCTTATCCTGAAAACGGAGACAACCGGGGTCACGAGATATCTTCACTTTATCTCAAAACAAGAATAGGCTTTTAAGAGAACCGTTTCGTGGCCGAAAAGAGACCGAAATTACTTGACCTTCAAATTGAATTCTCAGTCTATTCGTCTCGAAGTTGACTTTTAGGTGCTATATCGGATTTCTTGAATGTAAAATTTAAAGATACTCCGAGGATAAGATGACTGCGACCGATAAGGAGTCAGTTTTATAGCTTTGAAGTTCTAATAAAATAACGATAAAGGTTTCATTTCGTGAGCTTAAATCTTTATCTTGGTTAATTCATTCATAAAGTATGTTTTATTCAGTTTTCTCTCCTTTGGCGCCTCTAATATTTCTTACTCAGAGAGTCAGATATTATCGACGAATATTCAAGAACCAGTTTCCTCGATGGAAGAACAATGAATCATTATGTTCAATATTTTCAGATTTAACGCCACAGAATCGCAAAAGAACACGTGTGAGGCATAAATATGCAAGTAAAAAATACCGGATATTTTAACATTTTAAGGTTCCCATCCTTTTGCAGATCCAAGTGGTGGAGCTAAGTGGGATGAGGCTTTCAGTAAATATGCGCATATGTTCGGTATTGTATGTAAAATCTGTACGGACGAGAGAAAAAGTGGTGAGCATCTCGTGTATTACAGATGCTGGGATATGTTTTTTGACGTGAAACGTCTTTAAAATGGCTTAAATACAGAGTACCATGTCTAAAAGTAGGCATGAAAAGGAAATGACGTACCGGTTCCAACGGATATGACACACTATTATGACGTACTATCATACTATATAAATATCAATAAATAAAGATGGCTGCCGAACATAAGTTCAGGTTGGCATAGAAATCGTACTTCTTATAGGAATTTGAATATTGCGGTTTAGTATAGGTATGAGATGGAGAAGAAGAAAAAGTTGACATTTGTTACCTGGATGTGTAATGGTTATTGGAAGTATCACAACGGATCTCGAAAAGTATAAATCGAAATGTGGTGGTGCTGGAACTAAATATGTTCAGGGTCCTTGGCTTTTCCAGCAAAAAAACAATAGAAAATTGATAGGTTGGTGGATATTTGTAAGGATAGGTTTGGTATATAACTCGTGTTTTTTTTTTATAAGTGTAACTACTTGTACTTTGTCTCAGTAGTATAACAATTTTTGATGACCGGTCTAGTGGCTAGAAACTCTACTACGAAATTAAACGGTCGTGGGTTCGAATCCCGCAATATGCAATCATTTGTGTGATGAGCAGAAATGGTTGTTTCCGAGTCGTGAATGTAATATTCGTATATATGTACGAGTATATTTATCTGTTATCTAGTGCCCTTAGTACAGGGTATCCTAGTTTGGGGCTAGGTAATTGGTGTGAATTGTCCCCAATATATTTATATATATTTATAGTATGAAACAAATTATATACTGTTGAAATCATATTTTCGATCGATTCTGAGAATATTTAACGTTTACTTGTTTGACTTGTTTGCATGCGACTGCAAATATGGTTTATATTTTTAACTTTAATTATTACTTTTTACTTTTAGCGTTAATATTGTTGCGGTATTTTTCTATCTTCTTAATTATTTTATAATCGCTATTTATTTTTTTATGATCCCAATTACATAACAACCGGTTATCTGAGTGCCTGGTGACCCTGATTGCGAAGTCAGGCAACGGTCGCATGTTCGTATCCCTCAAGATGTAATCATTTGTGTGATGTGTAGAAATGTTAGTTTTTGAGTCATACGATTAGATGTAATATTCGTTTCCATGTATGTTTATCCGTTGTCTTATACCCATAGTACAAAAAATGTTATAGGCTAGGTAATTGGAATGAATTGTCCGCAATATATTTAATAAAGTACATACTCATCTGAGATACAACAATATATTTACAAAAAATTTAAAACTCAAACATATCCCACTCATTTTCGTCATGACTATTCTAGTGTATTTTGTATGAGATGCACCCGTTCAGTAACCGATGACCCCCGACACCGAAGCGACAGGATCCGAGGCATTATCTGTTGTTTCTGTTCGTTATGATAATCATTGGTCGTTCTGTATTCGTTAAATCTGTGTATGAGTCACATCACAAGAAGCAGTAACATCATAAGACTGTTATTTTACACAAGTTTATATTCAGTGAGAAGCTACATCATAAATTCAACAAAACAAAATTAACTACCTTAATGTTTTAAATTCAGTTTTTTCTCTCTTTTTATACGCTTTATATTAGCTTCATTGTAAGTTTGTATGTTTGTAACCGACTCCTTTGGACGCTATTTTGACCCACTAAACGGTCAGATTTCATTCAAATTTTGCACACCTGTCAAAGAACGATGACAATGCAATAATTCGAAAAATAAATAAGAATAAATGAGTAGAAAATAAATAATAGTTAAAAAAAATTAAAAAAAACACGCTTTATATAGAAAACCAAACTAAAAATTGAAAATAAATATTAATAGTGTAAATAAGAAAAAAATGTTTTATTTCAAAAAAATCGTGGTATTTTAGTTTTTTTAACTATTATTTATTATAATCATATTCATTGTGTCACGAGGCGGTCCCCGGGTTTGGGTTGCTCCCACTATTCCAGGACCCAAACCTCTTTGACACAGAATTACAGGAACTTCCTTCCGCTTGATTCTAGCACACGGCGGGAGCAGACTCGGCAGGCCAGAGTCTGATATCAAGCAAGCCGCGCGAAGCCGTTCATCGAGTGCAACGCGATCGGGCGCTGCAACTCAATGATGTTCCTCAAACCAGAGCAGCAGACTTTCAGATTTTTTTATATTAATGTTAGCGAAGGAAGGACGAAAGATATATTTTGCAAATTAAATCAATGAAAGCACTAAAGTGGAATATTTTTCTATTTTTAACTAAAAATCAATGTCAATGACAGGATATTTGTATTTTGAATGGATAATGAACTATCAAAATGAAAAGAAATGGATTATGAAAAGAGTATTATTATGAAAGAGGTTTGGACCTCGTCACAATACCCCCCCTTCCCCGAGAAAAAAAAATTTTTTTTTGATATTAAAAATAAAAATTTTTTTTTTGTAAGGTTTATTTTAAAAAAAAATATTATATGCTAAGAACAAAAGAAAAAAATAATAGTAGAAGTTAATAATAAAAATATATATAATATGGGTAATAAAGTTAAAATAGTAAAATAATTAATTAAAATAATGGAAATGCTAAAAAATGCTATCTTTTAAATTTTTATGTGAAAATGTTTATTAACAATGTCAATATACAATTGATTGGATTCCTAGATGCATTCATATTCATAAATCACACATTCATTCATCATCATTCATAGTCTTATTCCCATTCCTTGGAAATAAAACTCATAAGAAAGAGGAACCTTATATATCAATAAGGTCACTCGTGGAACCAATACAGTTTAGTGTAGGCTTATTTATACAGTCACTAGCCGCTGATCAGAATGATTATGTGAGTGTATGTGTGTATGTGTATGTGTGGTGAATGTGTGGTGTGTGATGTGTAAATGTATGTATGTGTATATTTATATACAATTAGTTTGCCAAAATGGCTAAACGTACCTTAAGGTATTACGTGCCTGTAGCACGTGTATGTACATAATAAACGTTGTGTTAGAACGTTTAAATAATATGAGTAAGGTAAGTAGGTAATAGCATATTAACTATAAAATAATACAGGTTTTGTGACCTAGGCTTGGTTTATAGAGTAATCACATTTGCCGCTCTTTTCAGTGTTGGAAGTTTTGTGTGTAGGTGTAGTAAATAATAATATATGGTACTGGTTTCGCTTTATACTGAACATTATGATTGTAAATAAAATAAAATAGTATAAAAAGTAGGCATAGCTAACAAGTAGGGTATTAACTACTGTTAGTACCAAAGAATTAAAGTAAGTAGTAAGTACAATAGCACTGAATAGCAATACGTAGGGACTTGAAGTCAATATTCCTAATGAATTCGACAAGTTAATGAAGTGAATAAAAAAAATTAGGCTAAAAATGTGGACATTACTCCGTAAAGGGAAATTATATTAAAATTACATTATTTACAACTTAAATACAAGTTTTTTTGTAAGTAGGGAACCTACAATGGTCATAAGTAGATATTTAAATATATGGTAAGGTACAGGAATATGAAAGCAACGTAACTTTCATAGTACATAATTATAATAAAGTATGTAAGTAGAGAAGTGATGGTTAAGGTTAAGACGTACGTGGTATAGGTTTAATGTCTTTGACATGCCAACGGCCTAAGGGATTACCAGATAAATCACTGAGGTCGTAAATTAGTGGTGAAATTTTAGCTGCTATGATGCATTTTACAAATTTAGGAGCTAATTTAGCTGAAAAATACTTGCCTGCTGAACTTATGGCATAATTACGTTTCCATATAATGTCACCTTGGTTAAATTCAAGGTGTTGATGATGTTTATTATAATATTTTGCGTTAGTTTCATGAGCGCGAAATAAACGTACTTGAACTTCAGCAAATAAAGGGCTTAACTGACCTATGTTGTCAGCGTACTCATCGCGTGGAGCATAAATCAATTCTTCACTTAGATCCGAAGCATTATATACAGAACCACATGTTACAAGTTCGCGACCAAATACTAAGAAAGCTGGTGTGAATTTAGTAGTTTCATTAACAGCTGAATTTATTGCAAATTGGATTTGATTTAAATATAAATCCCAAGTACGATGGTCATTACCAACAAAAGAAGCAACTGATGTTATAATTGTTTTGTTGTAACGTTCAACAGTATTGACTTGCGGACAGTAACGGGGGGTGTAATGAATTTTTGGTATGTTGTAATATTGAAATAAATCCTGGAGTTCATGACTAATTAGTTGAGGGCCATTATCTAGGATTATGGTCTCTGGAATACCATAAACCATAAAAACTAAGTTCTCAAGTATATGTTTGATTACAGAAGAGGTAGCTCGCTTCATGGGGAATATAAGACAATATTTGGAAAAACAACATGTGACTACAAAAATAAATCTATTAAGTTTACGTGTCATTGGAAGTGGACCAACAATATCAATAGATATGCATTGGAAAGGACGAGAACAGTTCTTGGGTTTACCCATCAGACCAATGGTATTTTGATTCTGATGCTTATAAGCGAGGCATGTTTCACATTTAGAAATATGGCTGGCAATGTCTTTGTACATTCCTGGCCAGAAGTATTTTTCTTTAATACGATGGTATGTTTTGAAAGTGCCAAAATGAGCTGCTGTTGGTAACGAATGGTTTTCGTCGATAATAGCTGTACGAAATTCAGATGGGATTACTTCTTTCCAACTTAATTCTGAGTTTATGAGGGTATTAGAACGGGTGTACCTGTAGAGTTTATTGTGTCGTATCATATAATCAGGAGTTGATGTGGGATTTGTGCTACACTTGGAGTATACAGAAGTGTACCACGAATCAGAAGTCTGTATTGGATCATAATTAATCACATTAATTGGTTTAATACGAGATAATGTATCTGGGACCAAATGATCCTTGCCACGTTTATATTTAATGTCAAAATTAAACATTGATAAGCGTATACTCCAACGGGCAAGTCTACCTGTAGGATTATCTAAGTGTAAGAACCATTGAAGTGCAGAATGATCGGTATAGATAGTAAACTTTTGACCATTGTCTAGGTAGCAACGCCAATACTCTAATGCTGTTATAACGCTTAAAAGTTCACGTTCAGTGATAGAATAGTTTATTTGGGGACCTGTAAGTAATTTGCTCATGTAAGCTATGGGTTTTTCAACTCCATCGAAGTCTTGGGTAAGCATTGCTCCAAGTCCAAAAGCGGATGCGTCGCAATGAACAGCAAAGGGTTTAGAAAAGTCAGGGCAAGTTAGAATAGGAGTTGATATTAAAGCTTGTTTGATTTTATTAAAAGCTTTATCAGCTTCAGAAGTCCACTTGAAAGCGGGAGCTTTCTTACTGGTAGACGTAAGTTTAGTGAGGGGAGCAGCTAATGTGCTAATATTGGGTACGAAGCGTCTATACCAACAAGCTGTACCGAGAAACTTTTTCACCTCGCGAGCAGACCTGGGTGCTGGTATTTCTAAGATTGCTTTGACTTTATCAGGGTCTGTGTGGAGACCTTGATCATCAATTACGTAGCCTAGGTATTTAAGTTCATTTCGGAAAAATGCACATTTTGGAAAATTTACTGTTATACCTGCTTTTGAAAGTTTTGCGTGTAATTTATTAAGCAAACGTACGTGTTCCTCGTACGTTTTTGTGGCTATTATTATATCATCCAAATAATAAAAAAGAGAGTCGTTATTACACTCATCAGAAAGAAGATTATCAATGAATCTTTGTTGCGTAGCTGGTGCGTTAGTAAGACCAAAAGGCATAACCTTAAATTGAAAAGATCCACGACCCGGAACGTGAAAAGCAGTCTTAGGTCTGTCTTCTAAACGTAAAGGCACTTCCCAAAAAGCTTTAGCAATGTCAATTGAACTCAGATATTTAGAATCTTTAAGGTTATCTATGATGTCTGATATGAATGGTAATTTATAAGCATCTTTTCTAGTTATGTCGTTAAGCTTACGACTGTCGACGCAAAATCTCCAAGTACCATCTTTCTTAGGGGTAATAATTACAGGATTTAGCCATGAGCTTTCACAAGGCTCTATAACATCAAGTTCTAGCATTTTATCAACTTCTGCTCGAAGAGCTTTCTGTTTTTCAGGTGATAATCGATAGCAACGTTGACGAATAGGTGGGTGGTCACCTGTATTAATACAGTGTTCAATAAGGTTTGTTCTTCCTAAAGGAAGTACGTCGGTAGAAATATTACGAAATTGTTCTACGACTGCATTAGCAAGAATCAATTGTGTATCTGTAAGTCTGTCATAAGACTGTAAGTAAGTATCATTATTATTGATGATAAACATGGGAGTATCTGAACTCTTGAGCATACTGACCGTATTAAGTATGTCTGGAGCCAGCTTAAAAGTTTTCCAGAAGTCGATACCTAATATGAAAGGTTGAGTAACAGCGGGTATTACATGGGCAGTAATTATAGCAAACTTATTTTTAAATAAAGTTGGAAGCTTAATAGTACCAATTGAATTGATTGTTTGACCATTAGCAACAGAACCTTTGATAATTTGGTCACGTTGTAGTTCCAAACCATGTTCAAGTAATAATTTATGTGAGTTATTACCTAAAACTGTAATGGCACTGCCACTATCCAGCAAACCGTTAAGGGTTAAATTCCCAACATTTACTCTAAGGTATGGACGTTCAGTGTCCGATGTATTATCAAAGAGGAGCGTAGAAACGTTGTATGTTTTGAAAAATATTGAAATAGTTTTAAGCCAATTGTTCCAATCATTTTGATCAAAGTTATTGTTAGTATTACAATTTTGTGTTTCTAGCTCCTCTCTAATTAGTTTTTTGAATGTTTTGTACATACAGGGCAATTGGTAAAAATTACGTCTTTTTTACCGCAACGAAAACAAACTTTATGTCTGTAGGGACATTGACATAAAGCATGACTGTCGTTTCGACAGCGAGGGCAAAATATAGGTAGTGCAGTTTTCTTAGAATCTGCAGCAATTGAATGTACAGGGTAAGGTTGAGGGTAAGGGTGTGTTTGCACAAGTGGTTGTTGTAAGGTATTGTACGGATAATGTGGTATGTTAGGTGTAGCAGTGACTTTGTGTTGGGTATTAGAAGTCGAAGGCTTCGCTAAGTCTTGTAATGTAGAAGGAGTATCAGAGTTGGAAATTTCAATGCAACTTTCGTACCATTTGCACGATTTTAATAATGTTGCGACCGAGTCGAGATCGTTTGGAGATAACCTTTGACCGAATTCGGGTCGCAAGTTACGCCTAAGAATATCAATCTTAGCTTTTTCTGAAATAGGCTCACGTAATTTTGCAAATAATGATTCTAATTCGGTAAAATAACAAATCACACGCTCATTTGTTTTTTGTTTGCGAGCATCTATGATTTTACGCAGTTTATAGTCGTAGTCTGTAATTTCAAATTCATTTAGTAATGTAATTTTAAAAGATTCCCAATCCGGGATTGTTTGTTTGTGAGCTCGAAACCAATCTAAAGGAGTTCCTTTCAGAATATCGTATATATGATTGTATAGTTCAGTATGTGAAATATTTCGAGCAACTGCGAATTCCTCTACTTTTTCGAGAAAATCTTTTGGACAACTATCCCCCTTGTAAATAAACCGTTTAATTTCGTGACTTGATCTGTTGATCGAAATATTTTGTAGCTTTTGTGTCAGTAGGTCAAAATATGGTAATTGAGTTTGTTGTTCTGGAAAATGATCGTGTGTAGAAGAATTTTCTGTAGAAGAGCAGCTAGGATTTTCTAATGTTTCGAAACGTTTTTGTAAATCGAAGAAATTCTCTGAAACATTTTTAAATGTTTCTAGTTGTACTGTCGTAAGTTCGGTGGTAATATCCATGTTATTTAATCTATTTTTAATGTGCAGAATATAGGACGCATTCTTCTCCTTTCGTACCGGGTAAGCTATTAAACGTGCAGAAATAATGGTTAGACATTTTTGAATTTCGATTATATCCTGTTCAAATGTATACGGACTTTCAAAATCTTGTGTATTCGAGCTGTCAAGTAAGGTCGATAACCTTGAACGTAAATTTTCTGCAGTATCTGTTGTATGAACTTCAGCATTTCGACATTTTAATTCATAGATCAATTCTGGTTTAGTTAGATGCGCAGGGTCCATTTTTATTTAATATGAGACCAGCAAATAAAACTAAGTATTTACTTAGTAGGTAACGTGCGTTTAGTGCGTTTAGTGCGTTAGTAACGCTTTAAAAATATATAAAAAAAAATAGCGTTAATGTAACTACGCGTTTAAAGTTTAGAGTAATTCGGAACTAGGTAGGCCGATAGTGAAATTTGGAATAAAGTACGTATTAATGAAAATGTCTTACTTACATGAATGACTGGAATGCAAATATAAAATACACTTGAGTATAAAAAACTGTTCTGGGTTTGCCAAATAATTCAATCCAAATTTAAATCAAGATGGCCTAGTGCCTTTTAGAATTTTGTGGGGCGACTTAAAAATTGAACACTGATTAAAAAAAAAACACGAAGAAATCGGGAACTTGTAGGCAGGTAGAGCAGGCTGGGTACGGACACGTTGAGGGCGCCAGTGTCGCGAGGCGGTCCCCGGGTTTGGGTTGCTCCCACTATTCCAGGACCCAAACCTCTTTGACACAGAATTACAGGAACTTCCTTCCGCTTGATTCTAGCACACGGCGGGAGCAGACTCGGCAGGCCAGAGTCTGATATCAAGCAAGCCGCGCGAAGCCGTTCATCGAGTGCAACGCGATCGGGCGCTGCAACTCAATGATGTTCCTCAAACCAGAGCAGCAGACTTTCAGATTTTTTTATATTAATGTTAGCGAAGGAAGGACGAAAGATATATTTTGCAAATTAAATCAATGAAAGCACTAAAGTGGAATATTTTTCTATTTTTAACTAAAAATCAATGTCAATGACAGGATATTTGTATTTTGAATGGATAATGAACTATCAAAATGAAAAGAAATGGATTATGAAAAGAGTATTATTATGAAAGAGGTTTGGACCTCGTCACAATTGATTATCTCGAATGAGTCTTCATTTCGGTGTAGATAGTAAATTAGGTATAGGCTGATGATGATGATGATGAAGTATTTATCTAGGTTCCCAACTGCACCTAAGTATTTGTTTCTCAAAGTACTTAGTATCTAAAACAAAATGTACTTATGCGAATGTTGAATTTTGCATATTTTCACGATTCACTTACATTTCGTCTAGGTAGGTAATCTTTTTGAAAAAATACAGTGGGGAACCTAGAAAAAAAAGCCTTTATATTCGAATCATATCATAATATAGTGGAAATATCCTTCATTTATAAATGATTTTGGTATTATGTTTGTATTGACAATACATTCATCCTCCACCGACCCCATGAATAATAATCGAACATTAAAAAAAATCATCTAAAACAAAACTTCGACAAGAATAATTCTCTTCAACCGAAGTTGCTTCCAATGCGCAAGTGAACGCCACCGAATGTATCAGATGGTACGATTACAAGAACTAATGTATCTATTTGTAACTGCCTGAGTTTCCGGCTTTTTGCCTAGCCTTGGCGGAGTTAAAACATTACTTCACTCATGGCTGTAGCTTTTACATGTATGGAACATTCAATGGTTTTTGTGACTTGGGAAAGAAACTGGCGGTAGATGAATACGTAGAGTAAAATATCTTCAGTGGCATCTCTTATTTTTAGCTGATTACGGCGAAGCAAGGGAATGGTAATGAATTTAACAGTCTATATATGTATGTATGTAATGTATTTAGATGTTCCACCACAGACAGATAGACAGACACACAGACAAACAAGGAAGTGACTTAAGAGGATTCGATTCCGAACACTGTTTGCGTTGTTGATTCCTTTGAGAGTAGCCGCTAGTGAGATTAATAGGTACATTTTTGATAGAATTTACGTTACGAGGCAAACTTCTTTCCACCCCTTAAATTGTAATAAAATGTTTTGTTATTGTTAGGCTTACGTTTACGTTTTATTACATTCAAACAAGCTTTTGGATTCTGAAAAATAAGTCAATAGATTCAGCGTAAAAATATGTCTGGTTCAGATGCTTGTACATTTCAAGTGATTTAAAAAACTGGAAATAAGAAGACGCATATGCCTAGTAAATAATGTGTTACATCAAAAAATAAACACCGTAATCTGAAAATATTAGGAGGTAGAAAAGAGGATTTTCTTCTCCCCCTCCTCCCCCCTCTATGTGGGTATGTGGATATTCCACTATAGCACAGTACATAATATATAGTCCTTACTATATATGTACTTTGACCATAGCGTCGCCCCGATTGGTCCGATTTTGACAAGCGAAGTGTCAATCAAATATAATGTCATAGTCATTTTTTTACCCGACTACTGCAAAGTAAAGGAAGGGTTTTGTGTTCAAACTAAAAACTTGGTCCAATTTTGACAAGCTAGGTATTTATCGATTCGTCTGTATGTATAGTGTCATAGGCAATTTTTTTTATCCGACTACTGCATGGAAATTGAAGGGTTATGTGTTCAAACTAAAAACTATGTCCGATTTTGACCACCGAGGTATCAATCGATTCGTCTTCATCCCAAGAGTGTCATAGGCTATTTTTTACCCAACCGTAGTCGGATTTTAGTTTTTGAACGAATGTCTTATTACATTGATCGAAATACATGTCATTATCTTTGTAAAAAAGATCATCCACGGTTTTCGAAGTAAATATTTCAATATTTGTACTAGTCAACATTTTCTGAAATGTCAAGATCAGATGGACAAGAATTCTCCTACCCTACAATCGCATAAAATCGTGTACTTTCTGTGTCGCATTAGTGCTGGTCCATGTTACTTCGATGTTGCCGACAAGAATTATATATCTACACTAATATTGTTAAGTATACAAAACAGAACTGGCGACACTGATAAAAAGAGCGATGGCCTAGAAGTTATACTATTGCGAGCTAGAATAGTATCCAACGATACCGGGCTAATGACTTTTCTATGTTTTGTGCAGTTTTTCATCGCTCCGAGCTTTTCCAAGGCTGCTTATTGATAAATTGCAGTCGATAAGCCGTGTCAGAGGCCCTCGGGCGGCCTGACGATTTCTGACTCCAAAGCCAGCACTACCTCATATGACCACAAACAAAAGGTTAGCTGATGCCCGCGGCCTCGTACGCATGTTTATTTCTCTAGATTAAAAGTACTCTATGTACTATTCCAAAACCTAAAATACCAATATACCTACCAACATTTGATCGAGTTTCCTTTAGCCATCAAAAAGTTTTTATTGATTGCTGGGCTTTTTCTGATCGGATTCTTGGTATCTTACCAAGTACACTAGTTTTTAAGTCAAACCCTAAGCTATCTAACAGTGAAAACCGCATCGCAATCGGTTCAGTAGTTTTTACGTGATGCGTGAACAAAAATACAGACGAACAAACTAACAAACAAACAAACAAACAGAAAGACACGATTTAAAAAAAAAAAAACTTTTTCAGGAGCTAATAAGTAATCTAAACCATTTTTTATTTAATTATCTTCATTGTACAGACTTTTTCATTCCTATTGCTTTATTATAAGT
The DNA here is from genome assembly GCA_946251855.1 of Alsophila aescularia. NCBI lineage: Eukaryota > Metazoa > Arthropoda > Insecta > Lepidoptera > Geometridae > Alsophila > Alsophila aescularia. The sequence continues at coordinate 12,843,357 of OX276378.1, read as the reverse complement.
ATAAAATAGATTGTGCTGGTAGTACTGACTCACCAACATTTGGTGGTAAGTTTAACCGGGCGCAAGGTTTATTTTGTTTAACCGCACGAATACTAAATATTTAGCCAGCAATTAGGTCACCGATAACAAAAGCATCCGAATTTATTGTACGAAATGATCTGATGTTTATATTTACTAATTTCATTTGTTTCATTGTTTTGAAATTATATTGAGCTATAGAAACAAATACTTCTTCAAACCGAAATTTCTTGGAAATATTTGTAATCAGTTTCTTGAATTTGGCAATTAGATAAAATAACAGAGGGTTCGTTATTACACGGTCTGGACATCGGTCTAAGTTTGAAAAAGAATAAAACTAATTAAAAAAAACGTATTTTTCCCTCCATACCAATATATAAAACTGAAACGTTGTCTGTTTGTTTGTTTGGGGAGCTTTCACGCGATAACGGCTGGACGGATTTTGATGAAATTTGGAATGGAGATAGCTTATACCCTAGAATAAAACATAGGATACTTTTTATCTCGGAAAATTCAAGTATCCACAGGAAAACTAGAAAAATGTTAAACACTCGCTGTAAGAAACGGTTGCCATGGAAACGAAATAACAAGTATGTCAAAAAAACATCAAGAGCATTGGTCATAGACATATATATATTTACGAACATTCGTGCTATACCTACTTTTGCATAGGTACGGAAACTATTACAAAAATAATTATTGCCATCGAACTTACCGTTTCCGAGAAATACGAGGACAAACATACATTCGCAAAATTTGGTATTCAAAAAATTGTTCCTATATACTAATAATGAATATATCGATGGGAGAAAACATAATTGCTGTTAGTAGTAAAAGTGTCATAAGTATGACGAAAATACAGTTCAAATCAGAAAAAAATGCGGTGTCAGGGATTTTTTTGTCCCTTTTTATCCGTGATCAAGTAGAGCGAGAAAGATGATACATCTCGGGAGTAAAATTTAAGATTTTTATTTATATGTAGGAAAACTAAAGCTTTGAATTAAAAAGTGTCTAGCCATTTTCTCAATCTTAATAAGCTTTTTCTCCTGGAATATCTTTTATAAATATAATTTAGTGACTCTTTCCAATCAATGTTCTAAACATAAAGTAGTGTTTGTTACCTTTGATTTTATTTTCTATCGAGTGAATTGATGATACTAATCATATTTCTATGTTTACAAAGTACGAGATAATATGTAAAAGATTGAAGTGATACTAATTTCATAGTTCTGGGTTAATTATAAAACAAGATACAGACGTTTAAAAATGATCGAAAATTGCTAAAAGTACAAGAACCGGGCCTTAACATGAAAAAATAATACTTACATCCTCTCTATTTGGAAGTAGACTTGAGCATTTTACCTTGACCAAGCTTATCTGTCTTCATGTTACCTATTAAACAAAATATCGCAAGTACAGCATTTTATGCATCAAGAAAATTATAGAACTGAGCTATTTTTATACAATTCTATACTCTAGTTACGACATTCTTTATGTTTGTAAATAAAACGACAATTGCAGTAAGTACTGAAAACCAGTTTCTGATAACTTGAGCACTAAAATCTTTAATTAGATTCATGGACACTGATATAACAAAATTGTATGCAAAAAAAATAACTTTCTATGAGGCTTAGTTTTTGAGTATGTCATGGATTTTTTCAATATTTTTTCGAAAGATATTCGCTTTGTTGAAAAGTTAGGATTTATCTACTTAGATACAGCAATTACGTTTTCTCGATATGAATACACAACAACATCAGAGCCTATTTTTTTAATTTTTTTAAGCCGGTTAAGGATTAAGTATAAGTCGTTTATATCATTAGATAATCAGCTCTAGTATTTAGTGTCTATCTTTTTGTCAGTGCCTTGGTACACCCTGATAGAAAATATATTCACAAGGGCATTTTTGTGAAAATCTTTAGAGACATCCTTTGGTGAACTTGGATAATGATGGACTGTTCAAATATAGATGCTATCAGAACTTGCTGTTGAACGAATGTTATAAATCGGTAGGTACTATATCCATAAAATGCATGTCGGCAGTAGATATTAGAAATTAATCTCCAACAATTAAGGAAAGATTGAGTGAAGGTCGTATTTATAATGTAATAATGATGTGTGTAAATAAAAATATTTCAGAAAACTTAAAAATAAAATGCAGACTTTAATTTCAATTAAATATTTAGTTCAGAAAGCAGAAGCAATGTATTTCAGTGCATTAAAAATCAGAAAGCTCCACAATGGCAGTATATTTTTGCTAATTCATCTTCTCACCCGGCGTCTATAAGTGGCGAGTGGCGACCGCCACCGGAAGTCACTTTTTTCACCGCAAAGTCCGCAAACCCTTGAGAGTGCCGCAAAAATGTCTTCGAAATGACTTTTTCTCGGTTAAGTACATTTCGACATCTGCTTTTTTTTTCAAGTCTTATAATGGCACTTGAGTGAAGATGCGATTGATTTTTTTGTATTCGTTTGGTTAAAGTAAAAAGTTATATATTGAGTTTGACTGCTTCAATTTTGAGCTACATTAAAATGTTATTCAAATGATTGAACTAAACGAATGCCGAATGAACTAATTCGCAAACACAATTTACAAATAACGACAAAAATAAATTATCAAAAAGCTAAAAATTCAATCTAAACATTCCTTTACAGTTAAATTAGAAGAATGAATATAATAAAATGAATGAAATTTACTATTAATTATAAAACACCATGGCTAAGTAGACTCATACTATATACATGCATAGGTATTTAGTTAAAAAAAACATATAAATTACCAATTACATCTCCAAAATATTCGTATTTTTTTTTAAGAATAACACAATATACTTACTAATATCGCGAATCCAACACCAATATCTTTAAAAAGTTTAGAAGCTTCTCACAAATCACTACAAATCCAGTTAAAATTAAAAAAACACTAGCACATCGATGTTTTGAAATTGGCGCCAAACCGATGCAGCACGCGACACCCTTCCGGCGCAAAAGCTAAGGGCCAACTAGCCTGCCATCGCACTTCGCAGGGCGCTGGGCGGCCGGGAGGGAAGGCCTGCTGCCTGCCGTCTAGACGAGGAGAGTTACAGACGCGGGGGGAAATTGCAAGGCGAAACCAACCCCTGCCAACTACTGCCAACGTTTTCCCAGAAACGGCCAAGCTCAAACATCAATAAGGAAGCGTCCTATTAAATATTAATAAAACCGACTTTGTGCTTCAATTAGACAAATTCACTCGACTTATATCCAAAGCAGACGCGGATTTCCTAGAGGCGATTTAACGCCGATTCGTTTGGGAGATAATTAAGTCGCTTTGAAATCCTTAAGTTTCGAACTGGCCAAGGTAAGGGAAGTTGCCGTAACTTTATTTATCTTCGGGGCATGAAAGCCAGCAGAATATCTTTGCTTTTCTCTTCTTTTGAGGTAGAGCAGGTCTGGACATAATTCTTCAATTAGGGCCGTTTTTGGAACGTTAAACTTTAGAACTTTTGAAATGTCAATGTAAATTTTAGATATTATATTGTAACAGTTTTTTTTGGTTTGTAAGCTTAGATGTCAATCGTATTAAGTAGGACGTATCTCCAAAGAGAGGTAAGTATAATTACTTGTATACATTTTCATAGATTTTATACAACAATAGGTTATGATACTAGCTGTACCCGCGGCTTTGCCCGCATGGTCATATATCTAGGTTGTGTTATTCCAGGACCAAATGTACCTATGAAGTACAAAATACCAAATTCGTTCAGCCGTCAAAGAGTTTTTTATCGATAGCTAGGCTTCTGCTAATCTGATTGAGATACTATAAGTACCTCAGTTTTTAAGCCAAAACCTAAGCTATCTAACGGTGAAAACCTCATCGCAATCGGTCCAGTAGTTTTAATTAATGCGCGATCAAACAAACACACAAACAGACAGACACGATTTTTTTATATGTTATATTATTGTTCAGTAGCTAATTTTAAGTAACCTAGACCACGTTTTAAAAATAATCTTCATTGTACTGACTTTTTTGTACCTACTGCTTTAATATAATTATGGATATTATCATTTCATTCGGCTAAAGATAATCAACTTTAAAACTAACACAAGAAATTACACTATATAGGTTGGTATGTAAGTGATGCAAAGAGGAAACTTTAGTTTGCAGTTTGCTGTATAAAAAAGTTCAATGTTACTTCCACATAAATTCCGACTAGACTTTATAAAACGTTCATCGTACACTAGCATAAAGAGTATGAGCACGTTCCGGAGATGAGAATATAATCGAGAATCTATTAATATAACGTCTGCTTTGCTGTATACGGAAATAATCTGTCTGAATATAAAATTGAAGCAGTAACTCATTGTCTGATGTCTAAGGTTAGGTTTAATGTGGTGGTTATTTGGGGCAGTAATACAATACTTAATGACTATGTCATTTCTGGGTGCCAGGTGCTATGCTGCCCATCATTGTCAGTGTGTTACTGCAGTTGATTAGCTCGGTCATCACGGCCTCTCCTCACGCGACGCCAGCCTAACGATTTCACCAGGATTGGTCAGATGCGTTACGATTGTGGTAAAAGACTTTGATTATATAAATCATATTTATTTTAAGACGTGACTGCTTCTAGTTTAATATACAATATTCAATATTTTCCCGGAGTCAATTACATCTTACATAGGTGAAGCGATGATCACCAGCTTCTCCGCTAGTCCATTTTTTATCATTCTTCTGACATTAATAACTTTCATAGAGGTCGGTTTTTTATCATATCCTCAAAATGTAGACTCTTTGATAATCTGTTATGCGGCGTCTGTATTTTGTATAAAATTGGCTTACTGTAATACTGTATATTATCGTATTGATCTAGTTTAATTTTAGTTCCGGTCCACCGGCAAAAGATAAACAGCAAGCCTTTGCTGCTGTGAAATCCTTTTGAATTCGTATGTTACTTAAGAACGGATATGATACAATCACAATACATAATATTGAAACGGCTCAACATTTTTTTGATCTATGTGTGATTGTACGTGAATGTTCTGTACGAGAGATTCGTCGTTCTGATTATGTTATAATATCGTCTTCCTATATTTTTTTCAGATAGGCAAACTAACAAATTACAATTTCATACCTAAATAACCTACGCACGCATATTCCTTATCTTGAAACCTAGGTGTTAAAGTACGTAAGGAAGTAACTTACTTGTTTTTTAATTCTTACAGTTACATACGTGGTTTTTATGTAATTTTCTTGTTCACACATAATTATTTTAATATCCAAGTTCGAAGCTTTGCTATTCATATTTCAGTCTTCATAGAATAAGTTGACGTTGAAACACATCATGAATTTAGTTAACTGAAGTTCACTGAACTGCTCCAACAACCATGTCGCATCAGATATTCGCTGCATCATCACGACTCTATTATTCAGTGCCTAAACAGCAGTTCGTATTAAAATGATGTGTCAGGAACGCATCAATTTGTCATTTGGCCCGCATCTCCTGTTTGTGAAGGATAGCACGAGATTGCCTTAATCCTGATATGTGATGTTTTAAACTGCAGTGGCAAAGAGAAAAGAGGATAAAATGAACACGTCATTGTGATTAGTGCTATTGGAAGTATTGTCAGCCTATACATGGTATTACGTAAGCTTCTAATGCTACTATTGTTTGCACCGTTTTAGGGTAGTTCATACATACATAGGATGTATAACAGCACAAGTAGAAAACGGTTGTTTCATAAACTCAAACAATGTTTGTTCCACTGCTGGGTCTACCCCAATTTTTTCCAGAAGGAATGTATAATTTTGAAGTGTAAATTTAAAATGCTGTGTGTTGTCAACGTATTGTTTTATGGTCCATATTTAGTCCTTTTTCTGCTACAAGATAAAGGCAACCTAGCACACCTTTAGGACCTCACAGTTTGTTTATGTAGGCAGCACCTCTGCAGCACCAGGACTAATATTAATATCTGCCAAAGGCACAGTATTTGCTCAATATACACAATACGAATTTAAAATCAGCAGTTCCTTAAACTTCACGGTTGTAGGTAGCCAGAACTCGTGCAGCATCAGGTTATGAGGACCGAAAGTTGAAAATATCATATTGTTAAATTGTCGTGGAACAGTTTTTTTAATTACTTTCTAGGCAATCGTTTGACCTTGACCTCACCTGATGAAAAGCGATGATGCGGTCGAAAGTGAAGCACGCTTGCCTAGTAGATACCGCGCCCTGACCATGGTCCACCTACATAGTTCACCTGGTTGAACCAGGGGCAATGAGAACCAATTAGGTAGAAATAAGTAGATGAAAAATCTTCAAGATTTGAAGCAACCGGAGATACCAACCTATTTAATTATTATTTTTTCCTTTGACTAATGAGACGAGCGGGTCGCTCGCCTAATGGTAGGTGATGCCACGCTGCGCTCATCAAGCCCTTCAATTTGATACCCATAGTGTAAAATTCGAAGTTTTTCTTTTTTTTTCGCATTTGATATTGGAGCTATACTGCAGCCTTTGGAGATACGTGCTGCTTGTATGCATTATAGGCTATAATTATTTAAAAAAATATTATAGGCCATGTTGCTCGGAATGATGTAAGGATTCTAACGATACCCCATACATCAAAATCTGTTCAGGCATTAAAAAGTTATGGTGGATTAAAGAAACTCACATACATACAAAAACATCATACCCCTTTTTTGGCATTCGTGTAAAAAAACCTGTAGGTATCCTGTATCTGTGGGAATGTAAGCTTACGCTGATGATGATGAAGCCAAAAATTAAACCTTAAATATTAAATTATATTAAAATTTACATTAATATCTGGAGTCATTTAGGCGTGAACACTGAGAACCCAAAACAAATTGACACTGCACGAAATAAGTGCAGAAGTCATAACCTATTTAACGTATCATTCACCACCAAAGTCATTTCAGGCATGTTTATATAAATGCGAGAGGAACGTCAAAAGACCCGTCAATGTTATTAGTAAAGAGCTACACTATGTTAAGAGCTGTATGTAGTTCTCAAGAACTAGATAATCCCACGTCGGGTTAAGCTTAGAAAATCTTCTGTCGAGATAGAGATTTGGATTGTTTGCCGGCGTGGTGGCGCCGCTCTGCATACAGTTATCTGTGTGCAAGTTGGTTTAATTTTTCTTTATATGTTTTGTATTAAACTCGTTCTTAGGTTAATGATATGAAACTGACCTAAGTTACATCATTTATTGGTAAGGCACGTACTTTGGGTACTTTGTATATAATATTGTAAAAAAATGAGAATTTCTTGTTTCAATAAGTAGAGTAGGTAACAAGACACAAGTTCAAAAAATAGTATGACACTTGCGATAAATACGAATCAATTGATACCTTGCTTGTCAAAATTGGACCAAATTTTTTGTTTAAACACATGTCCCTTTCTTTACTTCCACGTAGTCGGGTAAAAAAATATTACCTATTTAAAAATGAAGAAGAATTGATTGACGTCTCGCTTGTCGAAATTAGACCATTTTTTTAGTTTGTTTTTACCCTTCATTTGCTTCACCGTAGTCGGGTAAAAAAATATATCCTTTGACACTCTGTACCTGAAGATGATTCGATTGACACCTTGCTTGTTAAAAATTGGACCAATAGGGGCGACGCTATATGGTGGAACATCCACATAACCACATACATACATAGACTGTTAAACTCATTATCCTTTCCTTACTTAACTGTAGTCGGGTAAAAAGTTCGCAGACACATAACTGCACCAAGGATTAGGAAAAGTTTGAATGAACTTACAATGGGACCTGTTTAAATTAAGAAACATCCAATTCTATACAATTTCTCCTAACCTGTGGATGAATGTGTTTTTGACGGGTTTTTATGGGCTTTTTCTGGAATACAGAAAAAACTACATTTGAGCAAGGTAAATGAACTAAAAAAACTATAAACATTTATATTTATTGCAAAAAATGCAACAGTAATCGCATTTTGCCCGTACGGGTTAAGGCGTGTCCACGAGTATCTAAATAAATGTCTTCTACAAAATAGTAAAACCAATATCAAGCGCTACTAAGTTTACTCTACTGACTCCCTACCTTTAAAACGCCACCAACGTACGCGAAAATTTCGTGATATACACGTGAAAGTAAATTAAATTCTTTGCATGAACTAGGTAGTTCTTTTGCAAACATTTTTTTATGCAAATACAGTTCGATTCGCTGCAAGCGTCAAACGTTGATACACCGAGTGGCTGGATCCTCGAACGTGCCTGAACTTATTAAAGCCTAGATTCCTGAGCTACTCTCGAAGCCGAGCCAGACGAGTCACCCGACCGATTCAAGCACTTTGGGACTTGAGCGGCTTTAATTTGCACTGTGTTGTTAAAATTCAGCGCTGGAGCGTGAGGATTATCTAAAATCTTCCAGGCAACAAACAAAACAAAACTAATAAAATATAATATACCGACTTCAAATCGTATAAAACTTAATACAACGAAATAATTCAAATTGTTTGAGGTCTGTATGTACTACGCCCAAACCGACTAAAGTACATAAGTACTTGTCTGGCGCTTATCTGGCTTTGGATTTAAAGTTTGTTTATTTTATTTTTTTTAAGTTTTTATTTCTTACTATTTAGTTTCGTTAAAATAGGCCTAAGAAAATCTAGTACTTATTCCGTTCGCTGAGAAAATGTGAAAATAGCTATACTTGAAACAGTTAACAGTCCATATCTTTTAAACTACTAAATGGATTTTGATGAAACTTAAATTATTACTTATGTATTAAAACTATTTCAAAAAGAATTATTGCAATCGGACTTATAGTTTCAGAGAAACACGTGGACAAACATACATAAATACGTTCTCGATTTACGATTGAAATTACGAATGTTTAACATTTTTGACAATATTATATTCATACATGAAATTTGATTCATATGATTAGGCACTTATAAAGACTAACTTATATGAATACTACGCATTTTCAACAATACTCGTATTACATATATACACATCAACTTGAGAATCTACTTTTTTTAAGACGGATAAAAATTAAATGTTTTCTAGTGTTGTTCTTGGCTGGTTGTTGAGTAGACTTGTTATAAAACGCTGATTCCAATCACCAGAGCAAACAAGGAAAAGTCAACACATATGAAAGTGTAGAGACGGTCGTAAAGAGTTGCGTACCTCCCCTTCGTTGACCAGCCTACCCTCAATGTTTACAAGACAGTCTGGAATCGGTCCAAAGCTTCACTACCTAACTCATTAGCGCTGTAGTGTTAATGCAGGATGCCCTTGAAATATTTTTGGGAGCACTTCACTTAACGTTTTATTCTGTCTCTGTGCTTCGTTAAGGCCGAGTGGTTATTTGGCTGGTATTTTGCATAAGTTCTAAAAGCACGGTCGTTATTTTAATTTTACAGTTGGTTCAAATTTTGAGCGAATTGAGCACGGCAAGTTTCTGGAGGTTTATGCTATCGCGTTGTTTCGTCAAATGAAGATCTGCAGCAATTTCACGAAATAAAACCTCCAAACGCTATGACACTTTTTTTGTGAGAGTCAATCTTTTACCACCTACACAATCAAACTCTTTACAAAACTCCCAAATCATTTCGGTCCAACAGACATCCTCTATAAAAATACGCAGCTGCAAGCAACAATGAGCCTTATACTGATGGTCACTTATTGTTCAACACCGATCATATACAATAGGTGACATCAGAAATCACCCCGTCTCTCGACAACAATACCCCGGTTCTGTAATAAGCTTTAGGACCGATCACAACTATATATCGGACAGTACATATTTCGGATAGGAGATCTAAAGACACAGAATAAACTTATTTTATACCGAATACTGGTGATTCTGAGGATTTATCTTCGCTTGAACTGTCGATACGTACAGTCTATTTGGACTTGTGATATCCCATGTTACGCGTGGGTCGATGTCGTTTTATTTTGACAAACGGACGTGGATTCCCTTTGTTGTCTTTACCACGATATATCAGCGGCTGACACATAATTCCGTGACAAAAAATATTCGTGAATGGGATTTCTGAATATGCCACGATAAACGTAAAAAGTGTACAAGGTTTATATTCAAAACACATCTATATAAAATGGCTCTAAAAATTTACGACAACTCTATACAATCGACTTCTATGTTACACATAATATTTATGTAATACGTTGTCAGAATTCGATGTATTCATTTACATAAAAATGATACCAGTGGTAATCGTAACAATTACTCCAATCGTTTCTTGTTATAACACTACTAGTTGGTGATATATCACGTCATCAATAGAATTTCAATGCGCTGGACCACCCGCTTACATACTAACGATGTCGTTTCGTAGACAATACAAGTGGCACAATGCAAGAATAACGATCTTCCGAGTCTGTCCAATCGGTACCGGTAAATAGCCAAAAACAAAAGACGAATATAAATCACTAACACAGTACCCCACGCGTCACTTTACAAATGTAAACTTGCTATCAACGCATCTTAAAATGCACTTTAACACCTTGCAATAAAGACTTCATCTTTGCAAGTTTGAATTTAAAGTTGTATGCTAACCACTTCCACGTAAACAATAGGCGCTTAGTACAATGTTAGCGTTATTACTTTACGACCGCAGTAACATAATCATTGGTGCCATTGTCGGACATAGAATTCTTCAAAACGCATTGCGGGGTGTCAAACGTCCCTACATATTCTATGCGGGTGGACATTGACGGAAAAGGACACAATATTTTTACCGCGGTGAGTGACGAATTGGTCCTTTAAAACTCTATTGGATGCTGAGCAAAAGGTCCTTTTTGTAGTTGTATCTTTTGCAGGTCCGTCTTTGTATAAAAAAAAACTTGCAGGAACAAAATTGTAAAACCTGGTAAATTTAAAATCACATTATGTTTTAGTCTGTGTAAAATTGCTCGGAGCCTACGACAATGAATTATGTCGTATATGAATGACCGAATAGAAGTTGTAATATTCGTGCAAATTTCTAATTTACCCAGATAATTTTCATATGCACAATCATTTCAAGTTTGTGAACCGTACTTGGAGTAACCTCTTGTATCTCTAAGATTTTGGGGAAACTTCAATGAACTAAACAAAGTTATTTTGGCGAATATACAGCTTGCAGACCAAGTTCATATTTAGTCACAAAATAATTTCAACAATGCGCAATGCCCAAACATTTTCAAATTATTTTCCCCAACCACCACCTCGCTGTCACCGAAAAAGCCAACACCCCGAAATAACTCCGCCAGCTATTATACAATTATCTATAATTAGTTTATCAAGCTTCCAATTTCAACGCAGAAGGTAGGCATCTGCAAAGTAAACTCGTAAACTTGACCACGAGCCTAGCTTAATTACCCTAGTCTCTTTTACTCTTTGGGCGGAGAGGTTGATGTTAATTTGAATAAGATACGACAGGACAAGTTCAAATTTAGAACATTTTCTTGTCCGTTATGATATTAAAGTACATTCTGGAAAAGTTAAAAATACTGTCAATTTGCAAAGTGTTTCTTGCAAATTGTTTTTTATTGAAGTAATTATTGTGCTTGTTTAAAATCAATTCCATTTTTCATATACCTAATACGAGTAAGTGAAAACTTCTTGGGAATTTTCAATCATTATGGAAATTATTTCATATGAAGTAGCAAACCGAGATGATTGGTATCATATTATAATACAAACAGATGACGTAAATTGGGCCAGTGAAACATTTAAACGTGTCCTTGTCCAAGGACCTTAAACAAAATGATCACAAGCTCTCAGTAGATAGAGAGGGTGAGTTTTACAGACTACCCCTGGACAATTTACGGACGAGGAGCGTTGTGTTAATCTAATTGCCGCTTCCACATTTAGTTTCGGACTCGCCTTGACCTTTGTGAATGCATTTTGTACGTACGAGTCGTGACTTTGGATGATCTTGGGAACTAGTTAGTTTGACTTTCAGTCTAAAACTAGACTTGGAGATTGAATTCAGTATACATAATGTCAGAAGCAAGAAATAACAGTTACTTATTTACCGAAATTACTCAATAAGTGAAGAAAATCACCACATAAGTCAGACAGTTTTTTTCTCTCTCTTCATTCTGATTATTAGCATCAGACTCATTACATTCTAACTGATGGGAAGCAAATCAAGCCTTCTCTTAAAGTACTTGGTTTTTGGTTTATGTTTTTTTTTTTAATTACTTTGTAAGTAGTAAGTAGATATTCGTATATATGTATGTTTATCCGTTATCTAGTGCCCATATTACAGGGTATCCTAGTTTGGGGCTAGGTGTGAAATTGTTCCAAATATATTTATTTATTTATTTTATTTTATTTACACTGTACATATTTCGCCTTTTCTTTACTTTCAATTTTGTTATGTAATTTTCACTTTTTTCCTTGGCATCATGCCACGAAATTTGTTTAAAAAATGAGCTTTTCACTATTAACAAAAAACCTTCCATAACAACAGATAATAGAAAAACATAAAGTTACCCAACGTTTTTCTCCATCACGCAAGATTACCTTGCCGTAAAATTGGGCTGCCAAAATTTATTTTGTGCCCTCCCTAACACAATCCAAATATTGTTGTAACTCATCGCATGACAGACTAAATTAACACATCGTGCAATCTTCGCTCCCTAACCTTACACACGTATGCAATTACTTACCTGCTAAAGTTTTCCACTAATAAAGTTATTTTAGAACCACACGATAATAATCACTCGTGTTAAGCCGGGACGGATTTTTCATGAGAGAGTTTTTATCTTTGAAAACTATGAAAGTATTTTAACTAAGCTAATGATTAATTAGCTGATGATCTTTATTGGTACTTGCGCGCTCACCAGCTACGAGTACAACAGTACACCCGACTGGTCCGAAAGTAATCATTATTACGAAAGTACCCACTTTCGTCAATGTGAAGTTGTTGTCCATTCTCTGTTGTTACTAGGCTAAATTTAAGTTTAGTGCTGTCAGATCGGTGGTCATTTTACAAACATAATTAAACTAGACTAAATTTAAAGTCCATGTAAACATCAAATCAAAACGGAACCACAGAATAAATAAATGGAACGACTTCGAGGTTTAGGAATTGTTTTGTGCACGGCCGGAATTAGAAAGGCCTGACAGCAAGGGTTATGAAGGTGATTGTAAGTTTTTCCTTACTTTGTCTGGATCTCAAAATTGTTGTGCATAACTTAATATTGTAATTGAGAAGAAATAATTATTTCGTTCCTTTCAACTAAGACTAAGAACAAGTAAAATTATTATAAAAATACAAAAATCCCGACTGCGAACAACATTATAGAATACGAGCTGACCTCCCGCAAAAATAATCACACTAATATTATAAAGGCGATAGTTTTGTTGTATGTGAGTGTTTGTGTATGCGTGTGTATGCGTGTGTGCGTGTGCGTGTGCGTGTGCGCGCGCGTGTGCGTGTGTGTGTGTGTGTGTGCGCGTGTGTGTGTGTGTGGTGTGTGTGTGTGTGTGTGTGTGTTACTTTTTAATAACCGACTAAACTGGTTTGGATGAAATTTGGTATGGAGCTAGCTTATACCCTGGATTAACACATAGGCTACTTTTGATTACAGAAAAATGCACGGCTTCTGAGAGACGCGGGCAAAACCGTGGGGCACAGCTAGTATTTATATGAAATTAATGTTTCTTATTTACTTACATATTAAACTTTACTGCATTTGATACTGCATATGTTGCAATTGATCTATTAAAATTCAATTGCAACATTATTTACATTAACTTGAATAAACTAATATTGAAAAAAAAAAACAAAATCTTATAAGACAATTACTATGTTTAATTGTTTAGTTATAAGAATTATATATATTTGAGATAGTTTCATAGGGACCTTTATTTTGATACCTCACTTGATAGGTTTTGGTATTTTTTTGTTCTGACGGAATTGCAATATGGTAGTTTTATAATAGTTCCTATAGTACTCCGTGATCAATACAAATCCAATGATACCTCATTTATCATAATCCATCAAGCTGTTTAGGCTACAGAAGCGCCTAAGAAACGTACAAACAAACTAACCAACATACATACAACCCAAGCACATAACCCTCCATAATCGGGTAAAAACCAAGATGAACAAGGAGTAAACTTTCAAACTTTTCTGAACTGAGGGTGCGTTGGCTTAATATTCCGCTCACCCTACAAGCTGATGCCAGCTTAAAGGGCGAAGATGTGACGACGAGATTTCGTGATCTATCCGCGAGTAATCGCAGCAATGTCTTCTAAATATTAGAAAATTTGGGAATCGCGTCCCAAGGGCGGGCACCGACAGACACGGTGTTGCCAATCACGCGATCGTATTTCCTTCAGGGTGGCAAAATGGATAAATTACTTTTTTTAATTCTGTGGCAAGTTTGATGGTAGATATAGAAGCTAAAGTGATTTGTAACGAAAGTGAAGCCTTTGGTTTAGCTGAGTTGTATTAGTTTCATTGAAGAAAGTTTCCGCTTCTGTTTTTAGGCTATTAATATTAATGCTCGGTTGCTTGTTGTATGAGGTAGTGCTGGCCTCTGACGTCAGAGTTCATTAGGCCATCCGAGGGCCTCAGACATGGCTTAACGACTGCTGTTAATCACTAATAGCCGGGGCCTACAGCTTAACGTGCCCTCCGAAGCACGGAGCGATGTAAACCCGCACATTACTTAGTAAAGTCATTGGTATGATAGAGTTAAATTATTTTACTATGAGAAAAGTTTAATTTACATTTGAATCATATTGAGTGCAAAATGTAATATCTAGTTTGTTAAGCCTTAGCCATACATTATAATGAAAATGGTAGGAAAGAAACGCTTATAATCTGAGAGTCTGCAAAACAATAGCGAACGCTTCTCTCAGACAATTTTTTCACCATGTTAGACCTCGCCATTTATTACCATCAGGCGAGATTGTAGACAAACGAGATCCCATACATTCTCAAATCCTAATAACACAAGCACTTGCTACATTTATGGCTAAGTTCATTTTTTGATCTTTCGTCGCAATTAGACTTTAACTTACTCTAAAACAATTCGTCTAGTTTTATTTCTCTCAAGATAAGTTAAGTAAAAAATACTAACCGCAGTAGCCACTATAATACGATTAAAGTGTTTTAATAGAGCTTGATAGGACTTGTCAAGACTTATTGATATTATTGCCTTTACCGCTGTAAAATTATGTTAAGCGACGAAAAAATATTGCCAATTATAAGTGATCGAAACGAAATGATTAAATTGTAGCAGAGGGCCTTTTTCACGTTTGAAGACTTTTCATTTCCCAGGATGATAAGAGCTAAGCCCGCACGAAAGCCAGTTTGTGATAAAAATTAAAGCTCAGATAAAAAATAACATTTTCGTCGATACCTGAATGTTAATAAAATAGAGTCTCTGGTCAATTTCCCAAAATGCTTTCATCAAACCATCGTAGCATTATGTTTTCCTATTACCTTCATAATATTTATTCTTTCTGCTTCCTGTTTCGGGGAGTATGATCTTTATAGCTTTTGACGTAGAGACTACTTTAGCAAGAAATTCTCAAGCAGTCAGTGTCGTTTCAAGTTGAGTAGGTCCATTTCTTTCGCCGTCCATAATAATGTTGAGCGATTTATCAAATCGCAATTTCGTAATAGATACCCGCTTGATGCGGCAGATGATAACAATTTATGGAAAATTTCTATTAGTTTTTGAATTTGGCTCACGCAAATAAATATTTTTCAAAGTAAATGATAATGATGTGATACGGGCTTCCTTTTGATGGAATTCTGATCATCTCTACGAGCAGCATTTTTCTACCAAAAAATATATAAGTATATGAAATGGTATAAAAGTATTTAAAGTGGTAAAAAAACCAATGGCAATTTGATGAATGTTATCTGTTATTACCTTGACAAGTACCTATTTATTATTGCTATACAATATCGTAAAAAATATTCAATATTTTTTCATATATACCTTTCATAGGTTATGTAGACAAAGTCACAAAATTACATAGCAGGTATTTAAAGGTACATGTACTCGTAGCACCTAAAACATCCGGTCTACATCCAAATTCTCCTCGCTCTAAATATCATTTTATATTCAAACACCACCACCGCTATCTGGAGCACTTGTATCAACAACCGAACAAGGAATATTGAAAAGAACAACATAAATTACTCCAACGCTGGACACATGACAATGCCGAACAGAGACGTCAGGAATAGGTACAGTCATTTGAATTCATTGTCATCTTTTGGGATCTTCGTAAACTACCTATCTAAACTATACTGAGAAAACAACACCTTATTGCCGTCATAAAAACTACAAACACACGAAAATCGACTTAAAAAGGGTTAAATTCAAGCAGGGTACGAGAAAAAATGCTTTAAATATGTGAAAGATTATGTTTGTGGTGGAATACAAAGAAGTTGTGATAAAACAGATAGCAGAAGCGCTACAAAAGGCTTGTAACAAAAGGCATTATTACGTTTAAACACACGCGCCCACGCTTGTCTCTGGCGGTATATCCTGCTATGATACGTGAACCTTTGGTGCCGAATATTTTAAACAAAATTCTGTTTGTGAACCCGTTTGGATTAAGGTATAAAGAGGAACTGTTTGAATACATTCCGTTTTAAGCCTGGTGTGGCGTAGATTTGGGACGTGGATATTTTTCGACTTTGTTTTGTGATTTTTAAATAAGCATAAATAACTTTATTGAAATTGTTATCTAACTGTTATTTTTAATGGTTTGACAACAGATTGAACGAATGGAATATATTTTAGTTAATTATGAAATTTTAATATAAAAATATTCTCCTGCCGCACTTTTTTGCTACCAGATCACCAATTAAGGAATTCAAGTGAAGTCTAATATTTTATGAGCGTAGTTCATATAACTGCAAGAATTCAATTTCAATTCAAATACACGTTTTTTTCACCTACAAAGATTACTCACCAGGATGAATAATTATAAATATCAGACAGAGTAACCTTACACCAACAAATACTTTTTTAGTTATATCTCGTTTAATGTGTGTACATTATCAGCCCGTAATTATCCAATGCTGGACGTAGGCCTCTCCTAATGCATGCCACTGAGCTCGGTGGCAAAAGTGTGTGTACAAAAGATTATAATCATAATTAGTAGGTAACCCACACAAGACGGCCAGCGTGGTAAATCATGGTAGATACCCATACTCTCTCTAAGATTAAAATCTTGATATCAATCTATGGTAGCTTTTTCAATTATATTATAAAATAATTCAACTTTAACGCATTATTGAAATATATAAAAAAACTTATGTGTAATGAAATGTCACCAAAATTGTCACTCTCCTTTCCTTTTAATATTTTACCGTCTAATAAAGTAATCCATCAAGAATAGTTCTGATACCAAAACAAAATATAGAAAAGAAGCAAAAACATTCACCATATGCCTTCCTACATGTTCTATTTATTAATTTATATGAGTTCTCGCCATATAAATGAATAAATAGATCAGATTAAATACTTACCAAAATAAACACGGCTCCAACTAAACAAAAACAAACCAAACAATCCAACTAGAATCTAATAAGCACACAATACTCACAAAAAGTCACGAATCCATCGCCACTCAACAAGTCCAATCACTTAACAGCACTGCACTACACCGAAACTGTTCACATCGCTAAGTCGCGATCTAGGGCGGGAGGTTTTCCGCCCAAACGTGCGCCCTGCTAGGCTGCTGAAACTTCACTGAGGGGAGGGCAGATAGGAAAGCCTCGCGAAGGCTCAAGATACCCCAGACGCGCGCATCTCGTACCTTCAGCGCGATGTATGTATTTAACAGTGTTATGGTTGAAAGCATGTGGTATAATTTTAAGCACGCACACTGGCATAATTTTATTCATTAATACGAGGTCAGGATGTTTGTATTGTTTTGAAACTGAAATACAATATCAAATATATTAACGGGCGACAAATAGACGGACAGAACCCTTACCATTTAAGTATGTTTGACTTGAACATGACAACAATAGAAAAGCACAAAATCAGTTGTCATGCCACTTTCGGGGTGTACTGGCGAAAGTCCTCGAGAGCTAATAGTATCTTAGGCATTTTTACCACTTTTGTCAACACAGTCAATTAAAGCAAGGAGAGATAGAGGGGGCAAACTCTAGACTGAAAAAAACTGGCGTTATTTTTAACTTCGTCGTCAGAATTGGTCCAGTACTCTACATAATGGTTATCATGGTGCAATAGATTAGGAAGAACGTAGGGCCTAGAATACTCCCCTGGGGTATTCTGAAACAGTACAGTACGGTTTGATCGCTACTGCGTTGTCTGAGCTATTAGACCATCTCCAAAAAAGTATAAGTTTAGGTACCGTCCAATAAAATAAACGGTGTTTCAAGTACTCTATACATGCTAAGCGAGGGTCCCCTTATGTTAGTGCAATATTGGAAGCAGGTAAGAAATGTTTCGCATGACTCGAGAGGGTATGATGACGAGTAATAAAAGACCAGCTGTTTTCGTAGCTGGCGTTACGAGCTTTGCGACTTGTGATTTCTTTATGTGTCATTTCTTTTTACAAGGAGCTGGTTGGAGCTAGAGACTCAGAGCTTTTGCAGTAAAAGGAATGAAATAGGTGATTCTAATTTTGTTTTGGTGGAATGGATGAACGTCATAACTTATTTGGATGACATATTTTTCTCTTATTTATTTTTCTGACGGAATGCACCTGTGAACTTCTGGAAGAATAATCAATATAATAATAAATGCAATAGGTTCTCCATGACAAATATGAGGCACATAAAATGCTCCCCAATACCAGGGGATACACAGAACGCAGTACCTACGTAAATAAATATAGTAAATTGTTCTAGCTTTCAATCCTCATCAAAGCCTATATACCTTATACCGCAATGAACAAACTATGTAGTAAAAACCTATAGAGGTAACCTATAAGGATAAATCAGGATAAATTACCAGTGAATTATGTGATTGAAAGATTGCATGGATCATTCAGCCCACATAATGATCTCAATGTATGTTATTATTATTTAGATCCATCCGGATGTTCGAATGATAAGATTATCGCAATTGAAGATTATTAGGTCGAAACGACATCATGCTGGTACTTCGCTTTTCGTTCCTAAAAGTTGTTTATTATGTATATTGGAAACCTACAGATCAATTAATAAATGAAAATATATATACCATTTACTTGTGAAGCTATGCTTCAAATGTGTAGAAAACATCTGCAATTGGACGTATAAAACCTAAAACCATTTTTTTTTATTGAAACAACATAATTATGTAAAATATTATTAAAAATATTCAAAAAAAAAATTTTTCCTATTGTGTTCTACTGGACACTAGACCTTTGGCCAGAGGTCTCCTCCATAACCTTCCTTGCATCTCTATCTAGGAATAGGTCTTGCCAACCAATTCTGTAATCATTAAAGTCATCACGCCATCTTTTTCGAGACCGACCACGACTTCGCCTACCATCTACTTACAGGCTCCCATTGAGTGGTGACTTTTGCCCACTTCGCTGTATGCATACGGACCACATGTCCAGCCCAGTCCCACTTCAACCTAGCACTCTTAAAACCAGCATCAGTGATGCCAGTTTTCGAACGCAGTGTAGTGTTCCGGACTCGATCTATCCTATTCACTATGAGTATGCTACGTTCCATGGCTCTGAGTTCAAATCTTGAGTTTGGACTTCTGCGCCTCAGTCAATGACTAAGTTTGTGAACGTAGGTTAGGACGGGCAAAATATATATGTCGATGAGAGTGCACTTCAGCGACAGAGGAAGTTCATTAGCGTCTTCATGGACCAGTTTTTCTTCCGGGCGTTTTCGATACGACGACCGATTTCTTTATCTTGACTATTTTTGAAGGAGACTAGCTGGCCCAAGTAGATATACTCATCGACATACTCCAGTATCTGCCCATCTACCTCGATCCTAGGTTTTGTGTTACTGGTCATGATCTGAGTCTTTGATCGATTCATGGTAAGTCTAAACTTAAGGCTTGCTACGCTAAGATCTTCCAGCATTAATTGTAATTCGGTGCATTCGGAGCGAAAAGGATGATGTCATCAGCAAAGCGCAAATTGGTTAGGTTAGTACCACCAACGTCTATGCCCTTATTATCCCAGGGATCTGCTAGTTTCTTAAATATTTACTCTAAGGTGCTTGTAAACAACTTTGAGAAGAAAATCGATCACCTTGCTTTACCCCTTTTTCTATGTGGAAATGAGGGACAGGAGCTTGTAGGTTAACGGAAACTGTGCTGTTATTGTAGATGATTTTTATTAGGTCTATGTAGGTTTTATCCAGGTGCTAATTTTCGATTGCTGTGAATATGTGAATATGTTTAATGCTATCGAAAGCCTTCGCATAATTCACGAAGGCTAAATATAGAGGATTTTTATATTCTGTAAAATTTTCTATGACTTGTATAAGAGCGTGGAAGTGATCGGTAGTCGAGAAGCTAGGACGAAAACCAGCCTGCTTGGGTGGTTTGTGACTGTCCAGTTTTTCCTCTATCCGATTTTGAACAACTTTGATAAAAGCCTTATAAAGATGTGAAAACAGGCGTATGGGTTAGTTATTATTATTATTATTATCTTAGTTTTCCCCTTTCTTGTGAAAGAGGACAATATTGGAGTGGCTCATCTCTTTTGGAACTTGACCTTTGTTTAGAATAGTGTTGAATAAATTCGTAATGTGCGGGAGTAGGGAACGTGAGCCAATTTTAAGTGCTTCCGTTGTGATGCCACTATCTCTAGGATTTCTATAATATTTTATTGTCTTTATAGCGTTATGAACTTCAATATCAGTCATGGAGGGGATTGCATCAGGTCAGAAATAATGTGGTTTTGTGGTATCTTTTGTGTAATTAGAATAAAGGTTTATATAAAATTTTGTGCTTATTTCCTCTACGACTAGGAGTCAAATAAAGCAGTAGAGAAAAACTTCTCTACTGCTTTATTTGACTCCATTTTCATCTAAGCTGTAAGCAGTTGATCTAACACTTTCCATTACACATTTATTGAATAAATATTTAAATGTTCATAATTTTTTATAGTAAATTAAGTACTCTTTTACTATCGTTCTAGCATCCAGTTTGGTAGGTAGGGCCGCCAATTTTCATTTTTCATGTAATAAATAAATTTATTATTATTTATTATTATTATTTTCATTAATTTTTCTGATATAATTATTACTTTGAAGTTATAGTATTAATCTTTTTAAAATCGTGCAAAGGTTGTCTGAAAGAGATTGCTGTAAGCGATAAGACCGCTGATTATATTACCACAACTTCATTATTTTAAGTTATATTAAATACAATTAACGATTTACTTATAAGTGGTATGCAGTAAAGAGTTATCTGTCTATCTATCTATCTATGCCCAACCAATCATAAACAACGAGTGAATGCTAGCTGTTTGCTTCCAGCGGCTCCCCAAAATATAAACCTAAAACTCACACGAACACATAATTTTGGACAATGAAAAAATTCCAATTAATTTGTGTTCAGAGAACCATACCATTTCATCAAGATAAATGCACCCACAGTTTCACATGTCACACATAATACATTTCCCAGCCCAAAAAATAATGCTCACAATAAAAACTCGAGTTCTCGAGAAATTAACGATGTATGGGTTGACAGCGGCTAAAGCTTATCTTCTGCTAAATAGGGGAGAAGTATATCTATATACGTTCTGGCGAGCATTAACAATGTTCTCTTTTTATGCAGTTAAATGTTTTTCCGCAATTTAATTCTTTTATTTTCATGTTGATGTTTTGTTCAGCCATTATTGTTAACGTTTTGTGGTAGACAATAAAGAAAATTTGTGGCATTAGGAGAGTAAAAAGATTGTATGGACTTAATAATAAATGTTAGACAATATATTACTACAATTTATATCTACGTAAATATTCGTGCAATAAGTTCCTAATAAGTCACTAATAAAAAAAGTGAAATATTTTTTTTACTAAATGTTAAAAATTAAGTATTCCTAATAATGTATTTCGATTGCCGTAAGAGGTGAGGTAGTGCTGGCCTCTGGTTTCAAAGTTTGTCAGGCCACCCGAGGGCCTCTGAAATGGCTTAATGACTGCTATTAGTCAATAACAGCCGGGACCGACAGCTTAACGTTCGGAAGCAGGGAACGATGGAAAACCGCACATAACTTAGAAAAGTCATTGGTGCCTAGCAGAGCCCTCATGCGGAGCCTAGGATCGAACCAGGCATAATTGGATTCTAAGTTGCACTATTGAACCGTTAGGCTACCACCAATTTTTAATATCTAATATAATATAATAATTTTCTAATGGAAAATTTTTGGTCACGGACGAGATATTTACGCTAAGCAGGCGTTAACTGCTATAAAAAAACATAAAATCTCTAATATAATGTAATATACTATAATGCTTTTATCAAGGTGATAGAAAGCCGTATTTCTGGTATGCTCGACTTACATCAACCAGCCGAACAAGCCAGTGTTCGTAGAGGCCTCTCCACAACAGACCATCTTCAATCACTGAATCAAATCATCGAAAAATTCTATGAATTTAATCAACCACTGTGTCTACTATTCATCGACTTGTCCAAAGCGTTTGACAGTCTCCACCATAATTCCATATTTCAGACATTACAAAACCAAAACATACAAAAACATACATTCAACTATTACAGAACATTTACTACAACAATACCGCATCCATTAAGCTTCATAAAACTGGGCAACGTTTTCAAATTCAGATATGAGTCAAACAGGGCGACCTGTCTCCTAAACTTTTTACAGCCACACTTGTAGAGGTCTTTATGACTGTGGCAGCCAGCTGGGAGGATAAGGGCATCCTCGTTGGCAGCAAGAGATTAACAAATCTCAGGTTTGCCAACGACATCGTCCTTTTTTCCTCCACGGCTCAAGAACTAGATCTCATGATTCAGTAGCTCAATAGTGCCAGTCTCGACGTAGCACTGGCGATGTGTACGTCGGAGACCAAAGTCATGACAAACAGCTACAAACATTGAATAGAGGTGAGGGTGCGGAGATTGAATTTGGCCATGACTGCGTTTATCTCGGCCAAATAGTCTCTTGCCAGGCGAGACAAGATATGGAAGTTGCTATAGACGCACCGAAAGCGCCTGGAAGAGCTATTGGTCGATGAAAGAGCTCATGAAAGGTGAATTACCACTGTTTCTCAAAAATAAACTCATGGACATGTGCATTCTCCCCAACCTCACCAGTAATGCCTGATTTTAAAAAAAAAAAAAAAGTAATAATATTTCGTCATAGTATTAAATAAAAATAGGAGAAAAGTAAAGAAAAGTCTTTGGTTAATCTAAATAGACTCTTAGAACAATCTTAGAATCTTTATAGAATTATAATTTAGCATTTCTATCTATAGTATATATATATATATATAAATCAGTACCAAAAATGTATGTACAAAGATAATAAAAAAAATAGGTCTCGAGGACTTAAAATGAGCTAAAGAACAAATATATATATATTTGTTCTTTAGCTATATTTTTAATTGTTTTGTTCTTTATATATATTTTTAATTGTTTTGTTATCTGTCTACCTCTATGTTCGCACATCTCGCAAAACTATTGGACCAACTGCGATGCTGTTTTCACTGTTGGATAGCTTTGGGTTAAAAAAAGCTTATAAACTGGTGGCACTTGGTATCTCAATCAGAAGAGTAAAAGCCGGGCAATCGATAAAAAAACGATTTGAAGTCTGAACGAAGTTTGATAAAAATTGATGCAACTTTTGTTTTTGAAATAACTCATAGGTACCACAAGGATCCTATGAGTTATATTTCTGGGATATAACTCCTAAAAAATGACCATGCGGGCAAAGCCGCGGGCATAGCTAAATATAACTAATTACGTTTTGCACGAAAAAATAATGAGTGTCTTATATCAAACAGATTTATGTTACGACTTTATTTGTATACTTTCCTTATGGCATAAAAGCAGAGGTTGTATAGTAGACATATTATGTAAGTCCATTCTGTATATAAAAAGTAATGTACTGTACATACTAAGCACTTTGTAACATATCTTAGCAGCCACATTATCTTGATCTCCAAAAACGTGTTGACTTTCCTTTGGGAATCTTTATTTCTTTAAAAGCATTACATTAGAAAAAGTCCAAGTTACGCTGGTGGTTTTTAAGATACATTTTCCCTTTCGGACTATTAATCAACGTCGCCTAAAAGCTTCAGTGATACAGAAAAAATTAACACAGTTAGATTCAGTACAGTTTGTTTTATTGTGGGGAAAATATACATAGGTACAACGGATAAACTCACACAGTAATTTTTCAGATATTCACATCGTAAACTCAAAAATAAGTATATTGTATATTTTTAATTAATTAAGTTTTTATTTCGATTTACCTAACTTTTAAAATTAACTTAAGCGTACCTCAAAACTAATACTTTCAGTTGAGGTGTATTTGAAATAGGAATATTATATATAAATTGTGGATGAAATTTATATGCGTAAATGAACTTGCGTTTGATGATATTTCGCCTGATGAAAAACGACATCCATACTACACAGTGCCTATAGACGAAAATCTTCAACGCGTGCGTTTTACCAGGTATGACCTACGGAGCCGAAACGTGGCACTCACAGTGAGGCTGGTTCACAAAATTAAAGTCGCTCAGCGAGCTGTGGAGAGAGCTATGCTCAGAGTTTATCTAAAGTACAGAATCCGAAATGAAGATATCCTCCGAAGAACAAAGGTAACTGACATAGTTCAAAGAATTAGCAAGCTGAAGTCGCAATGCGCCAGTCACTTAACTTGAAGAACCACACCCTTGGGTCAAAAGAGTTCTAGAGTGAAGACGCCTTTAAGCAAACGTAGTGTAGGGCGCCCGTCGGCCAGGTGGTTGGAAAGGTGGCTGTTAGCGGACTGGATGAGAAGAGCCTAATATCGGGCTCAGTGGCGTTCATAAGGAGAGGCTTACGTCCAGCAGTGGACGAATACGGGCTGATGACAATGATGATGATAATGAGAAACGAAGAAAAAACTATTAGATGCCTATTTCATTCGACAGAGAACAACAAAATTAGTCATAGTAATTAAGGTATAATAATTAAGGTAGTATTAAACAGACTGTATTATAATAGTAGATTGTATTACTAGAGAGCAAAGTAATACTCGTATTTTGCCGGCGAGCGCGCTATTTTGAATCCAGAGTGGAGTGAAGGATTCTAGAGTAGAATTCCGAGCGATAAACAACAAACCTTCATCTGATCATCTGATCTATACTAAGTCTCGATGGTTGGGACGGTACGTCGTTCGTCTATCGATATTTAGTGCCGGAGTTCAATTCCTGTGTTTACATTTTGCACATAATAAAATTATATGATGGTTTATAGCGATGGTTTATGATGGTTTTTGTCCGAGCTAAGGCGGAAAGAGCCGACGAGCTACGGAAGCTCATTACTGCCCTCTCTGAAAGTATAGAACAGAAAAGACCCACTTTGCTCTCACTTTTCGAGGAAATAATTAGCGTTTTTTGAATAGATGGGATGAAAACATGTTATTTATACAAAATATACCTCATCCTTAGAATTTATCCATTAAATAACAAATGCAAGCTGATAATGACGATGACACAGCTTGACTTTATGTTAAAAAGTGAATTTCTACTGATTAAAACACAAACAAGCACACAGTTTTCATTTTCTGTCTACGCCGTGATTTAAACCGTGTATTTGGCCACAGTCGTGTCTCGTGACATTTAATCCATTTGGCTGACCGCTGTCCGCTGTTCAGACTCTGTGTCGACTTTAGTAGTAGGTATTGCGTATGAATTCTGTGAACCGTGCTGAGCTCACTTTAAAACTTTATGTGTTGTTTGCGTTCAGAAACAAACGTAGTGCTTGAAATTCTAGGCATGTACTGTACTGAATATCTAATGTGTTGGTCTATTTATACGTTTTTTTTTTTTTTTTTAGTCTTCGTACGGACGGTTTCATGTTATTGCCTTGTTTATGATATTTTTTACTGGATTCATTTACTTAAACCAGTGAGATAGCTCTTATTAATTGGTCTTACGGCAAGAAAAAACCTAGTATGTACATACATAATGTCACATCCCGAATCAAAACAAAATGAATTATATGTAAAATAATGTATTTTATATACATTACATCAATTACCTACAATCAAATAAAATAATGTCAAATTAATGATACTGCTCTTTTTACACGACTGCCCAAAAAAAAAGTGTAATGTTTTAAGCATTAATTTATGTATGTATGTTTGTATGTGAGTTTCTTTATTACACCATAACTTTTGAATGCCTCAACAGATTTAGACGTATGGGATATCGTTAGAATCCTTTCATCTCTAGCCACTAGACCAACCGGTCGTCAAATAATGTATATGTTTGTAATTAAGTATACAACATATAAATAAATGTTTTATTTTTATCCTAGGCACTATACGTTCACTTCTACGTATTTTTTTCTCCATCCAAAGGCTTCCTGGAGCGATAAGGCCGCCCATTGTAACACTTCTTCAACTATTGTTTCTTCATTTTTGTTACTTTTGTTTGTGGTGTGTACAATAAAGAATTTATCTATCTATCTATATTTTCACTAAATACTAATAATGTAACATGAAATATAGCACCTAATCATGTCAGCCGTTAGAAGTCCA
This sequence comes from Alsophila aescularia, assembly GCA_946251855.1. Taxonomy (NCBI): domain Eukaryota; kingdom Metazoa; phylum Arthropoda; class Insecta; order Lepidoptera; family Geometridae; genus Alsophila; species Alsophila aescularia. The sequence continues at coordinate 12,816,672 of OX276378.1, read as the reverse complement.
CTGCTGAACATAGGCCTGTGTGTGGCATATGGAAATGAGGCCTGTAGAGGAGAACAAAAATCCAGACATCTGGACATACGAAAACATTTTTGCCCAAGCTGAAATAGAGACGCTTCGCTCGCACTTCACGCTCGCTCGGTCAATAAGTATAGATGACAGATGACTGTGCCAAGTTGCAACAAAATCCATCCAGTGGTTTCAGCGTGATACATGTTCTTATAAATAACTTTCAACCCCTATCCTGCGGGAACATTTTAATTTTTGATGAAAAGTATCCAATGTCCTACCTCGTAGTATAAACACAAATCATACCAAGTTTCATTCATATTCATTCAGTAGTTTTGGCGGCAGGATGCGCGGCCAAGATACAGACAGAAATAAAGAAGAAACAGTTTTGGCTTCGGTATAGAATACAGAGAAACATAAAAAAAAACAGAATGTACAATTATATCAAATCATCTATGAATCAATATCATCATCTTCAGCCTGTGTCAGACAGGCGTGTGTCTGTGTCAGCCTGGGACATAGGCCTCTCCCAAATCACGCCACTGAGCTCGATCTTCGGCTCTTCTCTTCCAACTGCTGCCAGCCACTTTGCGTATATCGTCGCTCTACCTAGCTGGAGGACACCCTATACTATATTTGCCGAGACGCGGTCTCCACTCAAGAACACGTCTACCCCAACGGTTATGGCCAGCCCACCACCACTTCAGCTTACTAATATTAAGAGCTATGTCGACGACTTTGGTTCTCTTCCGAATCACCTCATTTGGGATACAATCTTTCAGTAGCGACTTTAAATTGGTTAACTAGTCGTACCATGAATGTTCACGACTCGGCTCCGTATGTCATAACAGGTAGGACGCACTGGTTGAAGACATTTGTTTTCAATGTCAAATGTGCCAAGAAGACTCGACGATGTTTCTCAAATGCTGCCCAGCCCAGCTGTATTCTTCTGCGGGTCTCTCTCTCGAAGTTGTTTTTACCTAGTTGCTAAGTTTGCCCCAGATAAACATACTCCTGAACAACTTCGAGAGCAGTTCCTTTAACAGTCATTGGTTCCGGAAAAATCCAGTTTTGTCCAAGTTCATCCAGAGACCAATGCGTCGAGACGAACCAGCTAGGCTGTCCAACGTCTGTTGCAAGTCCTGCAACGATTTCCCAGAGAAGAGTACAGAATTAAAAATATTCTGAAATACTTATAAGCGTGGGAGTACCTCCTGACATCAGGAGCTGCGTTGTAATTCCGTACCTATTTCCGTACCTTTTCCATTTTTGAGCTGTTTCGGATCCATCTCGATTTCGTCAAGGCTGACTTCTGGCAGCTCTTCGGTGTAGTTGCGGGTCAGAATGGCCCTGGAATTCTCAATGTCGGGTTCGGTTGCAACGCGTATGACACGTACAATCGGACATATAAATCTACAACTTCCGCGAGAATCTCCGGCTTAGAAACACAACTTTCCCACTGGATGTGGTCAACCTCGTCAGATAGTTTTGACCAACTATCTGACGAGGTTGACCACAACTTTTGACCCCCGATTTCACTCAATCGCGTCTTCGTCCAATGAATATGAAGTGTTAAAAAAGTGGCCATGTGCGAGTCGGACTCGCATACGAAGGGTTCCGTACCAACAGGAAAAAACGCATAAAAATACGTTTCATGTATGAAAACCCCATTTTTTTTCTGTTATAGCGGCCAAAGCAATACACACTAAAACTTGAACTTTTAGACTGTGTATTGCGATATTTTGAACATATCTACGTAGTTAAATATTTAAGCGGGACTTAATCGCGCTGAAAACTTAATACTTATTTACCTCGACGTTTCGATCAAGTTGCATTGATCGTGGTCACGAGAACACTGAAATAGCGGTTGTCAGCGTCGAGAAGGGCGAGCGTTGTCTCCAACTACCCGCATTTGGTTTTGTAAAAATTCAGAATTGTCATGACACACGAAACTAACGACATCTGCAGATATCTTCTGACATAAACCGCGACGCGAACACTTGCTTATCACGGGATTCCAGGACGCAACCAACTTGAAACCATCCTCTCGATTGAAATTGGGATACTTTTTAATTTCAACCGCTTCACGTACAATCCTGGAGTAGTAGTGACGTTCCGTGGAGAGGATCTTCGGGTCATGGATCCAGTGATTAGGGCCCGATTTGAGCAAATGCTCAGCGATTGCAGATTTATTTATCTGGCGATTCTTACAGCTGCAAGTGTTCTTTGACCCTTTCCGCTATAGTACGCTTGGTTTGTCCAATATAGGAACTACCACAGCTGCAATCTATCTTAAATACGCCAGGAGTTTGAAAAGGAATGACATCTTTCGGTGTTTTAACATGCCTTGCTAACTTGGATAAAGGAGTATAAAAGAATAGTCATTTAATAAAGCACCGACTTTATCCGTCACTCTTTTTACATAAGGCATGAAAGCCGTCTGTCTATCGACATCCTATCCTATCAGTCCTACTCTTTTTATATCTGCGTCTAGGACGCCAACGTTTGGTCACTACATATCCGTTTCGCTTGAGTACCTCCTGAACATGCGTTACTTCGGCATCCAAATGTTCAGGGTTACAGAGGGCATGAGCTCTGTCTAAAAGTGATCTGGCTACTGATTGTAAATGCCGTGGTTGGTGATGTGAAAAGGTGTTGAGGTATCTGTCAGTGTGTGTTGGTTTCTTATAAACAGAATGAGACAACGAGCCATTAGGTCTCACCGACACTCTGACATCCAGGAAAGCTAACGTTTTCTCACCTCCAGTTCATAGGTCAACTAGATGTTGCCATGGATCGAGTTTAGATGGCCCAAAAATTGTTCCGCTGTCTGTTTATTGACTTTCATGATACAGAAAACATCATCCACATAACGCTTCCATATCTTCACAGCAAACGATTGTAGATCTATGGCCTTCTCAAAATGCTCCATCCAAATGTTGGCCAGAACAGGTGCCACTGGACTACCCATAGCGACGCCATCTATCTGGAAGTAATGCTGTCCACGGTACAGAAAGTAATTTCCTTCTAGGCAATTCCTCAGCAAAGCAATCTAATTTTCTGAGAGATGGTTCTCAACTTTTCCCTCAACTTTTCCCTTACGATTTCAAGGAACTCTTTTACTGGAACGTTGGTGAAAAGAGATTCCACGACGAAACTCACCATGATGTCGTCTGGTTCCAGTTTAAGATCCTTGATAATCTCGACAAAATGGCGAGAGTCCTTCACAAAAGACGCAGTCTTACCGACAAGAGGCTGCAACACAGACGTAACATGCCTCGCTAGACCGTAAGTGGGGGAATCTATCTGACTTACGATAGGACGCAATGGCACGTTGTTCTTTTGTATTTTCGGTAAACCATATAATTTTTGTGGCTGCACTATTTGAGGTCTATATAGATTTCCATAAACGTCTTCTGAGAAAAGTTCCTTGTAGACTCTAATAATGGCTCGGATACGGCGTGTCACTCTGGCAGTAGGGTTGTAGGACACAGGTTTGTAAATACTTCTGTCCTCCAACAAAATCCGTAATTGACACTCATGATCAGACGTATTAATCACCACAGTGGCGTTTTCCTTATCGGCCTGAAGCACTAATACGTGCTCACTATCGCGAATATTTTTGAGTGCTAGACGCTCTTCCGTGGTAACATTACTCTTAGGTAACTAAGCTTTCCTCAAAATAATAGAAACATGCTGTCTAAGCGTTTCTGCGGCATTAGACGGCACCTTGTTTCGTATTATAGCTTCTTCTACACTACTAATTATGTTTTCATACGGAATTCGTTGTGGGGTAAGCGCAAAATTCATATCCTTCGCCAGTACGTTTTGTGTTACATTATCTAAAGTAAGGCTCGATAAATTTACCACAGTATCTTTCTGTGTTGATAAACATGCGTCTGACGGAAAATGAACCTTATTGCTATAGTACTCAACAATTTTTCCAACTTTTAGTATCTACGTATTACTGTTCAAAATATCTGCTCTTTAACAGACGGACGAACAGCGGAGCCTAAGTAAAAGGATCCCGTTTTGGCACCCTTTGAGTACGGAACCCTAACAAAGTCACGGGCAACGGCTAGGAATCAAATAAAAGTTATTTATAAAATGACCAAAAATAAAATTTCTTCAATCAACAACATAATGTAGCTTTTGGGACCAACAATACAAACATACAATACAATACAACACAAAATCAAAATATAAAATCTTCGCAGCAAATTATTAAAATCAAACGATATTTTTTTACTTTAACGAATTAACTAACTATTAAATAACATACAAACAATAAAGACCTAGTCAAATTTTAGGGTTGAGGGAAACTGTTTTTTAAAAAGCACAAAAATTATAAAGTGTAAATTTATTGAATGTACGATTCATTCGAGAGTGTCGTTCAGACTGACCAATAAAACTTAATTCTAATACGAGTACAAAATGCATGCCTTATCTAGTTGTACATCCCGGCCAGGCGCCGGCCGTCCAGACGCAACTCAGCGGTTTTGCCGCCTACGCCAGGCTACGTGTGTATTGGTACCGTCTCATGCCTAATACCGGAATGCATAACTCCTCCCACCGTAAGTTCGAAATTCTCGGGTGAATTTACTTCATTCTGAGAATTTCGAAAAATGCGATACAAAATTGGCTTAAAATATAAAAGGAGAACTATTACTAAAAGTACATATAATACTAAGGTACCGATGCTTATGTCCTTCACGTTAATAACACTTTCATTTTCACTCCTTTCAACTTTAACACTTTCACTTTTTAAAACTTGAAACAGGTGCTGCAGGTTTGTTAGGTCCACTCCATCCAGATTTACAGGTTTCGATTCCAGAGGTGTTGATGTCAGCGGAAATATCTCAGGAAGGTTTATAATTGGTAATGCAGGTGAGGAGAACCTTTCCAGGTTCCCGTGATGCCTTTTCAATATTATTTCGTTAATAACAGCCTCGCAGTCGTCATCAGCGGTGATTATATAGGTTCCACGTATGTAGTGATGGGTCATCTCGTTTCCACAAGTTTTAGTAATTAATAAGGTTGCTTTAGTGTAGAGCATCCATCTGTCTGCTTGTATCTTCTCTATTTTCACATCATCAAACTCTACCAGCATTGGTCGGCATTCAGTGGTATTGGTTGCGAAGCTCATCAGTTCAATAATACAGGAATCTCTCATCATCAAGGGTGAATATTCTTCATCACATAAGAATAATGACTCATCCATTTTCCTGCAGGGGTGGAGCAGCGACACCGTTTTCAACCCTTTCATTAAAAGGTAAGGATATTTAGGTAATACTAAGGAAGTCTGGTTTACGGAATTAGTGATAGGTAGCGGAAGGATTTTATAATAAGTATATTTATCAGATTCAACTAATGGTATGTCCATAATAAACGTTATTTGATTTTCTTTTGCATAAACCTTTAATTTTATACAATGTTCCAGTTTAAAAAAGTTACCAAATGTTACAGGAAATACAAGTGTATTTTTAGTTTCTATTGCTTTTAGTAATGATAACAATTCATCAGCATTTATTATAGATTGATGTAGAGTCCCTAACTTACTAAATGCAACTGCTGTTTCAATTTCGTCCAGTCTGACATAAAGAGTTTCAAAATTATGTAAAAACAAATGGTACACGTTTATAATTTTAAGTTCATTCAGAGAATTTTTTGTATCATTAAGTTGTTTTCTAACATCCCAAATTGCCTTGTCTAATTGGATGAAATTATGTTTTATTGAACTTGAAATATTTATGAATGAATCCATCATTTCAGCGACTACTGTCATCTTTCTATCTACCGCGTTTTGGCTTGTCTTAACTTCCTTTATTAGTCTATCGTACCTTATTGCATCGTCATTATCCAAATTTCCAGTTACTATTTTTATAAGAGAGCCGAGAGGGTTTAGAATTCCGCGTTTGGATCGTTTTGAAGGTAACAGCTGACTTAATCTTTCGACGGTTACGTTTTTAATATAGTCAGTTTGTGTTTTTATATCATTTATGGCGGAGTTAAATGTTTTCTTGCTATAGTAATTATTAATATGCATATTTAAATTTGCATATCGATTTATATTAAATTCTAAATCCTCACGTATGGAACTTAAATCTAATATCTTAACAATAGTCCACTTATCATTACTAACAAAGGCTTTCCCTTCCTTAATTGGGAGAATTCCAGGGTTGCGATCGATCGGCTGAAGTAGAAGGGCCTGGATGCTGGTCACGTGCATCAGGAGCAGGATGAATCTGCGAAGGTCGTTTTATGTCCTTAATAGGGGCTCTAGTATCATGTCCGTGAAATTTTACTGGGACTATATTCCTATCTACCTCTCCAGTAACTTTCGCTTTTTCATAACGAGCTTTATCTTTGCTTCTCCTAACGTTGGCACCTTTTATAAATACTGTATCCCCAATTTTAACATCAAATTCCTTTTCTCCTCCGCGCTTTTCCTTGATCTTTTCTTTTCGGTTGATTGCCTTATCTGTTAAATACTCATAAAGGTATTTCGTACGTTTTTTATGATCTTGTAATAACTTTTGTGTGTAGCTTTTATTAAATTCAACATCAAAGGTACTTGTTGCGTCGGTATGGCCAAAAACGACTTCAAAGGGTGTCAGACCCGTTGTGGAATGTATTGTCTGATTATAAGACATGACTGCATACGTCATAACTGACGCGGCATCTGTGATTTTATGCTCATATTTTGCCAAGCGGTACACTTCCAATAGGGTTGAATGAAGTCTTTCAATCAGCCCCATGGAATTGGGATTATGGGGGGTTCCAATATGCAAGTCAATTTTGTAAAAACTAAGGGTTTCTTTAATAAGTGTATTATTAAATTCGGTTCCGGAATCTGAACTTATTTTACCTGGCACACCATACATTGAAAAATACTTAATGAGGGCTCTAATTATTTCCGGTGTCGATTTGTTATTAATCTCTATTGCTTGGCCAAGCTTGCTAAAAGCATCGATAATTGTTAAATAAGGTTTTCCTTCTATTGTAAAAACGTCTATGAAAATTTCTTGAAATGGTCTATTCTGTGTTTGGGTCAATTGTAGCTCTGGTTTTAAAGGTTTTCGGTCATATTTCATAGTTTTACAAATTTCACAAGAGTTTATTATAGCCGCTACGGTAATATCCATATTGTTCCAAAAATAAGTGCGTTTCAGGTGCATTATTGTTTCTTTTATTCCTCGGTGGCACGTTTTACCTACATGATATTTCAATACTATCTCACGCTGCTCACTTTCCTCATTCACGTAAACTACCCTTTGCTTACATTCCAATAACTTAACTGTACCCTTCTTAAATAACGCAATTGTCGCTTCTGCAAATTGTTTTCGGTGTGTTTCATGTTCAAAATATATAAAGTGTTTTATTTTGGGCTTAATGTATTCTTTCAGGAATCGTTTAACTAATTCAGGTTTATTTAGGGGTAAGTGCACTTCCAGAATCTTTTGTTTTGGTTGCGATATATCTTTTACAGTCATTTCTTCCCTATACCAAAAATGGACAAGGATTTGATTTGGTTTTGTATCTATAGCTTCGTTTAAAATGGGGATGCCATCTGTGTCTACTTCGAATGCAGAATGTTCAGTAAATGTACGATTACTTCCAGATTTTTCAGAGACTGCTGAGATAGTGCTACTTGTCGGGGATGGAATCGATAGAGTTTTTTCCGAATCTGATGTAATATCTATAGGTTCTGATTTTGGTGGTATTTCAGTAGGGGGAGCAACTACATTACTTGTTTCCGGTCCATTTTCTCTTCCCAACCTTACTAAATCTCTCATCACTTCATCAAGATGTTCTTGTAATCTTTCTTCAGTGTCTACATTAACCTCCATTGAGCTTTGTCCATCTTTACCTAGCGCATTTACCTTCATACGAGATAGGGCATCCGCGACGTAATTTTGTTTCCCGTTTTTGTAGACTATATCGTAATCGAATTCTGCAAGACGCAGTTTCCATCTGGTAAGCTTGCTATTTGGTTCTTTTATGGAATTTAGCCACGCCAACGGCCTGTGGTCAGTGTATATAGTGAATTTCCTGCCATACAGGTAAGGCCTAAAAATTTTTGCGGCCCAGACAATTGCCAAAAGTTCTTTTTCAATGGTACTATACCGAGTCTCTGCATCGTTTAATATCCTACTAGCGTAAGCGATAGGTTTATCTGTGCCAATTGGGCCTTGAGATAGTACTGCTCCAAGAGCATAATTTGACGCGTCGGTTGTTAGTATGAATGGTTGTGTAAAGTCCGGGAACTGTAAAACGGGGGCGTTCACTAAAAGTTCTTTACATCGTTCGAAGGCTGCTACATATTGCTCAGTGATTTCGATTTTGTTTCTTTTCTTCAAGCAATTTGTAAGGGGTTGAGTTACCTTTGCAAAATCCTTAATACATTTTCGGTAATAACCTACCAGGCCCAAGAAACTTTTAATTTCTGTTGAGGTTTTCGGAATCGGAAAATTTAAAACTGCCTGAATTTTGTCATCGTTTGGCCTGAGCCCTTCTCTAGTTATCATGTGTCCAAGATATAGCACCTCTTTTCTGAAAAATTCACACTTATCCAAAGTCGCCTTCAAATTTGTTTCTCTCAAACGGTCAAAAACCATGCGCAGTTTCTCTATGTGTTCTTGCAAACTACTGGAATACACAATAATGTCGTCAAGATAAACGAGACAATGCAGGCCTTGCAAGCCCCTCAGCACGTTGTCCATTGCGCGTTGAAACGTAGCTGGGGCGGTCTTAAGCCCGAAGGGCATTCGAGTAAATTCGAAATGTCCTGATTGTGTCGAAAATGCCGTTTTGTGCCTATCCTCCTCCTCTACTTCGATTTGGTGGTAGCCATTTGCCAAATCTATTGTACTAAAGTAAACCGACTTTCCTAATTTATCAAATAGATCCGAGATGTTTGGCAAGGGGTATTTGTCATCAGTTGTAATCTCGTTTAATCTTCTGTAATCTATAACCATCCGAAATTTCCTTTCGCCAGAAGCGTCAAACTTTTTGGGGACTAAATGAACCGGCGCACTCCATGGAGAGTGTGATTCTCTTATCACGTCACTTTCAAGAAGTTTGTCTACTTGGTTCTTTATTTCATCGTTATGTGCGGGTGGATGTCTATACGGCCTGATAAAAATGGGATCCTCATTTTTGGTCCTAATTTGATGCTTCACATGATTTGTAAATGTAAGTGGCATCTCGTCGCAGTAAAATATGTCGCGATATTCGTAACACAGTTTTTTTATACATTCTCGTTCTTCTTTGTTTGTATGTTCTAGTCTTAATTTTTGTAGGTTTTGTTTAAGCAGCTCATCTACCTCATATTCGTTCATGTCCGAAGTCAAATTCACCTTACATTCTTCAATTTCATACTTATCCACCCTAAGGGGCTTTCCAAACGTCATAGTTATTCTGTCTTCAGATAAATTTTGTATCACCGTATGTGCAAATGAATCTTTACATTTTACAATAGCGCTCGGCATTCTGATTCCCTGTCCAAAATCAACATAATCAATGATGGCATCTCCGTTCTGCAAATTAGTAGGCACTTTTACCCGCATTTCTGACCTTGGTTCCAATGTAATTTCATATGGAGGATTGTATATAATAGGAATGTTCGTGTCACGTGTGCGTAAAATTTGGTGTTTCATGTCAATTGAAGCGTCAAGTTGTTTTAAAAGGTCAGATCCTATTAAACCATCGTACCTGTCGTCTACGTCATATACATAGAACTTATGTTTCTCTGTACTCTTAAAAGTTTTTAAGAGTGGTATGTATATAGCTTCATTGTGCTGGCTACGAGCGTGCGTGCTTATGACTTCAAAAGGTTCGTATAGCTTGAAAGCCGTGAAAAACTCCTCGGCTTTGGCTGGGCTTATGAACGACCTTGTACTTCCGGTATCTATCATAAAGCGAGCACGTATTTCCGGAATTTCAATGTGTGGAAGCTTTAAAATAGAATCACAATTAATTTGTATTATTTCGGGTGAAAACTGGAGGCTTCCAGCTGAAAATTTTCGGCATTGTATGAATCTACTTCCTGATGATAGACTTCGGGTGCCTCCGCATAAGGCTCAAACGCAATTTGAGGTGCATCTAAATCGGCCATGTAATTTTCATTGAAAGTTTCATTTTGGTATTCATACAACTCGTGGGATGCATCGACTTCATTGTTGTAAAATACGTTACTATTATCAGCTTCATGGGAGGCGTCTAACATATTTTGTCTGAATGGGCGAGCAGTGCGCATGGATACATCGGAATTCATGGTCGGTTTTTGACCTTGTAAGTTTTGATGAGGAATCCCAAACTTAAAATTGTTTTGGGGTTGGTATCCTGGTGGTGGCCTCGCAAAATTGTTAAGTGGTGGCCTGAAGCCTTGACCTTGTTGGGGGATTCCGAATCTAAAGTTTTGCTGTTGGTTTGGAATACCAAATCTGTAATTTGGAGGTCCCAAATTTTGATTGAATTTCCAGCCACTGGGGTTCTGCTGGTTTGGAGACCCAAATCTAGGTGGATTTTGTGGTTGATGTGGGATTCCAAATCTGAAATTCTGATTGGGTATTTGGAATTTATTTTGTTGATTAAACTGGGGATTTCCAAACCTGAAATTTTGCGTAGAGTTAGGCAACATAACAGGCTGAATGGCTTGTGGTGGTTTGAAATTTTGGGACGTGAGGGCTTGTTTTGTTTTGTTTTTAGCGTTGTACTGATTCGTAAAGTTAACTTCCTCAACTACCACGCTCAAAGCCGTTTCCAAATTTACACACTGTTTGAGGCGAACTATGCGGATTAAATCCTCTGGCAAATTAAATAAAAACACGTTTAATGCCATGTTATTATATATGATCATTTTTGCTGCTTTTACACCCTCATCACTTAATAAATTCACTTTGGCAAATAAGGTACTGCGCATATGTTGTATTCTATGGCAAAAATCGATGTAAGACTCGCCCTGTTTTAATTTTAACTGTTCAAGTTCGATTGCAATACAGTCCTCGGAACGAGGGTCGCCGAAATGTTGAATTAACAACCCTTTTAAGCTATCCCAAGTAGCAATGTCTTCGCGTTCACTTAATAAGGCTGCAGCTCTACCAGCCAACCTACTGCTAATCGCATGAAATACATACAATGATTGGACTGGAGTATTACCAGAAAATCCTCCATATATATACTGAGCTTTCTTAATAAACAAATTTAACAAGTTTTCTTCCCCTTCAAACTTAGGGATGAGACAAAGAAGCTCTTTTGGTACTACACGTATTTGTTCTATTATTAAAAACTCTACTTTACTAGCAACACAATTCGTAAATTTAGCGCCGATATAAAGGCTCAATAATACTTAACTAACATACATAAAATATAGCGCCAATATGAGTGCGCAATAAAGAAAATCAAATAACGATTAATAATTTGGCAAACAGAAATAGACAGGAACGAGAGGGATGTGAAAGGGTTTACTCACAGTGTACTCGAACTCATCCTTCCGTTATAGCCAGGTAGTTTCTTCGCTGCAATCCAAATCACTTGACAATATTTTTGGTTCGTGGATTCCGCGCAAGTGCATTGCGGCACTGCAATAAACTGTGTCACAATCACAAAAACTGATTTTTGGAGTTTTGTGGTGGATACAGCCTCGCGCGCGAAATCCTACCGGCTGCGCCAGTCAAATTTTAGGGTTGAGGGAAACTGTTTTTTAAAAAGCACAAAAATTATAAAGTGTAAATTTATTGAATGTACGATTCATTCGAGAGTGTCGTTCAGACTGACCAATAAAACTTAATTCTAATACGAGTACAAAATGCATGCCTTATCTAGTTGTACATCCCGGCCAGGCGCCGGCCGTCCAGACGCAACTCAGCGGTTTTGCCGCCTACGCCAGGCTACGTGTGTATTGGTACCGTCTCATGCCTAATACCGGAATGCATAACTACCTAAATCATTTTGTCTATGTATAAACATTATTCAAAGAATTTTTAGAAAATAGATGGTTCTATGTTATTAAGTCCTGTTGGCATGACACAATTCCATAGACATTTCTTTAAATGAATAGGCACATAAGCATACGTCTATATGGCATGTTTATTATGCTTAAATCTAATAAAATATTGCTCATACGCCTAACATCCGCCTTTTTTGTTTGGTAATAATTTCTGAGTACAAATCATACGCCAAATGTTTTGCATTAATTTCATGAAAATATATACATAAAATTACTAAAAAAAATAGGTAAGGTGTTACTAGTTCAGGAATTGAAGGGCACTGAAAAAGACAAAACAAATTTTTGTTCATACGCCCCTTTGGTATACCCGCGACTTATATTTTATACGATTACAGCGAAGCAAGGCAAGGGTACTTACTGTGTTTAGCAGTATTTGTATGTATGTATGTATGTATGTATGTATTTGGATGTTCCATCATATCGTCGGCACAGAAGAAATAATAATAAATATTATTAACTCGTCGGCCCCTCTTGGGCCGATGTTGACAAGCGAGGTATCAATCGATTCGTCATCAGGTATAGAGTATCATAAGGCTTTTTATATTACCTGACTACTACGAAAACATGGAAGGGTTGTGTGTTCAAACTATAAACTTGGTCTGACTTTGATAAGCGAGGTATCAATCAATCCGTCTTGATTTTTGGTGTTATACGCTATTTTTTTAACGCGACTACGGCGAAGCCATGGTAGGTTTATGTGTTCAGACTAAAAACTTGGTCCGATTTTGACAAAAGAGGTATCAATCGATTTGTCTTCATCGAATGAGTATCATAGGCTATTTTTTACACGACCGTAGTAGTGTTTTAGTTTATGAACTTATTTAAGTATACAACTTTTGAAATAAGTCTTTGAAGTACAAAACACTGAATCTGCGAGTAGCTTGTCAGGCCAAATGCAAGTCATGCTAGTCAAATTTATAGTATTGGTCAAAGCTTACGAAATTTTATAAATTGTTCACATAAACAACAAATATCCAAAAGTTATTTCATTTACAATTCCTACTAAATTTAAAATCACACAAAATTCTACTCAAATCAGCGAGTTAGGCCCTTTAAACTTTGATTATAAATCCGTGGATTAATTAATAAGGTGTGCACTTAAAAGAGAATCTCGTACAAAAAGGCTTAAGTGGAAAGTTGCCCGTATCCGTGAAACAGTTGCCGATAATCACAGTACTCGAGTTTAAACTTTTTGGACTACATAACATATGTGTAGTGTCTAAACTATATATCGGCAGTCATTTTGGACTTGGACTACTAATGCACAATTTTCATAAATGTCTGTCATGGTGATATCTTACGAGAATCATCGAAAACAACAAAAGTACGTAATATGAGACGTGCTATACTACAATGTAAAATATGTATTGTAGTTGTATTTATCTTATATAAGTAGGTATGGTTTATGTAGTTTATTGAATATGTAGGTATAGTCATTTTTTTTTTTGCATCATTTATTGTATTGTTTTGCACCACCGTCCTTTTTTTGTCCAGAAGGACAGAAATTACAAATTATCTTATCTTTATCGGTCTTATCGCTTTTAGCGATGAGACCGCCCACTGTGCCTGTTTTAAAAATTATTTCTTGAATAAATTTCGCGCTATAAAAAATTCAGCGACTAAGGTCGGATCTTTACCGAGGAGAGAGTCTTTCTTTTATGACCCTGGCTACAAAAGCAAGGAGCAATCCCATCTATCAGATCTGTTCTAACCTACATGTATTGAGTGAGTGTTTCTGCTAGTTAGGTACAAGGATTTGTTTTTTTGTTTACTTCGTAATATTCCTTTAACTATGACTCTTCTTTTCAGTTGTACCTACGAGCATTGGTGTCACGCTTTTACAGATGGAATAGTGTTTCCTTACGTGTGTCAACGTAACATCTACAGTTATAGATCAGGTCAATCATGACTTACTTACTTGTGTTATCTACCTCACACGTAGACTTTAGGCTGAACTTATCTATTCCTATATCATGTAGCTACGGATACTTTTACCCCATACGTAGACTCATGCTTAATAGCTCCAAAAGATAAGATGCATCTACATGTACCTATAATCTACAAGTAATTTATCGTAGACTCTACCTGGGTTCCTATTTTGTCGATAAATAAAGCCTATCCTGTTGAACATTCTTAAGTACTAGGCCCCACTCAACAGTGTTCCTTATCATTTGAAACTTATAGCTAGATAAGTTATATATGGCTCTTATGTATAAACCTATGCCTATATACCTACCTACCTATGTATCTATACCTATACTTTATGATTTCATAGGCTAAGGTTATTGTGCTCGTTAACACTAGTATTTTTATAGAAATAGATGTACGAAATATTATGTGACGTTTGGGTGAACTATTAGTCTGTAGGTACCTTTTATAAGTACAAGAGATGAAATTAGTTTGTCGTTTGTAAGTATGTGCCACACCTGTCCACAAAAATAGCAGTGCCACCTATTATTATAGATTGCCAGACATTGTGCGATTCTGCAATGCGCTACTCACTTGTACTTATACCGTTGAAATAGGCATCCCTATAAAACTACATTTTATAGAAAATGGTACAAATGTCGATTTACAAAATCAATTTCGCAGAAGCGTTGTAACTGACTTTAACTATACTGCCATTGACAGGCCCTTAATCCTATAGCGAGGCTGGCAGGCCCTGAAAAGCGAAAATACCATTGAATTCCAGTTTACAGCTGTAATCTGCGCATAAAGTACAGCTACGTCGATGAATAAGTCGATAGTCGGCAACGAGTTTTACATGCTGAATATTTTAAATGATGCATGACCGGCGTAAACAACACGGGTTATTTGAATTTAAAATCTGTGAGGGTACTGTTTCAGAAATATGTTGTTATGTAGCCATAAATTATGAGTTATATTCATATAGAAAGATTTAACCTATTTATATTGTGATATTTTTCCGTGATTTTATGAACAAAATATGAAGCAATAGTAAATTAAAAAAACTACTAAAAAACTAAGCATTTTTTAAATTTTCCTTGTTATCGTTTTGTGGGCTACTATGAAAATGTCAGCCTGATGGCTAATCGGGAAGTGCTCGAAATTTGAGTTTCAAGATTCCACCCAGAACAGACAGACAAACAAGAAAGTGACTTCATGAAATCGTGGCAAAATGAAAACAGACGCTATATTTATTTATGTGCAAACGAGCGTTTCATTTATTCTGCCACAGAAAAAAAAATGAACATGACAACTTTGTGTAAGTATAATTTGATTGAATTCAAAATGTGTTTGTTTTTGCTTTTTCAAATGAAGTAGTGCTCTTTGGTGTGAGAGTTATAATTGTGGCCTCTGAAATGGCTTAATTAACTGTTATCAATCAATAACTTTTGGATTCTAGAGCGCACTAGTAAATCCCTTAGCTCTACATATATGTTGTAAACTACGTATTCTATTCAAGCACATGGTGTGCGAAACTTGGTACACAGTTTTTAGTATTGTGTTATACCGCTCAAACAATGAAAATAAAAGCAAGAACAAGCATACAAAATCCCACTTCGCTCATCATCACGTCTGCAATTAAAATTTTCAAATTCCTCCCCGTTCGGAGTTTGAAGCACCGCCTACAACGGAGCAAGGTGAAAACTCGAAACAAATTGCGTTAAAACGTAATAGAAACTCGTTTCCCGAAAAGTTTATATCAGATTACGAAGAAAATTCAATATTTAAGATTGATTCGGGCAGATGTTTGAAGGGCATCCCAGACATCTTGCAAAAAGGGCCATACGTATATGGATGGGTATAGATATACCCTTCCTGTATTGGAGTTGGGGTTGGCCTCTTCCAGTTGGACGCTACTCTTTTTGTGGATCTGTTTTACAAAACTAATTCTAAAATTGTAAGGTATATTGTCGTTGGTTCTGCAACAATGAATCTAAAATGCTTATTATTGAAGATAAGAAAAATTTACGTCATCATCAATAATTAGCCATTCGAGTATTGTTAATCATGAACACTAACAAAGCACATCAAATAGAAAACACTTTTAAATACTACCATTACTTTCATTTGAATCGTTTTTTGATCAGTGAACTATACTTGACATGATACGTACCTACAGCTGATTAATTTTATATCCAACGCTTTTTAGCAACTTACTACACAAAGCGCGAGCCGTGGCAGCGGCCGGCAAGCGCCAAAGTTAACTTACGGCTGTTTGGTCACTGAATCGGCGACAAACAGCTGTTTTTTAATAACTGTTAGGGCTGTTCGGTCGCCTAAAACTGTTTTTTTTATGTAATACTATTTTACAAAAAAACTGAAAAACATAACTCAAAAACTATACATTTCCTGGACAGGGGGTGATTCGAGTGGGACTTCCACCCCCCTCCACCCCCCAACCTCCCCCCCTCCCCCCCCCCTCCCCCCTCCACTCAACGGCGGTACCGGATGCTATTATTTTATTTTTGCATATACGATTTTGAATGGATCCCAATAAATCTTATATGCGAAAAATCCATTTTAGTATCATTTAGTCCTACCCCTAGCCTGTTCCATAGATCATTTATAGATATAGACTATAAAGCACCTTGTCGCGTTTGTCAAATTTGACTGTGGCTTATAGAATAGTAATTTACTTTACACGTGAATTCCACGAAGATATCTAAACACGGCGCGTTACGTATCTAAGTGATAGATAGATATATAGATAGATAACTCTTTATTGCACTAAAAAACTTAAATTATGGCACATCAACAATGATCTTAAAATAGTACAATCGGCGGCTTTATCACTAAGCAGCGATTTCTTCCTGGAAACCTTACATTAGAAAGCGAGAACATGAACATTAATGAACGATAGTGTGCATAATTATGCAAGTATACATTTACTGAAATTAATAAATTTATATTTTAAAAATATAAACACGATAAAATAAATAATTAGAGAATATGGGCCTAGCACACAAAAACAAATTTCACCACACAAATATAGTTTGATAACGAGCTCCAATATTATTATACTGTTGATCTAAAAAAAGTAGGTAGGTAGGTTCCCACCTAGGTGCACCTGAAATACATCATTTATGGTGTTCAGGTAGGGAGTTTGCTGATAATACTTGCTTATAAGACTTCAAACACAGTTTGTAATTTTGTCAAGCTCTTTTGTCTATAAAGTAATATCAAAATATTTGACAGCATTTCAAAGCAATCTATTACGAGCCAGATTGTAAAATAGCTTACTTTCACAAACTACGCAGATGGCAATTAAGCATTCTGCTTGGTAATAGTCACGCCTTTGTCAACTTTGAAAGCGAGACGAATGTAAGAGCTTTTTTAAGAAACGACCCAAAACTCGAAGAAAATGAAAGGAAAAAATAAAACGAATTTCATACTTAAAGTCGGGGAAATTTGCATGATATTACAGCTCATCTGCCCCGCGCTAGGCTTGCGTACAGCGGTAAACGATCTGAAACAGAATTTTTTTTTCGCTTTCTTTCGAAGTACTTGGAAAGCTAATTAAGTCGGTAAATAAGTTATCGAGAGGCGCTTGTTTTTAAACAACATTTGAGTATTTATATCAATGTATTATTTTATTATTTTGCCTCTAGTGTCAAAGTTTGTCAGGCCGCCCTAGGGCCTCCCTGCTAATCATAACAGCCAGGACCGACAGCTTTACGTGCCCTCCGAAACACGGAGCGATGGAAAACCGCACATAACTTTGAAAGCTCAGTGGTGCGGAGCGTAGAGATGGAGTCTAAGTTGCACTATGAACCGTTAAGCTATCATCGCTACATCAAGTGAGCATAAAAATGGTGTCTCTGTGGCAATCCTATGGTGTAGTGCCTATAAAATGACTGATATGATATTGAAATTCCAAGTTGAACTAAATCCCAATCAATAATATGTATAGTTAACGATAGTTAATTGGAAATATTAGGTTCCGACCGAAATACAGCCCTCAACATATATATATAAATATTAAAAAATATATATATAAATAAATATATTCGGGACAATTCCACACCAATTACCTAGCCCCAAACTAGGATACCCTGTACTATGGGTACTAGATAACGGATAAACATACATATATACGAATATTATAACATCCATTATATATATACTGTTGTTTCTAACACTAAATACATCTCCAATGATGATCCAACAACGACCTATGTGCATCACCCTTACAAATGAACCGTGTAACCAGCACATGTGTAAATACATACTAAGTCTTCCCTTTTTGTGACTAAACGCCCCGGAGCATCCAATTTGCAGAAAAAGAATCCCACAAACACAGTGTTACTCGCTCGAGATAACACCATGCACTATTTGAATTTACTGAATTTACTCCCTAGGGAGGGTGGAATCAATTTAAATTTTAACTCGTACTTAATACACCCTTGTTTGGTGTCTAAGTGGTGTGTTCGAGTCACCCTCTATTTGGGACGGATAATAAGTTGGGAAGACAAGGCTGGAGGCATCGTATATGTCGACTTGGTGGTTGAAACATAAATAAATACTCAAATTATTATTGTTTCATCTTCATTTTTAAAGAAATCTCTCACAATTCAACCTCGGTGCGCGGTGGCAGGGAATTTTATGTTAGCTCTTCTGCAAACTGTGCTGTGCAGCCTCGCACGGTAGTGAAACTTCAGCGTTACAAAAATAACGATACAAAAAACACAAAACACTTTAAATCATTATAAGTAAAATCTCAAGTAGTATGTTACTGCTATGATCTCAGAGCAAGATTGTGACTCTAAAAAGTGTTTTTACAATCCCTGTGACCCACTAGCTTAAACACGGCCTGCCTTTCCCAGAAAGAACTTATGCCAATAAATTATAACTAGTCTGGCCATGAATACTGTTACATAAAAACTTTTATTATTTTGAATTTGGAACGCGTTTATTTATTTTAAAAACTTCTTTCTATTTTGCGCCATTTCACATATTTTTTCGTGTTCATTATCAAATTACAATATGTTAATACTCTCTATACGACAATATGGAATGGGGTGTTAAAGAAAATAGGATTGCAGTGATCGCCTTGCACAAAGTGAGTATGGAGCCGTCGGTCATATTCCAGACACTTCATAAGCTTGGTATCAGCCGTATGTTCGTATATCGTACTATCAACAGATACAACAACACTTCCTCTGTCTAATACCATAAAAGATCGGGGCGGCCGCGTGCTGTTAGAACTACAAAGGCTGTTAATGCTGTTAAAGCCAGAATTCATCGAAACCCCATTAGGAAGCAAACGCTACATTTTTGTGATTAAGGAGTGAAAACCTCAGCCAAAGTGTTTTAAGAGACTGTATTGGATCGTGTTGTGAAACCTCTCAGCAATACACTTTTTTTTAAATGTACCATGGACTTTCCAGCACACCTGGTCACAAGGCACGAACTACCCAAGCTTGGCTTGAAACTAACGTTCTGGACTTTATAAGAGCTGAAGACTGGCCCTCATCTAGCCCAGACCTCAACCCTTTAGACTACAAATTATGGTCAGTTTTAGAGGACATGGCCTGCTCTAAACGACACGGCAACATTGAATCTCTTAAAAAATCTCTAAAGCAAGCAGTGGCGAAATTTCCCATGGAAACAGTGCGTAAATCCATAGATTCGTAGCCAGACAGATTAAAGGCATGTATAAAAGCCGAAGGTGGCCATTAGCAAAAGTTTTTTTTTTTTGCTGAGACTGTTATTAATATGTACATATAAATTTTAGTAATATTACATTATTTCACAAAAAAGCATTTTCATTTGTAATATACTTACTGTTGGAATGTGCTTATCAAGGCATTCAATTTGATACCTATATTGTAAAATAAGAAAAAAAAAGTAGGCATACTGCCGCCACATTTAATTATTTCAAAAAGAAAATAGCCTATGTTACTCGAGGCGATGTAAGCTTTCCAACGATACCAAAATACGATACGATTTCCCATACCTCTAAATCTGTTCAGGCATTTAAAAGTTATGGTGGAATAAAGAAACTCACATACAAACATACATGAATCCTGAAAACATTACACTCCTTTTTTTAGGCAGTCGTGTAATTAACATTTTAAAACTACTTCTACTTGCTTTAGTTTTAGGTAAATCTTTGTGAAAGCAAAACGATTTTTTTTAGCTCTCTTATATTATTATACTCTACCTACACTACGTAAATGCTAGTAGGTATACCTAAATACAAAAATACACACATATATACAAAAAGATTTTCAAATAACATAAAATCACCAACGTTTTCGTTTGGAGAATCTCTTGAATATCAAGAAAGAGCCAAAATGAATACCCTAAATTTCCATGCGTCCTTAACTTCACCAGTATAATAGTATGTTTTCCTGGTACCTCGCATACCAACCAAATAGAAATTGTAAATTTCACAACCATACTTGGCTTGCAACCCATTCTCATTTTCTAAGATGACCCCAGTGTAAATAAATCTTATGTTAGCTGTAATGAAAATGCCAGGCTTAATAGTATTTCAGTGCATTTAGAGCTAAATTGTGGCCGGGCAACACACAGTATACGACGTCGATCAACGGCCGGTTAACTAAGTAACCCCTACACTAGTTTAATTTGAACAACTCTATTTGGACTCGTAAAAGTGTTCTTGATACTTTAATTGTAGATTCGTTATGCTTATCTTAACTCTATTAGATAATGCACACGCTCGGCTAACTCGGTACATCTTGCCTTGAATTTGATTGTCCAATAGGTTATTAGTGAAATTCATTGCGTTACTTTTGTTTCGATGAAGCTTATATAAAAGTACCTACGTTGTTTCATTTAGGACTAGCCGTGCCCGCGGCTTTGCCCGCGTGGTCATTACGTGTTATTCCAGGACCAAAAATACCTGTAAAGTACAAATTCTTTATTCCAAATTTGTTCAGCCGTCATAGTTTTTTATCGATTGCTCGGCATCTAATCATCGGTTCGGATTATAATCCCAAATGGCCGGCAAGCAGTTAAGATACCAAGTACCCCAGTTTTTGAGTCTAACCCTAAGCTATCCAAAAGTGAAAACCACATCGCAATCGGTCTTTACGTGATGCGCGAACAAACATACAGACATACAAACAGACACGATATAAAAAAATGATATATTCTTGTTAAGTAGTTTATTTTAGGTACCCTAGACCATTTACTTTTGAATTATCGTCTTTGTACAGACTTTTTCGTTCTAAATGCTTTTTTATAAGTATAGATGTATGTAGATAGATAGAATAAACAGATATAAAGAAAATACATAGAAGCTGTTTAACTTTAGTTAACTTCTCAACTTTTTTTTACTACGCCTTCCATTTTATAGATTTTCTCAACGTAAACAACAGAATATTAGCCCTACATCAGCTGGAACTAAATTTGAAATTTTGGCAAGGACACAACTCGGATTTTCAAGACAAATCTCATCATTTATTTTCGCAAGGCTCTCCAATTTTCGCCAACAGCGTCGCGAAGCATAAACACTAATACCATCGCTCAATTTCGCGACTGTAATTCACAATTCGAGTGAAAATATTCCGTGAATGCAGCCAGAAAACGGTGCAATTGCTTCGAGTTGTTTAGCATAATGCGGTGATACCATTACAGCACAAAAGACATCCGGAGTCGAGAGCCAACGGTGAATAGGAAATAAAGTTGTTATGAAAAATGTTTGAGTCGTAATTGGGCTGTAAGCTGTAAAGTCAGTTTTTGTTAGGATAGAATGTAGTAAGAGAGAGAGTCATAGTATGATAAACGGTCTGTAGTACATAAACATGCCTGTGTATAATGAAAACATTGTAGAAAGTATCATGTTGTAATAAAATGACTCAATTTATAAGACTGCTATGTGAATACGCGGAAATGCACACTTGTATACAAAGGTTATATGTTTTACTAAAACTACAATTGTTTCAGATCATAATTTTACTTTGAAGTACTCCATACTTGAAATTTTAATCTAAACAGATTATCTTTTACAATTACTTATTTTTAAATAATTATGATTATTCATAATCATAATATGAATTCAATTTTTAACGTTTAGCGTTTGTGGACTACGAAAAAGCCTTTGACTCAATCAAGACCTGGTCTGTTCTGGATTCCTTGCAGCGATGCCAAGTGGATTGGCGATATATCAATGTGCTTAGATGTCTGTTTGACGCTGCTACGATGTCAGTCCAAGTACAGGACCGGAGTACTGAGCCTATCCCATTGCTCAGAGGAGTAAGACAGGGGGATATTATATCCCCGAAACTGTTTACGACCGCAATGGAGGACATGTTTAGGATGCTGGACTGGAAAGGGGTGGGCATCAACATTAACGGCGAGTACATCTCACACTTGCGATTCGCAGATGATATCGTACTTATGGCGGAGTCGCTGCAAGAGCTGCGTCAGATGCTGGTTAGACTGGCTGAAGTCTCACGACGAATTGGTTTCCGCATGAACATAGACAAAACAAAAATCATGATCAACGACAATATTATACCGGAACCAATAGTAGTCAGTGGCATGCCTCTCGAAATTGTACAGCAGTATATTTACCTCGGACAAATCGTTAAACTGGGTAGGAACAATTTTGAGACGGAAGCCAGTTGGAGGATTCAGCTGGGCTGGGCAGCTTTTGGAAAACTTCGTCAAGTCTTCTCGTCGCCCATTCCACAATGCCTGAAGACAAAAGTCTTCAACCAGTGCGTCCTACGTGTAATGACATACGGAGCCGAAACGTGGACACTGACGGTGCGACTGATCCACAAGCTCAAGGTCGCTCAGCGAGCTATGGAACGAGCTATGCTCGGAGTTTTTTTGAGAGATCGAATCCGTAATGAGGTAATTCGGCAAAGAACTAAGGTAACTGACAGCTCAGAGAATAAGCAAGCTGAAGTGGCAATGGGCTGGTCACATTTGTCGTAGAACCGATAACCGTTGGCGTAGACGGGTTCTAGAGTGGAGACTGCGAATCGGCAAACGTAGTGTAGGACGCCCTCCGGCTAGATGGAGCGATGATCTGCGCAATGTAGCTGGCAGTCATTGGAAAAGAAGAGTCGAAGATCGGGCTCAGTGGCGCGACTAGGGAGAGGCCTATGTCCAGCAGTGGACTAGTATAGGTTGTTGATGATGATTATATTAATTGCAAATTGTGACGTATAATTTTAAATCGAATTATCAATAAGATGTTTATCTGTTTATCTGAAGTTAATCATATTGAGCTATACTATAACTAAAACTTGCTGTAAGTATATATATAGCACATAATATGAACCTTTTATCCCAGAGAAATAGCCACAAGGTAAAGCCACGGACGCAGCTATAGCTAGCAAAAATTAAATATCTGATAATGAATCACCTTCTTCATTGCCGTTGGATGAAAAGGCTCATGAACATGAATTAGAAAACTTTGAGAGGTTGTTGAAATACTGAAATACGCACAATAGTCGCAGCAAATCTATATGTTTGTAAAGTTAACTCTGTGAACGATTGCGCAGGTACTGTCGTGGGGATAAAACAGCATAAAGTAAGAGTGAGATAGAGTATGCGAAAAACTTAAGCGAGTGAGCGAGACGGTTATACAATGCTGTCTTCACCTTCAACATTGGGATTGCGCTTGAAAATTTGCGCAGCAGTTTGCGCAGCAACTAGCAGATAACTTCTGAGACACATACTTCCGCTGCGACTATTGTAGTACTATAATTTATTCTGTAGTTAAAGTAGAAATAGTTTCTATGTTCGACCATAAAAACCTCAAAGCTATACTAGCAGATAAAAGAACACAACCTGATATTTCTATATCGTACTTGCCGGAACTTAATGGGCACTTAACTGCCACATGCAGGTGTCTGAGTATTTATTTATTCAGATTTAAACCCATCTTATGACAGTGTGTGCACAGTTGCAAGTAATGCCGTGGGCGGGGCCTTGTTTTTGTTATGGTAATGACGGTCTTGATACTTTTATGTTATAAATATTATCATTTTCATGTAGTAAATATTAAGTTCTTTGCAATTAAAACACACTTCTGTCTTTAACTTAGCTCTATCCAGCTCACGTTCTCTAAAATAAAGATTTCTGCTATCTTCTATCTATACACGGAAGCAGAAATCTTCTATATATAAACTATCCGTACCAATATATAAAAGTGAAACGTTGTCTTTTTGTTTGTTTGTTTGGGGAGCTTTCACGCGATAACGGCTGGACTTTGATGAAATTTGGAATGGAGATAGTTCATACCCTGGAATGAAACAGGATACTTTTTATCCTGGAAAATTGTAAGTTTCCCCGGGAAACTGGAAAATGTTAATTTGTTTGTAAAAGACGGTTGCCATGGAAACGAAATAACTAGTCTGACAGAAAACATCAAGAGCATTGGTTCTATACCTACTTTTGCATTGGTTTTTGTCCTAAAAGAACATAGGCTGTTTTTTTTCGCGATAAACTGTAGTCCGCGTGGACGAAGTCGCGGGCGGGAGAACTAGTTCTATATATACACGTTTCCGAATATCAAGCCAAATTAAAATGGCTTCCTATTCGAGATCCAAGGAACATCAGAATATCGTGCCTTTTTTAATATACTTAAAAAATCAGAATGCTCCAGAGTATCTTATAGAGAAATTTAACTTTCTCACAGATACCCATGACCGCCAACTACGGTCCGCTATCAATTTACTTCCCGCCACTCCCAAGCACACAACAGCTTTTCTGGCCAATTCCTTTGCATAGTGGCAGTACGTCTACAGAATAACTTGCCTGTTTCAATCAAAAAAGCTAACAACAAAATCATTTTTAAGAAATGCACATTTTGTTAATAAGGTTCACAATAAATAAGTAGCTATTTTTCATAATATTATTATTATTTTACTTTGACGACCGGTTGGTCTAGTGGCTAGAGACCCTACTACGAAATCAAACGGTCGTGGGTTCGAATCCCGCAAGATGCGATCATTTGTGTGATAAGCAGAAATGATTGTTTCCTAGTCATGAATGTATTATTGGTATGTTTGTATGTTTATCCATTGCCTAATGCCCATAGTACAGGGTATCTTAGTTTGGGGCTAGGTAATTAGTGTGGATTGTCCGAAAATTATCAAAATAAAATATCGAAAGGTATAATTGTATGCAAGTTTATTGTATATTTTTATTTTATTATCAATTCCAGAGCTCTCTCACAATAAGGCCGCACATCCTACAATTTTTCTTGCACGACCAGGGTGACTGGTAAAAACATGCTTCCTAGCATTAAGTTCTCCATGTACACTTTTTGTGCTAAAGTATGAACTAAGTAAATAAATAAACTTATAATAAAGCAATAAGAACGAAAAAGTCTGTTCAAAGAAGATAATTAAAAACTAATGGTCTATGGTACTTAATAAGTAGGGTACTTATAATAACCTAGTGAACAAGAATATAACATTTTTTTAAATCGAGTCTGTCTATTTGTTTGTTTGTTTGTCATTATTTACGTTTGTTCACGCATCAACAAACATACATGCTTCAGTTCTTATATTTATACTTTCATTTTTCTTATTGACATTTATAATTATTATTATTGATGACTAGGTAATTGTAATTGGTGTAATTATTGTGACATGTTTGTTTTTTCCTTCTAACATTTATTATCATTATTATGTACCTATTCATATAAAAAAATACTTTAATTAATGTTATTGGTTACGGCCATTTTATTTAACAAATATATTAATTATTATAATTATTATCACGTAAAAACTACTGAACCAATGGCAATGCGGTGTTCAATTTTAAATTGCTTAGGGTTTGACTTAAAAACTGGGTTATTTGGTATCTTAATCCGATGATTAGATTCCGAGCAATCGATAACAAACTATTTGACGGCTGAACATATTATGAAGAAATGTAGTTATATATACCTTACAGGTACATTTGATCCAGAAATAACACATATGGGCTACTTTTAAATAAAATGACCATGTAGGCAAGACTTTTGATTCCATTCTTTTTAAGTGCTCAGTAAACGCAATCAAGTATTAAGTATACGCGTATGATCTTCAACATACATAACATAGCATATTTTTTTGCTTCAATTCTCGCAACAGATTTATCTGTTACTTTTTGATCCTCAAATTTTAATGTTGCTGGTACTGGGACGAGTATTTGCTGATTTTGAATTAGTATTTTGCATAATAAGCAAATAGTTCGTCGTCGAACTTCGGGTTCCAACTCCTCAGTTCTGATGTTGCTGGGGGCTATTTTTTTAATTATTTTTTTTGCTTAACCCCGAGACTAGAGATTTGCCTCTTTTAACACAATTTTTAATTGACCTTATTCAGATAATAATATCTCGTAGAGTTTGATTTCATAATAATTCAAATGATGTACCTATTTATTTGAAATATTTTAAGAGAGTCTATGTATTCATAATAATAGTTCTGGCAAACGTAATCTTATTTCATTTTGTCATCAGCCTGAAGAAGTCCACAACTGAACAGAGCCTCCCACATAATAGAAGCGATTTTGCCATAGTCAACTCGCTTGGCAGGCGGCTCGGTGATCGCAGTAGGTTGATGTTGATACAATACTTACACAAAAAAATGCTGCTTATCATTTCTGTGGCATTTTATGTTTCATTATATAAACAAATAAACTGCAAATGTAAACGAAAAGAGTTTCTAAATGTAAGTGACTTTAGAACAAAAGTAGAATACTGAGAGCAGCAACAAAGTGTGACCTAATTTTCTAAACTCCTGTGCAACGTACAAAATTCATGTACATCTCTGAGCTTAATATAGGGTACCTAATTTCTAAACTTAACATTGTATGCTTGCCCAAAGCCATTCAACGGGTGCAGAGCAAACGGGAGCTCTTGTTTCGCCAGATCATTCCATTATCTTTCGGATCACATAGATGTTTCACGAAATTCTATCTCGCACAGTATGAATTGCCTTAGCTTACGTTCCAGGTATATTCATGAATATTTTGGAGGCACAAAATACAAGAGGATTTAAACAAATCTTCCGATAACTTTGTTTTTTTTTTTGGCAGCTTTTAATAAAATATATATTCTTTTCTAAAAATGAAATGATCACTAATCTCACTAATATTATAAATGCGGAAGTTACTACTTCACGATGAAACATCTGAAAGGATTTATTGAAATTTGGTGTAAAAAAATAATATTAACATAATAAAAATATGTAGCTTAAATTTGTGACATTTAGTTCCAATTTTCTATTATTTTAATTTTTTAATTTGTGTCATTTAATTTCAATTTTATTTTTCTATTAATTTGTGTTTTAATTAATTATGGATTTTATAATCTGAAATAAATGAATTATTATTATTATTACTTCCGCCAAAACTGTAAGTCAGACATATGATAAATGGTAAAATTAAAATATAACAAAAAAGTAAAACCCCACGCTAAACAAACCCTACCCAAATTGAACGATTGTAAAATATAAATGAAATGAAAGACAAGGCCTGGAGGCCAAAACTCACACTCACTGACTCACTGACTCTTGCGCGTAGCCTTTGTAAGGGAATTTATCACCATTGCTTAGTCTGAGATTGACTAAGCAATGGTGACAAATTCCCTTCCAGCACTCCACGAGTCAACATCACCCGAAGATGCCTCGTGCAAGGCGAAACACGTGTCGTATTGATGTCAAACGTTTGGTATTTGAAGAAAAGAAGAAAGAAGAAAAAACATTTATTCAACACACAACATTACAAAAAAAAACATAGATAAGAACATAAATAAAATGTGCTAATGAGTGTGTTCAAAGGGGCTTATAAACAGCACAAATGCCCAGTGCATCACACTAGACGCTGCTTTTCATATAAACCCCGCGGGTGATGTAAAAAAGGGTGCGAAAAATGAATACAATATAATATATACTTAATTCATAAGATATATATATATATATGTTATATAGTACATGTATATTGTTTTATAAATACAAAACGATAAATAAAAATAAATAAACAATAAATACATAATATAAAATATGGAAAACATAAATAAAAAACTGAAACTTTGGAAGACATTCAATTTAATTAACAGAACTTTCAGTAGACGTTGTCGAGGAGAGAGATTTGGATCGAGGTATATGTTTTTTATTGTGTATGTATATAATAATTATATGTACATAAATATATAAGTGTATTTTGTGGCCTCCAGGCCTTGTCTTTCATTTCATTTATCTATATTTTACAATAGTTAAAATTTTTGGGAGGGTTTGTTTAGCGTGGGGTTTTACTTTTCTACACTAATATTATAAAGAGGAAAGGTTTGATTGTTTGTTTGTTTGTTTGTAATGGATAAACTCAAAAACTAAAGACCCGATTATAAACATTATTTCACTTAAAGAAAGCTCAGCGAGTAAAACGCAGTTTTTTTTTTAAATTAGAGTGTCTTTTGAAAATTGCAATAATGTAAACAGAGATATCAAATTTTGCAAAAAAACTCGTTTATATTATATCACAAACTAAGCAGGAGATACCGGTCTTTGTATATGGAACATTGATATAGAAACGAAATCACAGAACATCTAATAACCATTGACGTAGGAAATGCTCTATGCTAATAATACATGAAATAATAACAAGTCTGTCAAGTACGTGAGTAAAATGCAGTTGTCTATGGTCAAAAGTACTGCTGCCAATGATTTTGAACCAAGGAGGTTGAATTACTCTTACTTTCCGCCCGGTTTTTTAAACCAAAAGAGGGGTTGAACTAGGCTTACTGGCGTTATACACACTACTGCCGCGGTCTGTAATGACTGCGTTGCTGGCAGCGATGATGATGGTCGAGAGCGTAGCTAAGTTAAGTTCGAGGTCATCACAGCGCGGTCAGCATTGCAGCCCTTGATGGCCAAGCTGGAATGAAGGCCGAGACCGAAGCTCGACCTTCGGTCTCGGCCTTTATAGTGCGGACAGCAAGGGCTGCAATGATGGCCAAGCTTGAAGGCCGAAAACTTAGCAAAGCTCGAGGCCATCATAGCTTGGCCAGCAGGGCAGTCATTGCGGACCAAGGCTTGTATAGTGCTTTACTCAAACAATGCGAGGAATTTAAATAAAACCAGCTTAATATAATAAGAATTTACTCAAATAATGCAACAACAACGAAAACAACAACGACAACGACAAAGACAACAACAACGGCCACAACAACGGCCACAACAACAGAAACAGAAACAGAAACAGAAACAGAAACAGAAACAGAAACAGAAACAGAAACAGAAACAGAAACAGAAACAGAAACAGAAACAGAAACAGAAACAGAAACAGAAACAGAAACAGAAACAGAAACAGAAACAGAAACAGAAACAGAAACAGAAACAGAAACAGAAACAGAAACAGAAACAGAAACAGAAACAGAAACAGAAACAGAAACAGAAACAGAAACAGAAACAGAAACAGAAACAGAAACAGAAACAGAAACAGAAACAGAAACAGAAACAGAAACAGAAACAGAAACAGAAACAGAAACAGAAACAGAAACAGAAACAGAACCAGAACCAGAACCAGAACCAGAACCAGAACCAGAACCAGAACCAGAAACAGAAACAGAAACAGAAACAGAAACAGAAACAGAAACAGAAACAGAAACAGAAACAGAAACAGAAACAGAAACAGAAACAGAAACAGAAACAGAAACTGAAACTGAAACTGAAACTGAAACAGAAACTGAACAGAAACAACAACAACAACAATCACGATCACATAAGCTTTCAAACAGAAAAAAAACTTCAAAATCGATCCATTCGTCTGGGAGCTACACCGTCTCTCTTTTCGCGTTCGGGGTTAACGAATCCACGGAATAAATAATAGTGCTACGTCAAAAGACGACAATAATGGATTTTCAAAGGAAATTGCTGGCCACAAATGAAAACAATATGATGACAATAATGAAATCCCATACAACTTTGCTGGCGCCTATTCAAGTAGCACGGCAAGGTCGACTTTGCCCAATGAAGGTTGTCGAAATAATGACCACATTACTAGTATTGTTTGAGTAAAACCTTTTAACAGTAACCGCAATTCAACCTACTTGCGTTAAACAGAATAATACTATGGATAAAATGGTACGTGAGTACCTATAAACATATAATAAATTGTTGTTGTTCTATTTGTCCAATTAAAGTACCTACAAATTTTATCTTTATATATAACTACCCGTGCGAAGACGGGCGGGTTGCTAGTTTGTTATATTTTAATTTTACCATTTATAATTTGTATGACTTACAGTTTTGGCGGAAGTAAGCTACATATTTTTATTTTGTTTATTTTATATATGTATTTCTGCAAAGTAACGCCTGAATCTATCAACTATATGAAAATTGGTGTATCGATACATTGGGGTCTGCAGTAACAAATAGGATAATTCTCAACATCATCCATCATCCTTGTCCACGTGGGTAAAACCGTGGGGCGCAACTAGTATTTTTACTTATTAACGAGTTAAAAGTACTTCTCCATGCTAAAACGGCTAAACAGATTTTTATGATATTTGATACTTAGATACATTTTGTTCTTATCATCACAATCTTCATCCATTGCCATTGTCCAGTGGGTAAAACTGCGGGGCATATTTAGTTGTACATTATAATCAAATGCTTAATTTCTAATTCTCCCAAATACAATTAAACAACCTAGTTGCTGTATAAATCTGCCCCGAAGCTGATCTTAGCATTAAATAAACTGAGTTAGGTCAGAATATGAAACTTTGTTTCCCAACGGAACTGTAAGGGGTGTTATATGACTAGTTGCTAGCTCGTATTGAAGTTGATATTACACATGCGGAGCTTGAATTAGTGGTGGGAATTATAATAAGCTCTATATAGGTATTACAATAGTGTTTAATGGAGTAGTTCGTACTTAGTGACGTGGAGTCACGAAGTCGACTCAAGCAAGAACATTGCGGTAAAGGATTTGGTAAAATTAAACAATTAAAAGCGGTGTTCCAGGAGCTTATCCCCCGTGACACTACTGCTTGGCATTATCAAAAGTGCTTTAGGAGTTGTATCTCTCTTTTACACTAAAATTCTTAACAACGGTTCCTGAGAATCAGCTCCATCCTTATCTATATTAACCATCACCGATAGTTAACGATGATATATTATTACGTAGCGCCAGGTGAGATCTGTATATTAATTTTGGTCAACATTTAAAAAAAAACATTTAAACTACCAAACATGAATGATAACTATTTTGTAATGTTCAAAACTCCATGACATTATCAGACCCTCATAAATATGCAGTGGGAAGGATGCCATTGAAACTTAGTATTTGAGAACGATAATGATACCTGGTTCGATTCTCGGCTTCGCAACAAATTATTAATACGTAATGCACGGATTTCCATCGCCCCGTGCTTCGGAGGGCACATTAAGCTGTCAGCCCCGGCTGTTATTGATTAAAGCCATGTCAGAGGCCCTCGGGTGGCGTGGCAAACTCTGACACCAGAGGCCAGCACTACCTCATACGACACATACATACGAACAGATTTAATAGGGCCCGAGATCTCTTCCTGAAGAGTGATCTGAGCTGTATATATCTTGAGAATAAAAACAAAACTACAAACCTTATAACCAAATATAGCTTACAGATTAAAAAAGGGGCCAATTAGGAGCTACGATGCCATAAAAAGACAGACGCACATACAGAAAGACAAGGGCTTCAAGCTTCAACAGTCCTCTTTTAGTCAAAGAGTTTAATTTGCCAATGTAAATACCTTACCTTTTACGAATTCAGAAGGTACCTACTATCAGGTATTATTCAAATGGCTGTCATTCCGCCAAAACGAATGAAACGCTAATGCTAAAATGGGTTCATAAGTAACCGCCGCTTTGGGCGCCGGATCACGAAGTCGATTCATTATTCTCCCGGAGATTTATGATCTTTGAAAACTCCATTATTAGATTCTGGAATGTGGTATAATTTTAGAAGGTGTGTGAAATTGGGTCATCCGACTTAAAAGTATCATGTGCTACACAAATAAATATTGGTTAAGATTTAAAAAATCCCGATCAAACATTATTTAAAACCATCTTGTGATATTGAAAACTCCATTTAAAACTATAGATGCCACACATTTCCTCTGATGCAGGTCTTCATTATTAAGACTCAAATATGCGGGTACGAATAATGCCATCCAAACTGAACAGTGATCAGGGCGGAATATCATGGCAACAACTGCGCAGATTCCTTCCAAACAAAGTTATGAACTAAATAGTCAACTTTGAAAAATTCGTATTATAATCGGTCCATCCGTTTGGAAAATATGATAATACAAACCTTCATACAAATGCTTAAATCTTATAACAACCCCCTTCTTGCAAACTAATATACAAGAGCTGAAAAAGGTATTGAAATAAGCTAAGCCTAATCAGCCAAGGAATATCTCGGTTTCAGTAATCAGTTTGGGTTTGAGGCATGCAGGAGATTATTCCACAGTACTCTAGTCTGCTGGTGGGACTGCCACCTCAGAGCACACGGACTTGCTCGGTTTTTTCGGGTATTCTCTCTGATGAATTGGATTCTGTTTTAAAACGCTAAATATTCGTATTTTGCCCTGCATCGTTTAGCAACTGCAACTTTTGGTGGCGAAAGCATAGTAGCGCAGTTGCAGCTGGTTCTGAGGTGGACGACGGGGACGTAGATGATTAGAACTGGCTGAAGTTTGCTCACACTGTGTTAAGCCATTCACAGGTGGCAATCGGTTTCTTGGCATTTTATAAAGAAGTTAACCTCATCAAGCCAACATTCCCGCCAAGACCATTCTTCAGCTTCCCGCCCCTATCCCAAGTCTGCCCTCTACCCTGACGTCTTAAGATGAGAAGAAGAAGAATCAGGCAAGCACAATGAGTGACGTTTTCAAAATATAGAAAAACCCAGTGTTTTGGCGAACTAAAGACTTCAGAAATAAGAATGAACCGAAACGCGGGGTTAGAAATGCAAAATGCGGGGAAAGATAATGCGTCGGAATGATTTAGAGCTGAAGCTTGAATAGCTTGAAAAGGTACTTTGAAAGGTTACGTAAAACTTATTTTATAGTCTATCAAATAAACACCATATTCACCGCACTTAATTTGCGGATACATAGCAATCCAGCATACAGGACTGTTAAAGCTACATCTGAATAAAAAACATTGTCAGTTAAGATTATGGTTTTGAGTCGTAAAATTAAGCCACCATTTGCGCTTCCAGTTCAAATAAATGCCAAAATAAAAGTAGAAAATTAAATTCATACATAAGCGTTTCTTTTATCACGAGTCGTTCAAAACAGAGTGAAATAAACCTCAGAGTGGTGAGAGAAAAAGCCTCTTTCATTAGTCGAAAGAAAAATCCGTTCATCATTTTTACTTACGAACGTGCGGCGGTTTTTGGAACTATCCAACATTTGTATGAAAATGGCACAGAATAAGTGACACTTTATATTAGCACAGTGGCGCCAGTTGCGGCTAAAATAAAATTGTAGCACTGTATTTTTCGCACAAATGACAAAAGTTTTGAAAGGTCCCTTGAGCAAACCTATAAATCAAGATAATTTATAGAGACGAAAAACCGCTGAACATTTGAAAGTTGGTTACGAGATGGCATTACTCTTGACTAATGCTTCTTACGATTAGAACTTGAATGATGCTCAAATCTTCTAAAATTACAAGCTCATTTTTTCTACATTTTTGTTTTACTCATTAACTAACCTTCTTTTGTGATAGATCTGCTGGCTTATTCTCGAACACCTTTCTAACTCAATCACGATCTCAACAGTGTGATTCAGCTAGAAAATTCAACTGCACTGCAACGTGGGCGGATGTGGGGGAAGGTTTGGGGAAGTGGGGCAGGTGGTGCGAAGTGGGAGAAGACTGGAGGGAAGGGTAGGGGCAAGGTGAGAGAAAAAGATGAAATTAAAAAGGGGCAGGGGAAGTGGAGGAAGGTAGGGAAGAAATAAAGGAAGGACAGGAAGAAAGGGGGAAGGGTGGGGGCAAGTGGTAAAAAGGTTAGGAAATGTGGGAAGGACGTAATTTTTTTAAACCAAGATGGCGGACATTGTTGCCACACCGAAAGGTAACGATCACGTTGCAGTGTAGTCTAGGTTTTCTAGCTGAATCGCACTGTTGGTTTGGGAAGGGGGCTTTTCGTACCTTCGCTGTTCGCGATATACGCTATTATTTTATACGCTTTATAATAGCTCCACTTGTATGTTTGTATGTTTGTAACCGACTCTTTTGGACGCTATTTTGACCCACTTTAAACTGTCAGATTTCATTCAAATATTGCACACCTGTCAAAGACCGATGACAATGCAATAATTGCTTCTCATTTTTATTTTCTTTTGTGTTGCTTGTCACAAATAAAGTTATTTCTATTTCTATTTTCTATATCTGTCAATGAAATATTTATAACTATTGACCCATGCACCCCACGATTTTTTTGAAAGTTTTTTTTTTTTCTTATTTACACTATTAAAATTTATTTTCAATTTTTTAGTTTGGTTTTCTATATAAAGCGTGTGTTTTAGTTTTTTTAAACTATCATTTATTTTCTACTTTTTTTTTCTTTTTTTTTTAGTAGCGTATATCGCGCTGGCTTTTACCGCGTTGTAATTTTTCTGGAATATAAGGGTTCTAATTTGTTATTCCCACTGAGATGCATTAGAGTACGTGAGTATAAAAATCTATACATTTTTTAAGAGAGTGAGTGTTTTGTACGTAGTACTATTATTTATTCCGTGTTATAATGCAGGTCAGTCGTTTTTTCCAGAACCAAAATACTAAAATACCAAATTTCATCAAACTTTGTTCAGATTTTAAATGGGTTTTTATATTGCGGCTTCGTTTGCCGCATGGTTTATTTTTCTTGTGAATTCCTTAAGTAAAGACTCAAGTTCAAGTGTATTGAACTCACAGTCGCCAGAAGGTTAAAGACAAGCATGGCTTAGGGACTGAAGACGACGTTATCCTTACGCACTTGTAACAAATCAAAAGATACAGCCCATTCTAGGCTTAATAATAGGGCTCTGTTTGGACTGTTTAGGTACGGAACCCTAAACATTACCTAGATATATTTGTTAACAAGATATTTATTTTAAAAATTTGACGCGTAATGCCAAAACAATCGATTGGTGCAATGATACGGTTACATAAATTTTAACCCCTGTCCGGCAAGAACCCTTTATTTTTTCCGGTCACAAAGTATTTTTGATTGTTGCTTAGTTTTACCATATGTATGTTTTTTCAAGATTCCATCCATTTTGCCAACACTATTGTTTGGTGAAATAATATTTTAACAAAATTTTCAATCCCTATCCCACAGAAATCCTTTAATTTATCGGAGTAAAACTATCCTAAGTATAAACCCATAATATAAACTATGAGTTTGCCCAATTGCATCAAAATCCGTCAAGTAGTTTCAGCGTAATGCATGTTTTGTTTACATAATTTCCTGCCCCTATCCTGCAGGAACTCTTTTGTTTTTCGGGATAAAAAGTATCCTAAATGTTAATCTATAACATCAGCTATGATTGTGCTATGTTGCATCAATAGATGTTTCAGCGTTATGCTTTTTCAAAGAGACAAAAAAAAGAAAAAAAGTTTTGGACTCCGTATCGATAATGAAGTTAAGTAATCGCACTTTTACTTTTCATAATATATATTTTTATGTACAGATTTAGTCCTGTTACAGTATTAAAACAAAGTAGATGTAGAAACAGTAGAACAGTAAATAATTAAAGCTTTACTAAAGCCCTCCAAAAAAAATATCTAAATATCTTCAATGTACAGAATTGGACCTTTTACAGTTATATTATAAGTATAGATAGATAAATAATATCGACATATGAAATTGTCGAATGTCTTCTTAAAACATCTGCTTCACGCTATGTTTATCATGAACTAATTGCATATAAAAATGTATAAATCTTTGTAGACATTGAAATATGAAATTTATTTTCAGATTGTATCTAAATGCATTGATAAAAATCATACCTATTGACAAACTCTACAAGTAAAGAGCACACAATGTGGCATTATGAATTCAACATCTAGAATCATTCATTGTAGAGCGAACCATTTGTGTTCAAACTTTACTCTCTGCGATTCCCAAAAGTCAAACAAATCAAACCGACCACTTAAGAACGCTTCCTTCTTTCTCTAAGGCAACGTTTACACGAATCTCTTGCCGTGACATTGTTATCTCATGATAAAATACTGTGTTTCGAAGATTATTAAGTCTGCCAATATCAGGACTTGTGACAGGTACTGTAGAGCATCAGTGAAGAAAAGGTGATTCAGATACGTAGTACCATTAATAGTATTTGTCTGTAATTTAATGTTATTTCACACATTTTTCAAACTTATAAAAAAATATGTAGTATGACTAGCTGCGCCCCGCGGTTTCACTCGCTGCCACCTGTCATTTTGACACATGTCACTTTTACACCAGTCACTTTTACACCAGTCACTTTGATACATGTCACTTTGACACCTGTCACTTTAACATGTGCTGGTGATGGGTGATAAAGATGCTGAAAAGTACCATATGTGTTATTCCAGGACATAATGTATCTACATACCAAATTTCATCCAAATTCGTTCAGCCGTTTAAACCTTAAAATCTGATACATGTATTTTATTTAATGCTACTAGGCATTTTATTTACTGGTACAATATAAAGTAGTCTCTAGTGCCAATAATAGTAGAGTCTATAAGTAAACCTTGGAATTTGATACTTGTATTTTATTGAATGGTACTAGCGATACAAACTAGTGTCACTGGTTACATTAATGGTACTGCCTTGGAACTGGGCCCTTATTCGCTATGATCGTGCAGACACGTTACGATATCATACGTCTTCTGCAAGGAATTCGAATAAGTGCCCAGCATGTAAAATAGACAAACTTAGCTCTTACTACACGACTGCCTAAAAAAGGAGTCAGGATTCATGTATGTTTGTATTTATGTGAGTTTCTTTATTCCATCATAATTTTTAAATGTATAAACAGATTTAGATGTATGGAGTATCGTTAGAATCCTTACATCCCCCGAGTAACATAGTTTTTTTATTACTTTATGGCGAAACTTTGAATTTTACAATATGGGTATCAAATTGAAGGCCTTGATAAGAACATTTCAACAGTATATAATCACAAAATCTTTTTAGCAGGGCAAGGCAGGCGTGTTTTTCTAGCTATTAAGCTAGTTTTAACCCTTTTGGTAGCTATTTTTTGCTATGACGAACATAGAGAACAATTCCACGCAGATTTCTTGACTCAGCGCGTTAAGTGGCCGAATGGTCATAGCCACTAATGACCCTGGAAGTTAACTCGTAATCATGGCGCCTGCAAGGAACACTAAAATTATTTTTGCTGACATTTTTTGTAACATGTTTATTAGGTTTTTCTAGCGAGAACATATCTAATAATTTTCTATACGAAAAATTTGAATCATGGACGGGGTTTGAACCCACATCATTCCATGCATCTGCACGGCCATCATGCCTTTTACCAAGTTCGGCTACCGGTACTCCATGCTTGAAATTTCTCGTAGAGGTTGTAAGCCCGTCCGTGATTCAAATTTAAATTATTAGATAACTAGCTGCATTGACTATCCCGCAGGAACTCTTTATTTTTTCGGGTTAAAAAGTATCCTCAATTTTAACCCATCATATAAACTATAACTGTGCCAAGTTGCATCAAAATCCGTCTAGTAGTTTCAGTAGTGGTAAGTGTTTTTTGAAATAACTTTCAACCCCAATCCTGCGGGAACCCTTTCATTTTTCGGGATGAAAAGTATGTCCTACCTCGTCATATATGTCAAAGGACTGATAACCGTTGGGGTAGACGAGTTTTTTTGGTTTCGAGTCCAATGTCCTACCTCGTAGTATGAACTCAAATCATACCAAGTTTTATTTAAATTCATTCAGTAGTTTCGGCGTGATGCCTAGCCAAGATACAGACAGACAAACAGACAGACAGACAGAAAGACAGACAGACAAATATGAAAACAAATAAACTTTTGGCTTCAGTATCGAATACAGAGAAATGATCCAAAAAAATAATTCAAAATATCTTCAATGTACAGAATTGGACCCGTTACAGTTTTATTATAAGTATAGATAACATGGCCTTTAAAATAATATAGTATTGGTAAAAGTTCAATATACGTCTTCTGCAAACAACACACGGTGACGAGATCTTTAAATAGCATTTCTCTCACCAACTCTGATTAAAATCCGTTGGAAGACTATTCACTATGTTATGTAATTTGGTACACGATCATAATTTCGGTGCTAGAATACTAGCTTGTGTAGATGACGCCTTATTATGACTAACTTTAATTGTTCCCGTCGATCTTGACTTGGAAAATTAAGTTTTTAGAAGCACTTGAATGCATTAAGAACATTAACTGTCCTTATATAGGTTCTTAGCCCTTGATGATAATGTAGTTTTTATGTTGGTTTTTTATCTTTAATAGTCATCAAGGAGTAGTTTCTCAATTCAATCTATGTTTTTGTTGTGTGTGTTCACTCATATCTCCGAGATTGCTAAATAGATTTGAATGTTTTTTTGTTAAAGTAGATTTTTGTGTGGTCCCATTGGAAAGCCTAGCTGATTCGTCTCAACGCATTGGTCTCCAGATGAACTTGAACATAACCAAGAATATGTTCAATGAACATATTATTCCGGAACCAATTGCTGTTAACGGAACTGCTCTCGAAGTTGTTCAGGAATATGTTTATCCAGGGCAAACTTCGCAACTAGGTAAAAACAACTACGAGAGAGAGACCCGCAGAAGAATATTGGGCTGGGCAGTATTTGCTAAACTTCGTCGAGTCTTCTAATCGCCAATACCGCAAAGTTTGAAGACAAAAGTCTTCAACCAGTGGGCTGGTCATATATGTCAAAGGACTGATAGCCGTTGGGGTAGACGAGTTTTTTCGGTTTCGAGTCCAATGTCCTCCCTCGACGTATGAACTCAAATCATACCAAGTTTCATTTGAATTCATTAAGTAGTTTCGGCGTGATGCTATGTCAAGATACAGACAGACAGAGGGACAGACAGACCGACAGAAAAAATAATAAAAATAAAACAGTTTCGGCTTCAGTACCGAATATAAAAAAGACTCCAAATTTTTTTTACTACATTTCTTTAATTTACAGAATTAGGACCCCTATCCCACAGGAACTCTTTATATTTTCGGGATAAAAAGTATTCTTAATTTTCAATCATCATATAAACTATAACTTTGTCAAGTTACATCAAAATCCGTCCAGTAGTTTCAGCATTGATATGTGTTTTTATAAAAATCTTTCAACCCCTTTCCTGCGGGAACCCTTTAACTTTTCGGGATAAAAAATATCCTATATCCTACCTTGTAGTATGAACTTCATTTCAATTCAAATGAAACTTGGCAAATTGTGCCAAGTTTCATTTGAATTTATTCAGTAGTTTCGGCGTGATGCCTAGCCAAGATACAGACAGACAGACAAAAATGTTTTTTTACAGTTTTGGCTTCAGTATCAAATATAGAACAGGCTCCAAAAAAAAAAAAAACTTCAATGTACAGAATTGGACCTGTTACAGTTTTATTATAAGTATAGATTTCAACGCATTTGTTCTGTTTTTGGTACAACATTCCAACAAACTCATGATCAAATTAATTTTAAAGTGAAACCAGCAAGCCGTGAAGTAAAAGTCAGACGTCGCGTACTCGTATTTTGTAGTAATTTTACCACATTGGCCGGGTACCAAACTAAATGTTTCAATTAAACTTTTTGCCAACTCGACCCATCCCTAAAACTATATAGAACCTAATAGTTATAGAAACTGTGGAAAGTATCTGTAGTAAAATAACTTGAACTGCTATTAATTAGGTACAAAAAGATCAGTACGATGGCGAGAGTGATTAAAAAGTGGAAAAAACATGTGAAAGTTCTTGGCTGCTCTAGTATGATTTAATATTTTCAGTTTTTACTGATAGTTTAAGTTATGAGCAACATTACGGAAAAAACTATCAGCAACCCTATAAAGGTTTTCGTACGTGCTCTCGTTTCTAGCACGTGACCTGTTACATTTAAGTTTGTTTTACAAATGCAGAATAAAAAGTAAGTTTTCTAAGAGATCATTAGAATCGCTTTATAATTGCAATCGCGTTTCGATTGGGTTCGTTTATCATCAAGTTGAAATCAAATTAGTGTCGTTATCGATGTAGTTATCGAGCTCTGTCGAGTCGTAGGGCGCTACGATGCTACGACGTAGAGCACAGAAACCAGACAGTGTAGGCGTGTGCGAGATACCGGAAAAATTTAGCAAATGTTTTTCTTGAGAATTTCTTTGCGTGTCTATTTGTAACAAAACCTTTCTGCTTTTTGTTATTATTACAAAGTGGGGTATATTATTGGGTTGTGTTTTATTAAGTATCCTACCATCATCGTCATCATCATCTTTTTTCACGTGATAATATTTATTTGCTAGTGATATAATTATGATTTTCTATGTTTTCACACCAGACATAGATTTTTAGTGATATTACTGTTGAAGTATTAATACATAATAAACTAGTGGCTCTGTGAGCTGTAGAACTCGCGCTTACAAACTTATTTGCAAACAATCTAACGGTGCACAGTAGCGTCATCTAGTTACGTTATTGTACAACTAACATTAATAACCAAGGTGCTCCATCAATCCCTACCTAGTAGGTAAAGGGCTGATTCCACTGGTAGAAACCTAAAAGTAAGGAATTTACTGCATTTTGTGGAGCTATTCTTCTCATCACGCCGAAAATCCTCATCAGGTCTTCTCCAAATTTTTATGAGACTAATTTAAAGTTTCTTTAAAAAAAGAAACATCGAAAACGCATTTAATAAGGCAGAGATATTCAGCAGGCCCCTTTTTACCCTTTTTTTGGGGGAAGTTAGATTTTTAGTATTTATTAGTAGTATTTTTTAGTTATGGTCGTCGGGGATTTTTGATTGGGGGTCCCAATCAAAAATCCCCGACGGCCAAAAAATTCTAAAAATCCGCTTAGCCTGTATACCAAGTTTCGTTTAGATCGGTTGAGATATGCGACCTGTAGAAGAGAATAACCGGATAGACATCCAAACAGACATCCGAATATATTATGAAATATTTTTTGCCCAAGCTGAAACGGAGACGCTTCGCTCGGGCTTCGCGCTCGCTTGGTCAATAATGTTATTAATTATATTAGTAATAATTATTGGGTTTCTACGTCATCACTGAAACGACGGTACGGCTGTGAAACATCGATAAGAAATATTTTCGCATAAGTTTATTTTTCCCACTATACTTATACATTACTTATTTCTGTAAGGAAATCATTCTAAATTTATTTAAGTTCAACAAACCCTTCTTGTAGTTAAATTTACATAAAATAGATACCTGCGAGCTTAGACTGTTGAACATGAACACGATACCAGCATAATGAAGCTAATTAATCTTCCTTAATATTTAGTTAGTTACACACTGAGCAATTTCAGGTGAAACCGCTTACTTCGGGTTTCGGGTAGATTGTATTGTAGGATTTACAAATACAATACAATAAACAAAGAGCAAATAGTTAGGTATATCTATAAAATAAATTTTGTGTTGGTAGTTCTATTGGCAGTGTAACATTAGTTTTTTTTTTATTGGTGCTGAACAAAATACTTTAGGCTCTCTCCTTGCTTTATTCCTACGTCGATGTCAAACTAAGCATATAATAGTACCTGCCTACACCTAAAGGCACTAAACAACAGCGTACCTACACTGTTTTTGTTACGGTTTTGGACCCGATTACACTAAGCATATAATAGTACCTGCCTACACCTAAAGGTACTAAACAACAGCGTACCTACACTGTTGTTGTTACGGTTTTGGACCCGATTACACAAAGCATATAATAGTACCTGCCTACACCTAAAGGCACTAACAACAGCGTACCTACACTGTTGTTGTTACGGTTTTGGACCCGATTACACTAATCATATAATAGTACCTGCCTACACCTAAAGGCACTAAACAACAGCGTACCTACACTGTTGTTGTTACGGTTTTAATGTAAAATGTTACGATGATGACACCGATATATTACGTTCATTACATAAGATTTGATAAACAAAATGTTACGATGATGACACCGATATATTACGTTCATTACATAATATTCGATAAACAAAATATTGGTGTCAATAATTTTGTGGTAAAGGTGTGTTAATATTTCAATTATGCGTACATATCAATGCTATCGGTTGCAGATATTCAAGGCATTCATTTATTTTTAGGGTTTCGTACGCCCGATTGAGAAAAGAAACCCTTATAGGATCACTTGTCTGTGTGTCCGTCACAGCCTATTAAATCCAAATGTACTACACTGATTAAGTTGAAATTTGGTAAACATTTGAATTTTTGGACCCAGAAACGGACTTTTAATGTAAATAAATGAATTTTAAATAAAAGAGTGACCCTATTTGTGGTCCGAAAAAGAAAATTAAATTCGTCTGTACCGTGTGACATATCAAAAAGGGCTTGTTGTGAGGGTCTCATTTTTTTAAAATATTTTTGATGTTAATAGTTTATTATTTTTAGAAAATGGATGAAACTTGGCCATTACCCCCTTATCTCCTAAACTACTGAGCCTAAAATTTTGATATAAATAAGGAATATTTCGATTACATGAAAACTATAAGAAGTCTATGGTAACATGGTAAATCTCTCAATATTGTGAGATAATACATTTATCGTACGGAACCCTCTCCACACGAGTACAACTCTCACATGTCCGGATTTTTATTTTATTGTTTTAGCTCTGTGACTATACGTTCTATCTATGCTATCATTGTAGAGGCTTACGGAGCTGAACACATTCATAAAAGCCTTTAAAAGAAGCATCGTGGTATTACATCTGCACAATATGTTATCTGCTAGAGCTACAGAGCAAAACAGCTCAACAAGACTTGCCACATTTCTCGCTCGGTTTTCGTGTCCCTCGGGGCTCAAGCCGCTCCTAATGAAATGAAGACGTTCGCAGTTTATGTGGTATATCTACCAAGACAGTTTACGTGGTTAATGTGGTAGTATACAATGTGTGATACCTAAAAGTATATTGCATGTTATAAATATTATACATATGCAAAAAACAGCTGTTATCAACGGGCAAGTGCCTTTATTAACTAACTAGTAACTCGCCTCGGTTTCGCACGGGTAGTGCTCACACCGCGGCTTTTTTCTTACGTTTAGCATTTTTATACACAAGGAAAATTCTAAAAAAAAAAACGCCCGTAAGTGTAGTTCAAAATCTTAGCAATGCTCGTGGTGCTTTATGACAGATTTGTTATTACTTAGTTTCCACGACAACATATCATTCCGTTCCTTACAGTGAGTAATCGTAATTTTTATTGGGAAATTTTTGATACCTTAGGTTACATTATTTCAATTTTCAAATTATTTGAAAAATAAAATACAGCCTATGTTACTCACTGATAATGTAGCTTTCTATAAGTAGAAGAGTTTTTAAAATCGGTTCAGTATGGTTTGAGTTTATCCATTACAAACAAACCTACACATACCATAATCAGATCTTTCCTCTTTAAAATATTATTGTAGAAATAGTGTAGACAACTAACTAATACGTACAAAATAAATCTGTAGCTAACTGTAGCTGGTAGTCCAAGTGATTTAACCGACAACCAGTTGGCAGCGTACCCAACATGCTGATGGCATTGCTCCGTTGAATTGTAATGCCACGCGTAGCACGATCAAGTGCTAAGTATAGATTTTTGAAAATACGAGTTCCCGGTCATCTGTCATTATCATAACAGGGTAGATGTCATGGCAAAGATTTTGCTGAGAATTTTTACGCTAACTTAAC
Organism: Alsophila aescularia; assembly: GCA_946251855.1. Taxonomy (NCBI): domain Eukaryota; kingdom Metazoa; phylum Arthropoda; class Insecta; order Lepidoptera; family Geometridae; genus Alsophila; species Alsophila aescularia. Next base: position 12,772,847 of record OX276378.1, on the reverse strand, counting down.
ACAACATTAGTTAAAACAGAAGTATTTTGATTTCAGTGAATTCCTTTTTACCCGATTGACCCTGATTGTGTTTATCAAGCCTATGTATGTTTGTTCCTTTGTATAAATAAGAATTATATAGAATTGACCAAAGGCGTGGGCCGATTTTGATGATTTCTAGGTCAATCGATTTGACTTAATCTTGCGAGTGCTAGTAAGGACATGACAGTGGTAAAAATTCAATATGGCGACAACCAGACGTCATATAGTGAAAAAGAAAAGAAAAAAGTCGACGAACTATACTACTATGTTAGGTATCATTGAAGAGGTATTTGAAAATCATCTATATAGGATTTTCGTATCATTTTTTCATTTAGAATGACCATTTACGATCTATCTTAACGATTTAAAGTTCGCAGTCAGGTTTTTTCATTGTGCGTAGAGTACCGTACATAAACACCAATAACAACTTTACTCTTAATTGAAAAAAACTGTTTTAACCCTTAGTTTCTAGGAGGTAATCTCTGAAAATATTGTTCCGATTATGAAAATTCTTTCACTCACTGAAAGCTACTACTATTAAAAAACCGTTTCCGTGGTTACAACCTGGAAAACGACGCCGCGACGGGAGGAGCTGCAGGGCAGAGCAGCTAGTAATATATGTGCTTATTGTATTTTCACTTTTTCAATCGTGAAAAAACAAATTTTACAAGTGAATTGTTTTTCTATATATCTGTATCTTCTATATATCTATCTATATTAATACTTGCATCTATTTATCTTCTATACTTATAATAAAGCAATATGAATGAAAGAGTCAGTAAAAAACAGATAATTATAAATGGTATGGTCTAGGGTACTTAAAAAAGCTACTGAATAAGTTTTTTTTTTAAATTTTGTCTGTCTGTTTGTCTGTTTGTTTGTCTGATCTTTGTTCGCACATCATGTATAAACTACTAGACCGATTGCAATGCGGTTTTCACTCTTGGAAAGCTTAGGGTGACTTAAAAACTGGGGTACATAATATATCAATCCGAGGATTAGATGCCGAGAAATCGATAAAAACTATTTGACGGCCTAAAGATTTTCGATCAAATGTTGGTATATTGGTATTTTAGGTCTTGGAATAGTATATGGAGTACTTTTAACCTAAATAAATGACCACACGTGAGGACATCTATTACTTATAATAAAGTAATAAGAATGATAAAGTATGTACAACGAAAATAATTAAAAAAATAATGGTCGGAACTTAAAATAAGCTACTGAACAAGAATATAACATTTTTAAATCGTGTCTAACAGTTTGTTTTTTGTTTGTCTATATGTTTGTTCGCGTATCACGTTAAAACTATTTGAAGGCTGAACGAATTTTAAAGAAATGTAGATTTTGGTTCTGGAATAAAACGTATGGGCTACTTTTGAATGAAATAACCACGCGGGCAAAGCCGCGGGCACAGCTAATTAACTCATAAACAAACAAAACATTCAGCTTGTTGTCTGCATTCTAGTACTTACTTTAGAGCTAACTAATGAACACATTTCCTGTTATTGGCTCACCAAGAGAGCACAAGTGGTTAATTTGAGTGTCTCAGACATGTCAAGCATTGTTCTTACAACGGAATTTGCTTAAATTTTCCACGCCTCGAGATGTTTTCCGACAAAATGCAGGCAGACTGGAGGGTAATTAAGTTGTTAGAACCTGGCAAGCCTTGAAGATCTTGTTTTGCCTTTGGCAGAGTTTCATTGTTGTTTACCTACGCTTCTTTCTTGATGAAAAGTTTACTAAGGGCTTATTTCACGACCTACAAGTAAAGCATTGATCACTGACTTGCTAAAAACTGTTGCTCGGCAATTTAAATTTAATTCGTGGTTAGTATTTACTCAGGCGTGGTGAAATTCATACGTTCAGTTACTAGTGAGTTTATCTGGCGATCAGCCTCCTTGAAACATTACTTGAAGGTCGTGAAATAGGCCCTAAAAGTTATATAATTAGTGTGATTTCAATATAATCTAATAGTTTTACACAAATAATAGTACGGTTTTAATGCGGTATTATTTAGATCCTGAAAAGTTTTTTTTGCCCCCTAGATAATCATAAAAACGATAGGCTTATGGATAGGTATGTAGTTATTATAATCGCCTTCACAAAAGGGGGAGGTTCTCAACATATCTGCGGGATTTATGAATCGACTTGAATGACCCTTTTTTATTTTAAAGGTTTTATATTTATTTTCGTGCTTTATAAACATCAAAACTGGTTGAGTACTTTTTTTAAGAATGTATTCAGTTTTAGTTACTCAATTTATTTATGTCCATTCATATCTCTGAGATTTCTGTACTGTGATATTGTTTTACATGCCAAAATTGGTTTTGTAATTTTCGAAACAAGACATATTTTCAAAAACTAAAACCCGATTACGTTCGGGTAAAACATAGCAGACACTTTGCGATGAAGACGAATCGATTGATACCTCGCTTGTCTAAATTGGAACTAGTTTTTAGTTTGAACACATTACCCTTCCTTTATCTTGCCGTAGTCGGGTAAAAAACAGCCTATGACACTATACATAAAGACGAATCGATTGAGACCTTGCTTGTAAAATCGGACCAAGTTTTTAGTTAGAACACATAATCCTTACTTTGCCTAACCTTAGTCGGGCAAAAAAAACTACGACACTACCTGAAGACGAATCGATTGACATCGCTTGTCAAAATCTAACCAATAGGGGCGACGCTATGGTGGAACATCCACAAACCCACATACATAGATACAAACATACATACATACATACATACATACATACATACATACATATATACATACATAGACTGATAAACTCGTTACCCTTCCCTTGCTTTGTTGTAGTCGGGTAAAAAACATTGGATGTTTATTTTACGTATTCAATTATTTATTCTGTTTATTTATACTCTTAATAAGTTGGACGTATATCTAAAAAGTAGTTTAACAACTGGGAAACTTCAAGAACATTACCCTGTCCTGTGTTTATTTCACAGTAGCTGTGGCCTGTGGTTTCACCCGTTTGGGTGATAATGATTATCAAAAGTATCCTGTGTCCAGGGTATAAGCTATCTTCACAACAAATTTTATCAAAATCCGTTGAGCTGTTTCAGCGTGAAGCATTCTCGAGTTTTTGTGAGATTAATGCACGCCAATTGATTTTTGTAAATTTATAGATATTTCTATCTATAGAAAGATAGATCTATAGATCTATAGTTAGATACGTATGTAGATAGATAGATAGATACGTAGATATATAGATAGATAGTTAGATATATAGATAAAGGGATAGATAGACAGACAGACAGACAGATAGTTAGAAAGATAGATAGATAGAAAATAGCTTTCACTTTTGTAGTACACAAGATGATGTTTGTGCACTCGAGCCAACAAACAATCCAACATTTTTGTATAGAGTCTGCGAAACCTAAACTACAGACTTTTCGTAATAAACTCGATTTCATAAATGAATTTAGTTAGAGAAAATTAGAAGAAAAATAGTGTTCTATAAAAAACGCTTATGTGGTATACTTTACGAGATATTTTCCTTTAAAAATGATTATATTTCGTCAAACTTCATGTTACTTTAATTTGTCATCCCTTTGATGGCGTGGTGCTATTTAGATTAGTTGTCTAGGACATTTATTTAATCAGTCAGTTATATTCAAGGGAAAAAATGAACAAAATAAAAATATGTAGCTTACTTCCGCCAAAACTGTAAGTCAGACAAATGATAAATGGTAAAATTAACACAAGTAAAACCCTCGCTAAACAAAACCCTACCCAAAATTGAACTAATGAAAAATATAAATGAAATGAAAGCTAAAGCCTGGAGGCCAAAAAAACACTTATGTACAAACAATTTTTTTATTAAAGTACTGCCTATGTTATTCAATGATAATGTAGCTATCTATAGGTGAAATTACTTTTAAAAGCGGTTCAGTATTTTTTGAGTTTATCCATTATCAACAAACAAACAATCAAATCTTTCCTCTTTATAATTTAAAGTATATGTAATAATATAATATATAACACACAAACAACTTCAAAAAAAGCGATACAGCCTCTGAAATAGTCACGTTTAAAAACCTTAAGATCAACTGCACCCTCCAGCAAAAAAGGCTCTCCCCAACCAGATGCAACGAAGCCCCGGCAGATTTCCGCCATATAATTTCACCCCCGGTTGCATTCTAGAGGGTAGAATAATTCTATTTGGCCTCGGAAACGTTCACTAAACATTTTCATTAGAAAAATGTCTACGTTTTATAAATTATTCAGTGTTCATTACCTAAACTTGAAAGGTAACATCACTTGAAAAGATTTGTGTAAAGTTTTTACATATGATGTAAAAACTTTACGACGGGTCCTGAGAAGTAAAACATGTTTGCCGCCAATGGTTCAATGCAAGGAATTGGCGCAACTCGTCCCAATCTGCGGAGTTGTATCTCCTCACGCGTCTATTACCCTTAAGGCTAGAATTAGGTGAGGAATACACAGAGACGGACTTTACCAGACAGTGATCAGAGCTACCAAGATGCGGGAATACTGATACGGAGTATTGGTCTGGTTCAGTCGACATCAGCAATGTCACCGTCACGGTCGGGTAACCGAGTCGGCTCCTGCACCAACTGAGAGAGATCTTACTCATTGGGCGTTAAAATCCTTCTAAAAAGACCAATTGAGCAGACGGGTAACGCTGTTTGGCCACACTTGGCGCCTCACTGAGATAGTCTACCAATAGAGTCGTCCCCTGAGAGCAGTACACACAGGCATAAATCATTTTCTCTACGCCAGTGTCTACCAGCACCCAAATCACCGAGAAGTTAGGGTGCTCAAGATTTCGGAGACGCAGACAGCAAATGTCATCACGGGCGTATACACAGACACCAGCGTTTGGGGTTAAATGGTGATCCAAGACATAGCCTGGGTAATCCAAGTATGCCGTATCAGCTGGACATCCTATCTGCAACAAGAAGAACAAGTGGGGCTTAGAGGTCTCCAGATGATAGTGGACTGGTTGGAGATTGGAGTGAATCCGACAAATATTCACTATAAGTGTGAGGACGTGCATCTGCCGCTTAAACTTATTTCTTCTTTGGACTTTTTTCATTATGAGTGTGAATAGGTTTTACGAGTAATAGCAAACGAGGGGATGTCGGAATGGTTAACCCACGGAAGTCAAGGCATAACTACGATGTTGGAAAACTTGTGCGGAGTCTGCTCCGTAGTACACTCCTGAAAGAATTCATCAGTTCCTCACATCCGGTCGTCAGCCAGCCCAATGGATCTTTTCAGGATTTTACACAAGCGGCAGGGCAGCTTTTCGTTGGTGGCTAAACTACTACTCGAGCCTCCTACAACTTACGTTCGGCCAGCAGAGAACACCGTTCTTCAGATCCCGCTACCCTCCGAAGCAAGGCCTCCGACGCAGAAACACCATGATTCCGATCACGGTCCACCCTTCCAACACAACTGTATACTACAACTCATCCGGACGGCTTCCTTGAACATAATGATGGAACAAGAAAAGTCGTTTGGCATCAAGGCTTTGACCAGAGGGTGGTAAAATAAAAGGTCGGCGGCCGAACCCTACAACCACGTGATTCGGTTGGTCTTTTAGCACTACCGGAGGGTCACGTGTAGGACATCGAGAGCTGAATCCTACTGACGCGAGCAAACAATAAACCCTCAAATGATGAAATGCAGTTTCTATATTGTACTTTACAAGTACTATTGGTCCCGGAATAACACGTAGAATGAACACGCGGGTAAAGCGGGTAATACATAAAACCACTATTTTCTGAAAGAATAAAGAGTTTTTCTCATTCAATTTCTAAACACACCAAAGTATTTGTGCAGGCTAAAACTTTTTCTTCTCTTCAATATTGTTAAAAGGGTTGAGAAGGTATATGCCGACAGTAGGGGAATGGTGACTGATGTATTTTCTTTACATAATGTAATTGCTTCACGTGACCTCGATTCCTATAGTTTTTCTAGCTTTTTTATGATGCGGCTAGTCATTTAGCATAGGTATCAATTGGTAAACAATATTATCTTAGAAATAACATTAAGAAATCACACTTCTTGTCATTTTGGTCTTATCAATGCTAATAATATATAATTATTAATAATAGGTACTTTTAGGTATAAACGATTAACTATATTATTTCTATTCATCCATCTATATCTATTTCTATATCCATGACTACTGACTTGCCCCGGTTTCGCCCGGGTAGCGAGTAGTGCAGCATTTTTGTAACTTTTAGCATTTTGATACCCGTCGTAACTTCTAAAAAAAATACGTCAGGAAACGTAATTCAAAATCTTTGGTAGCAAAGATTGTGGTGTTTTTTGACCATGTACAACTGCATTATTAGTAAGTATATAATTGATACCGTTGCAAATATTTCATGAAAAAAAATATTACTTAACCTACTTTTTTTCACACTAAATTCATAATACTTTTGAATCATAATGACTATGAAATTGACTAAAAAAAAAAATAGGTAGCACCAAAAAAAAAAGCTAGTACCAAAATGTTGGAAGTTATTGAGGTTATTTTTTACCACCCCGCTTTATTTGCGGTCCAGTGTACACGTACATACATACATACATACATAGGCTGATAAACACAATACCCTCCTTTGCGTTGCGCAGTATGGTAAAAATATAAAAACTTTAAAACTTACCAACCACATGAACTTTAGTAAAGATTTAGACTCATGATTGCTGTGGGCATGATAATAATTCTATCATATTAATTCTTGAATGACTCTGACATTTGCAGAGTCAATCAGTCCAAATCACATTACCGGCTTCTCCACTCAGTAATGAACAACGAATGAGCTCGCATCAATCACGGATCGCGTAAGCAATGTTTTAATGGCATTATTTCCTAATACCCGACGACAATTTCCCGACTAACTTGATTACAACGGCAGATTCTGGAACGCGGTTTTGGTGTGAGATAGTAAAGTAAAGTTACATTATTCATCTTGAGTTAGGCTAAATATGTCTACGTGCAATTCTAGTTAACCAGCATTTTTAAATCCCAACAGATACAACTTACTACCGTACTGAGAGACTTCAATTAACGCTTAATAGGCATTAAACTCCCTAAAATTCACCCAAAAAGATATATCTAACGCTTGATTAGCGTTAATTGACTGAGAGTGGCAGCTAGTGATTTACTGTAAAAAATGTCTTCTAAGCAAGAATGCTCCATGTTTATAAGACTAAAATCATGATGGTTTAAAAAAAAGACGGAGTATATACCACCAAACAAACGAGTGTAGGATAGAAAGTGGCGGCTGCGTAAGTATGCGTGTGTGGATAATTTGCGGTAGATACACAATTTCATCACAAAACATAATTAGCATAACATGGTGTAAGGGCTTGTGAGTACGAGTGGATCGGCATATCTTGGGTGCTTCACTTTCGATTTGGCGGCGTGAATTCAGTCTTTTTTAGACATTCTTGAATAAAACGGGACTATTTGCACACAAATAAACATCAAAATACCATTTTGACTAACCTCGACTTTTTGATCAAGTTGCATTGACGGTGGTCACGAGTAGACTGGAGAATGTGGGTGCAGCGTCGTGAATGACGGACGTTTCAACTACCCTCCTTTGTTTTTGTAAAACGCAAATGTCCCTCTCGTGACACAAAAGACTAAAGCGGGGTGCAAACTGGTGCAGTGGTGATGGTCATAGCGATTGCGGCAATAGAAGCGGTGGCGGTGGCGTTCAAAAGTCGCGCAGATCATAGCGTTCAGATTCGACGGCAGTGGTGCCGCGGAATTAATTATTATTAATTGGTGCAATTTTATATGTTTCTTCTACTTCGTCAAAATGGAAAAATAATTCTTTTGGCTGCTCTGTTAGAAGTTGGAGAGTACGAGAGAAGGTGAGCAGGCATAATATAAATGCAAAGTTTTTTTTTGTCAGTCTGGTTCTTACGCCCAAGTTATCCCATATTTCATTTTTCTTAGTATATTTTTGAATTCCGGGTGTGTAGTATTATATAGAATTGAGTGCTTTGTAAACCTCGTTTATAATTATTTCCTCCATTCTTTCGTCAGGTTGTATGATTATCAAGCTATCAGATGCTGCAGGAGCGATCTGATCGCCACCGACGTCACCGCCGCGAGTAGACACGACGACGTGACACTCAGAAGCGCCAGTGTGCCCATACGCATACATATGCATAGAACGTATTTGAACGCCACCGCCGTGACCACCGCGATCAAGTAGGTTTGTCAGCAGACATGCCTGAAAATAACTTTCGCCTCAAACACTTCCCAATTACGGGATTCCACGAAGCAGAAAACCTATATCCATCTTCCCGATTGAAACTCCGGTATTTTCTGATTTTATTCGCTTCAGTTCATGGTAAGAAATAACAATTAGTAAAGATCATTTGTGCGCGAATAGACCAGTTTTAGTCCTAAAAACATGAATTTAATTCGCGAAAGTTTAAAAAGTTCAAGAATAATCAAATTTTTGGCCGCACCTTCGTTTTTCGGTATTAAACAGTAAACAGAGACACCCCACCCCGCCCCTTGTGACACTCATTGTTATGCTGTATTTTTAAATATAATTTCTCGTTGTACTTGTGGTGTTCAATAAAGAGTGTATCTATCTATCAGAGATTGCGGGGTCAATAAGCGGTTTTCTAAGTGTCAAGTTATCATTATTTATCTCTCGCTAGATGGCGTTGGCGACTGTTTTGATAACAGTACTGTAGTTTGGTATGACCAAGGAAGTTATACAAGTAACATCCTTGAGTATGACCAAAGATTTTGAATTACGTTTATTGGCGGGTATGACATTCTGCGTTCCCTTGTTTATGGCAATTTGTGCGTCAGTTTTGTAGCAAATTCATTACTTATAGTATTTATTGGTAGTATTTCCTATCTTCTTGATATTCTATATTATAAATTACAGCTAATGATACAAAGAAATTGGTCCGTTTTATTTAGATTTAATCGATCCGCTTTAATAAAGGGGTAAATAAAATCTGAATATGTCAAAACTGTCAATGTCATAATAAAAATAAACAAATAACAAATTTCACTTAACAAACAACTTGTCGTTCGTTTAATTCGCTCGTGGTTTGTGTATTTTTACGGTAAAACGCAGTTTTTACCTGCTTTCGATTACTACGTTCAGTAGAGTAAATACCCAAAGTTACGCGAGCGCCATCTCTTGACGATGAAAGAAATAAACTGACAATGTCTAATGGAAAACTGCTCATTGTTTATTACATGTCATGCATTAAAAAATTGAAGTTTCAGTATAAAAGTTTATACAGAAAATTTGCTTTTGTTCTGCTCATAATTCACTGCCAAACTGTACTAACTAACAATTTCCGTGAAGTTATTATAATAGTTCATTACCTTTCCAAACCAGTATTAAATTTGAGTTATCCAACGTAGAATTTATAACGTTTTGCATTAAATTGCCGCAAATTGCCACTGATTTATCCATTAAATATTTACCAAGTTACTTTGCAATAAAGTCTCTGTAATTATGAAACTTTTAGCCCCATATTAAGGGATTGTTACGACCGAATCTCTGAAATTCAAACTTTTCACTATGGTAAAATACCTAGGTAGTTTTGGGTAAGATACCACGTTCGAAAATTATGATAAAATGTAATCATTATTTTCGTGTAAAATATCAAAGTTAAAGTTATTTATACAAATAATTCATTTTGTTAGATATTATTGATAGTACCTAATCTTTCTTTCTTCTATTTCATTTTGTAGATATTTCCTGTTAAGTACGAATACCTGTGATGTGATCGTTTTAAAATAAATTGAATAATGTTAATATCAGAACGACCTGATAAGTTTTTTACCCGACTACGGCGAAGCAAAAGCAGGGGTATGTTTTTAAACTAAAAATATAATCCGATTTGGACAAGTGAGTTATCAATCCATTCGTTTTCATCGCCAGAGTGACATATTTTTAAACTTTCGCTATTTGAATACATATAGTTTATAAACGGGACTTAATCGCACTAAAAACTTATTTTTTAATATTTACCTCGACGTTTAGATCAAGTTGCATTGATCGTGGTAAAGAGAAGACTGAAGTAACGGGAGTCAATGTAGAGAAGGGCAAGCGCTGTCTCCAACTACCCGTATTTGGTTTTGTAAAAAATCAGAATAGGCTATTTAAATTTTCTAGTTAATCAATTACTTATTTATTACAAGTACCTAACACACACACCCACACACGCGCGCGCGCGCACACACACACACACACACACACACACACACACACGCGCGCGCGCGCGCGCGCGCGCGCGCTCGCGAAAAACACATACACATTCTATTTTTATTTTCTCGTAAACTACCAGATTTTCAGTAAAAATAAATCTTAAAGATTGATTAAAAATATACTTCCGCCTAAACACTCATTTTGACATGGCGGCGTTCATGACGTCACATGCAAGTAAACACAAAGGGTTGCTATGGGCACTCTAGTATTACAGATTCATGAGTAAAATAGATTATGTTTTCAGGAAGTGACGCAAACATTACTTCACGAGGCCTACTGTCAATCATAGAGCGTTTGCAATCACGTGACCATTTAATCAAAATTATACATCTAATATAACTTTATATTAAAATTAATAAATACTTTTACTCAAAGTAATAATAAACTGATATTTAATTAGACATACTTTTAGGATGACAGCAATCCTGTTGTGGCGTACGAGAACGCCTTTATTTTTATGTCTAATATTTTAAGCTGCTATATTTAGTCTGTGGACATTTGATTTGTATAGCCTGGATAATTTGTAAATTGAAATGATATGGCAATACTTTTTTGGCTGGCGCGCTTCGCACAACTTGCGCATAACAACGAAAAGTAATTATACAAAATTAAGGGACCACAAGACGTTTTATTCCGATCTCCCAGTTCCCACACGGTATATATTATCACTACAGTCAAATAGCCTATTTATCAGGACACACAACACTAACGACACCTGCAGATTTCTTCTAACATAAACCGCGAACACTTGCATATCACGGGATTTTCAGCGCGATTAGCTCCCGTTTAAATATTCAACAAAACAAAGTCTTGTTAATATAATAATTATATTACTCGTCTGAGAATGAAACCTTTAAACAAGTTAAGTTACAAACTCAGTAGGTACCTTATATCTGAAGATGTATTTATAGTTCTGGTTCTCATCTTAAACCTTGCCTCCTCGATCTAAGTAACAACATAAATAACATAAATTAATTGCAGCCATTGCTAGGTGGAGTCGAGAACGATCTCATTTATGTTTATAATTTGCAAATATTGCACTGCGAGCTATTAATACGTATAAACCAGGGGTGATACTATTGTTCCACGAAATTAAAAGATGAGGAACAGACTGCAAACAGTACATTATTGTGTAGGTAAAAATAAACCACAATAACATGACATATAACTTCAGAATAATCGTATCTGTCAATAAATGTTGGGACAGTATTTAGTGCCACCAAGCCTTTTACATGCATTTATGGGTGAATAATCACAACGCACAAAATCCTATCATAGTTTTTTTGTGTTTTTATTGTTGGATTATTCGACTTGTTGTTGCTAATCATGTTCGTGTTTTATCTTCTACAAAATATACATAAATACAAAATATACGCAGTTTACATAAATATTCAATACAATCTGTGTTAAATTTAAAATTTGTTCTCAAAATACACGATATAGTTTTTAAAATCAAAGCGCCTTCTCAATCTTTACTCAAGCTATCATTTGAGTGTGTATTTGCTAAGAAAATATGGTAGGGCTCCAAAGCTTGGAAAAGGAAGACGCAATCCGTAATATGATAAAGTGCACCCTTCGCCCCAGCATGGGCCCAATTCCCCTAAAAATTGAATTAATTTCTGCCAAACATTCGATAGACCATCAATATTAATGGGAGAGCATTTTTTTATTTTGCTTTGTTCCCTTTTGCAATCGTAGCGAAGATCAAATATCTCGTGCAGTTGCTTGTTATGGGTTTTCATGTGAATGTAGGGAAAGATAATTTTAATGAGTGTCTTTTCAGTATTTAGGATGAATTTTGTGGCATATTTTACTGAAATTTCATACCACTTTGAAGTAGGTATTCTTTTCTAGTAACTTACACGAAACGTCCTACTCGTAGGTCCCCTTTGAGAGGTTGAGGTCCAGAGTAACTTTTCATCGTGTCCAGTACTAATTCTTGCCAGTTCCTTGGCTTCTGCCAAACTGGAATATCTCCAGATGTGTTCTGGATGCCCTCACTTTGTTTTGTCTTGCCTTAAGAATTCCAGTCTGGACTCTGTCTGGAGATTTATTTTGGAGCTTAACGAAGTGTCCAGCGATCCAGTTTCATTTACTTACAGTGTTTGATCTTTTATTCAATCGGATTTTCTATAGCATTTCTTTATTAGATCTTTGTTCGAGATTTAGTCGGCCCAGTTTTTTAAATGTAATACCCGTCGAAAGCATCAGTTTCTAAGTCTGTTTTATTTGCGTGAGATCTTTTTGGTTACTTGCTGGCTGTTTTCTCGTATGACCATATTTACCATAGAATAACTATATGTATGAGGTAATGCTGGCCTCTAGTGTCAGTGTTTATCAGGCCGTTTGAGGGCCTCTGATATAGCTTAAAGACTGCTAGTAATTAACAGCTGGAAAAGTAAATAGAGAGATGAAAATCCGCATATAACTTAGAAAAGTCGTTACTCGAGGACCAAACCTGTTAAATCATAAACATGTAATAAAAAAACCTAACGAAATGCAACTCAATCCGTGATTGCAAATCTTTCTGATAAAGTTGCACTAAAGAGCAGAACACACGATCAGTCCCCCGAGCCAAACTATCATTTAGTACAACATTGTACACAGGACTTATCTGTTCAGGCACGTGGCATACACACAGATAGGGCTTAATCCATCACCCCATGAACTCTTTGATGTTAACACAATAGTGGGGTCTGGGTTCTTTTTTCTTTTTGGGGTTTCCGGCCGGTACTCCCTAATATTTTTAATTTAAAAGTGTTGGCCTATGTTTGGGTAACGGACCTTTAGTGAGAATTGAATGTGTTGTTAGGAAGGTAGGAGACTTGTAGATATATTATCATGAAAGGTTGATTTGGAATGTATATATAATAATGAACTTTTTTATTTATTTTATTAGTTTTACAAAATGGTGACATACTGACAGTACTGAACTATTTTTAATGATTCTACTAATTCTAATGTACCTACGAAACATTGAATGCGTTTTTCATTGTTGGGTAACAAAAAATATGACTTAAAATATAAGATGTAGGTAGTTACATTGCTTAATCATCGACGAGCAGAAGCCGATAAAACGACAAAAACTAATTTGTTCGGTTCCAATATGTCATACTGCTTTGACTAACCCAAACTATTTACAGCTGAACAGATTTTGATGAAATTTGGTAAATATGTACTTTAGATCATGGCACATTGGATATTTTTACCAGGGTCAGTATCTGCAGTGGTAAAACCGCGTGGTACAGAAAATATTTCATAACAATATATTTATACCACCTAATCGGTCTGTTTATACGTCCCCACTTCTGAGAAAATTCACAATGACCAGATAAATGTCCACAAAATAATGCTATTATTTGATTTCATTGGGGCGGAAAGTTGTAGGGTGTCGTGTGTCACATTGACCGTCTCATGACTGTCTGTAAGGGTACATAAATGCCAATATTTACTGTAATTGGGGCTGGGAAAGACGTAGTGAATAATTGAGACGTTTAAGGAAAATTGATGCGATTGCATCGTATTGTGTCTGTTCCATGTACAGCTTTGCAGCTATTATCACTTATGGACATCAGTAATATGGAGGGAAGATGTTATTACTGACCATCATCATTGACTCTATGATGTTTTTCAGGGAAATAAGTCTAAACCTTTAACCCTCAGTTTCCTGACTGTTACTGCCGCACTCATTATCATCAATTTACGCTAATCAAGCATTAAGCTGACCTTATTACCCCGGGACCTATTGTTATAAATAGTCTCCCCGTTGAAGCTGTACAGGTATATGCCTACCTCAGGCAGACTATGCAGTTAGGTTGGAACCGTTTCGAGAGGGAACCCGATAGGAGGATTCAGCTGGCATTTGGTAACTCCGTCCCGACTTTTCGTCGTCCATACCACAGTGCCTAAAGACGAAAGTCTAAAGTAGCTTAGCGAGCTATGGAGAGAGCTATGCTAGGAGTATCTCTGAAGGACAGAATCTGGAATGAAGTGATCCATCAGAGAACTAAGGTAACCGGCAAAACCCAGAAAATAAAGAAGTTGAAGTGGCAATGGACTGGTCACATCTCTCGCAGAACCGTTGGGGGAAACAAGTTTTAGAGTGGAGACCACGCTTAGGCAAAAATTGTGTGGAACCCGCCGGTCAGGTGGAGTTGCGAAAGACAACGACTGGCAGCTACCTGGATGAGAAGAGCTGAAGAGTGGGTTCATTGGAAGAGGCCTACGTCCAGCAGTGGACTACTATAGGCTGATGATGAAGCGTTAAACTGTCAAAATCCTTATAAAATAAGCGATTCAGAGCTTGATTAGCGTTAATTGACGACTATGAGTGCGTTAACCTTTCAAACCTTTTTCTTAGACCACTATTAGTCCATAGGCTTTCAGCAGGAAGCTAACACTCTCATCAACGCATTACAGTAGTCACAGCGGAAGTTTGTGTCTCGGAAGTTGTCTGCTAGTCGCTGCGCAAACTGCTATTTGTCAAGCGCAATCTCAATGTTGAAGGTGAAGACAGCGTTTGTAACTGCCTCGCTCACTCGCTTACGTTTTTCGCATATTCTATCTCGTTCTTACTTTATGATGTTTTATCCCCACAGCAGTACCTGTGCAATCGTTCACAAAGCCTTACTTCACAAACATAAAGATTCGTTGCGACTACTGTACCTACGTGACAGCCTTGGCTTATGACTTTTAAGTGTTAAATATGTACATGTATTTATGACTGAGATTTGTGATCGCCATGATAAGATGGCAATAAAACTCATACTATGGTAGCTCTTTGGGCCAACCAAACAATCAATCCAAAAAATCTTGATAAAAAATCCAAAAATCAAAAATCCATATACAAATCCAAAAATCTTTGGTCAATCCATAACGGCGCCATTAACCCACTCTTTCATCTTCTGAAAATAAAATATACAAAATAAAAAATATGTAGCTTACTTCCGCCAAAATTGTATGTCAGACAAATGATAAATGGTAAAATGAACAAAAGTAAAACCCCACCATAAAACAAACCCTACCCAAATTGAACTATTGTAAAATATAAATGAAATGAAAGCTAAGGCCAGTGCCCTATTTCATAAAGCGACAAATCATAATAAAACTACAAATGTCAGTCAATTACGCCAAACCTGCGTTTCATATAACAAACAATCACGACAGGACTGATGATTGTCAGTCATATTGCATTTCACAATGCCAGTCATAGTAGTGTGATGGGTAAAGCTTCGGCTGTCACAATTGTCACGACAATTCTACAAATCGTGGTAATTTTTAAGCAACCGCCGTTTCATAAAACGTTTTTCTATTGACATTTGTTAGACAATTGTCGGTTGACTGCCGGTCACTACTAATGTTTTATGAAACACATTTAGTAATATTTTGACAATTCATTGAATGAATGTTCGGGATTTTATGAAACGCATTTCGGTAGTTTGACTGACATTTGTCAATTGACACTTGTCAGCCTACTATAGTTTTATGAAATAGGGCCCTGGAGGCCAGAAAAAAATTATAAAAAAAAACACAACAACAACTACAATATAATACACAATATAAAACGCCACGCTAAATAAACCCTTCTCAAATACAAGTATCGTAACACTTATATATTTATATACATATATTATAAATACACGATAAAAAACATATACCTCAATCCAAATACCAAACGTCTGACATCAATACGACACGTGTTTCGCCTCTGCACGAGGCATCTTCGGGTGATGTTGACTTGTCGAGTGCTGGACTGAGAGTGACTAAGCAATGGTGAAAAATTCCTTTATATAGGCAACGCGCCTGAGCCAGTGCGTCTGCACTACTGCATGGACGCGAACCAGTCTGAGCCGGAATGATCACTATGATTTCACACTATCGCGCCACTATTGCACCACATTTACGATTACTTCATCGCCGCCTGTTACTTGTGACGCATTTCCAGTGAAAATACGCAACAAAGGTGATGAAACTAGTTTGGCTCTACTGGTTTGGTCGTTCAATAATGTAAATCTATTATTGTTATGTCTTAAAATTTCTAATTGAAAAAAAATAATATAAGTAAAAAATATTTTTAAGTTAAATGGTTTTATATGCACCTACTAAAAGCTATAAAGTAAAATAATATCGTGGGGTGTGTCGAATTTATATTACTTTGGTAACGCTATGCCCCACGATTTTATTTATTTTCGCTTGCGTGGCCATTTCTCTAGGTTAAAAGAACTCCTAAGAATTACTATTCCAAGACCAATATAACCAACATTTAAACAAAATTCATTCAACCGTCAACAAGTTATTATCAATTGCTCGGCTTCTACTCATCGGATTGAGATAATTAGTACAACAGTTATTAAGTCAAATCCTAAGCTGTCCAACAGTGAAAACCACATCACAATCGGTCCAGTAATTTTTGCGTGATGTGTAAAACAAACAGAGAGACACGAATTTTAAAAATAATTTTTTTTCAGTAGCTTATTTTTAGTACCTACCCTAGCTCTTTTTGTATTAAATATCTTCCTTATACAGTTTTTTTTTGGAACTTACTGCTTTATTATAAGTATAGATGCCGTTCACTTTTGGGCAGAATAATAAAAATAATGTGTTTTATTACATAATTTTAAAGGCATGAGCCTATAAAACAGTACCATGACACACCTACTGACTGACTGACTGACAATGCCCAGCCTAAGCCGGTGGACCTAGGTACAGACAGACAGACAAAAAAGAAAAAATAAACAGTTTTGGCTTCAGTATGGAATATAGAACAGCCTCCAAAAGTTTTTTACAAAATATCTTCAATGTACAGAATTGGACCTGTTACAGTTTTATTATAAGTATAGATTAGCTTTTAGTAGGTACATATAAAACCGTTCAACCTAAAAACATTTGTTACATATTTTATTTTCAAGTTTTTAGTTTTTATTTAATTCTTTCTAAGGTGTACTGTGTTCTACTAGTTAAGCCCTTTCATTTGATATCCATATTGAAGGGTATGAAAAATAGAAGTAATCCGCCATTTTGTGGGGGCGTCCATCTTGAATTTGAAATTAATTATAATGTACTATTAATTAATATGTAATGTAATTATATGTTTCTACTAGCTAAGCATTTGATACCCATACTAATAGGAAAAAAATTTGTACAATCTGCCATTTTGTGGCGGCGGCCATCTTGGATTTACAATAATATTGAATATACATAAGTGTATTGTCACCAGAACTAAAAGTGTGTACCAAATTTCAGATCAATCGGTCAACAGGAAGGGGGTAAAATTTCAATTACTAGATTTGACCAAAACAAATAAACAATCAAAAATCAACAAACCAGTCAAGCTAAATAAAATCGTTTAATAATATATCAAATCATGTTTTCGACACACAAACTTCCTATAATTTATCAACACCATAAAATGAAATACATACTACTAAATGCATTAAATGCTCTAGGTACCGGATAGTCGGATGTCTCTAACGACTGCGCCCAGGGTGATCCCCAAACAATATCCTTCTCCGTGGTTTAGTCAGATCCATGACCGCACGGAGTGGTTCCTGACTACTAATGTCTTGCCAGATATTTATATCTGCTTTCTACTCGACTACGTTACGAAGTGCTAAGGAGAGTCAGACACTGAGATTTTTTGTATTTGCCTTCCTAATTAGTAAATATGAAGAAATTAGGTCGAGGATATAGACAAAGGGGCTGAAGATTTCCTTTCATTCGAATTGCAACCAGAATAATTTAGATATTTGTCTTCAAATTGTCATCATCATCATCATCAGCCTATATTTGTCCACTGCTGGACGTAGGCCTCTCCTAATGTTCACAACTGAGCTCGGTCTTCAGCTCTCCTCATCCATTTCCTTCCAGCGGCTTTTCATAGTTTATTTGGCCACAGGGCGTCCTACACTACGTTTACCTAAACGTGGTCTTCACTCGAGAACTCGTCTACCCCAACGGTTATCGATTCTTCGGAAAATGTTACCAGCCCACTACCACTTTGGCTTTCTTATCCTTAGAGCAATGTCGGTTATCTTGTTCAAATTGTAGAAGGTCAAAAAATAAGAAAAAAAATACAAGACCAAGATAAACAAACCTCTGCTAGGGCATAGCAGCAGAACTAAACGCGTTTTAAGTCCACATTTGGTTTTAAAACCTCACAGATATATCACTATTATGAGGTAAACAATTTTACACATAATCCTTATGAGTGTGAACCTATAAAATGCAATAATTCATGCGATTTAACCACAAGTGTAAGTATTAATAAATGTTTAATACCAAATTATTCAAATTGCACTTATGAGGGCCACTTCAGATTTTAAAACACTTTTGTAAACTATACAAAGTTTAGAAGAGCCAAAGATCGGGCTCAGTGGTGCGCCTTGGGAGAGGCCTGTGTCCAGCAGTGGACTACTATAGGCTGATGATGAATACAAACTATTAGAAAAACAGCAACACAGCCCCCAGTCAACACAGGCTACAATATCGAGACAGGTGCCCAGTGTCTGGCCGTCTCCAACCGAGGCGAGTATAACTGATCGGTGCCACGTGCCTCGCCTATCTAACTATAGAAAGGGAAAACTACTAACTCTGAAGCTGAGTTGGTTTTTAATGTATCCATTGGATTTTAATGTATCAATGAATTTATTCCAATTCAGTGACGCAGTCATCTTCTTAAGTAAGCATGGCCTTTGTCTTGGATTGTACGTTACTTTCTAATGGGTCAGTGATCGATCTCCGAGCATTCAACAAACGTCGTATACCTTAACGTAGTCAATGAGATTTTAATAACATCATTGAACGTAGTTGGCTTACTGCTCGAATACACTATTCACATATTTATTATAATTGAAAAACCCTAACTGATTTGATGCACTAATACTTCGATTCAATCTCGATTTGCGGAAAAGGGCAAAAAGTAGCAAACATATTTTTAACTAGCGACCCGCCCCGGCATCGCACGGGTAGATATATAGAAAGATAAAATTAGTAGGTACTTTATTTGGACAAAAAGAACAACAATAATGACCAGTTTTCTATTAGGCATTGTCAGTTTAGTTCCTTCATCGTCAAGAGATGGCGCTCGCGTAACTTTTGGTATTTACTCTACTAAACGTAGTAATCGAAAGCAGGTAAAAACAGCGTTTTACCGTAAAAATACACAAACCACGAGCGAAACAAACGAATGACAAGTTGTTTGTGAAGTGAAATTTGTTTATTTTCATTATGACATGGGCAGTTTTGACATATTCAGATTTTATTTACCCCTTTGTTAAAGCAGATAGATTAAATCTAAATAAAACAGACCATTTTCTTTATATCATTAGCTGTAATTTATGATATAGAATATCAAGAAGGTAGAAAATACTACCAATAAATACTATATGTAATGAATTTGTTACAAAACTGACGCACAAATTGCCATAAACAAGGGAACGCAGAATGTCATACCCGCCAGTAAGCGTAATTCAAAATCTTTGATCATACCCAAAGAATTTATATGTACTTATATAACTTCCTTGGTCATACCAAACTACAGAACTGTTACCAAAACTGTCGCCAACGCCATCTATTGAAAGATAAATAATGCTAAAATGACACTTTGAAAACCGCTCATTTCTTAGACAAATTGGACGGAGCCGAGCTTTTAATAAAATAACACAACATGTTTATGTTTATAGGTTTTATACTCACGTACCATTTTGTCTATATTATTATTCTGTTTAACGCAAGGAGGTTGAATTACGGTTACTGTTAGAGGCGCACGGCCGTTTGTTTGTCCTGAAACGCCTACGCTACCTCTAGATTTTTTTAAATCAGTTTGTACTTTTTGAGTTTATCGGTAGCGGCAATTTTCTTTTTTTTTAGCATTTTTATACGTATCTTCTAAAAAAACATTATTAAGCGAATTAAAAATCAGTAAATCAAAATCATTGGCAGCAGTACTTTTGACCATAGCTAACTGCATTATTACTCACGTACTTAACAGACTTGTTATTATTTCATGTATTATTAGCATAGAGCACTTCCTATGTCAATGATTATTAGATGTTCTGTGTTTTTTTTTTCTAGTCAACGTTCCATATACAAAGACCCGTGTCTCCTTCTTAGTTTGTGATACAAAGTAATCGAGTTTTTTTGCAATATTTGATACCTCGGGTTACATTATTGCAATTTTCAAAGGGAACTCTAATATTTGAAAAATAAAATAACTCGCTGATAATTTAGCTTTCTTTACGTGGAAGAATTTTTAAAATCGGGTCTGTATTTTTTTAGTGTATCCATTACAAACAAACATACAATCAAATCTTTCCTCTTTATAATATTAGTGTAGATAAGTTAAGCAAGTTTATGACGACGTCCGAACCTTTAAGAATGAGTTGTTAAACTAGGAGCTATTAAATAAATAATGTTATATACATCGATTTGATGTACTTTCGAACAGCTTACCGTATTTAAATTGAACCCACCTTTAACATTAATTAATTTAATAGCACCTTCAGTAGCGATAAAGTCTTACGATCAGACCAAATCTCTCCGAAGTAGTCGCACTAAATCTGCGGATCCCATCGGTTGCCAATAATGGCCGTAATTACGCCGTCGCCGGCTCCTGTTAATCCTGCTTAGGATTATGCTCGAGCTCAGCTTGGTTAAAAATTATTGGGGCAGGTAGAAAGGAGTAGTTGAAGGAATAACTTTATAACTGGGAATAGAGGAGGAATCTCTGTACCAGGTTAGGTTAGGTTAGGTTACGTCTAGCAATTTGTCTTAATTTTGCGAGTGCTAGTAAAGACATGACAGCAATAAAAATTCACACAACTAGACGCCAAGAGTGAAAAAATGTCAACGAACTAGTTAAATATCATTGAATATTATATTGCAGTATCATTGAATAGGTATTTCAAAATCAGCTTTAGGTTTATTTTATCATATATTTTTTCATTTCGTATGAGCAGTATAGGATCTATAACGATTTAAAGTTGATAAGCGACCATTCTTACTAAAATGTTTGCCTCTGTTTAGCAAGCTTTTTAGATTTGTTTGTAGTAGGGTTTTTTAGCACTTTCGATTATGTCTTGTTCGTGGAAATAAATTATATAGGTACCATTTCAAATCAAATGTTAAAGTATGTTAAGCGGATAAAAAAACTACAAGTAAGAAGACTAGATCCAAGTTTCGGTCATTTTGAAGTCCTTCCTGTGGGAGTTATATGCAAGCCGCGACGAGCGCTACAACCGTCAGCACGCAACCGATCGGCCAGACAGTTTTCCGGTCTTCTTACTCTTGTGTTTTTCAGCCGTATACATTACTCGCATTAGTTTTATTAACCCCCATGTTATTGGATATGGTATGCATGGTATATGGTGTATATGGATGGGATTGTGTGTTCGTGTGTGGGTTTGTGTGTGTGTGTGTGTGTGTGTGTGTTCGTGTGTGTGTGTGTGTGTTCGTGTGTGTGTGTGTTCGTGTGTGTGTGTGTGTGTGTGTGTGTATAAGGTATATGAGCATGTCTGTACAAATGTATACTTACATGTTCAAGCGCACTGCCAAAGATAAGGTCCATTTGCAATTACAATCCTTGCTGCTCATTTTCTTAGTATAAATGTGTTTGCGAAATTATGTTCCTAGTGTACCTTGCTATAGGATAAATGAACTGCAACAAGATTTATATTTGTATAAAATCGTATTTGGTGATGGAAAATAGTGATGTGATTGTACGTAGTAATTCAATAATCATAGATGAAAGATAATTGAACTGGTGTCACAGGTATAAGTTGTCTATAAATATGAAAGAAAATAACGGTCTTTCTTTCCACAGATAATTTCTAATGGGCCCTCATATAAACAAACCTCCAACTTCTCACATATTTTATTACAGCCTACTACCATAATCCTTGTCCTGTCGCACTTTATCTTCCGACAAAGATGGGGGATGATTATTCTACCCGTATAGCAGTCCGACTACCTTCACGGTCAAGTGAAGTTGAACAGAGCTGAAGATTACCCGCTGTCATGGAACCTACCTGGTGACTGGACCTATTTATCAGATAAGGAATCCAAAATGAAGTGGGTTTGTGATCCAGATAGAACTTTTTTCTTTATTGTTCAACTGCGCCCAGCGGTTTTTCCAGCGTGGATATTTTCCGCGGTAAAAAGTATCGCATTGAGATGCTAATTACATCCATTTTAACTTAAATTCTAAGATAACTAAATTTTTTAAGTGATGCAACAACAAATAGCTCTATTTTAAAAAGCTTTTATTAAAGTTCACTTGTATGTATGTATGTATTTTGTATGTCTGTTTTTGTTTGTTTTTTTTTGTTTTTTGTATGTATGTATGTATCTATGTATTTTGTCCTGGAATCTTGCAATTCAAATGTCGAGCACTTACCGATTAGCTATCTGGCTGGAATTTTCAAAATAGCTCACAAACCGAAGATAAACCAATAAAAAAAACGTTAAAATGTAAAATGTGAAAATGAAACAAAAAAAAAGAAAAAAAAACATTAAAAAGGACCGTAAAAGGTTTTTTTTATATTATCATATTTTATTTGTTATCATCCGTGTTATCCATACCAAAACAAATAAAAAATAATTTTCAAAAAAAATAAATTACATCGACTTCATATTAGAAATGTTATTTGTAAACAACCACTGAAAAGAATTAAATAATTACAATTGAGCCAGAACAGTATCAGTTTTTCGAAATTACTAACGTAATAATAATGCAAACATACAACATAAGATAAGAAAGAGTTTTTTGAAGGCGGTGAAAAAAGGAGCCATAATTATGAATATGATTTAGCTTATTCAAAAAGATAATGTCTTAAACGGCTTGATGTGCTACATAAAATAATAAGCTTTTAAAGTAATTATCCACAAAAACTTTATCATTTACTAGATTGCTGTATTCGTGTCAATCGGTTTGTGAACGTGTGAAAGTCAAAATATGCTCGTGTGAGTCTCTTGTTTTGTCTCTTCTGCGTTTCGTGTTTTTTATGAGGGTGCGTCATAGACAACTGCATATTACTTCGTACGTATATACTCGTAGGTATGTATTAATTTTGTAAAGATGCGTGAGTTTGGCACCGCGCGCGCCTTCAAAAACACTGTCTCTTATCCTATGTTGTATGTTTGCATTATTATTACGTTGGTAATTTTGATAAAGTGATACTGTTCTGGCTCAATTGTATTTTTTTTTTAGTGGTTGCTTACAAAATAACATCGAAGTATTTTTTTTTTGAATGGCCTTATCAAACATAGGAAATAATATATGCCAAAAAAATAGGAGACATTCACAAACCAAGACAAACCAAATGAGCCAAAACTCAATAGGGTTCTATCATTTTGTTGTTGAGTTCCTGTGACTACCTTCCGGCTCCATCACCAGGCCCTGTATACTACATAGCACCAGTAAAATCATAAAAAAAAACAAATAAGCCCAAATTCGAAAGGATTCCATCATTTTGTTGTTGAGTTCCTGTGACTACCTTCCGGCACCATCATCAGACCCTGGATACCACATAACACCAGAGAATGCATCAAGACAAATCAAATGAGCCCAAACTCGAAGGGGGTTCCATCATTTTGTCGTTGAGTTCCTGTGACTACCTTCTGGCTCCATCATCAGACCCCGGATACCACATAAAATGAGAGAACTCACCAAGACAAACCAAATGAGCCCAAACTAGAAAAGTTTCCATCATTTTGTTATTGAGTTCCTGTGGTTCCATCATCAGACCTTGGATACCACATAAAACCAGAGCTACTAAACCAATTTTGATGAAATTTATACAGTACCACACTAGAGGTTTTCTTACTCAAGTAAAAACAAGCATCTAATTCGGTTCAGAAATACCAAGATATTAGAGAACATAAACTATAAAACAAATAGATTTTCTAATATAACTACTCAACCAATTTTGATGAAGTTTATATGAGACTACACAGAAAGTTTAGTCTTTTGAATAAAAAAATAACCATCTAAATCGGTTTAGAGATAAACACAAAATCAAGGCAATATAAACACAAAATCGAATGAAAATCGAATCGAATCGAATTTACTCAAAAAAATATTGACTCAATTTTGATACCATTTATATGGGACCACCTGGAGAGTGTACCCTTTCAAAAAAAACATTCAAAATCGGTCCGCAATTGACGGAGAAATCGACTGACAAACAAAAAAAAATACATTCTATCGTACATATAACCGTCTCCTTTTGTGAAGTCGCTTAAAAAGTGAAACGTTGTCTGTTTATTTGTGTGTTTGTTTGTTTGGGGAGCTTTCACGCGATAACGGCTGGACTGATTTTTGATGAAATTTAGAATGGAGACAGTTTATACCCTGGAATAAAACATAGGATATTTTTCAAAATTGTAAGTTTCCACGGGAAAAATGAAAAAATGTTGATTACTCGCTGTAAAAAACGGTTGCCATGGAAATGAAATAACAAGTCTGTCAAAAAACTTCAAGAGCATTTGTGCTTTACTTGCTAGAAGAACATAGGATGTTTCTTTTTCGCAATAAACAGTAGTCCGCGCGGACGAAGTTGCGGGCGGGAAAGCTAGTTCTTTCTATAGATGTGATGACAGGACTCGCAAGACCTCAGTTTAAGATTTTCGTTTCAATTCTTTCTGGTCAAAAGCAGTAAGTCTAATACGGCATATGTAAATCGAACCATAAAAATTTGCCAATTCAACCCAATAATATCCCATTATATTGACTTACGAGATTAATTTTGTAAATCTTTGTAATATTGTTTATCTTACAATACTCCATCCATATCGATATCTACACATAAGTTCAAAAACAAAATCCCGACTATGGTCAAGAAAAAAATATAATGTGACACTCTTGCGATGAAGACGAATCGGCAAGGTATTATGTCTGTCAAAATAGGACCAAGTTTTGAGTTTGAAAACTTAACCATTCTTTTGCTTCGTTAGTCGGGTAAAAACTTAGCATATGACACCTAATATAACTGAAGACAAAATCAATTGATACCTCGCTTGTCAAAATCGGACAATAGGGGCGATACTATAGTATATATATATACTATATACTTTATACATTACCTTTTCCTTGCTTCGCCGTAGTCGGATAATTAACCAGTCAGTAACAAAAAGTATGTACAATTAAGATACATTTAAAAAAATAACTCTAGTGTAGTAAAACTAAAAATGAGCTGAACATGAATATTTATATATTTTAAATAGTTTCTTTCTGTCTGTCTGTTTGCCTGTCTGTTCGCAAATCACTTAAAAACTACTGATTGATTGCGATTGAGGTAAAAAGTTACAAGAAGCGAAAAAAACATCTTTAGTAAAAATGCTCCAATGCCGGAACAACGTATATTCATAACTGCTGAATGTAGAGACTTTATATTTGAATAGTGTGTTTATAAAGAAGTAACAACGTACACTAAAAGATGAATAAAAAAAACACATGTCGAGGTCGAATATTTGCTTTTTTCGTAAGACCTCATAAATAAGCAATACAAATCAAAACATCTGCACCACCATTTGTAGGGCAAAGTTTCATATTTTCCCCCAATGACTGGCCTATATAGAAAAAAAACATTCAAAGATGCTTCCCATTTCATTTGCTCTAATGGGTTTTTTTTTGTTTTGCCGACTTTCCGTTTGCTGGGATCGAATGAACTTGTTTGTCCCAGTAGTTCAATTCTTATTATGTTAACTTAAA
The DNA here is from genome assembly GCA_946251855.1 of Alsophila aescularia. Classification (NCBI taxonomy): domain Eukaryota; kingdom Metazoa; phylum Arthropoda; class Insecta; order Lepidoptera; family Geometridae; genus Alsophila; species Alsophila aescularia. The sequence continues at coordinate 12,746,852 of OX276378.1, read as the reverse complement.
AACGAATACAAAAAAAAGAGCTTGTAGGCAGCAGCCATGTCATGTTACGAGAACCAAACGTGTGAGCTACATTTCAGCCCGATAGCTTCAGTGAAAGTGGGTAAAATATTGATTGCATTCCAGGACATACATACAAGTGAGTCAAACGAAGGTTAAAAAAAAACGTACGCAGTTGAACTACTGGGACAAAAAGCTCCCACTAGTTCAACGGTTGAACTAATTGGCTGTACTAGTAGTGGGAATGAGCCAATAAAACTCCGGTTTCGAAAGTGAAATTTGTCTGTTTTACGTTAAAAAACAACAATTTACACATTTCCATTCACATTAAAATCATTACTCACTAACCCATAAAAACCAACTCAAAAGCTTCGATTCTTTGCGACTTATTGCGAAGTGTCAAAATACATAATAGAAGGTGAGGAAAATGCTATCTCGCGGCTTTTCCGGACCATTGAGGATGGTTCCTGACGCGATTGAACGATGACATGTGAAGAATCGACCCCTTCACTGTGACGGTGTATTAGCTTAAAAGGGCATCGGATATTTTGAAACGCGTCAATATTTTCGGTTCAGTGCTCATTCGGATGGTAACGTTATGTGATGTATTATGAAACAGATTACAGCCCATATACAACTGAAACAAGAGGCTAGATATTTATTTTTATACCTACAAGCATTTGTTGAAGCGTGGATTTCTTTCAAAATGTATGAGAGTATGTAACTTTTTCTGTTTGTTTTAGTTTTAACAGCACCGCTATTGTTGTGGTCAGTTTATAAATATTTTTATACAAGTATGTCAGTATGTGACGGTATAATGAAATTAAAACATCAATAAAATGAAAGGAATTGAAACATATAATGTTTTATTGTGTCCCAAAAATATCTATTACGCAGTACGAGAAATAAAAAAGGGTTGTCTGTAAGAGATCGCTTTTAGCGATAAGACCGCCTATTGTACCTATAATTTAAGTGTTTTCCTGTCTGTATCGTTTTATTTTCATGGTGTCAATAAAGAGTTAATCTATCTATCTATCTACGAATAAACCAGTCCTGTAAGTTAGAATTGCGCCCGCAAAAAGCAGTAGGTTATTAGTTATATTCTGTGGTTATGTTGACACAAATGATTTTAGGTTTAAATGGGCATTAAACGTAAAATCATTCATGTCAATCCAATCTTTTTCTATTATTTTTTTTGGTGAGTATTCACTATACACTATATACAATACACAGATATGTAAGAAAGCGAAACGCCAACTGACCGCTTCAAGCCAACCTCACCTGCCCGTAGTGCCTCACCTGCAGGATGCTAATTTACTAACCATAGCCATCCAAAACAGGTGTAGTGAAATGTTTCAGGTGACGGGCAGCAGCTTCACTGTTTAAGACCAGGCTCTGATTTTTAAGAGTTTTTTGCATAAATATGCTGGGTCAGCCACAAACCTGATAAATGTGAAACTTAACATATATGTTTTTGAGATCTTTATCTCTCTAAGACTAAGACAAAAACATGATTAACAAAATTTCATTGGATACATTTTCTTATCAAAAATTACGTTATTTTCGGTAATGTTTACATTTTTCTACTCAACGGGTTAAGTTTTATCTCTAAAATAAATCTCACAGCAAGAAAATATAGTTTATTATCTAAGGCTATGACAAAATTTACCTAAATTATTAGCCTGCCAATAAAATAAATAACTTTTGAGACATACGTAATTTAGTTTCGAGCTAAATTGTGTGTTCAAACAGCGCCCGCGATATTCAACCTTGTTACGCGGGTAGCGGGTGGCAGAGTGTAGGGTAGGTGGCAAGGAAGTGGGGAGTGGTAAAATGTAACCTTGGAGCCTGGCCTTAAAAATGCTACATACTGCGATCGCCAACCCGCATGCCCAGCGTGACGATTATGGGCAAAACCTATCAATGAACGACAAAAACATAATATTGCCCCTAGTTCCCGGTCGCTCTGCTAGTCTGAACCACTGTAGCGGTCTCGGAAATGGCAGGGCATGGGGTGCGAAGAATCCCCGGGCGACAGTAAGCCACTAAAAACAACTTGACTTGGCAACGTACAATGGACGAACGCTTAGGCTGGATGAGCATTTGGCACAGTTGGAATCGAAATTGCATAGTATACGTTGGCAGATCCTGGGGCTAAGTGAAGTCCGAAGAGAGGGAAAGGACACCTTAACTCTGGAATCAGGCCACATATTGTATATCCGAGAGGGGATCAACAATCCCAGGGTGGCGTTGGATTCCTCGTCAATAAGGCCCTCGCTGACAATGTTGTAGAAATATCCAGTGTGTAGACCAGGGTAGCTTACTTAGTGCTGAAACTAACCGAGAGATATAGTCTCAAAATTGTACAGATATCTTATATATTATATATATATATATATATAAAATTATACAGATACAGATATACAAAAATCGCGCCGACTTTGGCACTCTCGTACGACGATGTAGAAGGTATGTATGGAGACATATCTTCAGCGCTACATAACTCCACTAAAGCGCACAACAACATTGTCATGGGGGACTTTACCACCAAAGTGGGAGTACAGGCATGCCGTGAATCGAAGTACGAAACGGTTACGAAAGTAGGAATCACAGGAGGCAAATGAGAAAGAGGATCTCTTAATGAATTTGTTCTGTAAGAAGCAGCCCCAAAGAAAGTGGACGTGGCAAAGTCCCGATGGCGTGACAAAAAACGAGATAGACTTCATCATGACGGATAAAAGGCACATATTCAGAGACGTCTCTGTGATCAATAGGTTTAAGACTGGTAGTGATCACCGACTACTACGAGGCTCTCTGAATATCAACTACAAGCTTGAAAGATGTCGGATGATGAAGTCTACTCTCCGTCCTAACCTGCTTCAAACCGTTGTTGGATCAGACCAGTTTTAGCTCCATCTACAAAATCAATTTGCTACTTTGGATACCACAGACGGCGTAGACGAGGGTCTCCAGCAAGTGGTAGGGGTCCTTAGGAAAGAGGGTGTGAAATTTTGCACGCTACAACGTACGGGTACAAAGTCCAAGCTCTCAGCTGAAACCCTCTGGCTTATAAAGAACAGGCGGGAAGATACACAGACCACTCCGTCAGATATGCGAGCGCTCAATTGTCAAATTAGCAAACTGGTGTGACGTGACCTCCGATGCTCCAACACACTCAGAATAGAAAAGGCGATTTAGCAAAATCGGGGGTCAAAAGTTTTCGCCCAGCAGTTGAAGCGCTCACATCTGACAAAGCTTAAGAGTTCAAGTGGCCAAAATGTTACTTCGAGGCCTGAGATCTTAGCTGAGATAGAAAACTTTTATGCCCAATTGTACGAATCGCTTGCTTTAGAAACCACCCCGGATTACGGATATTACGGAGGATGCCAGAGCCACTCTTACTCGCCACTACACAGAAGACCTGCCAGAAGTCAGCTAAGATGAGATTGGGATGGCGCTCGGACTGCTAAAAATGGAAAAGCCCCAGGCGAGGCGGAGTCACTTTGGAGCTCTTGAAAGCAGGTGGTAAACCTGTACTTCGAGAGCTTCAGAAGTTGTTCAACTCTTTTTTGAATACTGGGAGAACTCCAAAAGCGTGGAACAGGAGCATTGTAGTCTTATTTTTCAAAAAGAGTGATAAAGTCCTTCTGAAAAACTACCGACCCATCTCACTCCTGAGCTACGTCTATAAGCTGTTTTCGAGGGTCATCACAAATCGTCTCGCAAGAAGATTTGAAGAGTTCAGCCTCCAGAGCAGGCCGGGTTTTGTGGAGGATTTGGTACCATAGACCATATACACACAGTGAGGCAGATTATACAGAATTCCGAAAAGTATAATCAGCCCCTGTGTCTTGCTTTTGTGGACTATGAAAAGGCCTTTGATTCCGGTGAGACCTGGGCTGTTTTGGAGCGCAGCGATGCCAATTGGACTGGCGGTATATCGAGGTGCTGAGATTTTTTTATGACACTGCGACTATGAGTGTTCAAGTACAGAACCAGCAGTCTAGACATATCCAGTTGCGCAGGGGAGTGAAAACAGTGGGACATTATATCCCCGAAACTGTTTACCAACGCCTTGGAAGATATTTTTAAGACTGCGGACTGGAAAGGGAAAGGAATAAATATAAACGGCGAGTAAATCTCACACTAACGATTTGCCGATGACATAGTCCTTATGGAAGAATCGGTGCAGGAACTTGAACAAATGTTAAATGGCCTAGCTGGTGCATCCAGACAGATCGGTCTCAATACTGCCGGTTGGTTCATGCAGTTCGGGATGAACCAAGATCAAGAAGATCATAAAAGAAATAAGGCCAAGATAATATATAACGGTCTTATTACCCCAAGACTAAACTAGCCGTCAATGGTGAGCCCCTCGTAGCTGTTAATGAATATGCCTATCTCGGGCAAACTTCGCAGTTAGGTAGACACAACTTTGAGAGGAAAGCCAATAGAAGGATTTAATTGGGCTGGGCAGCGTTCGGGAAACTTTGTCAGGTCTTCTCGTCGTCCATTCCACGGTGCCTGAAAACGAAAGTCTTCAATAAGTGCGTCCTACCAGTGCTGACATACGGAGCCGAGACGTGGACACTCACGGTGGGACTAGTCCACAAGTTTAAGGTCGATCAGCGAGCTATGGAGAGAGCTATGCTTGGAGTTTCTCTGAAGGATAAGATCCGGAACGAGGAAATCCGACGGAGAACCAAAGTCACCAACATAGCTCAGAGGATTAGCAGGCTGAAATGGCAGCAGGCTGGTCACATTTGTCGAAGAACGGACAACCGCTGGGATAAACGGGTTCTTGATTGGAGACCATGGCGTGGCAAATGTAGTGTAGGACGCCCACCGGCCAGGTGGAGTGACGACTTGCGAAAGGCGGCCGGCAAAAACTGGATGAGAAGAGCCGAAGACCGGGCTCAGTGGCATTCATTGGGAGAGGCCTATGTCCAGCAGTGTACAAACACAGGCTGATGATGATGATGATGATTCACTATACCTGAGAAGTTTTTTGTACACTTCTATACATATAATATTTCGTGAGCGGTTGAACAGAAGCAAAAATTAAATACTGCAATCAAATCCCATACTGCAATCGATGTCAGTATGGGATTTGAAATACTTCCCAAGTTCACGCCAGTCAGGCCATAGTGTCTCTAACATAACTAACTTCAGATTTAACTACAAACAGCTAAGTTCCACCTATTGATCCCGTTTCTAGATACCATAAATCAGGGTCTTGATCACGGAATCCCATTACTTGTACGTCGATAGCCGTAGCTTTTTCAAGCTCTAGTAAAACTCAAACTGGCAAGAACTGAAAAACCTAAAATTTTCGGTATTTTTTAAAACGCTTGAGTTATTATAAAATTAAATTAAATGTGAAAAATAAAAACTTTATAGGTACAGGTACACCGTGACGTTGATTTTGTTTTTTTTTAATATATGTATTCAGTCAGTGCAACAAAATGTATCTGTAGTACTAAATATAACTAATAAATCATAGAGTCAATAACTAATAAATCATAAAACTAGGCATTATTAACTACTTTTTTTTTATTACTGACTAGGTAATCGTTTGACCACAATCTCACCTGATGAAAAGTGATGATGTGGTCGAAGGTGTAGGTGTAGCTTGTCTAGTATATACCTATTCACTCTTGACTTAAACACGCCTGGGTTATAATTTACCGGAAACACTGACAAGGGCAGGGCATTCCACTCCTTTGCAGTTCTTATATTAAATGAAGAAGCATAACGCTTCGTTCTTATGCGAGGTATTTCTAACATAAAAGGGTGGCGCTTTGCTGATCTTCTAGTCGTACGATGCAATAGTGCAATCTGTAGAATACCGACAGGCTTGCTACCTCAGGTCGATGCGCCAGACTTTGAAGCTTACTCTTTACCAGAGTATCATCCCCAATGAGCCTGTTAGCACGTCTCTCAATTGAATCCAAACACTCGAGCTGATCCTTGACAGAACCGTCCCAGAGGTGGCAGCAGTACTCGGACCTGAGCTTGATAAAGATTCAAAAGCTGTCTGAGATCGCTTTTAGCGATAAAGCCGCCCATTGTACACTTCTTCTGCTATTGTTCCTTTATTTTTTGTTGATTTTGTTTGTGGTGTGTGCAATAAAGAATTTATCTATCTATCTATCTATCTCAGTGTGAAGTACCGCCTAACCTTAGACAAAATACCAAGTATTTTTGCAGCTACCTTGGCTTTGGATTCAATATTAGACGCAAAATTCAGGTTTGATGTGAGTTCGACACCCAAAAGCTCCAGATGGTCGCCTATTGGTATTGTTACACTGTGGAAAGAAGGAATTCGGTTTAGAGGACTCTTTTTAGCAGAAAACAAACACGCCTGCGTTTTAGTAGCATTAAATTTAACCAAGTTAGCATCTTCCCAATCGGACATGGCTTCTAAGGCTAAATTTAAACGGTCTACCATAGCCTCTCTCTGAAACTTGACAGCGTCACAGCTGGCTTGAGCATTGGAAGTGTATCTTTCAACTACAGTACTTTCATCAGTATACCCAAAGGTACCGGGCTTCAGAAGGTCATTAATGTGCAGTAAAAACAGTGTAGCCGAAAGAACCGATCTCTGGGGTACAGCAGCATTGATAGCCTTTTGATCAGATGAGCAGCCCTTTAAGACTACTCAGATTGTTCCCACAAGACATCAACTATCCAATTGCATAAGCCAACAGGTAAACCATATGAGGGGAGCTTGTTTAAAAGGCCATCGTGCCAGACCCGATCAAATGCCTTCGATATGTCAAGGGAGACGGCAAGCGCCTCACCATGCATCTCGATGGCTTCATTCAGTACGTGAGTGGCATACGCGAAAAGATCCCCAGTAGACCGGTTTCGGCGAAATCCGTATTGCCGGTCACTGAGGAGATCATTGTCCTCAAGGTATGCCAAGAGCCTAATGTTTATGACACGCTCCATACACTACAGAGTAAGGAGGTTATCGAGATGGGACGATAATAGGCCGGGCCGGATCAGCACGACTACCCTTTTTTTGGTACTGGTACATTGGCAATCTTTCAGCTCTTCGGAACTTTACCTGAGGCGTTACAAACGCGTTTAGATGGGAGACAATTTGGGTGCACAGTTTTTCAACACAATCGCTGGGATGTCATCAGGACCACTGGCCTTGTTCACAAGAAGACACAGAGCTCGAAGCATTCTGAGAACCTCCTTCTGACAAATGCGAATTTTGGGCATAAAAATCCCGCAATGAGGAAGGCAGGAAGGTGTCTTGCCGGAAGCGTCTAGATGCGAAGCTTTTGCAAAAAGAGAAGCAAATAAATAACGCTTTGTCTCCAGCAGTGTGAGCCAGTGATCCATCAGGTTTCAGCAATAGTGACAGTGAGGGGCGGCAGAAGTTCACTTCGACTAACTTGGCCAGGGACCAAAAAGCTTTGCTACCCACGAGGTATGAAGCCAGGTTGGCCCTAATTCGACTTACAAACATTCAAACTTGTTATCCCTGTGACATGAGAAAACCAATAACTGACGATCGTGTGCCTGGCGGAGCACCCGCGCCGCAGCCGTGTAGCGTGTTTAGTGAAATAGTTATTTCAGCTAAAGACTAATTAATTTTTGGTTCGTTTTTTTTATTATTTTATTATCGAATGCTATAGAACGATTCTAAATACTGGACTGAATAGATGCATTAAAGATAAATATTGAATTCAATTTCACGGTGTATAAGTAAGTACACCAATTTGTGTTTTTTTTTGTTATTACGACTATCTTATCTGTCGAAGTACCCACCTATGTGTAAGTTCTTTCGTAAAATAAACTTCCTTTTTTTTTCTAGAATATACATGAAATACACCGTCTACATCAACCCACGAAGATAGTCAAAATTGTATCAAGTTTGATGAAGAGAAAGTTAAAAATTGGTAGAAAATGCAATAAATAAACTCCTCTCGGTGTAAATACCTTTAAATTTACACAGGTTTTGGTCCTTCAACTTCTAGTATAGGGGTCTTTGCTATCTAAAACGGTCTTGGAAAAGCGCCAGTTATAGTAGCGTCCTCTCGAAGCTTTATTTATGGCCAGTTAATAATTTGTTTCAATTTATAGAGGTTGGGAGCGATACACTTGCTGATACTGATACTCATTGTCTCGATAGTTGTTTTTAGACAATGTATTGTTTTAAAGTACTTAAGTGGAGACGTTCATGTAGCAAAACACTTAAGTAAGGTGTACGTTTAAAAAAGTTTCTTAATGCCATTCCCTCTAAAATGGCATACTCGTGAACTGCTTGTGGGGTCCAGCCTAGTTTAACTATTATCATGTTGACTAATCATCAAGATTGTAGTACATCTCATTGTAACTTATAAATTTGGCAATATTCTGTATAAATATCGTAATATTTTTATTCTGTGTATTCTACGAATAGATATATAAAACGTAAAGAGTATTACATTTTTCTTTGAGCATATTGAACAGAATCCTGTCAATTGTCAGTAAAAGGATTGAGAGGGCTAGTAGTATACCTACTTTAGTACGTAGTAGTACTTTTACTCAAATTTCGACCGATTTTGATGATTCTTACGTCAATCGATTTGTCTTAATCTTGCGAGTGCTACAAAAGACATGACAGTAGTCAAAGTTTTAATATGGTGACAAGTAGACGCCATACTGAGAAAAATATTAAAATAAAGTCGACGAATTATGTTAAGTGAGGTATCATTGAATAGTTATTTGAAAATCATCTTTAGGTTTATTTTATATATTTTTTCATTGTGAATAACCATTTAGGATCTATAACAATTTTAAGTTGTTTTTCAACTTAATATCTTAATCTATCTGAAATTTTTGCCTCGTTTTCACCGACTTCATAAAAGGAGGAGGTTCTCAATTCAACCCGTAAGGTTTTTTTGTATGTTTGTTACCTCAGAACTCCGTGAACCAATTTCGAAAATTATTTTTTTGTTTGCAAGTATACACTTTGAGATTGGTCCCATAGACATTTTAGTCATTTGAAGTCGGTTGTTCACGTTTTTGTCAAAAAATAATTAGTCGTTTTTTTCGCTGTCGGGTTTTTATCACTGCCGATGATGTTTTACTTGTTTTAGGTTCTGTGCTGTACATAGCTTAGCTAACAATCTGAGTCTGAACTTAATATAACAAGCTTACAGCTATGCCTGCTAACAGCATGATTATCATCAAACTATACTGACTGCGCCACAGTGTAGCCAAAGTTGGAAGGTACTCAAATAATATCTATATGTGTCTCCATAATTAGCCTTCACTTCTGATCATAGGCTTACACTATAACAGGGGGGGAGAGAATTGCCATAATCGGTTGGTAGACGTCTGGTCATCGCAGTGGATGTAGATAATTACACAGCAAAATTTCATATACAAAAATATAATAAGTAATACACTGAATTTACACACATAACAATACATTTTGGCGGTCGCTTCTGTCCCGTATTCACCGTGTTCTTCAAGAGATGCAACAGGCTCTAAAGAAACGTAGAAGCAGCAGCGCTGGTTTTCAAAATGCTCACTTAATATTTAAATAAAAAAACAGAGAGCAGCACCAACGATGTACTTATGTGTTTTTTTTAATAATCATGCAAGACAGCGTGAATCCTACCCACATGTAAAAACATGCCAGTAATGATTAGGGGGAAATTGCAGATCATCAGACCATATATTAATGAGGCTTACACACTGGGTACCTTTTCATACTGTAGCAACGGTTTAGCCCAAATTTACATTCAAGTAGGTATTTGTAATCATGTGTTAGTTCGCACATGTGAAGTTGCAGCTATGTTGTCAGCGTCTTTCAAATGTAATTGAACCCTCAGCCACGCTTTTTTATCCTTGTTAAGCGAGACCTGCATAGTGCTGGAAGAATTTGATGAAAAAACAATCAGTAGTATTTTTTTGCAGTTCACTCAGGCAAATTAGCGGGAATAAAGGGACCAAGTACAGTTTTCGCGCAGCCGAAATCGCGGGTTAAAGCTAGTCTTCATTAAATATATACAAAAAAGCACACAAATTCAATTTTAACTACCTTGTTTTTTTGTTTTTTTTTTTTGGAGGAGTCTTTATATTCGGTATTGAAGCCAAAACTGTTTTTTTTATCAGTCTGTCTGTACCTTAGCCGCGCAACACGCCGAAACTACTTAATGAACTCAACTGAAACTCGCCGAAACTACTTAATGACCTCAACTGAAACTTGGAATGAATTGAGTTCATGCTACGAAGTAGGATATTGGATACTTTTCATCCCAAAAAATTAAAGGGTTTTTCAATTTTTATTGCATGAAAATTGTCGAAAAGAACACGTATCACGCTGAAACTACACGACGGATTTTGATAAAACTTGGCAGATTCATAGTTTATATGATAGATTATTATTGTAAATACTTTTTATCCCGAATCTTTTATCTGCAGGAAAGGGTTCAAAGTTATGTTAATTTTGAAGTAATAAGTAATATTTTTTGGAGGGTACTCTATATTCGATACTGAAGCCAAAACTTCTTTTTTTTGACCCTCTGTATGTCTGTTTCTTGACCGCGGATCACGCCGAAACTACTGAATGAATTTAACTGAAACTTGGTATGATTTGAGTTCATACGACGAGGTAGGATATTGGATACTTTTCATCCCGAAAAAGTAAAGGTTTCTCGCAGGATATTGGTTAAAAGATATTTAAAAGAATCACGCTGAAATCACTGGACGGATTTTGATGCAACTTGACTCGATCATAGTTCAAATGATGGGTTAAAATGGAGGATACTTTTAATCCCGAAAAATTAAAAGGTTCCTGCGAGATCCAAAGCTATATTGATTTTGAAGTAATCAATAATACTGATAATAAAGCAATAAGTACGAAAAAGTCTGTACAAAGAAGATAATTAATAAAAAAAATGGTCTAGGGTATTTAAGATAAGCCACTGGTCTGTCTGTCTATATATTTGTTCGCGCATCACGTAAAATCTAATGGACCAATTGCGAACCGGGTTTCACTGTTGGAACCTAAAAACTGGTATAATTGGTATCTCAATCAGATGAGCAGAAGTCGAGCAATCAATAAAAATCTTATTGACGTCTGAAGAAATTTAGATCAAATGTTGGTATATTGCTATTTTAGGTCTTGGTACTCGTATAGCACATAGATTACTTTTGTCCTCGAGAAATGACCACGCGTGCAAAGCCGCGGGCACAGTTAGTTACAAATAAATTTGTTTATACCTTATTGTTCTTTTGTGGGCGTACAGTACACTCAAATGTTAATTCGTAGGCGTATTCACACCCAGCCTTCATGGTATTTATAGCAAACAAACAGTTCCGTAAATAAACAGGATGTCCACAAAAATGTCCACGAACCCGATCGCTTATTACCACTCCTGCGAATGTTGCAAATTGGGCGGCCTACGTGATCAGCATTCCTGAGCTCATCCGATAAATCAAATTCTTGTAATGAAACGTCGGAATTCAACCATGCGATACTTTAGGCTGGAACTTTCAGCATAATCTTTTTACTCAAAAAGTAGATACCTATTTATACTTATAATAAAACTGTAACAGGTCCAAGTCTGTACATTGAAGATATTTAGTTTTTTTTTTGTAGGCTGTTCTGTATTTCATACTGAAGCCAAAACTGTTATTTTTCATTTTTGTCTGTCTGTCTGTCTGTCTGTCTGTCTGTATCTTGGCTAGGCATCACGCCAAAACTACTGAATAAATTTCAATAAAACTTATGGTATGATTTGAGTTCGTTCTACGAGGTAGGACGTAGGATACTTTTCATCCCGAAAAATTAAACGGTTCCCTCAGGATAGAGGTTAAAAGTTATTTAAAAAAACACTCTCAAACTACTTGATGGATTTTGATGCACCTTGGCACAGTCATAGTTTATAAGATGGTTGAAAATTAGAGATCCTTTTTATCCCGATAAAATGAAGTGTTTTTGCGGGATACGGGTCCAAATTCTGTACATTAAAGATATTTTGTTATTTTTTTTGGAGGCTTTTCTATATTCGTTTTGAAGCCAAAACTGTTACTTTCTTCTTTTTTTCTGTTGTCTGTCTGTATCTTGGGTGCTTGGTGCTAAATGAATTCAAATGAAACTTGGCCTAATTTGAGTTCATACTACGAAGTAGGACAAACTATACTTTTCATCCCGAAAAATTAAAAGGTTCCCGCAGGATAGGGGTTGAAAGTTATTTCAACGAATACTTATCACGCTGAAACTACAGGACGGATTTTGATGCAACTTGGCACAGTCATAGTTTATATGATGGGTAAAAATTGAGGAGACTTTTTATCCCGAAAAAATAAAGGGTTCCTGCTGCTGTTATATATTCAATATTGAAGCCGAAACTGTTTTTTTTAATTTTTGTCTTTCTGTATGTCTGTCTTTATCCTCGCCGCGCATCACGCCTATACTACTGAATAAATTCAAATGAAGTTTGGCATGATTTGAGTTTATACCGGTAAATTGAAGGGTCCCCCCGCAAGATAGGGGTATTTATTTTTGAGTTGGTATTCTTGTTTTACGGTTTATAGTTAATTCCGCAGTTCATATCTAAGATACTCAAGGAATATTCCTCCAAATTTCATATACCTAAGTTCACCAGTTTAGGTTGGGCTTTGTTTGTCAGTCAGTCAGTCAGTCAATAAGTATGTCACGGTACTGTTTTACATGCATGATTAAAATAATGTAATAAAACACAAATTTTTAATATTCTGCTCAAAAGTGAAAGGCTTCCATACTTATAATAAAGCAGTAAGTACCAAAAAAACTGTAAAAGGAAGATATTTAATAAAAAATGATCTAGGGTACTAAAAATAAGCTACCGAAAAAGAATTAAAATTAAAATTCGCCTGTTTGCCTGTTAGTCTGTTCACGCATCACGTTAAAACTACTGGTCCGATTGCAATGCGGTTTTCATTGTTGGATATATTAGGATTTGTCTTAAAAATTGGTGTACTCATTATCTAAATCCGATGAGTAGACACCGAGCAATCGATAAATACTTTTTGACTGCTGAAGGAATTTTGTCTAAATGTCTTGGATTAATAATAGAGTATTTGCCACGCGTGCAAAGCCGCGGTTACAGCTAGTTATGAATACAAAGCCCATTGGTTCTTGTATTTATTTTGTGTATGTTACCATCTTTGGAAGTTAGAGAAACAGCCAGCAATGTTATAAAAAAATTGTGTGCAGTAATTTTACAATGGGCAATGTTTAGCTATGCGGTGAATATAATTATTTAGTCTCCCCAACAAAACTATTTTTACCCGACTACAGCAAAGCAAGAGAAGGTTAATGAGTTTAACAGTATATGTATATATGTATGCATATAAGTATCTATGTATGTATGTAGTTATGTCGATGTTCCACCATAGCTTCGCCCCTATAGGCACAGAATAAATAGAGTACAACTATAGTTCAAATTTTGACAAGCGAGGTGTCAATGGATTCTTATTCATCGCAAGAGAGTCATAGGCTATTTTTTATCAAACTGTAGTCAGGTTTTAGTTTATGAACTTATGTCTTGTTTAAAAAAATGTTTGTTTACATAGTACGTAGGAACAATCTGTTTAAAATGATAAATAAGAAGTCTGCTTATGTTGCACTCTCGCGTAGGTGCGGGGTCCCAGTTGCAGTGAAAATGAGAATTGGTTGAGCTCAGGATAGGAGGATGAAACGAAAATGCCTTTGTTTACACTTTTGTTTGTATATTCTGCACAATTCGTAAACAAGGATAGTACAGAATTCAGCTTTTGTTATCCCGGTTACAAATATTGGCATTCGGAGCCATAGTAAACTTTCGTGATGCTACTCATTAATATTGGTCACTTATAGGACTTATAGCTTCTTGTCTTCAACAGCTACAGCGGACGGGATCTTGATAAATGCACGTTTTTTTTTTTTTAGATAGTAAAATATGTGCCGTTGGTCTATAAATGACCTCTACAGCGTCACCGGGCGGTGGCGTGGGCGCGAAAGCGCTCCGATGCAATGCGTGACGCAGAAGGCGCACGCCAAAGTTAAGTTTTTGGCCACTTGCTCAAGGGCACCCAGGGGGTACGAACCTCGGCTTGGACAGTTGCCATTGATTACTTGGGGAGTATCGAACTAAACACCCCTGGATCTCTACTGCTAGGTAGTGGTCGAGGGGGCCCTGATGAAATGGCTGGAGCCTTTTAAATGAATTGCATAACTGACCACCGATTCGGAGTACACCATCGAGAAGAATCGGCAAGAAACTCGAAGGCGAATAAAATCGACATTAATTACGGGACCTTCGACCTCGCATACGGCGAGGTCGCTGTCTGTGTCTAATTGTGTTGAAAGATGGTGAAGATGACGGAATGAGCGAATCAATCGCTGCCTGCACTGCGGCAGTGATTTCATCGTCCGGATCGCTCAAGATGTATCTAGGGCGTCTACGAAGGGGCTGTGCGTCTGTTGTCGTGTCTGTCGTGTAATCAGAGGCCTGAACTACTAGGGGGTTGGGGTGATGGGGTGCCGCGTCAAAGTAGCGGCGGGAGGCATTTTTCATATATTGAACTATCGAGGGAAGCTCGAGATCACTGTGCAGGTCGATGTTCCTCAGACACCAGGGGGCATCTACTGCACCGTGAACGAATTTATTTTGTAAAATCTGATGTTTGTCTAGGGAAATGCGGGAGGCGTGAGCAAATACTACGGACGAGTATATCATTGTCAGTCGGACGCAGGTTTTGTAGAGTGTCATCTTATTTCTAAGAGACATTTTACTGTGCCTGCCTAGGAGTAACGCGAGGCGGTATTGGTAGAATGCCGCCCTTTTGTGGACGGTGCTGATGTGCTCATTGAAGTTGAGTCGATAGTCAAGGGTGACTCCTAAGTATTTAACTTACTTTTCCCACGGTATGGGTTGATCATTAATCGTGACTCTTTTAATTGGGAAATAGCGTTTAACCCCGTGAGTGAAACATATTGCTACGCTCTTCTCGGGATTAATCGTTATTCGCCACTTACGGAACCATCCATCGAGCGCTCGGAGCACTCGTTGGATGTCTCTTTGTAGATTGGCTGGATTCCAACCGGTGGAATAGACCGCGGTGTCGTCCGCAAAGAGAGCGATCTCTACTCTGGGAGTGCGGGGAAAATCGCTTGTGTAAAGCGTGAACAGGAGTGGAGACAGCACGGAGCCCTGAGGGACTCTAGCTCTGATGGGATGGGGGGATGATCGGGCGCCCTCGACACGATAGCGGAAGCTCCGGCTGGTGAGGAAGCCTTGTAGTCTTGTACTATAAGCACAAGACGATCTGGCAACCCGAGCTGATACAGCTTGTATATCGGCCCGGCGTGCCAGACCTTGTCAAAAGCCTTCGCCATGTCTAGGAAGATGACCATCGTGGTTTGGGGTTTTGGTTTCCTATTGTAACCCTTAAAGATGTATTCCGTGATGCGGTGCACTTGCTGAGGGCACTTGCCGAGTGTCTCGCTCTAAAGCCAAACTGCTCATCCGGTATGAGTTTTTTGAATTTCGCGACGGATCGGAGTTGATTCAGAAGGATTTGCTCGTAAGAGAACTGAGCGAGGAGAACTTCCGATTTTGTAATCTCCTCGCACTCGTACGAAGACGGTACCCAAACTTTAGGTATGTTTCTAAAAGCTTGTCTAGTTTAGAGATTTTCCTATGTGTGACTCATCGCAAGTCAACACACTTGACTGATTTTAGAGAAGCTTCTCCCAGTGAGCCTCCTCTCGCTCTTGCTATCTACGTTTTATATTTTTCTTACTAATACCTTGTTATTATTACCTTTAAGCTGGCTCAGGATCGCTTTGCGTTGTAAATTCGTACCTTTTACAAAGCATGGCTTTCCTGAGCCAACCTGTACCAAAACTCATGCATCCGCAAAGAGTTTCAGTCTCTCTGTGGCTGCATGTCCATAGTTATTTCCTAAAAAGGTACGTGGCCATCCCGTATGCTTTAAATGTCATACGTGATGGCACGTAGATTCTACACTACGTTTTCCTATTTCCTAGGCCAACATGAAATAATATTTATCTCGCTTATGCGTTAACTTGCTTACGTGCTGAATAGCACGCAAAGTGTTCGCAATACCTATGCCTATGCAACTGTGTTCCTACTTTCTGATTATTGCGTTTAACTTTTTAATAACCTAATTTCTAAGATTATATATATGACTATCTGCGTATACATATATATACCTATCCTTATAGCTATATAGTTCGGTTGTTATTGCGCTCGTTAACAGCTCAAAAACATGCGTATAGCAATAATACTTATGGCTTATTATATACACGTGGCTTACTTTTCTTAAAAAGCAATTATATAAAAATTTAATTCGTGATGTGCGCTGCATCTTGAAACCTTAAACTCATATCGTAGCCGTAACTAAAATCATCCGCACTCCTATCACACCCGTACACATTCTAACAAGTTTTCGAGTAAATTACGTTTAGTAACGTATGCTCTACTCGCTCAAACCGTAGACTAGATTGCTCGACTAACGTGCATGAGAAATGCAGTGAGTGGCGGATTTCCACGAACAAGATATATGCAATGAAAATTCTCTGGCTCAGTTTGCACCACTTTTTGCTGCTCTGTTATTTACACCTTTTTTTTTGCTTACGAAGTGGGAAAAGTGTTTAAATATTTACAACATTAAAGCATTTTTTTTATCTATACTTATAATAAAGCACTATGAACGAAAAAATCTGTACAAAGAAGATAATAAAAAAAAGGACTAGGGTACTTACTCTAAATAAGCTACTAAACAAGAATATAACATTTTTAAAATTCGTGTTTGTCTGTTTGTCTGTTTGTCTGTTTGTCCGTTTGTCCGTTTGTCCGTTTGTCCGTTTGTCCGTTTGTCCGTTTGTCCGTTTGTCCGTTTGTCCGTTTGTCCGTTTGTCCGTTTGTCCGTTTGTCCGTTTGTCCGTTTGTCCGTTCGTCCGTTCGTCCGTTCGTCCGTTCGTCCGTTCGTCCGTTCGTCCGTTCGTCCGTTCGTCCGTTCGTCCGTTCGTCCGTTCGTCCGTTCGTCCGTTCGTCCGTTCGTCCGTTCGTCCGTTCGTCCGTTCGTCCGTTCGTCCGTTCGTCCGTTCGTCCGTTCGTCCGTTCGTCCGTTCGTCCGTTCGTCCGTTCGTCCGTTCGTCCGTTCGTCCGTTCGTCCGTTCGTCCGTTCGTCCGTTCGTCCGTTCGTCCGTTCGTCCGTTCGACCGTTCGTCCGTTCGTCCGTTCGTCCGTTCGTACGTTCGTCCGTTCGTCCGTTCGTCCGTTCGTCCGTTCGTCCGTTCGTCCGTCCGTCCGTTCGTCCGTTTGCCTGTTTGCCTGTTTGTCTGTTTGTTTGTTCGCGCATCACGTAAAAACTACTGGACCGATTGCGATGCGGTTTTCACAGTTGGATAGCTTAGGGTTTGACTTAAAAACTGGTGCTTGGTATCTCAGTTCGATAAGTAGAAGCCGAGCTATCGATAAAAACTTTTTGACGACTGAAGGCTGATATCTTAACGCGGCGCGTTACGTGCGTGAATGTTCATAGCGAATAACGGCCCAGCAGCTTGACTGTATTTAGTTTATGGTTAGGTCTGATATATATGGCAAATTCGTTGTCCATTTTTATTAAGTGGAACGGTAATATATATGTGAGTTATATTCTGTAGTATACAGAAATGCAGTTGCCGTGCAAAGATCTTATGCCTGTCCGATTGAGCTCACCAATATCGGAAGCAAATTTTACCGAAATGTACTCACAAATATATCTCAATTTTAAGTTAGATGAACTCCAGACAAAATGATTTAAGTTAGTTACAAACCACTAGCCTGGGAACTGAATTGGTGTCCTATAGCCGGAAAAACCTCCCTACATGACTTCTCATCTCGGTTGATTGTCTAGTTGTCCTGTGAAAAATTGCAAGCTATTTATAGTAACGCAATATACACATTCTAGTTCCAAACAATTTGATTTTCCATCAGTCGATGGAAGCTCGCATGCCCCAAGCAAATCACGGCAGGCTTGTCCCGGTTGTCGCGCTAATGGGAAACAGTTGTGAACCAATCGCTACCTGTTTTGTTGAACCGTGTAGGTTCAACAAAACAGGTAGGATCTATCTATAATGTAGAGTTTTGTGGATTCTGTATCCTTAACAAAACCACTTTCAAGTTTGATTCTATTTGTATGAAAATATTGTGAGAACAAAACCCTAAAACAAAAAGAAATGAAAGTCGATAGTAGGTAGCAAAGTGCACAGGGCCTGCAATCTCGCTTATACTCTTACAATCGAAATCGGTACATACCGATGACAATCTTTAACTTTGACAGTTATTGTCAAAAGCTATCGATTGTCTTCGGTATCTGTACTGAAACTGATCATGATTAATATCGATATTTGGCAGAGACAACCAAATATAATTATAGTCGGACTTTGCGACCGATTTTTGGTTTAAAAGCAATCCCTGTCGATGTCGAGACTGCCCAGGTGCATTTTTTTATTTCAAGATGGGAGGGTATACATGTTCACCTGATAGTGCAGTAAAACACAAAACGTACCACTAACGCACAATCAGATAACAAACAGTAACAACAATCTGTAGTAATAACTGATAAATGAAGATAAAACCATTCAAAATTATCTCGAATGATCTCTGTATCAAAAATTCAGCCATAATACAGCGATGCTGCAAATAAGAATTTTTCTTTGAAATATTCATCACGTACACGACAATGTGGCGACAAGCACAAGGTTGTGAAAGTTCTCCACTCAAGTCTTTTTATTGCCATATCAACAAGCGCTCATCCAAGCAAGTTGTAGAATAGCTGTTGTTATGGATCTACCCTGTTTAGAGACGTGCTTTATCAAGGTTGGTGTGACTTTACGATAGAGTCCTTAGTAGTGAGATTTTCGTGAGAGCTTTTAACACTTTTAACATACCTATAACTACGGGGTATTATTCGTAGGGGCAATAGTATTTATATCAGGCTTTAATAACGGATACTCGCCGTTTGGGGTTGACGAGTTGTAGAGTGGATACCGAGCTAAGACAAACGTATTGTAGGATGCCCTGTGGCCAGATGAAGTGACGACCTTCGAAAAGTTCCTGGCAAAAACTGGATGCAGAAAACTGAAGACCGAGCTCACTGGCGTGCATTAGGAGAGGCCAATATCCAATAGTGGACAAGCATAGGCTGATTGTATATGATGATGAACGACTTTACTGTGCATTCGGTTTTTGCATTTTAATGTTTTATTTGATCCTCATTATACTGTAATTAAGAAGCAGAACGGAACTGTCAAAATCAGTTTACGTGGTTGAGGATACCTCGATTTATAAATCAATGAACAGTTTAAAAAAAATATAAATACACTAGCAACTATAAGTTTATATGTGTATGTATATTATTTCAGTGCACTTGTTATATTATTGTCCAGTCTCTTCATGAAACAGTTCACTGGAGGGACACTTAATCACAGTCTCCGGTAATATGTTCCAGTTTTTCACTACATGGTTAGACAAAAAGCATTTTTACGGATTGCTTGTATACGGCACAGTTTACAGCTACAGCGAGTAACCTATATAGTTAATCCAGGCACCCACCACTTTTCGGACCAACAGCTTAAATCACACGCAATGAAGTCGCGTCCAATTAAAGCACGCTCAATCTCACCAACTTACGTCCATGTAAATTACCCGAAAACCTGAACATGTAGCTATTACCACAAATTTATAAAGCAATTTAAAACAGATCCGCTCGCCCGATAAATCAATGCTGGCCCGAAACTATCCGAACATTTATTATGGTTAAGGATGAAAAACGCCAATACATTTAGTGACCAGTTTATGTAAACACGAGAGTAACACTGAATAATCCTGGTTGAGATTTGTTTTATGCTTTAATGGGAGAGTAGCAGATCATATAATTATTAGTGGAAATGGTCACTCTCGTCCAGTGCAAAAGTGTATCCAAACCAGTCGGGTTTTGGATACACCATACGTAGGATGTGATATCCAGATTCGAAATAAATAGTTGGAAGAAAATGAACTTCAGGCTAACAATTAGTAGAATTAGTAAGTAAATAATTTGTAATCTTTTCAGTTAAGTATAAGGTCTGAATTAGCCTAACCGTGTGGTTTAAATTGCGCTAATATGCGCTGTGTACTGTCAGCGCCACATCTGACATCAGGAGTGACGTTATTTTGGTGTGAAAACGACGCTCACAAATAAAATTAAATTACTATAAAAAAAACAAAAGACGGTTTGTGAACGAGGCATACAAGCTTTAGATTTTTGATTTTGAAATATTAAATGAAGTCTAAACTTTGGTCATCAATTTGAAGAGGACTGACTGATTTGAACCGGTTTTTTTCTAATACCGTCCATTGTTTGTGCATTAAAATAAGCATTTTATCATCACTTGATGACGATTTTTTTTCATCATCACTGTCATCTTATTCGTCGGTTTCTAAAAGTGCCAATAAAAAAGTTTCTTCCATTTCACATAACGCTAACACTCACACTAATTATATTCTTTTAGCAGAAGCGTACTTACGAATTCAAGAGAACTAAGAGAGAAATTACAATATTAAAAACAAAACAAAACTACACAGCTTACTCAAATGACATACTCGTAAGCATGGAATCTTCGGTTTAAATTACTAGCGTGCATATGCTGACCCACAATGTAAACCTATCATTAGAAGTTTTGCAGTCTCAGCACTGTAAGGGTAATTTAAACCACACTGTAAATGTGTAATTGTTGAGCAAATCCACTCCACCAGAATATAAACATGTTAGGTTAGGTTTATTTTTTAAGAAGGAATGATTTGAAATTATTCTACTAAAGATTTAGACTTTTTAAAAGCTGTTATTTAACTTGCAATGTTTGTATCTTGTATGTATGTAGGTTTAGGTCAAATCTTACGAGCTGAATAAGAACCTCTTCTTTTTACCCTACGGAGTTGAATTTTTACATGTTGTTTCAATTCCATGTTGGTGGACTCTCACGGTACGACTAGTTCACCAATTCAAAGTCGCTCAGCGTGCCATGGAAAGGGCTATGCTCAGAGTTTCTTTGAGATATCGAATTCGGAACGAAGTGATCCGACAGTGAATCAAAGTTATCGACATAGCCCAAAGGATTAGCAGGCTGAAATGGCAGTGGGCTGGTCATATTTGCCGAAGGACCGATAACCGTTGGGGTACACGTGTTCTTGAGTGGAGACCGCGACTTGGCAAACGTAGTGTGGGACGGCTAGGTGGAGCGACAACATACGCAAGGTGACTTTGGAAGGGTTAGAAAAGAAGAGCCGAAGACCGGGCTCAGTGACGTGCTTTGGGCCTATGTCCAGCAGTGGACTGATGCAGGCTGATAATGATGATGATGACGATGGTTCAGTTCCGATGACAATGTATTTTTATGGTAAGCATGACCTGAATCGAAATCCAGGAACAACTCCAGATCAAGGAACTTTTCAACGGCCAACAGCACTAAGATGAAATGTTGTGTACACATTTTATTATTAAAGCCGGTTGAAGTTTCACTATGACATAGCTACAGAACTCCGGATTGTCTCCTGACTTGGAAACTTCCCAACGGTTAATAACACAGACACGAAATGTTGTGTTCGCATTATATTATGCTAGCCCGTTTAAAGACTACGAGTACCATGTCATGGTTGCTGCTCTCCGGATCCTCAACGGTTAAACACGAAATATAATATACACAAATGTGTATTACAATTAAATAATTGTGATAGCCCGTTCTAATTTTCATCATGACATGGCTAATGCATAAAAGCTATATTTTTAAATTAACTTATTGGATATAAAGAATTGCTTAATATTAACGGCAATGAAGCTAAATGTAAAATTAGCCTCGCCGGTTGTTTAATTGAATGTATTCTCAGCAGGCGGTGATCTGTCTCCATAAGACGGTAATGCAACGGATGGAAGAATACATGGTGATTGTGTCTGGTATATCTTTACCAAACATCACAAACACGGCCAAATTTAATCAACACAATATTATTCCGGAACGTAATTTCGAGGAGCAATCTAGCTCGAAACTCGTACATACATTTTCTAACTCCACACGAACGCTTGCGAAACAACAACAGCACCTGAGCTATTTCGAAACAAAGAGCTTACGTGGCTTATTCTCCCGTCACCTCCGTCAGTGGATTCCATCATGTGCCGATCGATCGATCCAGCTCTGAACGTCGCCTCGTTAGAGCTACGTGATCGCAATCGAGATCGCCTATTTATACACATTGTCGGCTTCAGTAGCACTCTCGAATTTCTCCGTCAAAACCACCCTCTGCAGACCTCTACAAACACTCTCAAACACCTCTCTTTCACGTCGTTGAACAAGACGGGTGAGATGGGCTGAAGCTCGACTTATGCTGGTTTACTAGCTGTAAAAAGTCAAATGAAACTAGATGGACGTTAACTATGAGATGAATGGAAACTTTTGAAATATTCGATCAGCGGTTGCTCGTCAGCTTTTTGCGTTAATTTGAATCCGATCGCGTCCGATGTTAATTAACTAATAGGATTTTTTATACCTGTTGGAGAGTTTTTTTTTTTACAGATTTTGGCAAAGCAGATATAGGTATGCTTCGATTTTATATTTTTAAAACTTCCAATGTTTACCCCCTACTCTAAAACCCAGGGCGCATACACACACATCCGAACTTTTTATCGAAACAGTCATTCAGCGGCATGCAATCAGAACCAGGCGCATTCAAATGAACCAACAAAGTGATTACATTGCCACAAAACCCACGTAGGATTAATAATCGTACTGGCCAGACGTCCCGCACGCAGGAAGGCATGGCGAGAATACTAAATAACTGGTCATGTATGATATGAATGTACCTTAATGGGAACATTTTGGGATGCAGGGATTTTAAGGTTTGATTAAAGGTTGGATGTTTTGAATACTTTAATTTGTATTAGGATTAAAATACGATGACCGATTGGTAGAGTATCTAGTGGCTCTGACTGCGAAGTCAACCAACGGTCTCGGGTTCAAATCCCACAAGGTGCAATCATTTGAGCAGAATTTTTCGTTTCCGAGTTATGGTACGAATATTAATTCGTATCGAATCGGTATCCTAGTTCAGAGCTACGTAATTGGTGTGAATTGTCTCGAATATATTTTTATTTATTTATTTACAATGAGACTGTGAAGCGCGTTAGGAAGTTAATTAAGTTGAATAATGAGTCAATGTTTAATCTTCAATGTTCAATGTTCAATCTTCAATATTCCCTCTTCAATCTTCAATATTCAATCTTTAATGTTCAATCTTCAATGTTTAATCTTCAGTGTTCAATCTTCAATGTTCAAAAGTGGTCTCAATCATAAAAACAATTATAAAAGCGCACCTACAAGCCTTACTTCAGAAATTTGTTGTTAATGTTTTTGATAAACAGAAGCAACTATTCAAGAAGTTGTAATTTGATTAGCATATTGGCGACCCAAAATATTTCTTTCACTGAAATATTTTTCATTGAAAATGGAGTAAACATTATGATGGTTTAGTTACAATTTCGACTTGCTGGTTTACATTTTGTTGGGCTTTTTAATTTTTAGAATAACATAATACAACATCAAATAATGTCATAACAACAAAATAAGAACTTTCCTTTATTTCGTTTATTTAGCTGTTGACTTCTGATGAAACTTCTCACGATCTTGTAAAATTGTTTGACAGGCATAAAACTGGGTAAAAAATGGGACTTTTATTACCCTAAGTACCAGTAGCATCTAAAATATTTCTTCACAGCCTAAATTCCTCCATTCTCGACTATAGGCACCTAAAACCAGTATTAAAGGCTGTTCTAGATACAAATGCATCCATTGTTCGCGTGTCTTCCGAGCATTACCTGGCTACGAGCCTCTTGGGAGGTGACCTACTTCGCAGCCATATCCCTAAGTGCTTACGCATCTAGGTTATTGTACTATAACAGTATTGGAATCGATAGGCTGATACACGGTATCGAATATCGCTTTTACCGCAGATTGCGTAAATGGAAATAGCTTGGGAGCTAGCAGTCGATAACATCAGTGCTATTATAATTGTTTAATAGCTGCGATCCGCTGTTTCACCCGTGGCGATAATAATGAAAAATATCCTATTTGTTATTCCAGGACCTAAGGTATACGTATACGAAATTTCATGGAAATCTGTTCAGCTGTTTCAACGTGAACACCGGATAAACATACATACACACTCACTCACATAGTGTGATGGATTGCGTGGATTTCTTGTACAATTTAATTTAAAAAAATAAGTTGTCTCCTCTATGTTTTTTAGTGATTTATGCTAATATAGTGTATTTAGTAGTGGCTCTGTGAGCTTTAGACCTCGCGCGTACAAAGTTTTTTGCAAACAATTTAGCGGTGCACAGTAGCACCATCTAGTTTCCTTATTGTAACAGTAACATTAATAACCAATGTGCTCCATCAATCCATATCCATCTATTAGGTAAAGGGCTGATTCCACTGGTAAAAACTTACTGCATTTGGAGGAGCTATTCTGCTCATCAAGCCAAGATCCTCATCAGATCTTCACTAAATTTTATAAGCCTATTTTAAAGTTTTCAAATGAAAAAAGAACCATCGTTATCGGATATAATGTGGCAGAGATATTCAGTAGCCCAATTTTTATCCTTTTTTGGGGGAAGTACCCCCCCAATCAAAAAACCCCGATGACTAAAACATTTTAAAAATTCGTTTAACCTGTATACAATTTTTCGTCTAGATCGGTAGAGAAATGCGACCTGTAGAGGAGAACAGCCGGAAATCCGGACAGACATCCGGACATTGAAATAATTTTTGCCGAAGCTGAAACAGAGACGCTGCGCGCTCGCTCGGTCAGAAAGACCTTTTTTATTGATGTAGATGGAATTTTTAAGAAATGTTGCAACAAGTTGATTAATTTTATTGAGTTTGTGAAATAAACATGAAGTAATTTTCAAGTAAAAATAAACTTTAAAAATAAGGTGATTAAATACTAGACTTCAATATAACTTATTTTAATTGGGTTTTACTTGAAAGTGATAAGTGTCAGCAATGTTAGCTCTCTGTCCAAAATCTGACTTTCCGGGTGAATAGAAAAAACAATGCGGCTCTGCCAAATGGAAGCGGTCTACAGTTGAATTGAGGTCGTCTTTTTTTTTGTTGTTACACTATTGTTTTATAAAAAATTGCAGCAGCTCTTAAAATTCTTAAACAAAATTTTTATAAGTGACTTTCGTGCCACCAATGTTGGTTTTAAAGTTGAATACAAAATTATTTCACAGTGAAAAACTGCGAAATATACTTATCACGGTTTCATGTTAACCGGCAACAAAAAAAAGTGAGCATGGAATATCATAAAGTCGACTTGCATAAACTATCACGGCTTATACAAAAGTATTCAGAGCTTACTGCTCTAAAATATTAAAAAAAAAAAAAAAAAAAAAAACACTTCCTTGGCAAAAAACGTACAAAAAATATAGCCGATATCACTCGGGATGATATAGGGATTCTAACAATACCCGATACGTTCAAATCTGTCCAGGAATTTAAAAGTTATGGTGGAATAAAGAAACAGATACATGAACCCTGAAAACAATACACTCCTTTTTTGGACAGTCCTGTAATATGTAGCTTACAAAAATTCAACAATGTTGAGACAAAAATTATATAACAAAAAAATATATACTTAAACAGTTTTATTGTAACGAAGGTAAATAATGATGCAGATAGTGTACTAAAAGCGAAAAAGTAAAATAAAAACTTGGGGTGAATGTAATTTCTATTAATTATTATATTTTCAAGTTTTGTAGTTTTTTATTTAGTTGTTCTAGTTGACAAGCCCTTTCATTTGTTACCCATATTGAGGGGATTATAACAAAAAAGTATTCTGCCATTTAGTTGGGAGGGCCATTTTGGATTTGTTTTTTTTCTAAGGTAGACTGTATTCTATTAGTTATGCCATTTCATTTAATACCCATATTGAGAGGGTTAAAGAAATATATGTAATCCGCCATTTTGTGACTGTGTTCTACTAGTTATGCCCTTTCATTTAATACCCATACTGAGAGGGTTAATAAAATATATGTAATCCGCCATTTTATGGGGGCGGCCATCTTAGATTTACAATCATACTGAATATAATTGTATTGTCACTTATAATAACAAGCTCAAATTATAAATAAATATAACCCCTGACCCCCTCATCCCCCATTATAGCTAAGAAGTATCTCGATCATATCAGTTTTCAAACATAAAAACCGCATACAAAATCGGTCCATTCGTTTGGGAGTTACGATCCTTACCCCCATTTCGCTGCTCCCCCATTGTAGCTATGAACCAGCTCGTTTACCTCGACTTTCAAACATTAAAAACTGCACCATCTGGATCACCTAATCTTTTAAAAAAACGCATAAAAATGGGTCCATTCGTTTGGGAGCTACGATGCCACAGACAGACACACACACACAGACTGTGACACAACGACACATACACTTACCCTAAACTTATAATGTAACAGGTCAAATTCTGTACATTGAAGACAATTAGAATATTTTTTTGGCGTGTACTTCTGTATTCGATATTGTAACCAAAACTGATATTTTTTCATTTTGTCTGTCTGTCTGTCTGTATCTTGGCCGCGCATCACGCCGAAACTACTGATTGAATTCTAATGAAAGTTAATTAGATTTGAGTTTATACTATATGTGTCTATACAGCTGTAGCAAAAAAAACAGTAGTTTTATTTTCCGTCATAATATTATTAATATTATCTGGGGCGCGTGAGACGCGCGTGCGACAGAATATATAATAGTTGGTACAGCGGCCGGCCAATATACAGGCAGTCAAGGCACAGCGCACATGCCAGGGAGAGAGTAATTTATCGAAAGTATTTTAGGTTTTTAATTAGATTCGTTGGTTGGTTTGCTTTAGATTTGTTTGTTTGTTTTATGTGAAGTTCGTATTAGCTCAGTACATATATAGTCCTTATTGGCCTTTCATATTGGGCATTTTTCAAACTGTCCGGGCATCTATTTATTTAGATACTTATAATAAAACAATAAGAAACAAAAAATCTGTACAAAGAAAATACGAGTAACTAGTGGCTCTGTGAGCTATGGACCTCGCGCATACAAACCTTTTTTGCAAACTTTCTAGCAGTGCACAGTAGCGCCATCTTGTTACCTTATTGTAAAATTAACATTAACCTATTGGGTTCCCTTTACCTATTGGGTAAAAAATGTTTTATTTAAAAAAAAAACGTGGGGTGCTTCTCATATCTGTCAATGAAATATTTTTTTGCAAACTTTCTAGCAGTGCACAGTAGCGCCATCTTGTTACCTTATTGTAAAATTAACATTAACCTATTGGGTTCCCTTTACCTATTGGGTAAAGGGAAGATTCCAGTGGTAGAAATCTAAAAGTGATAAATGTACTGCATTTTGAGGAGTAATTCTGCTGATCACGCCGAAGACCCTCATCAGATCTTCATAAAAAAATTATGAGATCAATTTAAAGTTACTGCCTTTCAAATAAAAAAAGAACCATCGAAATCATATCTAATAAGGAGGAGATACTCAAAAATCCCCGAAGACAAAAAAAAAACTAAAAATCCTGTATACCAAGCTAGATCGGTTGAGAAATACGACCTGTATAGGAGAACAGAGATCCGTCCGGGAGACGGACATCAGGACATACGAAAGCATTTTTTTCCAAGCTAAAACGGAGAAGCTTTTCTCGCGCTTCGTGCTCGCTTGGTCAATTAAAAAAAGTATTGTCTAGGGTACATAAAATAAGCTACTAAACAAGTTTTTTTTTAATCGTGTGTTTGTTTGGTGTATTCCCACTGTCCCCATGCGCATCGCGTAAAAACTAGGGTTTTTAATTAAAAACTTGTGTACTTGGTATCTCAATCCAATGAATAGAAGCCGATCAATCCATAAAAAAAACTATGAAAAGGATGCACAAATGTTGATGAAATGTAGTATATTGTACCTACTTTATAGGCACTTTTGGAACAGTAATTTGTTATTGAAATAACTTATAGGTTACTTTTACCCAGACACAGGCAAAGTTAGTCAGAACTAAAGGTGTGTACCCAATTTCAGATCAATAGGTTAACAGAAGGGGGTAAAATTTCAATTACTAAATTTGACCCAAACAAACAATAAACAACAAACAGGGCAAGCTAAATAAAACTGTTTAAGAAAATGTTGCAAACTTCAAAAAATATACGAAATTGAGACAAATACATGAACTAATCTTACTAAAGCTTCAATGCAAATGTGCATGAAACAGCAAAAACTTAATTCCCCCGCGACCATACGAAACCTTATCTGTGCTCTAGAAATTGTCCAGGGATACCCTCTTACACGGTAAATCCCATGATAGTTCAGACTAGTTGCATTGTCAACTCAGAAAATAAGGCAACCTACTTCTGCACTCAGCCAAATCCAAACCATTACTAAATCTACCTTATTCGTTTTAGCTTAGAGGTAGGATGTGAGTTTTTGGGATGTTAAATTAATGTGGTCGATACAAAAGCACTCTAATGCCAGCACGTGGCGCAGACGCATATACGTTTAATCTTCATCCCTACCTTTGATGTGAAATTGTCCCCTGTTTGTCTAAACGCACGCTTTAACTACGAGCTCATTAATTTTGGATTAATTTCCGTAGCAAAAGACGGTAAAGTGATGGCTAAGGACTGATGGTAAAGTCTGCGGTCGTGTTGCGGAATCAAATGACGATTAACTGGATCAGATGAGTGTTTAAATCTTAATCTTGGTGTGAGGAAACGTGATCGATAAATAGTGGGGAATCCTTGAGTCACGCCAGTTACAGTAGTTTGCCTGAGCTTGGCAAAATGTATACCGCCAACTTGAATGCGAATTCAATGAGGGTTTTTTTACTATAAATTCGTTTCCCCCATTAGTGTTTAATGTTTAGACATTTGCTGTAGCAATAAGGTACTTGACAAATTTTCGTAAACTAATCGATAGGGTTCAGAATCCTCTATTGTAGCAAAAATATATTACATGACCAAATCAAATGAAAATCATTAAATTTTAGAACTTTCGAGATATTTAAATTGAATCGAGCCAAAATGACCATAGCTGTCATGGCGAAAGTATGACGTCACTGTTGTGCAAATGTGTACATAACGCTAGCTTTACAGGGACAAAACAAACGCGAATTTAAGCAGTGACGTCACGCACAATGCTCATTGTTTATATATGTAACTGTTTATAATTTTTGTATTATCATACTTTTATAAACTAGTAATTAATAAAGCACGAATAAAGTTATATTCGGAATCCTTAAGATTATTTAATGCATAGTTTTTTTTTGTTAACTGTTCCCTATTCTTATTACATGTTTTCTATTCAAATCAGAATTTTCCAATTGCTATTATCCAACGTGAAACTTTTTAACCGTTCCCCAAAACCAACACAAATTACTTGTAATTATATTTTCCCAGCAGTTGGTAAACATTGGTAATCAGACGGCATCTGCTCTGTATGCAGGATGGTAGACGATTACGGGGATTATTGCCTGTCACAGGTTATATAACAGTTGCTAGAGCCGAGTCACAGAATATAATAGTACAGTAGGTAGAGCCCCGTCGCGTCGGAGGAACATTAAATTGGCGTTAGAGCTTCCTTCCGCTTTTTGTTTGGCTGCGATTGTGAACGGGAGGTGGCTGTAATTGTTATGGTGCCTACTGAAAAGGCTTATTTGTTGCATAGCTTCCGATTTTGGATGGATTTTGTGAACGCTGTGAATATTGGAAGCCCAGAAAGGAAAGAAAAGCGCAATAAGACTAAGCTGACCGTAAATTCTGACTGCGTTGTGCTTGTGACTTAAAACCAGACCTATAAAAATCCAGAGATACTTTTTTTTGATAAAAAGGTTCAAAAAAATGATTGTTTTTAGGTTTCCTTACCTCAATAGGAAAAAGGAACCATAAAATAATCACTTCGTTGTTCATCTGTCTATCTATCTGTATGTGTATCTGTTAAGAACTTTTTTCTCAGGAACGCGTGGAGGGGTATCAAGCTGAAATTAATATCAAATACTCAGGTCTGCAATCCCTTGGAGCTGTGAATACAAAGATACGGCCGATTATGTCGTATATTTTGACACTCGCAAGGGAATCAAAACATATAGGGTACTTCCCGTTGACCTACAATCATGAAATTTGGCAAGAAGCAATGTTTTAAGCACAAGTAAAGAGAAAAATCTAAACAGCGAAAATTTGTTGTTAATTACATCACACAAATAAACTTTTTTATTTGCAGTTGGTAAACTGACCGCGACCTATGTCGATGTATGGAGACAACAGTTTTCCAACGGCAATGTTAAGTTTTTACGGACCCTCAGTGCGCGAGTCCGACTCGCACTTTGCCTTTTTATACGCTTTATATTAGCTTCACTTGTATGTTTGTTTGTATGTTTGTAACCGACTACTTTGGACGCAATTTTGACCCACTTTAAACGGTCAGATTTAATTCAAATTTTGTACACCTGACAAAGATCGATGACAATGCAATAATTCGAAAAAATAATAATAAAAAATAACTAAAAAGTAGAAAATAAATAATAGTTTAAAAAAACTAAAAAACACGCTTTATATAGAAAACCAAACTAAAAAATAGAAAATAAATTTTAATAGTGCAAATAAGAAAAAAAAGTTTATTTTAAAAAAAAGCGTGGGGTGCTTCTCATATCTGTCAATGAAATATTTATAACTATTGAACCATGTACCCCACGTTTTTTTTTAAATGAAACATTTTTTTCTTATTTACACTATTAAAATTTATTTTATATTTTTTAGTTTGGTTTCCTATTTATAGCGTGCTTTTTAGTTTTTTTTAACTATTTTTTTTTTTATTAGTAATATCAAAGATTAAGATCAAAGATGCAATAGATCTTTCTATATATTCATATTCAATTCCATCGATGCCGATCTAGTTCCTAATAAAACCTCCCACTCAAAAAGTTAAGAACAAATTCCACCTTCAAAATTAAAATATAATGACTCAGTCCTATTTCATCCGGAAGGGGTAATTCATTATCCTGCAATTAATTTCCGTAATCGGCCAATAAATAATTCAGATTAACTCGAACAAATTAACCGACAAACTCGTATTAATCACAATAAATCAAATTCGCAGAACTGGAGCGAACTTTGTTCTAGAAGGATTTTTGTTGAATGTTTTCTTATAATACAGAAAATGGCGATGAAAGGGTTTGACATCATAATATTAACCTTTACCAAAGAATAACTATTTTAAGTACTCTATTATTTAATTTGGTAAGGATTAATTTGGGTGCTTTGATATTAGCCCTCGTCGCTTCCAGTTGCTCTGCCAGACAGGGGCCGGTCTATTTTTTACACGACTGCTAAAAAAAAGTGTTATGTTTGTAGGGTTGTGTGAAATAGTTGTATGTATGTATGTATGTATGTATGTATGTATGTATGTTTGTATGTATGTATGTATGTATGTATGTATGTATGTATGTATGTATGTATGTTTCTATCCACCATAACTTTTAAGTAATTGAACAGATTGGATGTATGGGGTATCCTTACATCATTCCGAGTAACAGAGGCATTTATTTTTGAAAAAAAAACCGTTTTATGGGTATGGGTATGGTATAGCTCCAAACACAATGCGAAAAAAAACTTATATTTTTACAATATGGGCGTCAAATTGGAGGCCTCGATGAGCACATTTCAAGAATATATAATTTATTGGCATAAGTTATTTTTTGTAGGACAGTTGTGTTTTTATATTTTTTTAGTCATCTAACTGTTACATTATGAATTCCATAGCTAACTAAATTGATATGAATTGAATTCATTTTAGTAACAACGTTATTTATCACGTTGCTGCGCTGTTTGTCTGGTATCAACGACACAAATTATACAATACAAATAATAACCGCGCGTTTTTTGAAATACGTTATCTTTTTCCTGTGCTACATTGAAATTCATGGTGAAGCGAACCAATGTATGCTAATCAATCGCTACCAACTGCTACAGTCTGTTTCATACAGCGCTTTCATAAAATGCGCATATCGTTCCAAAATGCGAGATCTTTTTTTCCATACACATTTTACTTCTAAACCTGCCCTAGAGCCCGCTCTCTGTCCCAAGTTTTGTTATCTCGCAAAAGCAGGTGACAAAGTAAGAAAATAAAGTCGGCAGTCTTGGACATCGCCCGACATTATTCAAGTTTATCGCTCCACTGCCCGCCGTAGGACACCGCAATTAGAGGATTTCCCGACGCTTCTGTTTAAATACGCAAAGCTAGGGATGCACCATATCTCGCTTTAAATCGATTTTTGTCCGTTTACGCCTTGATAAATTATCCGTTTTTACATGTTGTAATAATGCTAACCCCAATTACGTAGGTAAGTATTTGTAAGTAAGTAAGTATTTGTAAAATTAAATGTCGAAAACCAGCTTCATAAAAATAATAAATAAGTGCTTGTAAAATCAAACGGAAAAGACCACGTGTCAGTCGTCTAGTGAATCGTCGTCTATTTTATAAGCTTTAATTAATTTAGTAACTATGACTTATTTGCACAGTTTATTTTAAGTAAAAGTTACTTACAATTAACTATTATGACAATTGTTTTATTGCAGTAGTTGCCTAACACGTAAATTGTATCTAAGTAACCCGAGTATGGCAAAGCAAGGAAAGAGTAATGAGTTTAACAGTCTATGTAGGTATGTGAGTATGTGGATGTTCCACCATACCGTCGTCCCTTTTGGTCAGATTTTCGTCTTCAGGTATAGACTATTTTTTTCCCGACCGTGGACGTGTTAAGGCCTAAACAAACCATCGGACGCGTCCGGTTGAACTAGTACTACATTTTATATTAAACTGTGTTCAGTATGTGTACTAACGGACGTGATTCTGGACTTGACCTTAGACCTGACATGGTTCGGACGCGTCCGAGCGTCAGAAGGACACGAATTCAACCAGTATTATACGGCCGATAATACACAGCCTGATATTACGGCGTCCGCGGACGGCATCTGTGGACGTCGCGACGTCCACGTTCTGTAAGCCGCGGCTGCCGGACGCATCCGCCAATATGTTGAAGCCTTTATAGTTGTCTTGTACTAGATAAGTTTCGCTATCTAAGATAAATAAGCAGTGTTTTGAACTTCTTTCACCACCATTAGGCTGATTTTAATATGGTGATAAATTGCTTAATTAGATAATAATAAATATATATTCTTACTTAGAAAAACATATTAAATGTTAAAATTCTTATTCGATTAAATCGAGACGAAATGCGCCCAATTCTACGCAAGGCTTTTAAGGCTGTTCGAGTATTTTCGTCTTTTTAACGGTTCAGCGTTTTTGTAAAATACAACAGAAGCGGTGCACAGTTCTGTTGTGCTCGAGGCTTTTATTTTTGATGATAATGAGTCCGTGACATAATTTCACGTTTGTGAAACCCAGTTTTAATATAATGAAACATCGCGAGAAAACGACGCTAAGATAAACATTTTACGTACTTTAATACCTACATTAAGAACATCTGCGTGCAGATATTAATATTATACCTATAGTAAGGATGAATAAAATGTGGTTTTCTGTTTCTAGTTAAATATTTGTTTGTTCTCTTTCAAAATTTAGTGTCATTTTTAGATATTTTTGTTGTTGAAGAGTAACTGATAGGTGAAGGACAATCGTTTAAACATGGTCATGTAGTAATTGGTTGTTCCTGTCACCTTAACGGGGTAAGAATAGTTTGTTAATACCTTATTGATTAATACAAGACCAGCACTAGATGAATCTATATAAAAATTCTTCAAATATAAAACAGTAAAAAATAAAATGGAACAGTATAAAATCATACAAAAACTATGTACTACACTACTCTGAAAGAAACAACACAACATCAAACTAATTAAAACAAAAGCGGCCGCAACTGAAAACAAAACACGTTCGACGGAGTTAGAATATTAATGCGGAAACAGGACCCCGCTCGTGTAGGACCTCACTAATGGGGAATGATCTCCTCCTCATTTGGAAACAGGGATTGTTTGTGAAAACTACAAGTCCACAAGCCTCCAAAAATATGACGAAAAATATGCTAACCTCGGTAGCGGTTACATATTTGAGCCGTGTGGTGTTGAGACATTGGGACCGTGAGGACCGGGAGCTAATCGTATTTTCAAAAATCTATCTGAGCAACAGATTGATGCGACGCGTAACCTAAATGCTGGTACGTATTTGGCTCACCGAATTAGCAATGCAATTCAACGGGGCGATGCCGCCAGCATGCTCGGTACGATGCCAACTGGTAGTAGGCTAGAACACTTGCATTACATTTAAGGATGAAATTGTATGTGTTGTAATGAATGTGTTTTATGTTGAATTGTATGTGTTTTATGTAGAAGTTACTCGTATGTAGTTAGTATTTTTTAGTTACACATTATAATTACATAAAAAACATGAAAATCAAATTCAGCTGCGAATGACTACAAACACGCTAAACTTTATATACTAAAAATAAGTTAATTAAAAAACATTTTAAATAAAACTTAGAAGCAGTAGCCATTTCATTTCTGTGCTAACCATTGAGGAGTTCCCTAGTCAGGACCCAACCGTATTGTCATGGTAAAACATAAAACCGGCTGTAATAATACAACGCGTATACAAAATTTCGTGTGTGCTGTTAACCGTTGAAGAGTTCCTTTTCTAGTTCCTAGGTGTCGATTCCGGATCAGATCAAGCTGACCATAAAAATGCATTGTCATTGGAAGTGGAACAACATGTAAAAATTCAACTCCTTAAGATAAGAGGAAATGGTTCTAGTTCAGCTTGCAAGATTTGACCTCAACAAACATACATACATAAATACATTGCAAGTTAAAAACTGCACATGGAAATTAAGTAAAAGCTTTTATTTAACTTCACTTGTATTTATGTACGCATCTATCTATGTATGTATTTGTCTATCCTGGAATCTTGCAACTCAAATTACGAGCACTTCCCGATTAGCTATCCGTCTGAAACTTTTAGGGTAGCACACAACACGACGACAATGTATTAAAAAAAACATAAAAAGTTACAATGATACTTATATTCTGTGTGTCAGCAATGTTATCGTAATTTTTTTAGATGCTTCGTAGGTATAGGTACCTACTTGTAGAGTTGTGAATTATCACATTACCTTTAGCATACGGAACAGCACACCTTACAGATAAACGGACGAAGCAGCAGTCTAACAGGATTAAACGACTTTGTTTTTGTGTTCGGTGCATTAATTATGGACAGCATTAGCATTAAGTGCATTGGTAGTAATAATTTATTGGACACTCACGTGAAATTTCGGAAGAGATTCGTGCAATCACATGTTTTTATTTAACTTAAAGTTAGTTATGGATGAAATGAAATTGCAACTAAACTGTAATTTGTATTTTTATTCATATGTTTTTTATATAAACCGATCAATCTCAATCTGTTAATTGATACAGACAAAGTATAGGTCAAAAAACATAGAACATTTTAAAAGGAGTTAGTTGAATTATTCCAATTATAGTTTCAACCACATCCAGTGGAATTTCTCAAGGTGAGTGCCAAAAGCTCGCGAACGTGTCCAGCCAAAAAAAAAAACAAAGAATATAATAATAATTGAACTCAAAAAAGTTGTTTTGGTGTATTTTTTGTATTTGATTTAAAAAAAATGGATTCATAAAAATCTTATAGAATTCAAATTTAACTGAAAAAAAAACAATCAGGAAACAATCAATATTACTAAATACAAAACAAGTTACCTAACTGATATAACTTTATAGAGGCCTATAGCCACCGACCCGCTTTAGTAATAGTATATACATTATTTTTCAGGAAGATATCTACAAAAACATTTAAATCCTTAACCAAGACGAATAACCACTCTGGGGTGGTGTTCCTAATAGATTAACGGTCACAGGTAAGGGTGAATAATATGATTACAGTCAATCGATGGCTCCCTCAAGATCAGGAGCGAAGACACCATGCTGTGATATTTATAGGGAAGAGCAATTTTAAATTATCCTGGAGCTTGCTAAGTCACTTCGAATTATTTGTATGTTTGGAAAAGAACGTTTTTTTTTTTTAAATTTCTATGTCAAAGGTAAATTGAAAATAATTTAACAGTCGTTGATAATAATCTGAAATGTAGGCATGAATACTTTTTGCAATTCAATTGAATTGGGAATTAGGGAACCCCCTCCCCCCATTATAGCTAAGAGCCATCTCGATTGCATCAGCTTTCAAATATAAAAAACGCATCAAAATCGGTCCATTCGTTTGGCAGCTACGACTCCGACCCCCTTCCTCCCATTATAGTTAGGAACCATCTCGATCACATCAACTTCCAAACAGACAAAAATACGCTTCAAAATCGGTCCATTCGTTAGGGAGCTACGATTTTCTCCCCCCTCCCCCTCACCTTTTATGGCTAAGAATCACCTCTATCACATCAGCTTTCAAACAAAAAAACAACGCATTATTTTTGGGGGTTAAAACTAGGCAATGCAGTATTAATTAAATACCGTTTACCATGTCATTATTTTATTCTATGTATTTTATTCTGAAGGCGAAGTGAACAAAATTGATAGAAGAAACACGGACAAGCTTCATGCTTTTAGGAGAATGATGTGATTTATATGCTTATGGAAATAAAAGTACCTAAAGTTTATATTCTGTTTAGTAGGTATACTTTGTGACAGGAGTAAATAGGTATAAAGTAAAGAAGCAGATTATCAAATCCCTAATATGTATTTTTTAGACCAATGATCTATTTTTATTTCTTTTCAGAAAATGACAATATCAGGTCCAGGTTCGTATTTTTTTGTCTAATGCACGAAATATATTTGTTTTTCGACCAAAGTCTACGAAGAGCGAAGCACCAACCATTAAGCCTGTCGACTATTACAGCATTTCCACAAGAGATCAAGATTCCGTAAATATGACTGGAAGAATAACATCATTCATCATTCTGAAGCTCAAGGGATTTCCGGGTCTATACCATTCAAGAGGGAGCCAAATCTTTTTGCGCCTTCGGTGTTTGGTTTGCTCTGACATTGCGAGGTTCTCATGACGGATGTATGACGACTATGAATGGGTGTCATAAGAGGATGTTAGTAGACTTTTTAGGATGAGATGGCTGTTTAAAATATGCAGAGCCTTATGAGTTAGTTGTAGTTGAGTACCGACTTAAGCTTTTGTTTTGTTGTCTGGTGAAATATATTTGTTTAACTTTAGTCACACAAATTATATAAAATGTTTCTCCCAAATAGAAGGCATTTAAGCAATGTTTTCAGCGTATTAAACAATTAACACTTTATATGCATACTAATATTATGTGTGTGTTGAAGAAAAGTTATAAAATTCACCAATAAATAATGTATTTTAATACCCGAGGTAATGTGTAGAAATTATGAATAGTAACCACGGGAAAAAAAAAACTACGATGGTACTACCAGACAAATTGGTAGTTTTATGGGTAAGTCACGTTATTGAGATATACACCCATATTCACAAACATTGCTATGAGGTCTCACTGTGCTCACGAATGCACAAGGTCCTACAATCCTATTCATAAACGACACTTGAGTTCCGAACAACACTGTGCGTTCACTTGAAGCAGCGCATTCGTAAAGTAGCTAGCTAGCTGTTTTAAGCAACGCATAGTGCCGAGCTGCCAAAAAAGTTAGGGTTTCTATTATTATTTTATCCATAATATAATAATAGAAAACCTAACTTTTTTGGCTTTTTTGCCCTTACATTAGTGAGGGCATTAAAATGTAATTCAATAGTGTAGGTTTATGATCAATATTTCTCTATAAATACGTACTTACCACTTGGTGGTCGATGTTCTATTAGACAGATCCATACTTGCCAAATTCACTTCGCACAGTAAAATATTATGCAATTTTTTTACAAAACAGACACGAAGATTACCAAAAACTTTTCCGTAGAGATTGTTGGCAAACAATTTCGAATATTTACGGTTACAGATTAACAAAATATATGTCTTCGACACAGCTGCCATATTTGAATGATAACACGGACCAATCAGAGCGCAGTATTGGATGCTCTGCGTTCTCTTATTAAAGAGTCGCCTAAGTATTGTTTGTAAATTAGAAGGCTCGCAACGACGAACGCTTAGTGTCACTGCTTTACTTAGGCAAGTATTTTTTGTGAATACGCCTGATAGCCTGACCAGAAAAAAAACTTTCGCGAGGGCGTTGTATTTGTCTTTGACATACCAACACATTGATATAAACATGACAATGTCACTGTGTACTGTGATGTCACCTGTACCTGTCATGTTAAGGTATCATAATGTCATGACAACCATTAAGTCGGTGATGTAATTCAGCAGATTATAATCCAATCAATGAGCCCTAGAATTCTACCTATATACTTTCTACAAAAGGTAGTTTTTCAAACAACGTCATAATAATAAATTCGGTGGATTTACACCCTTTCGGGGAGAAACCAAACCAGCTTTGTCCCACCAGTGGAAAGAATGGGAAAAATCAGAAATATATCTGACTCAGAGAGTTGGCTATGCAAAGGACTTATTAAACTTAATAAGTACAACTTAAAAAAATTACTAATATTTGCCAGAGATAATCTTTTTTTTGAAATGCATTGTCACTTGTTATTTGTTACCCTTAAATGCATTGTCATTGATTTGTGAGCTACCCTGAAAGCTAATCGGGAAGTGTTAGAAATTTGAGTTCCAAGATTCCAGGACAGACAGAAACACATACATACGAGTGAAGCTAAATAAAAGCTGTCTAAAAAATAGCTCCATTGTTTTGGCTTAAATTTCATTAACGTACTTTAATTCTATATATTCCCCGTTGTTGTTGTTGTCTACTTGTGAGGATATGTTGGAGATGCGTGTTGCGAGTGGGGGTGCTTATTGAAAACACTTAGGGTAATGCTCTAATACCTTTTATTAGGTTTATACGAAACACATATTATCAACGACTATTACAAGTGTGCCATACATAGGTGGCGGCTGGGAGGCGACTGTCGGTGCTAGGGGCGGCGTCACTGCCGCACACGAAATATGCTTATTTAGCGTTTCCGACAATCGCCTACACTATCTTCGATGGTTCGGACATTTTCAGTATAAAATTATTTAATATATTGTCCACCATTTTTCTTCTACGATTACATGTCGTTTTGGAATTTGAAACTTACACTTGTTGTTGACTTTTTGAATAACTTAAATGTATTAGTTTAAAAGATTTTCCATTGCTGAAGTTTCGCGGTTTTCATTTACTGAGGCTTGAGGTTTTTACATTATTGGCCCACTGCATTTCATATAGATGCTCATTAGAATTCACAATATATCATTCCCAACAGCAACCAGCAAAACGTTTCATTATACGCAGTGCAAATGTCTGGTTAACGGATTAATACGTCACTGAGATTTATTTATGAGATGTGTTTAGCCGCTGTTATTCTAATTTCTAATCGTTTCCGAGTTAGATATTGGTCCAAATTGATGTTATTTTGACAGACATATACAGAAACAAAAAAGAAAATAACTAGCTTAAAAGCTAAAAAAGACGCTTTCCCTGCCAAAAATAAACGTATGCCAATAAATTATATTCTATTGGAATGTGCTTATCAAGGCCTTTAATTTGATATCCATATTGTAAAATTCATTTCATTCATGCGAGCTAACTTCATGCCTCCGACTGCATCTTATTAGTGTGTGCTATGCGACTTGTTGTCATTGTTGGATAGCTTAGGCTAGCTTAGCTTAGCTTTATATTAAAAACTGGTGTAATTGGTATCTCAATCCGGTGATCCGGATATCTTTTAACCTGGAGAAATGACCACGCGTGCAAAGCCGCGAGCACAGCTAGTGAAAAATAATAAGAGAAATCTAAAGACGATTTTCACATATATATTTATCCAATCATATCCCATTTGATATAATTCTTCAACTTTTTTTTGTTATGGCGTCTGGTTGTCGCCACATTGAGTTTTGTTTGATTTCATGTCTTTAGTAAAACTCGCAAGATTAGGACAAATCGATTGACGTATGAATCATCAAAATTGGACCACGCGTTTGGTCTATTTAATGCCACAAAGGAACAGACATGCATACCTACCTTTAAATCGTTATAGATCCCAAATGGTCATTCAAAATGATTAGAAAATCCTAAGATTATTTTCAAATACCTATTCAATGATACCCCACGTGACCTAGTTAGTTGACTATCAGATTTTTTCTTTTTCACAATATGGCATCTAGTTGTAGCCATATTGAGTTTTGATTAATGTCATGTCTTTATTAGCACTTGAAAGATTAATTCAAATCGACTGATGTAAGAATCATAAAAATCAGACCATGCGTTTGGTCTATATAGTGCCACAAAGGAACAGACATACATGTTAACCTTTAAATCTTTATAGGTACCAAATAGTCCACGCACTACGCTTTTAGTCTATATACTCGTAGTGCCACAAATTATCAGAGATACATACATAGACTGATAAACATATTACCGGGCCTTTGCGTTGCGCAGTCTGGTAATAAGTTGATCCGTTTGGTTGTAACTAAAACATGCTAACTGAGCGCCAGAGCAATGTGAAGGTTAGATGTTGAAAAAATTTATAGAACAAAGACTGAAATGGCCTATCGGTCTATCTCATAGGCTAATGATGGATATTTTTAAACTTTAGTTATCTGAAAGCAATCAAATCCAGATTAAAGTTCAACAACCTCGAATTTGCCCAATTCAAAATATTTTTCGATTGCAACCCTCTGTTTAATCACGCGCGTTTTATTACTCAAATGCAAAAATATCATTCAGATTGTACAAATAATAAGGGTTGTCCCGCTGATTACCTGCGTAGGTAATTCTAAATACATGTTTAGGTATAAGATGCTCGGCATTTGTTCAAAAATAAAATAAACCATCATCTTTAGCATAGGTATTCTTACTGCTGGGACGAAAATCTTCTCTCAGAGAGTAGCTATGCGGAAACGCCTTCCCTCGAGGAATGCCAAAAGATACTTCTACTAGGTTACTAAAGTAATTAGAAAGGTTCGGTTTGAGTAATTCTTCGTACCGTTCGCTACTGAATTGGCCTCGAGACAGTATCTAGGGCATTGGTAAGGTCAAGAAGGAAGACTGTGATACATCTCCGCACAGAGTCAAGTTACGAATAGTTTGTGGTCTAACAGAGCAGTAACGACATCCTCAGTTGACCTGTTGATCTGCTAGCCCTGAATTCAAACTTATGGATATGAGATTCAACATGAACTTTTTATCACTTTCTACGATAAAAAGTTCATGTTGAACTACTTTTTTTTGACGACGATCTCACCTGATGGAAAGCGATGATGTGGTCGAAGGTGTAGCACGTTTGCCTAGTATATACCTATTCACTCTTGACTTGAACACACCAGCACCAGGGTTATATTTTACCGGAAACACTGACGAGGTCAGGGCACTCCTTAGAAGT
Source organism: Alsophila aescularia (assembly GCA_946251855.1). Classification (NCBI taxonomy): domain Eukaryota; kingdom Metazoa; phylum Arthropoda; class Insecta; order Lepidoptera; family Geometridae; genus Alsophila; species Alsophila aescularia. Next base: position 12,705,308 of record OX276378.1, on the reverse strand, counting down.
TCTTATAATAAATGAAGAAGCGTAACGCTTCGTCCTTGTGCGAGGTATTTCAACCATAAAAGGATGGCGCTTTGCCGATCGTCTAATCGTACGGTAATGGAAAGGTGGTGATGATATTCTCTAACTTTTAAACTATTTTATTACTTTCATCGTTAGTTTTGTCTGTCTTTGCGAGCTAATATTAGAAACATCCTAACGTTTTTTTTTCGGTTTTCAAATAGGCGCAGATGAAGGTTGTTTCACGTAAGTAGGTATCTTGTTTGTCAGAATTTGTCAGGCCGCCCGAAGGCCTATGACATGCCTTAAAGATTGCTAAATAATAGCCGGGACTGACAGCCGCAGAGCGATGGAAAACCGCACATTACCACAGAATAAATAATAGTACAAGTACAGAAGGATAACTGACATTGTGGTTTAAATTGCACTCATAGTGCTGAGACTGCAAACACTGCTAACGATCGGTTTATATTGTTGGTCAGCATATGCACGCTAACAAATTAAACCGACGATTGCATGCTTATGTCTTACTTAATGTTGTTTTGTTTTGTTTTTAGTTTTCTCATTTCTCTCTTAGTTCTGTTTAATTCGTTTGCTTCTGCTAAAAGAATATAATCATTATTATACTGCCAGTCTGGCGGGAGTTCCAGCAATATAACAACACAGAATGACATATGTCAATTGAATTTGACGTTACCGCATACGCTGCTCTACCTCTTTTTTGTGAGCGTTGTGTGCACACCAAAAAGACGTCACTCCTGACGTCATGTGTCCGACGTGGAGAATAAATGCGCATTTTAAACTATGTGCGCGCTGATAGTACACATAGCGCACATTGGTGCAATTTAAACCACAGCATGAGTAAAGTCATTTAAATACATAACAACTCTCGCTACAACGCAATAAAGTGCAATTTAACTCGCACAGCGCTGCGAGCTTTTAGTTATATTTACCTAGAAGGCGCTCACCCATTACGTGCAAGCTAGAATGTACCGTATCACAATGCGCGAGAGCTTCCATTGCTCTAACCGTTTCAGAATCGCTCTGTCACTTTTACGCTAGGGTTGTATCGCGGTAGGGTTGTATCAAGATATGACTAGGTACTTGTACTAGTAATTATTCTGTGATATAAAATGATATCACAGAAAACATATTATGATATTGTAACCGAATAAACAATTATGTAATAATGTATTATTTTATTATAAATGTTGATAGTTCTATTTACTACATATAATGACATTCTTATCAGAATAGACCTAGTACCTCCTTATTTGATTATATCATAAAAGGTTACACTTTGATGAATAATAGGTGCCTGTCTGACTTCGATGCTTAATAATGAATTAAAAATAAATGGCTACCTACGTAATAAAATGTCGGTATGTAGGTATTTTACGAGATTTGTCAGACCGAATGCTATGCAGTACCTTCTAGGTTTCTTCTTGGTATTCATAATTAAGAAAATAATAAAATTTGACAAAAACTTTACGTAAGTTTACATAGGTAGGTACTTTATCGTTGAGCACACGGCGCGCGACTCATCGAGCGCACGCTTGACACTGTACTGAATTAACCCCAATATGGCGGCCCCGAAGTTTAGGTATAATATTTGTACTTGTTGCGGAGTGCGACCGCCCTGACATTACTAAGAAAAGCCATCTTAGCTAACTTATATTTATTACGGTAATTTTCATAGTCTCATAGAAAGTATGTTTTTTGGCATAATCTTTCCGGGTATACAATTTACTTTTGATTGTAAAAATAAGTACAAAACCTGGAGACATTTTTGAGACTGTATGACGCTAAATTTTATAAAATTCGTGCAGCCATCAATTATTCGTTTTTAACGGTTTCATGTGTCGATTGCCGTCTTCTACTTAACGGATTGATATACAAAGTACACCAGATTTTAAGTCAAAACCTAAGCTATCCATCTGTGAAAACAGCATTTCAATCGGTCCAGGAGTTTTTACAAGATGCGTGAACATAAAGAGAGACACCATTTCTTAAATTTATTCGTGTCTTATTTTAGGTACCCTAGACCAACAATTATTTAATTATATTTTTTGTATAGTATTTTTGTTACTTACTTTTTATTATATTATGTATAGATTACCTACTAATAAACATGAAGATCGGATCAACAGTTCTGTGGTGATCGTCGACCAAACATACTTCTATACATACACCGATTTATGAAATGTTGAGCTGGAGACCTTCCTTCGCTCGGTCAAAACTAAAATAAAAATTTCAAAAAAATAGTATGTAATTATTTGAAAGGCTAGCCAAACACACGCCGTAAATTAAAATTCCAGAGCACCAAAAAAGGCCAATAATGAAAACTACATTGCAATCGGTCCATTACATTGTATGTGATTCACAAAAAAGTAGTTTTACGGTTGAATTTTGTCTCTTCTGTGTCTTCTGTCTGTATATGTTCTGTCTGTGTTGACTGATTATGAAAAATTGTTTATCTACACCAATCTACACTCATATTGTAAAATCTGGATTTTAACTCAAAAATGGAGTAATGACATACATTACGCACAGCACTAAGTTTATAGTAAGTTATCTAATAAGTTTTGTTTTACATTATAACACTGTTTTTTGAACTAAACTATGTTCTAATATATTTTTTTCCCTATAAAAACACCTGTTTGGCTCCGCCATTCAGAGTTTTCACCTTTTATTATCTAAGGCAATGCGTGTTAGACCATTGCGCGCGTATTCGCTGTGGACTGGATTTTGGCGCCATAATTTATTATAGAACCTAACCAATCTAATTTGTCTTTTTTGATGAACAAATGTTTTATCATGATTAAAAATGTGGCAAAAATGTGTTAAACATGTGAAAACAGTGTTGAGTGAGAATATGACTCCTCCTGACATCACGGAACAGCAAAGAACATGACGAACGAGCTTTTAACATCAAAGTCAAGAAAATATTACGACATTATTTTTTCATTAAAAGTAAGTTCCTTTTGCATGAGTGTAGGTAAAGTAGTTTATGAAACGGCACATAACTAGGTAACACTCGAGTGATACTATTAAAAATGATTTAATTTCCCACATTATGCAACCGTATCATAAACTACTACGAGTATTAAACTACTACTTACTATTAAGGAGCCCAGCAGGCCACAAAATAATGAAGATAATGTTGGCACAAAATTCACTGTTAAATATGTAACGTTCAAGATTTTCCAGACCCTACATCTACATTTCATTGCCCTCAAACAAAAACCCATTCACAGTCGACACGCCCAAATAAAAGGGGTTCCACACAGTACCTGCTGCACCCTTCAAAATCCTAAATATACGAGCATTTAACGTTCCATTTTAATCCTTTATTTACGGTGTCCGTCAGTCTAAATAATTTTCGCGGGCCGGACACGCCACAGGATTAATTTGAACACGAAACCAAAATGGCGCACAGGTAAAAGTTTAGCCTGCAGTTTGTTGCGAAAAGCCTGGATTATGGGGTGGTTAATAATGTATGAATTTGCGTCTTTGGCCCCTGAAGTTGCTTGATGGAGTTAGTTTGGATGTTATTCATAAACATGTATAACATAAAGAAAATAAGTTAATTGGAAATCCGCGATTTGATTTGTAGGTTTTTTTATCGCCTACGCTCTTGTCTGTTTATACAGCAGTATAAACCTAGATGTGTATGTCGATTTAAATCATGTCACCGCCACCAATGCCGTGCCGTCACGACAGAGTAACATACTTGTATGTAAACTAGTGAAGTGAGGTTCCAGCGGCTGGGCGGCGGATTTTGATACCATGACAGCCATCGCCAGTCCATACCGCTGTCGGTTCCGTACCGTCACCTTCAACAGAGGAAAAGTTATCATTCTTGGGCTTCGACCAAAAAATAGTACCTACATAACAAGACATACGTTTAAAAACTAATACTCGACTACGGTTGGGTAAAAAATAGCCTATGACACTCTTGCAATGAAGACGAATCGATTGATACCTCGCTTGGCAAAATTGGGCCAAGTTTTTAGTTTGAACACATAACTTTTCCTTTGCTTCGCAGTAGCCGGGTAAAAAAATATCCTATGACACTCTATACCTGAAGACGAATCGATTGATTCCTCGCTTGTCAAAATCATACCAATACGCTATGGTGGAACATCCATATACCCACACACATACATACATTTTACATACATAGACTGTTAAACTCATTATACTTCCCTTGTTTCGCCGTACTCGGGTAAAAATAATGTAATGCGCATCACAAGTAAGCTAGGATGGCTGGCTGTCCAGAGTGTGCGAGAAAGTTAAACGGCAAGACAGAAAAATCACCAAACCGGGATCGTCAGTTGACTTTTATTACGTTATAATGCGACGCCTTTTCCTCTCGCATCTCCGCCTGTGTATCAAGTATAATCCAAATCGCCACCATCAATCTCGGGCATCGAATCAAAAATGGTACATAAACAGAGTCCCACCCGCGTCACGTAGCAGCCAGGCTTTAGGGGTGAATGAGACGGCCCAAACGGGTCCGCTTGATTTATTCGCTGTACGTTGTACGCTGTGCGCTGAAGGTAGCGCCTCGTAATTCGAACGTGAGCGTAAATCTTGTTTAGCGAAGAATTAGATCGCTGGAACAGCGGCCTTTGAATATAGTTAACTCCAGTGATAATATCAATGCCAGAGTACGAGCGTAGTGTGGTACCGCGCAAGATTTTGCCCCTCTGAACACAGCTTAGTCCGCTCGATCGGACGACGTGAACTTTTTTCCCTGTTGGTCCGATTAGATAATTGCACCACGAGGACCATATTTTTTTTGGAACTCGTCGTCCGATCGACCGGACGGTGTTATTTATTTTTTCCTGTTGGTTTGATTAGACAATTGCACCACGAGGACTTCTTTTTTTTTTCGAAACAATTCCTCCATTTTTCGGGTGACGTCAACTTTTATTTCCTGTATTTTTTTCCGTCAATTTGAAATAGGATTTTATTGAAAAAATAATACTAATAATATATATTTTTTTAAGCCTAAAACGTGGTATAGGGAGAGTCGAATATACTATAGGTATATTATACCTACCTATGGTATAATATACCTATAGTACCTTCTGTCAAAAATATTGTACAAATTCGAGATTTCTTTATAAATGCTAAAATTATTAACCGCTCAAAGCAAAAATGTATTATGGTATAGAGTTTTTAGAGTTTTTTGTATTTTGGTTGAAGTTCCTAAAAAGGCCCGTTAGAATGTACCACTGGTAGTGGTATTGCGTAGTTTTTGTTTATTTTTATTGTCTTTTTTTATAAATGTTTACTCGTGATTACTCATAGTCCGACTCATTGGACTTTGAGAATTCAGGATTCTTCATCGTCCGATGAATTGGACCTGAGTCGTACTATGAGAATTCAAGAATCCACGTCGCTGGTGAATCGGACCAGCAGGAAAAAAGTTCAAGTCGTCCGATCAAGCAGACCTGAGTCGGACTATAAGAATTTGAGAATCCACGTCGCTGGTGAAACGGACCAGCAGGAAAAAAGTTCACGTCGTCCGATCGAGCGGACTAAGCTGTCAGACCACGTGTTCATAGTTTATTTTGCAATCTTAAGTTCCCACATTAGGCTTATTAGTACGTGTAGCACTGCAATTGATTGGGAAAGAACGCTTACTATATGGCAAACCACCTACTCGTCTTTTCACTCAAAACTTATGAATATGGTTAAGATTAAAATTGGTTCATTACAAAAGTTGCGATTTCTTTTCTCACGAAAGGACAAAATTATTTACATTAATTTCGGAAAAAAAAATAGGTTTTGCCCACTGTCCGCGCATACTACAGTTTAGCGTGACAAAAAGTATCCTTTGTCCTTCCTCAAGGTTCTATCTCCATACTAAATTTTATTAAGACTAGTTCAGCCGTTCAGTCGCAAAAAGGTAACAAAGAAACAGACAGAGTTACTTTTTCACTTATATAGTATTAGCACATAATAAATAATTGGTATAGATGGATAAGTATGATATACTGAGTACGGATGATCTTTGAATGTGAATAGAAGGTCATTACTAAAGCAACACTTTTAGAAAAGCCTGAAGGTTTATAAAACCACCAACGAGTCACTGTTACACAGACGTGCCGAAGTAATTGATGAGGAACTAGGGCCAGTTCCACAATCTCTAAATCTGTGTGATCCTTTGTACTCAGTGACGTCCCGCGTCGGATATATGCTGGAAACGACAAGAGACTCTGATAAACTGTTGGCCTTGCAGACACGTTAGCTTAGATAAACTTGCACTGTCGTGATGAAAACTATTAATGTAAATTCTAATTCTAATTAAAGCAAAAACATTATATAAAAAAGTAAGCTTTTTTATTCAAATTGGTTATAAATGTTATGAATTTGGTAGTGGTAGGCCTCAACTGCATGATTCCGCCTGGGGAAGTACCACAGATATTCAATCACAAAGCAGTAGTGTGCAAGAATTACTGTGTGGGCAATGTTTCCAGTGAAATTACAGGGCAATGAGACTTAATAACTAAGGTCTCAGGGTGACGAGCGCAGTGCACTGACGTGCAAGATTTTGCAACCAAAGTTCTGGGTGGCACTGCAGTTGCTATGGGCAGGCGAGTCTCTTACCACCATGCGAGCGACCTGGACGTCACGTCACTCAACGGAATTAAAAAATACATGACTCGTAAACATTCTGAGTTACGAAGACGTAGCATGTGCTACGCTTTGACTGCTACAAACTTTTTCAAGGCCTGCTACGACTGGCCGCTCTAGATTTTGCATGTGTTTATTGGTTTGTTTCATAAAATGCTATAAATGTGCTAAATTGCCATCAATCACATAAAGTATGCTGAAGACTAAACTTTTTTTTCGTTAATTTTATATTGCATTTCACAATTTCAATTAGATTTAATAGCACCGCTTAAACTAAGTTACTCGGACAGTGAGCTGGCAACACTGCATTCATAATTAATATTATAATATATTAGCTGATGCCCGCGGCTTCGCACGCGTGGTCATTTCTGTAGGTTAAAAGTACTATTTGAGTTATTGCAGGACCTTAAATACCAATATACCAACGTGTGATCAAAATTCTTTCAGCCGTCAAAAATATTTTTATCATTTGCTCGGCTTCTACTCTTCGGATTGAGATATAAAGTACCCGAGTTTTTAAGTCAAAACAGCTATTCAACCGTGAAACCGCATCGTTATCAGTCCAGTAGTTTTTACATGATGCGCGAATAAACATACAGACAGACAAACGGATGTTTATCCGTTTGTCTGTCTGTATGTTAGACAGACACAATTTTTGGAAAAGATATATTCTTGTTCAGTAGCTTATTTTATGTACACTAGACCATTTCTTTTCTAATTATCTCCTTTGTACAGACTTTTTCGTTCCTATTGCTTTATTATAAGTATAGATCGATAGATTAGGAACAGTTCACACCAATTGTACTATGGGTACTACACAACGGATAAACATACATGGAAACGAATTATGTTAATCTGGTGTTTGACAGCTTTGAAACTCGTTATCGAACAATTGTAAATATTTTTTGCCTCTTTTCTGACTATTATATTCCTAACTGATGTAAAGTCCTGTTAAGTGATTGCAAAATGTGTATATAGCATAGTGTTTATTCATGATATTACTTAATAATAGCTTATCCGAAACAGATATTACATAAAACACTAGTTATTTCCATTTCTAAATTAAAACAATAGAAAGGCCTTGTATTTTTTGAATTTCACTTTGTAAATTAAAAATAATATACTTGCTCTCGTTACCAAACAAACCAGTAGGTTATCATTTATTCTGTGCCAGTGCTATTCTTTCCAGTATTTTTCAAGAAACCTGCAATAACTATACGTCTCCCAATAACTCATAAGCACTCGGCGAGACTTAACCGGTGTTTATGTCTAAATCGACAAAAAATCCTCGCGCAAGTGTCTGCGCCCCTGTTCAGGGGTGATTTCCCCCATGGCGGCACCTGCTGCTTGCAAGATGGTCGCCCGTGTAAGTGCTGGAGACGTTTCCCTTTACGCAGCATTTCTTATGTTATAGATGAAGAAACTGAGTTTTAAATTCAGTAAATTCAAAATCAATATTGTATTTGCGTTTATGGCGTCAGTTTCATGTTCCGTTTGTGAAAATCGGACTTTTCTTTCTAATCTGAGCAAGACGGTGACAAAACAGGTATCTTTCTTGTCTCATCTACAATTTTACTATCTATTAATTCCCACTATATCTATTCTCAAACTATGCAATTTTCTGACTATTATTCCTGTGATAAAGCTGTTTAATATAATATACCTAATATTTACTAAGCTCTGAACAGCATAATAAAAAATCAATTTTGAAATCTATTATGCTTAGTATACTTCTATTCTATAATAAAACTGTAACTGCGCTAAATCTGTACATTAAATATTTTTTGATAATTTTAATTGCGATGAACTTCAAAATCGATATGGAGTGCAAAAAGGTTTTTTTTTAATTTTTTGTCTGTCTGTCTGTCTCTTTGAATACGCATCACGCAGAAACTACCCGACGGATTTTGATGCAACTTGGCATAATCATAGCTTATGTTATGGATTAACATTTAGAATACTTTTTATCCCGAAAAAAACAATGGTTCCCGCAGAATAGGGGTTGAAAGTTATTTAAAAAAAACACATATCACGCTGAAACTACCGTACGGATTTTGAAGTAACTTGGCACAGTCAAAGTTTATAGTATGTGTTAAAATGAATGATACTTTTAATCACGAATAAATACGGGATTCCTAAAGTCGGCGGGATATGAGTCTAAAGTTATGTTAATTTGAAAGGAATAATAATTGCACATCCGTTTATAAAACGGTACCGTGAATTCGGCTCCTATGCCACAAGTAAGAGTGGCACAGTAGAAGCGGTGTCTGGCTTGCAACCCAGAGGCACATGGATCGAATCCACGCGCTGCTATGAATGTTTTGCCTCAATATTTATAAGCATTTACAAATTTTGTGCCTTTTTTACATTTTCTTTGATTTTTTTAGGGCTTATGTAATTTCCTGAAATAAACCATCAAGTTTTGTTTGAAAACAATATATATAATGGGATCTATCCAAACGAATGGTCCGACTTAGGTGCGGTTTTTTATGTTTACAAGCTGAGGTAATCGAGATGGTATAGTACGAGTTTGGTACGAGATAGCACAATGGCATCAACAACTCAAGCGAATAAACCAAAGGCATCAAAGTTCTCCCTCCGATTTAACTAGATGGCGCTGATTGACCTTAAAACACGCAATCATTTCAATCCTGCAACCAAGGGTCCCGCTAAATTCAAATTTAACAGGCATTTTGGATTCGGCTCACACTAGCACTAGCATGACCTCCAGGGGCCTAATTCTCTAATTTTAAGACGCCAATTCCTCGCTGCCTGCGTGGAAATTGGAATCAATCACGAACAAATTCCAGGCAATTCCACTCGCAATATCCAGCAGGGCTTTCAAGTACGTCTATATTCAAACACCAGGGCGAAAAACCAGGGTTCAAAATACTTTCAAGTGCTTTCTGTAGAAACAGATTAAAGCCTTGAAAGTAGAAAATACTTGCATAGGAAATTGATTTTTGCCGTCATATAAATAAGGAGAACAATCGTGTTTGCAAAATAAAAGTACTTGGAAGCCTTGAAAGTAGAAAATACTTGCATAGCAAATTGATCTTTGTCTCTATATATAAAAGGAGCACTATCGCGTGTGTGAAAAAGTACTCTGAAGCCTTGAAATTGCTTGTTTGTCGTATGAGGTAGTGCTGGCCTCTGATGTCAGAGTTTGTCAGGCCGCCCGAGGGCCTCTGACATAGCTTAACGACTGCTATTAACCAATAACAGCCGGGACCGACAGCTTAACGTGCCTTCCGAAGCACGGAGCGATGGAAAACCGCACATAACTTCGAAAAGTCATTGTTGTGGGAGCCTAGGTTTTGAACCCGGTATCGTTGGATTCTAAATTGTACTATAAAACCATTAGGCCACCATCGCTCTTTTGAAATGAAAGTAAAAAATACTTGCATAGGAAATTGATTCGTGGGTATGCATAAATAAAGACCACAATTGCTTTCGCGTAAAAAATACTTCGAAGCGTTGCAAGTTTTCTGAGTATGTGTATACATTATATGTACTACGTTTTTTTATTATGTTTCTTCCATTGAGATATTATAATGTACTACCTACGTACCTACATAATTATATAATTATATCGGAGGTTTCTTCATAATGTCTTACTGGCAAAATGGTTAGTTGTCGGTATTGAAATGTGTACATACAGAGGTAGGTACACAGGTACACTTCACAGAGAAAGTATAGAAAACTTTTATTTTTTCAAATCAATCCTCATATCGTGTTGAAAAAGCTCAAAAAGTAGGTAGGTAGGGTAGGTAATTATTAAGAGCCAGTTAAAGTGCCAGTAAGTAGGTACGTCGTTCTGTGAAACATCATAAAAAATAATTTGTACTAAGAACACAATGTTTCGTTGCATTAAAATTTGTTCGTATGGACCTCATAATAATGACCTACCCTTGATGCCCCATCCAATTTACCTCACCACCTTAATTACTCTCTTATCTGTGCCACCTTACCTTCGGAGATAATTTTCTCTACTCAATAACAAGACGTTCATGATAACAAGTTACTTCGTTTAAACTAGATGGCGTTGTCTACCCTTAAAACACGCAAGTGGTTTGTTATGAAGTGGTTTGAAAGTTGAATGAACTCGAGCAACACGTTTTCTTCTTTTTTTTACTTTACGGTCCTTAGAGGCTCTTAAAACGTATTGAGATGTTTTTTGTGTTTTTTGATAGAATAAGTCGACTTCAGTTGTAAAACGCGCAGCGAAATTAAGCGAGTTATTTATAGTAAAATAGTAATTTATTAATTAAAAAAATAAATTTAACTGTTATAACGCATATTCTGTGAAGTACGGAGTGCCGTACTTCACAGAATATGCGTTATAAAAAGGCAAGGCAGTGCCTTATTCCGATGATTAGATGCCGAGCAATCGATAAAAAACTATTTGACGGCTGAACGAATTTTGAAGAAATGTAGTATAATATTGTACTTTGTAGGTTTGGTCCTGGTCCTCCTGGTCCTCTGGACCTGGACCAAACCTACAACTGGTCTGCTTTTGGTCCTGGAATAAAACGTGTGGGGTGTACTTTTAAATGAAATGACCACGCGGGCAAAGCCGCGGGCACAGCTAGTCCTAGCTAAGTACAGCTCTTCTCTTTTTTGCGAATGTTTTAACTCCTGTACACTGACATATTCATAGCTCCCAAACGAATGGACTGATTTTGATGCGTATTTTTTTGTTTGTATGCTGATGTGATCGAGATGGTTTTTAGCTTTAGATGATTTTTGAACAGAGGCGGGGTCAGGATCGGAGCTCCCAAACCAATGGACCTATTCTGATGCGGTTTTTTTCTGTTTGAAAGCTGATGTGAGCTATTATAGGGGAGGGGTGACGGGGGGGGGGGGGGGGTAACAGGGTCGGGATCCTAGCACCCAAAGGAATGGACTGGAATGGACCATTTTGATGCGTTTTTTTATGATTGATTTTCTGCTGGTCTGGTTATATATGTATTTTTAATTTTGTGCTTGTTGTTGAAATATTGTGGTGACATGACAGGATTAGCAACTTAGATTGTATGAAGCAGTCTACAGTGCGTCACACGCGTACGTATGTTTGTTTAGGTCAATCTTGCGATTTGAATTAGAACCACTTCATCTTATCCTACGGAGTTAACCTTTCGCATGTTGGTTCAGTTCTGAAGACAATGCATTTTTTATGGCTGGAGCTAATCTTGGATAGAGATCTTTTTTTTTAAACGCGCTAACGAGTGCGTTAGGCTTCTATCGGTTTCATGTCAAAATAACTGTTCCGCGAATGACACATTTTCTTCTAATCTGAGCATCTATGCGTCTTTTACTTAAATACATTATAATATAGTGCATAATTTATAGACTATTCATTGTTTAACTCATAATAATTTGACCTTGTCATTACAAAATTAATATGAACAAGTTGATGAGCGAAAGTCTTTCAGCCGAACACATTTGCACTCGTTTATCTAATATGATGTTGCCATACCTAAGAGGCTCCATGCAAGAGGGAAAGTGCAATTTTCCTCCCCTCATGATTATGTGGCAAGCTGTGATATTTCACCCTGTGAAAAATGGCTTTGAATATAAATGTGGAAATGATATGACCATTTGTGCAACTGTTCGCTATTACAGTACTGAGAATAAAGTGTTGATGAAACTTAATTTTTCCTTGCTGAAATTATCAGGTAAAAATGTATTATGGAATATATTATGGATCGATTTGGATGCGTTTTTTTCTGTTTGAAAGCAGATGTTATCGAGATGGTTCTTAGATATATGGGGGATGGGGGGAGAGAGGGTAGGTTAGAAAAGGGGGGTGAGAATCGTAGCTTCCAAAGGAATGGGCCAATTTTGCTGCGGTTTTTTTTGTTTGAAATCAGGGGTAAACGAGATGGGTCTTAGCTAATGGACCGATTTTGATGCTATTTCCATGCTCCATGTGAACGAGATGGTTCTTAGATAGAATGGAGAGGTGGAATGGGGGTGAGGATTGTAGCTCCCAAACGAATGGACCGAATACCTAGATAAGTGCCGTTTCATACACTACTTTATCTTCATTCATGCAATAGGAAGGCGCTGCCATTGAATATTTTCATTTGAATTATCACAAGAGTGACATAGGATATTTGAAGTTTCAAGAAAACTAATATGGTGGCTTACTGCTGCTATATTGTATTTCTGACAGAATAATATATGATCAAAATCTATCGAGTGAGGTATCAAAATGTCTGTCTTTAAAATAACATTCCAAAATATATAAGGAAAACAAAAAGTTGAAAATAAAAACAGTGTCCTTCAAAACTTAGTACCACACTTTTAAAATTAATAGTTTTTTTTTAATTGCTTGGTGCCTACTCATCGGATTGAGATACCAAATACACCAGTTTTTAAGTCAAAACCTAAGCTATCCAACAGTGAAAATCGCATCGTTTAACGTGTTGCACGAACAGACAGACATTAAAAGAGTGTTACTAAGTGTTAAAAGCCAGTGTAAACTAAAATGAGGAACTTAAGATTCTCTATTTGGAAATATAAGATGAAGTCGAAGGCATCATGTATTTCATTTCTCCTTTGACGGGATCAGCTGGAACCCGACGAGCTTCATGCTTCCGCCTGCATCTAATTTTTCAAAATCGAGAATCTAAAGCTTATTTGCCTCTTTTTAGTTTTATTCACAGATTCCAACCATACCGGGTTCGATCCTAGGCTCCGCACCAATGACTTCAAGTTATGTACGGTTTTTCATCGCACCGTGTTTCAGAGTTCACGTTAATTTATCGGTTCCAGCTGTTATTGATTAATAGCAATCGTTAAGCCATCTCAGAGGCCCTCGAGCGGCCTGATAAACTCTGACACCAGAGGCCAGCTCTACATCATACGACAACAAACAAACAAACCACAACGTTTCATCATGTTTGCACAAATACAATAATTATGAATTACGTATCAATTGATTAACATGCAATTTTTAAGCGTCTCATACCGTCATTTAATTCATATCAATTAATCGAATAACATTAACAATAATTTAAAACCACTACTAAATCTTTGTCACCTTTAAAATTAGACCAGCTTAAGTGAGCTATGCATGATCAGTTAAATTACGTATTTTCATTAAGGAGTGTTGAGCGAGGCAGATCTTTTTAAAGTGGTGGATTCCACACGTCGGTGTTAATGAAATTAATTAGTTTTAGATAGCTCGTACGGTGCAAGTCACGGAGTTGGTGGTAAAACAATTTAGAGAGTAGTTAGTTGCTAAGTCGAGTTGCAAATGCAGTTCAGTATCTATCAGTTATCGATTAAAGTAAACTAAGTACTAGACAATGCTAAATTTTATGAAGAGATGAGATAAGTACGATGCAAATGCGATTTATAGATTTGCTGAATCAATCGATCCATCAATAGAATTTGTCGGGTAATTCTGATAAACAGGGCTAAATAAGGCGCAATTTTTGTATTTTTTTTTATACAAAATATATTTTACGTACGTTTGCATTGATCTAATTTCTAAAAGACCGATTTTTTTAATTAAAAATTTTAATTGTAAAATATTCAACAGAAGGCAAAGTGAAAGATGGATATGTTGGTCTATTTTAACCGTCGACAACGCATCCAAACTCCGTTTATTTTCCCTTTTTACTACTTCAAAACTATTCTTCCACCGTTCTTTTTTAATTAGTATTTTCTGTCCATCCAAAGGTTGTCTGGAAGAAAATCGCTTTTAGCGATAAAACCGCGCCCAAAGTGCCTGTTTCTAAAATAAATTCATGTTTATTTTTTCTTTAATTCTGGTGCAATAAAGTGTTTATAATTATTATTATTATTACTTCTGATTTTGTAACTTTATTATAGAGCACATATACTTTTTGTTTTTAAACTTCGCTCTGTCATGTCTACTGCAGATCCAAGTGAAAACCTCTGAAATTGAACCTTCATTGCCAGTGAAAGCTGTTACATCCAAAATCTCAGTTTGCTCCAGCAAATCTAACGTTTCCATTTCCGATGCAACTATACACTGCACAATGGGCCAATCGCTGAAATTAAATTTAAATATTTTAATCTTGGTCCGCAATATAAATTTAAATAAATTGGGCCACGACAAAGATGGGTTACAAAAAATGCGATATCTTTAAAACCATTTGAGCAATCCTTTTAAAATAAAAACTAAATTAAAGTTTATTTTGTCACATATATAGAATGAAGTAAACCTGTTTTATTTATTTTTGGTGATTGTATTAAAAACTATAAATAACAATATAGACGATTTTTTTAACATAGCATCGGCTTAGAAATCTGGTGTAAAACATGCCAAACCATATAACAGCTGTAATAGCAGCTCGTGCTGGCGATACAAAATAATAAAATATGTGAAAATTGCATATTTGATACAGTAGCACATATTTACATAGCTACTTTTATTCAAATAAATTCATAACCTTGAACTTTTATGATTTAAGCACTATACAATTTTCTATAATACCGTCTTAATTTCATAAAGCTAGTTCCAATATTTTGGAAGAAATTGAGGTTTTTGTTACTGATCTACCGACCCGCTTTCTAGCGCCCCAAAGTATAACAATTTATTGACTTACGAAAAGTTAAAAATCTCTCATTCGGGATATTTCTTCTCAATCATGGCGCCTTTAATTATACTTTAAATAGGCAAATCTTAAAACTTAACGGATAAGAACTTAATCAAGTTTTTTTGTTGCATTTTTTTTCTGAGCCTAATTTTTTATACATTTTAATTAACCATGGGGTACAACCAGCACAAATATTATTCTAGAATGAGAAATAAAAAAAAATGTTAGCTGAAAAATATTTCATTCTGTCCACATCCTTGCTCCTAGGACTCCACTGTGCGTCGATTGCACTGTCAATCAACGCCTCGGGAAGCCGTTGGGACTATCACGGTTCGTCATCAACCCTATATTACTCCGCTCTCTCTCTCACCTACCACGGTGACAAGGACAGCAATACACACGACAGGTGGTACCGGGCCGGATATTTGTACCGGATCTTATTTACTGCTCGAACAGCTTGCCGACGTGAAAATTCATTTTCATACGCATAATAATGTGTACCTATATCCAACTCGTGTATAGCTTTAACTAGTAGATTTTACGATGTTTCGTTAAAAGCTTGAACACGCCATCGTGACTGGAATTCGTAATAGCTTGGTGCGACGTAGCTAGCTGCTTGGTCCACTTCACAACAGTGTGGATCTGAAAATCAGTAAGTATGAAATAACGATTCTAAGTTCTCGTTCAATTTCTACTAACCTACTGAAAACTTCCCTTCTCGCGCCTCTTTCAAACCGCAAACGTCCCTTTAATAGACATTTCCCTTTTTTTCCTTTTTAAAGAAACTAGAAGTATACGTTAGAATTTACTTAGAATATATTTTTACGATACCTATCATTGCGCCTAACATTTTGATCGTAGATTTTATTTTTCTTTTCAGATACCGTAAAATCTGCGATCAAAATCTGTGTACATTACTACAAAACCGTCGAATTTTGACTAATAACTTATTTGACGAATCGTGAAAATGATAAATTAAGCGTATGACTTGTGTAAGATTTGACCAATCATGTATTTGAAGTGTCTGCGAAATCGCTAAACCTGAACAAGTCCATTCATTATACTCGTACTTAATGCGACCATGTTTTAGCGCCCCACTGTCCACGGGAAGGGATTAAGTTTTCCTTTTTGCAACCCCTAAAAGCAGCTTTGACTGTTTCGGAATGTATGAAAAAGCTTACCTACTTGAATAATGCGCTTTAACTATCCTGATGACACTAAGTCGAAGTTAATAGGGATGACCCTCAGAACACGTGTATTGGGTGTCACGAGATTTTTATAATTATTAACGGCTATTATGGTGTAGTGTCTGGACAGGTAAAGTTTTAACATACTGGTTATGTGTTCGCTTCTTAATTTATTTTATGCCTTTCCTAATTTAACACATTTTATTTAACAAATATTGCATATTTTTTTTAGATATTTTAATATTATGC
The DNA here is from genome assembly GCA_946251855.1 of Alsophila aescularia. Classification (NCBI taxonomy): domain Eukaryota; kingdom Metazoa; phylum Arthropoda; class Insecta; order Lepidoptera; family Geometridae; genus Alsophila; species Alsophila aescularia. The sequence continues at coordinate 12,688,651 of OX276378.1, read as the reverse complement.
TAGATATTAAATAAGAAATTACCCTGAAATTTCAGAATTCTGGGTAATTTCTAGTAAGTTTTTTTTTTATGAATTATTAATATACCTAAAAGCAAATAGGTATGTCTTTTTACCCGACTGCACGGAGGGTCATTTGTTTGGGTTGTATGTATGTTTGTATGTTTGTACGTTTCGTAAGCACGTCCTAAAACCTAAACGGCTTGATGAATTTTGATAAATCAGTTATCATTGGATTCATCTTGATCACGAGAGTGCTATAGGATCTATGAAATGTTAAGAACGGTTTACAGCTGCCATAATTATTGTATTTACGAAGAAACAAAAAAATTACCAAACCTATCGAATAAGATATCATAATGAAGGTCCTTAAAAGACTATTTCAGAAATATATAGTTCATATAACTAAACAGGAGCAATTGACTTGTAAGCTTCTTACGAAATTTTCAGTTTTAGATTATTCAAGTTAATTTAAATACGAGTACTATAGTCTAATGTTGCAATTGCAAGTATTAAGGTAAAGTAAATTATGTAAGTAAATAAGAAATATTAAATTTATATAAATACTAGCTGCTCCCCACAGTTTTACCCGCGTCCCTCAGGAACCGTGCATTTTCCAGTAGCCTATGTTTTAATCCAGAGTAAAACCTACCTACATACCAAATTTCAACAAAATCTGTTCACCGGTATAAGCGTGAAGAAGTAATATAAACACACATCACCATAACATCACAGTACATATATAGTCCTTGTGCTAAAACATATATATACATTTTCGTGACCGTCAGAATGGACGGTCACTAGTCGTATTTAACGTTGAAAAGGTGGCCAATAATTGCTGCCTATTTGCTTCATTTGCTGCCTACCACGAGACGTTTGCTGCCTACCACGAGACGTTTGCTGCCTACCACGAGACGTTTGCTGCCTACCACGAGACGTTTGCTGCCTACCACGAGACGTTTGCTGCCTACCACGAGACGTTTGCTGCCTACCACGAGACGTTTGCTGCCTACCACGAGACGTTTGCTGCCTAGCTATTTTTATAATAATCAAAACAATTATTGACCACCTTTCAAAGTTAAATACGACTTTAATAGTGACCGTCCATTCTGACGGTCACAAAGTCTCGCCTGAATAATTTTATAACGGTGAAAAACATGTACACATTCTAATTTTAGATATTACATTGTTATAACAAGTAAAATTATTATAAAAATACAAAAAATCCGACTGCGAACAAAATTATTGAATACGATCTGACCGCCCGCAAAAATAATCACACTAATATTAGTGTGATTATTCTGGTTTTATGTATTTTTATAATAATTTTACTTGTTACAACAATGTGAAATCTAAAATTAAAATGTGTACATGTTTTTGGGTATCTTAAGGACCATCATCATCATCAACAGCCCCAAACCCTGCAAGAAATAGGGGGGGGGGGGGAGGGTTTGATATAATTACCGTGCTTGGCAGAAGTCTTGGTAATCACAGTTAGTTAGAATCATTTACAGCCACTACGCTACCCACTACTGGGTATAGGCCTCTTTTCGCTGTTGCCACGTCTTTCGATCGGATGTAAACCTCATCCATGTCTTTCCCTCCACTATGACAAGATCATCGAGTCATCGCGCCGCTGGACGTCCGACCTTCCTTCTTACCTTAGAATACACAGAAAAAAAACCTGCTGGCCATTTTCAGTATTTCCCTTTTCTGGTTCTGACACACCCTTGGGTGAGAAGGAGTGGTCCTTTTCCCTTTTCTGATTCTCACAGCGACCTTGGGCGAGAAGGAGTGGTCATTTTCCCTTTCCTGGTTCTCACAGCACCCATGGGTGAGAAGGAGTGGTTCTTTTCCCTTTGCTGGTTCTCACAGCACCCTCGAGTGAGAAGGAGTGGTCCTTTTCCCTATGCTGGTTCTCACATCACCCTTGGATGTGAAGGAGTGGTCCTATTATTTAGCCGGGTACCACACGAAATTTAGACCATACGCACTCATTTTCGTTTCGCTTGTGATTTCATAAATAAATACCGCTTTCATACTGAAAACCGCCTGTCAAATTGCGGCCATAATCTGACAAGCATTCTCATATCTCCGCGAATTATCCTTTTATTTTTTAAATCCTACTCAAACCTTATTAAAGCCGGCACGTTTAACGTTATAAAAGTTAAATATTCACAAACACCGTTCTTTGTAAACAGTAATAACGTAAGAGCCGTCGTTCCTGAATTAAAATGACCCTTGTTTAAGTCGACTAGCACTTGGCCACCTTCATTTGAAATTCCTTACACATGTAGAGAAGTATTTAATTTTGCCAGGCCCACGTGCTTTAATTTTTAATGGACACCATGGTAGTAAGTAAGTTTTTAGAAACATTATTAAAATTTAATCATGTTTTGGAGTTTACATACACTGACTGGCCTTCAAAATGGACCATTCGTCACATTAGCTATTTCGTCGCTATCCCTGATCGGTCACTTTCATATACGTCATTTTAGTCAATTTCCTATACTCGTTTCATGCTGTACTTGTCTTCCCAACTCGCCCGACGCATTTTTTAATGTACAGAGAGGCAAATAAACATAAAACTCATTTCATTCATATTTTTTTTAATGTTCATGTCCTATTATTTTGTTTCTTTTTCGCCATCTTATTATGACAAACGGTCATCAGATAATTATTTTGTTGTAATGACAAGTTTATATTAAATAAAAAAATGTTGCTGTACTGAAAAATTTATTTTCTTAATCATTATACACATACGAAGACGAAAAGTTGGGAAAGAGTCGAAATACAGTATAAAACGAATAAAGGAAACTGTATAGTGACGTATTATGAAGGTGACCTATCAGAGATAGCGACGAAATAGCTAATGTGATTTCCTATGTAATATCCGGAAGTACCATATAGTGCACCTTACTACCTTATTGTGCAACTAATATTAATAACCAAGGTGCTCCATCAATACTTAGTAGGTAAAGGGCTGATTCCACTGGAAGAAACCTAAAAGTGAGCAATTTACAGCATTTTGAGGAGCTATTCTGCTCATCACGCCGAAGATCCTAATCAAATCTTCGCCATTTTTTTATGAAATCACCGTAAAGTTACTACCATTCTAACAAAAAAAGAACCATCAAAATAGGTTCTTATAAGGCAGACATATTCAGTAGCCACATTTTTGGCCCTGCCCGATGCGTGCTCTTGTAATTTCCCAAAGGCAAGCGCCACATTGCGTCAGCCAACCCCAATATCTCGAACATTGTGAACTGGAGACGTCCAGTATCTTCCACTACGTTACAACGTTCCCATTATAACCTACAAGCTTCTTGGAAAATTCTAGAGTGATCTTCTAGAACCTTCCAGAGACCTACTTTTTTTCTAAGAATCGGCCGGCGTAACAATATGTTATGTGCAGATTTTGATACCATTGCTCACAAATGGCGAATTGAGGAAACCGCCATGACCAAGAGCCTCAAAATTCAAGGACATATGACATCATCCAACATGCACTGGGCCAGAGTGGTGGATCTCGATCCATCCTCTGTCTCTGAGAGAAGGTCTTTGCCCCAGTAGAACGAACCGATGATGGCTTTTTTACAGGTGGGCAAAATAATGGGGCATTAAAGATGTAAGTTTTCCTTTATCATCATCATCATCAGCCTATATCTGTCCACTGTTATACGTAGGCCTCTCCTAATGCACGCTGATGCGATCTTTTCCTGAGTTCCTTTTCTTTTGTAGTTAGAAGCTTTTGTTCGAAACATCGGGTATATTTTGAGGGAAAATATAAAAGCACTTTTTGTTTTTCAAAATAAAATATACAGAAAGGTTTGTTTCTAAGGCTGTTATGGAACGATTTTGATGCGGTTGTTTCTGTTTGATAGCTGATGTGATCAAGATGGTTCTTAGCTATAATAATGGGGAGGAGGGTCAGGATCGTAGCTCCCAAACGAATGGGCTGATTATGTATCAATTTTTAATTTGTGCTTGTTATTATATTTCTTCATAATGCAATGATGCAATTTTAGTTTCATGTTGTAGACTGGTCTAATTTCTTGGAGAAACGATAACCGTTGGGGTAGAAGGTCTCGCCAATGTAATATTCATTTGCCTAAGTTCCTAAAAGTACTTAAAACAAATAGCGACAAGAACTTAATTTCACCAACGTATGTGGTCAAGAGGAAGTAAGCATTTCTAGGATTATTCCACCAAAAAAGATTAAGTTTCAAGACATAAAGTCCCTAAGAAGGATCTCCACACTCGCCTTTAGTCCTACCCATGCCACCACGCGCCTGGCACTTCGAGCTCGTTTCATTCGGATTTCATTCCGATTAAATTCTGTGCCATATCATTCCAAGTTATTCATTTTATATGCCTTATTCCCTGATTTCCCTATCCTATCTACACGTAGGTTTACTACAGTTATTTGAAGGGTTTCTACCCAGTGGCATTACTTCCGGACAGCCAAGAATGTTGGTTGGCATTCGCTATTAGTTTAATAATATGGAACAGACTCAGCAAATTCACTGCTGATTCCCTGCTCGACCCTCACCACACTCAGTAAGAGTCTCACACCAGCTTTCTCTTCCGAAAGTCTTCTGTGTGTCATCAAGGTTATTTATCTCCTTGGCACCTTCGTTAGTTCCTTAACTTTCTATTGACGTCACTTACACTGAACACACAGTAATATTTCACTAGTTTACACTTCAACTCCTTCGAGGTGTACATTCTACATCCCCGGTTAACAACTGCCCGACAAACAGCAATGCTTAAACGCTTTTTTGTCTGTCTGTCACGAGACGAACTAGTCGTGCGTTCATTTCTCAGCATGTCAAATCATGTTATTTTTTGTAAAACTGAAGAAAATACTTTATAAAATGAATAAAAAAAAATATTATCGGCCATCAAGCAACTTGTTTATATACGAGCGAGTTTATATAATATGATTTCAGCAATAAAGTTATGTTGTTTAAGCGATGTTACAAGCAGACATATCAAAACTAAATAAGAATTTGTCAACTCTGTCAAGTCAGGTTATTGTGCATTTAATCTGCTGCTTCATTGATGTCACCAAGAGCTTTATAATGTTTAACAAGTATTTTAGTGGTTCTAGTGATGCCACGTGTTTAATTTTTATACGATAATTTAAATCGTTAACAAAGCAGCTTATGCCTTGTTTATACAAGTAACTTGATTGATTTAAATATGTTCGATATCAGAATCAAACATTAATGTATTAAATTTCACAATACTGCTTTTTTCGATGAATGAAAGTGCATGTTAATCAAATATAGATAATTGATCTTATCTTACAAGTTAATAGTCATTAAACAAAGCACCTGATTATTTTATTTATGTAACTTCATTGATTTGATTATGATCGATACCAGAGACAATTATCTCACTTATTCAATCACTAGTTAATCATAGGTACGTAGGCTACTGCCCGCAAATCCCTGGGTGGAATACTCATCATAATGATGTTCTGCAGCCTGCAGGCGCGCTGCTGTAGATGTGTTGAAGCCGCAGGCTGCTTTTGAGAAATCTTGATTATGTACCTATACCTATTTACTAGGTCCTAACACTTATAGCTAGTCAAGTCGGCAGCAGCTGATATACTCCAGCTACAATCTGAGAAATCAGCCTGCGAAACCTTCCAACATTAGAAAAAGGGCTCATTAATATCCTCATGGGAAAGAGCAGCCAGTGCTTGTATGTTTATTCCATTATATGCAAAATTATAGCCATGACAGCAGTTATTGTAGTGAAATCAAAGGAGATAGGTATGAGGTTGCTTTTGAATTTTCCTGTTTCGTTAGGTAGGTCTACACTTACTGATACAAGTACCCGCTCTAGCAACCCCCAAAGCTGGCGTAGATTGAACACTTCATCCATTTGTTGTGATAAATTAACTTTATTTCCTTCACTGAACTTCACTGGTCTACACTACACAATACATATACACTTAACCATAGATACGAGTAATACATATAACCACACCTACATAGGAAAACTTAGAATACTTAATATATAAAACGCGGCGAAAACCATGAGAGGCACAGAACACTATGAAGTCTATTTTAACATCATTTTAATGAAATAGAATGCGTGCGAGGCCAACAACTCAAACAAAATGGACGTTCTTTGGATTTGTTTCGACTTGTATTATGCTGGAAAATTATTGAATAAATAATTTAGTAATTATAGCATCGATAATCAACTTGACTAAAACTATCAAGTGCAATTGTTACCGTGCCTCAATCATGTTTCTTGATTGGAGTGTATGAGGGGAATGATAGTAATTACTATGTTCTTAAAATAATAATATTAAATATGTTCAACTTGTTAGACATTTGATCATTTTAGCTTTGTTGATGCAACAAATGGCCGTTTATCTTCTGATACTTTTTTGAATGTTTTAATCATATTTTTTTTCAATCAAGCAAATTTTGAACTTGATTAGCCAAGTTTTTTTTCAGTGTACCTTCCATTTTTCTTTCGGAAAGGTACAATGTTGTCAGCACAGACTGATTCCAGAATCGATTCAATAATTTTACGTTCTAAAATCGCAGTTCACCACAGAAGGGTTCTCGAGTGGAGACCACGTCTAGGCAAACGTAGGGTAGGACGCCCTGTGGGCAGGTGAAGTGACGTCCGGTGAAAAAAAGGCTAGCGGAAAATGAATGAGGATAGCTTCAAACCGAGCTCAGTGGCGTGCATTAGGAGAGGACTACGTCCAGCAGTGGACAAAATAATATGATGTTGATGATGAATTTTGTTTTTTTGTACATGGTTTCAGAAATGTAAGTCAAACTGCAGTTTTTAGTCCCACGCATCACACTTATAGGAGAATCCTCATAAAACGTGTGAGCTAGTAAAACAGGTCGATCACAGTTATATGATTTAAATCGGAAGGTATGATGCTCGTAAATACAAATATCGCTCGAAGCTTACACTCTTCCTTGTGATAAAAATGACATAAAATATTGTAAAGACGCTCTTTTTTGTTTGCGGCAGTAAAAAATCACGACTGAATATTGGAGGGAGTCGTTACTTGGTTAGCTCACGCACTGTTAGACCGAAATTACGAGCATAGTGAAATGGAGATGTGTTCTTCATTCAGCGTTTAGTCTTTTGTTTTGTATACTTTCATAAAATAAAGTCATAACATCGTGGTTATCAATAAAAGGGTATTTTAATTTGTGCTATTAACCGTAGTTCTTGTTTCAGATCCATAATCGACACATCTTCAGTCAAGTACCTAATAACGTTGTTTAAAGAAAAGATTCTTATTCCAATGTTTACCCATTATACTAACATTCCAGCTTTGTCAATAATTAAAACCAGGGCCGTCACCTACGTTCTACCTGGTGATAAATTTATAATAAACAACTAGCTTTCCCTTTGTTTTTTTTTGTAGCTTTTTTGTTTTTTACTGTTTATCGCGAAAAAAACATCCTATGTTCTTCTAGGATATTAAAAACCAACGCATAAGTAGGTATAGCGCCAATGCCTTGAAGTTTATTGACAGACTTGTTATTTCTTTTCCATGGCAACCGTTCCTTACAGCGAGTAATCATCGTTTTCCAGTTTTCCCGTGAAAACTTACAATTTTCCGGGATAAAAAGTATTTTTATGTTTTACTCAAGGGTAAGCTATCTCCATTCCAAATTTCATTAAAATCCGTCTAGCCGTTATCGCGTAAAAGCTCCCCAAACAAACAAGCAAACAGACAAAGTTTCACTTTTATATATTGGTGTGGATAATTCTTGATCAAAATTAACATTAAATTATTCAAACTTATTCATTTTAGAAATAATGATGTCCAATGCAACGAAAGACTTATACAGTGAACGATCTCACGAAAGTTTTAAAGTACCATCATTATTGTACCTAACTTGATTTTTCAACAGGGACATTTCTCTTGGAAATTATGACACATGAAATCCTAAGTGGAAATTTTGCGGTTTCAGCTTTAGGTACGTGCCGGAGACAGAGAGCAATCCCTCGAGCCTTCCTTTGGAAAAGCACTGACGCTTTTACGGTAGGCGGGCGGGTGATGTTTCATTTTCTAATTTGGTGAACTGCTAGGAACCTATATAGTCCATAATATAAAATAATGAAAGTAACTATGCCTCTGTTCTTCTCTATTTGTTATATTTTAACAATTAAACGGCTGAACCGATATTGAAGAAATTTAATCAGTTTGAACCCTGGGGAACGAGATAAGATTCCTGCACAATTGCACTAAAAACTTTATTTTTAGTAGCTCGACTTTTCTACTTACTCTGTGGCACCAAAGCTCTCGATGATTTTTGACAGACTTGTTATTTCGTTTCCATGACAACCGTGCCTTACAGCGAGTATTCAACATGTTCATGTCACGGAATTCGTGGAATTCCTATGTTTTATTCTAAGGTATAACCTATCTCCATTCCAAATTTCATCAAAATCCTTCCAGCGGTTATCGCGTGAAAGCTCCCCAAACAAACAAACAAACAAACAAACAAACAAACAAACAAACAAACAAAACAAACAGACAATATTTCACTTTTATATATTAGTATGGATGTACTGTGGTCACAGCTGTGGTATCGAGTAGACGGGGATCTCTTTTCGTCCGTTTGATATGGACAAATCTTGAAAGTTAAGTTGTAATTTCTAAGTACCTAAATGGGAGTAAACCAAGGAATAGCAATTTGACAGATGAAAGGAAGGCACAACCCTCTTGTCATTTCGTTAAGGTTTTGCCTTTTTAGTTGAAGTTGCCATCTTTGAAAAAGTGATCGAGGCTTGTTACGTACAGGGCCCTTATTCGCTAAGACCATTCACACAAGTGACGCGTCGCGTTGTGTAATCATTCGGCAAATTACGACAATTCACGAACAAACACGAATAATTCCACGCAGATATCTTGACGCGGCGCGTAGCTTGCCCGAATGGTCAAGCGAATAATGGCACAGAAGTGAACTATCTTATTCACGCTACTGGACTGGAGCTAGAAGATGGTACGTCATCTCATAACGGAAAATAGAGCATGTAATGAATTTGAACCATGTTCGAAGATTTTTGAGCCATGGTATATGTACGTCTGGTTCCAGGTTTTCTGGTATCTAATTGCCTAAATATTGTTAGTTTTCAGGTTTCAATTGTGTCCTTAATCATTAACTTTCTTGTTAATCTTCTGCTGTACCCTTTAATTGGTCATCCACGATATCGTATTTTTAATTAAAAGCTATTATTTAACTTGCAATGTTATAACGAGTATATTTGTTAGGTCATATCTTGCAAGTTGAATTAGAACCACTTTTTCTTATCTAACGGAGTTGAATTTTTATATGTTGGTTCATTTCTGATGACAATGCATTTTTATGGCTAGCATGACCTGAATTGACATCAAGGATCAGCTCCAGATAAGGCAACTCTTCAACGGATAACAGCACAGTCACGAAATTTTGTGTACGCGTTTAATTATGTTAGCCAGCTTTAAATTTTATCACGACATGGTCTCCAGATAAATAAACTCTTCAACGCTCAACAGCACAGACACGGAATTTTGTGTAAGCATTTTATTAAGATAGCTTGTTTTAAGTTTTACTATGACATGGTTGCTGCACTCAGGATTGGGTTCTGACTAGGGAACTCCTCAACGGTTAACAGCACAGACACGAAATCTTGTATGCGCATTTAATTGTGATAGCCCGTTCTAAGTTTCACCATGACTTGGCTACTGCATAAAACCTTTTTTTTTAAACGTTTATAAAAAAAAATGTATAAGTATCTTCTAAACGTTTACTCATTGGTCAATGACGTCGCCGCGACACTTTGCGCCGGCCGTACAGAAGAACTGAAAACACGTAGCACCGTGTTAAACACACCCTAGTAGTGTCTGAGCGTTCGGTTCGAGAAGAAATACCTACTTTCCTTTACAATATTTCAATTCCCTAAAAACGTCTATTCCCAAAATGCTCCGTAGTCTCTCAGATAACAATATCAGCGGAAAACGTAAGACAAATAGCGGGTAAAATGAAATAATGCTAAATAAGCAATATGTAAAGTGTTGGCAAAGGAGAACGGAATCAATACAGGTGCCCGTTTTGAGTAACATTCGATAAGCGGGAAACCGTGTTTTTACTTTTCTCTACACAATTATGCTAGGTATAATGTATGTTTATAGTGTCAGTTCTTAACTCGAGTGCAATTAAAATCCTCATATATCCGGGATAAATTGGATTAATTTTAAATTGAAAAAGTAGAAATTTAGCAATTTGAGTGCTCACGCTTCGTGTGAGTGCCTTTAGGGTGATATCATTAATAATAAATAAAGAACAATGGCAAACTCCCATACATACTTTTATGTCAGTCAAATTCAAGGCGTCTGTAGATAAAAAATATCGCTAGTAATTCAGCATCATTTCCTGAGATTGTTAGTCTAAGATTATTTTTTTGGGGAGACCAGGAATAATTGTTACTAGGCTTCAAAGTTTTGTAGGTTATGTTACTGCTAAATGACCTTTGAAACAAGTGTCAGAGGTTTTTATTATTTTATCCGCTTAATTAGGTAGGCAAGTAAGTACTTATGCGTGATAAATATAATGTTTCAAGATATTGTAGGTGCCTACCTATTCAATTACCTATCTAGTGTAACAGACTAAGCTTTTGAATGAGAATTATTTTTAATCTGTTACTGCCTGGCGAGATTAAAAAACAATATATTTAGATATGTTGCTGCTGTTTTACTATGCAGAGAGTTGTCCCATATTAGCACAAATATTTTGCAACAATTCCTTACACTAAATATTTTATTTACACAAACCTTTGTTTCTTTCGTATTCATTGTTCAATACTTTAACCAACACGCCCTATGTACTTTTATTTCTTTCACGACCTGGATGATTGGTAGATAATGCTGTTTAGCATTAAGTTCTTCCTTGTACCTACACTATTTTTGTGCAAAACAATTATATAAATTAACATACCCTATTATAACAACTATTCTTTACACTTCCTCCCTATACTATAATGCATTGTATTCCCTTTGCTACGAGTACAATGTTTTATAAAGAGGTTTTATATTGACGTACCATTTTGTCTATAGCACAGTCTATATTAATATTCTGTTTATCGCAAGGAGGTTGAATTACGTTCACTGTTTAAAGGCTTAACGCCACTAAGCTTAATTCAACCTCCTTTGGTTTAAAAAAACCGGGTGGGAAGAAAGCGTATTTCAACCTCCTTTGGTTTAAAAAAACTGGATGGGATACTGTGTTGACAATTTGACGTCCAAACTGGAAACTTCATTGTATTACATATATATTTTCCAATGAATAAAGAAACAAAGTCATTGATTTTGTCACCCGTTGGGCAGGCAAAAAGGCCGGTTAAACATTGTAGGAAGGAAATGAAGTTACAATTTCATGATTTTTTAAATTGATTTGTTAACCTGGGTTTTTCTAGCTTACAGGCTATGTTGAAAAAATGTAGAAAAATAATTACTTAAGTTCTGTAGAAATTATATGTCAAGACACTGCAAGATTTATCGCATAAAATTCCGCCTATGTTCTTTATGATGTGATTTGAAGTTTTTTTTTAGTATTTACCTGATTTGTTCTCTATCAAAAATGATATAAATCGCTGCGCTTCTTAAACTTAATCCCTATCTGTAGGTTAGGTTAGGGTAAAGGAGCAAACAGCTTCAGGGTATAGGCAAATACGCTGACGAAGACGCGGGTACCTCTCCACGATCTACCGTTTTATCTGTCACCACCACTCGATGGTCCTACACCGCTTTGCTGCCCTTTGATAGATATTTCAGCAGAGTACCTAGTTTGACAGTAGTCTAGCTTACATCAGTGAACATTGAACGCTTCCCTCCACAAGTGTATTTTTTTAGACAGAAAAACGGGCTTTTCGTACGCCATGTAGAGATTACTCTATACACATTGCTTATTAGCTTGTGCCTACTAGGTTTTAAAAGTACTATTTCTAGTTACTTCACACCAAGGTGCCTGAGACTTGTTTGTGGATTCACAGAGTCCTATTAGTTTGCTATAGCTAAATTCCTTCCTAGGCATACTCGTAATACTTGTGGCATGCTTTGCGCCCCGTCGTATTTAATGGAATCCATTAATTTTAGTTAAATCAGTTTTAAAGAAATATTACCAAATATCCTATTAGTCTAAAGTAATGTTGATAATTGTATTAAATTACCAACAACAACACAACATTACATTATTCGTATTAACCTCGTTTGGAAACCTACTAATCACGCGTGAAAATCATGCTTTAGTACCTAGCACAGCAGATACCATGATGATGGTGCTTACGTGTTCTTTTCAATAGTGCGGACTTTATAATACTGTATTACACGGTGTATTTAACAATATTGACCTATCGATGTTCGTTTACTTTGTTCATATAACTTTCATGTCCAATTGAACTAACAAGCGCCTACAAACGGATATTTGTTCGGATATGCGAATTGAATATGTTGCTATTCGAAAACATTTAGGCAATGTTTTTAACAATTTATATTATTTGGTTTGACAGATATATTCGTTGTGATCAGATAAATCACTTAATAACACCAAAAGATATTTGCGCGAGAAAAAAAACATCTATCTACGGTGTTTACTTTCTGATGTTCTCTGTGTTTCCTTCTTTTTTTTTTCTATGTCGAACTCTTACCGACTAAAACCCCCACGGTGTTCCGCAAGGGCAACAGGTACGCTTTCGCACTCGTCCGCGGCCCTGACGACGCTGGTCCTGTTAAGGACCCCCTCACGTTTGGGATAGGGCTGAGCCATTCCCCACCCGGAGTACGCCATTGAGGTGGTGGCGAGGCCTTATGCTGGAGCAGACACCCCCGTGTCCACCACCTAGGCCTCAGGGGGGTCACAAGGGAATAAATTCCTCCTCCGACTCCCGGCGTTGAGCTCCACACGGCCTCCCACATCTATTGCCACCACCCAGTACAGCCACAGCAACAGCTGGCGGAATATCCAACGCTGCACCGAGGAGTGACGCCAGTTTTAAGAAGCTATGGAGCACGTCACACTCAGAGCACTACTGCCCATACAGTAGTCCTGAGAGCGGACCACCTCCTCAAAGTTAACTACTGAACTAAGGTTAAGATGAACAAATCTGATATGTGCCCCTTTAAACATAGGTACTTAGATGTGCTTATATTTTTTAACTATCCCTAAGTCTATAGCTATATATGTATCTATTAAATAGCATTCCCCTGTAATAAGATATCACGTCAAAGAGGTGTATGGTATGTACGTACTAAACCATAGAATAAATAATAGTACAAGTACTAAACGCCGCGTCAGCACATGGGATCGAGAGGGCATTCTTAACGTCAATCGTTTGACGGAGAGCAAGGGAGAACTCTGCATCTATTAAAATTTAGAAGTAGGTAAGTAAGTAACCGAAGTGTTGAAGTGTTTGTACAGCAAGGCCAACATGACAGTTCGTCTTCAGGATCAGAGCACCAATTCTATCCAGCTGCAAAAAGGGGTGAGACAGGGAGACGTTATTTCTCCGAAACTGTTCACCTCTGCACTGGAAGATATATTCAAGCTTCTGAACTGGAATGGATTTGGTGTTAACATCAATGGCGAATACATCACCATCACCTTCAATTTGCTGATGATATAGTCATCATGGCTGGAACCCTGGAAGCACAATGCTCAGTGGCCTCAATATTGTTTCCCAACAGGAGGGTCTTAAAATGAACATGGGCAAGACGAACATCATGTCAAATGCCCATGTCGTACCCATGCCGGTTTATGTTGGGAACGATATTATCGAAGCTGTTGATCACTATGTCTACTTGGGTCTGACGATCCAACTGGGTAGATCCAACTTCGTCAAAGAGGTCAACCGACGAATCCAACTCGGATGGGTAGCGTTCGGGAAATTACGCCATATCTTCTCGTCGCAGAGCCTCAAGACGAAAGTTTATAATCAGTGCATGTTGCCAGTGATGACATAAGGCACTGAGATTGGTCGCTAACTATTGGTCTCATACAAAAGCTCAGAGTTGCGCAATGAAGAGAGCTATGCTCGGTGTTTCACTACGTGATAGAATCAGAAATGAGGAAATCCGTAGAAGAACGAAGGTTACCGACATAGTTCTCAGAGTTTGCAAGTTTAAGTGGCAATGGGTAGGCCATATAGTTCTCGAATGGTGACCACGAACAAGCAAGCGAAGTGTGGGGAGACCCCCCACACGATGGACCGACGACATTGTAGCCATCGCAGGAAGTCGGTGGATGGAGGTGGCACAAGATAGCTCGTCATGGCGCTCTTTGGGAGAGGCCTATGTTCAGCAGTGGACTTCTAAAGGCTGACATGATGATGATGATAACGAAGAAAGTAATAGGTAAGTAGGTGCATGCCAACTTGTCTACTTTAAGTTTTCGCCAATTTAACCAATCTCTAGTTTCTCTATCTAATTTCTGTCGGCCACCTTCTGCAGGTCGCCCACCGGCCAGGTGCACTCCACCTGGCCGGGGCGTCCTACCCTACGTTTGCCAAGTCGCGGTCGCGCAAGTATTTACCCTCTCTCACTCTCATTATTTTTCCGATATCTGAGTGGAGTAGGCACTTATACTAAATGCCGCGTCAGCAAACGGAATTGACAGCGTATTCTTAAATGTCAATCTTTCGTCTGAGGACAAAGGGACTTCACTTTCTACCTGCATTTAAATTAAAATGTTTAATAAAACACAAACAGCAAACATACAATAACCACAAAAACCTAAAACAAGCCAAGAGTTTTCCTTCACTTCTATTTTATTAAATTCTAGTCAATTGAAATCAATTTATTCAATTTTAGTTTATTGAATAGATTGAAGCAAATCATGCGTCGTCACCGGGCGCCGTCAATATTTCTGAAACCACAGAATAAATAATAGTACTACGTACTGAAACACTAAGTAGGTTGCTTTAGCAGTAATGGATATATATATTTTGAGCTGATTCAAAAGCTATTATACTGGTACTTATTTGGCTCATCGAATCATTAATTTTACACAACAGGGTAAAGCCGTCAGCAAGATAGATTTGCTGCCAACTGACAGGGCTCGAAATGCTAGATCATCTTGGGCTATAGTCTATGGGCCTATTAGTTGGTAGGCACTTATTCTGTAGTAGTAATAAAATAATAAAAGTTTACTTGATGCTAAAAATATTTCAATATCAGCCATGTGCTGCATATGCAGTTACGCTCTAATTCAAAAACTACAATTCAGATCAATATCCAATTAATCCAATTTTTTTCCTTAATACTTACTAATTATGAACGTTTTAGTTTTCAGTACTTACTAAACTATATGTGCTTTTTTTCTGATTTGTTATGCCAAAACGACATTGGGTTTTAAGAATTGACTTAAGATAGCTTAATCTATCTACAAATTTTTATTTATACGTGACTTCTAGTTTTTGAATTAACTAATACGTAACGTAGCAAATGACAAAATTAGTGTGAAAAGGTAAATTTTCGTGTGTTTACGTAAGCAACATTAAGTTCGAAACTGAAACTAGCCCTATACAGCGTTATAATTATGGGCAACAATTAGCAAATAGTGTAAAAAAATATGGGACAAAATGATTAAAAATATCGTAAATACAAAAAAAAAGTACTTATCTGCATTTCGTATTTTGCACTAATGCAACATTGCGTATATTGGATATAGATACATTAATTTGAACTAAGAAGTTTAGACCGGCTTCCCTAGCGCCGACAGTCCCAGTTCCAAGTCCAGAGAAGTCAAGTTCTCGCAGCTTATGACTCGTATTGACCCTATAATCAGATATATTTACGCTAAGCAGGCGTTAACTGCTAAAAGTTATCAAAATTAGCGTATTCGGTTGATCAGTTCAAAATACTACCAATAGATGGCGTTACCGTCCCCGTAAGACGGGTTGAGATACTATGGGAAAAAAATAGATTATGATGTCACGTAGCCGAATTGATATTTACATCCATGCTTCTTCGCGGCACATGCCTCTAGCATGTGCCGCAAAGAAGCATGTATGTAAGGGGGTACGAATCCCGTCCGTTACCCAAATTTTTCTTAATGAAAAAAAAAACTTAGGTACTTCCAAAACATACAAGTGGCTACGTTTAGTGTTCCGATCTGGAACTAAACCATTAAAATGATCTGTTGCTGTAAAACAACGCGGCACAAAACATCTAGCAGTTTTTGATACATTTTTAAAGTGTGATCATTGGTATGTTGTTCAAATGCAACGCAGTGTCGTAAAGGGCTAGAGTTCCGTAACAACTAAAAGGTACTACCAAAAAGCCCGTCCAACTGTTAGATGTTAAAATATCCAAACGGGGCATTGAAACTGTCGGGTGACCAAATATTTGTGGGTAAGAATTTTCATTAGCGAATGCAAGGGCGACCACATATACCCACGTCGCCGTCGCGTCGTCCCGTGTCACTGCGTGCATGCATAACTTTAGGGCACTGTTAGTAAGTGTACCTACACGGATACTATGTGCTGTACGGTCAGAGACTTTTTATTTACTATTCTTCAGAAAATATTAGCATTTTACATGATATAGCTTTGATTATTTACGATTATACTATAAAATGTTTTTGGCACAAAGCTAAATAGGCAGGTAAGACATGTCAAGCAGGTTTTTTGCTGACTGTATGTACGCTGTCGATTTGAGTAATGTAATGTCTACAAGATTTGAGGTCACGAACTCCGTCATCCTTATTGTACAAATATATGTACTTTGGTGATTATTTCATCAACCTACCTCCAGCTTCAGTCGCACCGTTTGGAAAGATGAGAACAGAGGTTATGACATAACAAACCAAGAGTTATCTTAAAAAGACCTTTGACTTTAACGTCAAATCTCAAATCTACTTTGTCTACGAAATATATCAGTTTCTATGGGAGATGTAGAATTTAATAGGAAACTTTTTAATTGGCTATGTGACAGATGTTTCTATTCTAATGATGAATATTTTTAATTAAACATAATGAATATTTAAAAAAAAAGTAGCTAATGACATTAAGTTTTAATTCTTTATATTGTTGACGTTATCTATTTATTTAATTTTGTATGTTTTTGACATTAATTTGTTATTTTTGTGAATATTGTGATTAAATGTGTATTTTTTGTTTTTGAATATATTATTTATCTTTTCAATTAATAGTAATTATAATTTAAATATTTGCACCACTGAAAAGTCGAATATAGTGAATCCCATTATACCAACCCAATGTACCTATATTCTGGCAAATAAAGATTTAATTTTATTTATGTACTTGAAAGTATTTAATTTACATGTGCAGCAATAAAAAAAAAACGTTTTATTTATTCGATGTGTGACTGAATCTTGTCTTGTCTCTAGAGGTCCCATACAAACAAACTAACCTATTAGTAATCAAACCGTACCTATTGACTGGAGTACAATACGTTGAGCGCATAATGAGGTGAATGTAGAACATTAATTGGTTTGCAAATCCAACTAGATTGGCCCCGGTCGGTGTTAAGCACGTAAGGCTCATTATTGATCACTAATGACCTGGCGTCTGAGGCCTACATGACTATTGAACGCCAGTTCTACCCTGGGTTGAATTAATTTACTAAGTTGTACAATCAATGTGGTTTAATTGTGGTTAAAGTTGTTTTGTCTTTCTCAAAAGAATACAAATTTACTTAAATTCACTTAATACCGTTATTACATAATACATCAGATATAATTTTTAGAAAGGGATGACTACAAATTCCATCCATTTTTTGGATTAGTTTCTTCCATCAATTCAGCAATCTACAAAAGTGTCCGCAGTCCGCTTGCGAATTTCTCTCAAAACCACAAAATCTGAGTTTTGAGTTATATTAAAAGTTTTTATTTACCTTGTAATATTTGTATGTTTGTATGTATGTTAGTTTAGGTCAAATCTTGCAAACTGAATTAGACCCACTTCCTTCTTATCCTACTGAGTAGAATTTTTACATGTTGGTTCAATTGCGATGATATTAAATTTTTATGACCTGAATTGGCATCCAGGATTGATTACCTCCAGATAAAGGAACTTTACAACGATCAACAGCACAGACTTGAAAGTTGTATACGCATTCTAAGTTTCACCATGACATGGCTACTGCGTAAAAGCTTCTTATTTTAAAATGTTTTTTAATAAACTTATCAGCAATTATGCTGTGTTCCGATTTGAAGAGCAATTTTTCCAGCAAAATAATTAGGTATAAGAGACTCGAGCACAGCGCAGTGCCACGAAGATCATGCAATTATTAATTTATTGTTATGGGCGGCCGTGACGCTTACCGCCATCAGGAGAAGAAATAGTCTGCTCGTCTTGTCATTTTTTTATTTCGATATTTCATTATTAAAAAAAAAAGTTTGGTGGAGGTCTGCTCAAATTCCTTTTAAATATTGACTTAATAAAAAACAATGTGTTTCCTTACTAATAATTATGATCTACAATTTTATCTTTTAAATAAATTATACAATAAATATTGTTACTTGGTAAGGAGTATAATTCACAAGGAACATAATTCAATATACCTATTACTTTACATCGTTTAGAAATGAATTAAATCGGAGATCAAGGATTTCACTGAGTACCTAGGTACTATGTTGTGCAGATTTAATACATTAGAAATAAAAATGTCAACAATAAAATTGTGTTACTGGCACAGATATCCGAACAAATTCGGATATCTGTGGTTACTGGCATCCGGTAAGATTAGATTAAATAAATTTAGAAGGCAAATGCTTTTAGTGATTTGATTCTAACCTTCAATGAATATCGCAGTCCATTCATCAATCAAACAATTAAAAAGTAAAAAGAATATTTTCCAGTATAATTGTTTTGTTTATTTTTGTGTTCGATTTATGCATTCACCCAGTGTCAAATATTTTATTACTAGTTTTCCCGCCCGCGACTTCGTCCGCGCGGACTACAGACAACTACTACTCTACTACTTTTTTGTTTATCGCGAAAAAAGTGTCCTGTGTTCTTCTAGGATATTAAAAACCAATGCAAAAGTATCCTATGTTCTTCTAAAATATTAAAAACCAATGCAAAAGTAGGTATAGCACCAACGCTCTTCATGTTTATTGACAGACATGTTATTTGGTTTCCATGGAAACCGTTCCTTACAGCGAGTAATCTACATTTCCTAGTTTTCCCGTGGACACTTACAATTTTCCGGAATAAAAAGTATTCCATGTTTTATTCCAGAGTATAAGCTATCTCCATTCCAAATTTCATCAAAATCCGTCCAGCCGTTATTGCGTGAAAGCTCCCCAAACAAACAAAGAAACAAACAGACAACGTTTCACTTTTATATATTGGTATGGATTAGTCAATTAGGTAATTAAATCGCTAAATATTGTTAACTTTAAATGATTTGCTATTAGTAAGCAAGTAACTTTAAATACTATGTATATTATGTCAAACATGGTAGTAGTATCAGAGTTTGTCAGGCTGCCCAAGGGCCTCATAACGAACTTAAAGACTGCTATCAAATGTAAACAACTGGGACTAACAGCCTAACGTGCCCTCTAAAGTGTGGAGCGATGGCAAATCTACTCATGACATTATTAAAAGTATTTGTGCGAGCTGACGATCGAGCCCGGTTTTGTTAGATTTCATGGAGACATATTATTAGCATACGAGTATTACCGCTCGACCACCATCTCGCACTAATAGCTTACTTTGTTTCCCACCAAACGTCATGTAATCAACCATGCCACAGAATATATCATAGTAACCCTGCATAGTGCCCTAAAATATTTTTTTTGTGCTTATACTAATGACTTGAATATGGCTGAGAGCCGTCATCAATGTACCTGGATAATACATACAATTATGTGTGTAGTGATCCGACAGAGAACCATAGTAACCGACATAGCTCTAAGTAGTACCGTCATAGTAACCGACATAGCTCTAAGTAGTACCGACATAGTAACCGACATAGCTCTAAGGATAAGCAAGCCGAAGATCAGTAGGCTGGTCAAGGATGATGGTCAGAGATTGCAGGGGACCGGGATATCTGGAAGAAAATTTGGGAGACCTTTTCCCAGCAGTAGGACAAAATAGGTTTAAAAAATTGAAGAAAGTCACCGAACGCATCTGTCTGTCTGTCCACAGATATTTCAGAAAATACTGAACAGAGTTTGTTCCAGTTTTCATCTAGGTTGGTTCAAGGGGAAGGTTTCAATGTATAATTCATACGATTTTTGTGTAAATTTTGCAACAAAGACAGAAAAAAACAGCCGTCGCAGGAGGTAGTGGTTTTTTTGCGTACGCTGCCTATACCATTTACAGTTATATGAAAACAATGACATTATTAAAATTTCAAAGTCTGCTACACCATATGTGTGCTTGTTATAAAGTCAAAATAAACGTTTTATAAGGTATTAAAAAAACTTAATTTACCGTCTCAATTTTCTAAAGCTCTGTGGTAAACTGTATAAATGCTTATCAAATTAAACATCATAATTGTTTGTTTTTATTTAATGTGGATTTGTTTTGCCTTTTACAACATACTGTTTTGACGAGTCATATGAAAGTTATCATGATATGTTTGATGAGCGGATTTCAATTAATTCTGCTTGACCCGCCCCTCGATTCAGAACCTTTCGATAACTCAGTTGTCGATCGATTAAGTATTATTTATTCTGTGGATTCGGTTAGAAATCGTTCAATTCAATACATTTTTCGAATCGATTTGTTTCGCTATCGAATGGTTCTGAATCGGGGGGCTGTTCTTCGAAGCTACTACTTATATTTGTTCTGTGCTATAACTTTATTCTGTGGTGAGTAGTGCAAAGACGCGGGTGCGAGCTGGACGTGGGTTGTCATTTATTGAATGTTTTGTACAAAGTCATATTTATAGGTAACCCTAGCTACCCGTGCAAAGCCGCGGCGGGTCGCTAGTATATATGAAATCACTGGGATCCAGTTTTGTGGAACTGTAGCCACCAAAATTGAGCACAGCACGATTAATATTGTTTCTTTTATACGCTTTATATTAGCTTCAATTGTATGTTTGTTTGTATGTTTGTAACCGACTCGTGAGATTTCTGTATTACGCCCCGACTATGAGTGTCCAAGTACAAAACTAGCAGTCTAAACATATCCAACTGCGCAGGGGAGTGAGACAGGGGGATGTTATATCCCCGAAACTGTTCACTAATGCCTTGAAAGATATGTTTAAAGCGCTGGATTGGTAAAGTTGTAAAGTTTTCTGACGAACCTAGATGAAGCTTCTTGACGCATCTGTCTCAAAATGAACATAGATGAGACCAAGATCATGTTGAATGATCTTTCTGAGCCGAAACCGATTGCAGTGAACGGTGTTTATTTTTAAAGTTTTCCGAAAATATGTTTATCATGGGCAATATTTTTTTTTTATTACAGACTAGGCAATCGTTTGACCAAGATCTCACATGATGGAAAGCGATGATGTGGTCGAAGATGTAGCACGCTTGCCTAGTAGATACCTATTCACTCTTGACTTGAACACACCGGGGTTATAATTTACCGGAAACACTGACGAGGGCAGGGCATTCCACTCCTTTGCAGTTCTTATAATAAATGAAGAAGCGTAACGCTTCGTTCTTGTGCGAGGTATTTCAACCATGAATACCCATTCATGCGCTTTGCTGATCGTCTAGTCGTACGGTGATGGAAAGGTGATGGGGGAATCAGTTTGTGCAGTTCTTGTGCACACTCTCCATAGTGCAATCTGTAGAATACCGCCAGGCTTGCTACCTCACGTCGATGCGCCAGACTTTGAAGCTTACTCTTTATCAGAGTGTCATCCCCAATGAGCCTGATAGCACGTCTCTCAATTGAATCCAAAGACTCGAGCTGATACTTGGCAGAACCGTCCCAGAAGTGGCAGCAGTACTCCATACAAGATCGGACCTGTGCTTGATAAAGATTCAAAAGCTGTCCCGGTGTGAAGTAAATATATATATTATAAGTATGTATTATTATTAAGTATGTATATTGCAATTAGGTAAGAATAACTTTGAGAAGGAAGCCAACAGAAGAATTCAGCTGGGTTAGGCAGCATTCGGCAAGCTTTGTCAGGTCTTCTCGTCGTCCATACCACATTTCCTGAAGGCAAAAGTATTCAATCAGTGTGTCCTACCAGTCATGACCTACGGAGCCGAAATGTGGACACTCATGGTCAAACTAGTCCACAAATTTAAGGTCGCTCAGAGGTCACATTTCTCGAAGAACCGATAACCGTTGGGGTAGGTGAGTTCTCAAGTGCAGACCACGTTTAGGCAAACGTAGTGTAGGAAGCTCTGTGGCCAGGTGGAGTAACGACTTGTGAAAAGCGGCTGGAAAAAAATGGATGAGGAGAGCTAAAGACCGAACTCAGTGGCGTGCCTTAGAAGATGAAGTTTTTGCCTAAACGGCTTGATAGATTTTGATAAATGACGTATCATTGGATTGTATTAATCATGAGAGTGCTATAGAATATATAATGAGTTAAGAAAACCAATATGACGGCATACAGCTGCCATATTGTATTTCCCACGGAACATACAATGATCCAAACCTATTGATAAGTGAGGTATCAAAATTAAGGTCTTTAAAGGACCATTCCAAAAATATACAATTCTCTTTCCGAAATAGTAGCAAATATCTTTCAAGCTTCTTACAACATTTTCAATTTTAGATTATTCACGTTAGTAGTTACTATAGTCCAATATTGCAATTGCAACTATTAAAGTAAAATATATATGTATATATGAAACGTTAAAATGATAGTAATTTAGACTTTCATTTTTGCAGGTCCGTCCGCGCGTCTAGCGCGGCTAAAAAGCAAAAACACGAGCATATGTTTGCGTCGTGTGTTCCGCGCCCCACGCCTGCACGCCAGTCGTTTTTTTTTGTTTTTTTTTTTTATCACAATTTTTACTTGTTAATTACCTACGTCTATCAAAACATTGTTTCTACTTTATCCTTGATTTCAGTGATTGGTCGAAAACTAGTCAGCAGATAGACGAAACTGGATTTAGGGTCGAAAACTGGCGAAATGTGCATTTATGTGAAAATAATAGTTTATGTGAGAATAACTATTCAGTTATATATCAAATAAAAATAACATCTTTACTAGCAATTGGCCAAGAATTAGCGAACACACTACTTTTTCATTTCCCATCGTTTCAATTATACTGAATTACTGACCTAAGTATTAGTTTGGGGTAATTGAGCAAAGAATTTTAACTAAGTAACAATCTGTTCAGAGAATCTTACCTACTGTACTTTTTTATACTGTGGAATACTTGCCTAAACAATGTAGGTCGTCAACGTAAATCATATACTGTAAATAAATGAGTTAGGTAATTTATTAAGTATCGGTAAGTATTTTTTTTGTAACAAACTTTTTATCTACATAATTAAAAATCAAAATACTTACCTACTAATTATTATTATAAAAAAAAAAACTTGCTAACAACTTTTCAAGTATTTACATACCTGCCTATTTTAGATAGAGATAGGTAAGTATCTATTATATTTATTTAATATATAATATTTATTTTCAGTTCCAATCTGAATTATTTTTTTATTCTTACCCATTTTGGAAAATATAAATCAACATCAATGAATAAAAATACGTTACTCACAATTTTTAGCTATACGATAACTTTACTACGCCAAACATTTCATTTCATCATACATGTACTACGCGTGAAGGGTATTTTTGCGGAGACAAATGACACAAGTCCTTCCTCGGAGAAGCCTCGGCGGACACTGACCTGACCGATGACGACAAGTGCTCGAAATGCTAAATTTTGGTTGTTTTTCCTTCTTGGAAAAAAAATAAGAAAGAAATTAGAATATTTTTGTCTTGCAGTTCATAAATAATAAAAAGTCACGTCTATTGGAATAACTTTCACATGGCTTTATGATAGTATCACTTAACAGGACACTTTTTAAATACCGATTTAGAGTCATCTTTGGAATTATTTTTTATCGAGTCAACAATTCTCAATCACGTTTCTATCACTTACAATTTCTAGAATGTATATTCAAATTTAATAAAACTTTTTTTTTTCATTTTTTTTTTATATTTTAGTGGATTTACAGAGGTTCAAAAACCTTCAAATGTGCTAGAAGCCCGCCTTAAGTTAAATGAAGGGTTAAAATTGAGGATCCGTTTCGTCCAGAAAAATTAAAGGGTTCCTGCAGGATAAGGTGGAAAATTACTTAAAAGAACACGTAGCACGCTGAAACTGCAATGCGGTTTTCATTGTTAGATAGCTTAGGGTTTGAATTAAAACTGGTGTAATTGGTATCTCAATCTGGTGAGTTAGAAGCCGAGCAATTGATAAAAATATTTTTGATGGCCATTTGACGGCTAAAGAAATTTTGATCAAATGTTGGTACTCGTATATTGGTCCTGGAATAACACATTATGGTACTTTGAACGTAAAGAAAAGACCACGCGTGCGAAGCCGCGGGTACAGCTAGGCTACAATATGGGTATCAAATGGAAGGCCTAGATAAGCATATTCCAACAGTTATATAATTTATTTGCATAAATATTTTTTTTGGCAGGGCAGGCGTGTTTTTTTTTTTCGCTTTTAAGCTAGTTATTATTACTCTATTATCCTCTTTCTAGATAAAAATAATGAAGGTTAAGGCAAAATTTCAAATTTTGATAAATCACCAGCTTCGGCTAAATTCTAGTAGGCAGTGCGGTATTTTTGTATGCACTAATTATTTTGGCTCTTATCCTAAGGAACTTTAAAGAATAAAAAACAGCTACTTTGAGTAACTTTCGAACAGAAAAATATAATTTTCATACTTTTTATCTGTAGAAGTGACCAAGAAAAGTTTTTCAATTAATCCGTAGATTAGACCTTATCGTAAGTAAGTTTGTAATACCGCTAGTTCTATTTGCAGACAGAAAATCTCACATTTTCGATTTTGTATGTAGACTAAGTCCCATTACCTATTATTCTAAATTTCAGGACCATTTATGACTACTGGAAGTACGTTTTTGCTTACATACGTATTTATTCTTTATATAATAATAATAATAATATTCAGGACAATTCACACCAATTACTTAGCCCCAAACTAGGATGCCCTGTGCTATGGGCACTAAATAACGGATAAACATACATAGATACGAATATTACATCCATGACTCGGAAACAAACATTTCTGCTCATCACACAAATGATTGCACCTTGTGGGATTCGAACCCACGACCGTTTGATTTCGTAGTAGGGTTTCTAGCCACTAGACCAACCAGTCGTCAATATATGAACTAGCTGTGCCCGCGGCTTTGCCCGCGTGGTCATTTCATTTAAAAGGTAGCCCACACGTGTTATTGCAGGACCAAAAGTACTTATGAAGTACAATATACTACATTTCGTCAAAATTCATTCAGCCGTCGAATATTTTTTTCATGATTGCTCGGCATTTAATCATTGGATTAAGATAACAGACAGGATTTTAAAACAAAAACTTATTCTGTAGCGTTTTTAAGTATCTACCCTAGACCATTTTTTTAATTATCTTCTTTGTACATACATTTTCGTTCATAATGCTTTATTACAAGTATAGATAACTTTCATAGTAAAAGATAAAAGATATAAACATTAAATTTGGAGGATAAGTTTAGTTTGTTACTATCTGTATTCTGTATGTGGCCGAAGTTCAGCTTTCAAGTCCTTAATATGTTCCCTGTATGGCTATTGCTGAAAGTCTAAGTCAAAGTTTTTTTTTTGTTAATAGGCAAAATAATAGCAAATTTACAAGTCAAAATTAACATCTTATGAACAAGGGGAAATAAATACACGTAAAATTATTATTAAAATACAAAAACCTATCACTAAAAGTTAAGTCTATCACTGGAAAAGGAAATACCATCCTGAGCTTCGGAAATACGCCCGTTAGAGAAGAGAGCACAAATAAACTCTACGAGGATGTCCTTTTTTGCAAATTTGTTAATAATTCTTTATAATTTTATCAAATGTCAGAATTTATAATAAACCATACTTGTATTTTTATATACGTAACAGTGACAGTCCATTAGTAGGATGACGATAGTATACCTATCCTTATGGTCCTACCGGTAGGAGCTTATGGACATATTAGTCCCCGTACTTCTACTAGTAGAAGTACCAAGTAGCAGTATGCGGAAACGCTCATTTAAATCCATACTAATATATAAGAGTGTAACGTTGTCTGTTTGATTGTTTGTTTGGGGAGCTTTCAAGCGATAACGACTGGACGGATTTTGATGTAATTTAGACTGTTTGTTTGTTTATCGCATGAGGTAGTGCTGGCCTCTGGTGTCAGAGTTTGTCAGGCCGCCCGATGGCCTCTGACATGGCTTAACGACTGCTATTAATCAATAACAGCCGGGACCGATAGCTTAACGTGTCCTCCGAAACACGGAGCGATGTAAAACCGCTCATAACTTCGAAAAGTCATTGGTGCGGAGCCTAGGTTTTGAACCCGGTATCGTTGGATTCTAAATTGCACTATAGAACCGTTAGGCCACCATCGCTCTTGCTAATTAGAATGGAGACAGCTTATACCCTAGAATAAAACGTAGGATACACTTTATTCCGGAAAATTGAAAGTTTTCGCGGAAAAACGGGAAAATGTTGATTACGCACTGTAAGGAAACGTGGCCACACAGAATGGTCTGTGGTTGCCATGAGAACGAAATAACAAGTCTGTCAAAAAACATCAAGAGCATTGGGTGCTATACCTACTTTTGCATTAGTTTTTAATATCCTGGAAGAAAATCAGATGCTTTATAATTAATAGTCTGCGCGTACGAAGTCGCGGGCGGAAAAACTAGTTACAAATATAGAAGATAAAAGTGACAATGAGATGTCCCACAATCATTAAACAATCAAACTGAAAAAAATAAAGTCAAAATTCTAAATTAGTATGTTCTAAAAAACAAAGAAAGCTGACCATTATAATACGCATACAAAATCCATATCAAACGCATAATACCCCTCTTTTTTAAGTCGGATCTTGTAATCCACAGGCGGCCAGTTCCATCCAAGTCTAAGCCCAAGCATTCAAAGGGCTCCGTAGGTCTGAACCTTAACTAACATCATTGTGCGCAGCTCAACTTGCTAAACCATTTCCATAGCAGTGCATTCTGCGTCGGCTGTTATGCAATCTGCCTTTGAACTGGCAATAATTTAATTGGAGCGTCTCCTATACTAGGCCACAGATTAGATGCAGTTGCTGCTGAAGTTTGGCCGTCTTCGATGGACAACTTTGAGGGACGGCTTTAGGAATACACTGTTCAATATGGCTCTTTTTAAGCTCATTGGCAACGGTTCACTGATGGAGGATATACTACAAAGCTTTGAACATCATCGTAAATTTGCAAGTCTTCTACAGACATTTCAGAGAGTATGCGATGAACTTGCTATTAACTTAATTCCACCATATCCTTTTCATCATTGGATAGCATCGGACGCACGGGAACACGGTATCCATATTTGGTTGACATCCCTCCAATCTACACAAAGCGATTTATGTTCACATTTATAATAATACGAACTCGAAAGAATGGATCACCCTACCGGCGGCTTTATTTCCCAATAACGAACAGATATTTCCTTGGCCTACAGTCTCGACATCGATAGTGATTGGCATAGTGCCGATTTCAATCGTTAGCTTTGACAGTTATTGTCAAAATATATCGATTGTCATCGGTATCTGTACTGACATTGATCATGATTGACATAAATATTTGGTAGAGACTACCAATTATCGTTAAAATCGACCTCTGCTACCGCTTTCGGTTGTAAAGCAATCTCAATCGATGTCGAGACTGCAAGCCCAGGCAAGAAAACGCCACTGACAATCAGGTGAGACTGCGGTCAGATGCTTGCCTATTCGGCCGTCAGTAAAATAATAATGGGGTAAGTCGCAATTTCTAAATGAGTAAGCCAATAACAGCCAATAACAATACAAGCCAATAACAGAATGGTGACCCAGGATAACTGTTTTTAAGCATTCCTGTATGTAAAACAATACACTCCTTTTTTTTCCTTTACCTCCTACAAATTTATGGTTTACAGATTTTTCGCTTTACGTGTGCTATAAGACATTTCTTCTTGGCAAATTTCATGATTGTAGGTCAACGGGAAGTACTCTATAGGTTTTGTTCTCTTGCAAGTGTCAAAATATAAGGCATAAACAGCCGGGGCCGTATCATTTGATTGCTTTAACTTAGAAGTTTTTTTTTTTCACAGCTCCTAGGGATTGAGACCTAAGTATTTGATATTAATTTCAGCTTGATACCTTTACGCTTTCCTGAGAAAAGGGGCTTGACAGACAGACAAACGGACGGATAACGAAGTTATCCAAAAATGTTTCCTTTTTTATTTTTGAGGTACGGAACCCTAAAAATAAACCTACCTATTTAAATCTCATAGTTAACTGATCAGGGACAGCCCTGCGACTTAGGAAGTTTACATAAACCTCAGATTTCCGTCGTCAGGGTTGTAGCAACGTGCCGCTTCTGCTGCGCCATCGCTTCCGCACCACTATCAGTTTTGTGTCTATTTTATAACGAGCCACAGTTAAAATAAAGGGCGGATAGATTCTTCAAACAAAATTATTGGGATTTCAATTTTTGTGTTCCTGATAAGAATCATGGTTTTCCTGATGACATCATCACGGCAAAAAGTTACATTATCAACTATTGCCACTCGCATAAATAAAAATTACGATTAAAATTTAATAATAGTAATTAAACGCTTAATTATGAAGTTTTTTTGCATCTGAGGTATAGTGCTTCTGATTATTCAATAGAGCCTAACTTGGTCATTTGTTCCTGCAGCAACCTACCTGTTTCAGAAGTCGGTATAGACTTTTCCAAGGCCGCGAAAGTAATTAACCAGGGCCTCAGAATAAATAATAGTACTACATGGCGCTTATTAGCTATGCCAAACGAAATTCCTTGCAGAAAACGTGTGATGTCATAACGTCAATTCACGAACAATCTCGTCAGTTTTCGGTTAATGCAAAATCAATTCTAAATTGCCGCAACTGACGACTGGTTGGTCTCGTGGCTAGAGATCCTAGGTACGAAATCTTACAGACGCGGGTTCGAATCCTGCAAGGTGCAATCATTTGTGTGATGAGCAGAAATGTTTGTTTCCGAGTCATGGATGTAATATTCTTATCTATGTATGTTTATCCGTTATCTAGTGCCCAGGGTGTCCTAGTTTGAGGCTAGATAATTGGTGTGGAAATGTCCCGAATATATTATTATTATATTATTATTAACTAGCAACTGACAAATTTGTACCAGTTTTGTCAAGTCGCTGGTTTCTGCGACCGCCAACCGCAACCGTAATAGAGCGACTTCACCCCCTCACCATCCCCCGCAGAACAGCATCATTCTTGTTCTACGTATCGTTGTGTCCACAGTCCACACACAGTGACTCTCATGCGAAAGTTTATTTAACGATCGCACCAATCGTAAACTGGGCCTTTTGTTACTGCAATTGGCAACCGTTAATGAAAACTTGTAAAAAGTTGATAGTTGCCTAATCTTAAGTTGCTGCGTGTGCTGAGCGCCTAACGCAACACGTTATGTGTTTGAACATTCATAGCGAATAAGGGCCCAGTGTTTATCTAACTTTTTTAATAATTTACCGAATGTTCAGATATCATATTATGATGGAAAGTTGCGTATTTTTTTTGTCCCTGAGAGATTGTCAACTGGTACGTTCTCAACTGTGGTTCTACAGCAGTCTGATATTTTTATGTGCGGAAACTAGGCGGAAACATTTTCTTCAGTTTATAGCGTACGTTTCACTGTCTGTGCAAGCGACGCGCGACGTTCCATAGCTATGTAGTATCATACTTGTTTTAACCCGTGTCAGCATTTACCTCAATATGATATATAAGATCGATACTTGCATGATAAAACTTAGCTCTTAACCTGTCGATTAAAACATTTTTTGGAGATTTGGTGTTTTCGATGAATAAAATAAATAAAGCGTTTGCCACACACACACACACACAATCTGCATTTCGAGATGGATGAAACGATTAAAAAAGTTTTATTTTTATTCCGCGTTTTAGGCGTACGGGCCCGTAAGTATATAAGTAAGTTACGCGTAAAGTATCTACAGTAAGCTTACTAAAGGTTGAAAACACAAACTTTAAAAAATATGTATGCTACTAGCCGGTGGGTCTAGAGATTTTAGATTTGGGGGTTATAATTCTAGGATATCCTAGAAGTGTAGAAGAGAAGGTTTTTTTTAAATTCCAGCCTTGAAGAGGTGAACGGGGGTTCAAGAGTTTGAAAGTGGGCAAAGCCCCGCAGCATTTTTCAGCAATACTTTCCATAATACACATCTAGGATACTCTAGAATTATATCTCCCAAATTTAAAATCTCTAGATCCACTGGCTTATGCTGTACGTTGTCTCTCAGTCATTAGGTAAGTCACGTTACTGTGTTATAGGTATCTGGTATATGGAAGATTTGAAGAACAAGCATTTGAAGCAATACCTACTTACACAACAACAGAAACATAAAAAACTACAAAAACTACAAAAAGACTACAAAAACTTACCATTTCCATCAATATGTACCGTGTTTCAAACAAATAAATAATTTTCATTTTCATTTTTTACCTTTCCTGACTCATTATTTTAATTTTCATAGTTAGTTATCAAATAGAAAGACTCAGACTTGGATAAAATGTATACCTATCTGGTTAAATACCTACTTTATTTTAGGTCTCAATAGGTAGGTGCCTATAAATCATTATGATTTCCGAAGCCCGTATTAAAATATAAAAAAATACATTTCTAAGTACCAGGAGAGCATAAGCACTTAAGAAGTTGGAGATACAAAATAGACAAATAAAGTTTTTAAAAGTGAGTACTTCTTACCTCTCCATGAATATTAAATGCTGTGATTTTATTTAAAAAAGTATTTCTAAGTACCAGGAGAACAGAAACACTTAAGATGTTGGAGACATAATATTGAAAAATAAAGTTAAATAAAGTGATTATATCTCCCCATGAACATTAATTAAATGGTGTGATTATATTTAGAAACACATTAGAAGTTGGAGATATGACATCCTACTAATATTATAAACGCGAAAGTTTGTAAGTATGGATGGATGGATGGATGGGTGTTTGTTACTCTTTCACGCAAAAACTACTGCACGGATTTGGTTGAAATTTGGTATGGAGGTAGCTTGAAATAGTACCAGGAGAGCAGAAACACCTAAGAAGTTGGAGATATGACATTGACAAATAAAGTTATTAAAAGTGAGTTTACCTCCTCATGAATATTAAATAGTGTGATTATATTTAAAAAAAGTATTGCTAAGTACCAGGAGAGTAAAGTAACAAGTGTCAATGACAGGTGTCAAAGTGACAGGTGTCAACCCTAGGAGGCATTATTTGCTTTTTTTTATTTGCATATAAACAATAAATGAGAAAGTTTGTGTGTTTATGTTTGTTAGAGTGCTATTTTGTCATCAAAGTGACAGGTGTCAACCCTGAGGGTGCAATTAGAAGGCATTTTTTGTTTATTTTTCCTATAGTAGTGACGAGTGTAGCATATAAATAATAAATGAGAATCATACATCACTCTCAAACGGCTGAACGGATTTTGATGAAATTTGGAACGGAGATAGCTTATACCCTTGAATAACACATAATATACTTTTTATCATCATCATCATCAACATCCCTTACGCGGGTGAAACCGCGGGGCGCAGCTAGTAAATAAATAAACGTTATTCTTTAGCAGAAGCACAGAATAAATAATAAGCAGAAGTGTAGTTAGAATAAATAATAGTACTATAATAATATATATACTATATATAATACTACTCCCACGCATTTATAATAAAATATCGAAAGTTTGTGCTATAAAGAGTGAGCGGACCTCCCAAGTGAGAGTACTAGTCCAAAGATGGCTATTTATGCGATCTTACTCTGACATAGAGGACCTGATTTATCTGAGAAAAAATACACACACACAAACTCTCACACACAAACACACACACACACACACACACACACACACACACACACACACACACACACACACACACACACACACACACACACACACACACACACACACACACGCACAACCACAGATTTTCGTTTTCAAAACATGCGTACACATACTCACCCCCTCATACCCCTCATGACACTTAAGTTAAGATCACATATATATATTTATATATTAAATTTTATTTCATCATTATGAAATAACAAAAAAAAAAAAAAAAAAAAATTATAAATTAGATCAGTAATGTTTATTGCCAGGAAGGGATGCCTCCATTAAATTAAATTGTGTTATGGAATTCAGACCAGGCTTCCACGACACCCCCCCCTCCCCCCGTGGGTTCCCGCCTTGTCGTGGCGGGGGGGCTCTAGTAACCGTGGCTTCGCCCACCACGGTGAAGCTAAGAGGAACCCGGGGCCGCGCTGGCAGGGTGTCGCCGGCTGGCCCCATGGAGGGGCCGCTTCACTGGGCTTTGCTCCTCAAGCCTACGCTGAAGTGGCCACAGTAGGTTGCGGTGCTGTATGGG
Organism: Alsophila aescularia; assembly: GCA_946251855.1. NCBI lineage: Eukaryota > Metazoa > Arthropoda > Insecta > Lepidoptera > Geometridae > Alsophila > Alsophila aescularia. Next base: position 12,656,056 of record OX276378.1, on the reverse strand, counting down.
CGGCATCGCAACTGAGGTGGGCCGCGGTGTTGTATGGGCAGCACCGCGGCTGAGGGAAGAGAGACCGCGGCGGGAGAGAAGTGTCGGTGATAAGGTGCGCCGCTCTTCCTACCTTCCGTGGCCTCGGCGGGGCCGCCACCGTTTGATGGCGGACGCGGTGGGGCCGCAGGGGAAGAGGAGTGTCGGTATTGCGGTGCGCCGCTCTCCCTATCCTCTGCGGCCGAAGTGGCTGGCGGTGGGGCCACTGAACCGACCCATCGCAGGGGGACCTCGAGCGTCCAGACGCGGGGATTTCGTTTGGCACTCATTTGCGGGTTGGTCCCCGGGTGGTTGCGGCGCACCATGTGTACTGGTGCGTCGCAGGGGGGTTTTCCCCAGAGGCGGGTCCGGAAACGGACAGCCGCGGCGGGTTCGCGGTCGTGTGCATAAGCGTTCCCGTGTTCCCGTCGTGAGCGGCAGTGGAGGTACACCATGGGGTTTTAGTGGGTAGTACGGGCAGTCGCCAGTGAGTCCCACATAACCACTGGGCCTTCCCCGGGCTCAGTGGTATGCATAAACGCATTTCTCCATGTAAAAAAAAAAAAAAAAAAAAGGCTTCCACGACACGGGCCTAGAGCCTAGTGTGGGGCCGCTGCCTATCATTGTATTTGGTTACTAAACTTATTATTATTATTATTATGTACTCACGGTCAAACTAGTTCACAAACTAGTTGACAAACTAGTTCACAAACTAGTTGACAAACTAGTTGACAAACTAGTTGACAAACTAGTTGACAAACTAGTTGACAAACTAGTTGACAAACTAGTTGACAAACTAGTTCACAAACTAGTTCACAAACTAGTTCACAAACTAGTTCACAAACTAGTTCACAAACTAGTTCACAAACTAGTTCACAAACTAGTTCACAAACTAGTTCACAAACTAGTTCACAAACTAGTTCACAAACTAGTTCACAAAGTATAGGTCGCTTAGCGAGCTAAGGAGAGAGCTATGCTTGGAGTTTATCTGAAGGACAAGATTCGTAATGAAGATATCCGACGGAGAACTAAGGCTACCGACATAGCTCAAAGGATAAGCAAACTGAAGTGGCAGTGGGCTGGTCACATTTCCTGAAGAACCGATAACCGTTGGGGTAGATGAGTTCTCGAGTGGAGACAACGTCTAGGCAAATGTAGTGTACCCCAGACGCCCACCTGGCCAGTGGACGCCCAGTGGCCAGGTGGAGTGACAACCTTCGAACAACAGCTGACAGGAAATGGATAAAGACCGAGCTCAGTGGAGTGAATTTCGTGAACTTGCTCAGTGGAGTGATTTGTAATCTTTTTTATACTGTCAATAAATATTATTATTATTATTATTATTATTAATTAGGAGAGGCCTACGTCCATTAGAGGACAAGACGTATGATGATGATGATAAATACGTTAGAACATGGACAAATTAAACAACTGATATTTAATCTTGATTCTTCTAAACAGAAAAGCAATACATACCTCAACAATGAACAACAACACAACATTGGGTATGAGTCATCGAAACCCAATACGCATGTAAAGTTACACCAGCAAATTCCATTTAACATCGAAATGGTTCCAAGAGCTTGAAGTACTAGTTATGCAACTAACGTTTAAAGTACTTACGTAGGCACAACGGTGAAACACGACGTAAAAATATCGCTGTAGTCCTGTAAAGCCATACTAGACTTTTTAGTATAAAGTTCTGGTTGGCAAGGGTAAGATGCTATTCAAAAGTTTTACAAGAAACTCTTAAGTGAGTCGACATATTATTATTAAAACATTGAGAAATGGATTTCTAAAAATTATTTCCAAGTATTCGGCGTCCAGAAACTCTTAGGAGGTTGGAAATATAACATTTAGGTATAGAGTGATGTGGTATCGTCTCATATTTTGTTTTACTTATAACCATCTCTAACCTCTTACTGGTTTCTGATCGGGTTCTTCTGGTAAATGCAAAGCAAAGGCTAAATAACTCGATATCAAAATCTCCAACCTCTAATGGGTTTCTACTCTCCTGGTACACCTTGTTTATAAAAAAAATACAAATAAGAACCCGCCTCGGCTTTGCACGCGTATCTAAGGGTATCTCTAAACATTTATTTGTACAAAACGTTACATTGACCCAAAAAGCTTAAAATTATACTTGACGCCCGTACTATTACACCACAGAGTGAAGTAGGTACGAACGGGTTAGGCAGAATTAATTGAAATCCGTTCATCAAAAACATCGTACTAACTTTCAAACTACTTGTCAAATAGTGTAGATTAAAAGTCAAAATTGATCAACATTAAATAAGAAAGATTACTGTGTTGTCTTATTTGATAAAGTTCAATACAATTTAGCATAAAGAGCTCTTGTAAGTTGAGACTTATTTTTTTAATGAATATCGATTATTTTGATCCTTCTGTAATAGATACTCATATAGTGTCGTGGAGTTTATTGCAGAACTTTTTCAGGAAAACAATCCTTTTATACATTACTTCTCATCTAACTTTCAAGCCATTACCGGCACGACTGTTTATTTCGACTTCGTTGAGAAAATTCGTCTTACATCACCTAAATTATATAAAATACTTATTAATTATACTTGAAACCTTTTTCTTGAATCAACCTACGCCTATGTAAAAACCAAAGTGAAATCTGGTATATTTTGAGATATTTGTGGACAGACAGACAGACACACGTTCTAAATAAAAACGGGTTTTGTAACATACACTTAAAACGAATACTTAATTTTAGGGGTCATCCAAAGGGCCTAAAATTATAAAAATTATTACAATTACTACAGTAAGTATAAATGCCGAATAAAATGGTGCCTTTACCTTTGTGTTAGAATTGGTCTGGCCGCTCACATACCTCTGACGTGGCCTAACTGCTTGGCACCTGCTATCAATTATTGTTATTGTTAACCGGGACCTTGTACTATTATTTACTCTGTGCCGGGACCTACGGAAACAACAGACAAAAAAGTTTTATTTTATTTTGCCTTGTGTGACGAGATGGGCTGGGCCCCAATTCTGTTAGTTATTGAACCGCAATAACGCAAGTCAAGTTTTTTTTTGAGAATTTTTCTCTTTTACTTCTTAAAAGTGCTAGAAGCGAAGAAATTTGGGAAATATTCAAAAAATATATGTCTAAAAAAATAAAAAAACATAATGCGAATTTTCGTTATTTTTCCTTTTACTTGGGGCACTTTTAAGTGGTAAAAGAGAAAAAACACATAAAGTCATGCGATTGACTTGCGTTATATCGCGGTTCAGTAGTTAACAGAATTGAGCCCCTGGTCATTCTCCTGATGGTAAGCGTCACGCTATTTTATGGGCATAACAGTTGCAGTGCCACCCAGAACTTTGGTTGCAAAATGATGCGCGTCACTGCACTGCGCTCGTCACTCAATGTAAGTTGCCAAGTAATTTCGCTGGAAACATTGCCCTTCAAACCTAAACACAGAAATGCTTACACACAACTGCTATTCTATATATCTATTACTAGCTGCGCTCTGCAGTTTCTCCCGCGTGAGAGATGATGATGATGATGATAGTATCCTTTGTGTTATTCCAAGGTAAAAGCTATCTCAATTCCGATTTTTATCAAAATTCCTTCAGCTGTTTGAGAGTGAAGTATGATGATGATGATGAAAAGTAGCCTATGTGTTATTCCAGGGTATAAGCTTTCTCCCTTCCAAATTTCATGAAAATACGTTCAGCCGTTTGAAAGTGTGAAGTATGTTGATGATGATGATGATGATGATGATGAAAGTATCCTATGTGTTATTCCAAGGTATAAGCTATCTCAATTTCAAATTCCATAAATCCGTTTAGCCGTTTGAGAGTGAAGTATGATGATGATGGTGAAATATGATGATGATGATGATGGTAATGAAAAGTATCTTATTTGTTATTCCAAGGTCTAAGCTACCTCAATTCCAAATTTTATCAAAATCCGTTCAACCGTTTGAGAGTGAAGTATGATGATGACGATGATGATGATGATGATGATGATGATGATGAAAAGTATCATATGTTTTATTCCAGGGCACAAGCTACCTCCATTCCAAATTTAATCAAAATCCGTCCAGCCTTAAAACTCCCCAAAGAAACAAACAAACAAACAAACAACGTTTCACTTATATATTGTTGTGGATTTTCATATACCCGCCGCAACTACTATAAAAAAACCTCAGTAATCGCAATTCAAAATCATTGGCAGCAGAGTTTGTGACCATAGACAACTGCATTAATTACTCACCGACAGTAGTCGCAGCGGAAGCATGTGTCTCGGAAGTTATCTGCTAGTTGCAGAAAACTGCTATTTTTCAGGCGCAATCCCAATGTTGAAGGAGAAGACAGCATTTTATAACTGCCTCGCTCATTTGCTTACGTTTTTCACATGTTCTATCTCCACAGCGGTAGGTACCTGTGCAATCTTTCACAGAGCCTAACTTCACAAACATATAGATTGGCTGCAACTACTGTACTTGACAGACTTGTTATTATTTCGTTTCTATGGCAACGTAATTCCGTTATTAATGTTTGGTACCTTCGGTTCCATTATTACAATTTTCGTGGGGATCTCTAATTTAAAAATAAATTAAATACTATCCATGTTACTCGCTGATAATGTAGCTAACTATAGGTAAAATATTTTTTTAAATCGGTTCAGTATTTTTTGAGTTTATCCATTACAAACAATCAAACAATGAAATCTTTTCTGTTTATAATATTAAAGTGTTTAGTGTAGATAATAAGTTAAAAATACGTGTTAGAAAATAAGGTTGTATGCAGTGGGTCATGGTATGTAGTGGTGTCATGGTGAAACTTAGAACGGGCTATCACAATTATTGCTTATACTTACAACATTTCGTGTCTGTGCTGTTAACCGTTGAAGAGTTCCCTAGTCAGGACTCAACCCTGAATGCAGCAACTATTTCATGGTAACACTTCAAACCGGCTATCATAATAAAATGCGTACACAAAATTTCGTGTCTGTGCTGTTAACCGTTGAAGAGTTCTCTAGTCAGGACCCAACCCAGAATGCAGCAACTATTTCATGGTAAGACTTCAAACCGGCTATCATAATAAAATGCGTACACAAAATTTCGTTTCTGTGCTGTTAACCGTTTTTTTTTTTTTTTTTTTTTTTTTTATATATGTATATAAGTACATGTAGGTTGGGGGAGGGGAAGGTGGGTATAGGAACCCCCGAGGGGGAGGGGGAATTCTTCGGAAATGCATCTTTTTTTAAATGAAAAATATTTATATATTATTTTTATATTTATTTTAAAAGACAAATATTTATTTTGAGTTATGCTAATAAAAGCTTTAAAATCGGCAATTATATATATACAGGACGCTTGCTTATGGGAGCAGGGAGGAGAGGAGCACCTTTTTAGTCGAAGTTGTTAAATTAAACCTTATTTTTTCTGTCCCTATTTTTCAGGTAGCAAAGGGTAGGGCAGTAAGAACCACTACTTCTGCCTTATTTCCGGTGCTGCGGGAATAGCAGCCCCTTCACCTTTGCGTAATAAAGTCACAGTCGATCACGCTCCCTCCGCCCCTTGGGCTTGTTGGTCACCACCGTGGTCAGTCGCTACGGGTCACTCATCACTCAATTGCTGCGGCTTTGTCACAGCAGGCGGAGGCTGCTCATCCTCCGCGCATCCAGGCTCTAAAAAACACTCTAGGGGTAGAACAGACCAAGACCACGGCGTGTCGGGGTTGACAAAGTCGGTTTTGAATTCAAGTTCATTGTAAGGCCACACTTAAATTACACACACACTTGAACCAATTCTATAGTGTCAGATTAAGTTAACAAATCTGAATGGGAAGTAGAGTGCCTTGATTCCTTGATTAAATCAAAGCGCATTTTTTATTTATGTTTTATTAGTATGATGTGTGCTTTGTTCACTGAACATTCAACACGTACGTTATTCTCTATGCCAAAATAGTCTGTGTGAAATATCGTATTTTTCAAAACAATGGCATCAATAATCTACAATTAATAGCTCCGGAACTACATACTACTTGTACATAATACCTTATAATTTGTGCGGAACTATTCATATCCCACGTGTTAGTTTTTTTTTTCATTTCTTTATCTTTCAATTTTAATTAGGGTATTGTGACGAGGTCAAAACCTCTTTCATAATAATACTCATTTGATCTCTTAATTCTTTCATAATCCATTTCATTCCATTTTGATAGTTGGTCATTATTCATTCTAAATACAAATAACCAGTCATTCCAAAATTACGGTTTTGCTGGTAAACTGTGTGTAATTTTAAATATATTTTTTTTATACTGGCAATGTGATAAGACAGGCTTGTAAAATGAATTGATTAACAATGTTATAAAAGTGACAATATCTCAAATCTACAGACAGGTACAGACTGAAATAAACCTATGGAAAAATGATCTGAGGAACATAAGGCTAGCTAGAAGAGGACGATCGAGTAGTCGGTTAGATTTTCGCCTTGGGTTATTTATGATATTCTACAAGAAATATATAGATAAGTTAGATAATAACATTCTAGTTGGGAAGGCCACTTATGTACTCAAACAGTTAAAGATATCTATTTAATGTTATGAAATTTATGATTATAGATTGAAACAAGACAAATAGTTTCCTTTGAAGATGACCCTCTTTCACACGGTTGAAAGGACGATGACCATTCCTGCCCCACCATGTGATTGACATGACTGTGTGTGACCAGCAAAATCTTATTTTTAGTTATACTTCGTTTATAAAACTAGGATTTATTGTGATAGTTTTGAATGCATCAAAGATGCGGATTATAATTGTAATAAAAAAAATCGTAAAACTGCATTTCCGGGTTTCAATGGCGTCTCCATGAAATAGTGTCCGCGCGACTTGCAAGGATACGTGTTTCTGGCAGATGACATCGTTTCGGCTGTCAAAAATTAACGATTTCGCTATTTGTGAATTGTGCGATCTTTGTTTTTATTGCAATTAATTTCTTTTTGATATTTTCTTGACAACTCGAGCTTCTCTAACGGACTACGATAAGCATACGGTTTTTAATGGTGAATTAGTTCATCATGTTGCGGTGCATAAACTGTAGTTAATGTGTGCAACGAATCCGGACGAATACTGTCGGGGCATTGTCGTTACAAAATATGCAAAATATCTTTACGGAATGGTTGGAATTGGCAATATCTCAAGTGAGTATCCTACCTACTTATCAAAATATTCATCATGTTGCGTTGCATAAACTGTAGTTTATGTGTGCAACGAATCCGGAGACATACTGTCGGGGCATTGTCGTTACAAAATATGCAAAATATCTTTACGGAATGGTTGGAATTGGCAATATCTCAAGTGAGTATCCTACCTACTTATCAAAATATTCATCATGTTGCGGTGCATAAACTGTTGTTTATGTGTGCAACGAATCCGGAGACATACTGTCGGGGCATTGTCGTTACAAAATATGCAAAATATCTTTACGAAATGGTTGGAATTGGCAATATCTCAAGTGTATCTCCTACCTACTTATCAAAATATTATGCTCCGCGCTATTTTCTCGTTGCTATTATAGCATGCTAAATAAACATTTCGTAAACAGCAAGAAAAATAGTACCTAGTCAAGTTTAGGGAAGCGCTCGAAGGTTTTTTTAAAAACTAAATATTTAAACAAAAATGTAGAGACGTCTGAGTTGGAAGACGACTGATTTTATTAATGAATTTAAAAGTTACATTTGCCTTACGAACAATCCTTATCGCTAAGCTCTAGTCTAAACATTGCCTACACACATTGGAGCGGTCGCGCCACCCGAAAGTGCAACGCTGCACTTTATGGATGTACTTGGATGACTCGACCCTGTGGCTGGAACATAACTACCTACCAAGGTATATTGTGTATTTACGTTGTTTGTGTAGCCACACAGCTATATTTGACGCAATATCTGATGTTTGCGGGATGCTGTTGGGGCTTTTTGGTAATATGTTAATCACAATTGAAAAAGTCTCCTGAATAGTTATATGATCAGTTATAATAAGTTTCATGTTATTTTCAGTTTCCGATTGATGCTGTGATACGCCACGCCTGCTTGTCAGCACTAAATGATAGCATTAAAGATACAAACCCAATGAGACGACTTGACCATGCACATATTTGTATTGGATGTGGTTGTTCTATTTTGGAAATGAGGAATCACATTCTTGATGACAATAGTTTGGTATTTGGGATGAGCCAGACATCAGGATCATGTGGCAGCACGAGCTGTATTTAATATAATATCTAATTGAAATTGTTGATTAAAATCGCGTCCTGCCCGTGGTCCACCTTCATTTCATGTTTGTACCAGGGGTAATTTTTTCCTCCCGTGGTCCACTTCAAGAATTCTGGGTGTACCAGGGGTTTTTATTTCTTTCCATGGTCCACCTTAGTTCACCTGGCTGTACCATGGGCATTTCTTTCTTCCCGTGGTCCACCTCAAGATAACTGGGTGTACTAGGGGTTTTTGTTTATTTACATGGTCCTCCTTAGTTCACCTGGCTGTACCAAGGGCAATTTTTCCTCCCCTTGGTCCACCTTAGTTTATTATACTTGGTCACCAATTTATTTTTCGTTTTTTAATGATGGACAAGGTTATCACGAAAAAGTAAAGTCTGTCAGTCAAAGAAAGAAAAAGTTACAAGTAAAAAGTGTGACGATAATTTTTGTAATGTGAAAATGATTTAAAAAGTGTCCAACAATGTATTATTCAATTCAAAGGGCACAGGCAACCCTTTGAATTGGAATATCTCGTAAAGTAATCGAGAACAAATGGCCATATTTGGGCACTACAGAGCACTTGAGAGCACTACAGTTTGGGAAATTTTTGGCTGGGTACAAACAAATGGCCGGTTATGGTGACGGACACGAGAAATGACCACACCGTGCGAAAACGCGGGTACAGCTAGTTATTGATGAACTTTGAGATTGTCATTGAGAGTAAATTTTAGCGTGAACGAAACAAAGATTTTGAATTACGCTTACTGGCGTCATGAAGTAGGTCCGCGAGCCAGTAGCTCAACTGATAGAGCGACGGCGACATAAAGTTATTCTTATTCTCAACAAAATATTTATTTGAGCAGGTAATCGCCATATTGTTGCTGACATTTCCGTTTACAGTGCAACCAACTTAGCGGTGAAGCGGCAAAAAACTACTACTAGTCTACTTATCGATTGACTGGAACACTCATGCCACCATTCAGTTCACAGATAAGTTGGTGGCACTTTATTACTCATACTCAGAGTTTTTGAAAGGAGATAACATGTCTGGAAGCTTATCTCTAAATGAAAACAAATAATAGTAATTAATTTGTATTCATAAAATGAAATTCTCGATAAACATCCTACTAATATTATAAACGCGAGAGTTTGTATGTATGGATGTTTGTTACTCTTTCACGCAAAAAGTACTGAACGGGTTTGGATGAAATTTGGTATGGAGGTAGCTTATACTCTCGATTAACACATAGGCTACTTCTTACTCCGAAATAGGAGAAAAAAAATTATCGTTTTCTTTAACACATGGGAAAAAAAAACTAAGTACCAGGAGAGCATAAGCACTCAAGAAGTTGGAAATACAAAATTGACAAATAAAGTTATTAAAAGTGAGTATACTTACCTCTCCATGAATATTAAATGGTATGATTTTATTTAAAAAAGTATTTCTGAGTACCAGGAGAACAGAAACACTTAAGATGTTGGAGACATAATATTGAAAAATAAAGTTATTTAAAGTGATTATCCCCATGAACATTAATTAAATGGTGTGATTATATTTATAAACACTAGAAGTTGGAGATATGACATCCTACTAATATTATAAACGCGAAAGTTTGTAAGTATGGATGGATGGATGTTTGTTACTCTTTCACGCAAAAACAACTGCACGGATTTGGATGAAATTTGGTATGGAGGTAGCTTGAAATAGTACCAGGAGAGCAGAAACACCTAAGAAGTTGGAGATATGACATTGACAAATAAAGTTATTAAAGTGAGTTTACCTCCTCATGAATATTAAATAGTGTGATTATATTTAAAAAAAAGTATTGCTAAGTACCAGGAGAGTAAAGTAACAGGTGTCAATGACAGGTGTCAAAGTGACAGGCGTCAACCCTAGGAGGCATTATTTGCTTTTTTTTATTTGCATATAAACAATAAATGAGAAAGTTTGTGTGTTTATGTTTGTTAGTGCTGTTTTGTCATCAAAGTGACAGGTGTCAACCCTGAGGGTGCAATTAGAAGGCATTTTTTGTTTATTTTTCCTATAGTAGTGACGAGTGTAGCATATAAATAATAAATGAGAATCATACTTCACTCTCAAACGGCTGAACGGATTTTGATGAAATTTGGAACGGAGATAGCTTATACCCTTGAATAACACATAATATACTTTTTATCATCATCATCAATTGAGAGTCGTGCTATCAGGCTCATTGGGGATGACACTCTGGTAAAGAGTAAGCTTCAGTCTGGCGCATCGACGTGAGGTAGCAAGCCTGGCGGTATTCTACAGATTGCACTATGGATAGTGTGCACAAGAACTGCACAACCTGATTCGCCACCCTTTCATGGTTGAAATGCCTCGCACAAGAACGAAGCGTTACGCTTCTTCATTTATTATAAGAACTGCAAAGGATTGGAATGCCCTGCCCTCGTCAGTGTTTCCGGTAAATTATAACCCTGGTGTGTTCAAGTCACGAGTGAATAGGTATCTACTAGGCAAGCGTGCTACACCTTCGACCACATCATCGCTTTCCATCAGGTGAGATCGTGGTCAAACGATTGCCTAGTACGTAACAAAAAAAAAAAAAAAAACAGCATCCCTTACGCGGGTGAAACCGCGGGGCGCAGCTAGTTGTTTATAAAGAAGACAATGCAATACAAATTATTGTTTATTTATAAAAAGTATTCGACTTACAAATCGCATCTAATGAACTTACAAATAACATTTTTTTAAATAAGGAATTGAAAATAGAGTATTAAAAAGACACTTTGATGTTTTAATCTTAGATTACTCGGTGGCTCTTGTTAGCGTTTTGTTACAATAGTCTATGTCAAGATATTAATTTAGGTAAGTACGACTTTTCAACGGTGTTCGACGTTTTTCCACCCACAGAAAACAAAATACTATCATGGGATCATCCGTTCGATACTGATATTGTGACAAAGAAATTCGTAATGCTTCTCTATTTTCGAGAAAGTAGCCATCAACGCCGTTTAAATCGAGTTGGTGGTTATTTTCTTGAAAGTGTACTTCTCACATGCCGGTAGGTACCTTGCATGTTTTTATAGAATCTACTATTGACATTTATATTGATACATCAAGCATTATCTTTGCTAATATATTCCCATTCTAATAATAGAAAAGTTGTGTAAGTAGGTATATGTGTACAAAACGTAGAACACAATCACTCTATGTCTTGATCCTTGATTTGTGGTGGTCCAAATTGGTAAATGCTTATATCTTTGTATCTTCACTATTTTTTGAAGGCCCCCAAGTAAGCGTTGCAGTTCGGACAGTAGTGTGTGGCATCTTGACATGAGCCCATGCAGTATGGAAGGCATACGCATGGCCAGCATCTGAAAAGAATATTTTGTCTTTAGCGAAATAAAAAAAGACTACTGCATATTATGTATGTTATCTTATCTATGTATGTTTATCCGTTATCTAGTGCCCATAGAACAGGGTATCCTAGTTGGGGCTAGGTAATTGGTGTGGTCCAGTTTTTTTTTTCTGTTGTGTATTTTCTGTTTGACGATAGCTGACCTCTACAGCATCACTGGAATAGGGGGCGGGTGCGAGGGCGCTCCGCCGCAGTACAAAAAATAATAATTTATTTGATTACTGAAGCCTCGTTTGTCAGAATGTACAGAATTTGGAATTTATCCCGCAGGAACCCTTTTTTTTCGGGACAAAAAGTATCCATAATTTTCACCCATCTTATAAACTATGTCTGTACCAAGTTGCATCAACATCCTTCCAATAGTTTCAGCGTGCTACGTGTTCTTTTATATAATTTTCCACCCCTATCCTGCAGGAACTCTTCAATTTTTCGGGATGAAAGTATCCAATGTCCTACCTCGAAGTATGAACTCAAATCATACCAAATTTCATTTGAATTCAGTGAGTATGACCCGTTACAGTTTTATTATAAGTAAATATAATAAATATATATATATATATATATATAATACTCATGATTTCGGTAAGCAGATGTCACTGCTAAAACTCAAATACTTGGTAGATCTCTTTATAATTGGGGGAAAAAATGCTTACAGGCAACAACACAGCAACAAGGCGATGAGATGTGTGTTGGTGTTGGCTTTATGTTTGACATTGGTCTTGACGCTCGCTCGGCAGGAAGGACAGGTCACCTGCGAGGACTCAGGTCCTACCGGAACATAGGTTGACATCTCGGGCTGTAAAAAAGTCTTCATTTATAAAAGAAACCAAAGCGAGTAAAGGACATTATTTTTAATAATAGCTGTGCCACACGGCTTTGCTATTATCTGGGATAAAAATTATCTTATTTGGTCACTATATTGTACTAACAGTACCTATTTACAAAGTTTCATTAAAATCGGATCAGCCATTTTGGCGTGAAAGCACCCCAAACAAACAAACTGACAACGTTTCACTTATATAATTATAATGATGTGGATTGGGGACGTTTGGTATGGGTAATTATGGTACAAATATGTTAGGGCCTGGTTTTAGCTCATTTAGCAAATTTCGATCATTTTTGAACGTCTATATCTTGTTTTATAATTAACCCAGAACTACAAAGTTGGTATCAAATCAAAATTTTACATATTATCTCGTACTTTGTGAACACAGAAACATGATAAGTATGAATTAACTCGATAGAAAATAAAATCAAAGATAGCACTACTTTATGCTTAGAACATTGATTGGAAAGAGACCCCGTCACTTAATGATATCAAAGATATACCAAGAGAAAGAGCTTATTTATTATGATTGAGAAAATGGCTAGACACTTTTTAATTCACATCATTAGTTTTCCTAAAAATAACTAAAAACAACGAAAAACCTTAAATTTTACTCCCAAGATGTATCATCTTTCCCGCTTTACTTGATCACGGATGAGAGGAACATAAAATTCACTGACCCCCGATCTTAGCGGCCAAACCAGATTTCAAGCCGATACCGTTTAGCTAAACTTGATTTAAAGAGCTGATTTACGTGTGTGAAGTCTAGCGATTTTTTTATTAGTTAACATATAATCTATTTGCGTAAACAAGCCATACAATACTTTAAATTCTGGCTTTTGTAGGAACTGCTGATGTGTAATTAATAGTAACCAGGGAGAATATTATTTTGATTTAATTCGTAACTGTTATCGTTCTAATTGTATAACTTATTCAATTCCATCCGTTAGTTAGTACTACTATCATCCACGGCCACGCTACTCTTTCCGGTCATGAGCAAATACTATCACTAAAAATTTATGATTATAAAAAAACGACTGCAAACAAAACTAAAATGTGGCAAACAAACTTTAGCAGATTCTTGATTTTGAAATCTAAGTTGCAGTGCACTTTCCATTCTGTAAGCCGCTATATTAGTTTTCTTGTTACACTTCATACATCCTATATCACTCTCGTGATTAATATGAATCCAATGATACCTCATTTATCAAAATCCATCAAACCGTTGCTGTAGGACGCGCCAAAGAAACATACAAACATACAACCCAAACACAACCCTCCGCAGTCAGGTAAAAACGCATGCGCCTCTTTTTATGTAATCCGAGTTGTGCTTGAACACTTCCAAAAAATACTCATTCAAATACTAGCCCCGTCTTTTATAACCGATGAACAAAGAGACCCGAAGTCAAACAGCATAAAATAAGAAAGTCTTGTTGCACGATTCGCACATGTTGACCAGATGTGGGAATCGTGCCTTCTGAGGCTCGAATCTGTAAGATTTTGTACATTGTTTGTGGCACTTAGTAAATAATATTATTCAATCTTTTTTAATATATTTTTGCAATTGTAGTTTAGTTGTAGTTAGGTACATTGTAAACTCGCAATCAATGAAATATTTAGATAAATAATTATTATTGGAAATAAGTAAATAATTGTAGTTTTTGTTATTAAATACTTACATACAATTTTAATTTGTGCTTGTTGACACATGCAGTGAATTTTCATTTATTTACAGTAGGTAAAGATTTCATTGCTTCACTAGCTTATGAAATAGTCTCATAAAAAAACCTTATTGAGCTACAAATTATAATAGACGAGTGTCGTGACTGGCCTTGCACTCTTACGTTAATAATTTGCTTACGATTATAAAATAATATATCTTTAGCTAATCCAAAATATTCCTATCAGATTTTGAACTTAAAGCCTACCCGAAGTTGTATAGTATAATAATTATACGTTTTCAATCCGCCCACATCCACTGACGATAACTTGTATATAACACATAACCTCCCACTAACTGCCACAGACCGCTGCGTATAGGGGAAATCCCCTATCTCCTCTTCCACAGTTCATGCTTATTTTTCATTTATTGAATGTATATATCACCTCATTATAATATCAAGAACGATTTAAATTTAGTAATTTAATATATTAACCGTTTCACCCTTAGGTGCATTATTAGACAAGACGGACAGAAAAAACCGAGATACCGAACATCTACGTGTCCGTCGTGGTACCATTTTTATTGTGAACACTGCTACGAGATATAGGTATTTCACGATTCAGAAAACCAAAAATTACCTACACTACTCTGATGCCCATAAAGGCAGCAAGGATCGTCATACACTGTCCTATTTTTTTGTTGTTGTAGGTTTGGATCGTCAGTAGTCAGCTCATCAGGTCCGCATGTCGGCTTGTTTACCTATATCAATAATAATCCTTAGATCCTAAAATATTTTCTATTGCAAACATAATAATAATTATCAGCACTCACCTAGATTAATGATCAAGAACTATTAGAAGAGGAAACACGTCCTATCTGGGATTGAGATGGCACTGAACTGAGGAACGAAACGAATGAACGAAAATAAAACGCACAAGGACTATACGAAGTGGTATTACCGATGCTTATGGGGTAGTCAGCTTGTTCATTTGTTGAGAATTGTTTACATTGTGACACGTATGGAGTGGCAGGAGGGAGGTTGGTACCTACTGACCGTCTAGCTAATACGTATTTTCTGAGATATTTGGACAGACAACAAACGCGTTCTAAATTAAAACGCATTTTA
This sequence comes from Alsophila aescularia, assembly GCA_946251855.1. Classification (NCBI taxonomy): domain Eukaryota; kingdom Metazoa; phylum Arthropoda; class Insecta; order Lepidoptera; family Geometridae; genus Alsophila; species Alsophila aescularia. The sequence continues at coordinate 12,640,782 of OX276378.1, read as the reverse complement.
TGACATAGGTGTACATTTAAAACTAGTGGCTCTGTAAGCTGTAGACGTCGCGCGTACAAACTCTTTTGCAAACAATCTAGCGGTGCACAGTACCTAGATAGATAGATAGATAGATAGATAGATAGACGCTTTATTGCACACCAAATAAATCATACACAAGAACAGACATTAACTTAAATAGAGTACAATGGGCGGTCTTATCGCTTAAAGCGATTTCTTCCAGACAACCGTTGAATGGAGAGGAATACATTTATTTGTCATGGACGGTGGTGTTTCAATAATAAACTAAAATAAATAAATCTTAAAGGTACATGAACTTAAAAAATCCAAAGACGACGACGTTTGCGGCGACTGCATCTCAGATAATGTACCATTTCACCTAATTGTACAAGATACATGTCACCCCTTGTCGCTGAAATTTAAAGCCTCACTCAAATGGACAAATGCACCAGCAGATTTGTAAATCAGAGCTAATTTAAGCCAACCTTTCTATGGAAGTGGCAAAATACGCAGCCAGAATGAAGCTTAATACTCATTGTCCAAACTAGGAGATCTTAATATTGAAATACCTAGTTTCAGATTACATTTCAGACCACTTACTGGTCCAGGTACTGGATGTCCATGTCACCTAGCTGAGTAGATTGTAAATTATTGATCAAGTTTGAATCGGAGCAGTCAAATTGTCATTGAGGTAGAATAAGAGTAAATTTCATTATGCAAGTTCATTCACGCTACGTATACATTGCGTGACCGAACTTGCAAAATGAAGTAGCACCACCAGTCAGTAGATCAACCGTCAAAGCGATGTAACGTTAATCTCATGGTCTACTAAATATTTATTTGAGTAGGTAATCGCCATATTGTTGCTGACATTCCTGATTATTAACCATATTCAGAGTTCTTGTTAGAGGAGATAAAAGGTCTAGGCGCTTAGTTCCAAATGAAAACAAATAATATTGAAATTGTATTTTGTATTGATGCAATGAAATTCTCGATAAACATTGTATATTATTATTATAAAAAACAATGCAATACAAATTATTTAAAAAACATATCAAAAAAGTACTCCTTACTGAACTTACAAATAGCACAAAAAATTAGGGGATTAAAAATAGAGCATTAAAAAGACACTTCGATCTGAAATCTTAAATTACTCACTGGCTCTTATTAGCATTTTGGTACAATAATCGATGTCAAGATAATATTAGGTAAGTACGACGTTTCAACGGTGTTCGACGTTTTACCACCCACAGAAAAACAAAATACTGCTTTGGGATCATCCGTTAGATTCCTTTGACATTTACAAAAGAAGTTACCTAGTGCTTCACATTTTTGAGAAAATAACCACCAACTCTGTTTAAACCTAGTGATGGTTATGTTATTGAAAGTCTACTTCTCATATGCCCCTAAGTACCTTGCATGTTTTTGTACAAGCTACTACTGACATTAATATTGAGGTTTTAAGCATCAGCTTCGCGGATACATTCCCATTCTAATAATAATTAGTTTTGCTAGTTTAGGTGTACAAAACGTTGAACACCGTAAATGTATGTCTTGATCCTTGATTTGTGGTAGTCCAAATTGGTACATAGTTGGTTATATCTTTTATCTTCACTATTTTTTGAAGGCCCCCAAGTAAGAGTTGCAGTTCGGACAGTAGTGTGTGGCATCTTGACATGAGCCCATGCAGTATGGAAGGCATACGCATGGCCAGCATCTGAAAAGGATATTTTATAACTCTTTAGCGAAGTCTAGTTGTAAAATTAATGACTTAGGGCTGATTTTTCAATGCTCAGATAAACTGGCTAATAACTGTTCGAGGAGTAAATTTATTAGACTGTTGAGCGGTCTGATGTATCTCTGAGTAGTCTGTGGGTCTGATATATAGTTACTTATTTTTTAATTGTCATTCACTCCATGGATGGCTATCTGGCCGAATAAAGCAATGCAAGCAGCAAATTATCATGCTTCAAACAATATTATTATATTGACAACACGAATGTCAGAGAAGGGCAGATTTCTGTACATCAATCAAATGTTACTGTTTTCTTTGACATTTATTCGACGTTATGTTTAGTTGCTTGTGGCAACCTCGTAGTATCATTATGTGTTCTGTGGAATTATGGTGTTATTTTACCCACAAACTAGTGACATCAACGTATCAATGTCCAATAAGCCGTTATGTGGCCTTCGAACGGGTACCTAAATTTGTTATTCAGTGAAGCGAGTTGTTCGTCGAATAAAGCTTATATGAAGATTGAAAAAAATATTCTTATCCAGCAAGGTAGCTCGCGCGAGCAAGGTAGTTATGCTATTAGTCAAGTAGCTTATCTGAGCATTGTAAAATCGGGTCTTCCTAAAATAAAATTAATATTTGATTTGATTACTGCAGCCTCTTTTATAAATAATCATAATGGCTAGTACAAGGAGAGAGATAAAAGAGTGTAAGTAGGTACTAGGTACTGACTATTGTCACAATATTGTATGAGAAGGCAGGAAATGTGTAGCCTAACATCCGTCGTGTCCAATTTCCAATGATGATACGTAACTTATAAATAGAATCCCAACCTCCAATTCCACATAATAATTTCAAAAACTAAAACTCGACTACGGTCGGGCAAAAATAGCCTATGACAGACTTGCGATACATATCATTGTCAAAATCAAACCAATTTTTTTGTTTTAACATATAACCCTACCTTTATTTACACGTAGTTGGGTCAAAAAATCACATCACACTTGCCTATCACACTCTATAAATGAAGACAAATCGATTGACACCTCGCTCGTCAAAATCGGACCAACAGGGGCGACACTATGGAGGAACAACCACATAACCACATACAATACATACATAGACTGTTAAACTCATAACCCTTCCCTTGCTAGTAGTTGGGTAAAAACCTTGATCCTCAACTTTTATTTTTACACAATTAAACACAACATCAAGATAGTACTTATGTTTTCGCTAAGCAGGAGTCACTAAAAATCAAATAATTGGTAGATCTCTCGATAATTTGGAAAAAAAATAGCTTACAGGCAACAACACAGCAGCAAGGCGATGAGATGTGTGTTGGTGTTGGCTTTATGTTTGACCTTGGTCCTGATGTTCGCTCGGCAGGAAGGACAGATGATCTGCGACGACTCAGGACCTACTGGAACATTGCTTGACATGTTGGCCTGTAAAATAAACCTTCATTCATAAAAGAAAAAAAACAAGCAAATAACATTATATTTAATACTAGCTGCGCCCCGCGGTTTCACCCGCGTTAAAGATGATGATGAAAAGTATCAAATGTGTTATTCCAGGGTATAAGCTATCTCCATTATAAAACACCATGACGAAAATTGGCGCAAATTTTCGCAAACTTTTTTCGTGTGGCCCTCGTTGTAACTTTGAATTATCAATTCTAGACAGTGTAACAAATTTTTTTTTAAATAAAATTATACCTCTAAACTCAGCCCGGTCCAAAATAAGAAGGTTTACATATTAGTCAGGCGCATTTATATTTTCGCCCAGCCATCAATGAAACTTGGACTAATTAATTCCCTAAATATATATTTTGAAATAATAGATTTGCGTAAAAAATGGGATGTATGGGAGCGAAAAATGATCTTACTGCTCCAAGCCAACCTCACCTGCACTCGGTCATCCTGTTGGATAACGAATGAAGCTCTGGAGACCGACAGATGGCGGTATAACCATCCTAAAAACAAGCGTTGCCAAATGATACAGACCAGTGACGGGCAGCAGCGTCACCGGTGCGACAAGCTTCGCCCTGCGATCGCCAACCCGCATGCCCAGCGTGGTGATTATGGGCAAATCCTCCTATGAACGACACAAATATAAAATTGCCTACAGTTCCCGGTCGCCCTGTTAGTCCTGACCAAGGTGGAGGTCAGCAAGTAAATGTCAGGGCGGGGGGTGCGAATTCCCGGGCTACCGTTGGCCATCCCAAACAAAAACAAATGACCCTGGCTACGTACAACGGACGAACGATTAGGCTTGACCAACTCGAAACGGAACTCACGAAGATCAGGTGGCACATTCTAAGGTTAAGTATAGTCTGAATACAACACAATAACCCTACAATAACCCTGGAATCGGGTCCTATTCTACTTCAGAGAGGGCGATCAGCAGTCTCAGGGTGGCGTGGGGTTCCTCGTCAATAAAGTTCTCATTGATAATGTTGTAGAAATATCTAGTGTGTTGACCTAAGGGTAGCATACCTAATTCATGGGCAATTGGGCATTAATATTAATGGTGAGAACATCTCATTTTTACGATTTGACAATGATATAGTCCTAATGGCGGAGTTACTACAAGACTTGCAAAGCATGCTAACCAGCCTAGATGTTGCTTCACGACGCATTGGTCTCGGAATGAACATAGATAAGAACAAGATCATGTATAACGATCTTGTTGACACGGAACCAATTGCAGTCAATGGTTGAAGTTGTCAGTCAGTCCGCTTGCAGTTGTCTGAATATATGTTTACCTTGGGCAAATATTGCAATTAGGAACAATTTTGAAACAAAGCCAACAGAAGAATTCAGCTAAGTTGGACAGCATTCGGCAAGCTTCGTCAAGTCTTCCCGTTGTCCATAAAACAATGCTTGAAGACATAAGTCTTCAATTAGTGCGTCCCACTAGTGACCTACGAAGCCAAAACGTGGACTACTAGTTCACGGTCAAACTAGTTCACAAATGTAAGGTCGCTCAGCGAGCTATGGAAAGAGATATGCTTGGAGATTCTCTGAATGATAGGTTTAGTAAGGAAGATTGAAGATAACCTTGGTTCTCCGTTGGATGGAGAACCAAGGTTACAGACATAGCCCTAAGGATAAACAAGCTGAAGTGGCAGTGTTCTGGCCACATTTCCCGAAGAACCAATAACCGTTAGGGTAGACGAGTTCTCGAGTGGACAGACGACCTGCGAAAAGAGGCTGGAAGAAAATGGATGAGGAGAGCTGAAGACCGAGCTCAGTGGCGTGCATTAGGAGAGGCCTACATCCAGACGTCACCCGACAATTAATAATAATGCAATTATTACTAACCAAGGAGAATTATATTTTTAATTACTTCTTGAATGTTATCACTCTAATTGCATAATTTATTCAGTTCCATCCGTTGGTTAGTACTTCTATCGTCCACAACTACGCCACTCCTTCCGTTCATGTACATACTATACTATCAAAAACGCATGCGAAGCTAATAAAAAATCTTTTATTTAACTTACAATGTATTTATGTGTGTATGTTTGTTTAGGTCAAATCTTGCAAACTGATTTGGAACCACTTCAGTTGATTTGGAGTTGATTTTTTAAATATTGGTTTAGTTCCAATAACAATGAATTTTTATAGTAAGCATGACGTGAATCGAAATCCAGGATTAACTCCAGTTAAAATAACTTTTTAACGGTCAACAGCACAGATACGAAATTTTGTGAACGCATTTAATTGTGAAAACTCGATCTTAGTTTTACTATAACATGGCTACTAAATAAAAGCGTTTTTATGATTTTATGTAACTTATTTTCTGTAATCTGAGTTGTGCCTGACCACTTCCAAAATATCAACCCTTATTTAGTCGTAAATAAGTTTTTTTAGTATCGTAATTTAGTAAGGCCCTCCAAGGAATCCAAGGAGCGACGATCTCGATACTTTTGAGGGAATTTGGATTGAATTTACAGATGACAGAGATAAATAGAAGGAACCATTGCCCAGCATTGGGACACTCACGTAAAGAAAAAAATGTATTGATCATCAGTAGTCGTACCAGCAGGTCTTCACCATCGCCGCCAACAGTGCTTAGAAACTTAAATATTTCCTACAGCAGAGTCTAAAATAATTAAATTAATATCAATCAGCAGTCAGCAGCAGCACTCACCTAGATTAACGATCCAAAAGTATGCGAAGAGGCAGCACGTCCTATCTGGGATGGAGATGGCACTGAACTGACGAACGAAGTGAAATTATACTAATCAAGGACACTATAGTGGTCGATGCCTATGGGGTAGTGAGCTTGTTCATTTGTTAGGAATTGTTTACACTGTGACACGTATGGAGTGACAGAGTGAGGTTAACACGCGATGGTATCTGACCGTCTGGCACGCAAGATACAGGTACTACAGGTAGCAACCGATCACAAGCCATTCGGTCTGGGAGAATTTGCAAAAATAACGGTAAAAACGCTAAATATGATCACTTTTGGCGTTCGGTTTGGAAATTCTTGTGCGAAATTAACTTTTCGAAATGTTTCCGATCACCGTTCTGTATTGTCTTAATTTAAAAATACAGAAAAAAACTTTGAGACCCACAGAACAAGCCCTTTAATTTGAAGTCACACGGTACAATTAACAAACTTTATTTTTAATTTTCTAATTTGCCCCCAAAAGTGTCCCCCTCAATATCCATTTATTTACGATACACGTCCGTGTTTGAAATTTATATGTGTACCAAATTTCAACTCTAGTAGATTCGGAGCAAAATGTCTGTGACAGACAGACAGACACCCGAGTGATCCTATAAGGGTTCCGTTATTTTATTCGGACGTACGGAACCCTCTTTGTACATATTACGATTATGTTCGCATGCTCGGATTTCGGTTATCCATAAATCTGACTGACACATTTATTACTCTTGTAAATTTGGATTTGTCAACTGCTTAAAAGATTTCAAGTTTTCAAGTGAGAGAGCACTTAAAAATACATGAAGTGCTGACATATTTACGACACGAGCGATTATAGAATGGGCTAAAATTATAAGGATTAATAAATAACAGATATCCATATACTTATTACAATTTAACGAGAGCTTATCAACCTACTAGTAGCAATATTCTTTCTCTGTTCTTTGGTAGCAACCAAAAGGTTAAATACCTACTTAAAATGTCCACTTCTTTGAGCTGTTTAATTGCTTTTAGAAGCCGGACCACGTAAGTCCTGGTGCTATCGGTTGAAAAGAGGTTTTCATTATATATTTTCTTAATCGGTAAGTGACAACTTTAGATTGATAACTATCGATTGAAAAGACAAGAAAGTGGGGCAAGAAAGTTGCGTAATTCTGATACAAACCTAAGTAATCCCAATAAACTAATTAATTTGCATTGAAATTGTAGTTCAAAAGTTACGTAGTAGGTACGGGCACAGATCTTTTAAGCATCCGGCGTAAACTGCAAACTGCCTGCAAAGTACCAATTTTGTGGTCCAATTGTGACCATCTCCTTTTGGGTCTGCCGCGACGTCATCTAATATTCTGTGGCATCCACATTGTTGTGGTTGGTGGTAATAATAAAAGTTAAAATGTATGTATGTAAGTGTATGTTAGTTTAGGTCAAATCTTGCAAGCTGAATTAGAATAACTTCCTCTTATCCTACGGAGTTGAATTTTTACAAGTAGGTTCAGTTCCGATGACAATACATTTTAATGGTAAGCATGACCTGAATCGACATCCAGGAACAGCTCCAGATATAGGTACTCTTCAACGGTCAAGAGCATAGACACGACATTTTGTGTACGCGTTTTATTATCAAAGCCGGTTTTATGTTTTTCAATAACATGGTTGCTGCTCTCAGGGTTGGGTCCTGACTAGGGAACTCCTCAGCAGTTAACAGCACAGACAAGAAATGTTGTGTACGCATTCAGTTGTGATAGCCCGTTCTAAGTTTCACCATGACATGGCTACTGCATAAAACCTTATTTTCTTTAAACATATTTTTAATTAACTTATTATATTAGATAGCTAGTAAAATTGGTTATTGTTGTATCCGAGGCCTTACGTAGCAGTGAGTCACCCATGTTGTTTACCCGTGACTTCTATGGGATGGGAGATGGAGTATCCCGGTTCAAGGCCATTGACATACTTTCTCAGAGAAGGACGCCTGTTATTACATCACGCTCGTGGCCAAAAATGTATTCATTTATACATTATTATTGACTGACGTAGGTAAATGTTAGTGATTTAAATCAGAGTTTTTTTTATTTTTTATTTATGTCTATTGCGATGAAGACGAATCGATTGATACCTCGTTTGTCAAAATCGGATTAAGTTTTTAGTTTAAACACGAACCCTTCCTTTATTTCACCGTAGTCGGGTAAAAAAATATAGCCAATGACACTATACTCCCTGAAGATAAATCGATAGATGATTCGCTTGTCAAAATCGGGGTACAACACACACACACACACATACATACATAGATAGACTGTTAAACTTAATATACTTCCCTTGCTTCGCCGTAGTCAGGTAAAATAACGAAATCACAAAAACTAATTATTTTAAAGCTGAATATGCTAACTTTTTTACATTTCATTGTACGTTATAATACAATTTATAGGCTAGAGCCATGGTAGCATAACGGTTCTGTAGTGCAACTAAGAATCCAACGATACCGGGTTCGATCTTAGACTCCGCACCAATGACTTTTGTAAGTTATGTGGCGGTCGCACTCCGCAACAAGTACAAATATTATACCTAAACTTCGGGGCCGTAATATTGGGGTTCATTTAGTAGAGTGTCAAGCGTGCGCTCGATGAGTCGCGCGCCGTGTGCTTAACGATAAAGTACCTACTTACGTAAACTTACGTGAAGTTTTTGTCAAATTTTATTCTTTTCTTAATTATGAATACCAAGGAGAAACCTAGAAGGTACCGCATAGCATTCGGTCTGACAAACCTCGTAAAATACCGACATACCGACATTTTATTACGTAGGTAGCTATTTCTTTTTCATTCATTATTACGCATCGAAGTCAGACAGGCACCTTTTATTCATCAAAGTGTAACCTATTATGATATAATCAAATAATGAGGTACTAGGTCTATTCTGATAAGAATGTCATTATATGTAGTTAATCGTACTATCAACATTTATAACAATAAGTGATAAAATAATACATTTTTACATAATTGTTTATTCGGTTACAATATCTAAGTCATATTATATCACAGAATAATTACTAGTACAAGTACCTAGTCATATCTTGATACAACCTTACCGAGCGTAAAAGTGACAGAGCGATTCTGAAACGATTAGAGCAATGGAAACTCTCGCGCGTTGTGATACGGTACATTCTAGCCTGCACGCAATGGGTGAGCGCATTCTAGGTAAATATAATTGAAAGCTCGCAGCGCTGTGCGAGTTAAATTGCACTTTATTGCGTTGTAGCGAGAGTTGTTATGTATTTAAATGACTTTACTCAGTTATCCTTCTGTACTTGTACTATTATTTATTCTGTGGTTATGTGCAGTTTTCCATCCGTGCTTCGAAGGGCACGTTAAGCTGTTGGTCCCGGCTATACAAACTCTTACAACAGAAGCCAGCACTACCTCATACTATTATTCTGTGCTCATACGACAAACCAACAAACAATATTGTAGTACCATATATCTAATTAACCTCATCTCGTAAGTATCATAATATGTATCATGGTATTAAGTACTGATATCATTACACGTAATTATGCTCGAACGTGCTTATGTGCTTATAGTCTACAATTTTTCTGAATAGGTAGTACTTATCGGTTCAGGAGATAGAGGACGGCGACAGACTTGCGACTCGCGCAAAAAGGACACTTTTGTTGAGTTCATCTGGCTGGGGAACAGTGTGACCAGATTTAAATTGAACATTATGCCAGCTACTCGTCTAAATTCTGCTAATGGATAATTCGCCAATTTTTTTAAAATTTTGTTTTATTCCCTTTTATGCATGGTTTTTGAGTGCATAAAGGAATAGAAACAGTGTTCTTTTGTATTAACGAATAAAAACATAATTGTGTCTATGTTTTTATACATAACTGATGAGCTTTAATAATGACAAAGTTTTCTAGCAACCCTCAAGTACATTTTAGGGGAATTCCCTATAAATGTATATCTTGCATTGGCCTTGTCTTGTGTGCAGTTTGTGTTATCTGCGTTATCTGCGTAGTCGTCGACCGTCGACAGTCAGCTGTACCGTGCGCGTTAGTAAACTTAAATCAAATCAAATCAAAATGTTTATTTGTATAAATATGGGTAGGTATACAAAGATGTTTCACTAATTATTAGCAGAACACCACATTTTTACCGTAAAGTGTGCAAAATTATTTAAATTTAAGCATAAAACAACAACCTCATAATAATAATTTGTAAAATTTTAAATTAGTTACAATTGCCTGTTTCTATACGGCGTGCGCCATCTTTGGAAGTTTTTAAGTGTCAAGTGAAGAGGTTTTACTTGGAAGTCTAGCAAATATTATGTTTATTATCACGTTTGTCATGTTGCTTGTATTACAGTTTATTTAGTTTAGCCGCCCATTGTACACTTCTTCTGCTATTGTTCCTTTATTTTTTGTTGATTTTGTTTGTGGTGTGTGCAATAAAGAATTTATCTATCTATCTATCTATCTAATGTCATCAATACAAAATTATTAGTAAATAACAAAAAATAGAACAAAAATAAAATGAAGAAATAGCAATAGGTAAATAACAATGTCAAAATTAAGCATATGTTACATGATTATACATTACAAGTTTTATTTATTACAATGTGTTGACATTCATAAATTCATTTATTGAATAATATGCCTTATCAAACAACTTTTTAAAATTATGTTTGAAAATATGAATACATTCTGTTTCTTTTAAACTTTCTGGAATTTTATTGTAAATTTTGGCTCCCACGAAATATGAACAGATTTTTAACATAGCTGATTTGCAACTTGTCAATTTCAGTCTATTTTTGTGTCGTTTGCTATTGTTGTGTATTGCCAGTATCATAATTATTAATATTATTTTTAACGAGTAAAGCTGATTTGTAGATATATATAGAAGTAAGAAGTACTATGGAAGCGAGAGTTAAAATTTTAAGCTTTTGGAAATATGGCTTGCAAGAATCCATCTGTTGTAACTTGCACATTGACCTGATGCATTTTTTGGGCTTAGCAAAAATGAAAATAATATATGACCAGAACTATCATTCCGAGTGGGAGAATGATCCAATGTTTTCATCTTGTTTATCGAGATCCAAAGATGACAGCAATGACGCTTTTTCGACAAAAAATATGTCAAAGGTAAAGGTAAAGGGCTGATTTAACTGGTAGAAACCTAAAATTGAGTTTTTTTTTTGCATATTGGGAAGCTATTCTGCTCATCAAGCCGAAGCTCCTCTTAAAATTATTAACTTTCAAGTAAAAAACCACGAAATCCGATCTAATAAGAAGGATATATTCAGTAGCACCCTTTTTGCCCCTTTTTGGGTACATTTTTGAAGTACCCCCTAAAAATCAAGAATCCCTGACGAGTAAAAAAATCTAAAAATTTGTTTAACCTGTATACCAAGTTTCGTCTAGATCGGTTGAGAAATGCGACCTGTAGGTACAGAGATCCGCGGACAGGCGGACATCCGAACATACGAAAGAATTTTTGTCCAAGCTGAAACGGAGACGCTTCGCTCGAACTTCGCGCTCGCTCGGTCAATAATCGTGTGGCAAGTAGAATTTATATTACTAAGATTACGCTACTCCCCACGTTTTTGTAGCGTTTAGTACACATAAAAAAGTATAACTTAAAAAAACATTTAATTAAGTTTTTACTTTTTTAATTAGTTATTTCTACAGTGTATTATGTTTTACTTGTCAAGCCCTTTCATTTGATACCCATTATGAGGGGATTGAAAAAAAAAACATTTTGTGGCGGCGGCCATCTTGAATTTACAATGATACTGATTATACATAATTATATTGTCATCAGAACTAAAGATGTGTACTAAATTTTAGATCAATCGGTCAACAGGAAGGAGTAAAATTTCATTCGTTAAATTTGACCCAAACAAACAAAAAACAACACAAGGGCAACCCTCTAAAAATAACAATTAACATACAATATCTGTGTACAAAATTAAATATTAATGAAAAGTTTAGATCACAGGTACAAATAATCGCTGTGATCATAATTTCAATAACATTGAAAGATAAAAAAGTTTTTAATTGTTTTATTTAAAAACTAAATCTTTTCGAGAAAAATATTACATTAAGTATCTATATTTATGCGCATGTGCATATGTAAGTATTATACATTATCTGTGAGTCAATCCAAACCCGTTGGTATATTGTGTTTTAATTATTAAACAGATCGCTTGACAGGCGAGGGTTTAATCAACATTTATCAATCAATTACGTTAGACATAGTTCCATAATTAGGCTGCTGGTCAGTTATCGCAAGTGTACAGGCATGAATCGCAGTTCGGGCAGTAGTGTTCCGCATTTTTAAATGACTTTCCACAGTAGGGTACACAGACGCATGGCCAGCATCTGAAAATGAGAAAATGTTACATTTGAATTAGGTAAGTGATTTTGCTCTTCATGAAGGTAGGTATATCTAGTATCGGCTTTTGATTTATGGGAGCTTTTATATTGGACTCTGATTGATTCTTCAACTGTGAGGGCTACGTCCAATAGTGGACGATTATAGACGATGTTGTTGATTACTTATCACCCAACTAACTAAAAACACCGGCGATGGTCGCTTTCCGAAAGAACCCTTTGCCTTTAGAAAGTTAGCCGAAAAAACAACTCGGCTTAAAACATGAGAAACGAAAGCGCTGGAACTATTTTCACCCAATTTCCGTTGTTTCGTTCGCCCTTGAGGAAGGTTACGAAACATACAGGGGTTCCTGGATTCGGTTTGTGATTGGTTTTCGTAGTGACTGTGATCGCGACCGTGACTGCCCGACCAGTATGAGTCCGTCAACCAAAACTTTGTCTAAATTTCCATTATAATATCTATATGTACTAGATAGTACAGATAGATTATAATGTTCTATTGTACACTAGCTGTACCCGCGGCTTCGCATGCGTTGTCATTTCTCTAGGTTAAAAGTACTCGTACTATTCCAAGACCTAATACCAATATACCAACATTTGATCAAAAGTCCTTCAGTCGTCCAAAAGTTTTTATCGATTGTCAGCTTCTACTGATTGGACTGAGATACCATGTACACCAGTTTTTAAGTCAAACACTAAGCTATCAAAGCAAAAGTGAAAACCGCATCCAAATCAGTCAAGTGGTTTTTATGTGACGCGCGAACAAACATACCGACAAACTAACAAATAGACAGACACGAATTTTAAAAATGTTCTATTATTGTTCAGTAGCTTATTTGAAGTATAGACCATTTTTTTCTTAAATATCTTCAATGTACAGACTTTTTTCGTTCTTATTGCTGTATTATAAGTATAGATAGATAGATTTGGTGTATTTTGTCTCTCAATTTAATAAGTAGAAGCCGACAATTGATAAAAAACTATTTGATGGCAGAACGAACTACGATAAAATATGGTATATTATTATTGTACTTTATGGGTACTACAAAAATAAGGTTTTGTACTCACAAACACATACACAGACACAGAGCGCAGAGGTGGGTCGATGAAGTAATATTACGTTTGATCCTGGTCAGGACTACGATTTGGCAGGAGGTGCATTTCACTTGGATAGGATCTTTACCCCAGGACAGGTCCCCACCTTGAACAGTATTCGTACTCATCTGAAAATCACCACAAGATACTATGTGTTTATATATCACACTAATATTATAAAGGTGAAAATATGTATGTGTGTGGTGTATAGTTATTACTGCTTCACGCTCAAACGGCTGAACGGATTTTGATGAAATTTGGAATGGAGATATCTTATACCCTGGGATAACACATTGTTTACTTTTCATAATTATCATTCACGCTTAAACGGCTAAACGGATTTTGATTAAATTTGGAATGGAGATAGATAATACCCCGAAATAACACATACGATACTTTTCTTCTTCATCATCATCATTATCATCATCATTATCAGCCTATATCTGTCCATAACTGGACGTAAGCCTCTCCTAATGCACGCCACTGAGCTCGGTCTTCAGCTCTGTTCATCCATTTTCTTCCAGCCGCTTTCCGCAGGTCGTCACCTGGCCACAGAGCGTCCTACGCTACGTTTGCCTAAATGTGGTCTCCACCCTCTCTGTTTGTTACGCTTTTATGGACATAAAACAAAATTAATTTTGTATGGAAATTACCACTTCGATGTCGAAGTCACAGATAGTTTGAACCCAGGGTGCTTATTCACTACGCCGCATGAAATTCCTTGCCGAAAACGTGTGACGTCAGTACGGCAATTGCCGTACGATTCCACGCAGACGTAACGTGTCTTATTGGCAATAGAGAATAATGGCCCTGGAAAGAACATTGGATGCTTTGTTCGCTATAAACTTTAGTCCGCGCTGACGAAATTGCGGGCGTAAACTAGTTAATTATAATTGCATTCAAGATTTTTGAAAACTTGATTGCCTGAGTAACAAATAATAATTAAAAAAAAGTTTGAGTAAAATTCACTTAATATACTACATACACTTAATATACTTTAAATTCCACCCTGTAAGTAATTCTGTTTTTCTTCATGAAACATAGATACAAATATAATAAAAAAAGAAAAATTAAATTAAATAATAAGGTTAGGGTTTTATTATCACGAAACATAAGAATGATGCAGAAAATGAACAAGAAGCTTAAAAAAATAACTTGTGTCGAGTCGAATTTCTATTACACAGGTTACGCTACGCCTCAAGTTTTTTTTAGCTTTTAGTATATTATCTACATCATTTTTTACAATAAAATCGTACCTACATTAAATAAATACTTATTTTGTTTGTAAGTTTTTAGTTTTTTTATTTTGTTATTTCGAAAATGTACTGCCCCCCCTATACTACTATACTCTTTGATGTACTGTGTTATAGGTACTTGTCAAGCCCTTTCATTTGATACCTATATTTAGGGGATAAAAAAGGAAGTATTTCGCTATTTTGTTATGGCGGCCATCTTGGATTTACAATTATACTGAATACATCATTGTATTGTCATCAGAACTAAAGGTGTGTACCAAATTTCAGATCAATCAGTCAACAGGAAGGTCAGGAAGGTAAAATTTTAATTACTAAATTTGACCCCAAAAAAAAACACAAAAACTAACAGCGCAATTTAACTAATATTAGTTTATGAAACGGTTGCATAACGAGTGTTTTAATACCTAGTTATAGCACAGAATAAATAATATGGTTATAGATAGATAGATTAGGTAACTCTTTATTAAACACCACAAGTTCAACGTAAAATTATAGCTAAAAATATAGTTTATGAATGTTACTAATTATGTGCCGTTTCATACACTACTTTATGTACACTCATGCAAGAGGAACTTAATTTTAATGGAAAAAAGGTCGTAATATTTTCTTGATTTTTATGATAAAAGCTCGTTCGTCATGTTCGTTGCTGTTTCTGTGATGTCAGGTGGAGTCAAATTCTCCTCACTAACACTGCTGTCGGACATTTTTAATCAGGATAAAACTTATGATCAACAAAAACACATACCGACCGGTTGGTCTCGAGGCTAGTGATCCTAGGTACGTAATCAAACGGTCGCGGGTTCGAGTCCTGCAAGGTGCAATCATTTGTGTGATGAGCAGAGATGTTTGTTTCCGAGTCATGGATGTTATAATATTCGTATATAAATGTATGTTTATCCGTTATCTAGTACCCATAGTACAGGGTATCCTAGTTTGGGGCTAGTTAATTGGTGTGGAATTGTCCCGAATATATTATTATTATTATTATAACACATTAAATTGGTTAGGTATAAATTAAGGGATCCTATCGGATCTCGATATCAGAATTTCTAATTAACTGATCTCGATCAGCGTTTCCATCGGATCTCTAGATCCGTTGCAACTCAAATGAATATTAGATTTTGTTCCCATCGGATCTCGAGATCCGTTGCAAATCGAATTAATATTAGTGTTTCTTCCCATCAGTTAATTAGTAATTCTGATATCAGGATCCGTTGGGAAGTACCCCAAATTAAATGTAAAGTAAATTATAGCGCCAAAATTCAGTCAACAGTAAATTCGCGCACATACGGTCTAACTCGCGCTGTCATAGATAATAAATGGCGAAAACCGTCGTTGTACAGAGCCAAACCAGTGCTTTTATGGGAATATATATATATATATATACTGTTTTTAGAACTAAGCAATGTTATATTAATGGGTTTTTTTTTTCTTATTAGAGACGTGCCGTGCGTAAAGTATGTCATTGTGCCACCATTTTTGAGTACATAATCCAGATTTTACGATATGAGTGTAGGTAAAACCGTTTAATAAACAGGGTTTTTTTATGAACATTATTTTTTTGGATTGGCTAGCGTGTAGTGCGTGTAGTGCGTGTGTTGTATTGTGTGAGTGACTTGCTTTGATCATTTCGGTGCTTCCTCGTAGTCAAATTATTTAGTCAAAATCGTCTGACCACGAGGAATGGTCTTATATCGTGGTCAAATTTTATGAATATTGCACCTTTTCAGCACGCTGTATGCATGGAATTTGTACATATCAGACATAGATATAAAAAAAAACATTTATAAAATGCCAAATGGAGTTAATACACATCGAGATAGATGTTGGTTATCTATCTATCTATACTTATAATAACACTGTAACAGATCCAATTCTGTACATTGAAGATATTTAGTAAACTTTTTTTACTCTATATTCGATACTGAAGCCAAAACTCAAGTCATCTATCTATACTTATGATAAAGAAATAGGTAAGAAAAAGGCTATACAAAGAAGTCAAATAAAAAAAATGGTATAGGGTACTTAAAATAAGCTACAGAACTTTTTTTTGTATATCGTGTCTTTCTGTCTGTTTGTCTGTATTTTTGTTCACGCATCACGTAAAAGCTACTGAACCGATTGCTATGCGACTCTTGGATAGTTTAGGGTTTGAATTAAAAACTGGTGTACTTGGTATCTCAATCTACCGAGTAGGTATCGAGCAATTGATGAAAATATTTGTGACCGCTGAAGAAGTTTTGATCAAATGTTGGTATATTGGTATTTTAGGTCCTGGAATAGCACATTAAGGTACTATTAACTTAAAGAAATGACCACGTATGCGAAGCCGCAGGTACAGCTAGTTGCCTAAATAAATTGAGACAGGATTAATCTTTATATTATAAAAAAAAAACATCTAACAAATTATTTGATGGTTTTATTTTTTTCGCAGCATAGTGAAGATTTTTATTCATAATCCGTACAGGAGCCTAATCGGGATTGTTATTTTATTCAAAATGACTGTAAACATTTTTAACTTGACGATGATATAGGAGGATCATTTTAAAAGTTGGAATGGTGTTTCCTCGTGGTCAAACCAGATTGAGTAAATAGTTTGACTACGACGAAGCACTCTGGTCCAGATATTACCAGCGTGCTTCTCAATGTCAAAACATTATTTACTTACCGTTACTTAATGAGATATTTAAACCTATGCTGCACTTAAAAAATACTCACAACAGATTCAACTTTCACCGTTATTACAATTACTTATTGTAAAAGAACGTAACTACTAATGAAAATATTAATTAATAATAGGTAAGTACAAACACGTCTTTTAATTAAGTCGCTTTAACATGTACTAGCACGAGCTTACTGTAATCAGTCAAGGAAAAAGTACATATAAGGTAAAATCCACAACGGTCACATACAACGTAAAAACGGTCAACGGTAAAAGCGATGTAAAAATTACTACTATTAGCTAAAATAAAAAAATACTGTTTAAATAATGTTTTTGTTTTTCTAACAGAGTAGGAAAGTGTAGAAATCTATTTTTTTAGAAATAAAAGCCCAAATACCCAGTGATAAAAATAAAAATGCTTACATTTATTAAAAAAAGCTTTCAATAGGTGATAAATAACTTACATTTAAGACGTGTCAAATGTCCACAAAAACAGTACAATATAAGGTTATTTTTAAACATAATACAACCAAAAATTACGAACAAATAAAATGACAAAACCATTCAATTTGAACAATGCTTTATTTTATGTCGTTCTCGCCAAACAATGACCAAATGTTCTATGTTAATCGATAACAAATATAAATTTGTAAACATACATGTATAGGGAAATACCTAATCATTATCAAGCTCTTATTGTTGGTTTCCCCAAATCGCAACAAGCAATAAATACTTGTGAGTATTTAAAAGCAAGAATATAGGAAAGATATAAAAAGCATTCTAACCAAAACAAAAAAAAACTTTTCCAAAAATAATAATATCGACATTATATTAAAAAAATTATTTTGTAAACAACCACTAAAAAGAAATAAAATAATTAGAATTGAGCTAGAACATTATCACTTTTTCGCAATTACCAACGTAATAATGCAAAAATACAACATAAGATAAGAAAGAGTTTTTTGATGGCGGTGCCAAACCGAGCCATAAGTATTAATATGGTTGAGCTTATTCCAAAAGATAATGTCTTAAACGTTCTGACGAGCTATATAAAATAATAAGCTATTAAAGTAATTATCTACAAAAACTTTATCATTTACAAGTCTTTTTTTCTGTCTGTGTGTAGTTGTGAAAACACGTATCTTTACTTGCTCCTAATTAGTTTTATTTTTTAAATATATTAATAGTTCTTTGTTAGATTCATCGAATGTGTAAAATAGTTCATTATTAAGCATACTTCACCTGCCGCTACAACTTTTTCCTGCAAGAGCATAACTGAAGAAACTTGGTCAACACTCGAATCACATTCACTATGGAAGCCACTCACCAAACCTTTGTGGACGTGATGGAGGTTTTCAACAAACGCATGGAGCAGTTTGAGGATGAGCTGCAAAAATACTCCCGGTATCTAACACAACAAGTGGCCAAGCAGCTGACTTCGCAGCCTTCAAAACTTTCACAGCACAGGTTTTGCGCGGTTTTCAACAGCAACTAAAAATGCTAGCTCTAAATTTGGACCACTTGGAAATGCATATCGTCGCAAGATCCTGCTTCTTCATGGCGTACCCGAGGAAAAGCAAGAGGATACGTCAGCGGTAATTGTGCGTATTGTCACTGGCCACTTGAAGTTGAAGGATTTTGATGTGGGTACAATAAATCGTTGCCAGGGGATGGGTCGCGCGTCTACTGATAAGTCCAGGCCTATTCTGGTGAAACTCAAGGATATTGACTTGCGGAACAAAATATGGTGACAAATGTACCTTAAAGGGTACAAATGTCACAGTGCCTGAGTTTCTGGCCAGGTCTAGACACCAGGCTTTTATGTAGGCAAAGCAGCGTCTTGTTATATTTAAGTGCTGGACTCGGGATGGATTTATCCATGTCATTGTGCCCGATGGTACACGCCATCGCATTAGCAGCCTTTCGGAACTGCAGGTAGCTTCTCCTGAAGCCGCTTCCAGTCATGGCACCAAAGGAAACCACGACTTTATCGAAATCCATTCGATTCGCCGCGCAGCACTCCAGAAGTAGAATCATTCCAATTTCCAATATTATGCCGGTACAAACTGCGTAGTAGGTGTACTGTTATTTATACTGTAGTAGTATTTTATAATCTATAACCTAATCATAAAGCTCATACTTATCGCAAAAATATTTAATCTACTCACTTTTTACTATAAAACCTTTTATTAACTCGTTTTGTTTGCTCACGTTTAGTAGTCTAGTAATATTTATTCCAAATTGAACCCTAGTTATACACAGACCATCTACATATATTCTTATAATAAAACTGTAACAGGTTCAATTCTTTACTTTGAAGATATTATGAATATTTTTTTTGATGGTTACTCTATAGGGGGCTGTTCTTTGTTTGATACTGAAGCCAAAACTGTACTTTTTTTCATTTTTGTCAGTCTGTCTGTTTGTCTGTATCTTGGCTAAGCATCATGCGAATTTAAATGAAACTTGGTATGATTTGAGTTCATACTACGAGGTAGGTCATAGGAGGTATAGGATACTTTTAATCCCGAAAAATTATAGGGTATCGCGCAGGATAGGCGTTGAAAGTTATTTAAAAGAACACGTACCACGCTGAAACTACTGGACGGATTTTGTTGCAACTTCGCACAGTCATAGTTTATATAATGAGTAAAAATTGAGGATACGTTTTATCCCGAAAATATAAAGAGTTCCTGCGGGATAATGTCCCAAATTCTTTAAATTGAAGATATTTTCTAAGATTTTTTTGAGGCTGTTCTATATCCAATACTAAAGTCAGAATGTTTGTTTTTTTTTGTCTGTCTGTCTGCCTGTCTGTCTGTCCGTCTGTCTGTCTGTATCTTGCCAGCGCATCAAGCTGAAAATACTCAATGAATTCTAATGAAACTTGGTATGATTTGAGTTCAAACCTAGAGGTAGGACATTGGATAATTTTCATCCCGAAAAATTTATGGGTTCTCGCAGGATAGGGGTTGAAACTTATTTAAAAGAACACGTACCACGCTGAAACTAATGGACGGGTTTAAATGCAACTTGGCACTGTCTTAAATTATATGATGGGTTAAAATTGAGGACACGTTTTATTCCGAAAAAGTAAAGAGTTTCTGTGGGATATGGGTGCAAAGTTATGTTAATATGTAAGTAATAAAAAATATTTTTTGGTTGGTTCTCTATATTCGATACTGAAGCCAAACTGTTTTGCTTTTTAATTTTGTCTGTCTTTTTGTCCGTATCCTCGCATCGCACCCAAACTACTAAATGAATACAAATGAAAAAAATGCTCTTGGGTGCTTAAAAAAGGTATTGAACAACTTTTTTTTTGTTTTCATGTCTTTCTGTTTGTCTGTATGTTTGTTTGTTCACGCATCACATAAAAACTACTGGACCGATTGCAATGCAGTTTTCATTGTTAGATAGCTTAGGGTTTGATTTAAATCTGGTGTAATTAGTATCTCAATCCGGTGAGTTAGAAGCCCAGCAATTGATAAAAGTGTTTTTGACGGCTGAAGAAACTTCATTTCAGGACCAATATACCAACATTTGTTGGTATATTGTTCCTTGAATAGCACATTATCGTATTTTGAACCTAGAAAAAGACCACGCGTGCAAAGCCGCGGGTATAGCTAGTAACTAATATTTATTGTTCGCGCATCGCACTGAAACTACTGAATGAATTCAAATGAAACTTGTTATGATTTGAGTTTATACTACGAGCTAGGACATTGGATACTTTTCATCCCGAAAATTTAAAGGGTTTCCGCAAGATAGGGGTTGAAAGTTATTAAAAAGAACACGTATAACGCTGAAACTACTGGACAGTTTTGCATATTAACACAGTCATGTATTTATACTTATAATAAAGCAATGGATACGAAAAAGGCTGTACAAAAAATAAATAAAAAATGCTCTTGGGTGCTTAAAAGAGCTATTGAAAAGTTTTTTTTTAATCGTGTCTTTGTGTCTTTTTGACTGTATGTTTGTTTGTTCACTCATCACGTAAAAATTACTGGATCGATTGCAATGCTGTTTTCATTGTTGTTGTTTGTGTAAAAACTTGCTATAGCTAGCTTGTTAGCAACAAGACGTATTATTTTGCGCTCCTTTACTTACGGCCAGATGTATAGTTAGTAGCAGTTTCTGCTGTGAAGAAGTTGTGTATAACTGTTTACGAAAAGATCGGACTCATCTTAAGCATATAGTTTTGCCAGTTATCTGAAGTTCAGCTTCAAAATCGAGCCTGAAAGTAACCACTTGACTCTTCGCGAGCTGGAAAGTTTTAAGTCTACCGACAGAGTGAGTACCTACACTAAAAGAAAATAAATATAAAATCCAACTTCACTTGACTTCACATTCGCATCACAACATTATGCGAATCAGTGTCACTTACTGTCATATACTTCATCGTGTCAGTGGTCAGCCGTCAGTTTTTTTACTATCAGGTTAAAGACGTTTACGAGGATAGTGTCTTTAAAGTTTCAGAAGATAGTTCAAGTCGGCATCTGATACGTTGGTATTTTACTTGAAGATCGGTATATTGGCGGCCGTTGTAATAATGAATAATTGCGAAGCCTGTGATATTCCTGTTAAAACTAGTGAGTTAAAGGCTTGCAAATCCTGCCGTTGTAATTATTATTACCAATGCTTAGGCATCACTAACGAAAATTTCCTGAAAGAGTCACGTCAGTCGAAGAGTAACTGGAAGTGCCCTCAGTGATCCCGTGCGTCTCTGAGGACCTGAAGGCTTATTTTGACCTCAAATTTCAAGAAATCTCAACAAAAATTTCTAAAGATATCCAGTTGAAAATTACTAGTGAGAGCAAAGCAACAAATTCCAAATTTGATAGTTTGACCGAGGGAGTAGAGTACATCACCCCTCAGTTTGATGAGCTAAAGAAGCGCAGCGAGGAACAATCTCATGATATAGTGACTCTGAAAGATGAGAACTGTGATCTGAAGATGCAAGTAAAAGATTTGAGCATGCGTTTCTCTCAGATGGAGGAACAAGCTAGAGAGTGCAATTTGGAAATTCAATGTGTTCCTGAAAATAGCACTGAGAATGTGCTTAGTATCGTGAAGGAAATAAGCGAAACAGTTTCATATAATCTTGGTGACAACGACATTATGTCAGTTCATAGAGTTGCAAAACTTCAGAGTGACTCACCCAGGCCGCATTCCATAATTGCTAGACTGGCTACTCCTCGTATCAGGGACAACTTTCTTGCTACTATCAAGATCTTCATCAAATCGCACGGGCAGAATAAGTTGAACACTTCTCATCTGAAAATCGCTGGAGAGAAGCGTGCTATCTATGTTGCAGAGCATTTTTCACGGGCCAACAAACAGCTCCATGCAGCCACAAGAGCCGCTGCCACTGCGAAGTGCTATCAATTTGTGTGGATACGCAATGGGCGCGTATTCGTCCGCAAGGACATTAAGTCTAAGGCAATTTTGGTCAAAGATATGGACTTTATTCGTTCTTTATGAGTCTAACCGGGCACTAAAATCAATCTATAGATCTATTACCAAAATGTGAGAGGTCTTCGAACTCAAACTTTCGATTTGTATATGAGTGCTTTATCAGATGATTATGATATTTTAATATTTACAGAGACTTGGTTGAACGACTCAGTGTTTAACAAAGAATTATTAGACGGAAGATATAATATATTTAGGCGCGATCGAGAGGCATCATCGTCAATTAAAAAAGACGGTGGTGGCGTTTTGGTGGCAATTTTAGATAAATATAAAGTTCTCCGTAAACTGTCATGGGAATCGTCCAGTGAAGATTTGTGGCTTAATCTTAATCTTGGGAGGGGTTCATCGGAAGTTTTTATTAACATATGCGTTGCTTATTTGCCACCGCCTATTAAACTTGATTATTTGGAAAACTTCTTGGACAATGTGTCTAGAGTCATAAATAATGAAGTCACACCTAATTCTCAAACATTTTTGATAGGTGACTTTAACTTTCCTAATATTAACTGGATTAGAGATCCAAATTCATCTTTTTACGCCTTACGACAGTACCAGCCCTGTGGAGCTTTTATTCGTAGATACATTGTCCTTTAATGGACTGGTTCAACATAATGGAATCACAAACTGTAATAATAGAATTCTCGATCTAGTCCTTAGTACTGTATCTAGTAATTCTGTAATAGTAAAAGAAAATCATACCACATTAGTTAAACCTGACAATTACCATCCAGCTTTATTTATAACTATAGGAATTGGCAACTTTAGACCACTGAAGAAAAGAGAGACATAACAATATAATTTTTATAAATCCAATTATGAAGCTATTAACGATCAGCTGTCAAAGGTTGATTGGGCTAAGGAATTACATCTGCGTGGCGGTGTTGACGAAATGGTAGACACTTTCTATAAAATATTTTTGCCGATTGTTGAAGAAACGCCATTACGTCGTTCTAAGAATGAACGTTTTCCTGTATGGTTCTCAGTGCCTTTAATTAAGTCTCTTGGGGAGAAAGCTAAATATCATTCGAGGTACAAAAGATATAAAAATCTTCAAGATAAGTTAGCTTTTAATGTTCTTAGAAAAAGATGTGACGAGCTGCTAGTAGAATGTTTTACTAAATTCAAGAAAAATACATTTCATAATTTAAAGAAAAATCCTAAGTACATGTGGCGTTATGTTAATAGCTTTAAATCAAACAGTAGTTATTTACCTGATCAAATGTACTTAGGCAGTAAATTAGCTATAGGTGGATAGGAGATTTGCGACTTATTTTTGGAGCAGTTTAATTCTGTATATGAATTAATTTGTTCTAATCAATCGGACTTGTCAAAGGTAGGTTGTTTTGAGGACTCGAGCAAATCACCACTTCATCATAATATTATATAATAATATTTTTAACTTAATAGTTAAAAATATTCATGCTAGGTCCACATCTAGAAGGGAATACGTTTTCTTAAGTTAACACTGTGTAATCTTTTCATTAATGTTTACAATGTATTTTCCGGTTTTGTGGTCTTCCAACAATTAAAAAAAAAAAAAACTCGTTTGAACCTAAAAAAAAGCATCCACGCGTGCGAAGCCGTGGGTACAGCTAGTGGTAAAATAATATTATATCATGACACAGACTACATTATATTTTGTTTGATACTTTGATTAAATGTATTGCAATCTGACAGACCAAGTATTTGTTTGCTTCATACTACGAACAGACGATCCAACTTCGACAAAGAGGTCAACCGACGAATCCAACTCGGATGGGCAGCGATCGGGAAATTACGTCATATCTTCCGTCGCAGATACCGCAGAGCCTCAAGACGAAAGTTTATAATCAGTGCGTGTTGCCAGTGATGACATACGGCACTGAGACGTGGTCGCTAACTATTGGTCTCATACAAAAGCTCAGAGTTGCGCAGCGTGCAATAGAGATAGCTATGCTCGGTGTTTCTCTACGTGATAGAATCAGAAATGAGGAAATCCGTAGAAGAACGAAGGTTACCGACATAGCTCTCATAGTTTGCAAGTTGAAGTGGCAATGGGCAGGCCATATAGTTCGCAGAACCGACAACCGCTGGGGAATAAAGGTTCTCGAATGGCGACCACGAACAAGCAAGCGAAGTGTGGGGAGGCCCCCCACACGATGGACCGACGACATTGTAGCCATCGCAGGAAGTCGGTGGACGGAGGTGGCACAGGATCGCTCGTCATGGCGCTCTTTGGGGGAGGCCTATGTTCAGCAGTGGACTTCTCAAGGCTGACATGATGATACTACGAATAGTAATAAATATTATTCGTAGGCTTCATAGTAGGTATTCCATTTACAACGTGCCATGGTACAATAATGTAAACGAGCCATGCTCCTTGTTCGATCGTAAACAGATCGTATACGTACTCGTGCCTCAGATTAAATAATAGTACAAGTTTGTTCTAGGAAAATTGTTATATTCGCTTCTTTTTGTCTTTGTCATTAACATACCTACGTACCTTCCGGCTCCGTCATCAGACCTTGGATACCACATAAGATCAGAGAACTCATCAAGACAACGAAAATTAGCCCAAACTGGAAGGGGTTCCATGATCCGATTGTTGAGTTACTTTGACTATCTTCCGGCTCCATCATCAGACCTTAGATACCACATAAGACCTTAATACCGCATACAATTTTTTTGAAGCAACATTACTCGTGTTAGTAAATGATACACTTTTATTTCATATCATTAACTTGTTGTTTTCACTTCGAACTTACAGCGGCGCTGATATGAAGCTATTTGTTGTTATTTTGGTGATAAGGATTCTGTTTTATCACATTTCCTCAATGCTCAGGTATATCTCATGTGTATTGTGATTTTGCAGGTTTTACAATAGGTTTAGTACTTATTTCATATTTTTTAAAAGAATAACATAACATTAGTAAATAAATAGTGTTCATATTTTTATCTCACTGTATCAAACTGAGATGTGCATAATTATGACGTATATTTTTGTTGTGCTTGAAATATTATTGTTGAAATAATACTACATTATAAGTGATTTTTTCATGCCCCCCTCAAATTTTTAGTATTTGATTAAATAATCATAAATTAAATTATTAAATTATTTTGAAGTCATCACAATATGGCCAATACGTGCTTCAGTTACTGATATATCTCTGATTTACGGCTTCTTGCCGCCATGACAAAATTTTAGGGTTCCTCAAGAAATCAGAGGTAAAACCCTAGTAGCGTATCATGCTACCTTTTTGCTATTAAATTATTTTTGTCTTTTCCTTTTATTTTAGTGAAATGAAACTGGTGGAATATATAGACTTTGACTGTTTTCTATGAAAGTATGATTTAGTGTGATACTAGGTATTCAAAGTTCTCTTAAAGAGCATTATCTTTCCGAAATAGCATTATTTGTAGCTGTTATGCGCCTTTTTAGGGTTATATATGAGAAAAAAATCTTTATATGTAACAGGTGATATATGGATCTTGCAAAAGTGTATTTGCAACTTCTTAGTGTTATTGTAGATTTCTTATTATGTTTATGTTGCAGGCGTTAAGGAAACACTGATATACGATAAATTAGATGCATTTCAGCTTCGGTGTGTTCTTTTATATCACGGATTAGATCCATGTGCACCAGATATATCACCAGCGCTAATACAGTGACTTGGAAACCAAAATACATCAATTTTGCTGTATAAATGTACCTTCAAAACATGTTGTACAACATTTTTGCTCTAAAGCGCTTTACAGCTGTGTTATAAATGCTGTACAAGGCGGTCGAGTAAACATTTATGTCATCATTTATTATCACCATTTGACTGTATAAGCTTATACCGCTAAACTATGTTACGAATCATCAATATACAGAAATGCTGTGACAAGCAGTCACCGCGTTACTTTTTTATCAGTTTTTTAACACTCTTTAGTGTTAGCACTTTTTTTATCACTACTTTGCTGGCTGGGTAGCTTTTACTGATTCAATTAATTGTTTTTTTACATAGGTATCTGTCCATATCCAAATTTGCTTGTGACACAGCCATTTCAGCATGGAGTCATATCATATATGAGGATTTATGCAATCGTCCTCTATTTTTAATCTTAGTCAATCGAATTTAACATATCTATCAAAAGTTTTTTTATACCTACCATTGTTTAGCTCACAATCTTTGTTTATAATCAAACAACTATGCAAATCTTTCCAA
Source organism: Alsophila aescularia (assembly GCA_946251855.1). Taxonomy (NCBI): domain Eukaryota; kingdom Metazoa; phylum Arthropoda; class Insecta; order Lepidoptera; family Geometridae; genus Alsophila; species Alsophila aescularia. The sequence continues at coordinate 12,613,805 of OX276378.1, read as the reverse complement.
ATATCCACGCACATCTTTTTAAATTGACCCAACTCAAATCTGAATTCACATGTTCATTATAAATGTGTCTTAAGTTCGTATCATCTTGTTTAAATATAATTAAATTAATTGCATTGGTATTTTAGAATAGGTTTGAGATATTTAAAAACAGTCAACTTGCTTATGTCTTCCCATTGAAAAGTAATTACGAATATTAACTTGGTTCTCACAAGCAACATCATCAAATATTATAACAGAATTTTCCTTAGCATGGCTAGGACGAATAACATCTTTTTCATCTTTAAACATGAATAACTTTACATCTGGAACCTGGTTTATAACTTTTTCTAAAAAGCAATATTTTGGTTGAAAAGTTGTTTTAGAGTAAAGGTAGAGATGTTTGAATTTCAAACCATTTTTATGTAAAAGTAAACTCAACATGATATTTGTTTTCCCACAGTTTGATGGACCACATATAATGCAGCGAATTGAATTTGGTAATAATGAACTATGTCTTATAATACTCTCTTGTGGTCCTGCAATATTTAAATTATTTATTTCTAACTAGCTGTGCCCGTGGATTCGCTCGCGTGGTCATTTCTCTAGGTTACAAGTACTCTATGTGCTATTCCAAGACATAAACATAAGACAAGACATAGGCATAAACATTTGATCAAAATTCCTTCAGCCGTTTAAAAGTTTTTTATCGATTGCTCGGCATCTAATCATTGGATTACGATACCAAGTACGCTAGGTCTTGGTCAAACTAAGCTATCCAACACTGAAAACTGCATCGCAATCGGTCTAATAGTTTTTACGTGATGCGCTAACAAACATACAGACAAACAAATAGACAGACATGAATTTAAAAAATGTTTTATTCTTGTTCAGTAGCTCAGACCAATTTTTTTAAATTATCTTCTTTGTACAGACTTTTACGTTATTATTGCCTATAGCTGTGCCCGCAGCGTTGCTCGCGTTGTAGTTTTTCTGGGATATAATGACCCCTTTTTTCAACTCCCCCCCCTTTTTCAACTCCTCCCCCCTTTTCAACTCCTCCCCCCTTTTCAACTCCTTCCCCCCCCTTTTCAACTCCTCCCCCCCTTTTTCAACTCCTCCCCCCTTTTCAACTCCTTCCCCCCCTTTTCAACTCCTCCCCCCCAACAACAACAAAAACAACAAAACATGAACAAAGGAACATGATAAACCATCTCGATCACATCCATTTTAAAACATAAAAAACTGCATCAAATTTGGTCCATTCATTTGGGAGCTATGAACTTCGGCATATTCCCCCCCCCCCTTATTATAGCTAAGACAAATCTTGTTTACCTCAGCTTTGAAACATAAAAAATAGCAGCTAAATTGGTCGATTCGTTTGGACGCTACGATTCTCACATCCCCCCCCCCCCCACCCCATAAAGCTAAGCTAAGAACCATCTCGATCACATTAGCTTTCAAACTAAAAAACCGCATCAAAATCGGTCCATTCGTTTAGGAGCTTTTTTATGAGGATGCCACAAACAGACACACACACACCCTCTCACACAGTGATTCACACCCTAAACTTATAACACCCGTCTCTTTGTTCGGGGGTTAAAAATGTAAAACAGTACGCAGTTTAGTTAACAATAAAAAAAGCCGCAAGTAAATTGACAGTTTTTTTTTCTGTTTTTGAGTTTTTTCTAAATTATCTGAATTTGAATTATTGTGACCTATTTTGTTGTAACAATTTGACGGTTTAATTCAAGAAAAAAATAGCATTGAAATTGTAAAAATAACACATAAAATATGTAAATGCATAAAAATACGGAACAAAACATTTTAATAAGTACGTGATTTCGATCCACGCACGTCTGGGTTGGCAGGCAGAAATACTCCCGCTAAACCAGATAGTATAGTGGCGGGAGGGTCGAAATTATGGTACCGTTTTAATATTTTATTTATATTACATTTAAATTACCATAACTTTGAATACCTATCCCGCAGGAACCCTATATTTTTTGGGGATAAACAGAATCCATAATTTTAATACATAATATGTACTTTGACTGTGCCAAGTTATAACGCATAAAATATGTAAATGCATAAAAATATGGAACAAAACATTTCAATAAGTACGTGATTTCGATCCACGCACGTCTGGGTTGGCAGGCAGAAATACTCCCGCTAAACCAGATAGTATAGTTGCGAGAGAGTCGAAATTATGATACCATTTTAATGTTTTATTTATATTACATTTAAATTACCATAACTTTGAATACCTATCCCGCAGGAACCCTATATTTTTTGGGGATAAAAAGAATCCATAATTTTAATACATAGTATGTACTTTGACTGTGCCAAGTTACATCAAACTCTGACCAGTAGTTTCAACGTAATATGTGTTCTTTTAAATAACTTTTAACCCCTATCCTGCGGGAACTCATGATTTTTTCGGGATAAAAAGTATTCTAAATGTTAATCCATAACATAAGCTATGATTGTGCCAAGTTGTATCAAAATCCATTTGGTAGTTTCAGTGTGATGCGTGTTCAAAGAGACAGACAGACAGACAGACAAAAATTAAAAAAATATCCTTTTTGCACTCTATATCGATTTTGAAGTTTATCGCAATTATAATTTTCAAAAAATATTTAATGTACAGATTTAGCCCAGTTACAGTTTTATTATAGTATAGATGTCACGAGCTGCTTAACCAGTTTCTTAGTGTATTCTAAGTTAATTATAGGCTGAACATTTGTTTAAATAGACGTGGGTGTGCATATATCAGTTTCACAACACTCACAAATTCAGAATTTATTAATAGAGTTTTGTGTAATTTGAATGTTGTAGCGTTGACAAAACGCTACTTAAATAAAAAAACAATAAACCTATAACTAGCAATACAAAACAACAATTCGACAAGTAAAAGTAGGAATAAACAAAACAGAACATAAACAACTAATAGAAACGCATCTTTATAATAGTAAAACTAGAATTATAATTGCATATTGTTCAATATACTAACATATTAGAATGTATCAGATGACGACATTGAAGTCGCACATAGTTGATTGAAACAGTACTATCGTTCGTATTTGGTGAATACCAGCGAAAGCAGACGATGGGGTACATAAAATAAATTATCGTTCGTTGTTTACTTACATGATATAATCCTGTAAATCGGAGTTCAAAAAAACAATAGTCATGTTCAGAGGTTATAAACACTTCGATAAATACAACACGTCCATGCACTACGGATCACGACTTTATAACTCTCATTAGGTCAATTGATTGAGATAGGTACAAAGGGAACAAGGAATAACTGGGAATCAGATAATAAATAAATAATTAATAAAGTACAATTGATAAACACGGAGACAAGTGGTGACCTCTACCGTAGATTTTACTTATCTTTGCATCGATTAGCTGTCAAAGCAAAAGGGCGCGTTCCGTTGTTCGGCACGGTCCCGCAATGTCAGCAAATAGAAAATAAAATTAAACAAACCAATTAAATGCAACAAATGTCAAATTAAGGAACGTAGATTTTTCCAAAGCAAACCCATACAATATCATAATTTAATAGTGACAGTATGTAGTTTTATGATAGTATAACGGTACCGAAGCTCGGAGACCGCGTTCCGTACCTTTCGTCTGGAAGTGAACGCATCGTTTCTGGTACGGAACGTTTTATGGACTATAGTTTATAACAATTCTTAGACGTCTCTTGACAGTTCTTTAGCTGTCAAAAATAGTAAAAGAAACAGTAAATAAACAAGTTTGATTTCGATGGTGAGAAATCTTAAAAAAATAAAAATATAACCATATAATCATTTCCAAAGCCCATGTGTAAGCGCTGATCGGTTTCTTGGTGGAACGAAATGTTATTAGGATATATTTTGCTAACCTATGAGCGAACTTAGATCCGGCGACAGAAAGAAACAGACAATGGAGACGAGTGGCGTTTTTTTCCTTTTCGTGCTGGAGAGCCCAGTAGCAGGACTGACAAGTTTTTTCCCTGCATATTTTAAAACCCGTAAAAAAAGGTGAGAGCATTTGTCGGTATTTTTTGCATTGTCTGCAGTAATGATTGCGATTGTGAAATCACTTTTATCCATTTTTTCGAGACGCCATTTTAGCGAACTGAGAGCGGTGGCGTTTTCTAAGTCTCGAATTGTAAAGAAACGTTGTGTCTATTCATTCACAGCGGGTTTCCCCCCCCCGGACTGAGTTACCACACGACGGAGGCTTCTTACCCCGGATTTAACTAGAAAGGCGCCGTGTCGCGATATGCCGCGACGACATTATACCCAACGATTCCGGCCATGTTTTTGGAATGGGGTATCGTATTGGCATGTTTATGCATATATTTCATTAACCGGAGTGTTGAACTTTGGTTTCCCACCGACCTGCTGGACACCTGCAACGCCTGAGAGGTCTAGCCTGGCTACCTCTCACGCGAATCGGATATTGCTGAAACGTCGGATGGAGAATTACCTTCACTAACATAACGGATAAATCTTATAGAAAAAGGTAAATAAGTAGACTACATGCCGGCCGGCAATTCATCATTGTTTTGTTAGGGTAAATACTTAATTTTGTCAGTTCTATATCGACCCTAGTTATAACAGGGTAATCTTAGATCTTAGTATTTCTTAGCTGCTGAGTTGGATCTGCAGGCAAGGGTTCTTTAGACTTTAAGCAAACAGGCAAGGTTAAACCAGAAATAGTAAATATTGTATTGGTGAATTTAAATTGCAGGTTTTGTCTTCCATTATTACATGCTAGCTTGAATGGCCGTCCAACGTACCTACGGCACGGTTCCTTAGTTTTTAAGTAAGTAAGCAAAATTAAACCAAGGATAATAAAGATTGTATTGGTGAATTTGAGTTGTATGTTTATCTTCCACTATTGTACCCACTAGCTAGTACATTACCGAACGGTCTTGATCCAATAGTTCTTGAAGCTCGTTCCGGTCTAAGTTTATCCAGGTAATTTTATTAATTTCAAAGTAGTAACGAGTATTTTAAGTTTTGAGTGATTCCGAAGAAAGATATAGCGTCCTCACGTTTAAAGCGACCGGATGGGGTAAGAATCCCGACTCACCCCACTCTTGGTGTGACTCGCTTTTATTTTTTATTTTTTATTACCTTTATTATCAAAATTACTTTTCATTGATTTGAGTGAATACCCTATCGGCGTTAGACACCGGACCAACTATCCGGGGGATGTGGTGAGTTTGGCCTAAAAGCCAATTCATCACATTTTCACCACATTTTTTCTTTTATATCGTTACAATGTCCAAGTTCAAATACTATAATATCACCTATCCTTTATATGCAACATTTAATGCCATAAATTAGAAATAAATCAATAAAACAAAACAGTAGGTATTTATAATTCTCAACCTTTATTGTTAATTTCATTTTATTACTGAATACTTTTTTAAATTATCATATGATATTCTAATGATTGGATAAGTAAATATTAAACACAGTGAACTAATTTACTAATCCATACTTTTTTTTTATATTTTGTTGATCAGGTTTTTAGTTTCATCCAGAATTCCATCAAAACTGTCTCTTACTAGGTATCGAACACTTACACTTGTACTGTCACTGATATCATTAGCATTAATACTATTTTGTTCATTAAACTCTTCTATACTTATTTTAATTAAGTGATGTGGTGTTCCCGGCTCGTTGCAAACTACATATGATGAAAGAGATGTTATCGGAATTTGTTGGGTAAAGCTTCTTTTAAGATTTAGTGTTGTTTGCTCAAGATTCTTAATTTTTTCATTTTTTTCCCTTTCCTCGTTTTCTTTTAAGATTTTCTGATAATTAGATTCATAGTAAGCTTCCATGTTTTGAGCATAATAAAATGGATTTGTTATAGGATTACTATTCTCCTCTAAGCAAAAATTGATCAACTGACTCATGTCTGAAACAAGTAACAGTATTATATTAATCACAGTGAAAACTAGACATAAATCGTGATTACACATGCACCAAATAAGGCAAGTTTTTACCAATATTGTGAAGAAATATAATTGGCAAACGAGTGTTCACCTGAAACTTAAATCATTGAATGCATGAACAATACCATACGAAATAAAAATTGATTATTTACCTCGTTAGATATTTATTGCAATAGGTACCTTATTAACCTTAATAATTATTTTATTGATAGTAACATTCTTAAAGTGAAATAAGAGCATTTACATAACATTTTGTGTCGAGTCCTAACTGGTTATTTCAGTCAAAATAGATATTTTTTAAGCAATGGTATTAAATATGACTTGTATGTACCATAAGAATCAAATAAATACAAACAAATATTTTATGTTTAATATGTTCAATCTAAAACAATATATTTTTAATTATTAATGTACTACATACAATATATTATATATGAGATATATAAAAAGTTAAAATTAATTATAATTATGTGAATGAACAATTTCTAATACCAATAAATTCACTTTAATTGTTATTTAGTACTTAACATAATATTCAAATTATTATATTATTGTTCTGTAATGCCCCCAGGGTACAGTTTGAATTTGATTTATAATTTGTCGTTTGTCATCGTTTCTATTCAACACAAGTAACTTCACAAGTAAGTAACTTCTAAGGAATATAAAGCATGTCTAATGGATTTGATCATATTCATTTTGCATTAGAGTTCTTTACTAGGACACAACGCGTCTTTGTAATTACCAAGAGAAAGTGTTTTTGTTACGGATCTTGACCTACCTTTAGCTTTAGTAACTTTAGTTTTTATGCTTTTTATGCAGTAAAGTTTTGCTCTTAAACCAACAAATTCACTAATAACATCACCACCGAGTTCATATTTAAACAATCCAGGGATTCTAGCATTGACGAGAGGTAACTTATAAGCGTTTCTAATAGAATAATTACTTGTATAAAACATATCCATATTGTTTCTCACATCTGCATAGAAATCATTAGTTTTAATTAAATATAATAGACTGTCTGTATCCGTATAACAAAGCTTGGCTTCTTTATTGTATTTATTTTTTATGTAATTGTAGTGAAATTGATACAAATGTGTTTTAGCGTACTCTAAAATAGTAAACCCAATGTAAATAGGTCTGTCTAAAATTTTTTTTTTCCTGTTTTAATTGAATAGCAACAGTCATTTGAAAATATCGTCACACGTTTTAAAGTTGGTTTAGCTATTAATTTTTCAGCTCCCACATATTTATTAGTTTTATTTGAGTTGTCTGACCAATTGATTATTAGTTTTACATCAACTTGTTTGCGTTTATACTGAAAAGTTTTACCAAAAATAGAATTATTTAGCAATAAAAAAAAACTTTCTGGAATGCTGATGTTGAATTTTGCCGTAATCGAGTATTTAATTTAATATATTTTCTTAAAAAGTCTTGTTGTCGAAAGCTTATAACACGATTTTTTTTCACTACAAGTCCTTGTCTAATGCATTCCTTCAAATGTATGTAATGTATTATATAATGATACTTATCATATAAATTGGCAATCATCTTTGGTGTTTTTCCACCTGGAGGTATAAATTTTTGTGGTGCAAAAGGTAATTCTCTATGGGAATCATGTAAATAATCAGAGTAACTGATATCAATTTCCAGAATATAACTGTAGTCACTTTCATCATTTACATTCAAAATATCAAACATATTTATTTCATATTTAGTCAAAAACTTAAATTCTGATATTGGGTATTTATTCATCATTGCGTGACCATACAAGTTATTACAGTCAAGATATATCAAAAACTCTTTTGAATCTTTTGAATCATCAAAACCTGGAAGATATATATTATTAGCTTTTGCATGTCGAAGGGATCATTGTGCTAAGCCACCACGTATACCCTCTTCCAACAATTGATACATTTCTAAATCTTGAATTAATTCTAACTGTATTCCAGTGAATTGCAACATTGCATCCCAGCTCGAACCAGGAGAACTGACATAGTGGGCAGGGTCAAGTCGATAATATTCCAAACTTGTACTCCTAAAATTCTCGAAAACATCACATAATATTAAAACGTCACATCTAAGATACAAGTCAGTATAACTACCAAGAGAATGAATTTCAAATTCTTTCCAGGTCTGTTGTGCTCGAAGATATTCAGCTTCAGTTATGTGCTCTTGCTTCAAACTATTATAAAAGTATTTTTTTGGTGGAATACTCTTTTCATTATATTTGAGCCATGAATCCATGTAATCGTATGGACATATTCCTTTTTGTTTTAATAAATCAAATTGAGTTTCATTTTTAGTAAATTTACATATATGTACAAAATCTTTGTCAGACTGACTTTTACTCAAATTATCTAGACTAGTAACTGAAAAGAAGGAACTGAAAAGAATCAATGAATCTTATTTGCATAGAAGTACTTCGATTTTTTGGGATACATTTTGTGATTCTGATATACTTTTCTTTCGTTTTTGGTATAATCTTTATATCACCCTCATGCATCGATAATTCAGTAATAAAGAGGTGTGAGTCATAACCTGACAAATTATGAATAATTACTGGCACAAAATAACATACATGGTATTTAAGATTACAAGAAGAGTGTGCTGCACCTCTGTATTTTGATCTTATGTGATCATGATCCTTCACTTTATCATTGAAAAGTAACCTATTACAAATATGACAGCTAGTAGCATTTTGATATTCATTCTCTTCACTAACCGTTAAAGTACATATAGGTCTTTTATCGTTTAAGAGATCATATATGTTTTCAACATCTATAATCCAATTACTTACAAAATTTTGGACACAGTCAGGCCCTCTGTATGATCTATACTTGTTTAAAGAAGGATTGTGTGAACAACAAATGTAATAACCATAACAAGATGGTTCATGATGTTTGTATTTTCGTGTATTAATATTTTTTATCTAAATCAGTATGATTAAATAATAGACTTTCAAAATCTGCATATATAACGAAATTGTTTTTTTGTTGTTTTTCGTAATGATTGAATTGTAATGTTTTGTGTTTAGCCAACAGTGTTAAAACCTTAGAACAGTTATGTGAGTCATAATTTGGTTGGCTGACAAAAAATTGAAGACAGGCTTCACATAAATAGATTTTTCCGTTATGATGAGACACCTGGCGGCGCACAAGTTTTACTAAATCTTTTATCAAACAATAGTGTCCTTTACTTTCATATTCAATATACAATAAATTTATATGTTATATTTTTCAGATTTGATAAATACAGAGGACCTGTAGCATGATTTTTATCATCTAGACCATAAACATTCACACTAATATTGGGATTATTCTGTTCAAATAACTTAATATCATTAGATAAAGGAGGGAAATTCAATCCTTTTGTATTAAGAATACTGGAATAATGAGAATATGAGCTTACTCTATTAACATTTGTTTTACTTGGATGCATAGCAGCGAAAATACTCCATAGGAAGCAATTCTCATCATTGTTTTTATATTGATACAGCTTTTTGTGTTTTTAATAGAACATGGCAAGTCAATATATGAACCACCTCTCATTGGACTATATTTGTTAATATTAATTTCTAAATGACTCATTGCCTCAAAAGACCAGCCTGATTCACAATGTTGAAATTCACTCATTTTATCATTAATCGTATCAATTAGATTCGAATAAACTTCAGACAAATCAGTATTATTACAAATTACAATGTACTTGGTATTAAATGATTTCAGCTGTTTCGATTGCTCTTCTATTTTTTGTAAAGCAAATAAAGCAAATAATTCAAAATTAACTTTTACACGACCATGTTTCAACATTGAAAAACTAATGATTTCTTTAAATATCTGTTTGATTATCATGCATGAATGCCTCAGGAGTGAGGTAATCAACCCCCTCATATGGGTTTACTCTATATGTTCTTATTCGATCTTTGAAAGCAGTTCCAATTTTTTTTTTTTTTTTTTTAATTCTTATTGCATTAAATCATTAGATTTGTGAATATTTCGTAAATGATATCTATATTTCGATTCAAGTATTTTAATATTACATTTTTGACATAAAATGATCTTATCTTTCATTTTGTAATTTTCATATGCATACTTTAATATTTCGTAATCAGATTCACTATAGTTTAGGTGTATTGGTTCTGGATTAACTGAAAAAAAGAATTATATTAAATAGAAATTATCAATACTTTATTAATATAACATAAATAATCGTAAAAATAATAACAGAAGAAAAATAATTATTTTAAATAATACATTTCAAAAACTAAAATCAATAATTGAAATAACTGAAAAATAGAATTATATTATAACATATATTATAACACTAAGAATATGATTAAATTAATAACAAAAGGAAAACATAATGATTTAAAAGAATACATTTTTAAAAACATAATTCTATAAAACATATTTCTTGATATAAATAAATGATTGTACCAACTATTTTGTATTCGTATGTACAATACTATATATAACAACAGTTATACTATATATAACAATGTCTTATTATTGATTATTTATTATTTGATTTTCAATATTCGTATGTTATTCATTTTAGTATTTTTTATGTATTCGTATTTCGGTTTATTCACTTTGATATTTCATGTATTGTTACCATCTTTGTCTACATTTTATTTTATCTAAGTTTAGTAGTAGTAAATTAATACATAATTATCAAATGTATCAGTAATAATGATAATTAAAATGAACTTTTCAGGTTAATGTTATTACATATATGAACTGGTAACCTGTGGTGAATGAATTTTAAATTCTGCTCTTATTTCTTGTACAAATTTGGAAAGATTACGCCAAGCCTCAGTATCGTTGTCCGTTCGAGTTTTACAATTAATTATGGCTTGACGCCATCTATTCATTGGTGATTTTTTTTCAATTTCCTCACACTCATAGAGCCTTAACTCTACATAGAATTTCCCATTTTTGTTTCGATAAAATTGGCGTGTGTCACCATTAGCTACACGTTGATTGATATACGATAATAAAGCAGGTTCTTTACCGACGGTATCAACGTCCTCCTCGTTATTACTGTTTCCAAATAAATCTTTTGCAGTTTGTTTCATAGTTCCACTTGTCGAAGGGAGCGCCGCTATAGCTTTAGAAGATGCTTTCGTTTTCTTATTTTCCGATGCAGTTGGTGTGTTCTTGCTTCTTTTTTTAGGTATAGAATGCACAACGGTCTCTTCATCATCCTCCGAGATGGGGTTAAACAAAATTTCTGCAGTTTTCGACCTAAAATATAAATATAACTAAAATTAGTATGTAATATTTATGAATTTATCATGATAATATGAGGGACTGAGAATTAAAGAATAGGTTCCGATTTTACAATTATTAAAAATAATTAGAATAATGATTTTATTTGATTGAATGACTACTATAACAAACTGAAATCTAATAACGTACTACATAACATAAAGCTGTTGTACGTTTATTCATTTAGGTACATAAACTATCATTGAAAATCAAAGCAATATGTATAATTTTTTAAATAAGTGATAGATGATAACTAGTGATATTGAAAAACAATTCATTAGAATAAAGATATTTTTTAAAAGAAGGCATTTTAATTCATGACACTGAATAGTGATATATTCTATTGAAAGGGCTGAAAACTTGTCACATTATATATGATCTTCAAATAATTACACTGTTTAGATCACTTTGTAAGTACTTACATTTTAGATGAATGGGTATCACCGGCACTAGCACTCCACTTTACTTATGGAATTATGGAACTGTTACTGTTGACTGATGAAGATCCTCAGCCTTCAGATTCATTATAAAAAAAATATTTTTACTTGTGTGAAGATATCCGCACACAATGTATTTGTGTGGGGAAAGCTTACTTCACAAAAATAAGAAATGTCTTATTATTGATTAAATTGTTGTCGGAATCATTATTATTTGATTTCAATTACCAAAACATTCTCAGAACTATGCAATGCATCTACCGAGAGCTGCAGGTTGAGGAAATGCTGTTGTTACACAAGATTTGAATGAATCTTATCTACCCATTTTATCAACTTGGAGAGGGATTCGGATTTATAAACCTTAAGATTTTAAACTGTTGTTTTTCGCACATCACATAAAAAATACTAAACCAATTTCTTTGCGAATTTCGATGGATAGCTTAGAACTTGACTTAAAAACCTTTGTACTTGTATCTCATTCCGTTGAGTTTAAGCTGAGCAATCGATAAAAAACTATTTGACGACTGAACGAAATTAGGGTATATATCTCTTACTGAGCTAAGAAAAACATAACTAAACAATACTATATTACGTTTGGTTTGACTAAAAAACTTACGAAAATTCTTTCAGCTACCGATTAATTTATATGTATTGCCACAGAATAAATAATAGTACAAGTACAGAAGGCCAACTGAGTAAAGTCATTTAAATAAATAGCGACTCTCGCTACAACGCTATTAAGTGCAATTTAACCATTTCAATTATATTTACCTAGAAGGCAGTCGCCCACCGCGTGCAGGCTAGAATGCACCGTATCACAACGCGCGAGAACTTCCATTGCTCTAACCATTTCAGAATCGCTCTGTCCCTTTTTCGCTCGGTAGGGTTGTATTAAGATATGACTAGGTACTTGTACTACTAATTATTCTGTGATATGTTATGACTTAGATATTGTAACAGAATAAATAAATAATAATGTATTATGTTATTACTTATTATTATAAATTAAAATAGTTATATTATATACAATGACATTCTTATCAGAATAGACCTACTACCTCATTTTTACTACCTACCTATCCCGTTTTCAGAACGCCGATAAGTCTAGTGAGATACCTACCTACGTGTCGTTGGTTGATTATGATTATATCCTATAGGTATTGCACTTTGATGAATAAAGGCCTGTCTGAATTCCATGCTTTTTAATGAGCGAAAAATAAATTGCTTCCTACGTAATAAAAGGTATTAAAAGTAGGTAGGTATTATACGAGACATATATTATATAAATTCCTAATTAGTTGTAGGCTACTTACTAAGTCAGCACAGTAATTCATTTTCCGATCAACAATACCTATCAATTATAAAATTACGTTCATCGATTTAATAAACGACTTTATTTCTGCGCGGAATAACCTTAAATATGCGTAGCTTCGGTATTTTAACACAAATGAAATAACATAAAACTATAGGAACCTACGTAATAAAAAAATATCAATATCTAACTACATAACTAGGACCTATTATAGGTATTACAATTTATTACCTTTCAATATCCTTTGGAAACGTAAAGAATGACAATTCGTCATTTCTATCACTATTCAAACAGCCGAATGATATGCAGTACTTTCTAGCTTTCTTCTTAGTACTCATAATTAAAACACTAATAAAGTTTGTCAATAACTTTACGTAAGTAGGTGCTCTATCGCTAAGTACAAGGCGCGCGACTCATCGAGCGCACGCTTGACACTCGACTGAACGGACCCGAATATTGGGTCCTTGAATTTATTTGTACTTGTTGCGGAGTGCGACCGCCCTGGTATTGCTTGATTTGTAATACTCATCGCATTGAGATTCACAGTACCTACACAAGATTTTTTAGGCAAATCCTAAGCTATCCAGAAGTTTAAACAACATTTCAAACTATCTAGTGTTTTTTATGCAATGACAAACATCCAACAGACAGACAGATTTAAAAAAAACTTCTTGTTCAGAACCTAGCTCATTTAAGTACTCGAGACCATATAAAAAAATGTAGACTTTATTTTACTTATGTACTGGTAGTAGGTATAGATTTTTCAATAGAGAGCTTAACCTGTCGGCTATCGGTATCACGTACGGGATATAATATGAGGTTATTTTTACAAATTTTGCAAAAAATAAAGGAAGTAAAATTAAGTTAAAAATATATATATTGGTTCGTTTATTTTCCTCATATACAGATTTTGTGTATGGAAAATCTTTTAAGCATTCTTTATTTAAAAAATACCCCAAAAACTCCAAAAACGCATTCGTTCATTCGTATATATTAATTTTATAGATAGCTAATACATTACGGTAATAATGTAGTTTCGATATTTCACTTTGTTAAAATTCATAGGTTTTAAAATAACATATTCAAAGTACATAAGTTGGTAGAAGTAGGTAGGTATTGTTTATTGCTTCACATACATATATATTTTAAACTAATTTTGTATCGACCATTGTTATTAAAATTTCATCATGAGGAATGCAGCCAACTTCCCGATATGATACACCTTGCTAAAGCAGTTCTGTGTGGGGTTTTACAACCGTTAAAAATATGATCTTGAATAGATGAAAACTGTTTTTTTTTTAATTAGTCATAATCTGGTTAGAAAATCATAAATCAATCCTTAAACAGCTCCAACTTCTGCGGCTATTAGATAGCTGATTATTTTAACGATACAAATTATTACAGCGGGGCCCTATTTCATAAAACTATAGTACCTACACTGACAAATGTCAATCAAACTATTGAAATGTCATGCTTTTGTTATAAACGCAGGTTTGGCGTATTCGACTAACATTTGTAGTTTTATTATGATTTGTCGCTTTATGAAATAGGGCACTGATATGTATGGAGTTTTATTGGATTATTTATGAACTTGATCACCATTCTGCAATAATGATACCAAAATATGTTTTTGAATAGATAAAAACTTAGTACAACTCGAATATTAACCTGAATAATATTTATTTGAATTTGATTTTGTTTTCAGTATTTAATATTACCTTCTGGAATAAATGAAAACTAATTGAAAAATAGTCGAAAAATAATTGAATGGTAATCGAATAATGGTTGAAAATCGGTAGATAATTACTTCTCGGATAAATTAAAACTAATTGAAAAATAGATGAAAGATTGTTGAAAAATTGCTGAAAGATAATTGAATGACAATGACTAATTGAAAAGTAGATGAAAGATTGTTGAAAAATAATTGAATGATAGATGAGTAATGGTTGATAATTACTTCTCGAATAAATGAAAACTGATTGAAAAATAGACGAAAGATTGTTGAAAGATAATTGAATGATACATGAATGATGAAATTGGGTTGTCTGGATCTCTGGTGATCCAGAGAACCCAATTTCATACTACTCGTGTCAACGCGGCTTCAGCGTCGAGAAGGGCGAGCGTTGTCTCCAACTCCCAACATTTGGTTGTGTAAACATTTTGAATTGTCACGGCACACAACAGTAATGACATATTATGCAGATTTCTTCTGACATAAACCGCGACGCGAACATTTGCTTATCACGGGATTCCAGGACGCAGCCAGCTTGAAACCATCCTCTCGGTTGAAATTGGGATACTTTTTAATTTCAACCGCTTCACGTACAATCCTGGAGTAGTAGTGATGTTCCGTGGAGAGGATCTTCGGGTCATGGAGTTCAATCCAGTGGTTAGCGCGTCACTAAATATAAAACTATGTGTTCGGATCACGAAAAATGGAAAGATTACAACAAAAGGAAAATCCTAAAATATCCAACAGTGAAATCCGCATTGCAATCGGTCCATTAGTATTGACGTGATGCGTGAACAAACATACAATAAATTACACAATAAATTTATAAAATTTCTGAGCTTTAAAGACCACAAAATTTTTGATTCTTATTCTGAAGCTTGTTTACATTTTGGTATAGATTCGCTTGAACAAAGGCGTAAGCAGTATGACGTCGTTCTACTCCACGATATATGGACAGCTGTGAACTATTGTCTAATATAATGCTGTGAGTACCATCTTACCGAACACGGCATACTCCACTCCTCCATGTTCCCTATGTCAACACTTATTATGCTAAAAATTCCGTCCTATGTCGCGCTGCCCGAACTTATAACAAACATTATTCTGACTTGGACCTGTTCTATTTATCCAAAAATACCCTTAAATATGAAATTAAGAAGTTGCACCATCTCAATCAATTGATTTAATTTTATAATCTTCATATAATAAAACTTCTCAGATTATCATTAATATTTATGATATTAAAATTTATTATGAGTGGAACAATATTTAATAAACCTAATTTATTTTCTTTATCTATATAATGTTTATTTATTATTATATTTTGTATATCTCTCTCACAAAAACACACACACATACACGTTTAAATGCATAAGTATTAAAATATATAGCCTCGTATTTCACTTATTGTATTTCTCTTATTTTGTTATTGTTAATATCTAAAACTTATTATGTAATCCTGTTTTGGCCTAATTTTAAGTCTATTTATGTTTAATATTTCTGTAACATCGCTGTTGGATTACTAAATAAATAAAATAAAATAAATAAAATACAGACATAATTTAAAAAAAAAATATTTTAAGTTATTTTAAGTATTTTAAGTACCCTAGATATTTTTTATTATCTTCTTTGCACAGACTTTTTCCTACTTATTGCATTATAATAAGTATAGATATTTATAAGACTCGCAATAAAAATACTTTATGTACGCTGCGATGAAAACTTTCATTTTGGCCACAGCACCTATTCTATGTGGGGACTGACACACACTTGGCCCTTTATATTGTTACCGTAGCTAATTAGGAACATTAATAATAATTATTGTCAGTGAATTATGACTAAGACCAAATAAATGGTACAATTTTTATTTACATATCATTGGAGATCACGACCTACGAATTCAATATGTAGATCACTACTAGATTTTATACGTGGTATTTTTTACAGAAAGCGTCAATAATTTAAAAATGAATTGTTGATTTTACAACAATAGGGTATACAAATAACCCAATTTAAAAATTATAAATATACTCGTTGCATTAAAACGCTATATAAAACGCTTTTACTATGCATTCATAACTTTCAGACATGATTCTTCATTTTATTACAGTAGTCGCAGCGGATCTTTGTGGCTCAGAAATTGTCTGCTAGTCGCTGCGCAAACTGCAATTTTTCAGGCGTAATCCGAATGTTGATGGTGAAGATAGCATTGTATAACTGCCTCGCTCACTCGCCTACGTTTTTAGCATATTCTATCCTGCTCATATTTAATGCTGTTTTATCCCATAAATATCCGTTCACAGAACCTAACTTCACAACCACTAGGATCCGCTGCGATTACTACACTCGCTCAAACAATGTCCTATCTGGGATCAATATCAAAGACGCACTGGTTAGTTGAAACTGTTTCTTGCGCTCTCACGCTAAGTTTCTTAACTTGCTGTAACTTGGCTTAATTGTTTCGGCCAGCACTCTTTGGTTCTGAAATTTCACCCTCGAGTTGCATTGGTAACGCATATTGGGATCCTCTCAAGGACTTAAACACCCATCATAATAATTTTATTGTATAGTAACCAAAATCAGTGCATCGTGTAGCTTCCCATAAACGCACTGCAGTAAGGGCAGTAATGATCGGTTTTGTTGCACGTGTGCATGCAGTAAGGAACATACATACAAGGCCAGCACCTGAAACAACAAATACAGTTTTGAATTTAGCTAAATGGCACCGCTGTAATACCACAGCTACTGGTAGTTATACACAAGGTTAAAAAAAAAGACGGAATCAACACCGCCACACCACAAGACAAGCAAATGGCGGCTGCGTATTTGAGTGTGAGTGGATAATTTGTGTTGTTTGTGGTTGATACAAAATTTCATCACAAAAGTTGTTTTTGATTTTTGATGAGAACCACGACTAGCAAGGACGAGATCTTGCTGGTTGCTGCGATGTGGCGGCATAACAAGGTGTGTGTGTGGCTTGTGCGTATAAGCGGATCGGCATATCTTGGGTACTTCATTTTCGATTTGGGGTGTGGACTCCTTCTTTTTTAATCTGTTGAGCACCGGGCATTTTTATAACAATATAATAACAATGACAACAGCTGATGATATTTGCGGATAACTATAGAGAAATAAAGTAGAGAGTAGGTAGATCATTATGATACAGGCCTCAATATACGCACAGATATCACACAGTGGAGACAGTGTAATAGACTTTTTCGGTAAGATCCACCTGAGCAGATTTTCAACCGCCATGCGGTAGTATGCAAACATAACTGTATTCTGGTTAGTAGGGCAATTTTTCCAGCTTGGGCATATGATACTTCAAATCTATTGACCTAGGATGACAAGCGCAAGTGCTGTTCAAGATATTGCAACCAAAGATCTGGATGGTATGGAACTGAATCGTTATAGGCAGGCGTGACGCTATCATCAGTTGCACGACTTGCTCGTCTCGTCACTTGTATAAAAAACTGTAGATAAATTTTGTCACAGTTATTACTCAAGCGAAATGTGGTATGTATATTTTTGTAGATAATATATGAACGCTTACACAATATGCATGTGGCCTTTTGACCCAGAGTGATAGAACTGAAGAATCTGTTAGTTAACAGTTTGGCTGACTTGTTTACGCAAATCTGTTATTATTTAATCAATGAACTGATTGCTTGTCAGGTAAGGGTATCATTGATTTATTGCAGTCAAATTCTTGCCTATCTTTACCGTTTTAAGTGATAGAATGTCATTCCTGTACTGACAAAAATGGTGTAAATATTTTTATTTTATACTTCATGCGCCCCGAGGCTCCACCCGTTTAGTATGGTATTTTAAAATTCATTTCAGAGAGATATGCCATCCATACAAAAAATACTAGAATTATTGGATTTAGTTATGGTTTAGTATGGTATTCTAGCATTCATTTCAGAGGGTAATGCCATCCATACAAAAAAAGACCAGAATTATTGGATTTAGTTATGGTTTCGTATGGTATTTTAAAATTCATTTCAGAGGGTAATGCCACCCATACAAAAAATGACCAGAATTATTGAATTTAGTTAAGGTTTAGTATGGCACATACGTTTTCGCCCAAAACGCATATTTCACGGAAATGTAAGGCAACACCTGTAGAAGCCGCGAGGATTGATAAAAAACCTGGCTAAGCGCAGTCAGACTTGCGCAATGAAGGTTCCATACAAACTTATAGGTACAAGGGTACGAGGGTGCAAGAGTAGTTCATCCATCGCGGGAATTGAGAAGTTTTTTTTTGGTGTATCTACAAATGTACGGTTTTCGGATTGTTCCCCTTACATATGCTATAAGACATTGCTTCTTGACAAATTTCATGATTCTAATCCAACAGAAAGTACTCTAGATTTTGATTCCCTTGCGAGTTTCAAAATATAAGGCATACGAAGTTTCTTTTTTTCACAGCTGCAAGGGATTGCAGACATAAGTATTTGATATTAATTTCAACTTTATACTTCCATGCGTTCCTGAGAAAAAGGGTATTGACAGACAGACAAACGGACCGACGGGCAACAAAGTGATCCTATAAGGGTTCTTTTTTTTTCCTTTTGAGGTACGGAACCCTACAAAATTTTGGTAACTGGTTTACGGAACATAATGACACACTGATGTTTTGTTCAGCTTTTTGCATCTTGCATCAAAAGGGTTTGTAAGCGACTGTTCTCCGTTTCTGTATTGCCAGAATTCAGGCTGAAAATTGAGATATACAGTTTTGACAGTCCTCCCACGATGTCAACCTTACGCTACTAGTAAAGGTCCGATAAAGGAAAAATCTGAGGGTGCAAGATTAGTTCTTTAAGGTAGATATATCAACACAATTTAATCTCACCCAAGTAAACATATACACGCTGCCACTAAATGCGTTTTCACCGTCGGCCTGTGAAATATGACTGTCTTGATCTCCTGGTTACACATGTGGCACGTCATGAAGGTAGGCTGGGCGCTGACTCCTTGATGCCACGACGTTGATGGCACTATTGGGCCGAGGATAACTGGAGGCCCGTATGGGGTTACTGAGCTGTGGTACGTGTCTACGTAGATGTCATTAGGCGAGTGAGATCCGAAAGATGGCTGGGTTCGAATTGGCGCACTCATGGTGGCTATCTGAAAAACCAGTTCATATAATTTTCAAAGTGAAGTTTGTGTCTCACGAAGATTCTTAGATGAAGAGCTAATTTTTGTTTTGAAAAGTGGGATTTGCGGCGTGATGTCTTGCATTGTTGCTTCGTGGAATAAAGCCATACACTCAAACAAAATTGCTATTCTATGGCCATACCTAGTGTAGTGTTAGTTGCAATCAGCGGGGAATCCAGTATTGGGCGAACCATACAGACCGCTCACAGATGGTGTAAACATCAAGTTCATAAAAGGCCTGCATCGCGCAAACGAAATTCTCGCCGCGATCACAGAACACCTAATAACCGCGATATAGAATCTCCAACTGTTCAGTTGGACAGCCGTCTCGGGCCAACAACGCCTGGCTTGGTCGAAAGTACTTCGCGTAATGATTGATGGAGGAGCTTCAACAGTGTATAACCTAACAGACCTACCTATCTACTGCCACCACATTAGTTCTGTAGTGTTAGAATCTAGGAAGTGTTTGTTAGTGTCGCGGACGGAAGCACCGAGCATCATCCGTCTCAAACGCCTAAGACGAATTTGCAAGCACTAAGCTTACTTAATTTACTATCCGCACCCGCAGTTTCACCCGCGTTGGTGATGATGATGAAAAGTATCCTATGCGTTATTCCAGGGGAATTGGCCGCCATGTGATGTGTGTTGATATATGCCCGCAGTGCGGAAGCTCTGCACCGGACCGTCTGCAGAGCCACAGAATAAATAAGCAGAGCTGTGAAAGCAACCTAGAGTTCGCGCGGAGCTCCTGGATATAAATTGCGAGCAAACCACTCGTAGGGGCCTTCTGCTGGGAAGGTCTACTGTGTACCAGCTGTAGATGATGATGATACCATAATATTGCTATAGTCATCACACTAATATTATAAAGGCGAAAGATTTTATGTTTGTGTGTGTTTATGTTTGATATTCATCATCGACAAAATTATCACTCACGCGGGTGAATCCGCGAGGCGCAGCTAGTTGCAAATAATAATTGATAACAACATATAAGTAATCAGATCACAGAATAAATTATTATTTTTGTACTCTATGAGCAATACACAAACACATTTGACATTTGTTGACAAAATTAAATGAAATCAATAATTTACTTACAGATCTCCTGTACTTAATTGTTTAAATAACAACAATATAAATAGCAATACACTCTCCATATAAAAATAACTGTTGACTAGGCATTTCAAATCCCTATACCTTCAGAAAAAGCATGATGTGCACTGATTCGCCTGCTGCCACAATACTATTATTTTATCACCTCATCAACAGATAAGGAAAGCTGATAAACACTACCAGTGATAATGAAGGCGTAGATATAATACTATAATTATAAATTAACGACATCATAGTTATAAGCAGAAATGAATATAGGTTTTTATCGCTTCGCAGAAAAGGGCGCATATAAATATGAGTCGTCCAGAAAATCTAGTTCATCAACAGGAAAATAATTAGTCAAAAAGAATTAGATTACCGAAATTGCTGCATGTTCTTAGTGAATATTAGTAACATTTAAATTGACACTGGTTAAGTCTAGTCATCAAAAAAACTACTTTCAATTGTACCAATGGCAATAAAAATGGCTAGTATGGACCTGTTTATAAAGTTGTTTGAACCTAAATATTAGAGTTTTGAAAGTATTACGTGTTTTTATTTTTTTCTCATAATTTTTATTTTATATATTTTTATTGAGTAACATTGGTGGAATATTATTAATTAGGTGTTAGTTAACGTGCACGAGTGTAGGCAAAGGATAAAAAAAAAACAAAAAAAAACGTGATTCTTTGTGATGTTTTCAAAATTCTGCAGGAAGCTTCTGTAAAACGTTCACAGTTTTTCTGTTTTTTTCGTGAATGACAATAATTATTGACTGTGACGCGTGACGTGACAATACTTATTATATAAGTAATCTAAACTTGAGATTGGCGAAATTCTTAGTAGAACAGTGCCTCCGCAGTAGCCATCTAATAAAAAAATAAGAAGAAGAACCTAAATATGTCATCTACTTTTTCATACGTAACAGTTGAAAGTCATCGGTAGAAGCTTTTCATACATAAATGGTCATCGCACACTTAACGCCTCGCTTATGGCAAGGCGGCCTTGTTGACGTCTAGACTTGGCGTATTCCCAGTAGTCCCGCTATTGTTGTTTGATGCACAGTAATACAAACGTGTAATATGGAAAAATAGGTAAATGTACAAATAAAAAAAACATACATACAGCCGAACCGTCTCCTTTTATGAAGTCGATTAAAAATCTGTTTTCATTATGGTCATTAAGTTTCTATTGTGTGATTTCAGTTAATTCTTTCAGGCTCTTTTATTGATTTGGTTCACTTAGGTCAGATTCCGCTTTCGTCAGAATAAATATTCGGCTATATATTTAGAAAAGATAGTTTTCTGACGAATGAGAACTGTTTTAATTTTTTCTTTTTGGACGGAAAAAGCTTACAGATTCCAAATCAAATATTGGGAGAAGAGAAGGGATCTATAATTCTATCCTCTTACAAGCTTACGCTTTACCTCTTCCGTATTTCTGGTCTTCAGGTTATAATGCAGAGAAAAATTGCTGATATCTGTCAAATTGACAGGTGACAACTGTTAAACGTGAAAACATCCAGTATTGATAGCTGATTTTATTCCTACAGAAGAATGTTATAAGATTAAATGCTTGCATGAGCCATTAAGTAGTAAGTAGGTATTCAAAAACTGATAAACTTTGAACAGGACAAAACTTTTACTTAACTGGTGTTGACTATATTAAATGAAAAATAATAAGGTGTACAATTATTTTTTACAAATACTATCCTCCACAATTCACACACACCCTCACGAATCCACTCTCACACGCTCCCACACACACATTGTAGTCATTTTAAGTAACATTTATTTATATGGTCCTAGGTAAAATTATATTAATAACTAGCTGTACCCGCGGATTCGCACACGTGGCCATTTCTAGGTTAAAAGAACTCTATTACTATTCCAAATCCTAAAATACCAATATACCAATATTTAAACAAAAATCCTTCAGCCGTCAAAAGTTTTTATAGATTGATCGGCTTCTACTAATCGGATTGAGATAATAAGTACACCAGTTTTTAAGGCAAACTTTAAGCTATCCAACAATGAAAACCGCATCGCAATCGGTCTAGTAGTTTTATGTGATGTGTGAACAGACTAACAGACAAACAGACAGACACGAATTTTAAAAATGTTTTATTCTTAACTCTCTATTATGAAAATGAAACAACGCAGAAAACTGCATTTGGCTTGTCTTCTTTTTGGAGTCCTCTAACATCAAGCACCTGCTCATCTTTACGAAAAACTGTCATGGGTGTCGAGTCAAAGGTCTTATGAGTACCGGTAGTGCGCGATGCAGCTCTCGACACAGAAGCACAGAACGGCTGCGTTCAGACGTAGTTTACGCTACGCCGCCACCAAATATTGGAACAATATCCCACCGCCGATAAGGAACCTGTAACGTATTCAGGGTTTTAAAGTCAAATTAATAAATTACCTCATTGATCACCAAAAGGGTCAGGAAACTCTAGAACATGACACAAGTGCTATATGAATTTCTATGTCAATACTTACCTGGAATTGTTTCTTTATTAATTACCTTGTTTAATTTGTGTTTCATTGTCATTTTTTTTCTTCTTTTACTCAAAACTATTGTATTTTACCACGTTTTAAAAATAGATTATTTATCCTATCTTTCACATTGTAAGAATCACAGTAATGACCATAATAAATAATAGTACAAGGTAATGAGCACAGTTTGAGTGCATCCTTGTAATGTTAAAATTAGTCTTTGCATTTATTAAGTTCATTTATTTCTTTACTTTTTATATTTATTATTGTTTTGCTGAGTGTGTCCGTGCCGTGATGTCACCGTAAGGCCCCAACGGAAGACCAGCGTTGGTTATTGGTTGTTATGCTGAGTTGGGACCTTTTTGCTGAAATTATCTTTAAGCTTTATTAGTTTACTTTTGCTTATAATTATTTATGTTTGTAATTGTAGTAAATAAACTTATTTCTTCTTCTTATTCTTTCTTCTTCTTCTTTCTCAGTAGCTTAGCATTTTTAGTACCCTAGTTTTTTAATAAATATCTTCCTTTTTCTGATTTTTTGGTACTTATTGCTTTATTATAAGTATAGACGCCCTTCACTTTTGGGCAGAGTAATAAAAATATGTGTTTTATTACATAATTTTAATCATGCCTATAAACAGTACCTATACACACCTACTGACTGACTGACTGACAGACAACGCCCAGCCTAAACCGTTGAACCTAGTTATTTGAAATTTGCAGGAATATTCCTTGAGTATCCTAGAGATGAACTACGGAAGTAACTATAAACCGTAAAACATAAATACAAACTCCAAATAAAATAGCCCTATCCTACGGGGACCCTTTATTTTACCGGTATGAAAAGTATCCAATGTCCTACCTCGTAGTATGAACTCAAATCATGCCAAGTTTCATTTGAATTAATTCTGTAGTTTTGGCGTCCAAGATACAAACAGAAAGACAGACAAAAAAAAAAAAAAAAACAATTTTGGCTTCAGAACGAAAAATAGAAAAGCTTCCAAAAAAAATTACTATAAATCTTCATTGTTCAGAATTTGGACCCATATCCCGCAAGAACCCTTTGTTTATTCGGTATAAAAAGTATTCTTAATTTTCACTCATTATATAAACTATAACTGTGCCAAGTTGCATCAAAATCCGTTCAGTAGTTTCAGCGTGATACGTGTTCTTTTAAATACTTTTCTATCCCTATCCTGCGGGGATCCTTTAATTTATCGGGATGAAAAGTATCCAATGTCTTACGTTGTAGTATGAACTCAAATTATGCCAAGTTTCATTTAAATTTATTCAGTTGTTTTGGCATAATGCAAGGCCAGGATACAGACAGACAGACAGAAAGACAAAAAACAAAACAGTTTTGGCTTCAATATTGAATAAATAACAGCCTCCAAAAAAAAACTCAAAATATCTTCAGTGTACAGAATTTGAACCCTTAACCTGCAGGAAACCTTTATTTTTTGGGATGAAAGTATCCTTAACTTTCACCTTTTATATTAACTATGACTGAGCCAAGTTGCATCTAAATCCGTCCAGTAGTTTCAGCGTGATAAGTATTCGTTGGAATAAATTTCAACCCCTATCCTGCGGAAACCCTGTATTTTTTTGGGATGAAATAAAAAATTCTATGCCTTACCTCGTAGTATGAACTCAAATCATGTCAAGTTTCATTTGAATTCATTCAGTAGTTTTAGCGTGATGCGCGTCCAAGATACAGACAGACAAACAGACAAGAAAAAACTACAAGTATATGTACAAATGTACAGAAAAGGACCTGTTACAGTTTTATTAGTATAGATTTATAGTGCCGTTTTGTTATATTTGAGTGCACTTAATTTTTTGCCTTACTATATCCATTTTTTTCCACGTTTGAATAATATCTCAGTTCAAGCAAAGGAGTATGCTGAAAACCAGCCTTACGTAGACTAAACCAGGGCGGTCGCACTCCGCAACAAGTACAAATAAATTCGAGGACCCAATATTCGGGTCCGTTCAGTCGAGTGTCAAGCGTGCGCTAGATGAGTCGCGCGCCTTGTACTTAGCGATAGAGCACCTACTTACGTAAAGTTATTGACAAACTTTATTCGTGTTTTAATTATGAGTACCAAGAAGAAAGCTAGAAAGTACTGCATAGCATTCGGCTGTTTGAATAGTGATAGAAATGACGAATTGTCATTCTTTACGTTTCCAAAGGATATTGAAAGGTAATAAATTGTAATACCTATAATAGGTCCTAGTTATGTAGTTAGGTATTGATATTTTTTTATTACGTAGGTTCCTATAGTTTTATGTTATTTCATTTGTGTTCCATACCGAAGCTACGCATATTTAAGGTTATTCCGCGCAGAAATAAAGTGGTTTATTAAATCGATCAACGTAATTTTATAATTGATTATAGTAGGTATTGTTGATCGGAAAATGAATTACTGTGCTGACTTAGTAAGTAGCCTACAACTAATTAGGAATTTATATAATATATGTCTCGTATAATACCTACCTACTTTTAATACCTTTTATTACGTAGGTAGCAATTTATTTTTCACTCACTAAAAAGCATGGAATTCAGACAGGCACCTTTATTCATCAAAGTGCATAACCTATAGGATATAATCATAATCAACGAACGACACGTAGGTAGGTATCTCACTAAACTTATCGGCGTTCTGAAAACGGGATAGGTAGGTAGTAAAAATGAGGTAGTAGGTCTATTCGGATAAGAATGTCATTGTATGTAATATAACTATTTTAATTTATAATAATAAGTAATAACATAATACATTATTACTTATTTATTCTGTTACAATATCTAAGTCATAACATATCACAGAATAATTAGTAGTACATATCTTAATACAACCCTACCGAGCGAAAAAGGGACAGGCCGATTCTGAAACGGTTAGAGCAATGGAAGTTCTCGCGTGTTGTGATACGGTGCATTCTAGCCTGCACGCGGTGGGCGTGCGCCTTCTAGGTAAATATAAGCTCGCAGCGCCGTGCGAGTTAAATTGCACTTAATAGCGTTGTAGCGAGAGTCGCTATTTATTTAAATGACTTTACTCAGTTATCCTTCTGTACTTGTACTATTATTTATTCTGTGACTAAACTTAGTCTGCACAGTACAGTGCTCAGTCAGTATACCCCAATAATAATTACCAAACATGCACTTTCCATTTACATTGGTACGTACCTATTATGTGAGTTTGTTTTGTTTAATTTAAGTGTTATTTGGCAATAAATTATTGTTATTCTTCCTATCCTTTTCTTTTTTATGTACATTTTGTTTCCTACACAGCAGTCTGCAGTCTCGACATTTTGTTAGTGGTTTTTTAGTGTGATTTTGGATTTTGATACCAACCGAAATCGGTACATACCGATGACAATCGTTAGCTTTGACAGTTATTGTCAAAAACTATCATATAGCTGTTATAATCGGACTTTGTGACCGATTTCGTTTGTAAAGAAATATCTATCTATGTCGAGACTGCAGGCCGTAAGCAGGCCGCGAGGAGCAAGTGGCGCCCGCCAGCCGTAGCCGAGTACGTAAGCGCAGTGACGGCGGGTTGACCGCGTGCCGTAAGCACAAAATACTATATAGTTACTGCGTAACGCCGAGGTGAAGCGTAGCCGATCCGGTGCCGTGTCTGCGATAAAAAAATAAACAAAAACTTGTTTACCGACCTAGTGAGGGAATAATATTGAAATATTACAAAATTCATGTTGGAGTAAACATCAATTCATCTTATATTTACGCGTCTGAGGAGGGTTATGTGTTGGGCTATATTTATGTTTTTACGTTTCTTAGGCGCATCTTACAGCCTGATTAGCTTGATGGATTTTGATAAATGAGGTATCATTGCATTCGTCTTAATCACGAGAGTAACCTAAGTTATATATGAAGTCTCAAGAAAACTAATATGGTGGTTTATAGCTGCAATCCAACCATGACCTACCTAAGTGTAGTTAAATATTTAAACGGGACTTAATCGCGCTGAAAACTTAATATTTATTTACCTCGACGTTTCGATCAAGTTGCATTGATCGTGGTCACGAGAAGACTGAAGTAGTGGGTGTCAGCGTCGAGAAGAGCGAGCGTTGTCTTTAACTACCCGCATTTGGTTTTGTAAAAATTCAGAATTGTCACGACACACTACACTAACGACATCTGCAGATATCTTCTGACATAAACCGCGACGCGAACACTTGCTTATCACGGGATTCCAGGACGCAGCCAGCTTGAAACCATCCTCTCGGTTGAAATTGGGATACTTATTAATTTCAACCGCTTCACGTACAATCCTGGAGTAGTAGTGACGTTCCGTGGAGAGGATCTTCGGATCATGGAGTTCAATCCAGTGATTAGGGCCCGATTCGAGCAAATGCTCAGCGATTGCAGATTTATTTATCTGGCGGTTGTAACGAGAAAAACGTATTGTAACGATATAAAAGGGTGTTCTAGTGATTTCTGAAAGTAAAGGTAATAAAAAAAAAATTGGGGCAAGTTGGACCAAAAGTGGGGTGAGTTGGGATTCTTGCCCCATTCGGTCGCTCTGTACGCGAGGACGCTATACCTTTCTTCAGAATCACTTAAAACTAAAAATACTCGTTACTATTTTGAAATTAATAAAATTACCTGGATAAACTCAGACCGGAACGAGCTTCAAGAACTATTGGATCAAGACCGTTCGGTAATGTACCAGCTAGTGGGTACTATAGTGGAAGATAAAATATACAACTCAAATTCACCAATATAATCTTTATTAACTTTGGTTTAATCTTGCTCATGTACTTAAAATCTAAGGAACCGTGCCGTCGGTACGTTGAACGGTCACTCAAGCTAGCATGTAAAGATGAGGACAAAACATGCGATTTAAATTCACCAATACAACATTTATTATCCTTGGTTTTAATTCTGCTTACTTACTTAAAATCTAAGGAACCGTGCCGTAGGTACGTCGGACGGTCACTCAAGCTAGCATGTAAAGTTGAAGATAAAACATGCAATTTAAATTCTCCAATACAATATTTATTATGCTTGGTTTAATCTTGCTTATTTACTTAAGATCCAAAGAATCCTAGCCTGCAGATCCAACTCAGCAGCCAAGAAATACCAAGATCTAAGATTACCCTGCTATAATTAGGGTCGATATAGAATTGACAAAATTAAGTATTTACTCTAACAGAACATTGATGAATTTGCCGGCCGGCAGTACAGTCTACTTATTTACCTTTTTCTATAGGATTTAGCCGTTATGTTGGTGAAGGTAATTCTCTATTCGACGTTTCAGCAATGTCCAATTCGCGTGAGAGGTAGCCAGGCTAGACCCCTCAGGCGTTGCAGGTGTCCAGCAGGTCGGTGGGGAACCAAAGTTCAACACTCCGGTTAACGAAATATATGGATTAAATACGATACCGCATCCCAAGTATGTGGCAGGAATCGTTGGGTATAATGTCGGCGTGGCGTGACGTATTGCAACACGGCGCCTTTTTTACTCAAATCCGGGGAAGCCTCCTTCGTGGGGTGTCTTTAGTCCGGGGGGGAAACCCGCTGTGAATGGATAGGCACAACGTTTTTTTAGAATTAGAGACTCCGCAAACGCCACCGCTTTCGGCTCGCTAAAATGGCGTCTCGAAAAATGGATAAAAGTGATCTCACAATCGCAATCATTACTACGAAAATAACACCGACAAATGCTCTCACCTTTTTTACGGGTTTTATGATATGCAGGGAAAAATCCTGTCAGTCCTGTTAGGATCTTCGGCACCAAAAAGAAAGGACACGTCTCCTTTGCCAGTTTCTTTCTGTCTCGCCGGATCTAGTTTTTTTTCTTTACGAAATCTATCGGGGATACATTTCGTTTCACCAGGAAGCCTATCGGCGTATACACATTGGCTTTGGACAAATAATCGGGTTTTATTTTTATTTTTAAATTTCTCACCCTAGAAATCACATTTTTTATTTATCGTTTTTTTCAACTACTTTTGACAGCTAAACAACTGCCAAACGTCAAGAATTGTTATAAACTATAGTCTATAAAAGGTTCCGTTTCAGACGAAAGGTACGGAACGCGGTTTCTTTGCTCCGCCACCGTCTTATCCTCGTAAAACTATATATCGTGACTATTAAATTATGATATTGTATGGGTTTGCTTTGGAAAAAATCTACGCTCCTAAATTTAGCATTTGTTGCATTTAATTGCTTTGTTTAATTTATTTCTATTTGCTGACATCGCGGGGCCGTGCCAAACAACGGAACGCGCCCTTTTGCTTTGCCAGCTAATCGATGCAAAGATAAGTAAAATTTCCGGTAGATGTCACCACCTGTCTCCGTGTTCATCAATTGAACTTTATTATTTCTACTTTAACTTGTCAAACTGCTGCTTTGCATTGCTAGTTATAGGTTTATTGTTTTTTTTATTTAAGTAGCGTTTTGTCAACGCTACACGGTTCTTTACAGCTGCAATGTGTTCTTTGACCCTTTCCGCTATAGTACGCTTGGTTTGTCCAATGTAGGAACTACTGCAGCTGCAATCTATCTCAACCGACATTATCCGTCACTCCTTTTACATAAGGCATGAAAGCCGGCTGTCTATCGACATCAGACCTACCCTTTTTATATCTGCGTCTAGGACGCCAACGTCTGGTCACCACATATCCGTTTCGCTTGAGTACCTCCTGAACATGAGACACTTCGGCATCCAAATGTTCAGGGTCACAAATTGCATGAGCTCTGTCTAAAAGTGATCTGGATACTGATTGTAAATGCCGCGGGTGGTGATGTGAAAAGGCGTTGAGATATCTGTCAGTGTGTGTTGGTTTCCTATAAACAAAAGGACTTGTCTATCAAGACCGTTTATACTCCTTTATCCAAGTTAGCAAGGCATGTTAGAACACCGAAAGATGTCATTCCTTTTCAAACTCCTGGCGTATATAAGATAGATTGCAGCTGCGGTAGTTCCTACATTGGACAAACCAAGCGTACTATAGCGGAAAGGGTCAAAGAACACATTGCAGCTGTAAAGAACCGCCAGATAAATAAATCTGCAATCGCTGAGCATTTGCTCGAATCGGGCCCTAATCACTAGATTGAACTCCATGACCCGAAGATCCTCTCCACGGAACGTCACTACTACTCCAGGATTGTACGTGAAGCGGTTGAAATTAAAAAGTATCCTAATTTCAACCGAGAGGATGGTTTCAAGCTGGCTGCGTCCTGGAATCCCGTGATAAGCAAGTGTTCGCGTCGCGGTTTATGTCAGAAGATATCTGCAGATGTCGTTAGTGTAGTGTGTCGTGACAATTCTGAATTTTTACAAAACCAAATGCGGGTAGTTGGAAACAACGCTCGCCCTTCTCGACGCTGACACCCGCTTCTTCAGTCTTCTCGTGACCACGATCAATGCAACTTGATCGAAACGTCGAGGTAAATATATATTAAGTTTTCAGCGCGATTAAGTCTCGTTTAAATATTTAACTATGTGTTCGAATCGCGAAAGTTTAAATGCTACCTAAGTGTATCAAAATGAAGGTTTTTAGATGACCATACCAAAAATACCTATATAATTCTTTTACCTCAAACCTATACCTATATAATTTTTTTAGTCTTTCAAGCTTCAAATAAAATTTAAAATTTTAGATTTTTCAAGTTATGTAAGTACCTAAGTCCAATGTTGCAATTACAACTATTAAAGTAAAGAAAATATGTAAGTAAACTAGACACGTCAAATTTATATTATGATATAGTTACTATTAATTTTTCGGGCGGTCAGCTTGCATTGCGTCTTTCTGCTATCGCGGCTGAAAATCAAAATCCAAAAACCCGAGCACAATACATGTTTGCGTCGTGCATCCCGAGCCACACACCTGCACCGCTCGGCTCTGATAACGCTTGAAAGTCACGCGCGTGGTCTTACACATACAAGCTTGGTAGTAATTTTCGATAGTTTTGTTAGCAGTCGTTTTTTTTAATAGGTAATAAGTTTTACTTGTCTAATTTAAGTTAATTCGGGTGGATTCTGATGAAAAGCACAGAATAAATAATATGTCAAAATTTCATAATCACCACTAATGTATAAAAGTGAAACGTCTGTTTCTTTGTTAGGGGTGTTATCAAGCCAAAACGGCTCGACCAATTTTGATAAATATTTGTACGTAGATACTGTGTCCAACAGAGACCAATATAGGGTAGATACTTTTATCGCGGAATAATGAAAATAGACAGAAGAAAACGGGAAAATGACGATTACTCGCTTTCACTCCGAAACAGCTATGATGAAGTTATATAATTAGGTAGGTCTCTACGTACTGTACGATAGAGATCAATCTTGAATACATTTATCCCAGAAAATTAAAAGATCACAAGGGAAATCTGGAAAAAAATGGGCACGAGTAAGACATTTAATTCAATGCGTAGCGTACTTAACACGTTTTTTTTTTGTATCCACCTAAGTAAGACGGAATTGCTGCCACAAATCGAACACTGCAAAAAACACAATACCAGTGATCTTGAAAATTGAGTTTCGTTTGTTCCGGCATCACGTAAACACATTTGAATAGCTTTTACCGGGATTTTAACTCAAATCGTATTCATGGAAACATCACGTCATGTCTTCAAAGCCATTGAACCAAAAATAGATTACCATTGTTAATGGAAATTTAGAAAATTGAAGTATCAGTTATTCTATTAGAAGGCTCAGTATATGCGCGCGCTCACAAGCCGGTTTAGTACTGAGTTTTGATAGGCACCGCGCGTATTGAGCCTTTAGGTGAACTAAAAGGGCTACTGAATTTATTTTAGATGGGTTTCAAATTAAAAAAGGGAGAGCATCCTCCTTTTAACATTAGCCGATTCGGTAATGTCCGGTTTCTATAATCAGAGATACGTGAATCGCACAGGAACCATTCGTAATCAAGGAAGTTGTATTACATAGTATACAACTTCCTTGTTCTTAATCAACCGAGGCAGTTATATGTTCTTACTTACAACTCGTAGAGGGACTATCAAGTACAACTGGAACGATATCTTCAAAGAAAAAGGGGGGTATCGATTATTCGACCTTGAAACCGAAACTTAAAAATAAAAAATAAATAAGGAAGTTGACCTGTAGCCCTTGATGTCTCTTTCTTATTTATAGTGCCAATCTCAGATGACAGCAATTATTTCGTAACACAAACAGGACAAGAACTTCTTTAATTTCCAGAATAGCATAATATAATCTCATGAGACACCAAAGAGGATGTACTATGTAAATATAGTTAAATATTTAAACGGGACTTAATCGCGCTGAAAACTTAATATTTATTTACCTCGACGTTTCGATCAAGTTGCATTGATCATGGTCACGAGAAGACTGAAGTAGCGGGTGTCAGCGTCGAGAAGGGCGAGCGTTGTCTCCAACTACCCGCATTTGGTTTTGTAAAAATTCAGAATTGTCACGACACACTACACTAACGACATCTGCAGATATCTTCTGACATAAACCGCGACGCGAACACTTGCTTATCACGGGATTCCAGGACGCAGCCAACTTGAAACCATCCTCTCGGTTGAAATTGGGATACTTATTAATTTCAACCGCTTCACGTACAATCCTGGAGTAGTAGTGACGTTCCGTGGAGAGGATCTTCGGGTCATGGAGTTCAATCCAGTGATTAGGGCCCGATTCGAGCAAATGCTCAGCGATTGCAGATTTATTTATCTGGCGGTTCTTTACAGCTGCAATGTGTTCTTTGACCCTTTCCGCTATAGTACGCTTGGTTTGTCCAATGTAGGAACTACCGCAGCTGCAATCTATCTTATATATGCCAGGAGTTTGAAAAGGAATGACATCTTTCGGTGTTCTAACATGCCTTGCTAACACACATATAAAAATTAAGTTTTCAGCGCGATTAAGTCCCGTTTAAATATTTAACTATGTGTTTGAATCGCGAAAGTTTAAAAGTTATGTAAATATATTAAGTAGGTGACCTCTTTGGTACAGTTGTCTTTGCAACGATTATTTCGCAAGTTTATTTTAGTCTGTGTGAAAACTCTGAAACTTTGTATGAGAGAGAAAGAGACTTCCGATCCAACGTATACTTCCTTTTCTCGCATTTCCTTTTTAAATTACTTTTTCGCTGAGACTACTTTTGTTTATGAGAGATATCGTTCCAGTTGTACATAAGTACATATAACATATTAATTATAGTATTTGTATACTTTTTGATACTAATAGCGAGGCACCACATAGCGTTGCACAAGTATTTCACGGCTACACTTTCCGTAGTTTGACCGAATTAAGCAATGTTACATTGACAGTTCCCTAAATGTTTTTTTTTTATAGGAACACTATAATCTATCATCTAAGTGCATTATGGTAACGAAACGTAGCTATCGTAACCCTCCCGTCTGTAAGAACAAACCTTCATTACCCAACGAAGCAAACAGAAGGGTTTTGATTTTAACCAGTATGTGTATTTGTGGATATGTATGTGTGCATGTTCATCAGCTACCTCACAACTTCTAAACAACTCATCATAATTTGTCTAAAATTAGGTGTCGTTGGAAGCGTCTTCATCGTCCGCTGGTTATACACTATGTGACGTCATATTAAATTGAATATGACGCCCTCTGGAGGACATAAAGAAGAAAACTAAAAAAACCTATGATGGCAAATGAAAGGGCTAAACATTTCAAATATATATATTGTGTTAGCTGATGTTCGCGGCTTTGCTTGCATGCACCCGATAATTAGGAATAAATACTACAAAATAATTTATATAATAAACATGTTCAAAAACTAAAACCCGACTTCTGAAAAATCAAGAAATCCTCTGAACTTAATATTGAATAGTTTGTACATAACAATTTCAGATGATAATATTTATTGTTTCATACTTTTTAGAGCGTGCTTTTTCAGTAGTCGGGTTTTATTTTTTGAACTTACTTTTTATTTGAATTATTTTGTAGACATTATTCCCAATTATTTACAAAGCTTTATCAAAATTAGTTCAGCCGTTTTGGCGTGAAAGCTCCCCAAGCAAACAGACAACGTTTAACTTTTATATGTTGGTGTGGGTGATTGCCTCCCTGTTGCCTATAATGGGGACTAAAAATATATCAAAAATAAATAAATAGACAGTAATAAAATATAAATAAATAACTTTATTTCTTTTAAATATAAATAAAATGGCTTAAAACTCACGAAATAGAAGATTGTATCTGATCTCCGTTTTATTTATATTTAGTATGAATTTCGCTCGCGTTTGTTTTCAAAATCAAACTTTATTTCTGCAAAAAGTTCCAACGGTTTTATTCTTTTTTATTTCTTTCACGCAATACTAAACTACTATATATACTTCATTTTTATACATACTGCATATTTCTTATGTTTTTGGTATGTTACAAAAGTAACTACACCGACGTTTCAATTTAATTTTCCGATAACGACCCTCACATACAGCATGTGAGGTAAGAAATCACAATATACAAGAAGTTAAGAGAAGTCAGGATCTCAATTGTGTCTCAAATGCCCTGTAATTTTGCTGGCATAGTTATTAACTTAAATTATAGATTAGACTATCTGCTGTAGGTTCCCAGGTAGGAGTTGCAGTTGGGGCAGTAGTGGTCTGCATTCTGACATGAGTTCACACAGTACGGCACGCATATGCAAGGCCAGCACCTGGAAAATATGGAAATTGTGTATTAGAATTATTTTGATCCTGGAACTTACGTTTTACTGAAGATTCGTGACTTTCGGGAACACTAATCAGCCAATCGGCATAATGACGTAACTCATATACATATGTATATATATATATATATGTTTATAAGTAAATATATTATGTACTAGCTTTCACCTGCGATTTCGTCAGCACGGATTACAGTCTTTTGCAAAAAAAGCATATGTTCATCTTAGGATATTAAAAACCAATGCAAAAGTATACCACTAACGCTCTTGATGTTTTTTGACAGACTTGTTGTTATTTCGTTCCCATGGCAACATTCATTCCTTTCCTTACAGCGAGTAATCCAAATGTTCCAGTTTTCCCGTGGCAAAATTTTCCATTTTCCGGGATAAATAGTATCCTCTTTTTGGTCTCTTTACTGTACAGTACCGATTAGTAAAGATTCATCAAAATCGGATCAGCCTTTTTGGCGTGAAAGCTCCCCAAACAAACAAATAGACGTTTCACTTTATATGTATTATATAGGTGTGGATGAATAGTCAAAACTTATTGTTGGCGAGCAGTGTCTCTACCTACTATTATTTATTCCGTGGCTCTGGCAGACATAGCATAATCACATCTGCTTTTGCACCATAAAACTGTAACAGGTCCAATTCTGTATATAGAAGATATTTTGAAATTTTCTTTTAGAGGATACTCTATATTCGATACTGAAGCCAAAACTGTTTTTTTTTCATTTTTGTCTGTCTGTCTGTCTGTCTGTCTGTAACTTGGCTAGGCATCACGCTGAAACTACTGAATGAATTTAAATTAAACTTGGTATGATTTGAGTTCATACTACGAGGTAGGTTATAGGATACTTTTAATCCCGAAAAATTAAAGGGTTCCCGGATAGGCGTTGAAAGTTATTTAAAAGAACACGTATCCCGCCGAAACTACAGGACGGATTTTGTTGCAACTTGGCACAGTCATAGTTTATATAATGGGTAAAAATTGAGGATACTTTTTATCCCGAAAAAATAAAGAAAGTAAGAGTTCCTGCGGGATAATATCCCAAATTTTGTAAATTGAAGTTATTTTGTAAATTTTTTTTGTAGGCCGGTCTATATTCAATACTAAAGCCAAAACCGTATCTTTGTAATTGTTGTCTGTCTGTCTGTCTGTACCTTGGCAGCACATCATGCCGAAAATACTTACTGAATTCAAATGAAATTTGGTATGATTTGAGTTTATACTTCGAGGTAGGACACTGGATACTTTTCATCCCGAAAAATTAAAGAGTTTCTGCAGGATAGGCGTTGAAAGTTATTAAAAGTACACTTATCACGCTGAAACTACTGGACGGATTTTTTTGCAACTTGGCACAGTCATAGTTTATATAATAGGTAAAAATAGAGGATAATTTTTATCCCGAAAAAGTAAGAAGTTCCTGCGGGATAATGTCCCAAATTCAGTAAATTGAAGATATTGTGTAATTTTGTTTGGAGGCCGTTCTATATTCAATATTAGAGACAAAACTGTATTTTGTATTTTTGTCTATCTGTCCGTCTGTCTGTCTGTACATTGGCAGCGCAACACGCCGAAAATACTCACTGAATTCAAATGAAATTTGGTATTATTTGAGTTCATACTTCGAGGTAGGACATTAGATACTTTTCATCCCGAAAAATTAAAGAGTTCCTGCAGGATAGGGGTGGAAAATTATTTAAAATAACACGTAGCACGCTGAAACTATTGGACGGATGTTGATGCAACTTGGCACAAATATAGTTAAAAATTATGTATACTTTTTGTCCCGAAAAAATAAAGGGTTCCTGCGGGATATGGGTCTAAATTCTGTACATTAAAGATATTGTATTTTTTTTTGGAAGTTACTCTTTATTCGACAATGAAGCCTAAACTGTATGTTTTTCATTTCTGTCTGTATATCTGTCTGTTTGTATCTGGCCACGCATCACGCCGCCGGAACTACTGGATGAATTCAAATGAAACTTGGTACGATTTGAGTTCGTACTACGAGGTTGGACATACGAGTAGAATACTTTACATCCCGAAAAATTTAATGGATTCTCGCAGGATAGGGGTTGAAACTTATTTAAAAGAACACACACCACACAAAAAACAAGGGAAAAAACGACTACTAATAGACAGGTTTTGGTGCAACTTCGCACCGTCTTAATTTATATGATAGGTTAAAATTGAGGACATGTTTTATCCCGAAAAATTAAAGGGCTTCTGCGGGATATGGGTCCAAAGATATGGTAATATTTAAGTAATCAATAATATGTTTTGGATGGTTCTCTATATTCGATACCGATGCCAAAATAGATTTACTTTTTATTTTTGTTTGTCTGTCTGTCTGTTTGACTGTATCTTGACCGCGCATCGCACAGGAACTACTTAATGAATTCATATGAAACTTGGTATGATTTTAGTTCATACTACGAGGTAGGACATTGGAAACTTTTCATCCCGAAAAATTAAAGGGTTTCCGCAATATATGGGTTGAAAGTTACTAAAAAGAACACGTATCACGCTGAAACTACTAGACGGATTTTTTGATGCAAATTGACACAGTCATAAATCTATACTTATAATAAAGCAATAGGTATGAAAAAGGCTGTAAAAAAGAAGATAAATAAAAAAATGCTCTTGGGTGCTTAAAAAGGGTAATAACACGGTTTTTTTTAATCGTGTCAGCGATCTGTCTCTTTGTCTGTATGTTTGTTTCTTCACGCATCACGTAAAAACTATTGGACCGATTGCAATGCGGTTTTCATTGTTAGATAGCTTAGGGTTTGATTTCAAAACTGGTGTAATTGGTATCTCAATCTGGTGAGTTAGAAGCCG
Source organism: Alsophila aescularia (assembly GCA_946251855.1). Classification (NCBI taxonomy): domain Eukaryota; kingdom Metazoa; phylum Arthropoda; class Insecta; order Lepidoptera; family Geometridae; genus Alsophila; species Alsophila aescularia. The sequence goes on along the minus strand of OX276378.1, from coordinate 12,575,850 downwards.
AGCAGTGGATAAAAGTATTTTTCACGGCTAAAGAAATGTTGATCAAATGTTGGTATATTGGTCCTGGAATAGCACATTACGGTACTTTGAACCTAGAGAAAAAACCACGCGTGCGAAGCCGCGGGTACAGCTAGTTCTTAGTATAAAATTAAATCTCTCTATAAAATTGTGCAGTAGCTTATTCTTGTTCAGGTTTTATAATGTACTCTACTAGTTTTGAATAAATTATTTTTCAATCTAATTGTTTCTTCTGAACGCAATAAATGCATAAAGTAACACAATCGACGCATTTATTGCGTCGATCGTTATATATGTTTTATGTACGCAATCATAGATCTTGACGAGAGATAACGATGGAAACTTAAACAAACGTCGTAGCTTCAAAATTATGTGACGCAGCGAAAGAACCACAAAATGGTGGCACTTCCCCCTCCACCACGCACGATGCGTCACAGTCCTCATTAAATTGAATAAATTCTTTAATCCTTTAGTTATCGAGTGGTTAATGAAATTTTGAATGTCGATGATAGATATTATGGAGCTGAATCACCACACAGTTTTTCCCGATTTTGTTATCATCATTTTGTTTTGGATTGCATGTTATGGAAGCAAATTTTTAAACGTATCAATGTAACGTAGTGACTTTGACTTGACTAGAATATTGACTACCTAGTCAGGTAGTCTAGCCTAGTCAGTCAGTCGACTGGGACTCGACAATTTGACTATTTAGTGAACAAAAACGTACAACTTGTATTGTCTCTTTACTTGACGCTTGCTAAATGTATTAGTCATGCGGTGCCAAACAAAAAACCTTAAGAAAAAATACATACACGAAAAGACTTGTGTGCTCGTAAAAACACTCGCGGATATTGTGTGAGTGAGACGATAGGAGTGTGCCAGGTGCACGGGATGCACGGTTTGTGGAACCAGCGCCCGGCGCGTTCAGCGCGCCCGAGATTCAAAGAGAGCTAACTCGCCAAAACAAGGTCATGGGGCGTGGAGTCTCACACGTAGTGCATATAGATTTTAAATTTGGAGGGAATATTACTTTAATACCTTGGGTGCAATAAGGATGAAATTAGATTCCTAAGGGGGAGAATGAAGGTGGCAAAGTACGCACGCGGGCAGAGCTTCGGGGTGCAGTCAAATGGTTATAAAATCAATCATAACTTTTTAGACCAATGAACTATAAAATCAATCATATCCATCATGCGAGACTGCAACACATATTATTATGCGTTTGTATGTTTATCCTTCAACTGGTTGTTTTTGATAAGAAAGGTATGAATACTGATAAAATTGTTTACTATATTCGAAATTGTGTATCAACTTAATTCACCTCTCATAAATTAGAACATTATCTTTAGGTAGGTAGCTTCTCTACTAAAAATAATAATAATAAAAAAAAAAAAAATATGTCAAAATCGTTTATGATTCTCTCGTTGCCGAGGTTTAACCAATAATCGCGGGCTTTTGGCCAAACGAAAATCAGTTTTTGAATTTAATCGAGCGATAAAAACTTGCGTACAATTCTGCACGTATTTAAAATAACGGCTTTCTGTAGCAGAATGAAGGTTAGTTGGTGTATATCCAGTGCTTGCAGGCTAGTGTGTAGTGTGTTTGGTATTACACCTGTGGATGACAAAACTATGGGAATTGTTGTGACTGTCTGAACTCTCCATTGTGTCTTTAATTCTATTGATAAGTCTGTGTATTTAGTTAGTTTGTCTGTGTATTTGGATGATATATTGTGTGTATTGGGAATTGCAATGTCAATTAGGAAGACAGATTTTTTCTTTTTGTCGTAAACTGTGATGTCGGCCCTATTGTGATGAATCGTCTTGTCTGTGATAATTGTCCTGTCCCAGTATAATTTATAATCATCTGATTCTAATATTATTTCGGGCGTTATTTCGCGAGGTTATGCGAGGTTATTTCGCTGCTACCCACATGCGTGGTATTCTTATTAGTCAGCGGTACTCTTACGCAATTTTGACGACGCTTTCTTCGTCAGTTATTTGACACCATTCAGAGACTACATTATTTGATTCCTTTGTCGTTGCTATATTTTAAATATACTTTTTTTATTTATTTATTTATCTATGTTTATTTAAATTACTTATATGTAATTATTACTATTATAAATATATAATATAATTTATTCATATTTAATTTCATTTTTTATACTCCTATGTATATTTTTTCCGCTCCCTCTGGGCTTTAGCTGAAAACCAGCGCTGTGTGCCTTCGGCAAACAGCCTAATGCTGAGTTAAGGCCCATTCATCACGACTTTAATTATCTACTTTTACCTTTTCTTTGTTTTCCTTTTCTATTGTTCATACTTAATTTTTCTAATTATTTGTATCGTTTATTTTTGTGTGCGTTGAATAAATGTATTTACTTTCTTTTTTTCTTTCTTTTTTACTAAATTCAGTATTTTTCAAAAAATCATGTCTTGTGATGATACCATATTAGGTGTATATAAGTTGTTTTATTCGCCTAAGGGATAAATTTATTGATGCACGGGACTTCCCAAATATTTCTAGTTAGAAAATTGATTGATACCTGATTTTATAACAGAAACGGAAGTAAGATTGATATGAAAATACAAACAGGCAACATTAGAACGACCATGCAGATGCAGACAATGCCGCACCGCGCGGGTTTCTCCTATTATGTTATATACCTACGTATTATAAATTAATCAATATCATTAAAAGCAGTGCTTTCAATCCCGCAATACCGAGATCCCGGTATTCCGGGTGTGCGAATTGAGCAAATGTAATTTGTCAACCAATTTGAAAGTAAACAAACAGTTCATCAGCGTAAAATATTATTAATTACTCAAATTATTGGTTTTTTTTTCACATTTACGAAAAATTTATTGCTATAGTGATATTATAATCGATCCTTATAATATAGCAATGTGTACCAAAAAGACTACACAAAGAAAATAATTGAAAAAATATGTTCTAGGGTACTTAAAATAAGCTACTGAACACGCATATAATTATTTTTTTAAATTATCTGTCTGTTTGTTTGACTGTATGTTTGTTCGCGCACTAATGAACCGATTGCGATGCAATTTTTACTGTTAGATAGCTTAGCTTTCATTTAAAAACTTGTGCAATTGGTATCTCAATCCGATGAGTAAAAGCTGATGAAGTTTTTGATCAAATGTTGGTACACGAGTATTTGTACCAACATTATATTATAACAGTATTTGGTCCTGGAATAGAACATAAAACACTAATAACCTAGATCAATGAAAACAACGTGTGCGAAGTCGTGGGAACAGCTAGTTAAATATAAAAATGACCAGTTCAGTGCAATATAGTTGCTTTTCAAGGTATTCTCTTTATGGGAACATTTTCTCAATTCTTATGACGGCTTAACTGAAAAATGAAAATTACGCAATACTTTTATCATAACAACTGCTAGGTCGAAGAAATGGTTACACGTGCATTTAAAAACTAAGCATTATGTTATAGAGTATGCGTATATGTATGTATGCGGGATTGAATATTTCAGTCTCGCAAATATAGAGATTTAAGATAGGCTGCAGGATTGGAAGCCCTAATGAAAAGTGAGTAACAGCCTACAAAATAAAATAAAGGTATCCGTAACCAATCAATTTCCTCAGTTGTCAATTGTTCGACATAGTTTTTGCCTGGACAGAGCCTTGAACATTCTGACAGCTTCCTCTATAACGCTTCCTCATTTACCACAACACTGAAAAATATGTTTATTCAGCCGAAGAATTCACATTTTAATCCAAAATCTTCAGATTGCTGACGTAATGAATAGAGAATTTGCATGTACAATGGATGTGTGCCAATTCTTGGACACAACATCAGTACGACTCTTAGGGCTCTAATTTGATATTTTTCCTAATCTGACATTGAAACTGAAACGCCCACTGGCAAAACTCCATACTACATTTCTATCCCTTTTATTTTCAAGCTGGTTGTCTGACCAAATTATTATTATCATGTGTCAAGGGGCATCGAACTGCCCCACACTTAACTACAACCACGATTTAACTTACGAAGTCGATATACTCACAAAAATAGACACAGCACTAACGCTACCACGTGAGTTCTCGTGGTGGCTTTATGCTCAATCCTGGTCAGGATGGTGGCTCGGCATGATGGGCAGCTGACTTGGGTAGGCTCGGGACCCACTGACACGATATTCATTTTAACTGAAAACTAACAGAAGATAATGGTTAAAGACTTTTCGAAGTTTCAGTAACAAAATGACTTCTGAAAACGCAGAACCATCGAGAATGGAAGAGACAAGACACGATGAGTACTTTTCAAGATTGAGGTATAAATATATATGAAAAAAAAAACTAATTTTCTATAAGTTTTAGGGCAATATGTGGATATATTCATAAAAATCATAATAATGGAGTTTCATCAGTGAAATCACGGGAAACGAGAAAGTTTTTTCTTATAATGGAATCGCATTAGGCTGATAATTGTGTTGCAGTATTAGCACATAATAAAATTGGTTGAAATGCAGGGATTTCACATCTCTAGAAGAACCAACCGTTAAGGTAAACGAGTTCAAGAGTGGAGGCTGCATTTAGGTGACGTTATATTTAGGACTCCTTGTCAGCCAGATGAAGACTTGCGAAAAGTGTATGGCAGGAATTGGGTTTGAGAAGAGCCGAAGATCAGGCTCAGTGCATTCACAAGGAGAGGCCTATGTCGATCAGTGGAAGCCTGTGTCGATCAGTGGAAGCCTGTGTCGATCAGTGGAAGCCTGTGTCGATCAGTGGAAGGATATAAGCTGATGATGATGATGATTAAGTTGCTATTAGTTTAACAGCTGTACCTAACTCATTCGAATTTATGTCTATTTCAAATTCTTCTAGCATTTTAATGTGCCTATAATATATATTTTTGCAATAACTACAAATCGTGTAAGGAAGCAGAAAAAACTCATTTAAACATACTTAAAACACGAACGAAAAACAAAACGGCAGATAACCGTATTTCGGTATCTTCACAAAATATCCATCCATTCGTCCAAGGCCAACCAAGTCTAGATTTGCTATGTAGATATTTCATTTTGACAGCTTCAAACAAGGATATTAAAGTAGGTACAGAAAAACTGTCATGAGATCACTAGCAGCTCAATCAACTTACCATAACCAAGAGAGGCATCAAAAAATATTTCATATTTCGCTGTGAGTTGCGAAAAAAGTTACATTTCTCAATAATCTTTAAAATTAAGGCATTGTGGACATGTATTTCTTTCATGTCGGTAATTTGTATTTAAAATCAGTGAATACAGTTATTCTTCATTTAAAAAACTATGTACTACCTTCACCTCGTTTTTTGCACTGTGTATAATAGTAGTGTCATTGGAATATTACATCCATGAACTGACAAACAACATCACAAAAATACATTAAAAACGTGTATATGTAAATAGTTAGATAACTGTTAATGAAAAAACATGTTAATGCATCACAAACGTCATTAAGAACTGTTCTAATAAATCATGGAATGCCACTGCCATTTCGTTGATATGATGTAAGTTAAGCAGGATTAAAGTTGAAAACACTCACAATTGTTTAAATTCTGTCGTAGGTAAATATTTCGCTTAAATTGTTAAAGAACACACGCAACAGAATATAAATAATGATAATAACGCGTGTTTAAATCGCTGCGTCGAAACTTACACTGACTATAATAATGCTATAACCATCACGTTTGTTGTGAATCGTAGCTTGTTGATATTAAGGTCATCGCCCACCGCACCGGTGAAAGCAGAGCGGAACGAGCAGTTGAAAGTGAACGTTAAGCGCCCGACCACATACTATTATTTATTCTGTGTGTATATAGTACGCACATAATGTACCTATAATATATGCAGATAAAAGTACTATGACTCCACAGGAATATCATCTATGCCGAACGTTCGGTGAAGGGCATATTGTGTGTCACGTGTGTGTATCCACGTGTGTGTACCGTGTACCAAATTTTCGACGAAACATAAGCTTAGCGAGAACATAATCAACACTAATATTACTAGTAGCTCTGTGTGCTGTAGACCTGCTAGTAGTGTAGTCTTTGCATAGGTTAAAACTAAAAACAAAAAGTTGAGAGACCCCTCACACCCCCGACATCTTGAAGTTTATGCGTCTTAATAAGGGTAACAAAAAGTTTTGTGAATATATTAAACATTTTTCGAAATGGCTGAAATATGTTTTTTTATACTTCTTCATCACAGCCATTCTGAAAAATTTCGGAAAACAGAATCGACTAAAAAAATACCTGCTCACAAAATTTCACGAGAATTGGTTGAGAAATGTGACCTATAAACGAGAACAGCCGGACATCCACCCGCCGGACATACGAAAGCATTTTTGCCCAAGCTGAAACGGAGACGCTTCGCTCGCGTTTCACGCTCGCTCGGGCAATAAAGAGGAAATATTTTATTGCTTGTATATTTGTTTGTAATAAATAAACTAAAAAAATACTGAACCGATTTTAAAAATTCTTTCATCTATATATAGGCTACATTAACATGGACAGTATTCTACTCGTATTTATCAACAAAATTTTACGAAAGTTGCAATAATGTAACCTAAGGTATCAAAAATACAGAACGGAATGACATGTTGCCATGGAAACGAAATAATAAAAAGTCTGTCCAGTGCGTGAGTAACAATGCAGTTGTATATGATTAAAAATCGCCACGATCGTCGCTGCCAAAGATATTGAACAACGAAAATGCAAAAAGTAAGAAAAAATCCGCGGTGTGAGCGCTACCTTGCGAAGCCAGGCCACTAGAACCAAATATTTTTGTTAACAAAATATCATAATGTTTTTAATGATTTTAGCATTAACGTATGCTTAGCGAGAAAATAATGTCCAATAATTTTCTGAAGAAAAAATTGGAATCACGGACTGGGCTCGAACTCGCCTCTTCTTCGCGGCACATGCCTAAAACTAACGACTAAAGAAGAAATTTGGATGTGGTCACGGTAGCCAAATTGGTTAATTGCATGTGCAGCGCAGTGGTACGGATACGGTTTCGAGTCCCGTCCATGAAACAAATTTTAAAAATATATTATTAATAACGCAAGGGGTTTCATGAAAACTCGTATTATCGAGTTAACAATACTACGCTCTCGCTACGATCATACGGAAATAAAACGCTTTCTGCAAAACCACGGTCAGGGTCAACCGTTTTCGGGTAATTGGTTCAATAATATGCCGAAATATATAAAAACCACAAGCGAAGGCGGCCCCAGGAAAGGTGGAGTGAGCGTGTGATCTACGACGTAACAAGTGAGATGTATTGTAGTTGAAATTAAATAATAATAATTAGCCACTTGGTCTGATCTTGCACCAATCAGCAAATGAGAATTTGCACTTCGATGCTACATTAGGGATGATCATGAGCGGACGTCCAGCACAGATAGACGCCGTGTAGAACGCTTTAAACAAAATCTATTAAAATAATTCAATATCATAATAGATATAATTATTATATACATATACAATAAAAGAAAAAACGAGAAATTATAATCTAAAGCAAACATCAGCCTGTGTGCCACTAGCCTAATTCGTATCTTATCTATTCCTACCAACACCACCGTATATTCCCAATATGTACAGTTACACCTCATCTATAGATATTGTACGCACTCATACTAAGTAAGTGAACTACATCATGTTTTTAACATCACACATGTTCAAAAAAACACTGATAAAAAAATAATCAAAGACCCTCTTGCAATGAAGACGAATTGACTGATACCTACATCACATGTCAAAATCTACCAAGTTTTTAGTTTGAACAAATAATCCTTCCTGTGCTTCGCCGTAGTCGAGTAAAAAAAATTACGTTTGACCCACTTAGAGAAAATATTAATACCTTTAGCTGTACCCGCGGCTTCGCACGAATGGTCATTTTTTTAAGTTAAAAGTACTCATACGTACTATTCCAAGACCTAAAATACCAATATCAAAAAAGATCAAAATTCCTTCCGTCAAGATGTTTTATCGATTGCTCGGCTTCTACTCATCGGATTCAGATATCAAGTACAGCAATTTTTAAGTCAAACCCTAAGATATTTAACAGTAAACCGCATCGCAATCGGTCCTTTTAGTTTTTACGTGATGCGCGAACAAACATACAGACAAACAGATAAACAGACAAACCGACAAACAAACAGAAAGACACGAATTTAAAATATGTTATATTCTTGTTCAATAGCTTATTTTAAGTACACTAGACCATTTTATTTTAAATTGTCGTTTTTGTACTGACTTTTTCAGTCTTATTGCTTTAATAAAAGTATATAAATATTAGATCTGTGATTACCCTTTCAAATGAAGAAGAATTGATTGTTACCTCTCTTGTCAAAATCGGAACATATAGACCATTCACTATAACTTGTCCCTTTCATACAATGTTGGCACTACTGACTATCAATGTAATGACAATTATCGCCATTACAGGTAAGTAAAATAGAGTTGCCAGATCTCGAAATCGATACGAAAGGTACCCCAATATATTATATTTGATTGGATGATGATGATCATAAATAATTTGTTTGTTTTTTTTGGGCATAACTAGAAAACTAAGGGGTCTAAAGTTAAACAAAAATGACTCTTTCAATTGTGTGTCACCAAACCTGACCTGACTGATTTGATAACGCCTAACAGTTTCTACTCTATTATAAATGATATTAGGAATAGGATATATATAACCTAATATTGATTGACCGCTATTATTATGACTTTTGTGTCTTATGTAAATTTTAAAATATATTGTTTTATATTACGACATTTTAGAAATATACAATTATAATTTGGCCATTTATTAATTACTTAAAGTACAGGGCTACCAATTCCTGAACTAAGGGACTTTTTATAGTGAACCGACATCTATACATATACAAAAATATTATGTAAACTAGACTGTACGTATGTGCAGGCGACTATGGCAACTTACTCAAATTTAAAAATACTTCTTTTTTGTCCCTTATCTAATTTAAAAATAAAATAAGTAAAATAATGTTATAATGTTAAACGGTTTATGTGTACTATAAAATAAAATTGTGTGGCGAGTTGAATTTCTATTACTCAGGTTACGCTACGCCCCATGATTTTATTTTATTTTTTAGTACATATCATCATCATCATCAGCCTAATCTGTCCACTGCTGGACGTAGGCCTCTCCTAATGCGGCGTGTATTAGGAGAGGCCTACGTCCAGCAGTGGACATACATGCATACATATACTGTTCCTTACACTGACTTCGCCGTATTTGGGAAAAAAAACCTTTGACACTCTATATTATATTACATATTATTATATAATAATTATAAAGTTTTGTATGTAAGAATTCATTTCAATTAATTTATCTTTATTTCCATTTTACTGTCCATATCTCGAGTGCACGCCTATACACATATTTCTTGCACAACCAGGATGACTGGCAGAAAATACTGTCATAGCATTAAGTCCTCCTCTGTACACTGTTTTTGTGCATAAAGAATTAAATAAATAAATGAAGATAAATCGATTGATACTTCGCTTTTCAATATCGGACCAAGTTTTTAGAATGAACACAATAAGCGTTCCTTTGCTTCGTTGTAGTCGGGTAAAAAAAAACCCATGACACTCTATACCTGAAGACAAATTGATTGATACCTCGTCTGTCAAAATTGGACCAATAGAGGCGACTCTATGGTGGAACATCCATACATACATAGATTCATAGACTGTTAAACACATTACCCTTCCCTGGCTTCGCCGGTAACAACTCCTTTTTTATGTATTTTTAAATGTTATCATTAAAAAGAAAATTAGTTACTATGCCCTTGAAAACAAGGACTGATCAGCTGCGTAATGATAACATTAAAAAATACATAAAAATGGAGTCATGAGCCGACTATTAACCGATTTTTTTCCAGCAATTGTTTTATTATGTGCACATAGTGGAAGAGACTATCTATATACTCTTCCACTATGTGCACATAATAAAACATTTGCAATAACAAAACAATTGTTTTATTATGTGCACATAGTGTAAGAGTATATAGTCTCTTCCACTATATGCACATAATAAAACAATTGCTGGAAAAAAATTTGCAAAATAAAGATTAGAGTTTTTCTGCACTTAGCGAAAAAGAAAATTAGTTACCCACAATTCAGGATATCCTAGTGTAGGAAATATAAAACTAAAATAAAAAATTATAAAAATGAAAAAAAAAACGTGTCGTTCCATAAATATAGAAACTGGGCATGACAATGGTCATAGGTATATAAATTGAACAAAAGGAAATTCTAACTACCTTCAATTTTATATCCAATAATCTGTGCCCGCGGCTTTGCCCGCGTGGTCATTTCATTTAAAAGTAGCCCATACGCGTTATTTTAGGACCAAAAGCAACTACATATAAAGTCTACTATACTACATTTCTTTAAAATTCGTTCTATCGACAAATAGTTTTTTATCGATTGCTCAGCATCTAATAGTTGGATTGAGATACCAAGTACTTCAGTTTTTACGTCATACTCTAAACTATTCAACAATCAAAATCGCATCGCAATCGGTCTTGTAGTTTTTACGTGATACGCGAACAAACATACAAACTAACAGACAGAAACGCTTTTTTTTTGTTCAGTAGCTTATTTTAAGTACTCTAGACTTTTTTTTTTAATTATCTAGTTTGTACATATTTTTACGTTCTTATTGCTTTATTATAAGTATAGAGGTGCTCACTCAAATGCACACGCATACTAGATTTCTTCATAATTCGTTCAGCCGTTAAATAGTTTTATTCGATTGCTCGGCATCTAATCATGGTATTAAGATTTTAAGTACCATTACCATAGTTTTTAAGTCAAACCCTAAACTATCTAACAGTGAAAACCGCATCGAAATCGGTCCAGTAGTTTTTACTTTATGTGCGAACAAACATACAGACAAATAAAAAAACTGACAGACACGATGTTTTAAAATGTTATATTCTTGTTTAGTAGCTTATTATATGTACCCTTGATCTTCATTTTTAAATTATCTTCTTTGTACAGGCTTTTTCGTTCTTGTTGCTTTATTATCATTTGACATAGATGAATCGGCTTGGGAAATAAAAAAGATATAATATAATAAATAAACATACACTGAGAAATATAAATAATTAACTTTATTTTATTTTTTAGATCATTCATGCAATACAAAACTACTAAATATGCTTCATTTTGATACTGCAAATATCTGATACAGCATTAATATAAAACATATTTTATCACATATCTTAGCAATGTACTTGCTGAAAAGTATAAATAAGTTTGTAATATATAGCAGGATATCATTGAATACATTTGAATTTGCACGGAACGATGGTGTTAATGCTAATATCATGTTGTTTGTGGTTCTATAAAAAGATTAAACCTCCTGATACATTTCAACATATCTGTTGGCGGAATTTTATTCAAATACATTTGGCTTACAATTAACGGCAATCTTCATGAATCATTAACATGCTTGATTTTTGGGAATTTAGAAAAACAAAACTTTCATAACGGAAGTGAATGTACGTACTGAATTTACAATGAAATAAACAGAACAAAAACGTAACCATTGGTTCATTCTCATTGAAAATATTATAGAAAAAATATATTCAACCAAACCCTAGAAAAAGTATTATGCATTGAGATAGAAATATGTGTTATGTCTTTGGTGTGTTTATAAAAATATTGATCCTCTCAAACAGTACGTAGTAAAATAACCCTATTATGTGTGCATTGTCGATGTACATAAAAGGCATGTACCTACACCAACAATGTTTCAACCTAGCTTTTTTGACAACGACCCTTAAAGTAGGGAAGCCCACTAATGTATTTTGGGATTTACTCAAGCGCGGCAGATTAACATGTGGAGTGTTGAGTACCTCCACCGTATACATAATATATAAGCCCTCTATCAGATTCATATCAGAATAGTAAGAAAAAAACGATAGTTAGAAATACTCGAGAACGTCAGATTAATGTATGGTGGGCCAATTACTCGTTTATGCTGAAAAGTATGCGTTTCAATAATCTGTCGATTTGAGCATGACTTAGGGGACACAAATTTGCAAATAAAAGTTGCCTCGAAATTCTCGAGTGCGGCCCTTTTTTTATTGAATTAATTCAAGGATAACGGGGAAAATATAATCTTCAGATATCCACAAGCCGAAGTAACAAATATGGACATTACAGTTTATAGCGTGCAGCTACAGTGAAGCATATCTTCTTCACTCCACGCCAGTCTTTCCCTTTACTCTTTCTCTACGAGTATGTCTTACTCTCTTGTATTCCCCACACTATAACCAAACCAGGGCGGTCGCACTCCGCAACAAGTACAAATATTATACCTAAACTTCGGGGCCGTAATATTGGGATTCATTCAGTACAGTGGCAAGCGTGTGCTCGATGAGTCGCGCGCCGTGTGCTTAACGATAAAGTACCTACTTACGTAACCTTACGTCAAGTTTTTGTCAAATTTTATTCTTTTCTCAATTATGAATACCAAGGAGAAACCTAGAAGGTACTGCATAGCATTCGGTCTGACAAATCGGTCTGACAAACCTACATACCGACATTTTATTACGTAGGTAACCATTTCTTTTTCATTCATTATTAAGCATCGAAGTCAGACAGGCACCTTTTATTTATCAAAGTGTAACCTATTATGATATAATTAAATAATAAGGTACTAGGTCCATTCTGATAAGAATGTCATTATATGTAGTTAATAGAACTATCAACATTTATAACAATATGTAATAAAATAATACATTTTTACATAATTGTTTATTCGGTTACAATATCTAAGTCATATTATATCACAGAATAATTACTAGTATAAGTACCTAGTCATATCTTGATACAACCCTGCCGAGCGTAAAAGTGATAGAGCGATTCTGAAACGATTAGAGCAATGGAAGGTCTCGCGCGTTGTGATACGGTACATTCTAGCCTGCACGCAATGGGTGAGCGCCTTCTAGGTAAATATAATTGAAAGCTCGCAGCGCTGTGCGAGTTAAATTGCACTTTATTGCGTTGTAGCGAGAGTTGCTATGTATTTAAATGACTTTACTCAGTTATCCTTCTGTACTTGTACTATTATTTATTCTGTGACCAAACTAAGCACGTCTATGAAGTTCCATAATTATTTACTAGCAACCATATACAAAAAAGTCAATACTTCATGGACGCTGTTTTTATTATAATGTGACGTGCTCCTTAGCTCCGATATATTTATCAAGCCGATATTTGTATCGATTTGTTAAGTTTTAAGACGTTCGTATCGAAAGCATAAACTATGCACGCTGTTACTTAAATTATAATTAATTGTTGTTGTTATAATGATTATTTTGACTTGGCTTTGGATTTGTGACTTCTGATACTGCTATATAATAATTGTTGATCACGGCATCTAATCTTAGAAGAAGAAAAATTGCTCTTATTTTGTACTATAGATAAACTTAGTACTTTAGAATTTTTCATATCTGCTACGACGATCAGAGTTAATATTATGGAGAGTGTATTTTTTTTAAGTGCAAACACATGTTTTTTTTAAACTGTCAGATTAAGAAAATCTATCCAAATAATCGTCAGATTATGGGTCGTCACAACTAAGACATCAAGCTGAACAGCCTGTATAATAATCTGACGCGCTCGAGTATTTCAAAATAGCGTATATTTTGCATTTTCAAAAAGCCGTCACGTGCTTGCTTCACGTCCGGAAGCTTCTTTCAGGTTCACTTAACATCCTCCCTGAACATAAGACGTAGGTACTCGTATATTTTTTCCCCCATTTTTACCCTTCCTTACGGCCACTCCCACAATGCAAACCGGCAGTTTAACATACCTCCGTCTTCAGAGACACTTGGGGCATATACACTATTAATATCTGATGCGCTCGAGTATTTCCATGTGACTGTTTTTTACATGCTTGAAAGCCTGTAGACGCTCCCCCCACCGGTGAAAGGAGGTCACATAACCTTTTTTCTTTCCACCATCTAATCTTCAAAATCCAATAGGGCCCCACGACACTCGAGTAAATTCTTATTTAGCATCATGGGCTCTCCTACTATTACAGATAGGGAGTGAGGCAATAAATCAAAATAGACAAGAAGTTAAGAGAAGTCAAGATCTGAATTGTATCCCATATGCCCTTTAATTTTACTGGCATAGTTATTAACTTAAATTATGTTTTGGACTAGTTGGTGTAGGTTCCCAGGTAGGAGTTGCAGTTGGGGCAGTAGTGGTCTGCATTCTGGCATGATTTCACACAGTACGGCAAGCATATGCAAGGCCAGCACCTGGAAAATATGGAAATTGTGTATTAGAATTATATTGATCCTGGAACTTACGTTTTACTAAAGATTCGTGACTTTCGGGAACACTAGTCGGCCAATCGGCATAATGACATCATTACTCATACATATATCTATACTAATATTATAAAGAGGAAAGATTTGATTGTTTTTACTTATGTTTTTATGTTTGAATTTTTGTTTCTTTTTTGTTTGTTTACTAAAAAAGTACTGAACCGATTTTAAATATTATTTCACCTATAGAAAGCCACATTATCAGAGAGTAACATAAGCAGTACTTTATTTTTGAAAAAAATTAGAGGTCCCTGTAAAAATTACAATAATGTAACCCAAGGTATCAACAATACAGAACGGAATGACGCTGCCATGGATACGAAATAATAAGAAGCCAATCAAGTACGTGAGTGATAGTGCTGTTATCTATGGTCAAAAAGCACCGATGCCAATGATTTTGAATTACGCTTACGGTTGTATTTTTTTAGTTACGACTGGTATAAAATTACTAAAAGTAAGAAAATTGCCGCGGTGTGAGCGCTACCCGTGCGAAACCGGAGCGAGTCACTAGTCATGTATAAATACATGGTCAGAACTTTTTGTTGGCGAGCAGTGTCTGTACCTACAATTATTTATCATGTGGCTCTGGCGAACACAGCATATCATATCTGCTTCTGTAGCTTTCGCATAGCTATTAAGTGTAATTCATGTATAAAATTGTGTTGTAAATATTCTATCTCGCTTGTAAAAAAACACTGCTAATAATTCATGAAAAAACATGCGCATACAATCGATTATTCGACACAGTTTTTGCTTGAACAGCAGTGCCAGCACGAATCTTATCAACTCAATTTGTGGAAATGAAATCTCAAAAGACATATATTTTTCGCTCTTTCTTCTAATGATCATGGAATTATCAGTCCTAGACAATGTAACAAACAAAACTTATTACAACATAGGTATATCTCTAAACTCAGTCCGACCCGAGATATAGAGGTTCAAAGTTAAGATATTTCCTTGCATTTATGGCGTTTTTATTTCGTGTTGCTCATAGTTATTCTTAGAATTATGAATTTTAGACAATGTAACAAAAAAAAACCTGTGACGACATCTATACCACGAAACTCAGTCCGAAGCGAGATACACCGGTTAGAGATTATTACATTTTGTATGGAAGGTAGTGACTTTTTGGTTCGAGTGGAGCAAACAGAAAGTTCGCAAAGCTAGTAGCTGTTGTAGCTGGCAGCAATTAAATGAGAGGAGTCAAAGATTGGACTCAGTGGCATACATTAGGAGAGGCCTATGTCCAGCAGTGGACTAATGCAGGCTGTTGATTATGATGATCATGAGCAAACGGTAAACCTAACCTAAGGGTGGGAAACCACCATGGTCTGACTCTACCCTACCTCCTTTTGCAATTCAAAAACGCGGAGCTAGAAACCGGCGCGCCGGCCATCACTTTAGTTGAGTGTTGAGTGAAGGTCGAAGGACGCCGAAGCGAGAATTTATGCGAAAGCCTATTTACTATTTTCATAAATTTTAATCTGATAACTAGGTTAAATCCGCAGGTGTCGAGGCAAAGGTCAAAGACATCGAGGATAAGGTTAATTACTTCTAGGTTTGGTCAGGTTAGGCTTGGTTTGGGCTCAGAGATGGGTCATTAACCTCTTTGATCTCGGCCTTGAACTTGGCATAGAGGACAAGGTCAGTGACGTCAAGGTGAATGACCCGTTCCAGGTCGCACTTGTAGTGATCCCCCACCCTTCTTTGGTTTGCCCTCTTTTACTCCACAGTTAACGAAAAAGCACCACCTTCCATACAAAAATGTAATGAATATTAAAACTGTAACTTCCATATCTCGGTTCAGACTGTGTTCCTAGGAGTTTTGTTTGTTACTGTTTATTCAAAGTTACATTGATAGCCCCGTGAAAAAAGAATTGTACCACCTGCCTTACAAAAATTGACATTGTCCGTAAATCTATACTTCTAGTAAAGCAATAGGAACGAAAAAACATGAATAAAACATTTTTTAAATTCGTGTCCCTCTGTTTTTTTGTTTGTTTGTCAGTATGTTTGTTCGCGCATCACGTAAAAACTACTAGACCATTGGCGATGCGGTTCACTGTTGGATAGCTTGGGGTTTGACTTAAAAACTGGTGTACTTGGTATCTCAAACCGGTGAGTAGAAGCCGAGCCACAGAATAAATAATAGTACAAGTACCGAGCTATCGATAAAACCATTTTGACGGCTGAAGGAATTTTGATCAAATGTTAGTACTGTTGGTATTTTAGGCCTTGGATTAGTACATATAGTATTTTTAACCTAGAGAAATGACCACGCTTGCACAAGGTACGGCTAGTCCTTAATATATGCAAATTTTACAAGAAAGTCAACAACCATGCTCGCACTGCAGAGCCTTGAACATTGTCACAGAATAAATAAGAAATACTAACATTGTGACCACTTCCTCGATAACACTTCCGTATTCATCAAAAGTTCACATCCCTGACAAATGGTTTATCTAGCTGAAGAATGCACTTTCTATCTCAATATCCTCAGATGATAGTGGATTTACCTTTGCAATGGATGTGCGCAACAACGAACTGGGCACAAAATTAGTACGTAAGTATCGTACGGGCTCTTTACATTTTATCTGGAATTCGCTGCGCTCCGCGGTTTCACCCATGTGAGGGATGATGATGATGATGATGATGATTATGACAATGAAAAGTATTCTTTGTGTTATTCCAGGGTATAAGCTATCTCCATTCCAAATTTCATCAAAATCCGTTCAGCCGTTTGAGCGTGAAGGATGATGATGATGATGAAAAGTATTCTATGTGTTATTCCAGGGTATAAACTAACTCATTACAAATTTTATTAAAATCCGTCCCGCCGTTATCGCGTGAAAGCTCCCAAAACAATAAAGTTTCACTTTTATATTTTGGAGTGGATTGAAGCTGAAATGCCCACTGGCAAAGCTAATACTACATTCCTATCCCCTTTTAAAAGTTACAAGTTTTTGTTTAACTTGCAATGTTAGTTTGTCAAATATAACAACGTGATAATTCATCTTCTAGGTATATTTTTTTTTATTCTAATGAATACTTCCTCCGTATCCTAGGAGTAGAATTTGGTTAAGTTCCGATGACAATGCATTTTTATGGTAAGCATGACCTGAATCGACATCCAGGATTAGCTCCAGATATAGGAACTCTTCAACAGTTAACAGCATAGCACAGACACGATATTTTGTGTACCCATTTTAGTATGATAGAGGATTTTAAATTTTACCATGACATGGTAGCTGCTTAACAGCACAGACACTAAATGTTGTATAAACGTTTAATTGTGATAGCCCCTTCTAATTTTTACCAGGATAATAATATGGCTACTGCATAAAAGCTTAATTGTCTTCACGCGAGACGGTTTTTGACGAAAAAAAATTATAGACATGGTTCAAAAGTGCGATGGGACATAAGATGGCCCAAATTTATAGTTACGGCCGTCCTCCCCCTCTCTTCGGTCTTTACTCTACCCCAAAATTTGCCTTCTTATGTTTTCCAGTTCTACTTCCAGCTGCGCCATGTGTTCGTCTAATCTTAGAGCCGGCCATTATACTTAGCCAGGGTCATTTGTTTGTGGTGGCCTTCCGCATCCAGGAATTCTTAGCACCCCCCGCCCTGCCGTTACCAATACCACTTCCGTGGTCAGGAATAGCAGGGCCACCGCGAACTAGTGGGCGTTTCTTTGTGGTACTTGTCATGGGAGGTAATGCCCATAATCGCCACGCTAGGCAGGTAGGTTGGCGATCGGATTCCGCAACTCTACGTACTAGTGGTGCTGCTGCCCCTCACCGGTCTGTGCCATTTAGCTACGTACTGCCATTTGTCTCCGGGGCCTGGCCTCGCTTGTTGTTCACTACGAGCAGGTGAGGCATTGAGATGTTAATTGTGCCCCCTTAACCCCCTCCCCCCGCCCCCACCCAAATATAATTATCGTGTGTCAAAGGGGAATCGAACTGCATTTACCACAACCAAGATTTAACTTAGAAAATCAATATACTTACAAAAATAGACACAGCACTAACGCTACCACGTGAGTTCTCGTGGTGGCTTTATGCTCAATCCTAGTAAGGATGGTGGCTCGGCATGACGGGCAGCTCACTCGGGTAGGCTCGGGACCCACTGCCACGATATTCATTTTAACTGAAAACCAACAGCAGATAATGGTTAAAGACTTCTCGAAAGCTTTACGTAACTAGATGACTTCCGAAAAAACTGTTCTTGAAAGGCAGAGTCATCGAGAACGGAAGAGAATACTATGCAAGATTAAGGTATAAGCTCATTGCTTGCTCAATTTCCATGTCGTCTGACATGTCTTCTGTGACCCAGTGGATTTAAACTGCTTAACCCAAGTGAGAGGTGTATCACCCAGGGGGGCTGTGTAGGTATTATTTCCCGATTTAAACAGCTTTAACTCACTCTTCTTAGCATTGCACCTGAGCCCACGGGTTACAGTATAAGAAGCACACAATCCAAGACCCAAGTAGCCTTTATAGTTTGTTTGTTTGTCGTATGAGGTAGTCCTGGCCTCTGGTGTCAGAGTTTGTCAGGCTGCCCGAGGTCCTCTGACATGGCTTAACGACTACTTTTAATCATTTAAAGTGCCCTCCGAAGCACGGAACGATAGAAAACCGCACATAACTTAGAAAATTATTGGTGCGGAGACTAGGACCGAACCCGGTATCGTTGGATTCTTTACACTAGTGAACCGTTAGGCTACCGTCGCCTTTATAGTTATCGATGGACTCAACAAAACTATGTCATTTGCATAGCTTATGTTATTGACAATATTCTCGTCAATCGAGCTTCCCACATATGTCTAATGAGCTCAACAATCAAGCTACACATATACATAAATAGATTGAAAACCTTATGGGTGAGGCTATTCCCCCTGTCCCTGCCTCTCCCCGCAATCCAACCTACCTTTATACATCAGGATGCATCCGACGATCTTACAATTTTATTTAGATTTTCGTACCAGTATAGGACACAATGATCCATTGGCAAACCATCAGTTCGAAGTTTACACCACAAATTATCACATGACTGTATAGATATTTCTTACGTCGTTGTATGACACGTCAAATGCCTTTGACATGACATGCTTTTAAAATGATTTGACGTGTAAAATGTCAAAGAAAATGGCCGTAGTCTCTTGTCATTTAATTAACACGTGACCTCATAATAAATTAGAATATAATCGAAACATAGTTTTTAGTCATCATATTATTTGCTCTTAAATATAAGAAGACACTATTAACCATAATACCTAGGATCCTACCAGAAGCGAAATCCTAGCATTGGCACAGTGGCACAGAATAATTAATATGGCATTAGGCTAACTCTGTCATCGAGAAGTTTTACAGTCATTTTACATGTTTTACTTCTACGATGGCCTTATTTTAATTTTTATTAATTAAAAAACAGTGGTGTTTATGAACAAGTTGTATAAGTAGTGCCAGTGAATCGAAAAATGTTTCGGCATTATTGAGTTGAGTATCTTGCTTCCCTAATGGGGAAGTTTCCTTTGTATTAAAAACAATTTCTTGTTATATATATATTGATAGATGATACAATTACAATAACAGTGGTGAAAGAATTGTATAAATATCTTGAAAAATTAAGAAGTTATTTCACTTTTGCTGCAGCCTTTTCGGAAGCAAAATACCTATAACTTGTCACTCGTTTGCGGTGTGACGTCACAACTCTCATTGGCCGCCTTGTATGTACTAATAAACCTATGGAGCTGTATAAATAAATATTAGGAAACCTATCAGTCACGTTTACAGCTCAAAAAGTAATGTTTTTTGTATATATTTTTCTTATTTATTTGTTAATATCCCTGGATATTGAGTGAGAATCTGATGGCTGACCAGGTCATGAGCCCATGGATTTCGGTCCCTACTAAAGGAAGAGTCATGCGATTTTGTCCTCCAATACTTGCCTAAGCAGCTCTTTTTACAAACAATATTTTGAAGGTCTGATGGAAGCCTATGGATCTTGGTTATCACTAAAGGAAGAGACATGGAATTTTGTCGTCTAATACTTGCTTAAGGTGCCCTTTTACAACCAATACTTTGAAGGTCTGGAAGATTAGATCAAAAGTCTATGGATCTCGATTCTTTCTTAAGGTAGGGATATAGATAAAAAAAAACTCCATTTCTTGCCAGAAAATAAACGACATACGGCAGTGAGGCGTGGTCGCTAACTATTGTTCTCATACACAAGCTCAATGTCGCGGAGCGTGCAATGGACAGAGCTACTATGCTCGGTGTTTCACTACGTGATAGAATCCGTAACGAGGAAATCCGTAGAAGAACCAATTACCGACATTGCTCTAAGAGTTTGCAAGTTGAAGTAGCAAAGGGCAGGCCATATAGTTCGCAGAACAGTCAACCGCTGGGGAATAAATGTTCTCGAATGGCGACCACGAATAAGCAAGCAAAGTGTAGGGAGACCCCCCACACGATGGACCGACGACATTGTAGCCATTAAAAGAAGTCGGTGGATGGAGGTGGCACAAGATCGCTCATCATGGCACTCTTAGGGGAGGCCTATGTTCAGCAGTGGACTTCTAAAGGCTGACATGATGTTGATGAAAATAATGATAAAAACAATTGCTTTTATTACTCACGTTACCTAATATTTATTTACTATATTATTATTTGAAACAAAGATTTAATCTTAATACATTTGAAGTAATTTTCATTTTGAACAATATTATTGGAGCAAATATTCTTTTGACAAAATTATGACATATTTATGTAGAACATTATCCAACGCTAGAGGCGCTAGGCGGAAGCCCGACTTGGCCGTGTTTTTTTTTTTGCCATAAATGCCTATTTGATCACTTTTGGTACCATGACAGCCCTACATTAATGATTTTTAATTATATGGAGGCATAGAAGTACTAGGAATAGAAGGTAATTACTAATACTTCTATGTATGGAAGATTCAATCAAGCAAAATTCACATTAGTCGACTATTACACCGAATGAACATTATCCCATTTGAACATTAGCGTAACTGTTGTTATATCAAACAAAAATTATGTAAACCACAATTATACTAGGTATGTATTATACTAAACGTTGTTCATCTAAGTAAACATATTTTAAAAGTTGGTCTACAAAACAAGAGAGAACCATTTTTATGGTAGGTACCTAGTGGGTACATTTGCTCCTGGGCACTGAATTATTAGCTAGTTTTCTAACGCTTTGTTATCATGTTTAATTTCTGACTTCTTATCATTGTCATCAAAGGCTTAAAGGGTGAATCAACATTTCACTCATATCAGCTTAAAACTTCGTGGAATAAAATTATCTAGTAGCACATGAATGTGCTCCGTAACAGGAAACTTTGTTTAATTAAGTATGTTTATCAATGTTTTTGTTTTAATAATATTGATAAAGCGGATTTACATTGCATTGAAATATTTTGGTAGGTTACTTTGTTTTAGGTACTACAGGGTGTAGTACCTAAAACAAAGTTCACGTAATACCAAATAATAACTATTATGCTTACTGTAAGCTCAAACAAGTCCAGTAGTAGTATACGTGATATTAGAGCAAGCCGTTTCTTTCCCCGTAAATAAAATTATATTTATGATCTAACTAGATAATCTTACTCACATCCATACCAATATATAAAAGTGAAACGTTGTCTGTTTGTTTGTTTGGGAAGCTTTCACGCGATAACCGCTGGACGGATTTTGATGAAATTTGGAATGGAGATAGCTTATACCCTAGAATAAAACATAGGATACTTTTTATCCCAGAAAAATCCACGAATTCCGTGGAAGTTTCCACGGGAAAACTGGAACATGTTGAATAATCGCTGTAATGAACGGTTGCCATGGAAACGAAATAACAAGTCTGTCAAAAATCATCAAGAGCTTTGGTGCCACACAGTAAGTAGTTGATGCTATACCAACAACAAGGCACAGAGGCCATAACCAAGAAGTCCTTTTGCATTGGTTTTTAATATCCTAGAAGAACGTAGGATGCTTTTTTCGCGATAAACTGAAGTCCACGCGGACGAAGTCGCGGGCAGGTAAGCTAGTAAAATTATAAAAGCGAAAGTTTGTGTGTCTTTGTTACCATGCAGTGGTGAAACGGCTGCAAGGATTTAGATGAGGCATATCGATACCTTAAGGTCCTGGAAAAATACATAGCATACTTTTTATTATCAACCTCCACGCGAGTGAAACTGCGGGCGTGATTAGTAGAGAATAAAAGCAACTGACGTACAATTATAATATTATAGATCCATATCCATACCAATATATAAAAGTGAGACTTTGTTTGTTTGTTTATTTGTTTGGGGAGCTTTCACGCGATAACGGCAAGACGGATTTTGATGAAATTTGGAATGGAGATAGCTTATACCCAGGAATAAAACACAGGATACTTTTAATCCCGGAAATTTTTAAATTTCCACGGGAAAACTGGGAAATGTTGATTACTCGCTGTAAGAACCGGTTGCAATGGAAACGAAATAACAAGTCTGTCAAACAACATAAAGAGCATTGGTGCTATACCTACTTTTGCATTACTTTTTAATGTCCTACTCGTAGATGTACATAGTATGCTTTTTTCGCGATAAACAGTAGTCCGCGCGGACGAAGTCGCGGGCGGGAAAGCTAGTGTTACATATAGATAGAGATATCTATGACTATCATCTTGCAGGTAGTTAGATATCTTCTACAACTACACAACAATACAATACATAATAGTTTTTTAAACTACGAGTATAATATGTCTAATTTTCTTGTACGTGTCCTTGAACTTACATATACACTTATATACATAACATAACGACACTTTGTAGTAGCATGCATACCAATATATAAAAGTGAAACGTTGTCCGTTCGTTTATTTTTTGTTTGGAGGGCTTTCACGCGATAACGGCTGGACGGATTTTAATGAAATTTGGATTGGAGATAGCTTATGCCCTGGAATAACCCAGAAAATTGTATGTTTCCACGGGAAAACTGAAAAATATTGATTACTCGCTGTAAGGAACGGTTGCCATGGAAACGAAATAATAACAAGTCTATCAAAAACATCATGAGCGTTGGTGCTATACTTTTGCATTGATATTTTAATATCCTAGAAGAACATAGGATGCTTTTTTTCGCGATAAGCTTTAGTCAACGCGGACGAATTCGCGGGCGAAAGCTAGTGTATGTATATATGTGGATGTTCCACCATAGCGTCGCAATTATCGGTCCGATTTTGACAAGCGAGGTATCAATCTATTCATCTTCATTTATAGAGTGCTCTAAGTAGAAAGGAAGTAAAGGAAGGGTTATGTGTTCAAACTAAAAACTTTGTCCGATTTTGTCAAGCATTTTAGTTTAGTTAAAGTAGGTGCTTGAAACAGTGCTGAAATATCGGGAACTCAATACAAATAGTACCATCCATGGTTAATATCCAATTTGTAATGTGTATACTTCTAGTGTCATAGGCTAATTTTTTATTTTTTTTATAGCGAAGCAAAGGAAGGGTTATGTGTTCAAACTAAAAACTTGATCCGATATTGACATGCGAAATATCAATCGATTCGTCTTCATTGCAAGAATGTCACAGGCAATTTTTTACCCGACCGTTATCGGGTTTTAGTTTTCTGAACTTATGTCTTGTTCTTTGTACCTACAGCCTAATAATAATACATTACCACATATTATGCTTATCACAATACAAGTGGGAGCGTGAGTAACATTATTGCGATACACATACATGACTCATAATTTCATAATAACAGTTTTAAGTACCTACCCAATTAATTAATTAACTGAAAAATAGTGGGGCAAGTGACGAACACTCAATTGGTATACTGAGTCATCGTCATCAATTATAAAAATCCATTAAAATTTGAGGCACTGAATGTTACAATAAAAAGTAATTAAAAAAATATTAAACCTACTTCAAATCGTATAAAACTAAAAAAAAAAAATGTTTGCTACGCCCAAACCGACTAAAGTAAGTAGGCACTTTACCTAGCACGTGTTTTTTTTAAATAAGTTTTCATTTCTTATACTTTTTAGGTTCGTTAGAGTAGGCCTAAGAAAATGAAGTAGGCAAGTACTTATTCCGTTCGTTAAGAAAAAAGATGGAAATAGTTAATAGTCCATATCTTTTAAACTACTAAACATCTTTTGATGAAACTTGAACTATTCCATAAGTTGAAAGATACTAAAACTATTACAAACAGAATTATTGCATTCAGACTTGTAGTTTCCGAGAAATACGCGGACAAACATATATACATACACACACCCATCCCTATTACATTCGCGAACTTTGTGTATTTGACCAGATATAGACTAACATATATGAATATTAAGCTTTTTTGACAATATCACATAAATACACACGTGAAATGTTATCCCATATAGATAAACATATATTTATATTACGCATTATCAACAATATTACATACATACACATCAACTTAAGAACCTTGTTTTTTTAAGTCTGTTAGAAAAATACCGAGAACACGAATTCCGAGTATGCACTGGAAGTGCACAATTTGATTCCCCAAGGCCATTTATTTCATCAACTGACTGACTGATCTAGTTAAATTAAATCCGTCCGAAGAAAAGCCGTGTTTCCCGACAGTTAGCTTGCTAGCAATTGTCGTATAAGATAGTGCTGATCTCTGGTGTTAGAGTTTGTCAGGCTGCCCGAGGGCCTCTAATATGGCATAACGACTTCAATAACAGCCGGGACCGACAGTTTAAGGCCGGGTCAGACTGGTCGCACTCCGCAACAAGTACAAATATTATACCTACATTTCGGGGCCGCAATATTAAGGTTGAATCAGGTGTCAAGCGTGCGCTCGATGAGTCGCGCGCCTTGTGCTTAACGATAAAGTACCTACTTACGTAAAGTTTTTGTAAAAGTTTATTCATTTCTTAATTATGAATGACCATCATGACCAAGAAGAAACCTAGAATGTACTGCATAGCATTCGGTCTGACAACTCTCGTAAAATATCTACATACCGTCATTTTATTACGTAGGTAGCTATTTTTTTTTTCATTATTAAGCATTGAATTCAGACAGACACCTTTTATTCATCAAAATGCAATACCTATTATGATATAATCAAATAATGAGGTATTAGGTCTATTCTGATAAGAATGTCATTATATGTAGTTAATATAACTATCAACATTTATAATATTATGTAATAGAATAATACATTATTACTTAATTGTTTACAATATCTAAGTCATATCATATCACAGAATAATTACTAGTACAAGTACCTAGTCATATCTTGATACAACCCTGCCGAGCGAAAAAGTGACAGAGCGATTCTGAAACGATTAGAGCAATGGAAGCTCTCGCGCGTTGTGATACGGTACATTCTAGCCTGCACGCAATGGATGAGCGCCTTCTAGGTAAATATAATTGAAAGATCGCAGCGCTGTGCGAGTTAAATTGCACTTTATTGCGTTGTAGCGAGAGTTGCTGTGTATTTAAATGACTTTACTCAGTTATCCTTCTGTACTTGTACTATTATTTATTCTGTGGCCGGGTGTCAGTTAATTTTATGTCCTTCTCATCCGTCATCAAGTAGAGCGGGAAACGTGATTATATTTACATCTCGGGAGTAAAATTTAAGGTTTCTATATATATGTAAGAAAACTAAAGCTTTGAATTAAAAAGTGTCTAGCTTTAGGTCTAGCTATTTTATCAATCATTATAAGCTCTTTCTCTTGGTATACGAGTATGTGTGATATAATTTAGTGACGGGGTCTCTTTCCAATCAATGTTCTAAGCATAAAGTAATGTTACCTTTGATTTTATTTTCTATCGAGTGAATTCATACTAATCATGTTTTTGTGTTTACAAAGTACGAGATAATATGTAATATTTTGATGTGATACCAATTTCATAGTTCTGGGTTAATTATAAAACAAGATACAGATGTACAAAAATGATCGAAAATTGCAAAAGGTGCTAGAACAGGGCCTTTGGAAAAAATTGTGCGGCCAAGGCCCGGACCCGTTATCGTTGGATTCTAACTCTCACTAGTATAGCGCTAATCCTCCATCGCTCTAGTTAGTAGGCTATAACCCTATACTTTTCATTTAAATTATAACTTATAAAGTGAGTCTTCAAGTCACTAGGCAAGCGACCATCATTGACCGTTTTGAAAATATTCAGTCAGACGCAAATTTATCTATCTTCTATATAAACTTATAACAAAGCAATAAGAACGAAAAAGTATGTACAAAGAAGCCCTCCTTCCACTTGGATCCACAGCTTGGCTCCACAGGTGGATCCGTGGATACCTTTATCTCCTCTTAAATCCACCATTGAGTGGATTCAATTCTCAACATAATTTTATATGCCACTTCGATCCGCAAACGAGGGGATCCAAAAAAAAAAATATTTTTCTATGCCACTTGAATCCAAAATCCGCTAACTATCAAGACTATCAGGGGATTATTCCTGAAATCCACACCAGACCATTCTCACCAGTGGGGATGTCGAGAAAAAGCTAAAATTGTTTTCTCAAAATCCCCACTAACTAACAGCAGCGGTGATTTCTTGAAAATATATTTTTGCCGTTTTCCTCCACCACGGATACTATAGAACTATATAACTTTTGGGGGCTCTATGGGGAAAAGACTAAAGATATTTGTTTCGAAAAATAATTTCTTTACAGAAGTTCTAGATCTCATCGATATCTTCGTTTTGTATCACAGCTGTCAAACTTAAAAGGGCTAAAACTCTGAAACTATTGATCCTAGACTAGTAGTGTCTTTACAGAAGTGATAGTTCTCATCAATATCTTCATTTTGGATGACAGCTGTCAAACTTAAAAAGGTTATAACTCTGAAACTATTGATCCTAGACTAGTAGTTTCCTCACGGAAGTGATAGTTCTCATTGATATCTTCGTTTTGGATGACAGCTATCAAGTGCTCAAGTGCTTCCCAAGTTTCACTTATTAGAGAACAATCATTTAAATTTCAGCCATATTATGTAGGAGATTGAAAAGGAATAAAAATATCCAGGGATCCACCTGTGGATTTAAGAGGAAAAAGAAGTATCCACAGATTCACCTGTGGATTTAAGAGGAACAAGAAGTATCCACGGATCCACCTGTGGATTTAGGAGGAGATAAAGATATCCACGGATCCACATGTGGAGCCGAGCTGTGGATCCAAGTGGAAGGAGGGCAAAGAAGATAATTAATAAAAAATGTCTAGAGTACTTCAAATAAGCTACTGAACAAAAATATATCATTTTTAAATCGTGTCTGTTTGTCTGTATGTTTGTTCACGTATCACGTAAAAACTACTGGACCGATTGCGATGCGGTTTCACTGTTATCGGATTAAGGTACTTTGTATCTTAATCCGATGATTAGATGTGCGGTTTTTTCTCTCACATGTGCAATATCATTTAACGCATAACGTCATCGTCTTAATTGGTGATTTTGTATTTTGTTAACATTTCCGTCGTAGCACAGAATAAATAATAGTACGAGTAGTCGTAGGTAGGTAAGTATACCTAGTGGCACGTAAGTCTAGCGGTGAACGAAACGTGGCGGGGATCTTGGCACAGTCAAAGTTTATATAATGTGTTAAAATGTTAAATACTTTTTAACCCGAAAACTGACTGTGCCAAGATCCCCGCCACGTTTCGTTCGCCGCTAGACTTACGTGCCGCTAGCTGTAAGTATATTACTTTCAATTACCTCCTCTATAACTATTTGATTGTTCCTTACAAAATTGAAAAAAGGAGGAATGAAAAAAATGATGACAAAGAAGGTAAGAAAGAAAGAAGAATCATTATTTACTAGCTGTGCCCGCGGCTTCGGACGCATGGTCACCTAAAATACCAATATTTCAACATTTGATGAAAATTCCTTCAGACATAAAAAGTTTTTATTGATTGCTCGGCTTCTACTAATCGGATTGAGATACAAAGTACACCAGTTTTTAAGTCAAACCATAAACTATCCAACAGTGAAAACCGTATCGTGATCGGTTCAGTAATGTTTGCGTGATGCGCGAAAAACATACAGACAAATAAACCAACAGACTAACAAACAGACCGACACGATTTAAAAATATGTTATATTTTTGTTCAGAAGCTTACTTTAAGTACGCTAGACCTTTTTTTTTTAAATATCTTCTTTTTGCAGACTTGTTCGTACGCATAGATAGATAGATAAATATAATAAGTAGGTATATATTTAACACTTATGCAACAAACAATATAATATCATAAACATTCCCAGACAGATGCTAAAAAACCGGTCGTAAAAGTGTGTTCGATGAATAATATGTAGGTACATTTAGAAAAAATATAGAAACAAAATATGAAAAAATCAGGAAAGGCGTGACCATCTTTATTCCAAGTATAATTACTTATAATGCTTAAACCCATTACATAGCCAACCCATTACTTCCCATGAAAACTCAATAAACATTACAACGAGTCATTATTGTCAATCTATTGTTTTGTTGGGTGGCATTAGGTCTTGAATAAACGTCAGACAATTTGCTTCGCTATTACACTTAGTATATCATTTATCATTGCAATGTATTTTAAAAAAGAATCCAGTTCGAATAAAATTGCAATATGCTGCGAATAATAGGCACAAACCTACCCAAAGAAAAGAAGAATGTGAAAAAGGCAGGATTGAAAAGACCGTTTCGTCTGCTCAGCAAACCCAACCCAACTTCAGTTTACTCGTAAACAAGCCGGTTGCATTGGAGCCAAACAACGTCAATAAAAAAAAGCGTGGTAAATATCCCATTTCCAAATTCTACTGTACCATGACAGTTAAAAACGTAGTTGGTCTTCTCTTTACTCCAGATATTAGTACGGTTTACAGAACAAAACGAATAACAAAAAAAACAATGACCTCACTTCTGTGCCTAAAGATTTTTAATCAAGAATACTCGAGCATGGCAACTACAATTTTAAATTTGGCTTTTCAAGGTCGCAGTATTCCACATTCTTAACCTCTTAGTGGATCGAACGCACGCGCTTCACGCAATGGCACGCAACACATCTGGCTAGCAGCAAATACTGATATCGTTACATTAGAAACCAATATAGGTAGATCGAATTAAAAACATATTGGTTACTATTTGACCTTGTCTGAGTTATGATAACAAAGTAACTAGTATTTAGTGTATGTATTTTAGGCGCCACACCCGGCACTGCGAGACCTGACTAATTTAGAAGACGCAAATATATTTCACTACAAAAGTTCGTGGGGAATTATTCTGTCTCGGCTTGAACCAAATACTGGTTGTTTTAAGATCTGTTGGCATCTTTAGTGTTTTTATTTTAGTAGGTACTATTAGCTACGAATAAGTAATAAGTCGAACTTTTTATTTGTCATGTAACGCGGCTAAATGTTCATCAACAATCATGACTACCTACCGATGAAGTTGCCTATCTTGTTGTTTTTTATATTTTAATAAGCAAACAATCCGCAAAAAAAGTATAAAAGTCGGTGTCCACTAACTAACAAAACAAAAACAAACAGTGACGAGAAACACACTCACATTTTCAAGGTGTCCAGTTGATAAAACACAGATAGGTAGTACACGAAATATTTAAATTTGAATTGTCGCTTTAATGCCAGTACGTGCACTGCTTGCACTCAACTACCCAGACTAGGCCAGACCAGTGATGATATGATAGAGATAGACTACCCAGACTATTCTATTCTACTATCTCCAAAGATGCTATGAGTGTGAGTGAGACGAACTAAACCAGTCATCTCTGACACTTGACGTCAGTGTTACCTACTTCAATGGATTCTCCAATCCAAATTATACTGATTGTTGGGTTGACTCAGAAAAAGTATATTAGGTAATGATTGTATCTTACTAAATAAACAAATTGCTCATTTTAATGATGAACTTAAGTGCCGCTTTTGAACCAAAGCATAAGATGAATGACATTCATTAAAGGCTTAAATGTTAAAAGAGACAATATTCAACGCCACGCAGAATATTGGTAGCAATATACAGGGAGCGATTTCAAAGGCGCATTATTGTTTTGTAATGCAATTTAATAAGCATCTTGATAATTTTAAATTGGTACAACAGGATAACTTTCTTTCTGTTAAAAAGCTACTTGACAAGTAATGGCGAATGTTTTTAAAATGTTTATATTAATCATTTGGAATAAGTTTAGACTATTCTCTTATATTCATTCATCCAACTATTTCATTTTAAAAAAACGATGTAGGTCGGTAAAACTTTTTATTATATCAGCCTGAATATGCCCACTGCTGGGAAAAAGCCTCCGTTACCTCTTTTCATGATTTCCTATTTAATGCTTTTAATGGCCAGTCCTTATCTTACCAGTTTAGTTCGGCTCGCCACCTTCGTCGGGGATGGCCAAGCTGACTCGCTGACACGCTACTGTTTTGCTCCCAACAATCGGTTGTGATTTTTGCCCAGAGCTGGTCTGACATACGACAGACGAGTCCCAGTCCCATTTTAGCTGTGCTGCTTTCTGGTGCGATTTTGGTTTTGGAGCGCAGTATCGGTAACAGCTGCACTTTTTTTTTAAAACTACTAACCTACCAACAACGTACACCTATTGTATTACTATTACTACCTCATATGTTCTCAACCGATAATATATTATGATCCATTGCAATATTTTCAACCAACACAGAACACTAGATTATTTTTCTCTAGTGACCACGATACACCGTTCTAAATATTTAACTAAAAGATTGCGGCGATATGTCAAATCATACTTAGGAAAAAATACAATTACAATTTGATACTAATATTAGTAGCGTGGTTTCTAAGGTGTAAACCTTAGAAATGAATACTGGAACTCTTAAAAAAAAAATTCATACCACCTGGGCCATTATTCTCTATTGCAAATAAGACACGTTACGCGCCGCGTTAAGATATCTGCGTGGAATCGTTCGGCAATTGCCGTACTGACGTCACACGTTTTTTGCAAGGAATTTTATGCAGCATAGTGAATAAGCGCCCAGTTCGACAATGTCCAGTTACATATCACGCAATCTCAACGTACATCAGGGCATTATATTCCAAGCTACGAACAATGTTATTCGTAGATTCCAGGGGATATAATGTTATATGTAACTCCCATAGGATATAATGTGATTTGAATTTGGAACGTTAAAATTGGTATGAAAACTTTTAACATAGCGTTGTAAAGAGAGTTTATTCAAAAATCGTGCTAGCCACAATATAGCAGAACACATTTCCGTTGAAATTAGTTCTGCTTTGTGACAAACAATTAAAAACAATGTAATTCAACTTACCACCACTTGATTTAGTAGCGTTGTCCCCCACTGGGGGCCAAGCTACTATATCAAGTACATTATACCAATAGGATGAGACTTCATACGATGAGAACGGAACAACCCAAAAAAAATATGCTATTGTATAAAGAATGTGAAAAAAAAAAACGATGTTTGGTTTTATTTTATAAGTTAGTTATATAGTGAATTGATTTCATAGTTTATTATAAATGCTTTATTTATGTAGACCTGGCTTTTAATTGTCTTGCAGAATTAGAGCATTCACCTCGGGGACAAAGCCTGTCTTACGTCACGGGCGGCATATTGGACCCATGACTTCACTCAGGACTCTACATTACTCCCTCGCACTCTAGTTCCTCGTTACGCTCCTGGGTCCAATATACCGCCTGTAACGTAAGACACTGCTTTATCCCCTTGGTGCGTAATCTACTATACATAATATTATTTTTTAATAGGAAGAAATACAAACATATTATGTAAAAAAAATATATTACTTAAATTATACAAATTATAATAGTTATTCTTGTCATCTTAATCTAATATAATTATTAAGCAAAATAAACTGAATTCTACGAATGGTTCCCTCATTTTTCTTCAAAAAGAAGAACAAGTTGAGTCACTTGACCTCAAGTGCCTACAATGGTTTTATGATCAGTCTATGCAATATTATTATTTATTTGTTCTCATAATTATTTTAATCCGTAGTCTAATCTTGAAGCTTCTTAAACTCATTCACTTATATACAATAATAGAACTTAACAAGAAACCCAACGCCTAATTTACGTAAGTACCTAAGTAGGCACTGCAATTTGGACAGTAGTGATTGGCGTTGTTGCAGGAGTTCATGCAGTACGGGACACATACGCAGGGCCAGCATCTGGAAGCAGGAGAACATATTTTTTTATGACTATCACCTGTATATCACATACTCATCATCAACTTATTGCTTTTGATTGGTACCACTCTCAGAGAAAAACAGTGGGTCATAATTTACTAAATCTGCTTGTGAATGCTTATATTAAACAAATTCAGAGAAGGTTGTTATTAAACAATAATAACTCGAAGAATTTACTTATTCTATTGAAAGCAGAAAAATATCCACTATTCAAATCCTTAATATTAAAATCATGCTCTAAATGGTATCCTAGGTAAAGTTCCAAAGATATTATAAAAAAACTGAAATTGGCGTTAGGAAGGAGGAAACTGCGTGTACTAAAGGCCAAAACTCATTTTGGAAACATCATCTTCATTTCGATTTACTGCAGAACAAAAGCCCATTCCCTCCTAAGTCATTTAACTCTGACTTGAGCCAATATTCGTCTTTCTCCGTACTCAAACTGAAATGTCCAACTGGTTGTGCCAAAGGGATTATTTTACCGGGGATTGATCTAGAATGGAGGGGAGGAGTTGGTTCGGGTGGAGGGAGGGGGGAGGAGGGGCTACCCCCTGGTATACCCCCAAATAACCGTAACACAGTTATTTCAAATCGGCTGTTTGGTCGCCTTCGGCGACCTTTGAGCGAGTTGACTTTGGCGCTTGCCGGCTGCTGCCGCGGCACGTTCGCTTCGCTCGCTTGGCGCGCGCTATCTGTAGTCATGTTCAAACCTAACCTACCCTAGTTTTTGGGGCCATACGTAACATCTTTAAATTACTTTCATGCAAAAACAGCAGAAAAAAACACATTCTACTACTTAACAGTTTTATTTACGGGTTATAAACAAAAAACTACGCGTCTTTGCGATTTGAAAATGGTACCAGGGGGTAGCCCTCCATTTCCTTCAACTCCTTCACCCCACCCTCCCCCCAACTCCTTGTTTTTTTAGGTTAACTGAAATATCTCATAAACTAAGCGTCTCCGCGGGAGGGAGGGTTTTTTTAGTAGAACTCGACTTAAAAAACTCCTGCCCCTTAATTCTAGACCTGGGTTAGGTCTAGAATTAAGGGGCAGGAGTTTTTTTACCGAATTGAAAAGTTGTACAACTGAAAACAGTACTTCCATTCCTCTTTGTTAACTACTTCAGTGTGTATAAAGAGGACATTACCATATGATATGTAACTAATTCTCCAGTCATTAAATGCCTAAAAAAATATCACTATAATAATTATTGTGATTGACTCCAATCCAAATTCAATAGTAAGTAAGAACCTGACTATTCCGACCATACCTTCCTTCCTAAATAGTGACTTCATCGCCACGTAACTGTCAAATATGAAATCAAGAAATGAATGCCAAAAGAAAATACTCACAGGAAAACGCAAAGCAATACAGCCATCACGTGAGTCCTCGTTGTCGCCTTTCTTTCAATCCTTGTGGTGATGCTCACCTGGCATGATGGGCAAACGATATGGGTGGGGTCCGGTCCAACAAAGCTAACATTCATTTTTATCTGGAAAACACCACAGATTTTAGAACACAGCTCTGCCACGATACTTTCTTCTTATTTCTTTATGTCTATCCTCAATTTAAATTGAACGGACCATTCAATCACTCACCTATTTTAAGTTCCACAAACACTAATCTTTATCTTTCGTATCTGTACGACTACACTTCCAGAGTGATATCAGTTTACTGAGTCAAGGTGTCACGATAGGAACAGAATATTAAATGTTGAATTGAAGTGTACAAATATATGTACTAGATATATTCAAGGAAAATATGAAAGCACACTTAACCTTATTACTGATAATGATAAAGAAATAAACGGATATAATGTTCAACAGATAAAAAAATGAAATTGTAACTCATGATAGATTTTAACACTGGTACGTATACTCAAACAATGCGCTGAAAGTGGAAATAGCGTGTGACTAAATGCTTTATGATGTCATTCGTTGTGTTCTGTGTAATTTCTGTTATAATTTCAAGGATAGCCGATGATTGTTTTTATCTTGACCAACCACCAATATGTGTACCGGACCTGTCTAATAACTTGACTGGTGACTTACTAGACTTCAAGCAGAATAGTCTATAGTCACTAATAATACTAATATATTCGGTACAATTCACACCAATTACTTACCCCCAAACTAGGATACCCTTAACTATAGGTACTATACAACTAATTACATAAATACGAATATTACATCCATGACTCGGAAACAAACATTTCCGCTCATCACAAAAATGATTGCACTTAGCGGGATTTGAACCCGCGACCGTTGGTATAAAATAGTGTCTAATCAATAGTCACGATAAATTTTATTGCTAAAATACTTATAATAACCAAGGAGTGGTTCAAAGGGGCAATGTTAATTAGGACATTATATATGAGCTTTCTCGAGACACGTTACCAAATTTAATCTCTAGCACAGAATAAATATTAGTTTCCTAGCTCTTTTTATCCTGGTAAAGCCAATCAGCAACTTCGTATAACTTTTAAAGGAGATGGTTGTTTGCTTGAGGTTTTCTTCATCAAGTCGCTGGCTGTCATATACATTTTTTTTCTTATTCTCTCGGGTTTCGTCTTTAGAACACGTCCTCTTGAGCTTACAAATTATATTAGCTATGTCAGTTACAAGCCTATAGATAGCCCAACTTGCTCTTCTAACCAACTACCAAACCACTTTTTCCACTACCAGTTGGAAGAATTCAGGCGGCAATTCCAAAATCTCCAAAATCTGAAGATCGTATTGCTTTACGATCTTCATATTACGTATTTATTATTCATTCCTAATAATAAATAATTAGTAGGCCTGCCATTTATTGGTTTGTGTAATAGGTATTTTAAAATTATTTGAAGATTATCTAGGGTACCAGCGAATAATAAGAATTTATTAACAGATTTTACTAGTTTACGAGACAGCGTAGTACTATCCGCGTAAACCCTCAACAAATTCCATAATGAGAGACTGGTGTATCACTTAAAACAACTGGACCGAATGCAATGTGGTTTTCATGGTAGAATAGTTTAGGCACCTGGCTATGAAACCCGTCTATGCGTTTTTCATGGTAGAATAGCTTAGGCACCTGGCTATGAAACCCGTCTATGCGTTTCTGACACACTTGTCCAGTTTTTATTTTTATTTTTTATTTTTCAAATTTAGTGTAACTACGCGAGATATTTATCATTTCTGTAACAACCAGATATGATAAGATTATTTCGTGTAAATAATTATATTATAAGAATATTATCTTTCTTGCGTACAGAAAACACCAAACAATTTTTTTTTTCCTTGTTTTATTATTTTCGTATCGGTACTTACTAACTAGAATACTAGAATACTAGAACTAGTCTGACGAAAGTCATAATATTTTCTTGTCAATATTATCTTTTTAGGGTAAAGGGTTTAGAGGAAAAAATACCTGGCCAAGTGCGTATTGGACACGCATAGCTTTAGGGTTCCGTAGTTAGGGCACTAAGCTACCCAACTATGAAAACTGCATTGCAATCGGTTCAGCGCTCTTATTTGCTATGACCATTCAGACACGGAACTTGTCAAGTCACGTACCTGAATTGTCGTAATTACGTCACACGGTTCATGCAAGGAATTTCGCACAGAATAAAAATGAAAAACATATGTTTTTGTTTTAGAAAATGTACTGATTCTCGATGACCTGAATTTTAGGCCCTAATATTGAATCCAAAGACAAAGTAGCTGCAAAGAAACTTGGTATTTTGTCAAAGTATAGGTGGTACTTCACACCAGGACAGCATTTGAATCTTTATCAAGCACAGGTCCAATCTTGTATGGAGTACTGCTGCCACCTCTGGGACGGTTCTGCCAAGTATCAAGTCGAGGCTTTGTATTCAATTGAGATCTACGTGCTATGAAGCTTATTGGAGATGGCACTCTAGTAAAGGGTAAGTTACAATGTCTAGCGCATCGACGTGAGGTCGCAAGCCTGTCAGTATTCTACAGATTATACTATGGAAAGTGTGCACAAGAACTGCACCGTCTGATTGCCCCGTCACCTGTCCATCGCCGTACGAACGAAGCGGTACGCTTCTTCATTTATTATAAGAACTGCAAAGGAGTGGAATACCCTGCCCTCGTCAGTGTTTCCGGTAAAATATAACCCAGGCGTGTTCAAGTCAAGAGTGAATAGGTATCTACTAGGCAAGCGTGTGTTATATTACTACTTATTGTAAATATAGAAATGTATAAAAATAATACTTCGTACATGTAAATGTTATGTATCCAGCTTTCAGAACGAAGTATTCGTTCTGAAACGAAGTATTGACTACTTTAAAGAAAAGTAAAGTACCACGTGTAAACTTACGATGTATGTCATCCATCACTATGAAACATCTGTATTATTATGCCATAATTAATAGAATGATGTTAAAATGTATTCCAGTAAACACAACACAACTATCGGACATGACTTATGTAATTAATAAATTAAATGGTAAATATTCGTTGATCTGTTTACAAACGACTCAAATAGCTCGGACGATGTCGGTAGTCTTCGTCTCGGATGACTTCTGACAGCGTCGGATGTTCGAAAATGCTATATAAAGGCTCTCTCGACTTAGCAAAGAACGAATATTTCGTTCTGAAAGCTGGATACATAACATTTACATGTACCAAGTATTATTTTTATACATTTCTATATTTACAATAAGTAGTAATCTAACACGTGCTACACCTTCAACCACATCATCGCTTTCCATCAGGTGACATCGTGGTCAAACGCCTGCCTAGACCGGAATAAAAAAAATAAGTCTATTTTGACGTGAACTCGATGAGTCTTCCATGTAATCACTGCGGGCATTCCAGAAAAATAGCGTTATCAATAACGTGTATTTTTTATTTCCTAAAATTTAAAAGTGAATATTTGAAGATCAATCTAGCACAAAAATATAGGTTTGATCGGCTACGGGGTCTTGTCCCCTCATGTCCCTCCTCATGTCCCCCTTGAGGGAGACAAGGATATTTTTTAGTGTTCTTCCGCCCACTATCCCCACGATGACGTCATAGACCACGGGAGTGAGCGCTAACAAGTTATTTTAAAAATATTTAAAAAAAGTTTTTAAGCTGTAACCATGCCATGGTGAAACTTGGAACGGGCTAACATAATTAAATGCGTATACAACATTTCGTGTTTGTGCTGTTAATCGTTGAGGAGTTATCTAATCAGGACCCACATTACGTGCTTGTGCTGTAAACCTTTGAGGAGTTATCTGTCAGGACCCAACCTTTAGTGCAGCAACCATGTCATGGTAAAAAATAAAACCAGCTATAAAAATAAAATGCGTACAAAAAAAAACATGTCTGTGCTGTAGACCGTTGAGGAGTTCCTTTATCTGCAGCTAAGCCTGGACGTCGATTCATGTTATGCTTACCATAAAAATGAATTGTCATCAGAACTGAACCAACATGCAAAAATTCAACTCTGTACGAAGGAAGAAAAGATGAAAATGGTTCAAATTCAGCTTGCAAGATTTGACCTAAACAAACAAACTTACATACATATATAAATATATATATACATACATATTTACATACATACATACATATATACATACATACATATAAACATTGCAAGTTAAATATTAACTAAAAATAAAAAATGCAATAGAGTTGCATTAGCAACACTCAGTATAACTGGATTTGAACGAAATAAACTGTATTTGACAGCTAGAGAGTAATCTGCATTTTATCGCAAAATAAAATATCAATTGATAGAGTTATAACATATTTGTCATGCAGAAATTCCGAAACAGAAAGTAAGAAAGTCAAAGATATTCAAGGTTAAAAGGATTAGTCCCGTTTGCAATATAAAGATATATGTACATATAATATGTAATTCAATGTTTGCAATTGACTAATACCACTTTCAGGATCGGAAAAACAAAAAACCCGTCTCCAATGTTTATATTACTACAGTCCCTTTCTATAATAGGATCTATAACAACAGTACTATTTAAGTACAGTGATACTACCAACGTCTTTATCGTAAGAAAGAAAGAAGCTCAGAATAATGATGCCAGCCCCCCGATTCAGAACCTTACGATAACTCAGTTGTCGATCTATTCGGTATTATTTATTCTGTCGATTCGGTTTAAAGTCATTCAATTCAATACATTTCACACATTTAATACACAATATCGAATCGATTCGAAAGGTACTGAATCGGGGGGCTGGTCGAATCAGGTTAGCGAAGATGCCTAGCTGCGAGCGCCATGCAAAGATCCCCTCTAAAAACTACTTTATCTCCTAGGAATACATCGAATTAACGAAAAATAAATAAAAGTGTAAAAAAATTAAAAAACACGCTTTATATAGAAAACCAAACTAAAAAATAGAAAATAAATTTTAATAGTGTAAATAAGAAAAAAATGATTTATTAAAAAAAAAGCGTGGGGTGCTTCTCATATCTGTCAATGAAATATTTATAACTATTGACCCATGCACCTCACGATATAAAGCGTGTTTTTTAGTTTTTTTAAACTATTATTTATTTTATATAAACATTTTTTTCTTATTTACACTATTAAAATTTATTTTCTATTTTTTAGTTTGGTTTTCTATATAAGGCATGTTTTTTTAGTTTTTTTATACTATTATTTATTTTCTACTTTTTTTTATTTATTATTTTAATTTTATTTTTTCGAATTATTGCATTGTCATCGGTCTTTGACAGGTGTGCAAAATTTGAATGAAATCTGACCGTTTATAGTGGGTCAAAATAGCGTCCAAAGAAGTCGGTTACAAACATACAAACATACAAGTGAAGCTAATATAAAGCGTATAAAAATATGTAAGTATGATTTATTCCTAGGTTCTAAACCTTGCACTTACTAGGACTTAGCTTAGATTTAAATTGTTACATGACATTATTTGGCCTTGCGGATTAGGGACGTAAGTAGGTAATCATAAGTCTGTAGAGCGGCCTTTTTCCCAATTCCTCTGCGAAGCCATTGCCATATGAAGTACCGCAATTTTAATCTTTGCTCTATTCTATACATATTTTAATCTCTGTTGCCGATACGAATTAAACAGAATATTATATGAATTCATGTGTACTTACTTTCTTCCATTGTGGCATTCCTTGTACTATCAACTGTTACTTAAAACACTAATTCGAAAGATAAATTGACACTGCCTTAACGGGTCGGCTCGGCGTAGGAAGAATTTTCCATACAAAAGTCAAAGTATTTTATTGTAAGTAGGCAAAAATAAGAGAGCACCAAGAAATTCTACGGGGATGTATTTTTTCCTTATTTGTTAATTCATAATTCACAATTATTACAAAACTATAAAAGATAAAAGTGACAATGAGATGTCCCACAAACATCAAACAATCAAACTGGGATAAGTAAGGTAAAAAATTCTAACTAGATAATTTTGTTGCATAAAACAACGTGATGCCATGGTATGTTTGAGACATCTCACAAAGTACTTTGAACATTTTATTCACTTAACGTTAACATCGAAGTTATCACTTATTATTGTCATAGAGCTTGGAGACATGAGGCCATGCATTTCTGTCATTAATATAATCCTTTATATTGTAATACACTTTCTTTATGAGATTTACTTCAACAAAAGTTTTAAACCTATGCATTGGTAATTGATCAATGCATACAAACGTAATACCAAAATAATTTGCAATTGGAGCATATTTCCACAGTGTTATGATATTATTCGGATTTGGATAGTGTCTATCTAGATTGCCAACAGTATTGGTACCTGAAACGAAATATAAGCAAATATTGCATTCCTCTTATATAAATGCAAAATGGATTTTTCGTTTATATTTCGTTTCAGGTAAGTATTTTGAAAACAAAATACTGTTGGGAACCTAGATAAACACTATCCGGATTCGAATAATATCATAAAATTGTGGAAATATGCTATGGAAATACTACAAATTATTTTGGTATTACGTTTGTATGGAAAATTTACCGTCCACCGGACACTTAAATGTTTGGTTCTTCTTTCTTTATTAGGCATAGGATTGTACAAACTTTCAATCATGAATATGAAAACAAAATGTATCTGTAGTTACGATAGCCAGATAAAATTATAATCTGTTTTAGGAGATGTATATTATATGGGTAGACCATTCCTATATAGATTATACTCACCGATGTCAGTCTCGGATAATGTTGTAGATAAAATATCAGAAGTATTGGGAAAATAAAAATCGAATGCATGTTAATTTAATTTAATTAAGTGGTACAATTGAGATGGTACAAATAGGTTTGAATAACTAAAGAATTCAATAAACATTCATAAATAATCATCATCAT
Source organism: Alsophila aescularia (assembly GCA_946251855.1). NCBI lineage: Eukaryota > Metazoa > Arthropoda > Insecta > Lepidoptera > Geometridae > Alsophila > Alsophila aescularia. The sequence continues at coordinate 12,534,925 of OX276378.1, read as the reverse complement.
CATCATGTCAGCCTTTAGGAGTCCACTGCTGAACATAGGCCTCCCCCAAAGAGCGCCATGATGAGCGATCTTGTGCCACCTCCATCCAACGACTTCCTGCGATGGCTACAATGTCGTTGGTTTATCGTGTGTCTCCCTACACTTCGCTTGTTTTTTCGTGGTTGCCATTTAAGAACCTTTATTCCCCAGCGGTTGTCGGTTCTTAGAACTATATGCCCTGCCCATTGCCACTTCAAATTGCAAGCTCTGAGAGCTGTGTCGGTAACCTTGGTTCTTCTACGGATTTCCTCGTTTCGGATTCTATCATGTAGTGAAACACCGAGCATAGCTCTCTCCATTGCACGCTGCGTGACTTTGAGCTTGTGTATTACACCAATAGTTAGTAACCACGTCTTGGCAATGAGACGTCATATAATAATAAATAAAAATGCTTTTGGCACCTTTTATTTTCATTGAATTATCATTTACATTACTAACAATAAACAAATCTTAAAATTGAATCAGATTATATTACCTAAACGAATTGTAAATCGTGAAAATAAACGCTTAAGCATTTAAGCATTTTTTTCATATAATTATATTAGACTTAAACAATAAGGAAAACATTATTGACCTCTCTATTATTTAAATAACTAAATGACGAGAAGAGCAAATAATTCTCTTAATAGTTATTTTTATCCAAAACAATTAGAGTGTCAGGAAAACTATTTAGGAAGGGGAAGTATCAGGCAAGCAGTTTGCGGCTGATCTAATTGACCCTTGAAGTAGCGCCCAGCACTATTTTAAATTGAGCTCTCACACAACGAGTTTGCAGCGTTCCACTCGCCGACTGATTCACTCAGCGGCTGGTTTCCAGCAAATGAAGCAAACCAGTCAGCCACTCACTCGACGATGCACTGCACAGAGTTAGCTTGAGTTTGCCTCCCATTCGCAGCTCAGAGTCAGCCATCAGACGATCAGCCGCAACGCAAACTAGTTACTCGATGCATTTGCGCCCTATACATGGAAAGTTTTGCGCGGCCGCTCTACACGAGTCAGTCTGACTCATCATTTATGGCCAGTCATTTATAACAATCAGCTAGCTCCAGTGTTATTCTTTCTACCATAAAATATGTATCCGGCAGAGTTATTAATTATTTTATGATTCTTGAGATAAACCACGATAACATGACTCGCAGCAACCAGTCGAAAACCCTAAGAATAAATAAATTAACATATTTATAATAAGTTGTTGTGTGCTGTTCCGACTATGTAGAGATCGGATCGTAAATTGTGCACCTATTAGTTATTTAATCGAATGAAAGTTTATAAATTAGACCGTACATTTCTGCAGTGTTGAGTAGCAGAATCTTGGCACAAGTATAAAAAATAGACTAAATATTGCTTAAATAAATTGCACCCTCCTGTTTTTGGGTAATTGAAGTGCCATCGAAAAGAGACTAATCTAAAGTGCTGGAAAAAAATTGTTTCCACACGACCCAGGATGCCACTTGCAAAGAGGATATTTTTTATCGATTAATGCACTCAAGTATTCACTCGATTTTTACACCAAATTGAAGCTACTGTCTTGGTCAACGCGGTGGAATAAGGTAGCCTGCTTAAAACCTGAAACAACTGGGGGGTTGCCAGCATTTAGATGACGTAGCGTACAAGGATAGTGCTGATACTCCATGTAACAGAAAATGTTCATGACCGCAAGTGCCCATAGCCAGCTAAGGCCTTGTAATAGTATACTATATTGTATAAATATATATTATAGTATGCTAAGAACACTAGAATACTATGCCTATGGTTATGCTATACTATTTTCTATACTACGAAGAAGGCGGCACGGCTCCGGCGCGTTACATCTTTCTGTTAGGCGGTCGTGTAGATATTGACAGTTATCTTCCGTCTCAAATTCTTATATCTTGCATTATGGGACGTAACTTGCAATATATGCGTTGCAGTTCGGACAGTAATGGTCCTTGTTCATGCAGGAGTCTGTGCAGTATGGGATGCACACGCAACACCAACATCTGGAATTGAAAAATATATGTTACTAGTTTTCCCGCCCGCGACTTCGTCCGCGCGGACTACTGTTTATCGCGAAAAAAGCTTTATAATATTCTAAATTCTTATAGAATATTATAAACCAATGCAAAAGTTGGTGTAGCACCACTCTTGATGTTTTTTGACATACTTGTTGTTTCGTTTTCATGGCAATCGTTTCTTACAGCGAGTTATATTTTTTTTCCTCCTCTGGTGTCAGAGTTAGTCAGGCCACCCGAAGGACACTGACATGGTTTAAAACGACTGCTATTAATCAATATCAGCCGGGACAGACAGCTTAACGTAACCTCCGAAGCATGGAGCGATGGAACACACATAACTTAGAAACGTCATTGGAGTGGAGCCGAAGACCGAACCCTTGTTGGGTTCTAACTCACACTAGGATACCACCGCTCCGTCTACCATCGCTCTCAACTGTAGAAAGTGTTTTAATAATATTAATACTAACCCCATGAAGCAAAGCAATGCAGCAAAGAAGTGGGTCTTTAAAGTAGGTTTCGCTTCAATCCTTGTCATAATTTCACAATGGCAGGATTTGCAGGTCAGATTAACGGGTTTTGGGCTTATTTGTTGAGTCACCACCACTGCAGGATACACAGTAGTGCCCATGCCTACGTCAGTTCCCACTACGCCTACTTGGGTGCCAACTACATGAGTGGTGTGTACCATTGTGGGGCCGTAGGATACAGACGTTGTAGGGCCATATGGAGCAGGTTGAGGCTCATATGGACCAGGTGGGGGCCCTGAGGAGTAAGGAGGGGGAGCGCTGCGTCGAGTATCATCAACTACTTCTTCTCCGTGATAATGGGCCTTAGCTGGAAAACAAAAATGAGTTGTTATAGTAAAGCTTTAACGTAGATAACAGTTATACCACCGAAGCAGTTGTTCAGTTTGGAGAAATCGGTCATGTTAGTGAAAGTTGGAAGAGATCATTTTATGACTCACTAGCTTTCCCGCCCGCAACTTCTTCCGCGCGACTACTGTTTATCGCGAAAAAAAGCATTCTATGTTCTTCTAAAATAATAAAAAGCAATGCAAAAGTAGATATAGCACCACCAACAATAATAACTCTTGATGATTTTTGACACACTTGTTATTTCGTTTCCATGGCAACCGTTTCTTACAGCGAGTAATCAACATTTTTCTAGTTTTCCCGTGGAAAGTTAAAATTATACGGGATAAAAATTCCTATCCTATGTTTTATTCCTATGTATCCTATGTTTTATTCCAGGGTATAAGCTATCTCCATTCCAAATTTCATCAAAATCCGTTCAGCCGTTATCGCGTGAAAGCTCCCCAAACAAACAAACAGACAACGTTTCACTTTTATACATTGGTATGGATTAGTAAGCATTTTTTTTTATTAGTTGGCTATTTAGGTAATATATTTTTCACCTCACAAGCTCGGAAAGATTCTGTTTGTCATTCGAAATCTGAGTGCAAAAGTGCATTTCTATTCAATAATTTTCTATACCGCCAATCCACTGAAAATATTTTATTACTAATTTATATTATATTATTATCCGATTCGATTCTACTCTACTTGACTCTATTCGTCCTATATCTTAGAAGAACATAGGACGCGTTTTTTCGCGATAAACACGGAAAGTCGCGGGCGGGTAAGCTAGTTATTTATACAATGTATCTAGTACTTATAGACATCATTATTATTAAAAAGATTACTTTTCAAGTGAAAACTCGGTTCAAATCATTCGGAGATAGAGAATAATGGAGGTGATAAGATAATTTTCTGTATTGATCGAAAACAAGCGTGACTAATGTTCATATTGTGCAATACGACCGCCATTTGTTTTTTTTATCTATATATGGGCTTGAGTATGACGCGCCTGATGAAAACTGAAGATACTCGTACTATAAGATGGACCACACCTACCTTTGAGATACTTATACAGAGACTGATAATAGTTGATTCAATACAGATGTAAAATTAACAAACTTCATGGTTGGAAACCATCTTACTAATAACAATTTTTGCCCGGCTACGAAAAAGGAGGGTTATGATTTTAGCAGCGTATAATTATAATGCATGTATTTTTACGAAATACGAGTACGTGTACACGAGCTGCAGTCCTAACTCGTGAATCTTTCCTTCCCTTGCGTCTTGGGGGATGCTTTACGTCATCCATTGATAAAATATCGAGAACTTAGATGACCAATAAATTTTATCAAATATTATACACTAGCAGCGCCTCGCATGTTTTACTCGCGTCGATAACGATGATGATGATGATGATGAGAGGTAGCCTATGTGTTAATCCAGGCTATAAGCTGTACTGGTACCAAATTTCATCCAAATCGGTTCAGCCGTTTGAGCGTGAAGTAGTAAAAAACATACATACTATTAGTGTGTGCTAGCTTTAATGTAACGATCTTTCTAAATATTATAAAACGGTAGCATTAAAAAATAGTAGATTTTACAACAAGTGTATAAAAGTAGCCATTTTAACCGCCCGAGCCGCAGACGAGGGTAGATATTGATATGTTTCATATAAATATTAACAATTTGCCATTTCTTGCAGAAAATAACAATGCTATAACTCTTTTTGCCGACGATAATTCCTTAATTTTTAAAACATCCCGAAAAAATGATAACACTTCAATTATAAACAGCGTTACGAGTATAGCAGACATAAAGAGCGATGATAGCGATGGTTCAATAGTGCAACTCAGAATCCAACGATACCAGGTTCGATCCTAGGCTCCGCACCTGACTTTTCTAAGTTATATGTGGTTTTCCATCGCTCCGTGCTTCGGAGGGCACGTTAAGCTGTCGGTCCTGGCAGTTTTTGATTAATAGCAGTCGTTAAGCCATGTCAGAGGCCTTCGGGCGGCCTGACAAACTCTGACAACACAGGCCAGCACTACCTCATACAACAAACAAACAAGTAGAATACAACCCTGGTTTAGAAAAAACAATTTAGTAATTAATGCTCAACAAACATGGACTAATTATAGTAAATAAAGAAATTAAGCGCTTCGGACTAGTTATACCATTGAACTGTAGGTATCATTTATGGTACAAATGGTACCGAGTTGTCCCATTTGTACCTGTAATGGTACAGGTGATACTAGTTAATACCAGTTATACCATTGGACAATTGAGGTTCGATCACTGTCGATTCGAAAGGGCAGTCAGCTCCCAGATTCAGTTCGATTGGTCTAATACAGCTATTTCCACAGCATTACCCCTTACGGCATATTGCTGTTGAAGCGAGCTGCAGACGCCGAAGCTGTATTCATTCTACAGAAACGAGCGGTTAGGTCAGCGTATGGACTTGGTGCTCGAGCTTCTCTAAGAGTTTTTCAAAACGGTCAATGCTATGACAATGTCGTCCCTCTTTATACATATACGTGAACCATAATGTATGTGACAAAAAACTTTGAAACATTAGAAAAACTTGGTGACAAGGCATATATACACACAACCCTAGAAATACGAGTAGAATTAAACTGGCATTGCTTAAAAGTAGATTAGCCAATGTAAGCAGGTATTTTTGAAAGCTTTTATTTAACTTGCAATTTTTGTTTGTCAAATCTTGCAATCTGAATTAGAACCACTTCCTCTTATTATACAGAGTTGAATTTTTGTATGTTGGTTCGTTCCAATGACAATGTATTTTTATGGTAAGCATGACCTGAATCGACATCCAGGATCAGCTCCAGATAAAGGAAATGTTCAAAGGTCAACGGCACAGTCACGAAATATTGCGTACGCATTCTATTATGCTAGCCGCTTTGAAGTTTTACTATGACATGGTTGCTGAGTTAGCTCCTGACTTGAGAACTCTTCAACGGTTAACAGCACATTCACTAAATGTTGAATACGCATGTAATTGTGATAGACCATTCTAAGTTTCATCACGATAATACTACTGCCTATATAAGCGTTTTTTTTAAATGTTTTTAAATTATCTTATCCTTTCATTAGGCTTGGATTGGAGAACATAATAAAAAAACAAGGATATATATATATATATAGAGAAATAGAGAGGTAAAACACTTTTATTAACCACACACTTTTAGAACTTTAAGACCATGAGAAGTAAAAAAAAAGTTTGTTACTCTGTGGCATAGAATAAATAACAGAGGGTTCTTTAAAAGATTTTCAAGTTATCAATCGACTTCACAAAATAAGTTTATTAATACACTTGATTCCCCGATTGCCTCATATCATGAGATTCGTTTTTATTTTTTTACGTGATATTCATAGCTCAGGTTTTGGCTTAGGTTTTTAGTATGGGGAGAGCGAAGAGATTCTTTCGGTTAGAGGATAGTTTTTTTTTTTGTATTATCATTCACTGTACTTACTTCCTTCCATTGTTGTTCTTGCAGTATCACTTGAAACACAGAGGTCAAAATTAAATAAATGTCTGTGTCTAAAATTCTAGTCCTTCTTTCACAATAGGCGAATGACTGTTCATCAAATAATGAATCTCGTTTAAACGGATATATGCAGCTATACTGGAACCGATACCAGCCAGATAAGATTAGCAATCAGCATTTCGAACTTTAGTTCAATCAATAACCCTGTTGTACCTTGTCATAATGACATTCTATACCTCTTCAAACATATCCTGGGAAAAAGCAAGATTTATTAATGGGACAAGGTGAGCAAATTATTGCTACTGATTCACCCCAGCTTCGCACGGGGAAGTTGAGGATTTTGCTAAATATGCCACTGTGTAAATATGTACCTTCCCTGTTCCAGCAAGAACCTCGTTGTCGTGCTTTGTCGCAGGCAGATTGCTTAATAACCGTTCAATTAACTGCCTAGCCTGTTAACTAAAAGGTGCCGTTCAATTAACTGCCTGAATGTTATTCAGCCATTCAATCAAACTGCTAGGCAAATGATTAGGATTGATAACGTTCAACAACTTATCTAGCCTTAGGCACCGTTCAACTAGCGGCCTGAATGATATTCAGCCATTTCATCAAATTAATAAATATTCGTTTATAAACGTTTGTAAGAATTTCTCCTAAAAACTAGGTAGTTTAGTTAGGTTGAACATGAAAACTGTTTATAAACATTTGTGTTGCAATGTTTGCAAACTAATGTTTGATAGATTTTTACCTACGAAACTAGGTATAGGTCGCGTCATGTAAAAAGAACGCTGGCGGTTAGACTGCGCATTCGGCGATTTATCGGTTTATTTGGTGGTATGAGGTGCGGCGTGGGGCGGGCGGGTGTACGAAGCTGCGAGCGAAAGGCTTATTAACAATTATTTAAAACAATAGGCCTAGTACTTTTGTGCGCGAGTGTACTCATGCGCAAACACACCCCCTCCACTTTCTTCCAGCGTTCTTTTTACATGACGCGACCTGTTCCTAGGTTAGTTAGATTGACCATGAAAACGTTTTACCTATAAACATTAGTCTGTTTGCAAACTACTGTTTGGTAAAATTGTGTTTTTTTTACATGGTAACCCTATTATTTGGTATTGTATGATGGTTTAAGGAATCACCCAGCCAGTTCATTAAATGTTGTATTAGATGTTACGATGGAATATCATTCAGGCAGTAAATTGAACGACGCCGTTTAGTAATTAGACTAGCCTTTTAATTGAACGGCGGATTAAGCTATCTGCCTGCGACAGCTCTATGACTTCTATACTACATGACGTGGAAAAAATGAAATGTAATGTATAAGGGATAAATTGATCTACACGATTTATGGAAGACTACCATAAAGAACGAGGGTGAAATTTTATGCTAGAAATCTTGCAGCATCTTGAAATATCATTTCTATAGAACTTAAGTAATTATTTTTTTACGTTTTTTCTACAACGCATGTATAGCCTACATGCGTTGTAGAAATCCAGGTTAACAAATCAATTAAAAGAAACATTAAATTGAAACTTCATTTCCTTCCTACGTTTACCCATAGATTCTAGAATTTAGGCAGTATTGGTTATACCGTACACAGAGAAACATATAGACGCTTGGTTGTTGTGCCACTTGTGAGATAAACCAATAGGTGGGTGTGCTGCCATTTCAAAACTTTTACCTTGAGTTTAAGCAACCCCAGATTCAAGATTAAGTATATTTTAGACTATTGATGGTTTATTGGATCATACATTTTTCGTAAATCTGCAATGTCTCTAACATTGCAGATTTACGAAAAATGTATGGTCAGAAAGAAAAGTTGAGATTTTGAATAATTCTAGGTGTTGTACGATCTCGTTCCATAAAAATATCGAATCTTTATGGGACTAATGTGGATAATAGGAACATCAGAAAGCTTTTTTTTACAATTTCTACAAACATTTTGTATTGAACATGCTTACAGTATAATAATCTATATATATAGTAGTATATTTGCGGGTTCGAATCCTGTAAGGGGCAATCATTTGTTTGATGAGCAGAAATGTTTGTTTCCAAGTCATGGATGTTGATGTTCGTATTTATGTATGTTTATCCGTTATCTAGTGCCCATATTACAGGGTATCCTTGTTTGGGGATAGGTAATTGGTGTTGAATTGTCCCGAATATGTTTATTTATATTTATATACCATAGTCATCCATGGTGGGCCATCCTCAGCGTAAAATAAATAGATTAAATATGGTGTATCCTGCATGAAAAATTATAGATACATACTGGTGACATGCACCATTATATGTATACCATGATCATCCATGATGGACCATGATGCTTCATAAAATAATTATTTATTTTGGTATAACCTGATCCGTTGTGGTGACCATGGTCTAAAATAGTGCGTTTCAACAAAAGAACGCGGTGTCATGGCGAACATATTGCAAAAATACGCCCTTAATGAAAATAATTAATTCCTGACCGACCAGCTCTCTTCTTGTCGAACGAATCGATCGGTCTCCTTGATAGTGATCAGTTTTTCTTTCTAATATCTTTATTTCTCACACTTTGAATTTCTGCAATCATTTTGTACTCAAATGTATGGGAATTATTGAACTTTTCAAACCTTTCAATATTATTGAACTTTTTTAGTACCTACTCTAACGAATATTAACCTTATATAGACTTTTGTTCCACATAAGGAAAAAGAACGCTTATTTTTTCTTAATATTATCATTTTTCTTACACAAATGATAATATTAAAAAACTTTTATTTTTGATCCAAAATCTTTAAATTTTAATCAAACTGTCTCCAAAATCCACGGTAGGTTTCTCACATAGTTTGTTTGTTGTATGAGGTAATGCTGGGCCTCTGGTGTCAAAATTTGTCAAGCTTCCTGAGGGCCTCTGACATGGCTCACACAGTTTTGATGTATGTAGCTCTAATGGTTAGGGCATTTAAGTAGTTGTAGGTGCCCTTGCTCTCTTGAATAAACTTTCTATTCTGTATACATATTAACAACATCGTACAATATTACATTAAATTGAATTCACTATTGATACAGATGAGAACCAATGCAATTAAATAATTTTAATACTAAAAAATGTGTAGTTTGGGCACAGAATACTAAAAGGGTCTAGAGAATTTAATTTTCATTTCGAATGCAGGCAACACACCAAGCAGAATTATTTTTCTCACAATCCATACAAAACTATGACGAACTGTCAATTTTTTTTAGCACAGAGGAACCTTGAAAAAAACGGCACGCGACCAGCAACAAAAGATCATATCGTTCTGTTTCATTTCTTCACAAAACCTATGCATATGTTGTTCTCTTTCTTGTATGACTGCGATTGTTGTGGACTGAATGCTAGTGGTTTCTCTGTCTACGGGTTTTACCAGCCTTGTTGTCTGCTCAATGGGTAAAAAAATATATAATACAATGACGTTTCCTGTTCGGACGTCAAAATTGTCAAAACAGTATACTTCCCGCCCGGTTTTTTAAACCAAAGGAGGTTGAATTATGCTTACTTTCCACCTGGTTTATTAAGGCAGAGGAGGTTGAATTACACTTACTGGCGTTAAACTTTTTATCAGAAAGCGTAATTCAGCCTCCTTGTGTTAAACAGAATAATACTCCAAACAAAATAATACGTCAATATGAAACGTATAAAACCTATAAACAAAACATTTTAGCAAAGAGAATACTATACATTATAGTTTATGGAGGAAGTAAGTAAGGAATTGCTGTTAGGTTATGGTTGTTATTTAGGATTTGTTACGAAATATTTGTGCTAATATTAGACGACTGTTTCCCTGCACAGTGAAACAACAGTAACATATCTAAACATGCTGTTTTGTAATCTTGCTAGGTAGTAACAGTTTCACAATAATTATTATTCATAACGCTAGTCTGTTTACAATTAAAAGTAAAAAATCTGACTACAATATCTTTAAACATTATATTTATCACGCATAGCTAAGTACTTAATTTCTTACCTAGATAAGCAGATAAAATGATTAAAATATCTAAGACTTGTTTCAAAAGTCAAAAGATTGTGTTACAATCTACAAAACTTTGAAGCCTGATAACAATTATTCCTGGCCTCCCCAATAAAAAAAACTTAGACTAACAATCTCAGGAAATGATGCTGAATTACTAGCGATATTTTTGGCCTAAAGACGCCGTGAATGTTACTGACATAAAACTATGTATGGGAGTTTGCCATTGTTCTTTAATATTTCATTTGAAAAGAACTATAATGGTAATAATATCATACATACTTTCAAATAGCTCCAATGGTTTATGCAGTGGACATAAAAAACACATCCGCGTTGGCTGATTTCTTCCGACTATTTTGAGAATTATCGTCCTAGGTGGTCTTATTTCTCCAAAACTCATATGGTACTTATTAAAAACCCTAATCGGGAATCAACCTTCACTTAACTGAAAACCGAAAAAAAACAGTCGAGTATTCTCAGATACCTATGTATGAACAGACAGACGCGTTGTTGACTTTGTATTATAAAGTACTTAGTGAATTATTTGGGAATGTCCGATTGGTAATTCTGATAATATTTTTGTTTAAATCCTTGTTTCTATTTTTAGATACTACGTGATCTGTGTTCATTAGTAAGTTATTAAACTGGTGTATCACCTCTTTTAGGACAGCCTGTGTTATGATCCATGTTATCATTTTTGGAAGATTTCTTTATCATATAAAAATTACAAATGTGGAAATAATTACATCCCCATAGAATTTTTAGGTGTTCTCTTCTTAACGGGCGTATTTCCAAAGCACTGTTAGAGTCAGAAAAGTATTAATTCCTATTCCGGAGTGAGATTTATCTCTGTCGACACATGAAAGGGAAATTTCATGAAGCTTTTCACCTAATATTATTGATTTGATTTATTTATAACATTTTATGAACTTATCCAAAAAAAAACGGGGCAAGTCCATAGCAATTATCGTACATAGACCCAAACTAGGACACCTGTACTATGGGCACTAGATAACGGATAAACATACATAGATACAAATATTACATCCATGACTCGGAAACAAACATTTCTGCTCTTCACACAAATTATTGCACCTTGCAGGGTTCGAACCCGCAACCGTTTGATTTCGTATCTAGGTCTAAATCATTCATTTGGACGATCGGTTGGTCTAGTTGCTAGTGTTGCCACTAGACCAACTGGTAGACCAAATGATATGACCTTGTTCATGAGATGCTAATTTTGACTTATAAAAGTGCTTCACAGAGAAAGTATAGAAAACTTTTATATTTTCAAATCAATCCTCATATCGTGTTGAAAAAGTTAAAAAAGTAGGTAGGTAGGGTAGGTAATTATTAAGAGCCAGTTAAAGTGCCAGTAAGTAGGTACGTCGTTCTGTGAAACATCATAAAAAATAATGTGTACTAAGAACACAATGTTTCGTTGCATTAAAATTTGTTCGTATGGACCTCACAATAATGACCTACCCTTGATGCCCTCCATCCAATTTACCTCACCACCTTAATAACTCTCTAATCTGTGCCACCTTACCTTCGGAGATAATTTTCTCTACTCAATAACAAGACGGTCATGATAACAAATTACTTCATTTAAACTAGATGGCATTGTCTACCCTTAAAACACGCAAGCGGTTTGTTACGAAGTGGTTTGAACGTTGAATGAACTCAAGCAACACATTTTCTTCTTTTTTTACTTTATGGTCCTTAGAGGCTCTTAAAACGTATTGAGATGTTTTTTGTGTTTTTTGATAGAATAAGTCGACTTCAGTTGTAAAACGCGCAGCGAAATTAAGCTAATTATTTATAGTAAAATAGTAATTTATCAATTAAAAAAATAAATTTAACTGTTATAACGCATATTCTGTGAAGTACGGAGTGCCGTACTTCACAGAATATGCGTTATAAAAAGGCAAGGCAGTGCCTTATTCCGATGATTAGATGGCGAGCAATCGATAAAAAACTATTTGACGGCTGAACGAATTTTGAAGAAATGTAGTATAATATTGTACTTTGTAGGTTTGGTCCTGGTCCTCCTGGTCCCTGGGCCAAACCTACAACTGGTCTGGTGGTGGTTTGGCTTTTGGTCCTGGAATAAAACGTGTGGGCTACTTTTAAATGAACCACGCGGGCAAAGCCGCGGGCACAGCTAGTTTATAATAAAATAAGTACTTTGACTTTGTCAACATTAAAAACGAGATGTACCATGTAGGTATGTATTTTGTTTTGAGTTTCCGATATTTGTCTACCCTCTTGCGTGCTCGTTTTTTGCTATTGACAATGTTACTACTTTTCATAATATCACGTAAATATCCCGTTTGTAATGTTGACTTCAGATGAGGAAAACTTGTTTTTTATGCGTTATGCTTCTTCATTTATTATAAGAACTGCAACGGAGTGGAATGCCCTGCCCTCGTCAGTGTTTCCGGTAAAATATAACCCAGGTGTGTTCAAGTCACGAGTGAATTAGGTATCTACTAGGCAAGCGTGCTACACCTTAGACCACATCATCGCTTTCCAACAGCTGAGATCGTGGGCATCGTTTGACCACAATTTTACCTAGAACATAATAAAAAAAGTTGCTTGCTAACAACTAACTAACAATGTAATAAAATTTTAGAAGTCCGTAACCTTCACAAGAAGATTACGGACTTCTAAAATTACAAAACAAATACATACAAACATTTCGATACGACAATTAGAATAATTGTCGTATCGAAATGTTTGTATGTATTTGTAGTTCAGATGAAAAAACATCTTAGAGCTAATCTGATGATGGAGCCTGGAGGTGAATAGTGGAACTCTTCAGTGGCTACTATAGTAAACCCCTTGAGTTAAGCTCATATGATTCGTTTTGATGAGCCCAATAGATTGGGTTTGGTAACGAGGGTCTGGTGATGGAGTCAGATAGTAGATCTCTTCAGTAACTACTAGTTAACCGCTTGAAAGTGTGTTTTTTAGTTTTTTTAATCTACATAATTATTAATTATTTTATTTTTTACCATATAGTTCCTTGCCCCTGAAAGTATCATCTGGCCAATATTTTTTCATTTTTAGTCACTAATTAGGAAGATCACATACATTATATATATATAATGTATAAAAATCTGACATAGGTTCCATCAGCACCTATGACAGATTTTTATTGGCTAGGGCAGTTTTGCGCATTCATTTTTTTCATATTTTTTTCATAGAGGTTTTCGCAGTTAAAGTAAGCATAATGAGTTTTCACTGATTTTTGATAAAGAATAACTTCAACATAGAGACAGTGATATTAAATTTAGTTTGTATGACATTGGTACCGATTCGGTTGGCACAAACAAGACTAAACTACACTAAAATTAAGTTTAGTCCTGTTCTAAGCCGATAACAATGCACTAAACTAAATTTTAGTTTGACACACCTAAATTGATTTTAATTTCTCAGTTTAGTTTAGTGGTATTTTAATATTCTTTTGTTAGTCATTTTACGTATAAAGGTGCCTCCACATAAACCGAAAACTCTCAGCAAGAAATGAAAACCATAGACAAAAAGCGTGGTCTGTGTCAGGGCGCACGGCTGCTTGTTTGTCGTGAAACGTTTACTCCACGTACAAATCGCGAGTTATTAAAAATTAAAAATCACAATCCGAATTAAAGATCACAATAACGTAAATTTTGCTGATTATGAGCGGGACAGCCGTTAGGACCAAAAGTAACTATATGGTATAAAATAACAAATTTATTTTATACCATTTTTGTCTCCGTGGTGGTCTCGGCTTACAATAAGACCCCTCTTAATCCTCCCGTGGATGTCGTAAGAGGCGACTAAGGGATTACACACCAGAAGATGGGCAGCAGCGTCCTCCGTGTACATATTTGCTACACTGAGGTCACCAATCCGCCTGCCAAGCGTGGTGACTATGGCAATATGATAGACACACTAAAAAGACGGCCCCAAGTCCGGCTCCGTTATTCCTGGCAACGGTAACAGCCATGGTAACGGCGGAGCAGGGGGTGCTAAGAATCCCCGGCAGAGACCCAGCAACCAACCCCCACGATCTCTGGACCTGGCAACTTATAACGCACGCACCTTGAGGACCGATGAGAAGTTGATAAAGCTGGAAGAAGTAGTAAGTTGCGCTGGGGTATTATAGGGTTATCAGAAGTCCGAAGAGAGGGAGAGGATACGATAACCCTCAATTCCGGCAACTTACTCTATTACCGGGAGGGCGACCAGCAGTCCCAACATGGTGTCGGGTTTCTCATCCACAAGTCCCTCGTCAACAACATTGTGAAGATCAAAAGCGTTTCTAGCAGGGTGGTATACCTTATACTCAGAATTACCGAACGGTATTCGTTGAAGGTCATACAGGTGTACGTCCCACACTCGAAACGCCTGGACGATGAAGTGGAGGCTATGTATGACGACATTTCTAATGCCATACATGCCCGAAAACACACTTCACAGGGGTGATTCAGTGGGGGACTTCAACGCACGGCTGGGCATGAGGAATGGCGATGAACTGAGTGTGGGGCAGTTTGGATTTGGACAACGGAACCAAAGGGGTCAGCGATTGGCCGACTTCATGGAGAAGGAGGGACTCTTTATGATGAACTCCTTTTTCAAGAAGCGCCAGTCCAGGAAATGGACGTGTGACGTGAATGGCACCCCGGCGGTCATAAGCATGAGACAAAGTTCATTTTGACGACCAATAAGCATATATTCAATTATGTCTCTGTGTTCAACAGAGTTAAGACCGGCAGTGATCACCGCATGGTAAGAGGCACATTGAATATCAACGTAAAGCTGGAGAGGTCTCGTTTGATGATATCTACTCTTCGCCCAAGTCCTGCCCAAATCCAAAACCCTTTTTTTTCTGAGCTTTCAGTTGGAGCTCCAAAATCGCTTCCAAATCCTAACCGAATGCGATACAGTGGACGAACTAAATAACGGGCTGGTGGAAATTGTCCACGCGGTCGGGTCGGAGTTCTTTAAGATCCCCTGCAAAAAAAGGAACACAGAAACTCTCTGAGCATACACTCATTCTTATGGCAGAACGAGGCGAGATGAGGCTACAGTCTTCAGTGGATATGTCGAGTTACAGCTTCATTAATAAACAGATCTCCAAGTCAATGCGACAGGATTTGCGTTCCTATAATACTACTTGTATTGAAAATGCAATAGAGTGGAACAAAGGCTCCAAAGTGTTCGCAAGAGATCTGTATATTGGACAAAGCCTGTTGACGAAGCTGAAAACCGACAGTGGCAGCATCGTTTCGTGGAAGCCCGAGATTTTGAGTGAGCTCGAGAAGTTCTATGGACAATTATACACCTCATTGCGTAGTCCTCTTAGCAGGGCTAGCGATGCAAGAGCCCGTTTGACCCGACATTATACCGAAGATATCCCGAACGTCAGCCTATACGAGATCAGAATGGCTCTCAAACAGCTTAAGAGCAACAAGGCACCAGGGGAGGATGGAATAACGACAGAGCTACTGAAAGCGGGTAGAACACCGGTACTTAAAGCCCTTCAGAAGCTGTTTAACTCCGTCATCCTCGAGGGTACTACGCCAGAGGCGTGGTACAGGAGCGTAGTGGTTTTGTTCTTTAAGAAAGGCGATAAAACCCTCTTGAAGAATTATAGGCCCATTTCGCTGCTGAGCCACGTCTATAAGCTGTTTTCGAAAGTAGTTACAAACCGTCTCTCTCGTAGGTTTGATGACTTTCAGCCTCCCGAACAAGCTGGATTCCGAAATTCCGGCTTTAACACCGTAGACCACATCCATACGCTCTGGCAGATTATACAGAAGACCGAAGCGTATAATCGGCCACTATGTCTAGCGTTTGTGGACTATGAGAAAGCCTTTGATTCAGTCAAGACCTGGGCAGTGCTACAGTCATTACAGCTGTGCCAGATTGATTACCGGTACATCGAAGTGTTGAAGTGTTTGTACAGCAAGGCCACCATGACAGTTCGTCTTCAGGATCAGAGCACGAATTCCATCCAGCTGCAAAAAGGGGTGAGACAGAGAGATGTTATTTCTCCGAAACTGTTCACCTCTGCACTGGAAGATATATACAAGCTTCTGAACTGGAACGGATTTGGTGTTAACATCAATGGCGAATACATCACTCACCTTCGTTTTGCTGATGATATAGTCATCATGGCTGAAACCCTGGAAGACCTAAGCACAATGTTCAGTGACCTCAATATTGTTTCCCAACATGTGGGTCTTAAAATGAACATGGGCAAGACGAACATCATGTCAAATGCCCATGTCGTACCCATGCCGGTTTATGTTGGGAACGATATTATCGAAGCTGTTGATCACTATGTCTACTTGGGTCAGACGATCCAACTGGGTAGATCCAACTTCGACAAAGAGGTCAACCGATGAATCCAACTCGGATGGGCAGCGTACGGGAAATTACACCATATCTTCTCGTCGCAGATACCGCAGAGCCTCAAGACGAAAGTTTATAATCAGTGCGTGTTGCCAGTGATGACATACGGCACTGAGACGTGGTCGCTAACTATTGGTCTCATACAAAAGCTCAGAGTTGCGCAGCGAGCAATGGAAAGAGCTATGCTCGGTGTTTCTCTACGTGATAGAATCAGAAATGAGAAAATCCGTAGAAGAACGAAGGTTACCGACATAGCTCTCAGAGTTTGCAAGTTGAAGTGGCAATGGGCAGGCCATATAGTTCGCAGAACCGACAACCGCTGGGGAATAAAGGTTCTCGAATGGCGACCACGAACAAGCAAGCGAAGTCTGGGGAGACCCCCCACACCATGGACCGACGACATTGTAGCCATCGCAGGAAGTCGGTGGATGGAGGTGGCACAAGATCGCTCGTCATGGCACTCTTTGGGGGAGGTCTATGTTCAGCAGTGGACTTCTAAAGGCTGACATGATGATGATGATGATGATGAGGTATAAAATAAATCATCCGTCAAATATGTTTGGCCTACTGTGGCATCGTAGCTCGCAAACAAATGGACCTATTTTGATGCGGTTCTTTTTTTTGAAAGCTGATGTGATCGAGATGCGCATGCGTGACCGTTAATTTAAACCTGTATTCATGTATGTCACACTCCGAAGATTAAATAGAATTTTTCAACAGCCCTTAAGCCCTTAACTTTGCATGACCGTCGAAACATAACCAGATTTCCGTTTCATAAATGTACTAGTCTCTTTGAAAAACCGGATGGCTGTGTTGAGGTGCATGGCCGTTTGCTTGTCGTGAAATAATGTCGTGCCATGTATAATTTGGTCCGGTCCTGAAAACCTCTCGTTTGATGTGTGCTGGAGTTCAAAATGTGTATAATCTTTATTTAAGTACGGACTTTCCGGGTGCTGCAGCCACTAATGTATTAGACCCCTTTTTTTTTAAATTTGTTAGTCAATTTGCAAACTTTTTCATATTGAATCATTTTTTTTTTCTCAACGAGATCTTTACCAAAACACCGGTATCAATATGCTTATACTAAATTTCGAGTTATACCGAATTAAAAATCACAAAAACATCAATTCTGCTGATTTTGCTCTGTGCGTCCTGCCTCCCCCCGGAATGTTTAATATTTGTCTTTTGACAAATATTATATTTGTCTTTTGACAAATATTACCATCACAACATCGAACCGACAATAATAAAAAAATAAAATAGTTTTCAAAAAAAGTAGAGGGCAAAAATAGTATTTTTTTTGTAATTACTTTTTGTGACAGTCAAGTCGCTCCCCTGATGGTAAGTGTCACGCTAGCCCATAACAGTTGCAGTGCCACCCAGAAAAATGACACCTACATTTGATCTCTGGGGCTTATATAGTTACACAGTTATAAAGGCGAGACGATATAGACCTTTTTGTGATGGTTCACTTTTAAAACCTGGTACCCCTATTTTTCGGAGTGATTTTATTGACGTTTCATTTCAAAACTCTCACACTGTTCGAAACATTCGATCGCGCATGCGCATAGCGGTTTATGAAAAACTCTATACAAACGTCTCCCTAACACAGATAGTAAACAACAATTTATGATTACATTCGTTCATTATTTAAATGTGCGCAATACTAGCAATTACATTTAGTCGTTGTCAAAATCAAATTAGTCCTGTCACAATGATGTTAAAACATCATTGTGACAGGACTAATTTGATTTTTAGTTGAAATCAACAACTGATAAAATTTTAGGAATCACTAAAATAAAATAAATTTAGCTTTAGCTTAGTTTAGTTTAGTGAGTTGCGCAACAGAATTGGCGTCTCTGTCTGATTAGTTAGAGTGATAAGATTTGCTAGGTGTATCTGTATACCGTAAAATACTTTGATTTTTAAATTTTGATTTGTTGAAAGATGAATTCTGAAAGATTTTTCTTATTTATTTATTTGTAATCAAAATCCCAAGATTGACTAAGTGTAATCCCGAAATCCCGTGATCAGAAATAATCGCTGGGATCGAATTCTCTACGTGATGAGTGAGTGTTTCTAATAATCAGAAACAGAGATGAAATAAAATAATGTGTTTTTGTAAATTTGGTAAATACTTGATAGATATTATATAGGAAAACACTTTAATAAACACAAAAAAAACCTATTAAACAAAATATAAATTTACAGATATATGTATTATGGGTGGTCTTATCACTAAAAGCTATCTCTTCCGGACAATCTAGATTTGATTGTAGTACAGTTTAATTTAACTAATTCCGTTATCTTAACACATTTATTTTGTTACGGTTAACTTACCAAAACTTAAAATATTATGTCTAATATTAAACAAAATTAATACAACTGTATGTAAATAAATAAAACTAAAATAATAATTATCTCATCCTTAGAATAAACATTTTAAATACTAAACTATTTTACAATTTTCAAAACGGATTTGTATTACACCTAGCTGCCCTGCCCCACGGCTCCGCCCGTAGTTTTCTGGTTATTCCATTCAAACTTTGCATTTTCCCGGTAAAATGTAGCCCATGTCCATCTGGAATATTGTAGCTTCCTAATAGTGAAAGAACTATCAGAATGGGATCAGAACTTCCAGAAATTAGCTGTAACAAACAAACTTACAACAAACAAAAAGACCTACAAACTTTACCTCTTCTATATCTATATAGGTATACTTATAATAAGGCAGTAAGTAATAAAAAGTCTGTATACAAAAAATATTTGAAAAAAATGGTCTAGGGTACTTACAATAAGCTACTGAACAAGTTTTTTTTTTAATAGTGTCTGTTTGTCTGACAATCTATCCGTTTGTCTGTTTATACGCGCATTACGTAAAAACTACTGAACTGATTATGATGCAGTTTTAATGTATGTATAGCTTAGAGGTTGACTTAAAAACTGGTGTACATGGTACCTCAATCCGATGAGTAGAAAGGAGTAAACAACTAATTGACCGTTGAACGAAATTGAGTATTTTGTACCTTATTAAGTCCTGGAATAACATATAGGATACTTTTATCCCAGAAAAATGATCACCCGGATTAAGGTACCTAATAATATTAGTGTTCCAGGGAATTACGATCCAGGACCACAAGTACCCCACGAAGTACCCCCAGGGTACTAGTGGAAAAATATGGTCCTCTAGTACCCCTAGGTGTACTTTTGATGCAATTATAGGGCTTAGGAAACTTAAAAACAATGTATGTCAAACAACGCAAGATTTTGCAAAACTTATTTATTTTATCAATATTATTTTTAGAAAAACTACCTACAGTTATATTTTTTTTAAATAAGCTATTTAAACAAAGATTTAATAATAACTACGCGTAGACTTATAATGTTTAACTACGATAAATGGCTAACAACGTCGAAAAATTGATCCAACCAGTTTCAGTAAAGTGATTGCGAATGGAGTTTGGTTCGGTTTACACCACTGATTTACTCAGAATTGAAACTACATTCAGTTCAGCTGCGGCTTGATGGCAACGATAACTGTCAAATCTTCACAACATTGTAATTTCATTAAGTGTGCATAGTAATCGGGGAATAGGCTTCTGAAAAATATCTACTGATGTCTTTTTCTTGGACCGCACGCAAAAATGTACCGTTTGCTTTGTCCGAAATCTTTCTCCCCATTCGTAGCAATTCTCCAACGTTATTAGCCGTTTTCTAAATCGAAAAGGTATAATGTGCCTATTTAATTATAAAAACTTTGGCCCACAGCTAATTTGGTAGCTTAATAGGACAAATGACAAAACTTATCAATGAATACAGAACTATTTTTGTATTCCTGATAGACAAGCATCTATATCTATAGTATGTCAATAATCTACTGTTTAAGGTATGAAGACCATTCTGCAGGACTTGAACCGGTGAATTTAACTTAGTTGCATAGTAGTATGCAATAAAGCATTAGAAAATAAAAGGTATACATAAATGATTGCTATCCTTCATAATACTTAGACATATTTTAGTTTTGACTAAATTGTATCAAGCAAAAAGTTCTACGATTGTAAAGCGGGTTGCAGAACGCCAAAGCTAAACTAAGTCAGCTAAGCTGATTAGCTAAACTAGAAATATGTCCCGTGCACACCAAGAACTAAGCAACAGCTCAGTCAGTATTGTGAAGGGGTGCCAGGGAAGGCGGGAGTGGCTTACTTTAGCTGGTGTAGCTGCGCATCGGCATACACAACTAACTTGGCTTTGCATATTTTAGTTAGCTCACATAGCTTAGTT
Organism: Alsophila aescularia; assembly: GCA_946251855.1. Classification (NCBI taxonomy): domain Eukaryota; kingdom Metazoa; phylum Arthropoda; class Insecta; order Lepidoptera; family Geometridae; genus Alsophila; species Alsophila aescularia. The sequence continues at coordinate 12,513,854 of OX276378.1, read as the reverse complement.
TGCATAGTTTGCAATCTGCACACAAGTATGAAAAACTGCGTCAGCTATGCGAGCTAAGCTAGCTTAGTTTTTGGTCTGCAACCTTCATAAGGATTTGGAAATGTGGCACTATTTGAACGAGGTACCTATTTCAAATAACATCACAATTATATTGATTACGCAGGCTTTGTCAGAGTTTTTTCCACATACTTGCTACGCGTGCGCACGCGCAGTATGCGCGTGCGCACGCGTGTGATAGCTATGGCGCCTGCGAGCAAGATAGTAGTTAGCGATGTGTGTCTTTTTTTCTTATGTGAGGTAACTTCCGACGTAGGAGTTGCAGTTCGGGCAGTAATGGTCGGTGTTCATGCAGGAATCCGTGCAGTAGGGGATGCACACGCAAGGCCAACATCTGTAATAGAAAAAATAAAATAAATTCTACAGAGTCTTGGCACAGAATAAATAATAGTAGGGACTAAGTCCAAGTCATAAAATAGTCATGCAGATAACATTTTAAGGTAAAACAATCTTACTCAAATATGTAAATAAATGCGTGTGGAATGATCCATTACTGTTCCACTTTACAAACCAGGTTTGATTTAAAAAAAAAAACGCGGTAAAAACATTATTAATGTTTGATCTCTAGATTTCATTGTCAAACTAATATATTAACCATATTCCCTTAAAATGTAGGTTCAAATGTTGACTCAACATTTAAACCAGAAGGAGGATGACCATTCCTGCCCCACCTGTGATTCACATGACCAGCAAAATCTTATTTTTAGTTATACTTCGATTATAAAACTAGGATTTATTGTGATAGTTTTGAATGTATCAAAGATGCGGATTATATTTGTAATATAAAAAATCGTAAAACTGCATTTCCGGGTTTCAATGGCGTTTCCATGAAATATAAGTGTCCGCGCGACTTGCAAGGATACGATATAATTTAGCAAACAACCTCCGACAATATAAGTGCAGAAATAGTAGGAACTTACGCTGTAAAAAATTGAATTGAATTTTCGCTGCTTTATTTACAAAAAAAATAGGCAAATCGAAATCTAAGCCTCCTAAAGCTAAAAATGAACTATGGGACGCTTCTGGACATTTCGATTCCTTGGTGGGGCAAGAGCCCGTACAAATTGGTCATCATTCTTTATATATTAGTGCAACTTAAAATGAAATATCATCAATAGCCGCTAATAAAGTTTTAAATCTAACCTGATTGCAATTTAAGGCCCAAAAATATAAATAAATATTATCATTAGCGTCATCGAGTGAAACTTTTATCTTGGTTGTTTTGACTTGGTTTCACTAGATGGCGCTTATATGAATATATTTAGTTAGTATATTATATAATATTATATATTATATAATTACTAAACTAACTAATATTATATAGTTAGTATATTGTATAGTTATTTTCTGGGCCTTAATTTCAATCAGGTTTGATTTAAAACTTTGTTATTGTATATTATTTATATATTGTAGTTGAAACTCATACTTTAAGTACTTACATTACATGACTCTCAGACACTTTAATGTGAGAAGAGACATAATAATGCCAATGAATCATAGATGTCTTCTACTAAATAAATTCGGGGAAGTAGTTCCCACACATGTATGCATGTTGTAGTCATCCATACCAATAAATAAAACTGAAACGTTGTATGTTTGTTTGTTTGTTTGTTTGGGAAGCTTTCACGCGATAACGGCTAAACTGATTTCATGAAATTTGGAATGGAGATAGCTTTTATCCTGGAATAAAACATAGGATACTTTTATTCTAGAAAATTGAAAGCTTCCATAGGAAAACTGTAAAAACTGTGAAAATGTTGATTATTCGCTATAAGAAACGGTTGCCATGGAAACGAAATAACAAATATGTCAAAAACATCAAGAGAATTGGTGCTATTGCTATACATTGGTTTTTAATATCCTAGAAGAACATAGGATGTTTTTTTCGCGATAAACAATAGTCCGAGCGTACGAAGTTGCTGGCGGGAAAACTAGTTCATGATAAAACGTAACTTAACGTTGCGAAATCATAACCAGTACAATAACGACTGGAAAGGTTATTTTAATAAACTAAGGCAGGAGGACATTGCGATTTGGATTAGAAGGATGGACATTGAGAGAGATCAAAAACAGTTAATACAGGATCACATTGGTTGCGTTAGATGTTTTTATCTTACAGTCTACTTGTTTAAACTTCATGACAATGCACGAGAAAAATCGTGATATACGTGGCTCTGACATAAGTTATCAACTACCCTTAGACATTGGAAGAAATGTAAGTATCTACCACAACTTAGGGTTAAGATTTTTTATGCTCTATTAATATAATAATGTTAGTAGAGCATGTATGTAAAATGTGCCTCTTTATATACATGCTCTAAGTGTGTGTAAAAAAACAGAGTCTCATTTGGCTACACAAAACAGTCTTACCGAGAGTGCTAGCCCGTGTATGTATGTAGTCTTATGTACACGCTCCATCCGTTTGCCTATAGCTTTGTTTATTCATAGCACAGAATAAATAATAGTGTGTTATTTTTTTTATTTTTGTTTCCATGATAGGTACGTTTCTTCACGAATTGTCTGTCAATTATTGTTGGAATAGCTCTTTAAAGACATAAAATCACCCCACGGGTGCTATTGAGAGTATGCATCAAAGTTCTCTAAGCACCAAATTCTGACCAAATACCTACAGTTCAGAATGTTCTGCAATAACCAAGCTAATATACTAACCCAATTATGCAGAGCAAAGCAGCAAACAAATGAGTTCTCATGGTAGGTTTGGTTTCGGTTCTCGTCACGATTTCATACTGGCAGGATTTACAGGTCAACCTAGCAGGGCTTGGGCCCATCTGCTGTGCCATCATCACTGGGACCATAGTAGGCACAACAGTGGGTTGAACCATAACAGGCCCGTATGGGCCTTGCGGTGGAGGTCCATAGGAAGCTGGATGGGGTCCTGAGGTGTAAGGTGGTGGATTGGCTGTACTGGCGTTGGTTGCTCCGTGATAGACGACTTTAGCTGGAATGTCGGAAAAATTGTAATGAATAATAAAATCACTATTACAATGAACAGAACTCGCATGGTTTGAAAGGTTTTGATTCATCGTTATACTTATTTAAACGGTATATCAAATACAGGACATTCGTTTTGGTAGATATTAGATATATCTATCAAAACGAATGACCTCTATTTGATACCAAAGGTTAAATTGTATAGAAAAATATAATAATTTGTGTACCTTATTTTTGATCGAAACAAATAATTATATTGTTATTGACGATAAATGGGAAAATGTTATTGATAAGATAATGCAATTGATTTCTTTTGTATTTATGGAAAACTTGCTTGTAGATTAAGTATTTAATTCTGTTGAGATAATGAATTTCGATAAATTTAATGTTTCAAACTGTGCACCCCTTTGTACCTATGATTGTCATATCTGTGGTTGGCTGCGACAAATATAGAAACAACACACTTTAAAATAAAGTAAGTACATTTATGAATCCATAGGCTTCTGAACTAGTACAGAACTGTGTTTAAGGAGCCAGAGGTTTCTCATACAATACAACAATGAACAAAGACAATGGTTAATAGAGAAAAACGTAAAATGATTAATCTTTCATATCACATCATCAGCCGGTAAATGTCCACTGCTGAATATCGGCCTTCCCAATAGGTCACCTCAAGATGCAGCGGTTGTTTGCTTGAATATATCTGCTGAATATTGGCCTGCCAAATAGGACGCCACAAGAAAGCAGCGGTTGTTTGCTTTAATATATCTGCTGAATATGGGTCTCCCCAATATAGGACGCCACAAGAAGCAGCGGTTGTTCGCTTTAATATATATATATATATATATATATATATATATATATTGGGATTTTGCCCTGATCACCACGCTTGCAGAAGTCTTGGTGATCGCAACAGGATGATATACAGGAAAAAATTGCTGCCCAATTCCTGAATTCTCTTAGCTAGTTCTCACAGCTCCTATCAGTCTCAAGAATCTATTAGTGGTACCTAGCTTAATTTGCAGGAAAATCTGACTAGCAGACACTCATTTGGCGGAATAAATAATGCTTATGATTACATTCATCGAGTCATGGTATCCCGTTTATAGGCTAACTTTATAGGTATTTGAAGTTATGTTGGAGACAGTGAATATAGCAGAAGCAATGCACATTTGCACAGCTACCCGTTCGACGATGTTCAAAAGTATAAATATAAATCAAAATTAGATACAAGAGCTTTTGCTCTAGAACAAGTGTTTAAGATACTGTGAGATAGCTTTAACTTGGTACTTTATAGTGACTATAAACTATTAGAACTGATTTGATATATCGAGAATATTTTCTGTACACCCTAGCCTATCGCCCGAACACTTTAACAATTAATTAATTCTACTTAATTTCACAAACCGAAATGATCGTTACATTACTATCAGTATATAAAGTAGCTTCTGTTAATTCTAGGATAGGTACTTACTTCCTTCCATTACTGCCCTCTTTGGATATTTAAATTAAATTATAAACACAAAATCTAAGAATAACTGCTCACTTCAAAACGTTCTTGTATTTCGTTTCACAATAAGAATATGACTGTGCGATGTCCAAGAATGTATACGGATTTAGCAGATAGCTGTATCTGCTGATGACGATAGCAGACAGATAAGCTTCACAATCAACTTTTACCTTTAGTATAATCAATAACTCCGTAGTACTTTATGGCAATGACATTATATGACGCTTCTTTGTAACTATGTTATATACGTTTATTTTTTATGACTGCGACAAGATTCTCAAGTTAAGAGTACAAACACACTAATTAATTTGGTATATTTATAATATTTCATGAATTGGTTTTCGCTATAATATTATGTTGCATATTTATTATAAAATACTTTGAATTTGAACAAGTAGCACGTGTAGCCAATAACTACATAAATCAGCATTAAGAATTTTTAACAAGTCATTATCGCAGGTAGCTAGATATAACTTACTACCCCTCCAGCACTGAGCGTGTGCTCATACACAAACCATACAAAATAAGTAAATTATAAACATTTAAAATAAAAGTTTTTGTTCAGTATCCATGTCATGGCAAATTTAAAAACAGGTATCATAATAAAATGCGTACACAACATTTCGTGTCTGTAATGTTGACCGTTGAAGAGTTCATTTATCTGGAGCTAATCCTGGATGTCAATTCTGGGCCATTATTCTCTATTGCCAATAAGACACGATACGCGCCGCGTTAAGATATCTGCGTGGAATCGTACGGCAATTGCCGTACTGACGTCACACGTTTTCGGCAAGGAATTTTATGCGGCATAGTGAATAAGCGCCCTGGTCATGCATGCCATAAAAATGCATTGTCTTTGGAACTGAAGCAACATGTAAAAATTAAACACCTTAGGATAAGAGGAAGTGTTACTAATTCAGCTTGCAAGATTTAACCTAAACAAATATACATACATGTTATAAACATTGCAAGTTAAATAAGAACTTTTAAAAAAATGCGTGGTGCCCGAACAGTTTCATGTCTGTCCGCCGGACGTGGACACGCTCCTACGCTAGATGTGTATAATATAATAATATAATATAATGTATATAATATATATAATAATATAATAATATAATATATTTGGGACATTTCCACACCAATTATCTAGCCCGAAACTAGGATACCCTGTGATATGGACACTAGATAACGGATAAACATACATAGATAAGAATATTACATCCATGACTCGGAAACAAACATTTCTGCTCATCACACAAATGATTGCACCTTGCAGGATTCGAACTCGCGACCGTACGATTTCGTACCTCTAGCCACGAGACCAACCAGTCGTCAAATAAAAAATAAATAAAAATAATATAATAATATATGTGTATGGAATAAATAGCCAAAGTAATACGCCCAAAGAAGATTAACAGCAAGGCTGTACATTGAAGATTATTTAAATAAAACTCTACAATAGTTTAAATAAGCTACTGAACAAGAATATAACATTTTTTTATATAGTTCTTTCTGTTTATCTGTTCGCGCGTCACGTAAAAACTACTGGACTTATCGCGATGCGGTAATTTCACTGTCAGATAGTTTAGGTTTCGATATAAAATCTGGTGTACTTTGTATCTCACTCAGATAAATAGAACTGAGCAATCGATAAAAAATATTTGACGGCTGAACAAATTTTGATGAAATGTAGTATTACGGGCCTTACCTTTGTGGTCATTTCTCTGGATTAAAAGTAACCTATGTGTTATTCCAGAATAAAAAGGATCTGTACAGTATAAAGCTAGGCTAGGCTAAACTAAGCCAAGCCAACCAAAATTCATATTCCAGTTTTCCATAAAATTTACCTAATAGTATGAATTATTTTACTAAAACTGTAGGTACCTATGAATATCATGGTATTTTTTTACAAAAGTAGCAAGGTGTTGACTTCAGTAATAATTACAAATTTGTAGGCTGTTGTTGGATCTTCTGGAGTATTTATGGATATTGTCGCACGGTGGATTAGCATCACACATAATGGCTGGATATTTCAGCTATCCAGGATTTACATGAAGTACAGGCATCGGGTGGTGATGGCTATTTAGTGGGTGATAGCGGATATCCCTGCCTGTCCTATATATTAGCACCCCGTAAATAGCCCCAAAACTGCAGCAGAAGAAAACTATAAACAGAGTTCACCGCGAAAAAAGAAACACTGTGTAAAGGTCATTTGGCATAATAAGATCATTTCAATATGCCAATGAAGATATTTCAATCGGTCCACTAGTTTTTACGTGATGCGTGATCAAACAGACAGACACCACTTATTAAATGTTATATTTATTTTATTCTTGCTCAGAAGTTTATTTTAATTCCTTTAGACTACTACTTACCAAAGTTTTTTTGTTGCTTACTGCTCTATTATCAGTATCGATTTAAAAATAATTAAACAAAATGCAAACTAATGCCCTTAGGATTAGTAAGCTGAAGTGGCAGTGGGCTGGTCATATCTGTCGAAGGACTGATAACCGTTCGGGTAGACATTCTTGAGTAGAAACAGGTAAACGACGACGCAGTGGGCAAACCATCGGTGATGGAAGTGCGAGACATACTGCGCCGTCACGCTGAGAGTGAGCAACAAAAACTGTGGGATCGGAAAACGGTCTGCAAACATGCCAAGACCGCGTTCCCGACCCTTAGCAGAAATATCACAAACAGCTTACTAAAGTTGCAACGGATCTTCGCCTTTTAGTGGGGCTTGTTACAGGTCACTGCAACTTAAATTACGATATGCACAATTGGAATTGGAGCCACGGATAGTCCTCTGTGTCGTGGCTGCATGGAGGAGAACGAGACTGTGGAGCACGTGCTACTGCACTGTCCGGCCGCGGAACAAATCAGAATCACAACTGGAATACATGATTTGTCTCAGCGACCTATTCCAAATTTGCTATTGCCATCTTCATCTTCATTATCTTCACTTTCATTGCCACCATCGTCACTGGAGCAATTGTGCCAGCGACCCAAAGCCACACTCCTTTATTTTAAGGAGTTGGGATGGCTTGGGTAGAGGTCGGCAGGGGGAAATGCATAAAACACCCCAAGTGGGACGTCAGTGCAGGCCTTACCGTCCCCATTTCCAATAAGAATAAGAAGACGTTCTTGAGTTGAGACCGTAGCTCGATAAACGTAGTGTGGGGCACCCTCCAGCTAGGTGGAGCGACGATATACGCAAAGTGGCGGGCAGCAGTTGGAAAAAGAACGACGAGCGATCTTGTGCCACCTCCATCCACCGACTTCCTGCGATGGCTACAATGTCGTCGGTCCATCGTGTGGGGTGTCTCCCCACACTTCGCTTGCTTGTTCGTGGTCGCCATTCGAGAACCTTTATTCCCCAGCGGTTGCCGGTTCTGAGAATTATATGGCCTGCCTACATTTAAATTTAAACACATTAATGTTAATTCGATTGTTAAGACATTTAAAATGCTTAAAATAAAAAATACAGAAGATCTCTGGGGAATATATTCTAAAATTTTTAAGTTCTATAATTGGTATAATTGCTCCATATTTAGTAACTATTTTTATTTTTAATAATTGTGTTGATGATGGAGTTTTACCCGACATAATGAAAAATAATAAAATTATTCCCTTAAAAAAAAAAAAAAAAAAAAAAGTGTTCCAACTAACTACAGACCCATTTCTATACTTCCCTCGTTAAGTTATTTTTTTTTGAGAAACTAGTATTAAACCATTTATTAACACACAATACAATACAATAACTATTTATTGAACAAATCACAATAAAAACAAAATAATAGTAGTTATACATAAAATCGAATGTATTACAATAGGCGGCCTTATCGCTATAAGCAATTTCTTACAGGCAACCTTTGGATGGACAGGAATTGAATATAAACATTGCGGTCGGTGATGGAAAAAATTATTAGATAGGTTTATAAAAACAACTAAAAGTTTACACTTCAATCTCAACGGTCTGTTTCATAATGAACAATATGGCTTCACTAAAGGCCGTTCAACCACAGATGCAGGCACAAGGCATATATGTCATGCTTGAGAGAAGTCACAGGACGCAATTGGCGTTTTCTGTAATTTATCCAAAGCATTTGACTGCGTTTGCCACGAAACATTAATTTTTAAATTGAAGCATTACGGAGTTCATGGGAAAGATCGCGATCTTTTATCCTCGTATCTTAGCAATAGAATCCAAAAAATGGAAGTAAATGGTGCGAGGTCATCAGGATCTCTCATTATAATGTCTAATGTTTACGTACTGCATAGGCTGCAGAGCTCAATCTACCAAGATTGAGCTCTGCAGCCTATGCAGTACGTAAAATTAGACAGTTTACCGATATAACCACTGCATGATTAGTATATTTTAGTTACTTTCACAGTAGGTATTATAGCTTATGGAATTTTGCTGTGGGGTAAGGCCGTGGAAATTCAATCAATATTTGTGCTGCAAAAGAGAGCAATTCGTTCCATTTACAATATGAAATCCGACGATTCTCATAAGGAACGTTTTAAATAGATCAATATTCTTGTGGCTTGTCAAAATATAAATATATTTAAATATGAAAATATAATGTATGTTCGGAAGTATATCAATTTATCAAGAAGAAATAGGGATGTTCATAATTTTAATACTAGAAATAAAAATTAACTGAAAGTGTGGATTTTGGTTAAAGAAAGTTAGTGTTTCATATATGGGGAACTGTATACGCTGTTCTAATAAGTTACCTGACGGCATTGATCAATTACCAATGCATAGGTTTAACTTTTGTTAAAGTAAATTTCATAAAGAAAGCGTATTACAATGTAAATGATTATATTAATGACAGAAATGCATGGCCTGATGTCTCCGAGCTCCATGATAATAATAAGTGATAACTTCGATGTTAACGTTAAGTGAATAAAATGTTCAAAGTACTTCGTGAGATGTCTCATAACATACCATGAGATCATAACATGATGTCACGTTATTTTATACAAAATAATTATCTAGTCCTTTTTCAAGAAGCACCCGTCCAAGAAATGGACGTGGCTGCACCCCGGCGGTCATAAGCACGAGATAGATTTCATTTTGACGACCAATAAGCATATATACAATGATGTCTCTGTGATCAACAAGGTTAAGACCAGCAGTGATCACCGCATGGTGAGAGGCTCATTGAATATCAACGTAACGCTGGAGAGGTTTCGTTTGATGAGATCTACTCTTCGCTCAATTCCTGCCCAAATCCAAAACACCGAGAGCTTTCAGTTGGAGCTCCAAAATCGCTTCCAAATCCTTACCGAATGTGATACAGTGGACGAACTAAACAACGAAATTGTCTGGTGGAAATTGTCTACGTGGTCGGGTCGGAAATCTTTAAGACCCCCCGCAAGAAAAGAACACAAAAACTCTCTGAGCATACACTCAAACTTATGGCAGAACGAGGCGAGATGAGGTTGCAATCTTCAGTGGATATGTCGAGTTACAGCTTGCTTAATAAACAGATCTCCAAGTCAAAGCGACACGATTTGCGTTTCTATAATACTACCTGTATTAAGAACGCAATAAAGCGGAACAAGGGCTCCAAAGTGTTCGCAAGAGATCTGTCTATTGGGCAAAGCCTGTTGACAGAGCTGAAAACCGACAGTCAAAGCTAGAGATTTTGAGTGAGCTCGAGAAGTTCTATGGACAATTATACACCTCATCGCGTAGTCCTCTTAGCAAGACTACCGATGCAAGAGCCCGTTTGACCCGACATTATACCGAAGATATCCCGGACGTCAGCCTATACGAGATCAGAATGGCTCTCAAACAGCTTAAGAGCAACAAGGCACCAGAGAAGAATGGAATAACGACAGAGCTACTAAAAGCGGGTGGAACACCGGTACTTAAAGTCCTTTAGAAGCTGTTTAACTCCGTCATCCTCGAGGGTACAACACCAGAGGCGTGGCACAGGAGCGTAGTGGTTTTGTTCTTTAAGAAAGGTGATAAAACCCTCTTGAAGAATTATAGGCCCATTTCGCTGCTGAGCCACGTCTATAAGCTGTTTTCGAGAGTAGTTACAAACCGTCTTGCTCGTAGTTTTGACGACTTTCAGCCTCCCGAACAAGCTGGATTCCGGAAAGGCTTTAGCACCGTAGACCACATCCATACGCTCCGGCAGATTATATAGAAGACCGAGGAGTATAATCGGCCACTATGTCTAGCGTTTCTGGACTACGAGAAAGCCTTTGATTCAGTCAAGACCTGGGCAGTGCAACAGTCATTACAGCGGTGCCAGATTGATTACCGGTACATCGAAGTGTTGAAGTGTTTGTACAGCAAGGCCACCATGACAGTTCGTCTTCAGGATCAGAGCACGAATTCTATCCAGCTGCAAAAAGGGGTGAGACAGGGAGACGTTATTTCTCCGAAACTGTTCACCTCTGCACTGGAAGATATATTCAAGCTTCTGAACTGGAACGGATTTGGTGTTAACATCAATGGCAAATACATCACTCAACTTCGATTTGCTGATGATATAGTCATCATGGCTGAAACCCTGGAAGACCTAAGAACATCAATCAATATCAGTTACATCAATATAGTTTCCCAATAGGTGGGTCTTAAAATGAACATGGGCAAGACGAACATCATGTCAAATGCCCATGTCGTACCTATGCCGGTTTATGTTGGGAACGATATTATCGAAGCTGTTGATCACTATGTCTACATGGGTCAGACGATCCAACTGGGTAGATCCAACTACGACAAAGAGGTCAACCGATGAATCCAACTCGGATAGGCAGCGTTCGGGAAATTACGTCATATCTTCTCGTCGCAGATACCGCAGAGCCTCAAGACGAAAGTTTATAGTCAGTGCGTTTTGCCAGTGATAACATACGGCACTGAGACGTGGTCGCTAACTATTGGTCTCATACAAAAGCTCAGAGTTGCGCAGCTTGCAATGGAGAGAGCTATGCTCGGTGTTTCACTACGTGATAGAATCAGAAATGAGGAAATCCGTAGAAGAACGAAGGTTAACGACATAGCTCTCAGGGTTTGCAAGTTGAAGTGGCAATGGGCAGGCCATAAAGTTCTCAGAACCGACAACCACTGGGGAATAAAAGTTCTCGAATGGCGACCACGAACAAGCAAGCGAAGTGTGTCAGCAGTGGACGTCGAAAGGCTGACGTGATGATGATGAATTATCTAGTTAGATTTTTTTAATTTATTTCTCCTAGTTTGATTGTTTGATGATTGTGGGACATCTCATTGTCACTTTTATCTTTAATATTTGTAGCTTACATGTTTTGTTAAAATTCCGACATTTGAAAAAAATATAAAGAACATATATGCAAAAAATACATCTTCGTAGAGTTTCTTGGTGCTCTCTTTACTAACGGGCGTATTTTCGAAGCACCGGTAGAGTCAGAAAGGTATTTCCTTTTCCAGTGTGATTTTTAACTCTGTTGGCACATGAAAGGGAAATTTCCTTTTCAAACTCAAAGAATACTTAGTTTACCTAATTTTTTATTGATTTGATCTTCTATAATATTTTATGTATTTCTCCTTGTTCCTTGTTCATGATAATTATGACTTGTAAAAGACCTATTATTTTTGCCTATTTACAATAAAATACTTTGACTTTGCGGGAATCCTCTGTGCTGGGTTCAGGTCTAGAATCATGCGAGTCGTACAATCGGCCATAGAAGTCATCGATCACAGAAAGAATCTCCGGCTTAAAAACGAAGGTTGTGCCAATATTGGTCCTGAACTTTGTCAGATAGGATCTGCCCAATTGCTGGGCGAAAACTTTGCTCAATTGCCAAAATCAGGATGCTGCCTCTATCCAGCGAGTATTTGAGTATCGGAGGTCACGACACATCAGTGCACTGTTTTATTTATTTAGATCCCTTTTATCCGTCGGTGTGACCTGCTGTTGTTACTGTCGTTTGTCCATAAGCCGAAGAGCCTCATCCGAGATTTAAGATATCGTGTCCGTACGATGCAGCTGACAAAATTGTGTGCTTTCTTATTTAATGATTCCCACAACTTTTCAAATCTGTTTATGGCTTTGACTATTTATATTCCGGGGGCTTTAAGTAATTTGCATATTATTATTTAGATAGATAAACAATTAAACTACTTTTAAAATGTCAAAATTATACTATAAAATCCTAGTTTTTATAAACTTGGATTTTATGGTAATAATTTTATTATGTTCAATGGAATAACCAGATCTTCAAAGGCAGGATGAAAGAATCAACTTTTTTTTTTTAATAAAATTAATTTTATTTCACTTTTTATGTATAACATAGTGTGATATTCATTGACAAACTTATAAATACAATTCTTAAAAATAAATTAAAGCTATATTTATTTAAAAAAACAAATACAATAACATTTTCATCTTAACTAGAGTCGGGCCAGTAAAACTAGGCACTGAAGATTTTCAGGTTTTTTTTTATATGGAAGCACCAACAACATGTACGTTCTCTATGACCAGATGCACTGAAGTCTATATATATGGATGAGCTTTTCTGTACCTTAGTTAGTGACAGAATAAATATTATTTATTCTGTCACTGTACACATACGATACTTCCGTGGACGCTCACTACTTTCAAATTTCTGCAATCAGCGCCAAAATGGCGATAATCAAATGCTCTCATTGCGACGTTCGTCAAAAGCCTGTCTAGAGTACGTGAGTAATAATGCAGTTGTCTATGAATAGATGTCAAACCAATGAAATACATATATTCTACTAGTTGATATTTTGTGTTCAAAATTATAAAGGTATTTATCATTTTGAACACAAAATAAATGCTTTTTATTGACTACAAATTAATTTATTCATTTTCTATAGCAGATTTTTAAATATACTCTATAAGTACTAACTTTTTTGGCTTGTATTTTGTCGACAGATTAGCTAGAAAATTTGCGAGGTGTGAACGAAATAGTCAATTGGGATGGGGGGGCACTTGCACCACCCTGGCTTACTACAATTGAGATATTGCCTATTTTCCGTGCAGTACATTTTTTTTTTAAACTTAATTTATAACGCTAATATTGTACTATTATTTTTAAAAAAAACGTTCGCTTCGCTCGCGTACCTACTTATTTTTACTTATTGATTTGACTATTTTTTCTTACTTGGATTTGAGATGTTTATTTTTCTTATTAATAATTAATTTAATGCATAAATAATAATTCATTCGTAATAAATTTGCCTGTTACATAATCAGGAAATACTTACGTATCCTTCATTTCAAGCTTCTCGCATGAAAAGACTGAACACTTCGTGTCTTACCACACGGCACAGTTAAGTACGTGCAAGTCACATTCTTATTGAAGAATTATTTCTTCTGCTATTATTTTTCAAGTGTTTGCTAGTGAAAAAAAGGAACGCTACACTCGAGTCAATTTGTGATATTTCCAATTTCCCTGAAACAATTAATGTCTACCTTTCATCCAAAGAGTACATTTTCATCGACATTTCTAACATAAACTGCTTTAAAATTTACGCGCTGGCTTCGCTTTCCTACGCTTTTTTTTGTTTTCATGTTATTTGTTCTAATATTATTAGAGGTGCTCAGGAGATTAATTCTATAATAATATACTAAAAATTCATAAAAAATCCGCGCTCTCGCCTTTATATTGAAATTGGCCGTTCTCACATATCCACTCAAAAAGCCCATAACACTTTTTTTTTTTTTTTGTTTTTAATAGGACAGGTACCAAAGGCGCGAGCAAAGTAAAAAATAAAAATAAAATAATAAAAAGTTATTTTATTATATTTGGGTAAGCCCCCCAAATATAATATAACAAAATAAAATAAATGGGCTACTAAAATGTTCTCTCAGAATAGAGATCCTTCAGAGGTTTCACTTGAAACGAACCGGGTTAATTAAAGGGCAGAAACAGTATTTCAGGCTGTTTAGCACCTCAAACAATGTAAACGTGTAACTGCCATGTTATCAAAAATAACAGTTAAAATAAATGGCATGTATCAAAACGAATTCTCAAACAATTTTTTTTTAATTTGGCGGATTTTTCCATTGCCAATTTTTGCTGGCCTGACCTTTGGAATATTTTACCATAGATCTTTTGCTCAGACCATTTAGTAATATTTGGTCTGAGGTCTTTCGCTACTTTTGTTTGTTCTAATATTTATTTTTACGTACCTATTGTACTATTTTTATATATTTTTTCTTTTTACAAGCAATGTTTTTTTTCGAAATTTTGTTCCCTATTCATAGCTAGCAATGCTTTTTCTGTAGCAGAGTTTCGTAGCTAGTTCTTCCTAGCATTCCTAATTCTTCCTAGCTACATAGGCTTTTTCATAACTTCCCTTTTACCATACGTAGACAGGACACCAAACCCATGGCTACCTACGACATGAGAGCAATCTCAGTGTAAGTCCTGCTGTTCTATTTCAACAGCATCTATTTAAAAGCCTTGCATCAGCTTATCGTTATCCAGACTGGCCACAAGTCTGGATAACGATGATGATGTTTTTATTGGTATGTATAATTAAAAAACTTATTAATATTACGACGTTGGTAACCTGCCTTTGGGCAATATCCTTTATTAGTTGAAATGAGATCCGATGTATGAGTTGCAGTTTGGGCAGTAGTGTTCCGTGTTCATACAAGATCCTACCCTATATGGAATCCACAAGCACGGCCATAAGCTGAAATAAATGAAATAGGAACATTTTAGATTTAGATATTTTAAACAATATGATTAAAAAAATAATATTCTAAATGTTATTCTAACTTCCGACTTAAACTTCAGATCTTAGACTTTGTTTGAAATCACTTTAGATACAAAAAAAGATCGTCTGAAAACTTCAAGCATTCAATCAACTTAGTTGGTTATATTAAAATTTATTTATTGCCATAATTGTAGGTAAATTGATACAGTTTGCTACAGTGATAGGAGTCCTGTACAATCTACCTTAACAGAGGTGTGCAATAATTAGATGTTTAGCATGCATGTTAAAATACAACTAAGCTAATTTTATTGTAAATTATACACAATACACAGCAGTCGCTGTGGCAACCAAATCACAATACAAAATCCGCGCGCGGTGTACTGAGCCTGCGTTAGTTACACAATATACACAAATAAATAGAAGTTATATTTCAATGATCAAATATGCTCATCAGAATGTCAAATATTTGCAATATTAAAGGAAGTTAAATCATAATATCAGTAATTCTAAAATAAGTCAAAGATATATGAACAAAATTAGATGAAATGTCAATTTAATGGGTCAATTTTAAAAATGTGTTTTTGTTTATTTTTAATCATAATTTAGTAAGTAAATAATCCTTGTCAACATAGAAACATTTGTCCAACACGTTTAGGTTTTGTTTAAATTTATGTTTGCACATGGTATTATAAATTTTGATCGCCATTAACTTCTCGGGACGATTCAGAAAAGTAAAAAAAACGGCCAAGTGCGACTCGGACTCACACACTGAGGGTTCTGTGTCTGTACAAACACGTACACGTATGTAACTAGTTTGTCCATTACGGGAATCGAGCCTCGAAGTATTTTTTCAAAAAGTTTTTTTTCTAATGTAACTACAAATTCTCGGTTCTTTTGTTTTCCTTTTACTACTGCTTCTTGCCAAATTTCATGATTCTAGGTCAACGGGAAGTACCTTTTAGGTTTTGATTCCCTTGTAAGTGTCGGAAATGTCAAAATATATGGCATAAATGGCCGTATTTTTTGATTGAGTTGACTTAGAAGTTTGCTTTTTACAGATTTCAGGAATCATCAATTTCAACTTGATACCTCCTCCACGCGTTCCTGAGAAAACTGGTCTTTATTGACAGACAGATGGACGGACGGAAAACAAAGTGATCCTGACGGAACCCTAAGATAAGGTAAATGGTAATTCTATACTGGCCCATCTCAATGGATCAGCCTGTATACAGCGTCTTCTTCTTTCTTCTTTCGAGACGATGTTTCGTTTTTGACCTTAAAATTTACCTTAATTAAACTAATTTTCAGGAGTGGAATGTTCAGCCCTCTTCAGTGTTTCTGGTAAATTATAACTTAGTTGTGCTCAAGTCTACTAGGCAAGCGTGCTACACCTTCGACCACATCATCGCTTTTCATCAGGTGAGATCGTATTGAAACGATAGCTTAGACCATAATAAAATAGATAAATTCTACATAGATATTATGTCGTATATGGATTTATTCCGCAAGTGAATACTTAACAACCAATGTCTCCTGAGGAGAGCAGTGCACTGACACGCAAAATTTTGCATACAAGGTTCTGAGTGGCACTGCAACTGTTGGCAGGCGTGAAGCTTACCGTCAGGCGAGCGACCTGGCCGTCAAGACATACAAAGTAATTTAAAAAAAAAGATTTCTAGATAAACAGTATATAACTTACCAAATAATACACATAACACCGGCAATTATGTGAGTCCTCATAGAAGCTTTCGACTTTGTGGTTGTAACGACTTCTTGCAGGCATGACTTGCAGACGGCCCTTGTAGACTTGGGCGCCATCTGTTCTGTGATGACCGTGCCACCCGCACCCATGGGCATGTAGTTAAGGCCCCGGAATGGGAAGGGCGCCGGCTTTGGACCAAATGCATATAGAGAAGGGCTACCGCCATCGGGGGGTGATGTGACGACTAAGGAAGATTCGCCCGGGATTTCCAATAAGGCTGAAATGAGACAAAGAGTTGTTTGGTGTTGGACTTCTAGATTTTACTTTCAGGACTACCCGTAGAGATAGGTATATTGTGTGGGAATAATAGTTACAAAATATTGTAATAATTTTTTGAAAAAATATGCTTTTGTTTGACACAATACAAAATAAATTTACATAGTAAGTATACACGAAATTACTTATAATTACTTTTAATTAAAGTACTTATAATTACTAAAATAGTTAAACTAATATTAAAATCTAAATTAGAGGTCAGTTACAAGTTTGCCAGATTTATTATTCTTATTCTAGAAAATCAATAGCTTAGTTATTACAAGTACCTAACACACACATTATATTTTTATTTTCTCAACTGACATATTTTCAGTGATAATTAATCTTAAAGATTGATTACAAAATATACCTACTTCCGCCAAAACACTCTTTCTGTTATGGCGGCGGTTATTACATCACATGGAAGTAAACAACAAGGGGTTGCTCTAGTAAAATCATAGGCAACTGCACATTACTCCTTCCTATCAATAGTAAAATAGATTCAGTTTTTAGGAAGTTACGCAAAAATTACGTCATGAGGCCTACTGTCAATCATAGAGCTTTTACGATCACGTCACCATGTAATCAAAATTAAAGATGTATAATGTAACTTTTTAGTATAGTTAATAGATATTACTCAAAGTATTATTTTTACCCGACTGCACAAAGGGTTATGTGTTTGCATTTTATGTATGTTTGTTTTTTTCTACGTTTATTAGGCGCATCCTACAGCCTAAATGGCTTGATGGTTTTTGATAAATGAGGTATCATTGGATTCGTCTTGATTTCGATTTAGGATATATAAAGTGTCAAGAAAACTAATATGGTGGCTTACAGCTGCTATATTGTATTTCCGCCCGAACAATAAATGTCCAAAACCTATAGAGTGAGGTACCAAAATGAAGGAATTAAAATTCTCCCTGCTGACACCCGATGGAAGATTATCGTTGGATTAAGGTTGTGGAATTTCCGTAATATTGAAAAAGAAAATAGTATAAGTCAGGAATTATATCTTTCACTTTTGTCAGAAGTCTATCTACAAAATTAAATGCGTTTTTTTACATCCACCTTCAGCAACACCACAATTTTGATCCAAAAAGATGCCAAGGGAATGAACAGCAACCTCACATTCATCCCGCTAACCAAAACCAAGCTGTATGGGAAAAAGGATGCTTAAAAATTCAACCTTTTTCTTTTTGCTGACCTAGGCCGCGAGGCGACAATATTTGGTGCCTACCGCAATATGTCTAATTCCAGTTATTTTTTCGATAAGGACACATATTCTAGCACCGTTCAATCATGTCTCTGTTTTGTAACATTAGGTTTACTAAAGCCGTTAAAAGATAAAAGGTAGGTAAGGTTTAAAGTAGGTCTCTCAAATGGTAAAAGTATTTATTGTCAATAATATTATTATTTTGTTTACGTTCATTTGAGTCAGGTGATAATAATAGATACCACTGACCTCCGATAAGAGACGGTCATTTGAAAACTATAAACATTAATTTATTATGTGATATGGAGTGGCTCGTGGAGGATATGGCACCGTAGACCGCATTCATACATTGTGTAGATTATGCAGAAGTCAGTAGAGTATAATCGGCCGCTATGTCTGGCTTTTGTGAACTATGAGAAGGCCTTTGACTCTATCGAAACCTGGTCTATTCTAGACTCTTTGCAGCAATGCCTAGTGGACTTACGATATATTCAAGTGAGAATACTACAGAGATAAATTAAATAAAAACCAAGGAAACGTTAAAGAAACGTGGAAAATAGTCAAGGAAGTGTGCGATTTTAGTGATACAAAAGTACCATTACGTGATTTGTTAAATATAACCAGTAATCCGACCCTTTCGCTCAATGTTGTTAATACATAATTCACTTCTGTTGGCGGAGACCTGTGATGTTTCTGGTCGATCCAATTGCATTTGTCTGCAACTTAAGTTTTGAGACAGGCACTTTTCCATCTGTTTTTTAAAAAGCGGTAGTTTGTCTTGTCTATAAAGCTGGCGAAAATATCAGCCCATCAAACTATAGACCTATCTCTCCTCTCCTATTCTCTACTATCGACACTTTCAAAAATTTTAGAAAAATTGGTGAAAAAAAGATTGATGCGGTACTTGGAAATTAACAATCTTTTGAATTCCAATCAATATGGCAATATCCAATTATCTGGATGGTGGAAATAAGTGTGTAGGAGTTTTTCTGGATCTCCAGAAAGCTTTTGATACTGTTTCCATTCCCATTTTAATATCAAGACTTGAAAATGTTGGCATCAAGGGTTTGGCCCTTGAGTGGTTTACTGACTACCTTTCGGGAAGGTCTCAGAATGTCCGGGTCGAGGAACATGAAAGTGACAGTGCTGATTGCACCTATGGAGTACCTCAGGGTAGTACGTTGGGGCCAGCACTGTTTCTTATTTATATAAATGACTTATGTTGTACTCACTTGCCTGGTTTGGATTTACTGATGTTCGCAAATGACACGGTTCTACTGCTCCATGAAAATACATGGGAGAAGGTTGCTGAGCTGTCTGAAAGTTGTATTTCAGTTGTCACACAATAGCTAAAAAATAGTTTACTTTCGTTGAACACGGTCAAAACCAAATATATGTGCTATAGCAAGACAGCTTCAGGAGGCCCAGGAATCAGTTTCAGTCTAAAAATATAATACTTCTCTGTGCAGCTGCTCGGATTTGGTCCATGTTAAATCTATAAAATATCTCGGTGTCGTTATAGATGATACACTTACTTGGACAGCGCACATAAATTCTCTGGCTTCTAGGGTAAGAAAACTTATTTATGTGTTCAAAACCCTTAGAACAGTTGCGGATATGAAGCTTATCATTCAAACATATAGGGCACTGTGTGAATGCCTTATTAGGTATTGCATATGTGCATGGGGTAGTGCAGCAAAACTCACCTTATCACTGTGGAGCGTACACAACGTGCTGTTTTGAAGGTACTTCTCTACCTACCTTAAACGATACCATAAAAGACTTGTACCCACCTTACCAGTTTCGTCAAAAAGGGTAGATCGATGTCCTATTCCCAGGGTAAAAAGTAGGTTCGCTCATAAGCAGTTCGGAGTAGTCGTTCCCCACCGTTATAATAAACTTTGCAAAGACGTTAAGGATTATAATGTGAAAAAGTTAAGTAACATAGATATAAAAAAAGATTGTACTGACATGGCTACATAGATTTAATTATGAGGGGATTGAGCAAATGTTAGCAAATTTTTATTTCTGATGTACATTCCATCCCCTCATCAAATTTTCACACGCATACACACTAACGTACATGCGTATTTTAGTGTTAATAATATTAATATTTTGTTTTGAATATTTTTGTACTTTTTGGCTTAGACATAAATGTATTTTTCTGCTTTTTCTTTTGGGAGAAGCCACTGGCTCCTAAAACACAGTTTTTAACTAGTTTAGTATTATTATTATTCTTTCTACATTTTTGTTCTCTCGTTAAACGAGGACTATCCACATTTCCGCGGGCTTTTGGCCGAACGAAAAGTGGGGTGCTTTAGTCTAAGATATTACTGGTTTACGTAGACACGTACAGAAATTTACGTACAATCCGGCAAGTGTTCAGTATGACTGCTTTTTGGAGCTGGATGAATGTGAGGTTATGGATGTCAAGTGTTTTGAGAGAAGTATGTAATGTGTTAGGGATGATGCCTGTAGATGAGAGTGTGACCGGTACTGTTTTGACATTATCTACTTTCCACTGGGTTTTTAGTTCAATTGCTAGGTCTGTGTATTTTGCTATTTTCTCGGTGTATGTAGATGTCAGGTTGTGAGTGTTTGGGACAGCAATATCTATGAGGTATACTATTTTGTTTCTTTTATCGTGCAATGTTACATCTGGTCTATTGTAGTGGATTGTTTTGTCTGTTAGTATTATTCGATCCCAGTAGAGTTTAAAGTATTCGGTTTCAAGTATAATTTCGGGGGTATATTTGTAGTATGCTGTTTTATTTTTCATTAATTTGAGTTTGAAAGCAAAATTTTGATGTATTATTGCGGCTACCTGATTATGGCGGTGTTTGTAATCTGTTTGGGTGATCTCTCTACAGGCACCCGTGATTTGTTGGATGGTCTCTGAACTGCTATGACAATGTCGGCACAGATCGGTTTGCAGGGTGTGGTCTTTTATGATGTACTTCCGGTAATTACGGGTATCTATGATTTGGTCTTGGATGGCTAACATAAATCCTTCCGTTTCAGGAAAGAGCTCGCCGAACTTGAGCCACGCGTTCGATGAAATTTTATCGACATTTGGGTCTATCAGGTCTCGACGATGTCTGCCATGTAATGATTTTTGTAGCCAAGAACGGTTTTTTTGTGTTTGAGGTGTGATTGATTCGTTTTTCTGAATGGTATGACTAATTAAATTGAGAGGAGTAAATTTAATATCTGCTTGGACTATGGCTTCGTGGAGATGCGATCTAAGTGTTTGCTGGTGAAAAAAAACCCGAAGTCTTGTGATTTGTGAATTATGTAGGTTTGTTATATCTATGATACCTCTCCCTCCTTCTTTTTTAGGAAGTATTTGTCTTTCAGAGCAGGCTCTAGGATGATGCTTTCTGTATTTAGTCATCGTAGTATTAATGGTACGTTGCATTGTTTTTAAATTTGTCTGCGACCAGTGTATTATACCAAAGGAATAAGTGAGAATTGGTATTGCATATGTGTTGATGGCTTTAATAGTGTTTTGGCGTTAAGGTGAGTGTTGAAGATTTGGTGGAGCCGAGATTTTAATTTTTGTTGAATTGCTGCTTTGGTTTGTGTCTGATGTATTTGTTGTGTTTGTTGGTATCCTAAGTATTTGTACCCAGTTTCTATGTCAACAGGGTCAATCTGCTGTCCAGTGTGTAATGGGTATGAGTTTTGTTCAATTTTTCCTCTTTTAACAGATAAAATTTTACATTTGTCTATTCCAAACTCCATATGGATGTCAGAGGAAAATGATTGGGTGATGTCTGCAAGTTGGTTTAATTCTTTGAGAGTATTACCATACAGTTTGATGTCATCCATATACATTAAGTGTGACAGAGTGAAGTGAGAGTTGCCGTGTTTAATTTATCTGGGTAATATAGTGTCGTTAATGTATCCTGTTATAGCAGCAATTTTCTTCGATTTGGTATATGAGGTATATGAGGGCGTCAAATCGGGTCAGTAGCTTTATAAACATCAACTATTTTTAGGAATGTTTCTCCTATTTGACTTTCTAAATCTTGGGGTAGTGTATATAAATTCGATGTATCGGGCTCTATTTCTGTTGATGGTTGTATTAGATTTGCGTTTTGTGAGTCTGTAAGCGATTGTCCCGTATGATTGACGTTGAAATCTGTATTATGTGTTTGATTTGTATTGTCCACAACAATTTCTGGAGTACCAGGTAAACAGTCTACGGTGCGCTGAGTTATTGTATTAGATTTATCAATATTAGTGATAGCATAACCATTAAGTCGTGATTTTTGTATTTGATCTAATTCTATTGCCACCTCGTCACGTATTTCTTGTAATCGTTCGTCGGAAATAAGTTTATTATTTATAATTACGCTATTATTATTATTATTATTGTTGAGAGATGCTTGTATGACGCTGCTACTATGTTCGTCCAAGTCCAGGACCAGCAAACTGAACAAATCCTATTGCTTAGGGGAGTACTACAGGAGGATGTCATATCTCCGAAACTATTTACTTACACAATGGAGGATGTGTTCAAGATGTTAGGACTGGAATGGAATGGGCATCAACATAAACAGCGCGTACATCTCACACTTGAGAGTCGCAGACTATATTGTCCTTATGCGGAGTCGCTGTATGAGTTTCAACAAATGCTGACCAGCCTAGCAGATGCCTCCCGACGTATTGGCCTCCGCATGAACATCAACAAAACAAAATTGATGATAAATCAACACATCACACTGGAACCAATAGTCGTCAGTGGCATGCCTCTCGAATTTGTGCAGGAGTATGTCTACCTAGGACAAACTCAT
This sequence comes from Alsophila aescularia, assembly GCA_946251855.1. NCBI lineage: Eukaryota > Metazoa > Arthropoda > Insecta > Lepidoptera > Geometridae > Alsophila > Alsophila aescularia. Next base: position 12,490,613 of record OX276378.1, on the reverse strand, counting down.
ATGTTAGGCAGAAACAACTTTGAGAGGGAAGCAGATAGGTGGATTTGGCTGGGATCGTCGCCCATCCCATAGTGCCCAAATACGAAAGTATTTAACCAGTGCGTCTTACCCTTAACGACATACGGAGCTGAAACGTGGACACTAACTGTGAGACTGGTCCACAAAATTCAGGTTACTCAGCAAACTATGGAACGGGCTATGCTGGGGGTTTCTCTAAGGGATCGCATCCGGAACGAGGTGATTGAGCAGATAATGAAACTGTAGCAATGGCTATGGGCAATGTAACAATGTGGCAATGGGCTGGTCACATTAGGCGAAGAACCGATAACTGGTGGGGTAGACGAGTTCTTGAGTGGAGACCACGTATAGGCGAACGTAGTGTAGGACGCTCTCCGGCCAGATGGAGTGACGATTTACGCAAAGTAGGTGGCAGCAGTTACATGAGAAGAGCTGAAGATCGGGCTCATTGGCGCGCATTAGGAGAGGACTATGTCCAGCAGTGGACTAAGGCAGGCTGTTGATGATATGGAGTAGTACTATTATTTCTGTGGCGTCAAGGAAAAAGGACACGAATCATAAAACATAAACTTTTCATCCGGAATGAAAGAACAAAAAAAAAACATTTGATTCAGTGAAATATTTATGAAATAAAATACATATCTTCATATCTATATTTTGACTTAGGACATCTTTTTATGAAAAGTTTAGTTTAGTTTAGTTAGTTTATTAATTGACATGTCTCGTTTCACCTTACCATCAAAAAATGTAAACTATATTTATATAATGACAAACTCTAAATTAAATAAATTAATGTGCAAGGATATGTGTAAAAAAAAAGAATTAAATTAATAACAAAATATAAATATTTTTTTCTTCACCCTAAACGTACTTAAATTATTTTATCAATAATACTTTTTATTCCTCTTAGTTAAAACCTGCACAATCAGGATCTACGTTATATGCATTTGAATTTCCTTGTGTTAAAATGTTTGTAGAATCCATGGCAATGAGAACGTCGTGTGTTTTATTATTACGACTACATTTTTATTTCATGACGCTGTCACTAATCCGTTCATGTCTAGAACTGGCAGACTTGCGCAGGGGAGTGATACTGGAGCTTTTATTTCGCCGGATATTTTACTTACGCCCTGGGAGATAAGTTAAGGCTATGGGCTGGAAAGGAAAGGGGCCTAACCATAATACCTATAATTCGCCGATGATATTGTTCTCATGTAATTGATCTCGAACAGCATCTCGTCGTATCGGTCTCGGGATGAACATGGACAAAACAAAGGTTATGTTTAACGACCTTTACCTCGCGACCGATCGCCGTTAACGGTGTCCCACCTTGAAGGTTTAGGTTAGGCGGCATTTCACAGTTCTTCACACGGGACAGCTTTTGAATCTTTACCAAGCACATAGGCCGGTCACCGTAGACACAAAAATTGCGTTACTTGGCAATCATCTGAACAGTCCCAGTTTTTTGGAATATTATTAGGAGATACCAATAGTGTAAAACTAAATTTGCAGCTTCGAAAGACCTGAGCTAACTGCGTGGTGCACGTGGTAGACATTTTTTCAGGATTTGGCTTATAACTTCTAGACGGTGCTTCGAACGGAAAAGTTAGCAACCGCAGCTCTGTAGGCCCAATAGAACCTGAGATACTGCACTTCAAACATTTGCCATTTTCCCTAAATAGTTCGGAATTGTAGTTTTAGCATTCTGAGCAGAATATCGGCTATAATTCTCTTTCTAGGAGGAGAGTGACGAGAGAGGAAGTTGTAGAGCAGTTATTTAAATTAGGGAATATAGTTAATGTTTGATGTGCTGTATCTTGGGTTCTATTGGGCCCACAGAGCTGCGGTTGAAAACTTATAGAGTTACCAAAATATGAAAAAGACCGTTCGATGTTTTTCGAGCACCATGAAGTTAGCAAAGGTCTTTCAAAATTACAAATTAGTTTTACACTATTGGTATCTATCAACAACATCCCAAAAAATGGTCTGGTCATATAAAGTAGTCGCAGCGGATCTTTGTAGCTTGGAAGTTGTCTGCAAGTGGCTGCGTAAACGGAATCCCAGTAATGTAAGTTGAAGACAGCATTGTATAACTTCCTCGATCACTCGCTTACGTTTTTCGCACCTCGCTCTTAATTTATGCTATTTTATCCTCACAGCAGTACCTGCGCAATCGTTCACAGAGCCTAACTTTACAACCACAAAGATCCGCTGCGACTACTGTAGGTAAGCAAGATTTTTTTAAATTATGCCTTGTTTAGTACAGTATAGTACTGGTAGTCATAGATCTCATCAAAAGTGTGAAGATAAAGCACACTTTAATATCACGTAAACAAAACTGCACTAGATACAGGCAAACATACCCATACAACTACATTTCCGATTTCGTGCTTCATGTGCATCAACAACAAAGATAGAGAGACATACGCAGACTGCTTTTCTTTTTATTAATTTTTTATTTTAAGAAACGATATTATGTGCTGTTGGTCTATAGCTGACCTCTACAACGTCACCGGACGGTGGGGCGGGCGCAAAAGCGCTCCGCCGCAAAACGCAGACTGCAGTGCGTATGAGCACAGAATAAATAATAGTACAAGGTATGAGTTAGCAATAACTGTCACTGCTAACACGTGCTACACAAACGCCACTTAAAAGGCCAATTATGTACGTTGCTCTTTATGTGGTCCACACCCAAGGAGCTAGTACTCTTTTGTACTATTATTTATTCTGTGGTAGTACATAATCTTCCCGCTTTTAATGAGATTTTGGGTTGGTTTTAGATTTTAGGTACCAGCGTAGAGGGAGGGAAGAGGGCTTGGAGGAGGAAGGGGGGAAGTCTCCCTCGAAAGCCTCTGCCCAGGAGATGTATAGTGTTTGAGCTATGAATTATTTAGTAGAAAACTTATAACTACAGATATCCGGTACTTGCGTTGAAGGGCTAGGGGTATGGATGAGGGATAAGGGTTGGGGGTAGGGGGATAGGATAACCTTCCCCAGGTTAGCAAGTTTAAAATATATTTTTTAATTATTTTTTTCTTCCTAGCATTAAGTCCTCCAAGTACACTTTTTGTGCTAAAGTATTAAATAAATATAAAATTAAAAAGATATAAATAACTTTTATAATAAAATCAAAAAATAACCTCCTGCTGGGCGACCGCGGTTGAGCTTTCGTAATGGAATTGTAATCGTTTATGTCGTCAATGCACTGTCCGTCCTTGTTATATCGTAACACAATGACAAGGACGGATAGTGCATTGGTATCGCTATCACTATAGATAAGAGTTAGGCGGTCACTGGCCTGGGCAGCGAGGGGGGGAGGTGCCCCCCCCCCCCCCTCTTATACTCAACGCCAGTACCGGATATCTATAGCTTTACCGCAATTTTAATAGATCCATACTAAAAGTTAATAAATAATAAAAGATTGATGAATCATAGCATCTTCTTACTTTGTGTGTCCATTTTGCCGATAAAGCGTTGTTATTTAAGATTTCACTTTGAATATCACTAAGAAATCTAAATGTAGTTTTGAAGGCGCAGAAGTGACTGAACGGTCGTCCAATGAGAACACTTTTATATGTCAAATTATCGTATAGCGTGATAATCGAGAGATAAGAGTGGTCGAAAGGTTGATAGGAAACCGTTTTGGCCCACAATAATTGGTAGCTTGGCGCGATAGTAAATGTTACACAGATTATATGATGTGAGCAGAGAACGTCATAATGACAGGTTTATATAATCAACAACGATACGTCATTGTCACAGCAACCATTCGCCAGAAGCGAAGTCCTAAGTCCTAACATTATACGTAATCAACCTACTATCACATGTTACATACCGTTCCACAAGTTTGTTACAGTGAGGAGTTTCCGTACTTTAAACGAATTACGCAAAGTAACTTTGACAGTTCACTGATTTTTAATTTTTAGGAGAACACCATATTCTATTAACTCGGAACGTAGCCTAGAGAAAGTAATAGTTATCATTTCTGTAAGGAACGTAGCTAACCCTCCAATCTGTAAGTTACCTCAACCGCCACATTGAAATCAGCGCCATCTAGTCCAATATCAAGCGAACTAAATCACAGCGATCACATATGGTGCAAATAAAAGTAAACATAATAAAACCTGCATCACGCAAACAAAATTACAATAAATTATGATAGTGTTTATTAAAATATTCGTATGAAATGATAGGTGAAAATTCCGTAAGGTTCTAGTAAGAATAATAATTATTGTAAACAACAATAAAGGTTACCCACATAGAGGTCTAGGAATACCTGTGTCGTGAGGATCACAGCGTTCTCCTTCGGCAACAAAAATGAACTATCTATCTGTTAGGTTACATCTTAAACACAATAAAATTGATTTTCTGAGAACAATATTTTAATTTGTTATACAATACAATAGCTACAACTATGGATAAAGATATTGCTATAGGTTACATTGATTGTCTCAGTTAAATTAATAGTCACTTTCACTGTATGTATTCGATTTATTTTAATTATGTTTGCAAATGACAATATGAAATTCACATATATGGTCTGTGGTCATATTGAAAATAGCTTACCTGGAGGTGGTATTATTAGGTCATGTTTGTAATCGGTAACTCAGAGAATCTGTAGTGAGTTTGAATGTTTTCAAATAGAGGGCTTTCAGGCCCATCAACTTTCTTCCGCTTGGCGTCTCTTTGAACTCTCTGCCTTCCTTGTATATAAATCTAGACTTCTTTAGCCTCAGTAGGTGGAGTTAGTTGACTATCTGTTGAAGTAGTTCTTGGTCATGTTATGAACAAGCTAGGATGGAATGCTTGTTGTACATATTTTTGGGGGCCGCTGCTGCTGCCGTTGTTATGCTGATAGTAGCATCCACTAACAGAGGGGCCTAGTTACCCACCCCAGTGCAGTTTTTGGTAACAGATTTCCCACTCACAGGCCCGGGAACCCAGAGCGCCGTTCATTAGCCGTTTCCCATGACAAAATATTTTCACTCTTTTGTAAGAGATTTCCTCATGGTCTGTGGTAACCATGTTATGGGTTAATTAACCACTGCCCGTGGCTCGGCGTTGTGACTGCTCGCTTAGCACTACCCTAGGGGCGCATGTAGGATGGATCTAGGAAAGTTGGTAAGTCCTACGTTCGCGAGCAGAAGTCACCCCCTAATGTACTTTTTGACCAACTTTAACAAAAACGAATTACGAACATTGAAATGTATCGTGTATAGTATACATCACGCTGTCCAACTTCAGAGAAAGGCTATGAAAGATCGTCTGAACCCGGATTAAGAAGCCGTGTCCGATTGGGACGACGCTACAGGCGTGCTTGTTTTCTGCTAAAAGGAGCCCTCAACCTATCTCCGTCTTTTTGTAGTGTAACAATACCAATAGGGGTCTATCTGGAGCTTTTGGCTGTCTAACTCTCATAGTACCTGGATTTTGTGTCTTATACATTGAATCCAAAGCTAAGGTAGCTGCAAAGAAACATAGTAGGTAGTAGGTGTTTTGAGTATGGTCAGAAAGTACACCACCAGTACAGCTTTTGAATCTTTATCAAGCATGGTATGGAATACTGCTGCCACCTTTCGGACGGTTCTGCCAAGTAACAGTTTGAGGCCTTGGATTCAGTTTAGAGACGTACTATAAGGCTCTTTGTGGATGACACTCTGGCAAAGAGTAGGTTTGAAAGCCTGGCGCACCGACGTGATGCCGTAAGCCTGTTGGTTTTCTAAAGATTGCACTATGGTTTTGCATAGCTAGGTATGTAGATAGCACCCAAATCGAACGTCCCTAGACTGAAGCGGCACGGGGCACTTTGTGAGCCCACATACATCTACAATTTTACATTTACAATTAGAAATACAATAGTGGACATTATAAATGAAAAAGAATGCCCTATTATTTTGACGACAGCTATTGAATCAAATGATACCAAAAATGATGGGGTTTTACAGGGTCACTCTTAAAGTGACAGGTATCAAAGTAGCAGGTGTCAAAGTGACAGGTGTCAAAGTGACAGGTGAGAAAATGACATCTATTTTTCAAATACAAAAATTAATGAAGGGGCGTTTGCAGGAGGGGTCCGGAGTTTGTTGTTGTTGTTTTAGAGAGGAGGGGGAGTGGTGGGGGAGGGGAGCAGGGGAGAAGAATAGGAGCAAAACTTTAAATGAATTGGATGCATTCTTTTACTACGGATTATGGATACAGCTAAAGCACAGAAAAAATAATAGTGCTAAAGCAAGATAGGTGCTTGTACTCTGCGGGGCGCGGTGGCCGAGCGCCGCAACACTTCGTGCACATAATAATATAGTCGTAGGACTATACTCGTATATGTACTGTAGTTGTGTTTCTACCAAATTCGAATAAGCTATATATATATAAGTAAATCTTTATTTAAATACAAATATTTCTCTAGTTCTAATATATATTTAACTACAGTGGGGAAAATCGCAGTGGATTAGTCAGAAAGCCTCCGTCCACTTGCTCCCCTAACATGGATCCTCTGGGGATTCATTTGAATTATTTGTCCACACGGATCCCCTGGGGGATTCACTTAGATTTTTTTCCCACATGAATCCCCTAATTCGTTTTTTTCGTAAAGACCTCATAACTAAGCAATACAAATCAAAACATCATCTACACCACCATAACGCGGATGAAGAATTACTACTTGCAGCTGCTGGAAACAATTTGATATTGTTTTTCTTTTTGTGATTTTTGTTACAAGATTACTTAATTTAATAGTGTAGTAAGTAATAAATATTCCTCAATTTGCGTCACCATGAAGTGATTTTAGATTCATAGATACATTCAATAAACTGACTTAATGTATTATTTATTTATTTATTGAGAAGAAAAACAGAACAATAATAGAGTACATTAAAAATACATATAGGTACAGTTTAGAACAGGCAATTAGAGGTTTCCATAAATAAGTTACTAGTCATTCATTCATTCATTCAATATATCTATTATATTCTTATATTACTAAAATGTATCTGCAAAATGATACCTCAATACCAACTCCTACATAATCGTCTCATTTCGGACAGTAGTGATATATCGTCTTGCATTTTTATCTGCAAATTGGCCTCACAATGCCAACTTCTACATAATCGTCGCATATCGGGCAGTAGTGATATTTCGTCTAGCATTTTTATCTGCAAAAAGTTATCTGCAAAATGGCTGCTCAATACCAACACCTACATAATCGTCGCATTTCGGGCAGTAGTGATATTTTGTCTTGCATTTTTTCACGCAGTACGGGAGCCACCCTAGACAACAGCATCTGAAAGTTTAAATAACACTAATATTATAAATGCAAAAGTAACTCTGTCTGTTTGTTAACTTTTCATGACTAAAGACAGACAGATAAACAGATAACCAGATAACACACACGCACATATGTGCGAGCGCAACGGCAATACATATTTATGCGCGAGTGATAAAGATAAGTAGTGAGGGGTCATTGTACGAATTCTGTCTCTTGTGGCCGTGTTTTATACTGCTGTACCGATCTAGATGACATTTGACAAGGAAATAGTGTGCATCATGAAAAAGGACTAAGGCTACCCTGCAAAAATGACCACGCGGACAAACCCAGTAAGTGCATCTATAATATCTACAAGTTTAATTTAAAACAGTCTATTCAGTAGTTGGTAAACTTTATCATCATTATCAGCCTATACGTGAGCACTGCTGGACTTAGGCCTCTCCTTATTATAGCTAGTGAGCTCCGTCTTCAGCTCTTAGCATCCAGTTTCTGACAGACGCTTATCACAGTGATGTTTTGGGTGGCCTAATACCGCCCGGGGATTCTTCGCACCCCTGCCCTGCCATTTCCGTGACCACCACCGTGGTCAGGACTAGCAGGAAAACCGGAAATTTGGGGCATTATTGCACTTGTGCCGTTTTATATCGCCATCTACGTTCGGCAGAGCCTCGTTCGTTATCCAGCAGGATGTGTCTCGCTTGAAGGAGAGGTTGGCTCAAGGCAGCAACAAAGTTTTTCGTAAGAGTTAAAATTTTTGGGTACATAACTTTGAAGATGAGACCGGCTTCTATAATTAAGGAATAAGCAGGTACATTACTGTTACTAACCCTCCCATAACGAAACATAACATAGCGCATGAATGAGTCCTCATTGACACTCTCGTCTCAACCTTCGTGACGACACATTCCTTGCAGGACCGGCAGGTGATTGGCTCCGGTTCAGCAGTAAGCTGTGGCCCGATATAGAAGTTAGTATCTGAAGGGAATATGTACGATGGCTGCACGACGATAACAGGCTGATCAAATTTTGGATCCTCATTATTAGTAACATCGCCAGACGAATGTATCAATCCTTGAACATCTTCGTAAGGTGGTGGAGGGTCTCTTGGATATGGTATATGTGCCTCGATTGGTGCTGTTCTAGAAAATGGTGTATTTTCACGCAGTAATGGTTCCAGTGCTTCGTTAGAAGAAACAGAGCCGTAGGAAGGTGGCGCGTCGCATGGTAGCAGGGCTTCTGTAATAGACGACATGTTGCCTGGAATAAAAATATATATTATTGTAGTTTATTGTTGTTTGTATTATTTGACGACCGGTTGGTCTCGTGGCTAGAGATCCTAGGTACGAAATCGTACGGTCGCGGGTTCGAATCCTGCAAGGTGCAATCATTTGTGTGATGAGCAGAAATGTTTGTTTCCGAGTCATGTATGTAATATTCTTATCTATGCATGTTTATCCGTTATCTAGTGCCCATAGCACAGGGTATCCTAGTTTGGAGCTAGATAATTGGTGTGGAAATGTCCCAAATATAATATATTATATTATTATATTAGCTAATTGTCATTTTTTAATATTATGTCGTCCTTAGGGGGAAAAGCAAAGTATAATGTGATTTCAATATTAAAACAAGCACAAATTATACATTTACATAACACCCGATCCACTCCCCATTGTGGATAAGAACCATCTCGATCACATCAACTTTCAAACAGAAAAAAAGCCGTAAATAAGTCCATTTGTATGGGAGCTACGATCCCGACTTGATTCAACGTTGTCAAGGGGGACTTTAATGCTAAAGTGGGAGTACAGGCTTGCAGCGAATCGGTAGTTGGACCGCATGGTTTTGGCATCAGAAATCCTAGGGGGCAAATGCTCGTCAACTTCCTAGAGAAAGAGGGAACTAATTCTTTAAGACTGCTTCTTCTGCCCCAACAGAAGTGGACGTGGCAAAGCCCGAAATGACGAAAAATGAGATAGACTTCATCATTGCGGACAAAAGTCACATATTCAGAGATGTCTTAGTGGTCACTAGGTTTAAAATTGCAAGTGATCACCGACCTGTCCGAGGCACTCTGGATATTGATAACAAGCTCAAACGTGTCCGTTTGATGACGTCCATGCTTTGACCAAATCTGCTCCAGAACGTAGTGGGATCCGAAACGTTCCAGCTAAAACTGGAGAACCGATTCGCTGCTTTGGAAAGCACAATCGACGTTACCGTTGACCAGGAACTTGACCAAGTGGTAGGAAGTAGTAGTAGTAGTAGTGGTACTCCGTGAATAGGGTACAAAGTTCTGCGAGATGCGACGTACTGGTAGAAAATCTAAACTTTCGGGAGAGCCTCTGAAACTAATGGAGAAGCGACGCGAGAATCTGGAAGTCACTTCGTCAGAACAGCGGGCTTTGAGCAAAAAAATAACACAGCTGGTGAGACGAGACCTCCGAAGCTCAAATACAGGCTCTATAGAAGAAGCGATAGAGCAAAATCGGGGGTCAAAAGTCTTCGTTCAAAAGCTGGGTCAGAGCCATCTGAAGAAGCTGAGGGAAGAAAAAACATCTAGTAGGGAAGTCGTCGTTTCGAAGCCAGAGATTCTCGCAGAAGTTGAAGATTTTTATGGCCATTTATACATGTCACAGGCATCCAGACTAGAATCCAACACCGAGGATTCTAGGGCCACCCTGACCCGCCACTTCACCAAATAACTGGCAGAAGTCAGCCTTGATGAAGTCGTGATGGCTCTTAAACAGCTCAAAAATGGAAAAGCTCCTAGGGAGGACGGAATTACAACGGAACCCCTAAAACCAGGAGGTACACCCACGCGCAAAAAACTGCAGCGTATATTTAATTCCGTTCTCTTTTCTGAGAGAACTCCACAAGCATGGAACAAGAGTGTAGTCATCCTAGGGTAATTTATTACCTTTTTTGAAAAACAGGAAATCTATCTGGTGAAAATCTATCGGCCCATCTCGCTCTTGAGCCATGTCTATAAGCTGTTTTCAAGAGTCATCACGAATCGCCTCGCTCGTAGACTCGATGAATTTCAACCACCGGAACAAGCTGGGTTTCGAGGAGGATACGGCACCATAGACCACATTCACACAGTGCGGAAATTATACAGAAAACCGAAGAGTATAATCAACCCCTGTGCTTAGCGTTTGTGGACTATGAGAACGCCTTTGACTCCATCGAGACCTGGTCTGTCCTGAAGTCCTTGCAGAGATGCTAAGTCGACTGGCGATATATTCAAGTGTTAAGATGCCTGTATGACGCCGCAACAATGACCGTCCAAGTACAGAATCAGCAGACAAAGCAAATCCTCCTGCATCGAGGAGTGAGATAAGGGGACGTTATTTCCCCGAAATCGTTCACAAATGCATTGGAGGATATGTTTAAGACTCTGGACTGGAAAGGACGTGGCATAAACATCAACGGCGAGCACATCTCACACTTGAGATTTGCGGATGAAATCATCATTAGGGCAGAAACGTTGCAGGACTTACATCAGATGCTGAACGGCCTAGCTGATTCATCTCAACGCTTCAGTCTCCGGATGAATTTGGACCAGACCAAGATATAATGTTCAATGAACATGCCTTTCCGGAACCGATTGCTGTTCACGGATTTCCTCTTGAAGTTGTTCAAGAGTATGTTTACCTTGGGCAAACGCTGAAGTTGGGTAAAAATAACTTTGAGAGAGAGGCCCGTAGAAGAGTGCAGCTGGGCTGGGCAGCATTTGGTAAACTTTTTCGAGTCTTTTCGACACTAATTCCTGAATGCCTGAAAACGAAGGTCTTCAACCAGAGCGTCCTGCCTGTTATGACTTAAGGAGCAGAGACGTGGCCTCACACTGTACGACTAGTTCACTAATTCAAAGTCACTCAGCGTGCTATGGAAAGGGCTATGCTCGGAGTTTCTTTGAGAGATCAAATCCGGAACGAGGTGATCCGACAGAGAACCAAAGTTATCGACATAGCTCAAAGGATTAGCAAGCTGAAGTGGCAGTGGGCTGGTCATATTTGCCAAAGGACCGATAACCGCTGGGGTAGACGTGTTTTTGAGTGGAGACCGCGACTCGGCAAACGTAGTGTGGGACGCCCTCCGGCTAGGTGGAGCGACGACATACGAAAGATGGCTGGCGGTGGTTGGTAAAGAAGAGCCAAAGATCAGGCTCAGTGTCGTGCTTTGGGAGAGGCCTATCTCCAGCAGTGGACTGATGCGGGCTGATAATAATGATGATGATCCCGACCTCCCCGATCCCCCCTATTATAACTAAGAATCAGTTCGATCACATTAGCTTTCAAACAGAATAAACCTCACTAAAATCGGTCCAGCTACGATACCTCAAACAGACATTAGGATACAATGATACATGCATACACACCCTAACCTTAAAACACCCCTTTCATTTGAGTTCGGGGATTAAAAAAACAGTTGTCACAATGTCGCCACTAGAAAATCTTCTATTATATTTTTAAACAGCTCTGTAGAATAGAAATAGACACATGCTGAATTAATTTTATCTACACTCGTAAAATCGTGTAAAATCTGGATTATGAACTCAAAAATGGTGGCATAATGACATACTTTACGCACGGCACGTCTCCAATAAGAAAAAAAAAATACGGGTTTTTGCAGAATTTGCTTCCATTCCATTTTTGTTTTAGTCCAGTTTGTTGACCCGACAAGGGAAGTTTTAATTCTGTGTGGTCCGTTTATATTATATACTCTTATCTTATCTCTTATACTCTTAAAATCTTATATTTTAAGAGTAATTTAATGTGTTTATATTACGTTTTTTGGTTTAAAAATTGATAGTAGTGATCCAGATAAAGATTTGACGGCACCAAAGATTCTCGGCGTGGCAAGAAACATGATCCGTGATCTCCCTAATAAGCCAAGGTTAACATACGACAAAACCTACAATGAATCTTTAGTGTGGAAAAAGGAAAATGAATTTATTTTCAGAAAATGTGATTACAGTACATAGCTATCCGTAAGTACTATATATGTACTGTGACGTGATGCTCACTGCCTACATCCAGTACCTAAAAACAAGTTTAGTGCTTCTTCGATATAGGTGAAATACTCAAAATTTTAATAACTATCTCTACTTATAATAAAGCAATAAGAACGGAAAAGTCATTCAAAGAAGTCTCATTTTAAGTAATTCGATTCACCCTGTCTACTTATTTCTAGAGGGAACCTCTAGAAATAACTAGACAGGGGACCTACCTAACCTAGGCCGGGGGAGTTGTACGCGCCGCTTAATGAATCTTAAATTATCTATATTTATTTGTATTGCTTAATCTGTGACATACACACACTTATTCATTCATTTCCTTTCGTCCTTTTTCCTTCACCTGCCTAAACTTTACCACAGCACGTAAATTTTATTTTACCGGCTATAATCTATTGTTTTGCTGCAGTTCCATTATATATATTTTTTATTCTTTTTATTCATGGTCAGTCTCCACTTTTTCAATTAATATGTCTAAAAAAGTTTGCATACCTAATAAAAATATTCATTAGAAAATAAACCTGAACTTTGATGCAGTTTATGTGTCCGTTTAAGGACAGATACGGGTTATATTTGCTTTTATTATGCTACCAATTTCATAATTCTAGTTGTATTACTTATAAATAGATAACCATAGTTCAAAAATTATCGTAAATCGCAAAAAGTGGTGCAGCCGGCCTGCCACGTCAGAGCCTCTTAATCGATTGAATAGCACTTAGTCCAAATACGCAGATAGTCCAAGTACATGCGAGAAAATAAACAACTGTTGTCGGCCTGAAAAAGTCTGAAACCAGGCGTCACTTTACATTTCATCACTATCTCACCTGACGCAAAGTGTTGGTGAGGTCAACAAATGTCCATGTTCGTCCGTCTTAGTATGGTGACAAGTCACATTTAAAACATACAAGCATAACTGTCACAGTTTCACACGTTTATCACCATGAGACAACGAAAAATAATTATCAGTCAGGATCTATCAATTATGTCTAAAACACAGATAAAGAAGTTTTATTAGTGTTGTACAATATTGTTATTGAAATGAGAATGATACTAAAACCATTCAATGGTGCTCAGCTTTTATATACAAAATTATTGTTTATCAATACCGAACGACCTTTGAGTATACATTACTATAGAGCGCGAATATGGCTCTGCGCCGCAGCACATCGGGAGACGATAATACACGACCAAAATAATGTACGACCAGTATTGTACAGCCAATATTACACGGCCAGATATTACGTGTACATGGATTCGTAATATTTGGACGGCTAATACTGGCCGTGTATTATTGCCCGTACAAAATCAGGCCGGGTAGATAATGCACGGCCAGTATTACGCGACCAATATTACGTGTACAACTGGATACGTAATATCAGCCCATGCTTTTGTACGACCAATATTACACGGCCAATAATACCAAGCCAACCATAGACAAAACTAGAATCACTCCTTGATGCCTCGTTTGTGTAGGCGAGGGTCAATATGAAAAAAACTGTCATAGAACTGAATCGGCCAACCCCGACTCCACGTGGTCAAGTCTGCCCTACACTAGAGTGTTTTTAAAAAGCCGGAGGCTTTGTTACACAAGGGCAGATGGGAAGCACTTCCCGCAGCGACGGAGCAATCACGATTCATAATTTGTGGTAAAAGGAAACTGGAACGTGCAAACGAGGCTTTGACTTTGTCATTTCTATATTTTAATCTGTGATGTACACGTAATATTGGCTGTACATTATCACCCGTACAAAAATTGTACGGCCCGTATTACAGAGCCAATAATACACACCCTGTTATTACATGTACATATTTTGGCTTCGTAATCCTGGCTGCGTATTATCACTTGTACAAAATCAGTACGGGGTGATATTACACGGCCAATAATACGCCACCAAATAATGTACACCCTGATATTACGACGCCGATCCATGTAATGTTGGTCGCTTATTATTGGCTGTCCATTATTTGGTCGCGTAATATTGGCCGTGTAATATAGGGACTCCGGCACATCTACATACTCGTACCTACGATTCGCAGCTACGTAAATCGATGTATAGATCAATTAAACGTAAAAAAAAATGCCACGCCTTACCTCTCGGCTATCGGTATCCCGTACATATCCCGTACGGGATATATCAGACAAAGCTTGCAATTTCGAAAAAAATAGCTGTAATAAATATTTTTCTATTTTTATTTCATTTACCTTACTCAAATACAAATTTTGTGTATGGCAAACCTTTTAATCATTCTATATTTTTTTAAAAGACCAAGAACTCCTAAAACGCACCCATCCACAGATTAATAACGAACTGACGCACTTCGCTCTAACACAGATCGAGGACTGTTCGCGCTTGCCGGTTGATAGCGACGATGTCCTGTGCCTACTTACTTCGCACCCGAGTAAACGCGCTCTCTAGTAATGTATACTCAAAGCGAACGACCGATAAGTAGTGCTTGCTGATAGGCAGGAGCAAAGATTATTTTCATCTATAACATATCTACTTGAGTTGACTCACGAAATACGTATACAGGTAATATAGTACAATATCGCTTGGCAAATTAGTCCGCTACCCTATGCAATTATATTCTATCTATAATTCTCAAAGTCATACAACAAAATACATTATTTTGTAGACTATCTGTGCCCGCGGCTTCGCCCGCGTGATCAATTCATTCAAAAGAAGCCCATACGTATTATTCCAGAACCAAAAGTACTAAGGTACAATGTACTACATTTCTTCAAAATTCCTTTAGCCGTGAAATAGTTTTTAATCGATTGCTCAGCGTCTAATCATTGGATTAAAATACCAAGTACTACAGTTTTTAGGTCAAACCCTAATCTATCCAACAGTGAAAACCACATTGGAATCGATCCAGCAGTTTTTACGTGATGCGCGAACAACATACAGACAAACCGATTTAAAAAAATCTTGTTCAGTAGCTCATTTTAAGTACCATAGACCATATTATTTTATTATCTTCTATGTACAGACTTTTTCTTATTGCTTTATTATAAGTATTGATAGATATGACATTGAGAACAGCTAAGACATTGATTGGCAACATTCCACGTTTTAATCTTGGGTCTAAGGCTACGAATAAGTAATAAGTCTTATTTATTCGTAGGTCTAAGGTACTACTACATTAATTGAACTGAATTCAATTAAGACAAAATATTTTGAAAGTCAAAGGGTTTTACAATCAGTAATACTTAACTACAATATCGTAATTTTCGAGTCGAATAAATAAAGAATATTGGAGTAGGGCTACAAAAAGTAGAGTTCGTTTGAACTGAGTCTGTATTTACACGCGATAAAACCAAAGAATAATTTTAGAAATTACACTGAAATAACCCAAAGCAATTCGTTTACCTACTTAAAAGTCACATCATGTCATATCTGAACATATAACAAAATCTTTTTTCTTCATCTTGTAAGTATTTAATGTTCTATCATATGTAGGGCCATTCTTTTCCAGATCCAAGGAATGCCTGGCAGTTTGGACAATAATGATCTTTAGTCTTGGCCTCATCCACGAAGTAAGGTATCCACATGCATAAACAAAACCTTTAAATAGAAAAAATGCTGTAGATCCTTTGGGATCCATATCGGAATCCCGACTGTCCCAAGCGGGAACTAAAAAGAAAACAAGGATCCTAACAGGCCACCTGGTCGGGTATGTGTCGGGTTTTTGTTTACGTACGCAAGTGTGGTTCGTGACAAAATAAATACACTCGCGAGCAATAAATCAACTCAAGACCTCATGCGCACAATCGTGTTTTTATAATTCTGAAAATACGTAACAGACAATAAAAACTATAGACACTGAAAGTACCTTTGTAATTACATAGTTTTCGTGAAAATCTATTGAGTATTTTTTGAGATACGATACTTAAAATTATACGAGATTTTGTACAAATTTGAAAGTAAGCTAAGGGAAAACCTTTAAAGAAATAATACATTTATTTGAATGTAAAATCAATGGATATATAATTTGAATAATGACTAAAGAAAAATAATTTATAGGCATTCCCGGCACGAAACTTGGCGTAACGAGGAGGGCAATTTATTCAAATTCTCACTGTACTTACAGTAAGAATATTTCCAGTAAGAAGTGTCAGAGTTATAAGATATTTTTTTCATGAAGACCTACTTAATTTTAACTTTCAAATAATTAATTTAATTTCTAAATTAAATAATAATAACATAGAAAAAAAAACACCTTTGATTTCGCGCGTAGGAGCTGATTCAATTTCATTGCTCACGTTACGAAAATAGCAATTAATATATCTCTACAAAAATAGTTTTTGTACCTAGGTGCCCACCGACTTGTCAAATGTCTCGGGCAAATCTGGATGCAGTGTCGCGCAAAACTTTGTTATCTTAAGTTCTGGGTGGCACTGCAATTGGTGGCACTGCAATTGGTCTAGGCATGCTGCTTACCAATCTGTCTCGCCACTCAATACCAGAACAAAACCCGGTCATCTATACCTATAATAAAGCAATAGGAACGAAAAAGTCTGTACAAAGAAGAATTAAAAAAATAATGGTCTAGGGTACTTAAAATAAGCTACTGAACAAGAATATAACATTTTTAAAATTCATGTCTGTCTGTTTGTCTCTGGCCTGTATGTTTGTTCGCGCATCACGTAAAAACTACTGAACCGATTGCAATGGCTATCACTGTTTGATAGCTTGGGGTTTGACTTAAGAACTGGTGTACTTGGTATCTCAATCCGATGAGAAGAAGCCGAGAAATCGATAAAAACTTTTTGACGGCTGAAGGAATTTTGATCAAATGTTGGTATATTGGTATTTTAAGTCTTGGAATAGTACATAGAGTATTTTTAGCCTAGAGAAATGAACACGCGTGCGAAGCCGTGGGCATCAGCTAGTAGTACATAATAATGGAGAGACCAGCAGAATTGGTGATCCCAAATCGAAAGATTATGTCATGCCATGAATTTATTAGGAACAGATGAACAGATCAGAAGATGGTGAATGGCAAGAGCAGGTTTATGATTATAGGGCTCAAATTATAGAAAATTTTGTTTTCTTTATAAGTGTTGTAGATAACTTTTCCGTGGGAAGCACGTTTTAGAAGTTATAAGCCAAAACCTGAAAAAAAAACGAAAATTGTTTTTCGAGCACCATGAAGTTAGCTCAGTTCTTTCGAAGCTGCAAATTTAGTTTCACACTACTGGTATCTATCCTAACAAATCCCAAAAAACAGGACCGTACAGATTTTTGCGACCTTACCACAAACTAAACCTAACGCGAGTTTTGTGTCTAAATAATCATCATCATCAGCCTATATCAGTCCACTACTGGACGTAGGCCTCTCCCAATGAACGCCACTGAGCCTGATCTTTAGCTCTTCTCATCCAGTCGCTGCCAGCTGTCTTTCGCGAGTCGTCTCTCCACCAGGGCTTGCATTCGAATATTCTAATAATTTGAATAATGAACTAGTTCGAATATTCGAATAACAAAATTGCGATATTCGAATATTCGACTAAGTTCCTAACGCCTACCTCGAGACTCTGATGTGCATAAAATACACACTTAAAGTATGCCCGCGACGTCCACCTTGGAACTTGGAAGCGCTCTGGAATACTAAAAGGATCAACAGTTGTATTACATAAGTCAATGCGACCAGTTGCAATCAGATTTTCATTATCAAGTACATGCTAAATTGTACATAAATGCCGCGCATTGGAGTTGACATTAACTCATAAAATACGGCTGCAGGGTTCGTGATAGCGTCACGTCGCGTCTTCGCGCAATTGCTTATCTATGAACAACTAAAAAGACTGATCAATGACAACGTTTAAGCAAATCCTTCTACATCTGCCGCAAATTATCAGATAGAGAAGAGTTGGAAACGTCAATCCGAATGCAAATGGCGCTGTTGGATAAATGAGGTTCAAGATAAGTTTCTTTGATCAAGCATCATATCATCATATCTGTGACATACCACCGATGCCATCTCTATCTCGTCTAGGCTGACGTCAGGCATTTTGTCAGTGTAGTGGCGAATCATTACTGCGCAGGAATCCTCTGTGCTGGGTTCGGGTCTAAAAGCATGCGAGTCATACAATTGGCCATAGAAGTCTTCGATCTCAGACAGGATCTCCGGCTTAGAGACGATGGTTGTGCCATTATTAGTCTTGAGCTTCGTCAGATGAGATCTACTCAATTGCTGAGCGAAGACTTTGACCCCGGATTTTGCTCAATTGCCTTTTTTATCCGGCGAGTATTTGAGTATCGGAAGTCACGACGCACCAGCTTACTGTATTTTTTATTGAGATCCCTTTTTCCTGACGGTGTGGCTTGCAGTTGCTCCCGTCGTTCGTCCATAAGCCGAAGAGCCTCATTCGAGATTTAAAACTTCGTGTCCGTACGCTGCAGCTGAATTTTTTTGTGCCTTCTTCCCTAACAAATGTTGGATTCCCACAACATTTTGAAGTTCCTCATTCACGTCATTTATGGTATCCAAAATAGCGAATCAATTTTCCAACTTGAGCTGGAACTGTTCTGATTTAACAACGGCTTGGAGCAGTTTGAGTCGGAACTTAGACTTCACCAGACGATATCTTTTAAGATTTTGGTTGATATTCGAGGAGCCTCGGACAAGTCAGTAATCACCAGTATTGAACCTGCTGATAACTGAGACATACCTGAATATGTGCTTATAGTCCGTCATGATGAATTCAATCTCATTTATAGTCACAGTGTCGGGGCTTTACCAAGTCCACTTCCTATGGGGCTGCTTATTGAAGAATGAATTCATCAAAAAGAAGCTCTCTTTTTCCAAAAAGTTAACTAGCATTTGCCGCAGGTAATTCCTGTTTCCATGGTCATGTGGACTTATTTTCGATTCCCTGCAAGTCTGTATTTCCACTTTGGTGTTAGAGTCTCCCATGATAACATTGGGCCCTTGTGGTGCTATGGAGGGCCGAAGATATGTCATCAACCATATCTTCTACCTGATCATCCGAGTGTGCCAAGGTCAGTGCGTAAACCTATACACCCTTCAGGCTTTACCTTTCAGTCAGCTTAAGAACCATGTACGCAACCCTGGTATATACACTTGATCCTTCTACAATATTATCAATGAGGACTTTATTAATGAGGTGCCCCATGTGATATTCTATTTCCAAGACTGCTGATCGCCCTCTCGGAAATAGAATAGGTGGCCCGATTCCATGTTTACTGTGTTCTCCCAATCTCTTCGTTGCGGAAACTGGGGGCTATTTTATAGTTGTTCATATAATTTTAGAGGGTTTTGCTTATAGCTGCTACGCTGGGCATGCGAGTTGGCGACCGCAGGACGCAGCTTCTCGCACCAGTGATGCTGCTACCCGTCACTGGCCTATAGAATTTAGCTAAGCCATTGTCGAGATGGTTATATCGCCATTAGTCGGTCGTTAGAGCCTCGTTTGTTGTTCGGCAGGACGCACCACGAGCAGGCGAGGTTGACTCGAAGCTTTTAAGTGATAATTCGCCCGATTCGATTATTTGTTTGCCATCTCTTATTTTTGTATTTTGTAATTATTTTATTGCTGTGAGATTACTAATAAGGAAGGTTGGTCTTAGAACAATAAGGTACTTAGTTCTAGTTTCTAGTGTTATTTACATTGAAGATTTTATGTTGATCATTTGTTATTAATTGGTTGATTTTATTATAGATACTAGTTTTTCCGCCTGCGACTTTGTACGCGCAGACTGCTGTTTATCGCGATAAAAGCTCCCCAAATAAAAAAAAAACAAACAAACAGACAACGTTTCATTTTTATATATTGGTATGGATAACAATACTCAGACCTCGATTTATATGACGGTGTTGTATTGTATATATCGAATAGTATCGATCGCCTTCGTCTCATAAGTCGGCATCACTTTTTTCCACTTTTTTATAAGACTGAGGGCAGTACGTTACCTTTAGAAATCAGTCAAATGTTGAGCGATGGCAGTCTAGCGGTTTACTAGTGCGATTTAGAATCCAACGATACCGGGTTCGGTTCTAGACTCCGCACCAATCGACTTAATTGACTTTTCTAAGTTATGTGCGGTTTTCCATCGCTCCGTGCTTTGGAGGGCACGTTAAGCTATCGGTCCCGGCTGTTATTGATTAATAGCAGTCGTTAAGCCATGTCAGAGGCTTTCGGGCGGTCTGACAAACTCTGACACCAGAGGCCAGCACGACAAAGCAAGTAAGTCAAATGTTACTTCATTTTCATAATTTCCTTATTTTTATTGATGCGAGACTCCTTAGTTCAGACATTGGCAAATAAATACATGATTATTAAAACTGCTGTATTTTTTTCTATTATTCGAATAATTTGAATATTGCCCAAATAAATATCGAATATACGAATAACAAAATTTACGAATATTTGCGAGCCCTACTCTCCACCTGGCCGGCAGGCGTCCCACACTACGTTGTGTTTGTGTCTACGGTGACCGTTAATACTATGTATGCGTTCGTTCAAACGTTCCTGTACATTTCGGGTTTCAAGTTTTTTTTTTATCACGTTCTAGGCAATCGTTTGACCACGGTCTCACCTGATGGAAAGCGATGATGTGGTCGAGTAGCTGTAGCACGCTTGCCTAGTAGATACCTATTCACTCTTGACTTGAACACACCTGGGTTATATTTTACCGGAAACACTGACGAGGGCAGGGCATTCCACTCCTTAGAAGTTCTTATAATAAATGAAGAAGCGTAACGCTTCGTTATAAATATTCGCCAAAATATTCTCGTCGCTGCGGTCACGTAAAACTTATTTTAAAGTTAGTGTACAACAATAAGAGGATAGTTGATTATTGAGATATTATTATTATTATAAAATAGGAAAAATAATATCGCACTAAAAATAAAGTAACGTTTGATTATTTTTGACGTTTCTATGAATTTGCTTCCATAGGGAGGCAATCCAAAAAACTGATGATAATCGGGGGATACAGTTTGGTTTTGCAGCTCCATATCTATCATCCATATCCAAAATTTAATTACAACACTTATTAGCTAACGGATCCTAAAATTCATTAGACTCACCTCCACTTATCACTACTTCCTGGGACAACATGAATATACAGGTTGTAGTTTTGCATCCCCGCCATATTTGCAGAGGTAGTTAGACTCCACTTACAGAACACGAATCATTAATAAAAGAAGTACAAAAAAATGAATTAAAAATAAGTAAAAAAAGTTTATAAAAAGCGATATGTGTACGCGATCCTAATTTGAAATCACCCAGTGTGGCAAGAGCTTGCGTCCACACACACTAATGAAGCCTTGTCGCGTGTATTGCCTGTTTCACGCACACTACGCGCCGGCCGCGTGCGGCGTGCTGCGTGGCAGCGTCCCAAGGCTGGCGCGGGTCATTGCCCCGGTCGTTGCCCGAGCCACAGAATAAAGAAGTAATGCCCGATCACTCACAGTCAGCAGCGGCACAAGCTCGCCGCAATACGCTCGATGCTAAAATGGAGCAATTTTCTAATGTCGAACTTAGGGAGATAGTTCATTTGTTTTGATGGTTCATTTGCTTTTATTTTGCCCACGCCCACGCGATCTTTTGCTGGGTGCCACACAGAGAAATTCCAGGTGTTAATTCAATGTGAACATGTTAAAAAAATTACACAAAACATTAAGACATCGTTCTCAATTGTGCATTGAAAATGAAGGAGGATACTGAAGAGTATCAATGTAACGTAAATTGTAAACTTGTTCATATTTTTTTTTCATTCCAATCGAACTGTAAATAAGCTGATTCCAATTTTTTTACCACGCTGGAAATTCCTAACTAATGTCAACGTTGATGATACATTCTCACTTGCATTAAGTTTATTTATACCAACTAATAATTAAAGGTTCGCTATTTATTCTGTGGCGCGGCGCGTTTATAGGATCGCGCACACATACCTACCATACATAGGTATGTGTCGTGGGGTTCTACTGCAAAACAAAGTTGAGCCTACTACGATTTATCAATAAAAT
The DNA here is from genome assembly GCA_946251855.1 of Alsophila aescularia. Classification (NCBI taxonomy): domain Eukaryota; kingdom Metazoa; phylum Arthropoda; class Insecta; order Lepidoptera; family Geometridae; genus Alsophila; species Alsophila aescularia. The sequence continues at coordinate 12,468,315 of OX276378.1, read as the reverse complement.
ATTTTATTAAAAATTCCACCTCCAGTTAAATGTAGGAATTAAATAGTATTGTTGGTTGATTAAGGTATACCTATTACAATCGACTCTGCGAGTATGGCGGGGATGGAAAACTACAACCTGTATAACTAAATAAGGCCTATACAGTTGGCCCGTGGTCCTGATTATCCAGCGTATCTAAAAAAATCACATAAAAGTATATGTCAGTACGTCTATTTAAAAAAAACACGTAATATATTATAGGGACAGAATCTTATGCAATTCACTGCAAAATTTTAAAGTAGGCAGTCAGTTAGAGTTACTGATTATAATCAACGCCATACCTTGTCGTAAAACACAAGTTTAATTTGATGTCCTTGTTATTACATAACTTACATACTAAAATGGTTCAGAGACATGTACTTATCTACTTATGACACTAACACAAGGCTTACACTCGACAATTCTGTTTAAATCGATAACAGATTAATCTTCAAACAAAATCGATTTATTTCCAGAGTACCAAATCATCACAACACTATTTTCAAAAATGGATCAAAACTGAAATAATAAATGATTGCTAGCTGCATCATAGAGACAGATAACATATATATGGCTTATAAACCTTATAGCCCCTCTAGTTACTCTATGGTAATAATGCACTTGTCTATGGTCAAAAGTAGGCAGCAGTGCCAATGATTTTGAATTACACTTACTGGCGTTTTTTTTTAGAACATACGATGGGTATAAAAAAACTATAAATAAAAAGAAGAAAATTGCCGCTACCGATAAACTCAAAAAATACTAAGCGTTTTAAAAAAATCTAGACGTAGCGTAGACGTTTCACGACAAACATATGGCCGTGCACCTTGACTCAGCTCCATCCAGTTTTTTAAACCCAAGGAGGTTGAAATATGCTTACTTCCCACCCGGTTTTTTAAACCAAAAGAGGTTGAATTACGCTTAATGGCGTTAAACCTGTTAAAAGTAACCGTAATTCAACCTCCTTGCGTTAAACAGAATAATACTATAGACGAAATGGTACGTGAGTATCAAGAATAGAGATCCTCCTTTAATAATAATAATTATACAAGCGGGATAAACTTATACACTGTTACCTGATAGTAAAAGAGAAGATGATAATTTTTTTGTCCCTTACTGTGTATACTGTTTTGGTTGTTTGGCTTAAAGCTCATTGCAGCCAAACAAACCGTTCAAGAGACTTTTGTCGTTGATATTTTAGTGTTTTCTTTTTTTGCTAAATTGACCACATTTTAACGTTTCTGACTACTGTTTTAGAGGTAATAATTTAAATCTGACCTTCAATAATGGTAAATTGTTGCATTGTAGGCTGCAAAAGCTGTACGGAACGAAAACATGAAAAATTACCTTCCACGCGTAAGACTTAATTTTCGAGTACATTATTGAATAGTCTTGCATAAATTATTGCTATGAGATTCTCATCCGCGTTCGGTATAGTAAGATTTAATTGACTTTAGATATATTACATTGACTTTTGATATTTTTAGTATTTTTCGATGGCTAAAGGTTATTTATTTCGAAGTATTATCCTCACAAATTGCGTGGCTTGTTTTATTTTGACATTTGTGTCCATCTCACTCTATCTTGATGTGGTAAAGACGAAACGAGTGTCCTTACTCGACATAAACGACAGACCTACTACATTTTGTACGGTTAATCTGATTTTAGGGTATATTTTTATATATTTTTCCCTCAAGTACTGGGTAATTTTAAGTATCTAATGTAAAATAATAATTACTGTTTGCTCTGTGTGTGGGTATTTTGATTTATAATAAGTATGTATTTACAAATTAAAAAGTATACATCACTGATAGCGGTTATCTAGTTCCCATAGTAAAGGCATTGCTTAGTCTGGTTAAATGGCGGTGTGTGTGAAAAATCTACCATACTATAAAATTTTACTAAACAAAATGGAATTAAATTGTATTAAATTAATTATTTCCGTCAATTTTCTAATTTAATCCACTTAGTTTTTTCCAGATTTCCTAAAAATATGACCATAAAAAAGTTACGGAACACTGGAACAGGTCGAACTAACTGGCTTCCAACAATTTCCTCATGTATATATTTACATCAGTTTGGTTTTCGAGAAAAGCACTCGACTATAGATCAAGTGCACAGATTAACAAACATTATAGAAAAAACTCTTGAAGGTAAAAAAGTGTGCACTACAGTATTTCTAGATGTGGTGCAAGCTTTTGATAAAGTGTGGCATAAAGAGCTTATACATAAACTGAGAAACTTGCTACCAAAACATTTTTCGGATATCCTAGAATGCGGATTTCTATATATCAAATAGAGTATTTAGAATTAGACAAGATGCCTTCTCTGAACTTAAGGAAATAAAAGCTGAAGTACCTCAAGGAAGTGTTTTAGGTCCGGTCCTGTAACTGCTTTACACTTGTGTGATATTCCTGAGCTAGAAAATAACACCATCGGGACCTTTGATGACGACACTGCTATAATGGCAGTAGGAAGTACCCATCAAGAAGCAGCAGAAAAGGTCTAAACAATGGAGAATGAAATTAAACGAATCCAAATCAATTCACATTGACTTCAGCAACAAAAAACAGAAATATTCTCCGGTGTATATAAATAATAAACAGATTCCATACGAGAATACAGCCAAGTATCTCGGGATGACGCTTGATGCAAAGCTCCGCTGAAAAACGCACGTCAAGAAGAAAAGAAAAGAGTTAGAACTGCGATTCAAAAGAATGTATTGGCTGCTTGGAAGACACTCCACGCTGTGAACACAATAAACTATTATTATACAAGCAAGTACTAAAGCCAGTCTGGACTTATGGTATACAGCTGTGGGGCTGCACCAAACAGAGCAATACATTAATTATTCAACGCTTCCAGAACAAGATACTAAGGGAAATAGTGAATGCACCTTGGTACATAAGAAACAACGATCTCAAAGTAATTAAAAAGTATGCAGAAGCTCACGACCTTAGACTTCATCACCATGTGAACATAGAAGCAATCCAGCTCCTCGATCACAATTACATAGTTAGAAAACTTAAAAGGACAAATAGTTAGAAGACTTAAAAGGACATAGTTAGAAGACTTAAAAGGACATATTTAGCAAACTTAAAAGGTCAGGATAATACAAATGCGCTAATTGCGACGTTGGTCAATAGTCTGTCTAGAGTACTAGTAACACGCAATTGACTATGGGGAAGAGCTATATTGGCTACCCAACAATAACAGTTGATTATGTTCAATACACTTCAAATCAGAAGATATGTATACAACTTATAAAGGATATAGGAAGATGTTAAAAAGTGCAGGTCCATATTTTTTTACTTATAGTAAGCGCAGCGAAAGTATGTGTCTCGGAAGTTGTCTGCTAGTCGCTGTGCAAACTGATATTTTTCAGGCGCAATACGAATGTTCAAGGTGAAGACAGCATTGTATAACTGCCTCGTTCACTCGCTTACGTTTTTTGCATATTCTATCTCGCTTTTACTTTATGCTATTTTATCCCCACAGCAATACCTGCGCAATCGTCACAGAGCCTAACTTCACAAACATATAGATTGGCTGCAACTACTGTACCTATATTAAAGAGCATATTACCTTATTGGCATACATAAACTTCCGTGAATTTGAAAAAAAAACAGACGTTTTCTTGGCCATTAACTATTCATGTCAATCGACAGGAAACAATATAATTAACATAAAGTGTATTAAAATGCTGTGATATATTTTCTGAGATATTTGGGTATAAAAATATTTTACATGCGTTAGGAACATAAAGTTGCAATATTGTTTTTCAGTCTTGGTCAGGGAAGGATGAGGGGGTCTGATGAAATTAATGTCACAAACAACTAATCTAACTTGCGCCATCCCATAATTGCACGAAGAATTAATATTGTCGTGAAGTTGGACAAAAAATAAAACCCAAATATGTCTTAAAGTATATCACGATTTTTTCATAGAACATTTTTTGTTTCTTATAATTTTCCCTATCGATTGACTAGTTTCATTTATGGACAAGCAATAGCTTTTTTTTTTCAAATGTGCTTCATAGTCTTATCAGCGGTCCGAGCGTGGTTGAGTAACATTATACTTGTATAAACAAACTTTTGTAAATGGTATTATTAGACTATAAAATGTTCAAATGTTGTTACTCAAGCACACACTATGCATATAACATATAACAGCGGATATGTATTAGGTACCTACTACAAAAAAATACGAAACTTAACAAATAGACATATTTTTTTACTTTGGTGATCGAAACCGCGGTAGACGCTAATATTATTTTATTTCATTGAACTTTATTTGTTGACGGTTCCTTGGATTACTTTTTGTTTACGGACTAAGACGAATTAACCCGATACCCGAATCGTATTATAATATATATCTGTATGTTTGAGAATTAATGTTGTTATCTCTTTTGCGCTACTATCTGCGTATTTCTCTCTATCTTTGTTGTTGGTGCATGACGTGTACGACAGTGCAAATTTAGCTGTGTGGGTATTTTTTCCTGTAGTTTTATCTAGTCCGGATGTAGTTTACATAAAGTTTTAGTTTGACCCGTCCTCCTTTGTTTAATAGGGTCGATATAGGTAATGAAAATACTTTCATTTTCAGAGCATTTAATTCAAAATTCAAATTTAAAATTCTTTATTATCGGACAACAAAAATCCATGTGTTAGTAGAAAAATAAATCTTAGTAAAAAGACAAGTTTGTTTGCACAAGATTAATAAAATTTAAATAGGGTAAGCTTAATTAAAGAAACCTTTGTAACAAAAACATTTATTTAAATAAATTAATGCCTATTCGCATCGCAATGAGACAAAAACAAAAAAATAAACACTTTTTTATTTTGCTCTGCTGTGTGTTACATAAGCTATTTCTAGGTTTCAGCCTATGGGTAGCCTATTTTTTAATCTACCTTATGTAAGGCCATTCTATTCCAGTTCCAATGAATGTCTCGCAATTAGGGCAGTAGTGGTCCTTAGATTTCCCTTTATCCGCGTAGTAGGGTATCCATGCTAAAATCACACCACTGAAAAAAAAACATGTTTGATTGTCAGAAATTGGCCGTATTTCTCATAGAGTAATAGACATTTCATACTGTCGTTGGTATTTCTAGACAGGCTACCAATGAGTTATGAAACAAGCAAGTCGCTCAACTGATGGTAACCACCAAGTAGTGCCACCTAGGATGTAATATAGAGCCTGAGTTTTTTAACAGGGATCTTTATCATCATCTTCATCATCATCAGCCTATATCTGTCTACTGCTGGACGTAGACTCGTAGCTCGGTCTTCAGCTTCCCTCATCCATTTTCTTCCAGCTACATTTTGCAGTTCGTGACTCTACCTGGCCACAGGGCATCCTACACTACGTTTGTTTGTTTGTTTGGAATCTCTATGACAGCTATGACAATCGTTAAAGATATAAAAATGTGTACCTAAAAATCCAACAAGAAGTTTCAAACGGATTAACTTCATTTAAAGAATTGTGAAAAAAACGATATTTCATGCCTAAGCCGATAACCGATTATCCTCATAAATAATAGCAGAAGTTGCACTTCGCGCAACCATTAATACAAATAGCGACTCTTGCTACTAAGCAACAAAGTGTAATTCAGCTCGCATAAGCGCTCAGTGCCTAACGCGATATTCACCTAAACGTTGCCGCTCTCTTCTAACGCGTAACTCTGTCGCTGTCTGGCGCGGAGTGACGCGCTAGCTGTGGTTGTACTATTATTTATTCTGTGTCATCACCCGCATTTGGTTTTGTAAAAATTCAGAATTGAACCCGCATTTAGTAGTTGTAGTGGAGACAATGCTCGCCCTTCTCGACGCTGACACCCGCTACTTCAGTCTTCTCGTGACCACGATCAATGCAACTTGATCGAAACGTCGAGGTAAATAAATATGAAGTTTTCAGCGCGATTAAGTCCCATTTAAATATTTAACTATGTGTTCGAATCGCGAAAGTTTAAAAGTTACAACAAAAATAAAGTTATACGATATATTTTTTCTTAAGTTGCTACAACTTCATAAATATCGACTATCAAAATATTATATAATATATTTATATTTGTATTCAAAATAATGTTATTGCTTATGATGTAGGTTGGTTTATAAATTTAGTATATACAATTAAAGAGTCCTGTACAATCTAACTCATTCCGAGGTGTGCAATAAGTCCTAGTATGTATGGTAATGTTAATATATGTTAACATTGTAATTTGTTAGTTCTCATACAATTAACTTTTACAAATAAACTATAAATATCTGAATTTATTAAGAAGGCTATCAGAATGTTAATAATTAAGTACATTAATATTATCAATTTTCACAAATAAAATATCATTAACTCAACTCATTAATATGACTATCAGAATGTCATTAATTAAGTATAATATTAATGGGCTTATATTAGTCAAAAGTTTTAGTCATTAGAAAAATAATCATCAAAAATGATATGTCGGTTATAAAGGCTGTTTTGGTCACGCGCAGTACCGGCGCTTAATCAACAGCCTGTGTTTTTCCACTGCTGGACATAGTCCTCTCCCAGTGAACGCCACAGAGCCCGATCTTCGGCTCTTCTCATCCAGTTTCTGCCGGTCACCTTTCATCGGCAAATCTTAAGTGTGACATGTACTCGCCGTTTATATTTATACCGTTATCTTTCCAGTCCAGTGTTTTAAACGTATCTTCCAAGACATTCATGAACAGTTTCGGGGATATGACATCTTACTGTCTCACTCAGGGGAGTCCAGCAGCCTGAACATATCCAGGTGCGCAGGGGCGCAACTGTATATGTTAAGACTGCTGGTTCTGTACTTGAACACACATATTCCAGGGTAAAAGCTATCTCCATTCCAAATTTCATCTAAATCCGTCCAGTCGTTATTGCGTGAAAGCTCCCCAAACAAACAAACAAACAAACAGACAACGTTTCACTTTTATATATTGGTATGGATTGTAACATTTTTGTTTTTTTTTGTCTTTTTCGTTCGTTTTATTTCAATTGTTTTTTCATCGATTTTTAAAACTTTCATTTCAGCTGGATAGCTAATCGGGAAATGTTCAAAATTTGAGTTGCAAGATTCCAGGACAGACAGAAATACATAGATACATACATACAAGTAAAGTTAAACAAAAGCTTTTAAAAGTCCTTCATTCTATAAGAAGCATTTGTCCAACAACCAGGCTTTTAGTGTCTGTTTAAATTTATCTTTGCACATGGTTTTCATTTCTTTGGGTAATTTGTTATACATTTTGTCAATTTGGTAAATAGTGCTATTGTTTCTTTGTGCAATGTAAAGGCATACAAACATTATGCTAGGAACTTCGAGCAAACGACATACTTCGTTTAAAGTTGGTTGTTTGCTCGAAGGTTACGGAAGAGAAAATGAAAATGTCGATTTACATGAATTTAAACAATTAAATCAACATTTCCAATTTAATCGATATAAGGCAGAAAAAACAATACCTAAAATATTCTTAAATTCTGTTTTAATACTTTTGAAACTTCTAGATGGATTTCTAAGACTGTTCCTATCCTTAAAGGTTATCATAGGTGTACGTTTAACCCCGTCCGATTGCTTACTGAAACATCTACATACGTGATGTGATTGGTTCCGCGTAGCTTGCACAATGTACGTGGTCACACTTACAATAGGTTTCATAGAGATCTCTTATAAACAAACTGACCCTGTATAATCTTGCATGACACGTCACTGTGCTCATCATCGTGTGTCGAAAAACGTACGCTGCTGAAAATAGGACACTGATTGCATCCAGCGGCTGCCCACAACTCTCACAAGGGCCCAAGTCTTTTATCTATTGACAAAAAGCCTTGCCACTGCGATACCTCTACGATTGGACTGTCTATAGTGTCAAATTTGGTAGTCGTCTAATCAAGTACTCTGTCGCAATTTATAGCAAAAGCAACGCTGTAGCACGGATGTGTTAAATTTGTTAAAAGCTATCGATCAAGCATCAGTGTCAAAACATCATTATTGTGGTTTTCTAGTCAAATTCATCAATAGCAGCTATCGGCCGACGATCGAGTCTAAATAGAGAGCCAAAAGCGAGCAGACTACGAAAACTGTCGAATCGGTGATTTTCTTGCAATCGGCTTGCGTTATCGCAGTTCAATACCTAACATACTCATACACGCGTTACGCGTCTCGCTGTGGAATCGTTCGGAAAAGTACGGCAATTCTCGAACATGCACAAACAATTCCACGCAGATATCTTAACGCGGCGCGTTACGTGGCCGAGTGGCAATAGAGAATAAGATCCAAGGGGCCCTGGTCCACCTCATGCGGGTCGTCCTTCTCTACTTCTTTTGCTTCACTGTGCTCATGACGTAGTTTTTTTTCTGTCTAATTAGTAATTTTAACCTACCCTAAGATACAACACAGTCCAGCGATAAAGTGAGTTCTGAATGAAACCCGCATCTCAACCCTTGTGATGACAACTTCATTGCAGTTTCTGCAGGTCAACTGCATCGGTTTGGGTCCCAAAGGCTGCCCGAATATTGGAGAACTAATTGTTTCGTAGGTAGGAGGAAGTTCAGAGGAAGGTGCTGCAGCTATAACTCTTTCCATGTCTGTAGGTGGCGCTTGTACTGTAAAGATGTAATTATGTAGACGTCCTAAGACAAGCGTTTATATTATAACCATATATAGGGACATACGCAGATGGTCACTGAAACTAAAACATATTCACAGAAATTTTGAATACTGTAAATAAACAAGATTTAAGTCCAAAAACTAAAAGCCGATTACGGTCGGGTAAAAAATAGCCTATTACAGTATTGCGATGAAAACGAATCGATTGATATATCGCTTGACAAAATCAGTGACCCTGACTAGTCAACCAACGGTAGCGGGTTCGAATCCCGCTAATTGCAATCATTTGTGTGATGAGCAGAAATGTTTAGTTCCGAGTCGTGGATGTAATATTCGTATCTATGTATGTTTATCCGTTGTCTAGTGCCCATAGTACAGGGTATCCTAGCTTGTGGCTAGGTAATTGATGTGAATTGTCCCGAATATATTTATGTATATTTAATTATTTATTTAAAAGAGAAAAACTTGAAATTATTATATGCAGGCCAAATCAATCAAAATCAAAATTTTGTAAACAAAGGTATGCTTTGAGTTAGAAAAAGAAAGAACGATGACCAATTTGTATTGTAGGCGATTGCCCCACCAATGAATCGAAATGTCCAGAAGCGTCCTATAGCCCATTTTTATCCTTAGGAGGCCTAGATTTCGATTCGCCTATTTTTTTTCTAAATAAAGAAGCGAAAAGTAGATATTTAACAATTTTTTTACAGCGTAAGTTCCTACTATTTCTGCACTTATATTGTCGGAGGTTGTTTGCTAAATTATTCTTGTCAGGCACTTATATTTTATCTAGTCATTGATTGTTCCAGGATCCAAGAATTATGAACTTGTTGTGTTTGCCTGTTTTTATCAATCTTATTAGTGTACTAGCTGTGCCCGCGACTTTGCCCGCATCTCATTTCATTTAAAAGTATAGCCCATACGTGCTATTCCAGGATCGAAAGTATCCTGCACTAGCTGATGCTCGCGGATTTGCGTCAAGAATATTTTTATCGATTGCTCAGCTTCTTCTTATCAGATTGAGATACTAAGTAAACCAGTCAAAAAAAAGTTTAAGTCAAATCCTAAGCTACCCAACAGTGAAAACCGCATTGCAATCGGTCCAGTAGTTGTTAAGTAATTTGCGAACAAAAAGACAGACAGACACGAATTTAAAAAATGTTATATTCTTGTTTAGTAGCTTATTTTAAGTACCCTAGACCATTTATTTTCATTATCTTCATTTACAAACTTTTTCATTCCTATTGCTTTATTATAAGTATAGATTTCTCAAAATTCGTTCAGCCAATCAATTGTGATGCGCGAACAAACATACAAACTTACAAACAAGCAGACAAACAGACACGAATTTTAAAAATGATATGTTATATGGTACTTTTGGTCCAGAAATAACACATATGGGCTACTTTTAAATGAAATTACCACGCGGGCAAAGCCACCAATAAAAACCGTATGCTTATCGTAGTCCGTTATAGAAGCTCGAGTTGTCAAGAAAATGTCAAAACGAAATTAATTGCAATAAAAACAAAGATCGTACAATAATTCACAAATTGCGAAATCATTCATTTTTGACAGCCAAAACGATGTCATCTGCCAGAAACACGTATCCTTGCAAGTCGCGCGGACACTTGTATTTCATGGAGACGCAATTGAAACCCGGATTTTTTATATTACAATTATAATCCGCATCTTTGAGCATTCAAAACTATCACAATAAATCCTAGTTTTACTAACGAAGTTTAACTAAAAATAAGATTTTGCTGGTCATATCAATCACAGGTGGGGCAGGAATGGTCATCGTCCTTTCCCTTTCACGTGCCGACTCAACTCCGAGTCTTAAAGTTTCAAATATTTAGAGGAAAGGGAGTGACCCGGTACACAGAGTCGCTGCAAGTCAAGACATTTTAGTGAGCACGACCATAAAAACTAGTTTCTCTGAACCCTTACTTTCTAACTATGGTGTCTGAAAAGTCATGAGACATCTCAAAAAACACTCCGCCTGAGCATTCAAAATCAATTTATATAAACATAGAAGAAGTAATCACTTAATAAAATCATGGAACTTGGAGACATCAGGCTATGCATTTTTTTTATTAATATAATCATTTACATATTAATATGCGTCCTGAAGACGAATCGAATATCTTGCTTAACAAAATCGGACCAGTAAGGGTGACGCTATGGTGGGACATCCACATACCTACATACATACATATACTGTTTAACTCATTATCCTTCACTTGCTTCTGTCATACTCGGGTAAAAAGTTATATAAACACAATAAGTCGAAATATTTCATATTTAAATAATAAACGATCATAATCACAACATTTTCTTTATTTTATAAAACCACTGCTATCACAACAAACCTATCCTCATATTAATCAAAAAAGTGACAAAATTAATATTTATTACATATATTTTATTGAGTTTTAATAAAGCTATAAGTGCACTTGTTACTATTATAAATTAAGCATTTTGATACGTATTCAAGACATTTTTATTACAGTTGAGTATTATTATTTAATGATCAAAAAATATAATCATAAAAATACGACAATGTATTAACACTACTGCTGAAAATTTCAGAGCAAATTAATGATTAAAAATGACATATATTGGTGTCGATTCTGTTGGTCCCAACTAGACTAAACTACTCTAAATTTAAGTTTAGTCCTGTCAAACAGATTATTTTGTAACAAACTCACTAAACTAGCCTAAGTTTAGCTTTCCGACTAAATTTAAGTTGTGCTACGGAACTAAGGGATTTGGAGGAAGGGGGGTTGTGTAATTCACGGTCGGTGGCGGGGAAGGGGGTGCCGGGGGGAGGAATAAGGGGGAGGGGGGTTTTGGGTGAGGGGGAAGATGGAAAAACGAAAAGAATGTGTGGGAAAAGTCAGAGGAAAGAAAGAAGAAGTTGGTAAAAAGTGCCCCCCTTCCCTGCCGTCGGCCATGCACAAACAACACACCCTCCCCCTGCAAGTACTTTAGTTTGCTTAAAATGATCAAAAAGGTTTTAAGAATCTCTACACAAAATTTAGTTTTAATTTAGTTTAGTGAGTGACAACAGAATTGGCAGCATTGTTCGTATTTTTAATGTGGCCATAGACTAAATAAATACTGAAACCTTGGAATTATGTAACCACTTTATTCTTATCTATTTGTAGAATAGTATTTTAAACGTTACGTTTTATATTTTTTTTATATATTTTTTAAAACTAAATTAGTAATTGTTGAAAATATTATTTAATAATTAGCATGCTTTGTTGTTATATTTAAATCTGAGTAAGAATAAGTAAAACAGGATACAATATATTCTAATATTCATTTCAACAATTAACGACACATAATATTTAGCTTAGAATTTAGGCATGCTTATCAGTGATTAATAATTTAAAATGTATATTTTGGCTATCTTACTTTCTGTCTGTGACTCCATATCTTAGGTTATCAGAAACGGCGTCGATAACAATAAATATGATTAATACTTCAAAAGGTGTTTGTTCTTCAGAGGAAAGAATCAAAATATGCCGGTATTTGATTGCGGGCAATATTTATACGAAATAACTTGATTAATATGCGATATGGCGCTAACGACGATAAAACAATGTCCAAAAGATAAGAGTTCGCTTGTCGAACAACTAGATTTAAATGTTTTTTTTTACACGTGTCAATCTATGTACTGAGTGTAACAGCAAGGTTTAGCAATATCTACTGAAACACTTATACAGATTCTCATTAAAAATTAGCCTGATCAGCACCTAAGTATACTTAGTTAAAATTACGAGTTGTAACTAGTTAAAATTTCCACAGAATTACTGTCTTCTACTTGAACTTATGTCTTGTTACATGTAAAATAATGCTGTTTCCATTGATGTCCTTTAACAAGAATGTTAAAAAATATACGGATTCCTCACAACCAAATCGAAAGCAACAAGCAACACGCACAAACGTACAGCATGTTATTCCGATCAACCGCAACAGCGCACCAAGATCTCGACCTTATTAGTCGTGTTAATTCTGTCTAGATTTCATGAAAAAGCAATGCAGTTTAAAAAAAAAGTGTATCAATCACAAAAAAACATAAATTATCCACTTTCGCACACAAACGCAGCCTCTATTTGTTTTGCGGTTTTTTATTCGGAACTATAAAAGTTCCTTATTTGACTACGAAACCCTAAAAATGTTGGCAAGCGGACGATCGTATACATACTCGTATATAAACATTTACTACTAAAATAAAAATTACAATTATTTACAATGTCGCTATGTGACTTGACCACGCAAAAACTACTGGATGGAATTTGATGCTGTTTCCTGAACTTTATTACTTGGAGTCTTGCAGAGGTTTTTATCTTTATTTCTCAAAATCGGTGAATCCAAAAAGGAGTAAGTCATTTAATTTAGTTGCGCCACAGAAAAAAGAATATGTATCAGTAGGACAGTAAGTAAATCAGATAATTATGTCTTATCTACGTAGTAAATTCTATACTTATAATAAAACTGTAACAGGTCCAATTCTGTACATTGAAGATATTTAGAAATTTTCCTTTGGAGGGTACTCTATATTCGATACTGAAGCCAAAACTGTTTTCTTTCATTTTTGTCTGTCTGTCTGTATGTCTGTCTGTCTGTCTATCTGTATGTTTATCTGTCTGTCTGTATCTTGGCTAGGCATCACGCCGAAACTACCGAAAGTATTTAAATGAAACTTGGTATGATTTGAGTTAATACTACGTGGTAGGACATAGGATACTTTTAATCCCGAAAAATTAAAGGGCTCCCGCAGGATAGGCGTTGAAAATTATTTAAAAGAACACGTATCACGCTGAAACTACTGGATGGATTTTGTTGCAACTTGGTACAGTCATAGTTTATATAATGGGTAAAAATTTAAGATAGTTTTTATCCCGAAAATTAAAGAGTTTCTGCGGGTTAATGGCTCAATTTCTGTATATTAAAGATATTTTGTAATTTTTCTAGGAGGCCTTTCTGTATTCAATACTGAAGCCAAAACTGTATGTTTGTTATTTTTACCTGTCTGTCTGTCTGTCTGTACCTTGGCAGCGCATGATGCCGAAAATACTCACTGAATTCAAATGAAATTTGGTATGATTTGAGTTCATACTTCGAGGTAGGACATTGGATACTTGAAATTTTGATCTAATGTTGGTATAATAGTCCTGGAATAGCACATTATGGTACTTTGAACGTAAAGAAAATACCACGCGTGCGAAGCCGCGGGTACAGCTAGTAGTAAATAAAAAGAATTTTAAGCTTTTACATTTAATTTATTTACATAGATTTACTTTTCCTGTTTATATTCACATATATTTCTTAGAGTTTTAGTATCCCAATTGTAAGCTACCATGAAAGTTTTAGCCGTATAGCTAATCGGAAAGCGCTGTTGAAAAATTTCAGGACAGACAGAAATACATAGATAGTTAGATATATATACATACCAAGTGAAGTTAAATAAGTGCTTTTAACTTTGCAAAAAAGAGCTGCCCCTGTATTGTTTGATGCGTAGATACGCTGCGTATACCATTACAGCTATATGAAAACAATGTTTATGAGGTTTCTTTTTCTCAAAAAGTTTTACACACCTTTTTTTGTTATTTTATCGTATTCATTTGGGATAAAACAGTAATACAGCAAATAAACTTAAAAAAAAAACTTAATTACTAGCTTTATTACCCACAACATTATCCACCAGTTACTACATAAAAAAGCCGTTTCTGCTGAAAAAAGCAGTCTTTGTGTAACAAAAAATTATAATAATTTAAATGTGCAAATAAACCAGTAGTAACATTCAGTATTGAGGGAGTTAAACACAGCTTAAACCTTTGCCCTGAAAGGGCAAAAATATCTCCTCCTCTTTCGCCTCGAATTGAGCATTATAATTAATAACTAATTGGCGTAGGGGTGAACGCAAACCAGCATTGGTTTTAGCACGTCTTGAATTAATAGTTAGCAGTCGTGTTGAGCGCACTTGTCTGCGTAGAACAGTTCTTGGACAAATATAACACAGTTGGTTCGTAATATCTAAACAATCAAATTTACTGTGAACAATGCCATGTAAAAACGTAGCACCGAGGAGTACACTTCTAGATTGGAGAGACAATAATTTATATTTATTAAGTAGATTTACATAACCAACTTTAGCATGGTAGCATCTATAATTTAGGGATCGCAAAAATTTACTTTATACTCTTTCTACCATATCACTATATTTTGAATAAATTGCATTCCATATTTGGGTAGCGTACTCCGAACATGGCCTCACAAGAGAAATATATAAATATAAATGTCGACGGTCGTATAAAATCTTTGGCAGTCCGCATAACAAAACCATACATTTTAAGTGCCGAATCTATTATTTTATCTACATGTATGTCGAAATGAAGCATAAAATCTAAAATAACTTCAAGATTTCTCATAAAAGGAACCTTAGCAACGGCGTGCGGCAAAGTGAATAGGAGTAATTTATAATATGAACCTTTTTGGTAAATGTTCTACAATTACATTTCGGTAAACTGAGATTTAATTTATTAAGAGTACAATATTCAGTAAGCCGATCCAAATCAGATTGAATAAGTAGACAATCATTGATATTTTTAATATTTCTATAGATTTTAAGATCATCAGTGTATTATAAAAATTTTGAATGATTAAAACAAGTATGAATATCATTGATAAATAAGACAAAGAAAAGAGGACCTAAATTTAAGCCTTGAGGTACTCCTGAATATGTAGTCGGACTTATAACCATTAATAACTACTTTTTGTGTACGGTTTGTAATGTATGAGGCAAACCAGCGGAGCAAATTACCACGTATACCATTGAAGGCGATTTTGTTTAGCAGAAGTTTATGGTTTACCTTTTCAAAAGCTTTTTGAAAGTCTGTGTAAGTCACGTCAGTTTGAATTTGATTGTCAATATTTTCAAAAAGTTGATCCACTAAAATGGTAAAATTTGTAACAGTAGATCTATTTTTAACAAAGCCATGCTGTTGTTTTATAAATATTTTGTGTAATATAGGATAGATTTCATTGTGAACCAATCTCTCGAAAAGTTTTGACAAGGCAGACAAAATTGATATGGGACGATAGTTCTCAACGTCATGTTTTGTACCGCTTTTTAAGACAGGTGTAATGTTGGCTTCTTTCCAAATGTTAGGAAAAAAACCTTCGCCAATACATTTGTTATAAATAATTCCAAGTCCAACATACAAATGATCAGCCGTGCATTTAACAAATATAGCAGGTATGCCGTCTGGACCCGGTTCCTTCGCAGGATCAAGGGCCTTAAGCTCTCGGAGGACTTTTGAGGAGCTAATAATTAATTCACAACCCGTATTTAAGTCTGGA
Organism: Alsophila aescularia; assembly: GCA_946251855.1. Classification (NCBI taxonomy): domain Eukaryota; kingdom Metazoa; phylum Arthropoda; class Insecta; order Lepidoptera; family Geometridae; genus Alsophila; species Alsophila aescularia. The sequence goes on along the minus strand of OX276378.1, from coordinate 12,452,311 downwards.
GGAGGTTTCCATTCATGATCAAATGAAGACAATTCGTAGACAGACTCGAAAAACTGAGAAAATAAGTTACATACGCCATTCGGTTCATTACTAGAAGTGTTATTAAAATGAACACTAGATGGAACTCCGCCCAATTTTTTTTTTTGTTTGCAATGTTTCTCCAAAAGCACTTAATATTATTTTGAATACCATCTTCCACTGACTTCCGGTATCTAGCAAAGCACTTATCACATTCACTGTTAAAAAAATCCCGACATTACGAAAATTGATCATAGTCAGATATATTGCCGTATGTTTTCCATTTTAACCAAGTGTTAGTTTTTCTTTTAAATAAACGTATTAATGTAGGAGTAAACCAAATAGGGAAATTCGTAGATCTAATCTTAATAAGAGGGACTAATGGGGTGGGAATAATATTTATTTATTACGAGTATGCCATATAACGTATCATAAAGAACATTAAACAGCGTCAAGAGCACATAGATGATGAAGCATACTAAACCAGTCAACAGCAGCTATGTCTAAACATACTAAACCATAATTTGCTTTATTGTAATTATATTTCATAATAGAAGGATTTTTCATATGAGATTAGTCAAGACTGGGGGAAGTTACAACATAATAAGGGGGGTGATGGTTGTCAACATTATTGCTTAATGTTTCAAACTTTGCTTAAAGTTTTGGGTTGCTAAACTTACACGTTTTTGAAATATAGTTAATTACCATTAATAAGTATTTGCCTGCATTAATTAACTCACATTAACATTAACACATTTACGCCTTGTGTTGAATCGATGACGACCAAAGAACACTGTCCGAAACACTGACTGATAACTTGACTGTCTGAGCACTGTCTATGTGTGTGAGTGTGATGTGTGTTAGGGTTGAAAATAATCTCTTTAGTTTCTATCAAATGACATACGTAACCTTGTTCCCGTCTTAAGGAACGTTATCAGTACAACAACTGCCATGACTTTTTACCCTGATCTGAGATAAGTACTCGTGTTTCGTGTGCCTACTTATTAAGAAACAATTCATTAACATTATTGTGGATATTTTGTATTAATGGCTACACAGGTGTCAAAATAAATCTTATCTATCGATTGTCGTCACTGTTGATAATGGTTAGACCCAAGACAAAAACGTTGAAAGTTGCCTATCAATATCTTGATTTTTATAGTGGCTATTATCAAAGTCATATCCTATCTATCTATTCTTATAATATACATATATATATATATTTTAATGGTCTAGTTTACTTCAAATAAATTACTGAACTATAGAACATTTTTTTAAATCGTGCCTTTCTGTTTGTTTGATTGACTGTATGTTTGTTCGCACATCACTTAAAAACTATGAGACCGATTGCGATGCGTTTTACACTGATAAATAGCTTAAATTTTGATTTAAAAACTTGGTTACTTAGTATGTTAATTCGATGATTAGATACCAATCGATAAAAACTATTTAACGGCTAAACGAATTTTAAAGAAATGTAGGTTTTGGTCCTGAAATAACACGTATGGTCTACTTTTAAATGAAATAACCACGCGGACAAAGCCGCGGGCACAGCTAGTCTACTATATAATTTATTGTATGACTTTAAGAATGGTCCAATATAATTGCATACGGTAGCGGACTCCTTTGCCAAGCGACATCTACACCAATATATAAAATTGAAACGTAGGCAACGTTTGTTTGCTTGTTTGTTTGGGGAGCTTTCAATCAAAACGGGTGAATTTGAAAAACCTTTGTAAATAGGTACTGTTTAATATACACACCAACATAGGATACTTTTTATCCCGGAAAATGTTAAGTTGTCACGAGAAAACTGGAAAAAATGACGATTACTCTGTAAGGATCGGAAATGTTATTCCGTTGCCGTCGAAACGAAATAATAACAAGTCTATCAAAAAGCATCAAGAGCTTTAGTGCTATACTGTTATATTGGTTCTCAATATCCTAGATGAACATAGGATGCTTTTTTCGCGTTAAACTTTAATCCGCGCGCGGACAAAGTCGCGGGCGAAAGCTAGTTTCACTATATTACCTGTCTACGTATTACGTGAGTCAACTAGTTATTTTATAAAATGAAAATGATCTTTGCTCCTGCCTATCAGCAAGGACTATTTATCGGTCGTTGATAAACAATAATTTTGCATATAAAAGCGGAGCATCGTTGAATGGTTTCAGTCTCATTCTCATTTCAATAGCAATATCGTCTACTTACAAACATAAATAACACTTCTTTATCGGTGTTTTAGCCATTGTAAGTACATTATCAGATACTGACTGATAATTATGTTCGTTGTGTGTCTGGGTGGTGTTAAACAGTGACAGTTATGCTTGTATGTTTTATATGACTTGTCACCACACTAAGACAGACAAAAGTGGGCATTCGTCGAGCGCGCCATCACTTTCCATCAGGTGAGATAGTGATGTAAAGTAATGCTATTCGACATTCTAATCGTAGTGCCGACCTCTGGTCTCAGAGTTTTTCAGGCCGACCAATGGGCTTTGAGGTGGCAGGTCAGTTTGCACCACTTTTAGTGATTTAAGGTAATTTATGAACGTATGGGATCTATTTATAAGTAATTCACCCAGAATTATGAAATTGGTAGCACATTTAAATGTAACATAATTATGGTGTCGATTCTGGGTGCACCAATTAAACATAATACTAAATTTGACAGCTCTAAAATTATTGCTGTCACTTTCAAACCTTTTGGAAATGAAAGAGACGCCAACAATTTTAGAGCTGTCAAATTTAGTTTTAGTTTTAATTGGTGCACCCAGAATCGACAACATTATCTCGCCTTTCGTGAAGACAGAAACATGATTAGTAACTAACAATACACTAATACAAACTCAAATTAAATTATAACCCTAATCTACATAATATACATAACAACAATAATAATTATTATAATGAACAGTTTTAAGTAACGTCGTATGAGATAGTTGGTAGTTGATAGTTGATAGTGAGATAGTGATCCCATCAATAACTAAAAAGTAAGATACTTTTTGGTTTTCCCCAAATAAATAAAACCTAGGTATAAATACACTACATATTATGAATCCTATAATTTACCTACTTCCTTGATATACCTGCCTACCTGTCATAACATTATTGTTTACTTGTTTTCTTGAAATAAAATATGTTTCAAATTATACGTTAGTGATTATTTTTAATATATTTATTTATGGTTAAAAGCGCCTGTTTACTTTAAATGGTAGATAAATGGATAGGTAAAACTATTTCATTCGAACAGGCGCTTACAACAGGAAGTTGCAGATTTTATATGATTTACTTCATCGCTGTGAAGCAATTCAGGTTTAGGCCTACCTTTGTATAAAGCGATGTCAACGTTATTTCTATTTTATTTCATACTAAATAAAATAGATTCATTCTAGAATTACATACAATTGAAACGGGATATTTATCATGGATACTATTTTAACTGAGTTCCCGATATTTTGGCACTGTTGCAAGCGCCATGATCACCGATAATCGATGATCGTTTATTACGCGTGACTCCAGTACCATGTACCACTATAACTACACACGACACACAACACTAATAATATCACCTCGCGTATGTGGGATGACATTGAATTGGGTATTGTACGAATTGGGAACTAATCATTACTTCGGTTTTCCCACAGACGTAACACTGGATTCCAGACACTCGACAGTTTAAAGCCGATTGTATTTTTTTTAATTTTGGTGATTTCAATCGCTTGTCTATCCATGCACTTTTTTTTATCTTCCCCCTTTATTACATGTATAATTATATGATAATAATAGGCAGACTTTCCAAAATGTAGCAGTTTGTTATTTTATGAAACTCTATGATACTCTTGAGAAAGAAAAATTGGGCTGTTGAAAGTACCCATGAAGAAGCAGCAGAAAAGGTCCAAATGGCGGTCGATTAAGTCTTTGACTGGACCAAAATATGGGAAATTAAACTCAAGGAATCTAATTCAATCCATATAGACTTTAGTTACAAAAAGCATCATTATTATATTTTATTAATGATAAGTAAATCCCTTATGAGAATACAACAAAGTACCTCGGTATGATGCTTGTCGCTAAGCTCCGATGGAAAGCCCATGTCAAGAAGAAAAAATAAGAATTAGAACTACGGTTTAAAAGAATTTATTGGCTGTTTGGGAGACACTCAAAGCTGTCAACGCACGATAAACTTTTATTATATAAACTAGTCCTAATGCCAGCGTGGACCTATGGTATACAGCTGTGGGGCTGCACAAAAAAGAGCAATATACCAGAATAAAGTACTGAGGGAAATAGTGAATGCTCCTTGGTACATAAGAAATGATGATCTCCATCGGAACCTTAAAGTAGAGTTCGTTGATAAAGTAATCCAGAAATATGCAGTAGCTCATGAAAATAGACTCCATCATCATGTGAATGTCGATGCAATCCAGCTCCTTGACCACACAGACATAGTGAGAAGACTCAAAAGAACAAAACCGTTCTAGTTAATTTCATCATCATCATCATCATCATCACCATCAGCCTATAACTGTACACTGCTGGACGTAGGCCTCTCCTAATGCTCGCCACTGAGCTCGGTCTTTAGCTCTCCTCATCCATTTTCTGCCAGCCGCTTTTCGCAGGTCGTCACTTCACTTGGACACAGGGCGTCTTACACTACGTTTGCCTAAAAGTGGTCACCACTCGAGAACTCGTCTATCCCTATGGTTATCGGGATATGTGACCAGCCCACTACCACTTCAGCTTGCTTATCCTTTGAACTATGTCAGTTACCTTGGTTCTCCGTCGGATATCTTCATTACGAATCTTGTCCTTCAGGGAAACTCCAAGCATAGCTCTCTCCTTAGCTCGCTGAGCGACCTTAAATTTGTGGACTAGTTTGACCGTGAGTGTCCACGTTTCGGCACCGTGGGTTATGACTAGTAGGACGCACTGATTGATGACTTTTGTCTTCAGGTACTGTGGTATGGACGACGAGAAGACTTGACGAAGCTTTCTGAATGTTGTGAGCAACCACAAAGCAACCCAGCTGAATTCTTCTGTTGGCTTCCTTCTCAAAGGTGTTCTTACCCAATTGCAATATTTGCCTAAGGTAAACATATTGTTGGACAACTTCAAGAGGCACACCATTAACTGCAATCGGTTTCGAGTCTATAAGATCGTTGAACATGATAAGGTTGGTCAGCATACTTTGCAAGTCTTGCAGCGACTCCGCCATAAGGACGATATCATCGGCAAATCGTATGAGATGTTCTCGTCATCGATATTAATGCCCATTCCATCCCAATCCAGCGTCTTAAACATATCTTCCAAAGCATTAGTGAACAGTTTCGGGGATATAACATCCCCCTGTCTCACTCCCCTGCGCAGTTGGATATGTTTAAACTGCTGGTTTTGTACTTGGACACTCATCTACGTTCATTCCGAGACCTAGGTCAAGAGAAGGGTCAACTAGGTTGGTTTGCATACTTTGCAAGTCTTGCAGCGACTCCGCCATTAGGACTAAGTCTTCGGCAAATCGTAAGTGTGAAATGTTCTCGCCATTGATATTAATGCCCATTCCTTTCGAATCCAGTGTCTCAAACATATCTTCTAGGGCATTAGTAAACTTTTACAGGGATATAACATCCCTCTGTCTCACTCCTCTGCGCAGTTGGATATGTTTAGACTACTGGTTTTGAACTTGAACACTCATAGTCGCGGCGTCATACAGAAACCTCAGCACTTCGATGTATCGCCAGTCCACTTGACAGCGCTGCAATGACTCCAGAACCACCCAGTTTTCAACGGAGTCAAAGGCCTTCTCATAGTCCACAAAATCAAGATACAGGAGCTGGTTATACTCTTCAGACTTCTGTATTACCTGCGTCACTGTATGTATGTGGTCTATGGTGCTAAATCCTCCGCAAAACCCGGCTTGTTCAAGAAGCTGGAATTCGTCAAGTCTCCTTGCGAGACGGTTTGAGATGACACTCGAAAACAACTTATAGACGTGGCTCAAAAGTGAAATAGGTCGGTAGTTCTTTAAAAGGGTTTTATCCCTTTTTTTAAAGGAGGGTTCTACCAAACTCCTGCTCCACGCCTCTGGAGTTCTCCCACTTTTAAGGACGGTGCTAAATAACCCCTGAAGCTCCCGAAGTACGGGTTTTCCCTCTGCTTTCAAGAGCTTTGAAGTTATACCATTCTCACCAGGGGCCTTTCCATTCGTAAGTTGTTTGAGCGCCATCTCCATCTCGTCTAGGCTGACGTCAGGCAGTTCATCAGTTTAGTGGCGGGACAGTAATGCGCGGGAATCCTCTGTGCTGGGTTCGAGTTGAGAAGCATGTGAGTCGTACAATCTGCCATAGAAATCTTCAATCTCAGAAAGGATCTCCGGCTTAGAGACGACGGTTGTGCCATTATTGGTCTTGAGCTTCGTCAAATGGGATCTACTCAATTGCTGGGCGAAGACAGAAGCTCGGCTTGTATTTGTATCTCATCGGAGCTCACGTTGCACCAGCTTACTGATTTTTCGATTGAGCTCCCTTTTTCTAACGGTGTGGCTTGCTGTTGCTCCCATCGCTCATCCATAAGTCGTAGAGCCTCACCCGAGATTTTAGACTTCGTGCCCGTACGCTGCAGCTGACAAAATCTCGTGCCTTCCTCCCTAAGGATTCTCACAACTTTTTGGAGTTCCTCATTCACGTCATTGGTGGTTTCCAAGGCAGCGAATCGATTTTCCAACTTGAGTTGAAACTGTTCGGATCCAACAGCGGGCTGGAGTAGGTTGGGTTGGAGCGTAGACTTCACCAAACGGCATATTTCAAGCTTGTGGTTGATATTTAAGGAGCATCGGACAAGTCGATGATCACTACCGGAATTAAACCTTGCGATCACTGAGACATCCCTGAATATGTGTTTATTGTCCGGCATGATGAAGTCAATCTCATTTTTAGTCACACCGTCGGGACTTCGCCAAGTCCACTTCCTCTGGGGATGCTTTTTGAAAAAAGAGTTCATCAAAAAGATTCCCACTTTTTCTAAAAAGTGAACTAGCATTTGCCCCCTGCGATTCCTGTCTCCATAGCCGTATGGACCTATTATAAATTCACTGCAAGTCTGTACTCCCACTTTGGCGTTAAAGTCTCCCTTGATAACGATGTAATGGACCCTTGTGGTGTTATGTAGGGCTGAAGATATATTATCAAACATATATTCTACCTCATTATCCGAGTGTGCCGAGGTCGGTGCGTAAATCTGTACCTTTCAGTCAGCTTAAAAACCAGGTACGCAACCCTGGTCAACACACTGGATATTTCTACAACATTTTTATTACCTTATTGACGAGGAACCACCCCGAGACTGCTAATCGCTCTCTCGGAAGTAGAATAGGTGGCCCGATTCCAGGGTTACTGTATCCTCCCCCTTTCTTCGGACTTCACTTAACCCTAGGATGTGCCACCTTATCTTGAAAAGATCCATCTCGAGTTGCGCCATGTGATCGTCAAGCCTAATCGTACGTCCATTGTACGTAGCCAGGGTCAGTTGTTTTTTTTTCGGGTGGCCTACGGTGGCCCGGGAAATCGTTGTACCCCCTGCTCTGCCATTAGCTTGGTCAGACTAGCAGGGTGACCGGGAACTGGGGGGCATTTTTGGTTGTGCCGTTCATTTTGGAGGGTTTGCCCATAATCGCCACGCTAAGCATGCGGGTTGGCGATCACAGGGCGTTGCGCCATGTGATCGTCAAGGGCTTCTCGCAGCGGTGACGCTGCTGCCGGTCACCGGCCTGTGTATTTTGGCTACGCTTGTTTTTAGGATGGTTGTACTGCCATCTGTTTTTAAATTTGATACCCTTCCTTGAAGTACCTATCTAGTGGCTTACTCTTGAATACAGCAGAGCGCAAGAGACCTTGCAAGAAACGAAAAGGAAATGGGATGAGATACCAAGCAAAATGTGCAAAATTAATTCAGAATCTCTTCTTTTGTCATGCACACCTGTTTTAAAATATAAAAGAACATTTTGAAGTGGTGGCATTACGACAAACCGTTATTTTAAACATTGAAATCACAATAGACTTTGCTTTTTTCATCCGAGTAGAATATTATAATCATATAATGTCCATTAACTACAATAATCCTTTTCTCTTTTATTTCAGGCAACATGTCTACAGAAGCCCTGATAGCAAGCGAAGCTCCACCTTCCTACGGCTCTGTTCCTCCTAACGAGTCATTGGGACGATTACTGCGTGAAAATTCGCCATCTACTATTGCACAGATACCATATCCAAGGGACCGTCCGCCACCTTACGAGGATGTTCAAGCATTGATACGTTCTTCCCACAGGAATGATATTAATAATCAAGATACAAAATTTGCTCAGCCTGTTGTCGTCGTGCAGCCATCGTACTTATGCCCTTCAGATACCAACTTCTATATCGGGCCGCAGCTAACTGCTGAACCGGAGCCGATCACCTGCCGATCCTGCAAGGAATGCATCGTCACGAAAGTTGAGACGCGAGTGTCAATGAGGACTCATTTATGCGCTACGTTATGTTTCGTTATGGGAGGGTTAGTTACATTAATAAATTATACTGGCTATTTATTAATTAATCAAGTTAGTAGCTGGTCACGTCTACAAATTAATGTACCTGACAATTTTAACTCTACATGAAAAACGATGCCAAACGGTAATCCTGCGTAATGGATGGAATCTTGACTGCGTTTAACGAACGAGGCCCTGCTGACCATAGATGGCGGTATAAAACGGCACAAGTAAACTAATGCCCTCTGTTTCCGCTTTCCCTGCATAAGCCTGACCACGGTGATGGTCACGAAAATGGCAAGACAGGGGTGCGAAGAATCCCTGGGCTATCTTAGGATACCCAAAACACTCTGACCTTGGCTACATGTCTACAAAAAGCGGCTGTCAGAAACTGGATGCTGAGAGCTAAAGACCGAGCTCAGTGGCATTAGGAGAGGCCTAAGTTCAGTGCTGGACAAGTATAGGCTGATGATGATGATAAAGTTAACCGACTGCTGAATAGACTGTTTTAAGTTTAACTTGTAGATATAGTATAGCTATATATAGTACTAACTTTCCCGCCCGCGCGACTTCGTCCACGCGGATTACAGTTTACAGCGAAAAAACCTATATTCTTCTAGGATATTAAAAACTAATGCAAAAATAGGTTTACCACCAACGTGCTCTCGATGTTTATTGACAGACTTGTTATTTCGTTTCAGTGGAAACCGTTCCTTACATTGAGTAATCAACATTTCCCAGTTTTCCCGTAGAAACTTTCAATTTTCCGGGATAAAAGTATCCTATATTTTTTTCCAGGGTTTATACCTTTTTTTACAGCTTATACTATTTCCATTCCAAATTTCATCAAAATCCGTCCAGACGTTATCGCGTAAAATCTCCCCAAACAAACAAACAAACAGACAACGTTTCACTTTTATATATTGGTATGGATAGTATAGCATGGTGAGTGCAGCTTACTAACTGCACTCACCAAGTTTGCCCGCGTGGTCGTTTTTCCAGGATAAAAAACAATAGCCTTATTCCTTTCTCATGATGCACACAATTTCCTTGTCAAATTTCATCTAGATCTATACAATCATGAAAAGTTAACGAACAGGCAGAGAGACAGAGTTACTTTCGCATTTATAATATTAGTGTTATTTAAACTTTCAGATGCTGTTGTCTAGGGTGGGTCCCGTACTACGTGAAAAAATGCAAGACGAAATATCACTACTGCCCGAAATGCGACGATTATGTAGGAGTTGGAATTGAGAGGCCATTCTGCAGATAAATTTTAGTCAACTTATGATATGAATCTATGAATGTAAGATACGAGTACATTTTAGTTCAGCTGCAAATGTATCCATGTAATAATATAATAATAGTACATAAGAAAATAATATAATATAACGAAGAAACAATGCTACATCATATTGTTTTCCTTAGCGTAGTCAAGGAATTTATATGAGGTAAAGGCACCTAATTCTGAGGGGATCTGGAATTGGCACCATATTCCGAGGTATTTAGAAAAACGGCGCTTACAAGGGATTTAATAAATAAATATGAATTCAAGATCTTATATTCAATAGATAATATATCTTTGCGTAGTTATATCACCAGCAAAGTAGTTTCATGTGTAAATGGTTTGAAATAATCTGTCAATATTACGTAAGCAGCTGGCTCGATCGCATGCTTCATAAATTTTGGACCCTGTGCACGTGAGTAGCATGTTTTTTTAAATAGAGTTTGTATCGTTATTTTTAAACTGTGTGTCTACTTCTTTGGGATAAAATAATCAAAAAAAACGTTTTTAATCTAAAACACTTCACTTTTGTGGATTTTTCTGAGTAAATTAGGGTAAAAATACATTTTGAATATACCGCGACATTAGGTGCCAATATTTTAGTCAGTTTCTTATTCCGATGTATGCCACGGAATAACGATTTCATGGACCTCATTTATTTTTTGATTTTCAGGTTTTTTTTATAATTAGGCATTTCTCAGTTTGGATTTGATAACTTAAATAGTAAAATCTATTTCCGAGGTACATCAATCAATTGGTGATTCCGAGGTGATCAATTTGAGTATTTTATTAATTCGTTGTATGGAAAAGATAAGATACAAAATTAAAAGTTCATATACAATCCAATGAAAGTGTTAGCAAGTATTATATATAGTTACGACGAAATAGAAATTAATCATTTTTCTGTACGTAAAATATGCAAAAGTATTATATATTTTAGTACTCGGAATTAGTAAACGTGTTTTTTTGGTATGAAACGATATTCCGATGTATAGTAGGTCGGGAAAAGGTTCAACAAGCACGTTATTCCGCGGCATAGACACAACTAAAATACAGCTTTCAGTTTTTTTTCACAACTTTGTACAGGTAACTATGCAGTTTTCTTTAGATCAATAATGCGAAAACTAATATAAAATAATAAAATTACTATTTTTCTTTTACAATAATTACACTTTTCACTTTGTATTGTACACTCGGAATTGGGGACCAAATACATCGATAATATCCCAAATTCTGTAAATTAAAGATATTTTGTATTTTTTTTGATATTTTTAATGGACGGGTTATGATGCAACTTAGCACTGTCTTAAGTTATATGATGGGTTAAAATTGAGGACACGTTTTATCCCGAAAAATAAAGGGTTCCTGTGGGATATGGGTCCAAATTCTGTACAATAAAGATATATTGTTTTTTTTAGATGTTACTCTATATTCAATTATGAAGCCTAAACTACGTTTTTCCATTTTTGACTGTATGTCTGTCAGTTTGTATCTTAGCTGCGCACCACGCCGCCGGAACTACTGGATGAATTCAAAAGAAACTTGGTATGATTTGAGTTCATATTAAGAGGTAGGACATAGGATACTTTACATATCGAAAAATGTATGGGTTATTATTTAGGGGTTGAAACTTATTTTAAAGAACACATACCACGCTGAAAGTAATGGACGGGTTATGATGCAACTTGGCACTGTCTTAAGTTATATGATGGGTTAAAATTGAGGACACGTTTTATCCCGAATAAGTAAAGGGTTTCTGCGGGATATGGGTCCCAAGTTATGTTAATATTTAAGTAATAAAAAATATTTTTTGGATCGTTCTCTATATTCGATACTGAAGCCAAACTGTTTTAATTTTGTCTGTCTGTTTATCCGTATGTTGACCACGCATCGCACCCAAACTACTAAATGAATACAAATGAAAAAAATGCTCTTGGGTTCTTAAAAAAGGTATTGAACAATTTTTTTTTGTTCATCGTGTCTTTTTTCTGTTTGTCTGTATGTTTGTTTGTTCACGCATCACGTAAAAATTACGTGACCGATTGCAATGTGGTTTTTATTGTTAGATAGCTTAGGGTTTGATTTAAATCTGGTGTAACTGGTATCTCAATCCGGTGAGTGAGCCGAGCAAGTGATAAAGTATTTTTGACGGAAAAAGTTTTTTTTTCAAATGTTGGTATATTGGTCCTGGAGTTATGGTTATTATAGTACTTTGAACCTAAAGAAAAGAAAACGCGTGCAAAGCCGCGTACAGCTAGTACTTATAATAAAACTGTAAAGGATCCAATTCTGTACATTGAAGATATTTTGAAATTTTGTTTGGACCCTAGTAGTAGTTTCGAAGGCGTAGAAGTGACTGAATGGTTCATCTAATAGCACACGATTATGTATCACACTATCGCATAGCCTAACGTCTATCGATAGATAAGAAAGTTGGTCGATAGGTTGATGTGAAACAGTTTGGCCGTATTATTTGTAGGTGGTAGAGATAATAAATTTTGAGCATAAATAGTGATGAGAGCACATAATGGATATTGAAAAAACGCCACTGTATTTACTTAATTAGCTTAGTCGATAAAAATAACAGATGTGGCTTCTCTGTCAGCATGTGTATAGGTCAAACAATTAGATCCTCATTTCACTGCTTAATTTCTACCACCCATTATAAGAATAAATTGAACAGACGAATTATGAAAAAATATAGCTGCTATTTATTTTCAGGAACTGCAGTGTTTTTTTAAATTATTGTTTTTTTAACCGTATTTATTTATTTGTCAGTTACATTTCGGATAAACATAGATTTCAAACTGAAATTTTCAAATTCTTTAAAGTGTTATCGTATATGATTATTCAACCGCTTCGATAAGTTCTAGAGTTTTTTTGTTGATGATACACTATAATGTCTTCAAAAGTGAATCATGAATTTCTTTAGAGCGTTGTAAATTTTAAGTACCTACTGAATAATATACATAATATGTAAATATTATACAATTTACCTGCATTGAAATAATATACAATTTGACAACTTTACTAAAGCTACGTTACTTTCTGCTACGATTTTTTTATTTTACAGTAGCACTAATGCCATAATAATTTACAGAGTTTAACATAAGTTTATATATACCTTAAATATTCTTTTAGCGAGCCACAGATGGAATATTTAATTTGTTTGTCTACGGCAAGATATCTTAACTGAATACAGGAATCTCGTAGATACCTCTATATTATAATACTCGTATTATAAAGAGGTAAAGTTTGTGAGTTTGTAAGGTTGTAGGGGCTAATCTCTGGATCTACTGAACCAATTTTGAAAATTCCTTTACCAATAGAAAGCCACAGTATTTGTAGGTGTCAAAGGCTACTACTACATAATATACTCGTACTAAAAAGACCACGCACGCGAAGCCGTGGGCAGCTTGTACTAAATAGGTTAAAACAAAAAACATTTAAAAAAAAAAGCTCTTATGCAGTAGCCAAGTCATGGTGAAACTTAGGTCGGGCTATCGGAATGAAATGTGTATATAACATTTCTTGTCTGTTGTAGCCATTGAGGAGTTCGCTAGTAAGGACCCAATCCTGAGTGCAGCAACCATGTCATGGGTAAAACTTGAAATGGCTATCATAATACGATGCGTACACAAAATTTTATGTATGCGCTGTTGACCGCTGAAGAGTTCCTTTATCTGGAGCTAAGCCTGGATGTCGATTTAGGTCATGCTTACCGTAAAAATGCATTGTTATCGGAACTAAACCAACATGTAAAAATTCAACTCCGTAGGAAGAAAGTGGATGTGGTAGAAAGTGGTTCTAATTAAGGTCGGAAGATTCCATCTAAACAAACATACATATACATTGCAAGTGAAATGAAAGCTTTTAAAAAAACTACTTCTGTTCCACTACTTAAATAATATATACCTACAATAATATAATTGTAAGGGGTAAAAGCTTAAAAGATATAAATAAGATGTAACAAGGCCGTAACACAAAATACTGAACGCATTTTGTGGGCATATCCTACCCAAACTTTACAAAAACATTGCAGTTAATAGAGGGTAGGACAAACACTACAACTACAATGAGGGGGATATTTGTCAGTCAGATAAGTTAATCTTGATGGAAAAGCTATTCGACTAATGGATCGGCCTCGACTCGTGACTTTGGGCCACGCCACGGTCATTTGGTCCTGATCCATCAGCAGCAATAATAAAATAGGTTGTGCAAGAAGGTACTAATAAACCTATAGGTAATTAAAATTGGAAATTTGAAAAAGAAAGTGACTTCAAAATCAATTTTTATTTTCCTCGTAACCAGTCGCAGAAATCCATAAATTACCATATATAAAAAAAAGGAGTGGAATGCCTTGCCCTCGTCAGTGTTTCCGGTAAATTATAACCCCGGTGTGTTCAAGTCAAGAGTGAATAGGTATCTACTAGGCAAGCGTGCTACACCTTCGACCACATCATCGCTTTCCATCAGGTGAGATCGTGGTCAAACGATTGCCAAGTCCGTTTTTTTTTAAATATAATTAGGCATATCCGGTTTATACATATATCTGTAAATATTTGTATTGTATATTTGAATATGCAGTATAGGAAGCTAGCGACTCGTCCCACAACAAAGTCGTCTCAATGGGACGAGTTACTGAATTTAAAAAATATTATTTTTTAACAATCATAATGAGATAACGTGAACATATCTACGGATTTTTTGGATAAAATAAATGTTAACGATGACGACAAGGTGTACTTGTAATTAGAAACATTTTTTTTTTTTTTTGATAATTTTATAAATGAAAACGGCCCAACCAGAGAGTGATCAAAATGATAACTTATCATTTATCATCTAAGGTCTGCAATCCTCGTAGAAACGTCAACATATTCAGTCACTATACATAAATATCGGTATTCATATAAACACGTAGGAGATTCTAGCGTGCACATCAGATTGTATCCGGAATTGTAATATTCTTGATCGTAAAGAGCCGAACTATTCCGAACATCTGTGGTCACAGAAAAAATCGACATTACTGTTTTAGTCAGTTTAGGCTGAGGCAGTGAGCGTGCAAGTAATGTTGTATGTAAAAGTAATGTCTTATAACGTAAAATATTTGTATGAAACGTAAAATGAATAGGTATACGTATTATATTTTAGATACTATAATCCCCATTCCCTTTACCTTTCCATCACCGTACGACTAGACGATTGGCAAAGCACTACGCTTTTATGGTTGAAATACCTCAAACAAGATCGAAGAGTTACGCTTCTTCATCACACCAATATTTATAATAATACGAGTAAATCAGAGAAGTGTGGCCACTGTCATAAACAGGCCAATCAGAGCTTAGAGTTTAAAAAATGAATACTCTCTTAACGAGCGGAACACTTTGTATGCGCGATGCAGAACTCCGTACATTAGAGCTGACAATCCAAAAAAAACGTCCTAAAATGCATAAATAAACGATTAGCGCGATATCGCACGTGTGTTTGTGTGTGTGTGTGTGTGTACGTGTGCGTGTTAGTGTGTGTGTGTGTTTGTGTGCCTATGTTTTTTACTCCTTCACGTTCAAACGGCTTAACGTATTGGGATGAAATTTGGTACCAGGATAGCTTATATCCTGGATTAACACATAGGTACTTGCTACTTTTCATCATCATCATGATCCATCATCATAATCCACGTGGGTGAAACCGCGAGGCGCAGCTAGTTTATTATAAGAACTGCAAAGGAGTGGAAAGCTCTACCCTTGTCAGTGTTTCTGGTAAAATATAACCCAGGTGTGTTCAAGTATAGAGTGAATAGGTATCTACTAGGCAATCGTGCTATACCTATGACCACATCATCGCTTTCTATCAAGTGAGATCGTGGTCAAACGATTGCCTAGTCCATATTAATTATAAATTAACTATAAAGATATTATACGAATTCGGACATATTATTTTTCATTTAAGGTTGCTTAATATCTGACGTAAGTCTGAGTATCTATGAAGTTTGTAGATTTCACACGATATTAAATAATCCGATGTCAAAAGAGCTGTTCATATCACCCGCTGCCTTTCTTCGTGCGTGACTATTTCAACCGACTTCTTGCTTTATTTCTTTGTAGGTACCAGTTTTAGAAAATAGCAATAGCTAAGTAAATTCCTTTTTACTCGTACTTACAAATTTACATATATGAACTGGCACGTTATTAAAATTATAAAAGATCTCTATTTTTCATTTATATGGCGATTGGAACTCGTTATAGTTTTACTGTCGTTCATATCAACATATTGACTAAGCGGGGATAAAACTGAATGGACCCAGTTTTCATTTCGAATGCAAATAGCTATGATCGTTTCTTTCAAAAGTGATGCATCCATTAAAAGAATAGCGGAGAGGAAACTACTGGAATGTTGTACTGGAATGTTTCTAATACACATCACCCGCAGTGCGTTAGCTTTTTCATGTACGGAAATTTTGTACGAGAGAGTTTTTCAAGGACACTTCGAGAGAGAGCCTCTGAGATATTTGTAATAGTTCATACAATTTCTATATGTATTTATGGAATTGTAACTTTTAACGTTTCGCGATTCGAACACATAGTAAATTTTTAAACGGGTCTTAATCGCGCTGAAAACTTAATATTTTTTTATTTGTTTTTCGTTTTTTTTTAACGTCGAGGTAAATAAATATTAAGTTTTCAGCGCGATTAAGTCCCGTTTAAATATTTAACTATGTATTTAAGGAGACAAAAATCTACCACGGCGAAATAATAAATAATAAATTTAATAAATTTTACTACGGCGAAGCAAGGGAAGGGTAATTAAGTTAACAGTCTATGTATGTATGTATGCATGTCTACATCTATTTGCCTATGTATATATCTATGGGGTATATGTATCTATGTATGTGGATGTTCCATCATAGCGTCGCCCCTATTGGTTTTTTTATTGGTTCGATTTGTCTTCTGTAGTGCTATTATCTATCTTGGTTTCAATTCGATTTTCACTATCACGGTCACTAATGCGTTGCGATAGAGTCGAAATTGCTATGAAGAGAGTGACAATCTGATTGAAACCAGGTTCTGTAAGAGCAGTACAGGTCTATAATGTCATAAGCAATTTTTTTCTTGACTACGGTGTAGCGAAGTTCTTCAATCTAAAAACTTGATACCATTTTGACAAGCGAGGTATCAATCGATTCGTTTTCATTGCAAGAGTGTCATTCACATATTTTACCCGACTATAGTTGGATTTCAGTTTTTGAACTTACGTCTTGTTTACTGTAAAAAAAAAACTACGATGTGCGGAGGTGGTTCAAATTCTTCCTTTTCGCATCATTTCGCATTGTTGCAGCCGCATTATTTGTCAATTTTTTCACGACTACGGCGAAGCAAAAAGATTTAAGATTTTAATTGATATGAAGGAATGTATGTATGTATGTATGTATGTATGTATGTTATTCTTCATCGTCCGCTGGTTATATGCTATGAGACGTCACATTAAATTGAATATGCCGCCCATTAGTGGACATAATTATAGAAGAGAAATTTAAAAAAAAAACTGTGTTGTCGTGTCTACGATTAGTTTACCAAGTACCTAGGGTAAAGCGCACTCCCCGGCTCTAAAGTTTTAAATTTCTAAAAGGTATGAATATTCTTGTTTGTGACTTTTTCGTCCACTAACACCGTAGTCGGGTTTCAGTTATTGAACTTATATTTTTATTATTGGGTGACAAGTAGGCTATTTAACTTGTAGTAAGCGCTACACTTTAAAATCAAACTGTCTGACTGTCCGGGTGCGCCATATATGTCACATTAACATTATATTTTATTCACACATTGATTCCTCAATACGATTGCTAGTCAATAAAACTACCCTTGCGGCTATTAAATATGAATATGAACGATGTTGGAGTCCTTGTATTTTTATGTCAAACGTTAAACACGTAATTGTCACGTAAGCTGCGATCGCGTGCGAGTTACCTTCCTCACGTGATTCCGTTAACGTAAACAAACGATGTTTTGAATATGCTGTACATGGATATTGTTACTGTCTATTCCATATACAATTATATATAATTGAAGTATCAGTTTGTAATGTCAAAATAACAGCTTTTTACGAAATGCATATGAAAGTATACACGGCACTCCTACCAAATAAGTTTTTTTTTGTCTTACTGTCTGTCTGTCTATCTGTCTGTCTGTTTATTCCCGCTAATCTCCGAAACGGCTGGACTAATTTTGATGGGACTTTCACAAGCTACTTTTATTTTCAAAAATAATTAGGTTTCCGCCATGGTTCCGCGCAAAAACATAAAACCCATAAATTTTGAACACGCGTGCAAAGCAGCTATTTTGAAATAAGATTATAATTTTGGTTCAAAACTTATTGAAGATTATTTTTCATGCTAAGCTTTGTCTTTAAATAATAACTAAAAACGGACTACCTAATGAAAATGCAAAGTCAGCACATAGGCTCATGTTTAGTACTTGACTCTTTTCAACGGTTGCTCACAAAGGGACTCCGTTTGTCCTACTCAAGTCGGGTTCGGCAAACGATTCTCAAGAATACTAGCCCAAGGAACGTACTTGGGGATATTTTGGTCTGCAACTTATTTCGAAGACTACTTTATGTCCTAGCTTTTATCGAAAGCTACTTTTATACCTGCTGCAAATGCTACGCCATCAGCACATTTGCTCATGATGAGCACTTGACTATTAGCGCTAGCTCACAAAAACCCTCCGTTTGTCCGACTAAATCTGAGCTCGGCAAGCAATTCTCCTGAACACTAATATAAAGAACATTCTTGGGAATAATTTGTCTATTTATTTAATCTTATTTTGAAGATTAGTTTTTTCCCGAGCTTTTATTGAAAGCTACTTTTTATACCTGCTGCAAATGCTACGCCATCAGCACATTTGCTTATGATGAGCACTCGACTATTCAGCGCTAGCTTACAAAGGCCCTCTATTTGTCCTACTGACGCCGGGCTCGGCAAGCAATCCTCCTAATTGAAATGTCACACCGCTCCTCCGCCCGGCTTCAAATCTGTATATGTGTCAACAGTCTTCAATATCGTTTGATGGTGTGCTCTATGTAGGGACATTCAGGTAATGTTAAACTATGTGGTCACGTTCATTGTAGTGTTTTGTTCTACAGTATTTTTTGATTAAAACATTCCAAAATGTTCCCATACATATTTTTTGCAACTGAACTTAACAGACTATGGCCGAGTTGCACTGATCTCTATGGATAGGCTCTACCGTACTTTCATTTGTGCCAATTCAAAGCGCCCCACCGGGCGTCCATGTAACTAAAATATACAAATAGGTTAGTTCCATGGACGCTCACTACTGCCAAACACACCGCCAAAATGGCGATAGTCAAATGCGCTAATTGCGACGTTCCTCAACTGCCTATCTAGAGTACGGAGTATTGTAACAAGATAGATAGATAACTCTTTATTGAAACACACAAATAAAAATCTTACAACTAAATAAACAAAATTAATAATAATGTGTCACAATGGGCGGTCTTATCGCTCAGAGCGATCTCTTCCAGACAACCGTGCATGGAAAGGAATAACGGAGGTAGTAGTACGGTGGTTTCAACCAATAAATATATACATAAACCATACATAAGCACTTAAAAATTACAAAATAATAATGAAATTAATTGGGAAAACACAATAGAAAATTGGAATAAAAGATATAAACCTAGTAGATACATATAATTATCCAAGACAAGACATAGGTTCAAAAACTAAAACCCGACAACGGTCGGGTAAAAAATAGCCTATGACCCTCTTGCGATGAAGATGAATCGATTAATACCTCGCTTGTCAAAATTGGACCATACAATAAACATTAAATGCTTCGATAATTGATTTCTAATTGCTATTGACCAAGTTCTAGTCGCTTGAAGAGAAATTCACAAAATATTTTCAAATATACTCTAAACTACAATAATACCAGACACGTTCGGAGCTTTCTAATTCTTGTGTTGTAAACTAACAAAAAGCTCTACCGTGCGTAGGCGAGAAAGTACTACACGCTTCTCACGAACCATTGAAATATTTCCCTTCCTTGACAAACACACAACTTATCTCCAAAAAGACGCATTCACAATGAAATCGAAAATAAACCAGCGCGTAGGCAGCGGAAAGTTCCGCGATACACTCGCCTCTCAAAGTGACCGTCGAGTGATCTCGAAATTCTCGCATGTTCATAACTCCGTTATTGCTTTCCTACGCGCATGTTCATGAAACGTTTCCCTCGTTAAATATTTTCCGAGGCTTTTTAATAACGAGAAGTATGCACGCTAATAAAATGCAAAAGAATTGCATATTACCAACGTTGTTAGTGTAAGCGCAGGTATGATGTTATTGGTTTTGCGCATGAATACAGAAACTTGCTGTGGAATTGCTTTTAAAGTTGATGTTGCTTATTTTACATCAGATATTACAGCCATAATTTTATGGTCCCCATCTTAAAACACATTTAAAAAAGACTTGTTGTTTTTTCTATTACATCATATTGTAGGTATACTAGAGAAAACTGCTACAGTTCTAGGTTAAATGAAGCTTAACATTTTCAATATCCTACTTATAATTAATGAAATTCTTTAATAAAATTAAAATCCGACTACAGTCGGTTAAACAATAGCCTATGACCCTCTTGCGATGAAGACGAATCGATTGACACCTCACTTGTCAAAATAAGACCAAGTCTTTAGTTTGAACAGATAACCCTTCATTCGCTTCGCCGTAGCCGAGTAAAAAAATAGCCGATGACGTTTTATACCTGAAGATAAATCGATTGATACCTCCCATGACAAAATCGGACTAATAGCACAATACATATATAGTACTATATATGTACTGTGCTGGGCGACGCTATGGTGAAACATCCACATGGTATGTACACATACGTACACTGTTAATCTTTTTACCCGAGTACGGCGAAGCAAGGGAAGGGCCCTTGCTTCGCCGTACTCGGGTAAAAAGGGAACTCCTGAGTATTTTATTCTTATAGGATATAGTGATTTTAGTGTCCTACAAATCGATTTGTGTAGGACTCTCCTCATCAGCCTGTCACGTTTCCACGGCACAGGCGTTTTCTCAGAAAGAGAGAATGGGCCCTAAGCCACCACCCTGGGCTAGTACAGGTTGGTGTTTGTCACGGTTCTCTATCAATACGCATAAAATGTAATGTCATAATTTAGTGTTGCATAATTTTACTTATCCTAATAATGTGCAAGCATAATAATAATTACGCATAAATGTTCAGGCATAATCGTGTTTACCATATCTAAAGTTAGCATAACGATAAATAAGCATATTATTTAGTAGCATCATATTATAATATGTAAACAAACATGTCCACGGCTTAAGGGTGGCCCAAGGGCCACCCCACCGCTCCTTAACCTTCTGTCACTATGTATTATCTAGATTATATTGAACCTTAATAACTTTTTTTTTTCATGTTCAAAATGAATTATAACTTTAATGAGACTCTATAGTTGTCCAATATAATTTAGCCCAAAATATCATTACATCAATGATCACAGGTAAAGTAGGCATACTTTAACTGAATGCCAAATACTGTTTATGTAAAATTAGTATTATGTAATTAAAAGTTATGCCTAACTCAGCATGCCAAAGTAAATTAGTATCAAAAAAGTTATTTGAAAAAAAGCGATACCGTTTGACTGTTTCCTTGAACTTTGGGAAGCTGATATCCTCACGGTGTTTTTCTACACGCTTTTGAGCGATGGCATCAAAATCCGCATAGTATTACTTATTAAGAGTCTGAGGTCTTATTAGGACCGAGTTCCGTTGAATTGTAAAGCTTACATGTCACCGGTTGACCACCACCGATCTAGGATCATCGAGGACTCTATCTTTGGAAAACTTGGGTAAATAAGCAAATTACAGTATATATATAGGACTCTTTGAGGTATTTATCTTTGTAAAACTTCACACCCCCATTCTCACCAGCACGACCTAATTTAGTTTGAGCGGTTCACAATCGCGTATGCAAATGGTTAGCCTACCGCCCGAGGGAAACCTTCCAACCTCAAACCCTAAGGAGTTAATGTTTTCATCCATTAACTCGGCCAAGCATTTATGAAATTCGTGCTCGCGATCCGAACGAGATTATGCGGGCGAGCTGACATGTTTCTAAATATAGGGTTGGCACAACAGATGACAAATATGGCTTGACTGATTCTTGATATGCAGTTTTTAAACAAATTCGACGTGTTAAAGTACGCATTCATTACATGATATTATGAAAAAAATAATGTTTCATGAATTTTCATACAAAATTAATATGAACAAAAATCTAGAAATATTCTAACTGCTGTCGGGCAGCCTGCAACAATAAATGTTTTTATAAGTTTTTTATATACACGTCTCTACATAATAAAACTATATGTACGTTATAATTATGACTTAAAAATTTATTGGATTTTAAGTTACATAATGTTCCACAGTCACGAAAAGAAGTAACAACGACAAAATTAAGATAAATGCAAGTTTTTTTACTAGATTATTGGTTCATTATTTTATGTTAATTGTTAATCAAATACGTAACATTTTTCTTCAAAAGTTTGTTAAATTCTCTTTATCACTACAGTCGCGTTTTAACATACTTACTTAACCTATGATATATATCATCCGAATCAGCCTAAAACAAAACACTTCACAAAGCTGGATAACTCATATTTGATACCAAAAATCGAGTATACATATACATACAATACACACCTATCTGCCTAGCATATAAGGTGTCTTTAATATACCTTCTAAGTTGTGATGTAAGTTTACTCCATAAATCGTAGCGTGGCAACCCTACGAAATACCTGCCTGATGGCACCTGAGGCGTTCGCTGCGTCTTCGACTCGCCCACTGCCATTAGACCCCTGATTAAACGTAACCCGACCCATATCTCATCCAATTACATCACTAACGAGGGGGGCGGGGTAGGTCAATGTATGCTGGTAAATCTAGGGGTAGGCTAAACGTATTTGCTAATGGAATACAGATGTGTGGAACAACATTCTGCGGCGCCCCGTAAATGCTTACATCGTGTTTCTGGTTATACTGCGTCATAATCTTACGTGCCATTGTTCATGTTTGATAAAGTTTTTGGAATACCAACTAATACATTTTCCACATCCATAACGACAATCATCATTGAATATCACGAAACTACTTCAGTGCAGACACGTAACGCGTCGCGTTACAATAACTTCGTTGCATTGTTCGTGCATTTTCGTAATGACGTCACGCGTTTTCTGCGAGGAACTGCGTTTGGCATAGCGAATAAGCGCCCAGTACTGTAATAGAAATGAACTAGAGTAAAACTAGTAGTTCTGCGAATATTATACCTCGCGATCACAAACTTTTTTGCAAACAATCTAGCAGTGCACAGTAGCGCCATCTAGTTATCTTATTGTAAAACAAACGTTAATAAACAAAGGTGCTCCATCTACCCCTACCTAGTAGGTAAAGGGCTGAATCCTAACGTAGAAACCTAAAAGTTAGAAAATTACTGCATTTTGCATTTTGCTCATCATGCAGAAGATCCTCATCAGATCTTGACCAATTTTTTATGCTGACAATCTAGCAGTGCACAGTAGCGCCATCTAGTTACCTTATTGTAAAACTAACATTAATAACCAAAGTGCTCCAACAATGTCTACCTAGGAAGTAAAGGGCTCATTCCACTGATAGAAACTCAGGTTTATTCTGCTTATCATGCCTAATGTCCTCATCAGATCTTCACCAAATTTGTATTAGATTAATTTAAAGTTACAACCTTTCAAATAAAAAAACAACCGTCGATATCAGATCTAATTATGCTGAGATATTCAGTAGGCCCCTTTTTGTATTTTTTGGAAGAAGTACCCCCCAATCAAAAATGCCCGACGATTAAGAAAATCGAGTTAAACCTGTATCCAAGTTTCGTTCAGATCTGTTGTAAAATACGACCAGTTTACGGGTACTCCTCTAGGAGTACCAACACACTGACAGATGAAAGCCAATTGATTGTACTTTGAAGCGCAGAGACATGAGCTCGCTTCGCTCGCACATTCAATTACTTTACACTGTCTGAATAACATGTTGGTGAAATGCTGAAACTGTGTGTTTGTGGTTTGTCTCGCTTATATCGCTACATTAGCTTTCGACAAAAACACGACTTCACTACCTGTTAATACCCAGTAAAGGTGCCTTGACCCGAAGATTTAAATAGTCAAAGTGACGGGTCCTTTCCTAATAACCCTTCTAAGTCCGACGACGCGAAAACAAGCCAGAGCCAGGGCCCCTGTTTAACTCTTCATTTGGGCTCGTCAAGGTAATTCAGTAATGACCAGTGAGATGTGACACGCAGGCTTCACAGATGATTTGTTTTGTTTGTTTTATCTTTGGTTAGGAGTCCCCTCGAAAATATAAATATCAGGGATTGTTCTTCCAGTTATTTAAATGGGATCATCGCCATTTAACGATAACCTGGGAGAATACGCTTTCAGCGATAAGGCCCGTTGTAGTAGAACACATTAAATATTCTGTTCCCTTATTATACACTTTATATTAGCTTCACTTGTATGTTTGTATGTTTGCAACCGAGTCCTTTGGCCGCTATTTTGACCCACTTTAAACGGTCAGATTTCATTCAAATTTTGCACACCTGTCAAAGACCGATGACAATGCAATAATTCGAAAAAAAGAAACGCTCTTTTAAATAAACCAAACTATCTATTTTTTAGTTTGGTTTTCTATATAAAGCGTGTTTTTTAGTTTTTTTAAACTATTATTTATTATGATGTGCAACCAAGTACGTTCATATCAATCTTTTTAATTTTTATTTCAGTTTGTATCAATTA
This sequence comes from Alsophila aescularia, assembly GCA_946251855.1. Classification (NCBI taxonomy): domain Eukaryota; kingdom Metazoa; phylum Arthropoda; class Insecta; order Lepidoptera; family Geometridae; genus Alsophila; species Alsophila aescularia. The sequence goes on along the minus strand of OX276378.1, from coordinate 12,427,615 downwards.
AAAGTAATGGAAATGTCTTCTTACTTGACTGTGAAAGGTATTTTCATATTTTTAATGTTACTGTAAGGTAAAAACACACAATTATTATGTTAACCTAAACCTAGCTAATACTTACCCTACTCTAATAGGCCGTTACCAGCAGGCAACATTCCTAAAAAGGCTGACAGCATTGCTTAGTCAATGCTTAGTCTTTTGGTCACATGCCAGCATTTTTGTCACGTGTTGCTTCAACCAGACGCCTCGATAAAACTTTATATGTTGCTTGCAGTCTTGACATCGACAGCGATTGCTTTACAACCAAAATCGGTCGCAAAGTCTGATTATAATTATAACGATATTTGATAGACTCTGTCAAATAAAAAACCTAATAAATCTTTACCAAATAAAAGTATTAACTATTATTTGATACATGTTGTGTTCACCTCGAGAAGGTCATGCACTTATTGTATGTATAATCTTAGTTTGTATAATAATAATAATAATAATATTTAATGTTCCAAAACATACAAGGAGGTATATTATATTTAACATTATACCTATATAAAATATGAAGAATAACTAGTAGGTAGACAAATTGGACGGAGCCGAGATTTTAATAAAATAAACAACAAATTAAATTTGAAGTTAATTTTATTGGTCTTACTTTTGACCGTACAATTCAAACGAAGATAAAATAATGTCAATTTGTACTTAATAACTTCCTTATATAACTTTTATAAATGCGTAGGCGATTTCTAGTACATTCTTCATTTGCAATAACAACTAAGTAGTTACATTTCTCATACAATATCGAGAAAAACATCTAAGTACATAAATGCTTATTCAGCTATGTGCAATTAAATCAAATCAACATGTAGAGTACCTCTACTGTGCATTATTCATAGAAACCACTGTACAAAAAGTGCTTACTTGGTACTTTCACAATCAAAGGAAGTACCTACTTGTATGATTAAATATGTGGCAATTGGACTTCGGTAAACAACGGTGGGTTTGTTGTACATATAACTAGGTACCTATAATGTTTGGTCACATATTTTCACATAGCTGCGCTATTAAATAGCAGATTAATTGTGAATGTTTTGTTTGAAACTCAAGTGCATCATCCAGTTTGGCGGACCTAATAAAAATAAAAAACTATTTCAAACATGATAAATGTCAGTACAGACATTAGTGACATTCGATAGCTTTTGTCAAGAACTGTCAAAGCTAACAATTGTCTTCGTTATAGGTACCGATTTCGGTTGTAAAGCAATCTCTATCTATGTCGAGACTGCAGGCTCTGGCCCCTTCTTTTTCTTCAACAACTCGCCAATAGCATGAGTTAAACCACCAAAAGAACATCTAAACAAAAATAACGATGCAGCTGCCACAGTGATTCATACCACAGTGTAAAGATACACAGCTAAGTGGCCGGCGCTTGTATGGCACATTTTACCTTATTTTATTTATGTCTAGACTAGCTTGCTTGCAAACAAGCCAACAACACAGCAGACCAAAAACACATCCGTCACGTTGCCAACAAAACCAACAATCAAAACGTCTCTTTCAAAAATCGAACGTGGTCCAAAACAATTCCATTGGAGCGCGAGGGGTAAGGGCCAATGGAGGAGAGCTCGACCGGAAGTGACGTTGCAGGTAGATAATAATGTGCGGCGCGCCCTCGCGTTGTGCAGCTTCCGGCGAGCGGGGCTCTGACAACGATAATCTTCAACATGGGTAATTTCCAAATTGAACTATGAATGGGGTGGAGTTGAATTATACCTAAATAAAATACTGAGTCAATAATGTAACAAAACTTTAAGAAAAGCTGTAAAATGATATTTCTTTTGTAATATTATTTTCATTATAGCCAGTCGCTTGCTACGCGGAGTTTACGCGTGGTAGTGCACGTGGTAGCTTTTTCACGCGCGAGCAAGGTAGTAGGACAAAACCAAACGACTATATCTACTGGTTATTCGAACATTTTGGACACGCAAATTTTGTTCCAGATAGAACTACAAAGAATATTAAGATACAATCAATCTGAAAAGTGATTAAGTACTTTTTGTAGGATTATTATCAATTATATTTGAAGTAACCAAATACTTCAAACCAAATACTTCAAACAAAAGAATTAATAATGTTGACTATTTTTAAAAAGAACATATATATTTTTGCTCTAATTTATACTTTTTTCTTTATTTTCAGACTCAGTAGTTACAAGTTTTATTAATTATTTTTATGAACTGGCATTACCCTTACGTAAAACCAGCAAAAATTGTATCCATTTTTTACATCTAATGATTGGTATCGAAGGCTTTTTGTTCTAAACTAACACTTGGGCTCATTTAAATCATATTTTTATACGCTTTATATTAGCTTCACTTGTATGTTTGTAACCGACTCCTTTGGACGCTATTTTGACCCACTTTATTATACGCTTTTTATACGCTTTATATTAGCTACACTTGTATGTTTGTATGTTTGTAACCGACTCCTTTGGACGCTATTTTGACCGACTTTAAACGGTCAGATTTCATTCAAATTTTGCACACCTGTCAAAGACCGATGACAATGCAATAATTCGAAGAAAAAAAAGAGTTAAAAAAACTAAAAAACACGCTTTATATAGAAAACCAAACTAAAAAATAGAAAATAAAATTTAATAGTGTAAATAAGAAAAAAAATATTTATTTTTCTATTATATATGTGTTTTTTAGTTTTTTTTAACTATTATTTATTTCTTAGAATTTACAACAAACCTATTAGTTATTATAACTTTTTTAATAGTTAAAAACATGTTAAAGTTATTTAAATAATTTGCAGGACAACTTCCAAAGAACATTTTTTAATTAACGTACTTCTAAGTTGGGAACACTAGGTGAAAAATCTACATTCAAATCGATCGATCGATTCATTCGTTATCGAGCAGACACTTTAAACTGATAGCAGTTGTTTCAAGTTTTATTATTTATTTTTATGAACTGGCATACCTTACGTAAAATCAGTAAAAAATTGGACCCTAGAGTCTAAAAATAAAGAAAAAAGGGGAAAAAAAGCAAAAAATATGTTTAAATAAAATATATGAAAAATATCATATATCTAGACAACGGTTAAGTTTTGGATAGTGAGTTATAGAGTCAAATCTTTCGGACACGACCCAAATAATAATGTTCTTAAATGTCTAGGTCGACTTTCCCTGTAACCCTGCATTCAATTGTACATACTCATCTTTGCTATCGTAATTCTCTGATAACGATTTACGTAGGCATTAGTAGGCGTTGCCTGCTTATGACACAATGTTTAACAATGCGTAATGGATCAATAGAAACACACACCATGTTGTATTCCTCGATGCATTAATGATCGTAAGTCAAAGTTAAGAAAGGAAAAATGCAGCCACGAAGCAATACTAGAACCTGTGACCTCTGGAATGCTGTACTATTGCTCTTCTAACAGATTATTAATCGTGCCTCGTTTTTTTTTCTTATGTGCATTTAGGAACGCTTTTCGTCATGTGTTGGAAACCAGATTCGTATTTTCTTTTTGGAAGAATTAACACCCGATGGAAAATCTAGACTTTTCTAAGTTATGAGCACGTTTTCATCGCTCCGTGCTTCGGAGAGCAAGTTAAACAGTCGATCGTGGTTGCTATTGATTAATAGCAGTTATCAAGACATATCAGAGGCTCTCGGGTGGCCTGACAAACTCTGACACCAGAGTCCAGCAGTTCCTTAAACGACAAATAATGAACAAACAATCCAATAATTAAAGATTTTTATCCAATTTATGTCCGTAGATAAAAAAACGAAGACTTAGAATAAGACTAAGTTTAAGGAGCTTACATAAGTTTTTTTTAAACACGCAACGTCTCCACTCTCTTTCCTATTACACGCACCCCTACAATTCGGTGTAGTGACCCGGCGCACCCCGCAGTAAACATTACGACTCGAGACACCTGTGCACAGCACTCGACGTCTTAGTACAACACTACTAATGAAACATCAATATTAGTACGGGGACATACGGGGGATAAAACTTTTATTGGTGCTTACAAGATATGTACAACGATTTCAATATGTAATTTTGTAGCGATTTTATGTCACAAAGCTTGGTAATATCATAGTGAATTTTTAGATTTGTTCAATTTGATCGTGAGTTATTTTAAAGCATCTGCGGCAGTCAAATATGTGAACTAGAACATACCATTTAAACAAAATATTAAACGCATTTTCTTTATTCTAATATTGAACTCTCGTACACTTGGTATGAGAACACTATTCTCAAAAACCAACTCTAAAATCAAAAAACAATACACTACAGGCCACCAAAAATAGCAAAGCGAAATATCCCATTCTTCTAAGAATATCTCCCCAAAACATAAAGTCGAAAACCAACAAATCACGTTTCCAGGCATCCATTTGCGAGCTCAGATACCGCAGCTAAAAATTCAAAATGGCCAAGTGAATCCATTGCGCCATATTTATGACGTGTGTTAGCCATATGAGCCATATCTCGGCCTTTCCACGCACTTCCACAACATTGAGCCGCCGTAAACCAAACACAAAAAGGACAGTGGGCCTTTTCGAAAATATATGGCTAAGATTACATGTTTAGTTTATTGGTGTTTTACAATAGGGTTTTTTCGTAACACAACAGTGGGGTGTTTCCGTAGCTAGCAGTTTGCTTTGGGTTTTGTTCATTTCTGAATAGCTTGCATAGCATTAAATATATTTATTTGATAGATCCAATGAATCATCATTGGAAAAGCTTGCAGAGGCAATGGACCGACAGAGGTCCCGCATCAATGAAAATCAAAAGCTACACGACGAGCCTAGTTTGACCATCCTGCGCACAAATGAGCTGATCAGCATTGCTGTGACGTGGATGCATTTATTACAACTCACATCTGCACAAGGTGTGCTCGAACTTATCAGTCTTGTGTTGATACAAATCAATAAAAGTCTCTATCGCAGAACACAAAAATCACATCCTCCTGCAACTATACTGTGTGTACTATCAATTAACAATCTCAGTGTAAGGGAAACGTCCGCACGAAGTGTCCGCGTTGAGATCAATTAGCAACTCTGTCTGAGTTTGGAGTGCGAGCGTTGTTTAGGATGTTGTTGTGTAGTTGCTGTTTGGTTGGTTCTAAATGTCCCAATGGGACGATCCCGTTGAAAGGAACTGCTATTTGAAGTATTCAAGTTTGGAATGATACAATTCTATTATTATGTCGTAGGGTAGGTAGATAGATAGATAGATAGATAGATAGATAGATAATAATTATTTATTGCACCTAAAAAGATATTATTACACAAAATGCTCAATTGCAACATCAAAATGCAACATTTCTTAACATTAGTACTATTGGGTGGCCCTATCGCTAAGAGCGATCTCTTCCAGACAACCTTTGTATGGGCAGTATTGGAAGAACAAGAAGTAGACGGCGGTGCATTAAAATAACATTATATTACATGTAATAAAATATAATAAATAAATAACAACCGACACCCGCTGGGGAATAAAGGTTCTCGAATGGCGACCACAAACAAGCAAGCGAAGTGTGGGGAGACCCCCTACACGATGGACCGACGCCATTGTAGCCATCGCAGGAAGCCGGTGGATGGAGGTGGCACAAGATCGCTCGTCATGGCGCTCTTTGAGGGAGGCCTATGCAGCATGTCAGCAGTGGACTTCTAAAGGCTGACATGATGATGATGATGATGATGATGATGAAATAAATAACTATTTAAACGATAAACTAATATATGTTATTAAAAGAAAATAATACATATTTACTTTACTATATAGGTTTGGATACATACATACATACATACTTTATAAGGGTATGGCAAGGTTTGAAATATCAGGCTAAATCTTGGAACGAACTGAAGCGGTATGTAAATCAAATGTGGTAGTGACGACCTCTAGGGTTTTTTTTTATCAGGCAGCCCAAGTACCACTACGACTACTTTAGTTAGCAACCAGAACCGACGACTTAACGTACCCTCCGAGGCACGGAGCGTTGGCAAATCTGCACATAACTTATTAAAAGTAATTGGCCAAGGATCGTACCCGGTGTAGTTGGATTGCAAGGTTGGTTGGCTAGAGACCCTAGGTACGTAATCAAACGGTCGTGGGTTCGAATCCTCCAAGGTGCGATCATTTATTACAACGAGTTATTTTTTTATTTATTCGTATTTATGTTGCACTAGATAACGCACTAGATAACGGATAAACATACATAATGTTTATCCGTTATCTAGTGCCCATATCACACGGTATCCTAGTTTGGGGCTAGGTAATTGGTGTGGAATTGTCCCAAACATATTTATTTGTGAGATGAGCAGAAATGTTTGTTTCCGAGTCATGGATGTAATATTCGAATCTATGCATGTTTATCCGTTATCTAGTGCCCATAGTACAGGGTATCCTAGTTTGGGGCTAGGTAATTGGTGTGGAATTGTCCCAAATATATCATATTCCAGCTCTCTCCCTGGGGTGGATGCGATATAGTCAACCACTTTACAGAGCAAAATGCTATACAAAAACTTGGCATCTGATTGCCTGCCACAGCATTTGTTTGTACTTAACTTATATGTTAACAATAAGTAACACTTTAACTTCAATGTTTCATTTGAAAGCTTTTAAGCCATGTACATGTGCACCTGCTTTTAATTTCTCATTGGCATGCACCCTTGGTATAAATCCGCGTTCCGGTTGCGTATTTAAGGCTACCGTGTGTACACTGATATGAAGGTACGTGACGTAACCCACTAAAATAGCCCTTGGGGACGTCCGTTTGGGGCTACTTGAAATAATAATCTGATATTATAGTGCCAATTTATTTTTTGTATAAAATGACGGTAATATTTTTTTTAAATGAAAAACTTTTTTGCTAAAAGAAATTACAGAAAACGGATCAGGTTCAAATATCAATAAACATGTGGAAATCAAGGGTTTTAAATACACGGTCTCTTTTTACGTGATAGTTAAATAAGTTTTTTTTTTAATCCAGACATATTTGCATCAAGTTTTGGCATCAAAGGTACAGACAGCTCTGGAAATTACAGTAGTCGCAGCCAATCAAGATGATTGTGAAGTTAGGCTCTGTGAACGAATGCGCAGGTACTGCTGTGGGGATAAAATAGCATAAAGTAAGAGCGAGATAGATTATGCGAAAAACGTAAGCGAGTGAGCGAGGCAGTTATACAATGCTGTCATCACCGTCAACATTGGGATTTCACCTGAAAAATAGCAGTTTGCGCAGTGACTAGCAGACAACTTCCCAGACACAAAGTTCCGCTGCGACTACTGTACGGTAACGTGAGACTGGGACCGAAGAACGGATAGACTTTGTACTAAGGAAGCTTAAAAATTATATAAGTGCATAATTTATTTTTCGGTCATCGACACTTATGTACTTAGCACAAGTGAATCTGTACAAAAAGTGGCGAGACAACAACTTACAGTTCAGACCCAAAACTAACATACTCACAACAATTTTCCCACTGGAAGTATCGCCCTATATTGTCATAAAAACCTTATTCCATTTCTGCAGATTTTGTCCCGCGTAATTTGAGCCGAAACACGTAACACCTGGGCTAGGAGTGCTACGCCGTAGCACCGTAGCACATAGTCCGACTAATCAGCGATTGCTATTTATTCAACCCACGTAGTCCTGTGGACTCCGCGCCCGTGTACTACCTGTGATTACCTGACTTTCCCTGCGTTAGGGTAGGTCTGATTGGGCTTTTATGTGAGAGATAATAGGGGAGTTATAGTAAGGGTGGTGCTTTGATGAAACCTATAATTTAGGGAGACAGCCTTATGAATCCAAATTTGAATGGACTGGAAGATAGTGCTATAAGCTTTAATTTCCATTAGTAAGCTCTCTTATATTCATGTGTAGTTAGCGGAGCTTCCACGTAGTCAAGGTTTTGTATTAAGTTGAATTTGAGAATATCAAATTCAACTTAATTATCCTAATTCGAGAATCACAGGATTATTTATCACGAAGCAAGGAGCCAGTGATTTATCCAATTTGAAAAAGTAATGTTTTTTTTTTTTTTTTTTAATTTGCTGTTTATTTTGTCCGAAAATACTCGGCTGATACAAGAATGCGTGTTTTTTCTAATATACTCTCTGGTCAGTTGTTGAATACAAATTGATTCAGTAGATTTTTTGTCCGTTAGTTAATAGAATTCTACCTCATATATAATTTACTTATTTGCCATACTGTTTAATCCATTGCACCGGCTGCCGTTACAGGATCCAACCTGACGTTTCCATCTCACGAACTGTGTGGCATTTTAAAAGTGTCTAAGCACGTAATTGCTCTGCCAGTTACCGCGTGGAATTTCTAACTTCCAATGTGATCCGGTTAGGTCTGGATTTGGCTGGATCGGGGCTTAAAAGTTGTATGGTCATCCTGGATTGGGATTTAAATGTTCATTTCTATAAGGTCATATGTATATCTGATGCAGTTTGGTATTTTCATGGAAGTTTCGTTGTGGGATAGGAAATTTTCAATTTAACTTACTATGGCACTGTTTTGCATTTCGACCAAAAATGTATCGAAATTGCTATATCAGTTTTGAGTGGCTTTGTATTATAGCAACACCATTCAAAAGGTTTAGTTTCTGATTCTAACACTAAATGTCGCTTGTATGTTTTGGAAGTTTCTTGTTTTGTTGGACAAATACAACATACGCATGTCCAATGTTTACTGCCGGAATTTGACTTCTCTAGACTTGGAAAACATACTAGCTTAGTAAATGAGTGTTCAAAAGGGAGGTGTGAATGGAAAAGTCGAAAGCAGTTCGACGGCCGGTTGGTCTCGTGGCTAGAGATCCTAGGTACGAAATCGAACGGTTGCGGGTTCGAATCCTGCAAGGTGCAATCATTTGTGTGATGAGCAGAAATGTTTGTTTCCGAGTCGTGGATGTAATATTCTTATCTATGTATGTTTATCCGTTATCTAGTGCCCATAGCACAGGGTATCCTAGTTTGGGGCTAGATAATTGGTGTGGAATTGTCCCGAATATATTTATATTTATTTTATAGTAAGTTTGCCTTTGGAACTTTGTTTGGACTAGTTAGGAGATAAACACTAAAATTCGTCACCCCTCTGAAGTACGCCCTAGGAGAGGGGGCATTATGAAGGTCCCGTTTTTCGATTTTTTGCTTACATCTCTAAAACAATGCGCATCATATGATATTATAATATGTAATTAAATTTTCTACAACTTTGATTCTATACACTTTTTACCTATTCCCAAATCGTTGCCTAGATATGAGCTCCGAAAACAGACAATTTTCAAAAATGAATTTTTGCCTCTTTTTTTTTGTCATGCATTATTCTATAACTTTAAAACAGTTCATCGGAGGAAAAAGTGCCCCAAAGGTGCAGCTGGATCTTTGGTTTGGATTATTCCGTGTCCACCTCCATAGTTCAGAGGAATGACCATGTCCAAACCAAGCCTGGACGTGGTGGTAAGTACGGATGGAGTGCTCGATCGCTGCTCCCTCAGTTGGTAGCAGGGGTAAATGTCTGGTTTGATGTTTGAGACTGACTGGAGGAAAAGCTGGTAGTGATAGTAATTAAGAGAAATCTCGTTATGTTTTGCTCCATACCACCTTAAAAAGCATAAGTTTCCATTTCCTCGTTCCGGAGCTCATAGCTAGACAACTATTACGAAAACGTAAAAAGTGTATAGTATTAAAGTTGTTGTAAATTTTATTTACCTTCATTGTGTTATAGAAAAACAATTGTTTTATAATAGTAATAAATAATATTTTTTAATTTCCAAAAGAACACTTATTCTATTAGGTACACATTATAAACACACAGTTAAACAATTTACAATAAAAATATCAAGTAAATAGCGAGTCTCAAACTAGGCCGGAGCCTGTATCTTGAGGCTTTGAGAGCGATGAACCAAATTTAAGTATATTAATAGAAACTCAAGAAAGTGTAAAACAAAATAATAAAAAAGGTAATTCCACATTTTAAAGACAAAAAAATTAATAAACTATTAAAATTAATGATATTATGATGATAATGATGCATCGTTTTCAAGACGTAAGCAAAAACAAAAAAGGGATCTTCTTTTTTCCCTCCTAGGGCTTACCTCAGAGGGGTGGGGACTTCTCATATGTTTATCTTCTACTGGTCCAAACAAAGTTTCGAAGTCAGACTTTCTGCTTTCTACCGTTCCATCCACAATCATTCGTTACCTAAACTATACTGGGAGTATGGGGCACAGTGAAGAGGGTCTACAGTCTACACTTCAAGGAGAACTTCACAATAATGTATCCATGCTATGCAAATGTGTATTGTAGAATTAAAATCTGTTTATGTTCTGTTATTTTTTTATATGATTGTTTGTATAATTTTTCTCGTTATTTGAAAACTACCCGAAAAATATATTAAAATTAGCGCTCTTACACCGTAAAAGGTTAACTTGTAAAATCACAATACCATTGATCATTTTATATGAATTTTAGCACTGGACATAACCTTCTTCAATTGAGTTTAGTCTTAGGCTTCTTAACTAGGCTCGAGAAAAATAATAAAAACTGAAAATGTTTTATCATTACTGCCAAATACATCATGAATCTTCAATGTACTATATATAATGTACAATGTGTATGATCCAATTGGATTATTAATGACAATAATCAAAAAACTATACACGATTAATCAAAACATTTTTAAAACAAGTTTATAAAATACCGCCTAAAAAATATCTTTTTGCTCAGTGAAATAAGCCCAGATAGCAATAGCTAGCACTTAAAATGAGGACTTCCCAATAGTACACGCATCATCAGACCATGATATTGCATTTTCATTGGGTTTCTATATATGTACAAAGTTTCAACTTGATGGGTCTCATTCACGCTAGCAAGATTGAGATTACAGAGATTTGATACAAAATTATGTCGATTTTTTAAATTATTATTAATTAGCGAGCCGCCCCGGCTTCGCACGGACTTATTTTTATTTGTAAAAAAATGTTACATTGACCACAAACACCCGCGGCGCGCATCGACCATTTGTTGCAAAATATAGTTGTTGTGGACGCCGAGCCTGCCCGCGACAGCATGAACACAGACAACATATAAAATAGGCCACGCCCCTTTTAACTGCGGCGTGTATACCGCACTAGTTGTAAGATCGTAAAAATGTATATATAGATCATAAGTTTGGTAAATAAATGTAGTCGAACTGAAGTAGTCAATTTAGTTTGATACTCCCCAAGTTAGTTCGATACTCCCCAAGTTTAGTTCGATACTCCCCAAGTTTAGTTCGATACTCCCCAAGTAATCAATGGCAACTGTCCAAGCCGAGGTTCGTACCCCCTGGGTGCCCTTGAGCAAGTGGCCAAAAACTTAACTTTGGCGTGCGCCTTCTGCGTCACGCATTGCGGCGGAGCGCTTTTGCGCCCGCCCCACCGTCCGGTGACGCTGTAGAGGTCAGTTATAGACCAACAGCACATATCCTTTCTAAAAAAAAAAAAAAAAAATGAAGTAGTCAAAGTGATTGGATCCGACCATTCAGTCAACGGAACTTGAACAAGCAACAGTGTTTAATTGAACTACAGTCCACATCGAACCAGGAACCGGAACTACTAGGAGCTACGAACCGAAGTCTCCATCCAGTACATCGTGTAGACCTTGCGATCCATCGCCTACATCTTGGTCATTGGAGCCGGATAGAACCAGAAGAACTTAAGCGACCAACAGCTTATCCAGTGAACGTCTGCCGCCCATCGAACATGGTGGTCACGAGGAGCCAAAGCGACCTGGCAGAGCTGGAAGAGCGGAAGCGGTTGGACGAAGAGCGCCTTCGAAGGCTATCCCTAGAGCCGCCGGCATCACCATCTGTGCCGGCCGCTGGCACGGCTGCTGGCACGACCGCTGGCCCGTCCGGCAACATCGAACGAAGCAAGTCACCGGCGCACTCGCAACGAACTGCGAACTCCACCCTAAGGCTGCGGCTGGCGGAGTTAGAGGCGGCCGAGAAACTTGCTGAATTGAAGAGAAAGGAGTTGGAAATGGAAGCGGACCTAGTGAAGAAGCGATTGGCGGCTCAGATCGCGAATATTGAAGAAGATCAGAGCCTTCACGACGAGCCAACCGTGCGGAACAACGACAACCACCAGAAGGTGGATGATTGGTTGCAACGCACAAACCCCTCCACCCTACGGGGGGAGAGCGGGGATGTGCCGCGCCTCAACACCGAGAGGCAACAAGAAGAACCACGACGAGCACGCTTTGATTTTTTGATCACCCACCCCGGGTCGATCTGACCGCAGATCCGGGATCGAACAACTCGCCGAGGCTATTGAACGAATGGCCAGACCTCGGGCCCGCTACAACTCCGACCTGCCCGTCTTCACTGGGGCACCAAACGAATGGTTGCCCTTCAAGGCTGCAATGCGGGATTCCACCGCCCTGTACCACATCTCAGCAGCCGAGAACCTACAGCGGCTGAGAAGTTGCCTGAAGGGTGATGCACGTGACGCCGTGGCTGCATTATTGCACACAGCCACCGATCCTGACGTCATCATCAAGACATTAGAGCAGAACTTCGGGAGACCAGAGCTCATCATTGACCGAGCTCTGGAGGAGCTTAGAAGATTTCCGAAGCCAGGAACGACAGCGACTGATCTCAATAGCTTCGCTGTCAAGATTCAGAACGTTGTCTGCGTGCTTCAGAGCATTGACCGGCGTGGGTACCTTTATAACCCAATGTTGGCACGAGAGGTGCTGGAAAAGCTGAGCCCGCACATCAAGACGCAATGGTGTTACTACGCCGACGAACACCAGTCATCAGTGGAACCCGAGATCGTCTTGCTATCTCGCTTCCTCATGCGAGAGGCGGATATGGCACTGCGCTACACTTATACGCCCGCAGTGACCTCCGCCGCCCGTGAAACGAGACAGGCAGCGACAACTAAGAAGAGAAATGCCGTGTAGGGCGAGGAACAAGAAACAAAGACTGACCGATGCCAGAGCTGCAACCAAGCCCATGCGCTACATCAGTGCCCAACCTACCGGGCACTGACCGTCGATAAGCGCTGGGAGCTGGTCAAAGAGAAAGGCGTATGCTTCCGATGCGCCGACAAGAAACATCGTCGGTACCAATGCAAGGCGAAGCTGTGCGGCATTAACCAATGCCACCGCCCGCACCACTCAACACTGCACGAAGAAGCGCGACCTAACGCACGATCAGCTGCGCAACCCGAACATTCGTCGAGCCACAATGCAGCGGTCTTGTCGGTAGCACCCACCAATGCTGCCGGCCTGAAGACCGTGATGCTGAAGATCTGCCCCGTGGTTGTCACTGGTCCACGGGGGGAGGTCGACACCTACGCGCTGCTCGACGAAGGCGCCACTATCACACTCATCGAGCATGAGTTGGCGAAACGGATCGGCGCAGAAGGCCCTACGCAGCCCCTACATCTGAATGGCGTTAACATGTCGCAGCGAGAGGAAGATAGCCAAACCGTCTCACTCTCACTGAGGGGAGCAAAGGAAACAGCGCTATACAAAGTCAAAGCGCGCACGGTACGCGACCTAAAGCTACATCGGCAGATCGTCCCGAGCTCGCTTCTACAACACCGACACCTACGGGACTTGATGGAGGCAGAGGTGTGCTACGACCTGGCACACCCCCTCATCTTAGTAGGCGCCGACCACTGGGAGCTCATTGTATCCCGTGAGCTTCGTCTTGGCGGGCCAAATGAACCGGCCGCGTCGAGGACCCGACTTGGCTGGGTGATGCATGGAACCGCATCCCGCAGCCTGATCTACGAAAACGAGAGCGTGCTGCACGTATACGCGCCCGACCAGCGTACGAACGAGCACGACCAGCGCCTACACGAGCTTGTGGAGGCGCACTTCCGCATCGACGCCCTCGGCGTCGCTATCCATTCGAGAGTGAGCGACGCAGATCTACGAGCTACGAAGATCTTCGAAGAAACGATAAAGAAAACAGACAGCGGCTACGAAGTGGGCTTGCCTTGGCGGCGAGATGACGTCACCATGCCGTCGAACTACGGCGCGGCTCTACGGCGTCTACAAAGCATCGAACGAAAGATGGACGCCTACCCAGACTTCGCGGACCAATACGCCCAGAAAATCTGTTGGCTAAGAATTATGCGGTGCCATGCGACGGGACTGAACGACGGAGCCCCATCTGCTGGTACCTCCCGCACTTCGCAGTACAGAACCCGAACAAGCCTGGTAAACAACGGCTTGTTTTTGACGCAGCTCACCAATGTCACGGCGTGAGCTTGAACGACCAGCTGCTGGAGGGCCCGGACCTTCTACTATCACTACAAGGAATCGTCTTCAGATTCAGAGAACGGCCGATCGCCGTCACCGCCGACATACAAAAGATGTTTCTACGAGTGAAGATCCGACCTGAAGACCAGCCCGCACAGCAGTTCTTATGGCGAGGCCGGGACCGAACTAACCCGCCCCGCCACTACAAGATGGCGAGCATGATTTTCGGCGCCGCCAGCTCACCCTTCATGGCACACAGCGTGCGCAATCACAATGCACACGCGCATGCGCAGACTCATCCACGCGCTCTAGCGGCCATCACCGACAACCACTACATGGATGATCTCGAAGACAGCTACGCCGATGAAGAGGAAGCTCGTAGCACTATACAAGAGCTACGCGAGGTGCACGCGGCCGCTGGCTTCACGCTGCGCAGTTGGAGTGCTAGCAACACGAACGTGCTACGAGACGTACCGCCAGAGCTACGAGCGACTACGCCCACTCAGTTGGGAGCAGGGAGCCCTGAGAGCAAGATACTCGGGCTCTGCTGGGACTCCAACAGAGACGAACTGGGGTTCAACACCGCAATGCACCGCGTACCGGCTGAGGTGCGCGCGCAGATCCGCGCACCCACGAAGAGAGAGGCCCTCAGCGCGGTCATGTCCATTTATGACCCGCTTGGTCTCCTCAGTCAGTACACCATTCGAGCGAAGATCATCCTGCAGAGCCTGTGGCGTCTTCACATGCCATGGGACGAGCCGATACCTGCAGAAGAAGCCGAACATTTCGCGGAATGGCTACACCAGCTGAGCGAGATAACTCGCTTGCGCCTACGCCGTAGCTACGCGCTAGAGGGACACAAGCGCGTAGACCTGCACATACTATGCGATGCGAGCGAGCAGGCATTTTCTACGGTGGCCTTTTGGAGGGCCATCCACCGCGACGGCAGCGTGACCATTGCCTTGGTGGCTGCCAAAGCCAAGGTAGCGCCGCGACGCGCGCATAGCATACCGCGCCTAGAACTTCAGGCAGCGGTCATCGGCGCGAGCCTCGCGGACGTTATCAAAAAGGAGCATCGCGTTGAAGTAGCGAAAACCACCTACTGGACTGACTCTGCGACTGTAGTCCATTGGGTGCACAACGACGCGAAGCGCTACACACCCTTTGTAGCGCACCGGCTGGGCGAGATAGCGGAGTTAACTCACCGACGTGAGTGGAGATGGCTGCCTATCGAACATAACGTAGCCGACAACGCGACGAGACTGAGCCGCACGCCCATAGCTGCTAGCGATCGATGGTTCCAGGGGCCCAGCTTCCTTCGCGAACCCGAGGAAGAATGGCCCACACACCAAGCGTTTGCTGACCACCAAGAGGTCCAGCACACGAGCGAGCAGGACGAACATGAAGATATCCCACACACGAGCGAGTGGGATGAACAAAGCGAGCGTTGGCCACCCGACCCGGGCGGAGTGAGGGAGCAGCAATTACGCTCCGTGAAGATCGCTCTGCACATGACGATGCGAGAAAAGGTGCCGTCCGAGGAGGTCCTGCAGACTCTCCTGACCGAGGCCAAACATTCGATCAATGTTCGGCCCCTCACCTACGTCAGCGTGAGTGCACTCGATCCAGAAGCGCTCACACCGAACCATTTCCTGCTGGGGTCATCGATCGGCCTACCTACCACAGGCCCCTGCGATGAAGCTGACCGACGAACTTGGCGAGCAAGCCAAGCGCTCGCTGACCATTTCTGGAAGCGCTGGCTGCGGGAATACCTCCCCACGCTTGTACCACGGGGGGAGCCAGCTAACCGCCGACGACAACTGCAAGCCGGCGACATCGTGGTTGTGGTCGACCACATGCTGCCCCGGAACGTCTGGCCAATCGGGATTGTTGAGCGCACCTATCCCGGTCCAGATGGCGGCGTTCGAGTCGCCGACGTAAAAACTAAGAGCGGTACCTTCCGACGCCCTACCAGCAAACTCGCCGTCCTGCTAAGGGAAGAAGAGGCTACGCGAGCTGCGCCGGGGGGAGAGATGTTGTGGACGCCGAGCCTGCCCGCGACAGCATGAACACAGACAACATATAAAATAGGCCACGCCCCTTTTAACTGCGGCGTGTATACCGCACTAGTTGTAAGATCGTAAAAATGTATATATAGATAATAAGTTTGGTAAATAAATGTAGTCGAACTGAAGTAGTCAAAGTGATTGGATCCGACCATTCAGTCAACGGAACTTGAACAAGCAACAGTGTTTAATTGAACTACAGTCCACATCGAACCAGGAACCTGAACTACTAGGAGCTACGAACCGAAGTCTCCATCCAGTACATCGTGCAGACCTTGCGATCCATCGCCTACAATAGTTTTTTCTACTTACATAAAAACTTAATCAGGTTTTACATAATAATATTTATGAACCTTTCGTGAATTTTTTTCTAACTGATGGTGAAAACCGCATCAAAATCCGTTGCGTGGTTTTGGAGGAGTTAGCGGATATACAGACAGAAAAACAGACGCGTAAAGCGGCTTTGGTTTATAATACGAGTACGTACAGAAGTATCATAAGAACGTATTAGGAAAGTGCTGTTATTAAATTGAAACGAAAAGCATAGCTTTACATTTCAAACTTTAATTATATATAAATCAAGATATTTTAAAAGCCCTCTGAATCGATGCTGCCAAACAAGTTGCACCCTATGGACTTTATATAAAACATATAGGGTATAAGTGTATGTTTCACCGTCACATAGCTGAACTTATTAACAACATCTAATAGAAGCAGAGGGAACAAATATTTGTCTGTAGTCAAAGCGTCCAGCGGCCGGCTATAGTGCTCATACTCACGTGTAATGGACTACAGGCTTATCTTGAACTAACGTTAACGTTGTTCACACGAAAAAATAACAATGATGATTTGATAATCCTTTTTATTTATTTCCCGAATTTGATCAAACCGTCAAGTTGGCAATATCGAATCATAGGAGTCAAAAAAGACAATGCAACGAATTCATACTAACTAATACTTATTAAAATGAAGTAAGAGTACTTACTATTATCATCAGTTAATAAATTTTACATCGTGATGGTTTATTTGCTCGTATTTTGACAAAATCCGTTATTGCAGCTATGGATATTAACTTAAATTTTGGCCGGTGGACTTCACTATTTACATAACTCTATGTTCACTCTACAAGAGTGGAAAATCAACGTCATTACTTCATTAGATAGCTTCTTTATATTCATTATTATAACAAAAATCTGTTCAAAAAAAGAGTAGATGTATCGTACACGTGTCGTAAATAAGAATTCAATGAACAGTTCATCATTTCGAATCGTTAATAAAAAAGTTACACTTAACACACATAATATACCCTCACTCATATATACCCTCATACACACACTTAACACTTACTGACGGGAAACACAAACCATAACATAACAAACAGTTCAACTCATTTTAACCGACTTAAACATTTTAATTGCTTCCAACATACATACAGACGATCCCTCGTGACACGTGACAGCTATCTTTCCTTTGATGCCCCGTGTCCGGCCGAGTCCCATCCTTGTTGTCTCAAAGCTTGAGCCCTGTTTAATTGCTACCTCGTTATTTATGGATTATTTACACAGGCAACTCTTTTAATCACTGATCGCTTGCAATGAATGTTTTTGATCAAACGTTTTTTCTGGTGTGTAAGTTGCCTAATTGCCGTTAAATTTATGTGTGTCGTAGAGATGAATGCGTTTACATTTTAGAATTGAATGAACTAAACTTTCGGCTATAGAAATATAATATTACCTACATTGGTAAACTATTGGTTGGACTGGTTGAAATGCGAATAACAATCATTTAGCTTAGAATTTGACTTAAAATCCAATGATATTAGCATCTTTGAGAAAAAGCAAGCAATCGAATAAATTACAAAAAACTGGAATAAATAAATTAAACTAAAACTATTTTTTATTTTAAACAATAAATGGCCCCCCGTTCCCGGTCGCTCTGCTAGTCCTGACCAAGGTGGCGGTCAAGCAAATGGCAGGGCAGGGGGTGCGAAGAATCTCCGGACTACCGTATGCCACCCTAAACAAAAACAACTGACCCTGGCTACGTACAATGGACGAACGATTAGGTTTGACGATCACATGGCGCATCTCGAGACGAAGCTTACCAAGATAAGGTGGCACATCCTAGGGTTAAGTGAAGTCCGAAGAGCGGGGGAGGATACAGTAACCCTGGAATCGGGCCACTTATTCTACTTCCGAGAGGGCGATCAGTAGTCTCAGGCTGGCGTAGGGTTCCTCTTCAACAAAGTCCTCATTGATAATGTTGTAGAAACATCCAGTGTGTCGACCAAGGTAGCGTACCTGGTTCTTAAGCTGACCGAAAGATATAGCCTTAATATCATACAGGGTTAAGCACCGACCTCGGCACACTCGGATGATGAGGTAGAAGATATGTTTGATGATATATCTTCGGCCCTACATAACACCACAAGGGCCCACTACAACGTTATCATGGGGGACTTTAACGCCAAAGTGAGAGTATAGACTTGCAGTAATTCGAAAATAGGTCCACACGGCTATTGACTCCATAGCCATGTGGACCTATTTTCGGAAATCACAAGGGGCAAATGCTAGTTCACTTTTATGAAAAAGAGGGGTTCTTTTTGATGAACTCTTACTTCAAAAAGCAACCCCAGAGGAAGTGGACTTGGCAAAGTCCCGATGGTTTGACTAAAAATGAGATTGACTTCATCATGACGGACAATAAGCACATATTCAGGGATGTCTCAGTGATCGCTAGGTTTAATACCGGTAGTGATCACCGACTTGTCCGAGGCTCCATGAATATCAACCACAAGCTTGAAAGATGCCGCCTGGTGAAGTCTACGCTCCGACCTAACCTGCTCCAGGCCGCTGTTGAATCAGAAGTTTCAACTCAAGTTGGAAAATCGATTCGCTGGCTTGGAAAC
Organism: Alsophila aescularia; assembly: GCA_946251855.1. Taxonomy (NCBI): domain Eukaryota; kingdom Metazoa; phylum Arthropoda; class Insecta; order Lepidoptera; family Geometridae; genus Alsophila; species Alsophila aescularia. Next base: position 12,408,364 of record OX276378.1, on the reverse strand, counting down.
AACAAATGACGTAGACAAGGAACTCCAAAAAGTTGTGGGAATCCTAAGGGAGGAATGCACTAGATTTTGTCAGCTGCAGCGTACGGGCACAAAGTCTAAAATCTTGGATGAGGCTCTTCGGCTTATGGACGAGAGACAAGAGCAATAGCAAGCCACATCGACCGAGAAAAGGGAGCTCAATAAAAAAAACAGCAAGCTGGTACGACGTGACCTCTGATGCTCAAATACACGCCGAATAGAAAAGACAATTGAGCAAAATTGGGGGTCAAAAGTCTTCGCCCAGCAATTGAGTAGATCCCATCTGACGAAACTCAAGACCAATAATGGCACAACCGTCGTCTCTTAGCCGGAGATCCTTTCTGAAATTGAAGATTTCTATGGCCGATTGTACGACTCGCATGCTTCTAGACCCGAACTTAGCACAGAGGATTCTCGCGCAATACTGACCCGCCACTATACTGATGAACCGACGTCAGCCTAGACGAGATTGAGATGGCGCTTAAATAACTTAAGAATGGAAATGCCCCCGGTGAGGATGGTATAACTTCAGACCTCTTGAAAGCAGGGGGGAAACCTGTAATTCGGGAGCTTCAAGGGTTATTTAGCACCTTCCTTAATAGTGGGACAATTCCAGAGGCGTGGAGCAGGTGTTTGGTAGTACCCTTCTTTAAAAAAGGGGATAAAACCCTTTTAAAGAACTACCGTCCTATTTCACTCTTGATCCACGTCTATAAGTTGTTTTTGAGGGTCATCTTAAATCGTCTCGCAAGACTTGATGAATTCCAGCCTCTTGAGCAGGCCGGGTTTTGCGGTTTTGCGGAGGATTTAGCATCATAGACCACATTCACACAGTGAAGCAGGTTATATAGAAGTCTGAAGAGTATAACCAGCCCGTGTCTTGCTTTTGTGGACTATGAGAAGGCCTTTGACTACGTTGAAACCTGGGCGGTTCTGGAGTCTTTACAGCGCTGTCAAGTGGACTGGCGATACATCGAAGTGCTTAGGTTTCTGTATAACGCCGCGACTATGAGTGTCCAAGTACAAAACCAGCAGTCTAAACATATCCAACTGCGCAGGGGAGTGAGACAGGGGGATGTTATATCGCCGAAACTGATCACTTATTCCCTGGAAGATATGTTTAGGACGCTGGATTGGAAAGGAATGGAGATTAATATCGATGGCGAGAACATCTCACACTTGCCGATGATATATCGTCCTAACGGCGGAGTCGCTGCAAGAATTGCAAAGTATGCTGACCAACCTAGATGATGCATCTCGACGGATCGGTCTCGGAATGAACAAAGATAAAACCAAGATCATGTTCAACGATCTTATTGACCCGGAACCGATTGCAGTCAATGGTTCTGAAATGAAGTTGAATGCTCTTGAAGTTGTCCAACAATATATTTACCTTGGGCAAATATTGCAATTGGGTAAGAACAAATTTGAGAAGGAAGCCAACAGAAGAATTCAGTTGGGTTTGGCAGTATTCGGTAAGCTTCGTCAAGTCTTCTCGTCGTCCATACCACAGTGCCTGAAGACAAAAGTCTTTAATCAGTGCGTCTTACCAGTCATGACCTACGGTGCCGAAACGTGGATAATCACGGTCAAACTAGTCCACAAATTTAAGGTCGCTCAGCTAGCTATGGAGAGAGCTATGCTTGGAGTTTCTCTGAAGGACAAGATTCGTAATGAAGATATCCGACGGAGAACCAAGGTAACCGACATAGCTCAAAGGATAAGCAAACTGAAGTAGCAGTGGGCTGGTCATATTTCCCGAAGAACCGATAACCGTTGGGGTAGACGAGTTCTCGAGTGGAGACCACGTTTAGGCAAACGTAGTGTAGCACAGGGCGCTGTGGCCAGGTGGTGATATGACCTGCGAAAAGCGGCTGGAAGAAAATGGATGAGGAGAGCTGAAGACCGAGCCCAGTGGCGTGCACTAGAAGAGGCCTAAGTCCAGCAGTGGACAGATATAGGCTGATAATGATGATGATGATGATGATTATGAAAGAAATTTTATGAAATTCGGATTATTAGAAATTTAGGCGCTGGAATAAAATATGGGATACTTACTTTTATCCACAGACTTCTAATAGTATATTACTTCTAATAGTATATTAGATGCTTCTAGGATTCTGTGTTTTTATCCCACAAAAATGACCACGTGGGTAAACCGTGAGCATCTAGTACTGAAATAAAAGTAATAATAGTAAATGACTACCTACATGATAAACTGTGTTGAATTAATTCATCCATAGCACATATTTTTCGTGCGTAGCATCGTTTTAAATTCAATTGTTCTGAAATTCTGCTTGCTTACAAGAAATTATCTTTAAAATATATTTTGACTGATGTCAGTACTTTTAAATTATGTTTCTTTTGAAATTCAGGTCTAGATTTAAAGTATCTTTGTAACATATTAGCATTCTGGCTCGAAGTTATGGATTGATACTTTCGTTTGTCGTTTGTTTTTCGTTTCGTTGTTTAGTTGATTTTATTTCTGTCTCCATAGCCGTGTGGACCAACAGAAGCCAACAGACCTATTTTCGATTCACTGCATGTTTGTACTCCCACTTTGGCGTTAAAGTCTCCCATGATAACGTTGTGTAGGGCCCTTGTGGTGTTATGGATTTGCCGAGTCGTGGTCTCCACTCAAGAACACTTCTATCCCAACGGCTATCGGTCCTTCAGCATATTTGGATATACGTTGTCCCAAAAAAGGGCAAAAACGGGGCTACTGAATATCTCCGTCTTACTAGATCGGTTTTGAATGGTTTGATATATATGAAATATAGTAACTTTATATTGGTCTTATAAAAATTTGGTGAAGATTTGATGTGGATCTTCGGCGTGATAAGCAGAATAGATCCTGAAAATGCAGTAAATTTCTCACTGTAGGTTTCTACCAGTGGAATCAGCCCTTTACCCACTAGGTAGGGATTGATGGTGCACCTTGGTTATTAATGTTAGTTTTATGTTAGTATATTGATTGCAAAAAAGTTTGTACGCGCGAGGTCTACAGCTCGCAGAGCCACTAGTATTATAAAGGCGACAGGTATGTATGTTTGTTACCACTCCACGCTGAAATTACTGAACGGTTTTTGATGATATTTCGTACATGGATACTCTAGGATAGCAATTGAAAATGCGTGGCGCAGCAAGTAAGAATTAAAATACTTTTCAAAAGTGACCATTACAACCTAACATTTCCAAATTCAGGCCAACCCATTCGCAGTTAATTCGGCTTCATTGTCCGGCATTTTTCGCTTCTCTAATCTTGTTAACCAAATCCGAGGGACCATGGTTCGTGACATGGGTTCGGGATTTTGTTAACACGTTACCATTTTTAGTATATCGTGTTGTTCTCTGTAGTAGGTAAATTTTAAGGCTTTAACTCTCCATCTATCTAATTATTTTCACGCCTTGATGATATAAACTGAATTCAAGATTATTTACAGTGAGCTTTTCTAGCGTAGGTAGGTACTGCATTAAGACGAGCTAACGCAAATTCACCTTTTCATGCAAACATAGCTTTGTGTTCATTCAACAACTTTAAGACAGATTGAAACCAATTTTTGATGGTAAATTGGGCTTTTTTATTATATTGATGTACCTACATTTTTCATTATGAAATAATTTCTCAGAATTAGAGCCACTCTAATTATTAGTATCGAAAATAGCAAAAATCTGCAAGCAACTTTTTTACATATATTTTTTAACCAGTGCATTGATCATTAGACTTCCAAATGAAGATCGAGCGAAAGAAGATCTTCAGTTTGATCATCTGAAATCAACCAAATCCTATGAAATAAATATTTTAGTACTGAAAATGTCTTCAGGGTGTGTTTAAACTCACTATAAATTATTAGTTCGTTTTTTAAAAATCGTACCCCGGTCGACCAAAACTTTTAGAAAATCTTGATTCAACTTTCAACTCTCCAATTTCAACCATCCAACTTAAAATTTAAACCAGCGCATCCGTAAACAAGTTTGTCCCTCGTGTAGAATGTTCTGGAATAAAAATTCTCAATGACGTACAAGCTATAAACCCCAGTTTGTCTGCATGTCATATCTAAGTCCCTGAGAGAAGTTATAACAAGACGAACTTGGATCTAACGCTAACAAGTCGCTGTACAAGGATATATTTAAGCGGACAGTACTTAAACATGAGTAGGTAGTTACTTGTATTAGAAGTGTGATAATCTTATGTCGTGTTTTATTTTTTTAAAAGGTTTTATTTATCTTTCAATGTTTGTATGTATGTTTGTTTGGGTCAAATTTTGCAAGTTGAATTAGAACCACCTTCTCATATGCTACTGAGTTGAGTTTTACATGTTAGTTCAGTTCCGTTGATAATGCATTTTCATGATAATCATGATCTGAATCGACATCCAGGATTAGCTCCAGATGAAGAAACTCTTCAACGGTTAATAGCACAGACATTAAATTTTACACTAAGTATTACATGATCTGAATCGACATCCAGGATTATCTCCAGATGAAGGAACTCTTCAACGGTTAATAGCACAGACATTAAATTTTACACTAAGTATTACATGATCTGAATCGACATCCAGGATTATCTCCAGATGTAGAAACTCTTCAACGGTTAATAGCACAGACATTAAATTTTGTGTATACATTTTATTATGATAGCTGGTTTTAAGTTTTACCACAACATGGTGTAGTACTCAGGGTTGGGTCCTGACTAGGGAACTTCTCAATGAAATGTTGTATACGCATTTTATTGTGATAGCCCGTTGTTCGCCCATGACATGGCCACTACATTATTATTATTTTTCGAAACGTTTTTTAATTAAATCATTTTCTTTCGCTTCGATGGTATATCTGTTATGTCTAGGTTTTATGTGTGCCCAGTCTATCCCCCTGATTTCCCTTCCCCACCAGGTGCAAATATTTCATACATACCATACCCGTATATATATATATTTGGAATATATATTGCTTGTAATTATGTTTGTGGTATCCTGTCCCTGCTCAGGGTAAAGACATTGGCAGCCGTAACACAGGTACGTAGGTCGTAGGTATTGCACGGCTGTCAATGATAATATCTAATTGTATTAATAGTATTGTTTTAAAGCCCTTAGTTTGTAAATTAAAAAACTTTGTTTATACTTTTAGATTATGTTTTGCTTTTGTGGTATTTATTAATAAAGTTATTCTTATTCTTATATAACTGACTAGGCCTTGTTCTACCTGTCCAGATAAGTACATTTCCGTCAAATTCACATGTAAATAATTAAATCAATCAGAATCTTAGGCACTGCTTTATTTCGCACTATTCACTGTGCATTTGTTAGGGTTGGATCTCATCTCTGTGCGTTTGTTAGGGTTGCCACTTGTCGATGTAATCGGCTTAGTTATCCGCGCGCAGCCCTTGAATAGGATTAAGTATTGATATTGTTGTTGCGTTGGTTTCTTGTATATGTGAAAGGACTTGCGTAAGTAGATATAATTATATATTATAACGTAAGAAGGTACATGTATGTATTCCTGAAAAGGGCCCTACCCGGTCCGTCTATAAGTGAAAAGAGAGAGATAGCGTTTGAACGCTCGGTTGGCATTCGGTAACTTCCGCATTATAACAATAGTAACAACATTGAACGAAAAATAGTGTGCGGAAATTTCATAAAACTTGTTCCACAAAGTACGTGTTTTTGAGTAATCCTGATAAGTTTGTGTCTTGTTTGTTTTGCATTTCGAATCTGCATTACATGTGCAAGGTTTCTATGAAGTTTTTTTCTTTATTTTTACAATTCATGAGTACTTTATGAACTCTTACTACTGTTAAACCGAAGTAAACACTTATGTGTGTGGCATATAAGAATATCAGTATTAAATGCTTCGGCATTTCTTACATCTATCCACGAAATACCAAAAATAACGAAAGTGTTATAGACAAATCTGTCACATACTTTAAAACCCGTTAAGGTATCTGAAACATAGACGATAGAATAGAAACTTCCTTAAAGTAGCCTTAGAAAATATCTATCAAAAACAAGCTCAAACTTTATACCACTTCCACGAATTTTCACATAGATCTCCCTCGAGCTCTCTGGTGCATTATCATCGATCGACACCCACATTGTTTCAAACTGTGCTATGCCTTATGTGAGTTATCAGAAGCGAGCAAGTGCTATGCTATAAGATACAATTTTCAGTGCAAAATATGATTGACTACGTGAACGGAAAAGTTAACTGATCGTCTATGGTTGTAATTAAAGCTCTTACTACCTTACGGAAAGATGGTTGAAAGTTATTTAAAAGAACACGTATCACGCTCAAACTACTTGGGCAACTTTACACAATTATAGTTAGTTTATATGATGTGTTTATATGAGGATACTTTTTATCCCCAAAAAATAAAGGGTTTCACCGGGTAGGGGTCAAAATTTATGTTAATTTTGAAGTAATAAATATATACACCTATATAATAAAGCAATAAGTACGAAAACGTTTGTTCAAATAATATAAAAAATATGGTCTAGGGTACTTAAAATAAGCTACTAGACAAAAATATTTTTTTTTTAAAACCTGACTGTGTAACGAGACGTTACTGGTATATTTATTTTAAGCAAATAGTATAGTAATATTAAAGAAAACCTAGATATCAAATTATATATATATATATAATAATTAATTTTAAATGTTTAGTTCTTTGTATGTACAAAACACTCTCATAGTTTTGCCTTTAAACCTGAACGCATTGTGTGACTGTGTAATTCACAGTCACACAATGCGTTCAGCCTGCGGGACAAAGCTCAATGGAAGGGGAGGAAAACGAAGCAAGCTGACGTCCGCACATCGCACGCACTCTCAGCAAACTTAGCTCAAGCGAGGCTAGCGATTGTCGGCGTCCTAGCTGACAAGCGCAATCATTTTATAAACTTTTAATATCAGCGGTTTAGCTGGTGTACGGCAAACGTCGACCTAAACTCCGTATAGTGAGTGTTTTCCCGATATAGGGTAAGTTTTGAATGGCACACAAAACACATATCACGACTTGCTTTTTATACTGTTATATTTTACGATTTGTGTAATCAATCTTCCGTTTTCAGCTTTTTCCATATTATTCATATTTGCACAAATCTAGTTTTATTACCACTTGGAAATTTCCGAATATTTCATCACCTTAATTTTTCACAACTACCTTGTTTTTCTAAATTATATTTCTAAATTCCTTATTATCAATTTTATTTACAAGTGGATTACGATATTCCCTTTAGTATCAATTGGCTTTCAGCTTCTCTTGCTTTTAAAGTGTGAACTCCGTTCTGATAGTAGGTACCACCGCGGCAAAACAACTACGTAAGTACCTACCTACTTTTCTTCGTAATGCCGTGGTGGGCCCTCAGAACGGATGCATAGATGATCCAAATTGTGATTATTTGGTTAATCGATTTCAGGAGCACCGCTAAAACAACTGCTAAAACTGCACCACTCGGAATATACTGCAATAACGGATACATGGGAATTCCGTGTACTGCCCTCGCTGTGCGAACTAGCAACGAGGCCAGTCATCGCCGTTGCTGATCCTGGCTGCCCACTACTCCGCACTGCTCCTTGAAGCTGAGGCCTACCTACCATATTTGGCCGGACTTACGTTAAAAGGGGAGTACTGCGCTACGGAAGTGGAAACAATTTAAATCTTAAGGTCGAACCACGACCTCATAAGTTTATGTGCCCTCCTTCAGAGACATTAGAGTCATTCGTTTTTTTTTTTTTTTACTTAAATTCACAATAATTTTATTATAATTTAAACTTCATTTGTATTTTTTTTAATGAATCTTGTACTTTGATTATTAACACCTTAGTTTCATTTTTTTGTTTAACTACCACATTAGGTAGGTAGAAACTAAGGGTTGCTAAGGGTTGCTTTTCTCGATGTTTGTTGTTCGCGCGTCACGTAACACTAATGGACCAATCGCAATCCGGTTATAGATTAGGGTTTAACTTAAAAACTGGTGTAATTGGTATCTCAATCCAATGAGTAGAAGCCAAGCAATCGATAAAAATCTTTAAGACGACTGAAGAAATGTTGATCAAATGTTGGTATATTGATATTTTAGGTCTTGGAATTGCACAAAGAGCACTTTTAACCTGGAGAAATGACCACGCTTACAAGCGTCAAAATACGTCTTATATCTCCAACATTTTCATTTTCTTACATAGGGCAGCAGACGATTCGCACTCAAGGCTTCACAATAAAAGTTAAGTGCGTTGTCTCCCCTCCTAACCTTAACAGTTACGTGAGGTATTAAGAATTTAGTGGAGGCATCACAGAAGCCCCCATCGATTGGGGCTCCAAGATTTTATGACGCTGTCTCGGCCGTCAGCCTTGGATCTCGCTTGTAAAGATTTTCATTGCCAACAGCTGTATTGGCAGCTTGATGTTCGATTTTATGTTGCGAATCTTGTTCTTCATTACACGAATAACGACGAGATGGCCCCTGTTAAAACTTAATTATGTTTTAGGTATAAGTTTAAGGAAGATAGCGAGATAAGGCTTAACTTGACACAAGTCAACATTATGTAAGTGACAAAATAAACAACGGTTTAAAAGTTTCCATTTGTCTTGTTTCGCCTCAAATGGGATCCGTGATATGTACCTAAACCAATGCCTCAGTAAAACGAGTGCAGTGCAGTACCGAGTTTTTTTTTCTAATCCAAAATGCATATAGTCTGTATTGCCTTTAGCATTCTAACACTATAATTCTTCTGGGCAGGCGGAAAGCATCAGATGAACAAGATGTTTTCGTTGTCTCTCAGTTTTGTACATCATCATCTTTTTACCCTTATCCCACAAACATGAGAAGTCGGTACAAAATAAACTTTATTCCATTTCTCCTTATCACCTGTTACGAGTATCATCACAATATACACTTCCCTGCTTTCACAAAAATCATAATTCACAAAAAACACACTTGTTTTGGTCTCCGTCTAGTGACCACCATTTTACAATAATTTCTAACACTCTTCGTTACGTAGTATTCATGTGAAATGTCCTTACTATTACGTCATCATATTATCATCAGTCAGAATCCACTACTAAATTCTCTTTGCTGGTTCTCACAACCGCCTCATATGGGAAGGGTGGATCTAAAATTAAGACGGCACCACATGGGCCCACATGTTTTACCCTTACCATTTACTCCTCAACTTCTCGACAAACGCCTCAAACAATTCGGTTGTAAATAAGCTCAAATACAGCGTGATTTTATTGTAAGTACATAATTTAATTTTTAAAAACTTAGCGGTAATAAAAATGCATAATCGTGGTATTCAATTTATTTATTGTTTAGTAGTAGTTTATGGAGGCACCACAATTTTGCCAATGTCGTGTGATAACCTGTCAAACATTGGAAACAAACATGCTGTGAAACGAAATTTAGTTAATGGCAGCAATTTGGTCATTTTACTCTTTAAACTAAACTGGACTAAATTTCTTCAAATGTAATTTTAACCTTGTCAACCTTGCAACAAGGTATTTTTGTCCGTGGTATCTATTCTAAACTTACGTCAATTTAAGCTGCACCGCTTAAAATAACGTAATTAAAACAGGTTTTTAACACGCTGTCTAACAGCGTTTGGATAAATTCGGAAACGTTTTTGAGACAGCCTTTGGACAAATCGGGGTTCTCGCTGCGTGGAAACAAAGTTGATTTTACGCTAACAGGCTTTAGTGATAGTTTAGTGAGTGATGATTAGATGCCAGGAGAATAAATATCTTGTTATGAAGCAGGGTTTAAATTACATTTGAAGAAATTAAGTTTAGTTCGGGGGATGTCTGAATCGCTACCATTGTTATATTTTTCAGACTGATATCCAGTTATTCTTGTATGTACTGCAATTGTTAAATTATTTATGTGGAAAGAACAATAAACCTTTCAAACATAAAATTTGAATGTCATTTCTAGTCGATTTTCAGCGTACATTGTTGCACAGCTGAATTAAAATACAACCTACAAAGTTTTTAATTCAACAAACGGGGGGAATGAGAACAGAATTACATACATAAACAACAGCCGTTTCATCCCCCAACAAAGGTCACAATTTATCGAGGGGTTGCAGACGTGTTAAAAAAAGAAATAGTACAGAGATGGCGTTTAGTTCCATATGATGAGCATTACAACCGTTAGGGCTTAATTAGTTGGGATGATATATATATATATATATATATATATATATATTTATATATAATTAATTGATGACAAAAAAGCACAAGCAAATCATTGGCCTCTGGTAACACAATTATGCTTAGTTGCATCTTTTTTTATAGCCTTATATTTTTGATATTACGAGTATATGGTTAGTTCTTAATTTCACATGTCAAAAAGTTATCAAAAAGTCGGTTCAAAAAGTTCGGTTAAATAAAAGTATTTCATTTGTTTTTTTTATTTTTTTGTATGCTCAATGTCTACGAGCGGCACTTCACTAAACATAGCCCAGACAATATACATTAAAAGTTTGAATGCCTTTATATTCCTAATTTCTTACTCACCTGATGGTAGATTCTAGGCAGTGGGATCAATGAGAGTGTGGATCAATGACAATGGGATCAATGTTAGTGTGGATCAATGACAATGGGATCAATGTTAGTGGGGTAACTGTAAATCCTATCAAGAGGATTCTCATGCTCAATACAAATCCAATTTTTGAAGAAGGCTATAGCTAACGTTTCCGCTTCTGAGTGAATAGGTATCTACTAGGCAAGCGTGCTACACCTTCAACCACATCATCGCTTTACATCAGGTGAGTTCGTGTTCAAATGGTTGCCTAAAAAAATTTAAAAAAAATGAAAAAATTGTCATAGGTGTATCTGTCATTAAATCTGATAATGTAAACGAGTTTCTTTGACCTACTACGTTAAGGTATTACTTACTTTGTTTATTATAACATCACCTTGGTTTATCAATCGTAATGTGCTATTTAATATGTCTTAATAAATAAATAAATACATTTGATCTTAAACTGAACTCGTGATTACATTCATTAGAAAAATAATACCAGAATTTAATTGTTGCAATACCCCCGCTCCTGCCATTTTGCCCGTGATCCGAGGCTGAAGAGCTCATTACTCAGGGCCGGTTAATTACAAACTAGGCTCTTAAACTATTTTCCACGAATAGTCCAGGAGCTGTGACATTTTATGGGACAGTGTTCGTTTATGAGGGTTTTATGAGTCGTCCGAGTTCTATTGTTTGTGATGTTACTTCTGTGACAGTGTTTTGTGCAGTGTGTGTCATGTTGTTACTTTTAGATTACACCGATTTAAAATCAATAAATTATTACGCTCAAAAACTAATGCTATACACAATAATGGCCCTTTTGATCCCAGTAGAGCATAACTTTAAGTGGTGGAACGAAACGTTCTTACAAAATTTACAAAGCTTCGTGTTGTGTGAGCAAAGCAAACATCAAGTATCGTGCTTTATATTCGTAATACTTTTAAGAATGTTCAAACGATTTAAAGATAAGAAAGTTTACTACACGTCGATCTCGTCAAAGAATACGTTATAAAGCCTTTGCAACTAAGACACTACAAAAGGAACCCTAATAAAATTTTCGTCAACTAAATGAAACATTGGATCTACGGCTCAGCTTCGTAGCTTCGTAGTACCGTAGCTCTTCGTAGCCGTAGGCGAAGTCTCTACATGCAAAGCGTACATGACGGGCAAATATGTCACCCGTAGGCCCTGATATATGACGGGACCACCGAGCTGTTAAGTTATGGAGTTCCTTACCGTAGTATTAGGGAAGGGCTCGTGTTTTGGCTAACATCGATGTATAGATTATAAACATTGCAGGCTAAACAGAAATCTTCGACATTCCAGCTTCATTAATTTTCATAACACTACATAAGAATTTGAAATTATATGAGAAACTTCATATTTTTTAAACCTATGATATCTAGTTTTAAAACCATAAAACTCGATTAATTAACTTTGACATCATCATATCACACATTGATTTGTCTAAATGGTAAACTTTTGTCATGTTCTTAATTCATATCCGAGGTTATAAAAGTTAATATCCGTTTTTATTTACGATAAAAATGTGAACGTGTATAATCAAAAATCAAGTATTTATTGGTATCTTATATTAACTATATACAATAATACAAACTTAAATAAGTAAAATACCTAGAAGGGGATGTTTTAGTTTTTAACGTTTTTACTAACGTTCTAGTCACTTCTAACTTCACCAAATGTTTTAGTGGTTAGTGTAAGTAAAATGTTAAGAAATTAATACAAAATTATACGAGTAATCGGCTTGGTTCTTTAATTTATTCGTAACATTTTATGCAGTTATCTAAATGGTTTTCATATAAACTATCGATTATCGATACGCGTCCCATCCCTACCCATCCACTTTACATTCATCGCGTCGCTCTGGGCGGCAAACGACTAATCTCCTGATATATCGACGTACCTTCCCTATCTGGAGCGTATCAGAAAAAGTGATCATTTATCTCGCTACAGGATAACTATGGGCAAAGCCTTTAGGTTATAATAAACTGGTTTAATAGTTTAAACAAGCTGAATAAAATTCAGAGGAGATATAAAATTAAAACTTTTGAACAATATGGAAACGGATTTGATCTCATGTTGGCCGGTTACTGGAGACGACCTGTTGGCTGAACGGTTAGTGACCCTGACTGTGAAGTCAACCAACGGTCACGGGTTCAAATCCCGAAGGGTGCAATCATTTGTGTGATGAGCAGAAATGTTTGTTTCCGAGTCATGGATGTAATATTCGTATCTATGTATTTTTATCCGTTAGTACAGGGTTTCCAAGTTTGGGGCTAGGTAATCGGTGAATATGTAGTCCAGAATATATTTATACAATACAATACAATAACTCTTTATTGAACACATTACAATAAAAAAACAACATAACAGTAATTATATATAAAATCTAATGTTGTACAATAGGCGGCCTTATCGCTATTTGCAATTTCTTAAAGGCAACCTTTGGATGTACAGGAATATAAAATAAACATTGCGGTCAGTGATGGAGACTTACTTTGGAACAAAAAGTTAATAGATAAATAACAACTATATAAACTATATAACTATATACTATATAACTGTTTGTCAGTTATATTCTGTGTTATTATATAGTTATCTCCATTACTTCAAGCCATGGGTTAGAAAAGTTACTTTTGTACGAAATAATACAGAAAATCTAAAAATTACTGGCTCTTTTATCTGTTACGGCCGTTCTGTCATTACATCTGCCTTTTTTGTTTTTAATTTAGTTTTTGATATAATTTAGTAAAAAAAAAAAAATTTGTGCTCTCAGTGATGTTTTTCTACGATTTTAAAACAAACAAGAATTAAAAATTATATGTGTAGAAAAACACGTAAAAATAAAAACAACAAAACAAAAGCGTCTTTTACTAATACCAGATAAAAAAGCGACCAACCGTTTAGCACCACTCAGCCAAATCAGCCAAAATAAACAGGTCACTCTTGTAAAGTCGCCAAAACAGTAACGAAAACTCTTAAATCCGTAGAAAACACAAGTCGGCTATCTCCAGCCCCTTAGGAGGAGTTTGACAAAGCATTTATTGTCGGCGGATCCCGCCCGGCGCACGACGATAACGACTTCAAACTTCAGGCTAACTTGCCTGCACTTGGAGCATTTTGCGCCGTTGTTTACCATATTATTGTAATGTTCTGAAATATGAGAATCTTCTATGTTTCTGAAATATGATAATTTTATAATATTAACTGGTAATAAAAATATTTTAATAAAATGCGAATCATTATAAAAATGAGCTAAATAACAGGAACCAATAGTGTGCGTGTGAGTGAGTAGTGTGAACCAGTAGTTCTTTTACGGTTTGTCTGTGTAGTACTTTGTATGTATGTTGAATAAGGCAGTGTCGACCTCTAATGTGAGAGTTTGTCAGGCCGCCCAAGGTCGTCTGATGTGGTTTAACAGCTGATATTAATTTGTTAGCAACAAGGTCTGACGGCTTAACGAGCCCTCAGAAGTGAGAAGCGATGGAAAGTCCCCACATCACTTATTAAAAGTAATTGGTGTGGCCAAGTATCGAACCCGGACTTTGGACTGCAAATCGTAGCGATCATATTTAGAACAGTATTCATGCATTATTATTTTCTTCAATAATGTTATACAAGACATTTCACCGATATATGATTCCAAAGTTTCCAAATCACCTCGGAAAGTTTCAGCCGGATCAGATACGACAGAAAATCGAACGAGTTTCTCCAACTATCCCTCGATTAATAGTCTAAGAGCCGCCAGTATAAATCTACTTAGATAACGTAACTATGACTGAGCGCATCGCATTATGCTAAACTGGAAGCAATTTCTTTGGGAACTATTCGAAGGACTGTCTGCTTTATCTAGTTTCATATTTCACGAAACACTGTTTCTGTATTCTGAGCGCGGCCGTCATGTCACTGATTTAAATCAAACTGTCGTATCTAGGACCTTTACTTCATTGTACTAGATACATAACTCGTGCTTTTATTTAATTTTAGAAATGCTTTTGAGAATGCATTAATATTCTATTGCAATATATTTTTTCATTTAAAAATTTCATTAGTATCAATTTTTCTTTGTTTTCTATTAATAGACGTGGGAGTATTGTTACCCGACTACAGCGAAACAAGGGAAAGGCAATGTGTTTAACAGTCTATATATGTTTGTTTGTATGTGGATGTTCCACCATAGCGTATTGGTCAGATTTTGAACCGTACCAATCGGATTTATAGAGTATCATATGCCATTTTTTTACCTGACTGCGGCAAAACAAACGATGTCTTATGTGTTCATACTAAAAACTTGGTCCGATTTTGTCAAGCGAGGTTACAAGTATAACCGCAAGAGTATCATATGCAATTTTTTTACCCGACCGTACTCGGGTTTTAGTTTTTGAAATTATGTCTTGTTAGAATACAAATTAATACCACGCTAATTTGAGGATTTAAGTTTGTTATTTATTTGCTGAAGTTCTCTATTTCAATAAAAATAATTACCATTACTTTTTCAGTAGGTAAATAGAAATAGAAGCAAATGTTTTAAGTTAAAACGACGAATAACAAATAACTTGGCAACACTTGAAATAAGTGTGAAGTGAAACGAAGCAAAGCTATCAAACTGCACTTCTTTCCAACAGCTCATAAAACCGTCTGCCACCTCAAACTACGATTTAAAGTACATGTCTATGAATAATTCCGGTTTGAAAATGCTTAAGAAAATATGTTTGTGGGAGAAGATCCAAGTTCTAGCGGTGGAAATTGCTGATGATAATGATGTAGTTCTGGTTTCTGCGAACTGATGGTTGTTCTAATCTATGGGGTCCGTAAAAACATCAAAGCTCTAAGGTACACAACTAAAACAAGTCACAAATTTAAAAGTTGACCTGCCTTTCCAAAAAAAGAACTTACGTCAAGAAATTATATACTGTTGTAATGTGCTTATCAAGGCCGTCAATTTGATACCCATATTGAAAAATTGAAGTTTTTTTTAGCATTTGAAAATGGAGCCATACTGAATAATTTTAAAAAATAACCTATGCTACTCGGGATGATGTAAGATTCTAACAATACCCCATACATCCAAATCTGTTCAGGCATTTACAAGTTATGGTGGAACAAAGAAACTCACATACATACAAACATACATTAACCCTTGCAGGGTTCATTACACTCCTATTTTGGGCAGCCGTGTAATAATTATCGTATGAGTTCTGTTGCTTGGCGAGGCAAGAGTTTTGACATCTTAAGAGTTTATATATTATACAATAACTAGCTTAAAAGCTAAAAACACGCCTGCCCTGCCAAAAAAAGAGTTTTTGCTTATAAATTATATACTGTTGGAATGTGCTTAATAATAGCTTCAATTTGATACTTATATTGTAAACTACGGAGTTATTTTTTGTGTTTGAATTTCGTGCCATACTGCCGCCATATTGAATGTTTTCAAAAAAAAATATAGCTTATGTTACTCGGGGAGGATTCTAACGATAACCCATACGTCTAAATCTGTTCAGGCATTTAAAGTTATGGTGGAATAAAGAAACTCACATACATACAAACATACATGAATGCTAAAAACATAACACTCCTTTATTTGGGCAGTCGTGTAAAAAATATATAAATATATAAAATATAAGTAGGTGGATCAAGATTTCAGGTTACAATAACTAATTATGATCAAAATTGCAATACCAACCTTCACATTCAAATATATATAAATACAAAGTTCAGTTGCTGCTTCTTTATTGTTTGTTTGTCGTATGAGGTAGTGCTGGCCTCTGATGTCAGAGTTTATCAAGCCGCCCGAAGGCCTCTGACATGGCTTAACGACTGCTATTAATCAATAACAGCCGGGACCGACAGCTTAACGTGCCCTCCAAAGCACGGAGCGATGGAAAACCGCACATAACTTAGAAAAGTCATTGGTGCGTAGCCTAGGTTTTGAACCCGGTATCGTTGGATTCTAAATTGCACTACAGAACCGTTAGGCCACCATCGCTATGCTTCTTTATAAAAATAATTAAATTTTTGTAACAAATTTCATACTTACATGCACTAGTTTGACATTAAAATTAAAAACATAATGATAAAATGGTTTTGTATTTTCAAGTTATAACACATACGATGATCGGAACATATTGTTGATCTCCCAATGATCCACGGTTAAAAATGTTGGGAAAGACTATAAGCCCATAACTTACCCAGAATGTTCTTATAGTGATCACTATTTTTGTACTTTCTTTAGGTACTTCACTGGTGTTGAAATTGCCTTCGGATGAAATAAGAATTGTCAATTTCGGTGCTCAAAACTTATAATCAGGCATTTACGTTTTTAATTTGGGTACTGCAACATTTTATACCACATGCGGTTTGAACCACGGTCCAGACAATTTCGTTGTGTCTATTTTACCACAGATGGAGCCCTAGATACAATCGAGGCTCAAATTAACAATAAATATAATAGCGTAAATAATTTGCGTTGCAGTAAATAGGCCTACAATTTAGCAAGCTTTTGTCTCTGAACACAAGTCAGTTGATTCAATAGAAATAACGTCGCCCTTAATTCCAAAACAAAAAGCAGTTCCGTGCCTTCACGCATAACAAAAGGCGAAACTTTGCTCACTTAATTTAAAGTGTCATAAGCCAGTGTAGATTCATAAAACAATATTATTATAATTCAGGAGCTGTTGAAGGCTCGAGAGGTATGAGCGGCGGTATTGTGTGTGCATCCCAGCTGTCTGCTTCAAATCTGCTCTGCGAATCCCTTTTCATACAAATGCCGGCTTAAAACCTCATTTAGCGGGGCTTCAACGCTTCTCCCACTTAAACGTTATGGCCCAGGAAAATAGTCGCGTAATTTGAATAACTTTCTCGAGACCTTCCATTGTCTTCGGTTCTGACGATCTCTAGTGCATAAATCTTGGTGTAGCGGGCGTCTTCATTTTTGTTGAGAAGTCTGTGCCGTTGGAGAGTCACGACGTTATTAAGCATCAAAGTGGCCGAAATTCTCTTTTTGAGTTTCTTCGTTGATTAAAGTCGTTTCATTTTCTAATTGTGATTGTAGACTTGAAGTGAGCGTACTTTTTATAGCTGTAGTAGTAAAATCCACGATAGACTATTTATCAGAGACTTTTTGTACCAAGAACTATCTTATTATGTTACAAACTGTCATGTTGTTTAAACCTGCAGTTTTATTTAATAGTCATTGTAACTGATTGAGAACAAAATAGGTAGTGGTACTGACTGAGTAATAATCAAGACCAATTGTTTGTTTCAACAACACCAATAAAAAAGGAACAAAAAAACGACTTGAAAATTGAATTGTCTTCTTAACAAAATGTTATAAAGGTCACCATATAGGCTTACGGGTTCACTCGAAGTGTTACCTACCAAATTCACACTGCTGCAACATTTAAACTTGCAAAATTTGTCAGAACGAAAGATTGCTTTCTTTTTTGCAACCTGACAAAAAACCAAACGGAACCGTTTAACGGTAGTTAAACGTAGGTTAAACTCAATAGTGTGATTGTCTTGTATTTGGCAGAAAAATCAAAAACAACATTTTTTTGAGAGCTCCAGCTCTTGCAGTTGAACAATATGAAAGTGTGGATACGCTGAAAGCAGCGCTGCGTTAGAAATGGGACCGAATCCCACAATTACATACCTTCGTGCAGCGTGCGATGTCTTTGTTGGAAGACTTGTTGCCATTATCCGTGTCAAAGGAGGTCATATAGGACAATGACTTTGGATTTCCCAAAAATGAACTTTATTTCAAGCACTTTTATGCCAATTGACCAAACAGTAACATTTTCAATTAGTACCACTTCGAATGACGAACTCTGTATTTAGAAATCAAAAGAAACAACTCCGAATGAACGGCAATTCATGTCTCAATATAGCCTACGGTTGCCTGGAAGACATCGCTGCTTAGCGATAAGGCCACCAATTGCACCTTTTTTTGTAATGTTTCTTTTATCGCTTTAAAGTTTTCTCTATCTATCGATCTACCTACCCTTACTTATTCTTAAATAGAATATTAGTGTAGATAAGTGGAACAGCAGTTTATCTACTAAACTAACTTTATACAGCAAATTCAACTAAAGCTATAAGTAAAGACAACAGCAATTTAAGCTACAATAACGCAAGAAAGTTGGCAAGTCCCACCAGTTTCCTATCGTTTAGGATAGAAAGGGCGAGATAAAATATGTGACAGAGCGGTCACGCTTCGTAGAGCGGGGAAGAAATGTGACCTCTAGCGACTTCTTATCTACCCAGAGACCATTCTGATACGAACATTGAATATTTATTTTGTGTATTTTCCAATGTTTTCAGGAGTGTGGATAGATTTAGAAAGAGCCATGAAGAATAACTTCAACGTGGATTTGACTTAATGTCATAAATAAATATAAATAACACACCAATTACCTAGCCATAAACTAGGATACCGTGTAATATGGGCACTAGATAACGGCTAAACATACATAAATATGATTATCACATCCATGACTCGGAAACAAACATTACTGCTCATCACACAAATGATTGCACCTTGCAGGATTCGAACCCGCGACCATTTGATTTCGTTCCCAGGATCACTAGCCACTAAACCAACCGGCCGTCAAATCTGGGCTAACAGGCCTTGTATCATTTAAGCAATATAAAGCGCAACATTATGCGAGATCGGTGTTTCTTAAACATGTACAATATCTCAATATATAGACTCTCCGCACAAAGAGAAAGCGATGTCTATGTTTCTAACCCTCCAATGCTTTTTCAGTCTTCGTCTATAAACATATGAAAAGAAGCTGAGATGAATACTATCTCTTCAGGCTTACAAGTGATATAATAGATAGACAACAAATAAGAACAAAATATATACAACAAATGTTGTTTAGTTATATAGTGTTTAATTGTCGTAACAGAATCAAGCCCTTATTATCTACAAAAGTAATGCAAGTGTCATTCTTAGTAATTTGCCGCTGCAAACGGCACGAAAGTGGGCGATGAGCTAATAAAAAGTACAGGATTTCAAAAAGGGGACAAAGGTCCTCATTTTCTATGGATGGCTAGAAATAATAGACAAAGTCAGAAAAGGGGCGCGCCGAACAGACCCACCATATTATGCCGATTGGCCGCCACATCGCAGCAAGATCTTGAATTTGTTAGTCTGGTTAATGTTGTCAAGTTCTCACGGAAAATCAAAAACAATGCAACCTTTTGTAATGAAATTGTGTCTCAACTACGAAACACCACAAATTATCCACTCACGCACACATACGCAGCCACCATTTGCGTTGCTTCACTTGTTTGTTTGGCGATGTTGCCTCCGTCTTTTAGAAACCTTCTTACGTCTGACTGCAAAAATCCTCCCTCATAAGTAAAACTGTTCACTTCAAGTCAAAAAGTCGTTTCATCGTGCTCATTACAGGGTGCCAATCACATCGTCTCCTGTGAAATCATAACTCAGCGAGACGCCAACCCCTCTCTAAATCTTTGGGAAAACGCCATCCATTGCGTTTAATTATAGCCCGACCCCGGTCTCTCTCCACTACCTGAAGATCGTTAATCTTTCTTAAAGATATATACCTCGCTTGGAGCGCTTTCATCCCACTCTCTCGGCGATAATCGCTTCGTGTCGCATGCTACGTATGCGATCGTCTAGGTTAGGCCTCGTCCGCACTATGAAACAAGTCGTGACATGTAGCCAATACATTTCGTGGAACAAGTCCAAGAAATGTATTGCCTACATGTTTTGTATCATTTGTAATCCTGCACTGGTTGCAGTCCGTTCACTCAATATAAAACATGTATAACTTTTTTTTATTTGGACGCTAGATGGAATACTCGGTTGGATCTTGTATTTTTCATTTGATTTCACTCTACGATTTGTTTAAGCATTATTTTGCAACTGATAGTCAATACTTCAACTACATGCTTCACAGAATGTATATTTTAACAGGAATCTCCATGGCATCTATGCTAATTCGTTAAAGATAGGAAGGTGGTTGTGGTCCTATAAACCCACCTAGAGGTTTTAAAACTGTTATTAAAAGTTTTTGAAAATATATTTTTTTCTACTTATAATTGATTAAACTTAATAACCATGTTTTTCCGTTAAATTGTATTCTACTGCTTATAGCGAAGAAATAGTTGTATCTATGTTTTTCAATATCATCATGATTTTCTCTTTCCTAACATTTAGTATGAAAATAAAAATAAAAATAAAAATGGTTGTAGCAACTTTAGGGAAAAAATACAGTCGATAGACTCAGGCGTTACTTTGCGGAAATATATATTTCCAAAAAACGATTCCAAGTGGAGAAAATTAGCCGAATTAGTTTCTGCTTGTAACAAGAAAAAAAGTTGTACGTAGTTTTAATTTGTTCATTTTTTGGAAACAAAATGAACAAATTAAAAATACAAGCAGAAACCAATTTGGCTAATTTTTCTCCACTTGGAATCGTTTTTTGTAAATATATTTCCGCAATTTGTTGCCTCTTGGCATATTTTTTTTCTATATACACAAATTAAAATGGCAAAAAAAATATATTTTTCAAATACTAAAAATATCTAATAGGTTTTTTTATGAACAAATCTTCCTATCTCTAACTGTTTTTTTATAGCTGCCATAGAAATTACTATAGTAAAACTTACTGTATAGATGCTTATATTACTGATTGAGTCAACCGTGTCACTTCAAAAACATTTGAGTCATGCTTTATCATTTCTATAACACAATGGAAATTAATAGGCACATACTCCAAGTACTTTAAAAAATTCAATTTATTTATATCATGATAAACATTTAATGATTCACAATAAAAAGTATATTAAAACTACTACTACTACTATTCCGAATCGAGTTTCGATGAAAATATAACCTAGTGAGGACGAGCCTTTATAGCTGTTTAGTTGTTTTTGAGACAGACAGGGTCGGATCACAAGTCACAACAACGCAACAACAGCTTTAGCACGTAGCGCAAAACTCGTAAAGCTTTGTAGAACTCGTAGACTCGTAGCATCGTAGAGCGTCTACGAGTTTGCGGCTACGCGTACATCCCTGTATCTAAACAGAAAGTCTTTGAACTCTCCCCCTTGAGAATTAAGACGGTAAGTACTGCTTTACGTATCCAATCTCGATTTCGACGTTTATGTTTATTGATTAGCAGCGCGGCGGATTTCAATAGGCTACATTAACCAATTTGTGTTTGAGTTTTGACGGTTAAGTTTATTTCTTAAAGCTATCGAGTTAATTGAGTTCAGACGTCAAATGTCTACTCTGAATTTAGATAGGGTAAGTTTTGGCAGTGATTTAAGGAGATTGACTTGTTATTAATGGAAATGGTTTTTGATATTGCTTTAGATTTAGTTTTTTCCGAAGTGTACCAATTTACCTTCATTTTTATTTCATTTTTTTACTTCCATCTTCAGTCTCTGTCGCTTGCAGTCCGGTCTTTGCCACTCATCAAGCGAGCGCAGTTTGTCAATTTTAGATACACCACATACACCAAGTTTATCACACATTTACCTAATTAATATTAATTCCATGTTCAGTCTCAGTCGCTCGCAGTTCGGTCTTTGCCGCACGTCTTGCAAGCGTAATCAGTCAATTTAAGATACATCACTTTCACCAAGTCCAGTAGACATTTACCAAATTAATATAATTTCCATCCACAGCCTCAGTTGCTTGCAGTCTGGGCTTCATCTGTCTCACAAGCGCACACAGTCCGGCGGCGAGCTGTGTAAATACATCCTCGTCGCAGTTTACTACAGGAACTGTTTGTCGCAGGTATCATGCCGCCCTTTGATGTCGGTGATATACGACCGCCCATGTGTACTCTGCTTTGTGAATTGATGTTTGTGAAGCTTTTAACGGTAATTGAAAACTATTAATTTAGCTGATTCTGATTGCCCAGGAGAAATCGGAATATAAAGATTGTCGTCGTTGGTAGTTATGACTTGGCCGCTTGACTTATAATGGTGGGGCTATTAAAGTTGGAGTGATTATTTTTCAGTTAGTTGTGTGTTCAGTCGACAAGTGACCAAGAGTGTTGGGCAAGTGTGCCTAGCTACCTACCGCCCTGTAGTGGAAAACTTGTCGCCAACTTACCAAGCCCCTTCCGTGGTGTAACAGCAGTAGATCCTTGTATGTCATTCCCATTCTAGCTTCATGTGTTTGCCACCTTCCATTATATCGTCACTCCACCAGGTGAGACAGTGGACAAACGCCTTAAACCAAAAAAATACAATTATGTTTTGAAAGTGTCCTTGTCCATATATTATTATGAACAAAAATGTTATATCATAATCATGAAATTTGAATGTCCTTCTGAGAAAACAACTATTTTCAACAGTAGAATAAGCCTGGATAGGAGCATATCTTTTAAAATCCTTTCAAAGCCGCTCAGCGTGCTATGGAAAGGGCTATGCTCGGAGTTCCTCAGAAAAAAATTAAATGGTCATTTGAAATGAAAAATGCTATGAGAAAAAAAAGATGATTCTCAAATACCTATTCAGTGATACCCCATACTTAGTTAAAAAGTCAACGAACTATCTAATCGTTGACTTTTTTTTTCACTGTATGGTGTCTAGTTGCCACCATATTGAATTTTCATTAAACTCATGTCTTTAGTGACACTTGAGAGATTCAGACAAATCGAATTACGTAAGAATCATTAAAATCGGTCCACGAGTATGGTCCATATTTACTGTAGTCTTTGGTTTGGTCTTTATCGTGCCACAGAGGAACAGACGTATATAAATGGGCTGATAAACACAAAACCTTCCTTTGCGTTGCGCAGTCTGGTAATAAATGAAAATAGATAAATGTCTACAGAGATATTATGTCGTACAGGGATTTATTACGACCAGTTCTCCAATTCAAAGTCACTCAGCGTGTTATGGATAAGGCACTATGCTCGGAGTTTCACTGAGAGATGAAATCGAAACGAGGTGATCCGACAGAGAACCAAAGTTATCGACATAGCCCATAAGATTAGCAAGCTGAAGTGGCAGTGCGCAGAACATATCTGTCGAACGAAAACAAAAACCGTTAGGTAGAGTGGAGACCGTGACTCGGCAGACGTTGTTTAGGACGTTCTACGCCTCGGTGGAGAAACGATATATGCAAGGTGGCTAGCGGCAGTTGGAGATGAAGAGCCGAAGATCAGGCTCAGTGACGTGAGAGGCCAATGTCCAATAGTGGACTCATAAAGGCTCATAATAATGTAATTTTATTTATTATATTAGATAGATACCTAAAACAAAAAATGTGTGTTTCTACATTGAGGACTGACTTGAAATTTGTCTCCATGTCATGCGCTATAACGTTCCATAAATATTATTTAGCAGGACGTTAACGTCTGCCACTGCAGCTTGGTAAAAATCAAGGAAATTTATGTAATAAGATTAATTTAATAATGTACTTTAGTATAAATACAACAATAGTTAACATCGCATTAGATTAACTGTAATGCCGTTATAAAATGTCTTGATAAATAAATAAAATTAAGAAATAAACTTAGGCATGTAATCGCCATATATTAGAATGTATTTATTTTTACCCGACTGCGCGAACGGATGTGATGATTATGTGTGTGGACTGGATGTATGTTTGTTTGCTTCTTTGCTTGTTTATTTGTTTGTACGGTTCTTAGGCACGTCCTTCAGCTTAAACGGCTTGATAGATTTTGATAAATAATGTATCATTGGATTCGTCTTGATCACGAGCTATAAGATATATGAAGTGTCAAGAAAACTAATATGGTGGCTTACAGCTGCCATATTGTATTTTCGACGGAAAAAATATATGTTCAAAACCTATCAAGTGGGGTATCAATGTGAAGAACATTGATACCCCACTTGTATTTATAAGAACATTTCAAAAATGTTATCATCATCATCGTCATCATCATTTCAGTCTTTACCAGTCCACTGCTGAACATAGACCTCCCCCAAAGAGCACCACGACGAACGACTTGTGTTAAATCTAAATTTACGTCGAGCTTATAAGTGGACATTTGTTATCGCTGACGTTAACCAGCCTATACTAGGGGCAGACTTTTTGTGTGATTATAACTTGCTTGTAGATTTACAGGTCAAACGATTGATCGATAAAGAGACGAACTTACATGTTACTGTTTTAAAGTATATTGTGTTAGAAGTTAAGACAGACCATTGTCGTGACCAAGTTCATTGAAATGTAATTCGATCACTTTGTTTTGTTATCAGACGAACAGAGGCAGCATTATACTCGTATGTATGTAGATAGATGTCTAAGGGCCGTATTAATAAACCGATCTCAACTCCAAGAGCGCTCTTTAGAGCGATCTCAAGATGCGAATCTAATTAATAAACACATCTTAAGCTGTCGATTGAGATGCCGTAATCAGCTGAGTTAGTGTTTAATTGTTTAATAATAAATCAATCTCGACTCTCAAGGGCACACTTGAGATGCGCTTTGAGATGCAGAATGTTGAGTGCAGTCGATCCGTGACTTGAGAGCGTGATTGCCAGTTGCTAGAATCAAGGATTTCGAAAATATTATTTAGCAGAAGTTGATAATTATAATTATACTAACCATCATTATAAGAATATTTTTACATTCCTCTGGGAATAAACAAATTTATTTGGCATGATTGCGAAAAGATCCGAAGATTTGGTAGATATCAGAACCTGGCGAGGACTCGCTGAAGTCTAAAAAGATCCGAAATCGTAACCAAAGGATACGCGCTGGAAATACTGCATGGCCAATAAACGAACTTTTATTTTCATAAATTATAGTCATTCATTGATGAATTGCGAAAGTTCTTTAATAGATAGTGTAACTTTGAAAATATAGACAAACATTATGGCCTACATCCTTTCTACAAAAAAACTAAAGTAAGGTTATGATAATTATGTAGAAAATAAACATTACGTTTAATATAATCGCATTTAATTTAATTCAACTACATCGAAGCAATAAATTTTAACCTTACGCTATATCTTATTTGAGCAAAAACCGAACTTTCAATAAAGAAAATAAATCGTTCATTCAATCTTGCTCTCAAGTTCTGGTTCGTGACGTAGCATCTTGAGATGCGGCTCTTGAAAGCGACATGATCTGAGATGCTCTTGAAATGTCTTTATTAATCAGCGACGATCTTAAGATGCTGATCACAACTTGAGAGCGTATCAGTTGATATCGCACTTGAGAGCTCAACCAAGAGCGATTTATTAATAAGGGCCTATTATGATTGAATATTGTTTGATGTGACTGATGTTCTGACGGCAAATTTTGTACCAAAATTCTTTAAAAAAGAAGGGGGTTGATGTGGGGACACAAGTTACTAATAGTAATGCGAACTAAGCAAATCGCGCCCACCGCGGCGCCAGTTGCCTTACCACCTTAGTGTCGAATACGTGTCCGCATGTCACGCCTTGTCTTATATTTTTGTATCATGTGACTGTGTAATTAATCAGAATATAGAGTGCTAATTGGACTGACGATAAACTCTTTCATTTCCTTTCCGGTAGTTTGGACATTGAATACCAGTTAGGTAAAGTAGTGAGTGTGTTTTCCCGATATAGGGTGCACCGCTAAAACTGCACCACTCGAATTAATTGCACCACTAGGAATTGCAATACACGGATTTCCCTAATACACGGGAATCCCGTGTACCGCCCTTGCTGTGCGACTAGCACCGAGGACAGCCATCTCCACTGTTGATTCTGGCTGCCTACTGCTCCGCACTTCTCCGTTAAGCTGAGGCCTACCCACCATCTTCGGCCGGACTTACGTTGCAAGGGGTGTACTGCGCTACGAAAGTGCAAACAATAGAAATCTTCAGGTCGAACCACGACTTCATAAATTTTTGTGCCCTCCTTCAGAGTCATTAGAGTAATTCAATTTCATTTATAACTTAGCTCCACAATCATTTTATTATAATTTAACTTCATTTGTATTTGTTTTATTAAATCTTGTACTTTTATTATTTAACACCTTAGTTTCATTTTTGTTAGGTAGGTAGGTAGAAACTAAGGGTGGCTTAACAGCACAATATAAAACAATACCATGTCATACCTACTGACTGACTGACTGACTGGCAGACAACGCACAGCCTAAACTCGTGGACCTAGAGATTTGAAATTTAGAGGAAATATTCCTCGAGTACACTTTAGAGTTGTTGATTTTTTTAAATTTCATAACTAATGGGGTGAACGGGGTGACGTGCACCCCGTAATTAGTTGGTGCATTTAGTTAAAAAACAAAAAAGCCATAAATAAACCAAACCAATATTTCCACTAATTATACCTTCAAACTATCCGAGTTCTAATAAACTGATCAGTCCGGAAATAGGTGGCGTGTCAGTGCCCATTAAGCTAACAATAGCAGGCTGTCAAGGGCATCGCGGAATCAGACAGCGGCATGGCAATACCGGGCCGATCGATAGTCCATCTGTCGACGGTATTCCGGTACTAATCCGGCACTCGTCCGGCGCGCAGTACTAGTCCTGCGATATAATAATAGAAGCAGTAGCTTAACTTGCGGAATAATTCAGTGAACAGTTCTGCAAAGAATTGCGGGCTATAGAAGGTTTCGCGGCATCAGACAGCAGAATAGCAATATTGGACCAATTGATGGTCCGTCTGTCCGGAAGGGTAAAACCCGGATAGATGCCCCACTTTTTGAAGGGGCCTCCTATACATAAAACTATTAATTTACCATGATTAATTCATATGAATGTAGCTAGTTTGTTTGCTACATGTTTTGGTTGACCTAACAATTACAGATTCTGCTGAAATTGAGTTTTTGCAGACCCATTTTTTTAGATAGATGCCTACCTATATGGATAGACGCCCCACCATAAAAATGCTAAGAAGGATAGATGCCTGTGGTGTAGGATAGATGCCCTATAGAATAAATTATGTAAAATAAATATTAAATTTGTTGTCGTTAGAAGATATTTTTTATAGACAGCATAAGCATAATTAAACTAACATTTGTTTAACAAAAACTACCAGCATTTAAGTTTTAGCGTGCACAATCATAACTAATTAAACATGAGGTAGTAACTATATAAACTTTTCAAAAATCAGCACACTTAATACAAAACCTATCCTACTTAATTTGATCTGGAAAATGCTTTCTATGGGTCTTTATTTGCGCTTTTCGAACTGTAAATAATTTGTATTTTTCGTGTTCCTCCACCTACTATTTTTTTTTTAGTTTGGTTCCTTTGTTTGTTTTATCAAGTCCATGAAAATATTCAAATTCGTATTCCTTCCTTTCTTTTGTATGGCATGGTTCACCTAAAACAGTATGCATTAATAAAACATACACATTTATTACATACATCGGGGTAGGTATAGACGCCCCATTTTTTTATTTTTTTTATCTCTTGGATTCGATTGAAAAAGTAAAAAAATATATAATTACAATTAATAAACATTTCAAAAATACGCTGACATACGTTAAGGGGTATAAGGGATAGATGCCCCTAAGGGCACCTATACCCCGAAAAATTGGGGTGACAATCCTTTTTGATATGGATTCATTAATTTAACTTATCTTGATACAAAAGAGCGATTATTGACAATTAGGTGTGTACTTAATGAACCAGTGTATTGATATAATAAAAATAGAACGGTTATTTTCCTACTTGTAAAGTTATGCAACAGTAAATACAAACGTCTGAAACTTTGAAGCGTTCGTTACATTCGTCACGGATATAATCACACGCACAAGCGAAACGCGTCTTTTTCGCACGACGGCTTGCAGGGGACCGATGTGAGTGGCGCCTGAGCTCCCTAATCAAACTATTAATTCTTTTCTGCGATTATGAAAACTTAGGTTTTTAAAAACGAGGCGCATATCGGCGGTACTGCGGCACCCTATTCTAATACTAATCCGGCAAGCCGTACCTATAATATTGTACTTGTCCTTGTTTGGAAACAAAATGCGATTTGCAGCAGGATTATACAACCCAGACCTCCCCGTTATAGCTAAGAAGCTTTTTTATTAGAAAGGATATGTGCTGTTGGTCTATAACTGAACTCTACAGCGTCACCGGACGGTGGGGCGGGCGCAAAAGCGCTCCGCCGCAATGCGTGACGCAGAAGGCGCACGCCAAAGTTAAGTTTTTGGCCACTTGCTCAAGGGCACCCAGGGGGTACGAACCTCGGCTTGGACAGTTGCCATTGATTACTTGGGGAGTATCGAACTAAACACCCCTCGATCTCTACTGTTAGGTAGTGATCGAGGGGGGCCTCATGAAATGGCTGGAGCCCTTTAAATGAATTGCATAACTGACCACCGATTCGGAATACACCTTCGAGAAGAATCGGCAAGTAACTCGAAGGCGAATAAGTCGACATTAATTACGGGACCTTCGACCTCGCATCCGGCGAGGTCGGTGTCTGTGTCTAATTGTGTTGAAAGATGGTGAAGATGACGGAGTGGGCGAATCCATCGCTGCCTGCACTGCGGCAGCGATTTCATCGTCCGGATCGCTCAAGATGTCTCTAGGGCGTCTACGAAGGGGCCGTGCGTCTGCTGTCGCGTCTGTCGTGTAGTCAGAGGCCTGAACTACTAGAGGGTTGGGGTGATGAAGTGCCGCGTCAAAGTAGCGGCGAGAGGCATTTTTCATATATTGAACTATCGAGGGAAGCTCGAGATCACTGTGCAGGTCGATGTTCCTCTGATACCAGGGGGCATCTAATGCACCGCGAACGAATTTATTTTGTAAAATCTGAAGTTTCTCTAGAGAGATGCGGGAGGCGTGAGCAAATGCTACGGACGAGTATGTCATTGTCGGTCGGACGCAGGTTTTGTAGAGTGTCAACTTATTTCTAAGAGACATTTTACTGCGCCTGCCTAGGAGTAACGCGAGGCGGTATAGGTAGAATGCCGCCCTTTTGTGGACGGCGTGGATGTGATCATTGAAGTTGAGTCGATAGTCAAGGGTGACTCCTAAGTATTTAACTGACTTTTCCCACGGTATGGGTCGGTCATTGATCCTGACTTGTTTAATTGGGAAATAGCGTTTAACCCCGTGAGTGAAACGCATCGCTACGCTCTTCTCGGGATTAATCGTTATTCGCCACTTACGAAACCATCCATCGAGCGCTCGGAGCGTTCGTTGGATGGCTCTTTGTAGAATAGCTGGGTTCCATCCGGTGGTATAAATCGCGGTGTCGTCCGCAAAGAGAGCGATCTCTACTTTGGGGATGCGGGAGAAATCGCTTGTGTAAAGCGTGAACAAAAGTGGAGACAGCACGGAGCCCTGAGGGACTCCGGCTCTGATGGGGTGGGGGGATGATCGGTTGCCCTCGACACGATAGCGGAAGCTCCGGCTGGTGAGGTAGTCTTGTACTATGAGCACAAGACGATCTGGCAACCCGAGCTGATACAGCTTGTATATCAGCCCGGCGTGCCAGACCTTGTCAAAAGCCTTCGCCACGTCTAGGAAGACGGCCATCGTGGTTTGGGGTTTTGGTTTCCTATTGAAACCCTTTAGGATGTGTTCCGTGATGCGGTGCACTTGCTGAGGGCAAGAGTGTCTCGCTCTAAAGCCGAACTGCTCATCCGGTATGAGCTTTTTGATTTTCGCGATGGATCGGAGTCGATTCAGAAGGATTCGCTCGTAGATCTTCCCCAGAGAGCTGAGGAGACTGATAGGACGGTAGCTGGAAGGCTCGGATGCCTTTTTGCCTGGTTTGTGAATGCCGATGACGTCGGCAATCTTCCAAGCGTCGGGGAAGGAACAATTGCTCAAGGCTGCATTGAAGATGCTGACTAAGAGATAAACTAACGGGAGCTAAGAAGCATCTCGATCATATCGCCTTTCAAACAGAAAAAATGACTATTCGTTTGGAAGCATACGATGCCACAGACAGACACATACAGTGATATACACACCTTAAACTTAACTTTAACACCCCTCTTTTAGAGTTTGGGGGTTAAAATGGCACATTATAACCTAAATTGTACCCATTCCGTCTAACATACACAGCTTTATGAACTGCTCATTCAAATTACTGTTAAATACAATAAGAGTATTGAGTACAATTTGTACAACTCACAGTACGAGTATGCACTCAGTACGAGTATGCTCTCAGTACGAGTATGCTCTCAGTACGAGTATGCTCTCAGTACGAGTATGCTCTCAGTACGAGTATGCTCTCAATATGAGTATGCTCTCAGTACGAGTATGCATTCAGTACGACAATGCTCTAAGTACGAGTATGCTCTCAGTACGAGTATGCTCTCAGTACGAGTATGCACTCAGTACGAGTAAGCTACGAGTATGTTCTCAGAACTAGTAAGTCTGCTGGATTCACTGTTGCAATATTCTTACTTTGTGATAGCTGAAACTTAGCTAGTTTATGAGTACTGGCTTGTTTGGTATACTCGTACTAAGTACTTACGACCGGCACGCAGACCAATATGTCAATTAGGGTATTGGACAGCTCGCGGCAAACTGGGGGGAAAGTTCGTACATGATCGACGAATTGTTTGAGACCCACTGTGAACATGCCAATGTAGTGATGGTTTTACTAAATATAGCTCAAAAAATATATCGATTGAGTCAATTTCAAGGTTCATGGGCTGGTCAGTTCTGTGAATTTTGTGTAAAAATATTAGATATAAAATATAGCGCGCCGAAGAAAATGCAGTTTACAGTTTAAAGATTCCAAAAGTTCATAATTAAAAGCCTTTTAAAACTAAGTTCTATACGGATTTGAATATCAGTGACAAATCAAAGGTATATAAATCTGCATTATTTCTGTTTATTAATCAAATAAACGGTTTCAAAACTCAGCGCAATATTCTAAAGCAGCGAATCAATTTTCAATTTAACCGACCCTACTCAAGTAACCAAAATTAGGTCCTGTCACATAATACTACTAACCAGAGACTAACCAGCACAGTTTACCTCTACCTCCCGGAGTCACGTACGCAAATAGCGACCCAGTCTGAGTTTGCAACTCAGGCTAATTTAATTCCCTCTTCAGCCGACGACCGCCTAAAAATACACTCATTTGAAATTCCAATGCAATTGCAAACGTGTCCTTTTTATAATCCCATTTGAATGCACTCCGGAGCTCGATTAGGACGGAGTCTGTGTTTACGGGCTTACAGGCAGATGTGGGCTTTTAAGGTGGTACGAAAAGATGTATGAACATTTTAAATATGATGAAATGATACATTTTGACATTTCATCAAACTTAAGAATAAGTTCTTGAGGAAAAAAAAAATTTGCTATAGTCTGATGGGCGAGATCAGACTACGACGAATGTATGAAAGATACATACTTTTTAGTTTATCGTTGAGGAAACTGGTGTAGAATAAATTGTTTTCTGCTAACTATGCCGCGGTTTTGCCCGCATGGTAATTTTTCTGAAAAATAAGTATTTATTGTAGATGTTTTTCCAGGACCAAAACTACCTATAAAGTACAATAAACTACCTATATATACAGTTTACCAAAAGTTCAGCCTTCAAATAGGATTTTAACGATTGCTCGGCTTCTACTCATCGGATTTTAAAAAAAACTACTTGATAGAGAAAACTGCATCGCAATCGGCCCAGTAGTTGTTACGTGATGCGCGAACATACAGACAGACACAGACAGACAGTACACTGTAACATTTTGTTTTTCACTAAAAATAATTCTTGATAAGGAAAAAGTTGTCATTGGTGAAGTTGTAGCAACTTTAGAAAAAAATGTTCAAACACTTTTAACCCACAAGCCATTACAGGCTAATAGGTAGTCCAAATGTTCTAGCCAACTACCAGTTGGCAGAGCATACCCAACATGCTGGTGGCATGCCCGTTTCTAATGTTGACTTTAGTAAAACTACATTTTACTTAAGAATGTACCTTACCTGTCAGACATTACTAATTACACGGCTGCCCACAAAAAGGAGTGTATGTTTTTATAGCATTCATGTATGTTTGTATGTATGTATGTATGTATGTATGTATGTATGTATGTATGTATGTATGTATGTATGTATGTATATATGTATGTATGTATGTATGTATGTATGTATGTATGTATGTATGTATGTGAGTTTCTTTATTCCACCATAACTTCGAAATGCCTGAACAGATGTAGACGTGTGAATCCTTACATCCCCCCCCCCCCCCCCCGGAGTAACAAAGGCTATTTTTTTTTTTAAATTCAATATGTATGGCTTCATTTTCAACTGCAAATACTTCGAATTTCACAATATGGGTATCAAATTAAAGGCCTTGATAAGCACATTCCAATAGTATATAATTTATTGGCATAAGTTCATTTTTGGCAGGGCAGGCGTATATTTTAGCTTTCACACTAGTTATTTTGGACATTCATAAACAAAGAAAATATAAATTCATTTAGAAAATCTGACATTTTGGGAAAAATGTTTTTAAGATTTGTCATATAAGAGATCAGTTCAATATACAAGACATGAACTCAAAAACTAAAACCTACGGTCTACGTTGGATACGGTCGGGTAAAAAACAGCGTATGATACTCTTGCGATGAAGACGAATCGATTGATACCTCGCTTTCAAAATCAGACCAATAAGGGCATCGCTATGGTGTATATTCACATACCCTTCCCTTGCTTCGCCTTACTTGGGTAAAACATCGGTCCTAACAGACCGAAAGCAAAAATACATTAGGTACATGTCAAATTAAAACCTCGTCATTTTTTCATAGGTTAAAATGTATAGCTAGCTCTAGCTAGTCCCTGAATCCAGGAATCAAATATTCAATTGCAATTAGATTACTTAACCAATGAGGCAGCAAGGGGAAATACTTTGTCCTCTTAAATCCTCTTAAAACATACGAATGTAACACGTTTCTATTTCCAATACTCTCGACACTGTATATGTAGAATCAGTAAGGGCATTTGAAGCCATGGACGTTCATTAACTTGCAAATTCAATCCAATATCAATTCTTTTACGTAGTACTATTAGTTATACTAGTTCTTTTAAGCACTAGTAGGTATTCTGTACATGCGAAAGATAAAAGTTTAATTATAAGATAGATTTAATTATTTATACGTTTTATCCCAGAAAAACGAAATAACTGGAAAATATAAATAACAATAAAAATAAATTATCTGTCGGAATTTGCCAGGTTCAAGCTGATCCCGTCAAAGGAGATATGAAATAAATGCATGATGCCTACGACTGCATCATATATGTCATAATCAAAAATCTAAAGCTTGTTTTTTTTTGTTGGCAGTCTGGTTTTTTGTATTCATTTTATTTATATTTTGTTTTAAACTTTTTAGTTTATATGTATAAGAATTAGTGAGAATGGTTGCTAACCAACTTTAAATCGTTATAGATCCTACATGGTCGATCGAAATTAAAAATTTAAATTTAAACCTACCAGTCAGATCGGAACCAAACTTTGTAAACAGATAGTTTGAGTTATCATTAAACCCTCACTTTAGTATTTAAATTAGCATACTAAAAAAACGGACTCTTTAAGTTTATAACATTAATTGTAGGTTCCCATAGCATCACCCATTTCAGATAGGTACTTTTTTAGAGGGTAACTCTAGTGTATCTTTATCACAATTTTATCTACTAGTCATCAATCGCTAGTCTATCTCTGTCTCAATCTCTATTACTATTATTAACGAGAAAGAGCATGTTTGCATGTACTAAATCCATCAGCAGATATTCGCATATATATTTCTAGTTGTTGTGTGGTTGCTACAACACAAATCTAAAACATTTGATCTTCTAAAATAGTTATTAGTTTTCCTCCTCTGTACACTGTTTGTTATGCCTAAAGTATTAAATAAATAATAATAGTATTAAAACTTCGGTGCGAGTATGTGCGGTATCCTTACTGTTCCTCAGATCTTATGTTTCTTTTTATTCCTGCTTTCATGTCTTTTCTATAACAATGTGGACCCTTGTTGGAAATAAGGACAAGTGGCAGTATTCATGGTAGAATTGGTAGATGTCAAACTACTTTATGAAAATTAAAAAATCATTAATGATGTAGTAAAGAACGCTAAAAATTAAAGTAAAGAGTACATACATATATAAAGCTCTTTATTTTATTTACTAATTTGATAAGAGACTTCGACTTTTAAGAACGTGAGTAAGGACGTTTTATATGTATTTATTCCAAAATGTAACGGCAAATCAGCGAAAATATATAAGCAAAAGCCCCACGTCGAACGCTAATAGTCCGTGCAATCAATCCGCCGGACGTCCGTCGGTAGACAGCATGCATTGAATCCGGTGATAATGCACCCTGAATAAGTGATACGATAGGCACTATAAATAGCAGAGACCACGCCAGCGGTGCTGTAAATGTGCATCGCAGATATGTAGCTTCATAAAACTGTAGTTCAAAAGTGTTGTTACACTTTTTGGGTTAAGTACGTCAGAGTGAGAAAAAACGGAACTGGTATTGGATCATGTCTGTCCATCTGTCATAGCCAATTTGCTCCGAATCTACTGGACCGCTTAAGTTGAAATTTGGTGCACAAATGTTGTGTGACCCAAACACGGACGTGTAATGTAAATAAATGAGTTTGAAGCAAGGAGGTCACTTTTGGGGGCAAATTAGTGTGACATATCAAATAATAGAGCTTGTGTGATGGTCTCAAAGTTTTATAATAAAAGTTATTGCAGAACATAGAACATAGGGGGATGCTAACCCCCTCTACCCTCTCTCTCTAAAATGGGGAGGGGCCCCATTTACACCATTTAACAAATATATAGATTAGTTCTTTACTTTCATAGATTACAGAAAAACCTAGAATAAGTCTCATCATCATCATCATCATCATTTCAGCCTTTAGCAGTCCACTGCTGAACATAGGCCTCCCCCAAAAGCGCCACGACGAACGGTCTTGTGCCGCCTCCATCCACCGACTCCCTGCGATGGCTACAATGTCGTCCGTCCATCGTGTAGGGGTCTCCCTACACTTCGCTTGCTTGTTCGTGGTCGCCATTTGAGAACCTTTATTCCCCAGTTGTTGTCGGTTCTGCGAACTATATGGCCTACCCATTGCCACTTCAACTTGCAAATTCTGGGAGCTATGTCGATAACCTTGGTTCTTCTACGGATTTCCTCGTCACGGATCTTATCACGTAGTGAAACACCGAGCATAGCTCTCTCCATTGCGCGCTGCGCAACTCTGAGCTTGTGTATGACACCAATAGTTAGCGACCACGTCTCCGTGTCGTATGTCATCACTAGCAGCAACACGCACTGATTATAAACTTTCGTCTTGAGACACTGCGGTATCTGTGACGAGAAGATATGGCGTAATTTCCCGAACGCTGCCAATCTGAGTTGTATTCGTCGGTTGACCTCTTTGTCGAAGTTGGATCTATTACCCAGTTGGATTGTCTGACCCATGTCTACGGTTTTAAAATAACGCGGTAAATATCTCAAAGTTGTGAGATAATATAGTTATCGTAAGCAACCCTCTTCACACGAGTTCAACTCGCACTTGTACGGTTTTACAATAAGTTTGTAGTTAGATCATAATGAATTTGATCGAATGAGGTAGTACTAATCCCTGGTGTAACATTGTCAGGGCGTTTCATTAAACGCCCTGACAATCTTACACCAGGGATTGATCTGACGTGGCTTCGACGTCTATCAATTGTTAGCAACCGGAACTTAGATACAACTTGGTAAACGTGCCCTCTGAAACATGTAGCGAGAGCAAGTCCGCAAAAAATACAGTAAATGTCATTGGAATTGGGCCGAAGATCAAACCCGGTGTCGTTGGGTTGCAAAGTAACCCTTCAAAATGTGTGGTGTGAAGTGCTCATAAATTCTTGATCGGCTGTTTGTTGGATAAGATTTGTTATAAGGTTGGTTGAATAAAGCATAGGACGGGAACTTAGTAACAGTATTCCATGCTTGTGCTGTGCGTTCGCAATACAATCAAATTAGAAAGTTTACAGGAAAATATTTAAAATAAACACAAGCAGTTCTACCTTAAATTTGGTTCCAACAAGTTCAAGAGTAAGTTTTGTTTTAATATTTTTTATTGCAATGTAGGTATAGAATATATTATCATCGTCATTATTATCAGCCCGTATTAGCCCACTGTTGCACGTAGGACTCTCCTTATGCACACCACTGAGCCCGATCTTCAGCTCGCCTCATCCTGTCGCTACCAGTTGCTTTTCGCAAGTCGTCACTCCACATGGCCGGCGGGCGCCCTACACTTCGTTTGCCTATACACTGTTTCACTCTAGAACTCGTTTACCCCAACGTTTTCTTTGTGACCAGCCCAAATCCACTTCAGCTCGCTAATTCTTGAGCAATGTCGGTTACCGTAGTTCTCTGGCGGATCACCTCATTTCGGATTCTGTGCTTTAGAGAAATTTCGAGCATAGCACTCTCTTTAGTTCGCGGAACGACTATATAGCATAAAAAGCAATTTGCTTTATTTGCTTTTTGCTTTGCTTTTTTTGTATTGGTTTTTAATTTTAAAAAACATATCTTAGTTTAATAATAAGTAGACCACTTCAAATAATCCTGGAGTCTTCAGTTACAGAAATCTACGAGTAGCTTTGATGGAGTTTAAGTACTGATGCAACAAAATACTGTTATCTGAGTGAGGCATTTTGCAGTCTGCTTCTGGATCCGGACGCATTAAAATAACAGAGAATAGAACGCTGGACCTAACTGGCTCTCAAACATTATCTAAAAATATAATAAACCAAATTGATTAAAAATAAATGTAGCTGAACGATAATTTCCATACCGAATATAGTGAGATTGAACTGACGAAAAATTTCACATAAGTTCCACAAGCTCATTAACTCTTATTGTAATGCACATCATTTCAGGAATGACTTTTTAACAATATTCTTTGTTAGTGGTAAAATCGAGCTATAATAACATTCAAAAGGTATACTATAAATTATATGACTGAACGCTAACGTGGTTTTTATAAACTTTAAAGATAAAACAGGACGTGCCGACGCAGCAGATAACCTTGCGTCCTGCGCTGCAACGCACACGCATCCGATTTGACCCACGCTACTGTCATATCGCACGAAAGCGAGAAACGTTCACGAGCGTTCTGCACTCCCCTTTGAGAAAGGCCACCGGATGTGGTTGAATCTATAGTTGGAATAATCCAACTGCTATACATGAATCACTCCCGTTTAAGTCTGTAAAATGACTGATTGCATTAATTAACAAATTCAATATTGAAATTAGCTACGAAATAAACCTTGTTTACGTCTCACGTCAAATAACGCTTAGTAAAATAAAATAAGCTCACAAAAATATGGATTTAATTTATCATCTGTCTGACCATAGCTCATGCTTAAAAAATCCTATTGGTTCCCACAAGCTGAGCTCCATTTCAATGTTAGATCTAAACGTCGAGACACGATATTTACTGCACTATTTACATTAATATTCAAATGGATGACAAATTAACAAATAGCACAGCAATTTTCTGTACCGCAATATCGGTTATATTCAATGATTTATAAGCCGATGACATTTTATTAAAGCTATAAAACATCTCGAAAGCACTTCACAAGAAAACCCTTCCCTTTACCTAGAGACATTATTTCTTATTGCGTTGACAATATTGCCAGATGTAAATAAATAATTGTACAAAATATTGAGTATTATGGTATTGGCCTCAAAAGAGTCGTTATTACGTCAAACTGGTAGCATTATATCGGATTAAACACAATATTTATGCAATTCACATTGTTTATGCAAAATGCTGTGTTCACTAGATTATCTTTAATAATTTTATTTACATTTATTATAATACTAGCTGTATCCACGGCTTCACACGCGTGGCCATTTTTCTAGGTTAAACGAACTCTATTACTATTCCAAGACCTAAAATACCAATATACCAACATTTAAATAAAATTCCTTCGTCCGACTAAAAGTTTTTGTCGATTACTCGGCTTCTACTAATCGGATTGAGATAATAAGTACACCAGTTTTTAAGTCAAACTCTAATCTATCCAACATAGAATCACCGCATCGCAATCAGTCCAGTTTTTTTTACGTGATGCGTGAACAGACTAACAGACAAACAGACAGACACGAATTTTAAAACTGGTTTTTTCTTTTTCAGTATCCTAGATCTATTTTTTTTTAATATTGCCTTTTACAGATGTTTTGGTACTTACTGCTTTGTTGTAAGTATAATTGCCCTTCACTTTCGGGCAGAATAATAAAAATATGTGTTTTATTACATTATTTTAATCATGCCTATAAAACAGTACCGTGACATATCTACTGACTGACTGACTGACTGACTGACAGACAACGCCCAGCCTAAACCGGTGGACCCAGGTATTTGAAATTTGGAGGAATATTCCTTGAGTATGAGAGGTGAACTACGGAAGTAACTATAAACCATAAAACATAAATACCAACTCCAAATAAAATACCCCCATCCTGCGGGGAACCTTTAATTTACCGGTATGAAAAGTTTCCAATGTCCTACCTCGTAGTATGAAAACAAATTATGCCAAGTTTCATTAGAATTTAATCAGTAGTTTCGGCGTAATGCGTGGCCAGGATACAGACAGACAGACAGAAAGACAAAAATTTTAAAAAAACTGCTATCGATAAAAACTTTTTGATGGCAGAAGGAATTTTAATCAAAAGTTGGTATATTGGTATTTTAGGTCTTGCAATAGTACATTGAGTATTTAACTTAGACAAATGACCACGCGTGCAAATGACCACGCGTGCATAGCAGGTATCAACTAAAGTTTAATAAATCTAAATCCGATAAGCTCAGGTGCGAATGAGAAATGATATCAAAACAAATAAATATATCTTAAAACTGGGAAAGATAGGTAGATAGGTATACAACAGACTTGTGCAACTATGTGTTCGAATCGCTAATGTTTATAAGATATGTGTTTAATAAGTTTAATATGTATACCTAATTACGAACGCATAATATTAAGAAGTCTTCGGCTGAGAACCATGGTTGCCTACAAAGCTTTGGGAATTAGTAATCTGAAGTGTCAGTGTACTGGCTGCAGAACCGATAACCGTTTTCGTGTAGTGACTACGTATTGGCAACCGTAGTATAGGGCACCTGTCATCTAGATGTAGCGACGATCTGCGCAAGGGTGGAGGCAGGAATTGGATGCGAAGGGCCAAATATAGGCCCGAATAGCGTGTTGGGAGAGCCTCGGATTTGACAAACACAGGCTGACGATGATCAAAAGAACACGGTGTACTTTTGCTCAACAGTGGGTCATAACAAGCCAAGTTTAAAAAAATGTAAGGAATAAGGTTTACTTTCTTAAATCACGCCAGTGTACGAGTATAGGTACTCAGGCGGAAAACTAGCTTGAAGGATACGAGAATAAAGCAATACCCACCGCAATAAAGCGCGGCGGGTGCCAAAACATCTTTTTGCAGTTTCCTTAGCGCTAAACTGTCTGGTGCAACCCACCATGCCCGCCGTCGCGTCGCCGGCGACATTAAGATGTTTTGTGTGTGGGCTAAAATGTTCTACTCACAAATATCTTTAGTTAATAGGTATTGTTAGTTTATGTTACCGTCTTAAAGGCTGAATACTTTTAAGCTCCGATCGTTTCGTTAGTAGCTAGTTTCATGGTTTGCAATTATGATTTGTTGTATCGAAATCTCTCTCTTCTCTCTCTCTCTCTATATATATATATATATATATAGAAAGAGAGAGAGAAGAGAGAGATTTCGATACAACAAATCATAATTGCAAACAGTATATATATATATATATATATATATATATATATATATATATATATATATATATATATACTCTTTATACTACGATGCTTTCTTCTAGTTACACGAACATTGGTGGAGTGGAACGTTTTGCCTACGTTAGAATTTCCGGTAAAATCCAACCCAGGTGTGCTCAAGTCAAGAGTGAATAATTATCTAGATACTAGTCAAGCGTGTTAACCTACGGCCACATCATCGCTTTACATCAGATGAGATAGTGGTCAAACAAATCTATACTTATAATAAAGCAGTAAGTGACAAAAGTCTGTACAAAAAATATAATCAAACAAGGTAGTCTAGGGGACATAATAAGCTACTGAACAAGTATACAATATATTTTTAAAGGTGTTCGTATGTCTGTTTGTCTGTAAGCTCATCACGTAAAAACTACTGAAAGGAATGAAATGCGGTTTTCACTGATGGATAGCTTAGGCTTCGACTTAAGTTCTCACCAAAAATAATTAATAATTGTACATGATCATCGGGTGGCGCAATAGCTAACATTGTGCAGTACTGAGCGCATAAATGCGCGTGCGCGCGTGGCAAGCAACTGGCTAAAAACCTTGTATCTTAATTCAATGAGTAGAAGCCGAGTAACCGATAAAAACTGTTTGATGAAACGATGTATATTGTATTTTGTACTCGTATATACATTTGATGCTGGAATAACAGATAGGTTAATTTTCACCCAGAGAATTGACCAGCTGGGCAAAGCGGTGGGTACAGCTAGTGATAAAATAAAATAAAATGTTTCTGTACCTAATACACGGCATTTTACACGACTCCCAAACAAGGAGTTAATGTTTTCAGGGTTCATGTATGTCTGTATGTATATAATGTAGGTACGATTATGTGAGTTTATTCATTTCACCATAATTTTTATATGCCTCAACAGATTTGGATAGATTCGGTATCGTTAGAATTCTTACATCATTCCAAGCAATAAAGATCACAATTAAGTATTTATTTATGCCTTTTTTATCATCTCCTTCCCACATAAATTTTGCCAAGAAGAATCTCAAGTCTGTATCATTTAGACTCCAGCCAGCCGCTGACATCGAACAGCGCCATTTTACTCCTCCCGTTTTGCCATCGTTCTTGTAATTGCCAAATTTATGGCGCCTACTACACTAACGCAATTGCGGGGCCATCGCCCAGTGGCATGTATCACTCCAAATTAGATTCAGTGGCAATGCGCAAAATGGCTGTCAGTGAACGTGGCCGCGGAGGCTTTATTTATTATTATTGGCAAGTACGTATATACGCGGATAACATTAGCTTTGGAGTTTTTTTCTTGATTTATCAGCTTTCTTTATAGTTGCTTTTATTTAGCCGGAACATTCTAACATTTTAAAAATATTTTGGTGGACCGGCGCGATACAATGCGAGTAGAGTCTGTAGCGTGAACAAATAAATAGGTATTTAAAGAACCAAGTAATTAAAATCGCTTCTTTAAACAATTTCCATGAGCTTTTTTATGTTCTCTTATTGGCGTAATACTACCAATAGATAGCGTTACCGTCCCCATAAGACGGGTTCAAAGAAGCTAGTGGAAAGATTTGGATGACGACGCATAGGTCTCGGTGGCCGAATTGGTAAAGGCATGTGCCGCGCTGAGGCATAGATGCGAGTTCGAATCTCGTCCGTGACCCAAATTTTTCCATTAGATAATTATTATATATATTTACGCTAAGCAGGCGTTAACTGCTATAAAAAATCATAAAAACTACCAGTAATGTCACGAAAGAGAGAAAATGCATATGGCAATTAAATTTGATATTACCTTAAATAAAACGGCCAAGTGCAAGTCGGACTGAGGTTTCCGTACAAACTTGTAGGTATTTAAATATTTTGTCCATCACGGGAATCGAGTCTCGAGTTTTTTTTGTTACCGTACTACAAATTTATGGTTTTCGGTTTTCCATTTACTTGTGCTATAAAATATTGCTTCTTGCCAAACATGATTCCAGGTTAACTAGAAGCACTTACCCCATAGGTTTTGATTCCCTTGCGAATGTCAAAAATGTTGAAATATGCAGCTTAAACGGCCGTATCTTTTGTTTTTCACAGCCCCAAGGGATTGCAGACCAGAGTATTCGATATTCATTTCAACTTGATACCTCCACGCGTTCCTGCGAAAAAGGCTCTTAACAGATAGACAGGCGGACAGAAGGACGGACGGGCGGATGGACAACAATGTGATCCTATAAGGGTTCCTGTTTTCTTTTTGAGGTACGGAACTCTAAAAACTGCGAAAATTGCCTGCTCCGCTTTCCCCTGATTGTTTGCTTCAGTTATGTTTTCTCACACGTTAATAATGTAAACAGACATAATGAATGATCATAAAAGATAACACAACAATTTCAACTTAAAACAACTTATAACACAAGGTGAAAGTTCACAAAAGCTCCTGTCAAGCCATGGGGAACAAATCCTTTGAAATTCCGTATAAACAATTCTAAATGCAGGTCTGTCAGTTTATTAACTTGGCGGCCCGGGGCGTCCTCTTCATTTTCATAATTAACGCCAATGTGCTCGGAAGTACAGATAAGTCGTGTGTATTTGGGATCTGTTAGCTAATTTGTTGCTCTTGTCAGAGAATATTTTAAAATTATATTAACACACAATACATTATTTAGTAAAATCTTTAAATAATGTATCTCTGGTAAACAATTGAACTAAAAATAAACAACTTCAAATGGTTTTAATAAAAACTATTATCATCGCCATTATCTGCCCGTTTTTGTTCACTGCAACGATGTAGGCCTCACTCCAGAGCAGAGCGCCAGAGTCGCTAAATACCAGACTATATAGCAGGTAGCAAAGTAACAGGTGTCAAGGTGACATACGAAGCATTGGGTAGTTCTTCTTCTTCTTTTTTATTATGATGGCTTCTGCGGAGGCACTGGCTTACTATATCAATTTTGCATTTGGATTATTTGTCTAAGATTTCGCCATTCAATAATGTTCAATGTCGTGTTCAGTAAAATGGTGGATATTTTACATACCAAAACTTTCGAAGGAGTTTTGAAAAAAAACCACAATATGCCATTTATTTCTGCGTTTGATTCGTTTGCAAGTTTACGTTAACGAACACCTGATGGTTAATTATACCACCAATATTACACATGAACACTCGAAGAAACACAAGATTGAGAAAAAACTTACCGATTTTTTTTTTTTTTCATAAAAAGACCCTTTTGTTAGTTGTGGAGTTGGTCAGGAAAAGAATCAGGTGTCAAAGGGACAGGTGTCAAAGTAACAAGTGTCAAAGTGACAGATGTCAAGGTAACAAGTGGTAAGTTGGTGTTTGGGTTGATTGGGAGAAGTGACAAAAGTCAAGGTGACAGTTGGTGAGTTGGAGGGGTAAAGTGAAAGTGTAGGTCGGTCACTTACACATTCTGTCACTTTCCCAACATAGAAATTTCCCAAGTCAGAGCTACCAAATTACCAAAGTTTCACGTTGACCTGTTTCTTTGACACCTGTCACTTCTCCCGTCCAACTTACCAAGCCTCTCCTTATGAAAGCCACTGAGGTCGATCTTCGGCTCTCTTCATCCAGTCGCTGACAGATGCAAGTCTTCACTCCACCTGGCCGGCGGGCTACCCCACACTACGTTTGTCTAAGCGCGGTCTCCATTCTAGAACTCGTTTACGCGAACGGGTGTTGGTTTTTCGAATTGTGTGACCAGCCTATTTCCAATACAGCTTGCTAATTCTTTGAGTAATGTTGATTACTTTAGTTTTCTGGCGGCTCACCTCATTTCGGATTATATTCTTTAGAGAAACTCCGAGCATAGCTCCCTCCATAGCTCGCTGAAACCTATACAACCAATTGACATAAAAAGTGATGCAATCTCCAAAAAACTACTGTTGATTACTCCTCGACCTACTTCTTTTGAAATCATTTAAATCAGCTTAAATATAGAGAAAATCAAGTAGTTTAATTTGGAAACATTACTTATTGGTTCTTGTGAACTTTACCAATGTAATGTAACAAATCAGAGCTCTATTTTGTGTATATAACCTTCATCCTGCGTTTTATTTGAGGCAGAATAACTGCCAAAGCAGTTCTGTTAACACTATAAACATAGGTGATATAATATATTGTGCCGTGGGGTGCTGGCAGA
Source organism: Alsophila aescularia (assembly GCA_946251855.1). Classification (NCBI taxonomy): domain Eukaryota; kingdom Metazoa; phylum Arthropoda; class Insecta; order Lepidoptera; family Geometridae; genus Alsophila; species Alsophila aescularia. The sequence goes on along the minus strand of OX276378.1, from coordinate 12,363,942 downwards.
GTAGAATAGCACTTTCTTTCCTACCGAGGTGTTGTAAGAAGCGACTAAAGTATATTCTCGACGGTCTGTCTTCTTTTTTTTGCTGTGCCGACTAAATTCAGAGAAGGAAAACTTGAAACAAACCTGGAATTGGATCTCCGTTAGGCACGAGCCAAGTCCTGCAACCGACCCGGCACCACACGTAATGACTCGTCATTCCTGTGGATCCTGCCGGTTAGGTCGCGAGGGTGGTGTAGGTTTTGGGCATGCCTGCACTATCTTAAATGCGTCCCAGGCGATGCAGCGTCCGTGGAGAGGGCACTTCACCTACCACAGCCATGCTGGGTGGAAACCAACACGGGGAGTGCTAGTTACCGGTTTTAAGCCCGCACAAATAGACGTAAGTGCGGGCGCCAGGGGTCACTCTCGATAGTGGGAGGGTGCATCGTAGGCCCACTGATAAGTTACCGCCCCCTTTAAACCGGCAGCCCCCGATTGATAAGGTACTTGTACGTCTCGGTGCTGACTTGTTTCCTCTGGGTAAAGGAAACACTGGGTTGATAACTAGACAGTCGGTGTCATTATTTTTATCACCTGCGAGAAAAATAAATAAATCTAACAAACATCCAACATCACGTAAGACCATGCGCTTTGCGTCTTGAAATGTCCGTACAATGAGGACAGGTTTCCCGGACATCAGTGGAAGCTCTGGTTGCGACGAACATCTACGCAAAACGGCAGTCATAGATACCGAACTTCAAAAACTAAACATCAAGATAGCTGCTCTTCAAGAAACCCGCCTACCAGATGAAGGTTCAATCCGAGAGGAAAACTATACTTTTTTCTGGAAAGGCAAAGATTCCAGTCAAGCTAGGGAGCACGGAGTGGGTTTTGCTATCCACAATGAGCTGCTACTTTTCATCGAGGGTCCACGGGGTGTTTCAGACCGAATAATGGTTCTCCGCTTATCTACCACCTGCGGCTACGTTACCCATATCTCTGCATATGCTCCGACGTTGACTTCATCTTCTGAGAGTAAGAACCAGTTTTACGATCAACTTAAAGAAACTGTGCGAGGAGTGTGTTCCAGGGATCGTCTTATCATCTTGGGTGACTTTAATGCAAGAGTAGGGCAGGACAGCGTAGCATGGCCGGACTGTCTTGGTAATCATGGCATAGGGAAAATAAATGAAAATGGTCAACGACTCCTAGAATTTCGTTCCAGTAACCTGCTATGTGTTACCAACACTTACTTTAAACTTTTTTTTTAGGCTTTTTCTACGCAAGGTTTCTTGGAAACACCCACGGTCAAAACACTGGCACCAGCTAGATGTAATACTCACAAAGCACAAAGATTTGCGGGACATATTACAAACAATAACTTACCACAGTGCTGATTGCAATATTGACCACTCCCTTGTGGCAACTACAGTGAGTTTCACTCCTAAAAAGATCCATTCATCTCGTCCTTTGGCAAAAAATAAAGTAGATGTTTCTAAACTACTTTATTTTTTGCCAAAGGACGAGATGAACCAACGGTGGACAAGAAGATGGTAGAATCATTTAGGAAGGCTACTTTAGAAAATGTTGCCACATGGGATCCAAGTGCCCCAGCTACTGTGGTGTGGGAAAACGTCAAAGAAATTTTCGTCAAGACAGCAAGTGATATATTTGGCATTAAAAAACCTTCCAAAAATGACGACTGGTTTCAGGACAATAAAGAGCACTTTAAGCCATTGCTAGACTCAAAACGTGTAGCTGCTTTGAACCACCGCTTAAATCCGCTTAAATCGCATGAAAAGTTGTGCAAGGACTACGCAATTCTGCAACGTAACATTTAGCTACTACAATCTACTTTACCAATATTTACTGGACAGAAATTTGTAGTAGCATTCAAGAATGTGCCTCTACTGGCAATTTTGCGGGCGTATATAGTGGGATTAAAAAGGCTGTAGGTCCGATCCCTAAAAAGACAGCCCCTCTCAAGGAGACTGATGGTACTGTTATTACTGACAATATCCTCCAGCTTGACGGGTGGGCAGAACATTATTCCAATGTCTACTCACAACCTGTAGACGTCCACCCAATTGCCATAGATCAAATTCCCACATTTGCAACTTGGCTAGAGCTTGACGAGGCACCAACTGCCACCAACCTTGGTTCCTCAATAAAGCTGTAAAACAGCTCAAAAACAGAAAAAGTCCTGGCAATGAAAGCATTCCTGCAGAACTCATAAAAGTGCAGTCTTGTATATAGCTTATTGGTAAAATAGACAAACAGGGTATTCATTTGCACACAAGAGCTGACAGCAAGCTTTATAACATTGCTCTTCTAAAACCCAAAAGACATCGTGAGGATTTATTTGCCGATAGCTTCTTGTTTGCCGATGACGCAGCGTTTGTAGCCACTACGCAAGATGAGCTTCAGAACATCTTGGATAAATTTGCGGAAGCATGTGCACTCTTTTCAATGTCCATAAGTGCAAAAAAGACGGTGGTGATGTCGCAAGGGTGCAATGAAATACCTACAATCTTGTTGGATGGTGCACCACTGGAATGTGTTGATAATTTTTGCTACCTGGGATCGACTATGTCGAGCAATCTCTCGCTTGACGCTGAGATCAGCAGCCGCATTGGCAAGTCGGCAACGATGTTCGGGAAGCTTACTACAAGAGTATGGGACAAGAAACACCTGACAAGGTTCTTAAGACGGCACAGCTGCCTAGTATCACCGCTCTTTTGAAACAGAGAAGGCTGCGTTGGTCATGTGTATAGGATGGTACCTTCTCGTTTGCCCCGTCAAACTCTCTTAAGAGAGATCGCAAATGCCAAACGCCCACGAGGACGCCCCTTGCTACGGTATAAAGACAGCGTCAAACGTGACTTGACTACGTTTGACATAGACTGGTCCAGCTGGGAGTGTCTTGCAGAGGACCGAGACCTCTGGAGAAAGGTCCTTGCCGACCGCGTAACTGTGCATGACAATGCCTGGTTTGAAGTGCTTGCCAATAAACGTGCGAAAAGAAACAAACGCGCTAACAATCCCTTACCGTCCACTCAAACCTCTGCACACTGTGTGGCCGAATCTGTTTTTCCGTGTGGGTCTCTTTAGCCATCAGCGGAAGTGCAGTAAAAACCCTCCGAATACTGTCGCTGCTTAAATCATTTGTTATAGATATAAAAGGCCAATGATGATGATGATGATGATGATGATGATGATGATAATACATATATTATTATATGAACTGGTCTAACACTGGACTGACCTTACGAACTGGCTTAAGAGCCAGTTATGTGTCAGTAGAATAAGTCAGTCCAGCATTGACTTGCGCCACCCTTTTTTGGTTGAAATACCTCGCACAAGAACGAAGCGTTACGCTTCTTCATTTATTATAAGAACTGCAAAGGAGTGGAATGCCCTGCCCTGGTCAGTGTTTCCGGTAAATTATAACCCAGGTGTGTTCAAGTCAAGAGTGAATAGGGATCTACTAGGCAAGCGTGCTACACCTTCGACCACATCATCGCTTTCCATCAGGTGAGATCGTGGTCAAAGGATTGCCTGATTAGGCACTCGGACTCGTAATAAAAATAAATAAAAAAAAAGCTCGTGTAGACACTACTTTCAAGTAGAAGTACTGACTTCGCTTCTTCAACTCAGTCCAGTTGACTAACCTGGCCGTCTATTTTCGGGCCGTCTACTGTCTGGACGCGTGCCGTCAGTCGCTGCCAGTTTGTTGTTGAGTGTCCACACTTAGTTTTGAAGCAAACAGTCCTACAGTAACGACAACTAGTGTCAATAATCTAACTGACTTACTACTCGTCTAAATGAACCCAGTAAGTGGGTCCGAAATTCCGAGTCATTGCGGCCAGTCCACTGCCATCGTATAAACCAGACTTAAAAGACTTCTGGAGTCTTTTTCTTTTGATATCACTGCGGACGTATACCAATTTTATATTACGACATACGTCTGTAGAATAAATAGAAACATGTACATTTACCACCTCCTTAAATCGCGATAAACGCTCCAATTTTCAACGTTGATTAATTTGACTGGTTAATTTGATTCTAATTCCGATAACCACCACACACTCGAAGTTTCGAATAACTTCCGAGTTCCACACCTATCGTACACAATCGTAATTTATTGGTTTACGCTACGACATTATTATTATTATTATTATACAGAAAAATCTCACAAAATGATACTTTTTTGACCGACAAGGTTTAACTTTGGCCGACTGAGTCACTGACTTGACCATGCTGGACCTTAATTGTTTCTGGACGAAATTATTTAACTGGTAAGTACTTATTATAAGAATGCCCAAGTAGTTTAGTGTATCTGTGCAGGAGAGAACCGACGCACTTACAAGGAATTTCTATGTACTTGCGTACAACTGGAACGACTTCTTCAAAGTAAAATGGGGTATCGATTATTTGACCTTGAAAACGAATTAAAAAGAAAAAGAGACAAGGAATTAATGGAAGCCGTTATTGTATCTTTCATAATTAAAGTGCCAATCTCAAGTGACAGCAACTTTATTTTATAGTCTGTGTGAAAAATGTGAAACGTTATACGTGAGAGAAAGAGACTTCTCGCTTTTGTGAACGTTTCGATACGACCACTTTTGTACTATAGAGATATCATTCCAGTTGTACGTAAGTACATATGTATAACTTCCGTGCGCACGTAGGATTTGAGGCGCCACCAAGGAAGTTATATGTACTTACGTACAACTAGTACCAAAGAGAATATAACCGCTAAAATAGTACATACAACTTCCTTGGGCGCAACACAGACACGTTAACTTTTTCAGTAGATGATATTTGTTTTGACAGGCGAATGTATTGGGTTGGATCGTAGACGCAAGTATCTAATAGTCTTTCTACGGTTTGGATTGTCATACAAACATCTTAAAGTCAGATCCACGCTCACGACGCGTACGATGTTACTCTTTAGGGTGGGTTTAGACCAAACGAGCTGAGAATTAGCAAAGAATTAGCAATCCTGAGAATTTAATTGTAACAAAACATTAAGCACTCGCCATTTATTTTTAACTGAACAACGAATAGAGCCAATCGTCGGTATGAACATTTCGTCGATCATTCTAGCAAATGCTCTAATAAATGCTCGTCTGAGAGGGCTGGCGCGCGGCGGAACAATGAGAACAGCTCGGCTCGGCAAAAATCTCGATGCAATTTTTTCTAGATTCTTAAGAATATATAAGAAGATATATATAAGAAGTGAATGTTTATCATCGCCTTTAGGTTCTGTTATGTCATGGTTCTGTTACGTTTTGGTTTTGTTTGTGAGGAATACGTACATTTTTAAAGTAATTTGACAAATATTTATGTTTTTTAATTAATCATTAGCACACTGCATCACCATTGCGTTCCACTACTGAGACAAAGGATGGACTAAAACAAAAAAGATGTCCCAGTGCTGGTTGGTGGATGTCATAATATTAATTTTGTCATGCCGTTTTGCTTACAATATTTTCCTTTACCGTTTTTGAGCGATGGCGTTGAGATCTGCACATAACATAGTAAACAAATCACTGCATTGGTACACTGCAGAGGTTTCGCACACAATGTTAGCGCTCGGCCAACCTTCACGTTATTAAAATCTTTTATCTAACTTGCAGTGTATGTTACTCGTAGTTTGTAAAGGTGGATCTTACAAGCTGAATTAAAACCACTTCCTATTGTCCTACGGAGTTGAAATTTTAAAAGTTCAGTTTTGATGACAATGCATTTTTATGGTGAGCCTGGCCTGAATCGACATTCAGGATTAGCTCCAGATAAAGGTCAACAGCACAGACACAACATTTTGTGAACGCATTTTATTATAAGGGCCGTTTTTAAGTTTTACCATGACATAATTGCTGCACTCAGGGTTGGGTCTTGACTAGGGAACTCTTTAACAGTTAAAAGCACAGACACGAAATGTTGCATACGAATATAATTGAGATAGCCCGTTATAAGTTTAATTGAGATAGCCCGTTATAAGTTTCACCGTGACATGGCTACTACACAAAAGCTTATTTTTTTGTATTTCATTACTTTTGTTTCCTGCAGCATTCAATCTAATACCAAATACCAGGGTAATTAGCAAACAAAGTCCACTACCACGTATGAAGGAGCGCCAGTCTTGGCTCACATGCGACGCTCGGTCGGTGAAGCTTCCCCATTGTTGAGCGAACAATTCCACGGATCTATTAATTAACGAACTGCCCGACTTCTGTGTCGATGTGCAATCATGTGGAATTCAGTATGTTGCTGTTGCATTTGATTTTGCTTCAACTGATTATGAAACATGGCATTTGTAATTCGTCAATGAAAAATGTTGATCAAATGTAAGGGTAGTTACTGTTTTTAAATTGTAATATAAACTATATTGTGTCTCATTTCCTCGCAATCAAAATAAAAAGCAGTGTTTTTTCAATGTCAATTAAGTCTTTCAATGACAAATGTCTTATTTTTTATATAGTCATTCGAAATTTTAACTCATTTATATTCAAGAAAATGTGTGAAAATGTGTGGCACATAAGTCTAGCGGTGAATGAAACGTGGCGGGGATCTTGGCATAGTCAGTTTTCAGGATAAAAAGTATTCAACATTTTAACACATTATATAAACTTTGACTACGCCAAGATCCCCGCCACGATTCGTTCACCGCTAGATTTACGTGCCGCTAAGTAACAGCAACACAAATGGGGTTTATTATAGACATATATATTTACACTTAGCATTACCAGGAAACACAATCAACGAATGTATTGCGACTTGCGGTCCAGACTGAGCATTACTGAGTTATAAATAAGTCTAGAGTTTTACACTTAAGTTTAAATAACCTACGAGGACCACTAAATTGTCTGCACTTTAGAACCGCACCAGGAGGTAGCTATCTATACTTATCATAAATCATAAAGAACCAAATAGTCTGTACAAAGAAGATAATTTAAAAAAAGGTCTAGGGTACTTAAAAAAAGCTACTGAACAAAAACATCACATTTTTAAAATTCGTGTCTGTCTGTCTCTCTGTATGTTTACTAGCGCATCACGTAAAAACAACTGAACCGATTGCAATGCGGTTTTCATTGTTAGCTTAGGGTTAGACTTAAACACTGAGGTACTTGATATCTCAATCCGATGAGTAGAAGCCGAGCAATCGATAAAAATAACATTGATGGCAGAAGGAATTTTGATCAAAAGTTGGTATATTGGTATTTTAGGTCCTGGAATCGCACATAATATAGTACTTATATCCTAGGGAAATAACCACGCGTGTGAAGCCGCGGGCATCAGCTAGTTTATAAATATGATATAAGTTCAAAAACTAAAACCCGACCATGATCAAGCTCTATCCGGCTGAAAGATTCAGCTGGACAGCTAATCGGGAAGTACTAGAAATTTGAGTTGCAAAATTCCCCCCCGAAAGACAGACATCATCATCATCATGTCAGCCTTTAGAAGTCCACTGCTGAACATAGGCCTCCCCCAAAGAGCGCCATGACGAGCGATCTTGTGCCACCTCCATCCACCGACTTCCTACGATGGCTACAATGTCGTCGGTCCATCGTATGGGGGGTCCCCACACTTCGATTGCTTGTTCGTGGTCGTCATTCGAGAACCTTTATTACCCAGTGGTTGTCGGTTCTGCGAACTATATGGCCTGCCCATTGCCACTTCAACTTGCAAACTCTGAGAGCTATGTCGGTAACCTTCGCGCAACTCTGAGCTTTTGTATGAGAGCAATAGTTAGCGACCACGTCTCAGTGCCGTATGTCATCACTGGCAATACGCACTGATTATAAACTTTCGTCTTGAGGCTCTGCGGTACCTGCGACGAGAAGATATGGCGTAATTTCCCGAACGCTGCCCATCCGAGTTGGATTCGTCGGTTGACCTCTTTGTCGAAGTTGGATCTACCCAATTGGATCGTTTAACCCAAGTAGACATAGTGCCCAGGTCTCGACTGGCTTCGACGAAACGATGCTGCCACTGTCGGTTTTCAGCTTCGTCAACAGGCTTTGCCCAATAGACAAATCTCTTGCGAACACTTTGGAGCCCTTGTTCCGCTCTATTGTGTTCTTAATACAAGTAGTATTATAGGAACGCAAATCGTGTCGCATTGACTTGGAGATATTATTATTAAGCAAGCTGTAACTCGACATAACCACTGAAGACTGCAGCCTCATCTCGCCTCGTTCTGCCATAAGTTTGAGTGTATGCTCAGAGAGTTTCTGTGTTCTTTTTTTGCGAGGGGTTTTAAAGAACTCCGATTCGACCGCGTGGACAATTTCCACCAGCCCGTTAGACATACAGACAGGCAAACAAAAAGAAAAAAGAAAATTATTATAAAATACAAACAACCCGACTGCAAACTAAATTATTGAAGACGAGCTGACCGTCCGCAAAAATAATCACACTAATATTATAAAAGCGAAAGTTTGTCTCATGTAAGGGTGTGTGTGTGTATGTTAATTACTTCTTCACGATTAAACTTGTTTGCAATTAAATTTGCTTCTCGCTTTGTTAACTCGGTTAATTTTTTTATTGTCTTCCGTTAACTGGTTTTCCTCTTATCTCAAAGATCGCAGTCAACAAATTCGAAATGGACAGGATTTCTCCGACTGGTGTTATGTGGATGCTGGTGTGCTACAAGGTGGCATCCTGTCACCTCTTCTATTTTCCATTTTCATTAATTTACTTTCTCCTTACCTTAAAAGCAACTATCATTTTTATGATGACCTTCAGTTGTATTATTCCACTTCAACCGATAATTTGAACCATGCTATCGATGTTCTTAATGCTGATCTCTTGCGAATTCTTAACTGGTCCGATAGCTATGGAATCAAGGTTAATCCAAATAAATGTCAAGCCTTCATGATTGGCAGCTCAAGGCAACTTGTTAAGGTCGATATTTCCAAATTGTCATCACTCTCTTTCGATAACTGTACAATACCTTTCATGCCTACGGTAAAAGATCTTGGGGTAATAACCCCAAGATCTTTTACCGTAGGCAAATAAAACCAACCAATATAAATTCAAGTCTTAGCTGGACCCCCCATGTTCGTGAAATCTCCCGCAAATTTTATGCCTCTCTTCACTCTATACTAAGACTAAAACATTTTCTGCCTGTTAAAACTAAAATCTTCCTTATGAATACTCTCCTCTTACCTATTATTTTCTACGCGGACATCAGCTTTGTTGATCTATCTGAAGAACTCTTAAATAAATTAGACCGGTTATTAAACTCTTGTATCCGTTTCATTTTTAACCTTCGAAAATACGACCATGTCTCCGAATACCGAACCAAGTTAAAATGGCTTCCTATTCGTGAGCGTAGGCATGTTCGTATTCTCTCTCTCCTTTTTTCGGTGTTAAATGACCCGAATTCCCCGAACTATCTAAAGCAAAATTTTCAATTTCTTGCCGACACTCATAACCGGGAACTTAGATCATCTAATACCCTGGCTTTGGCCACTCCCAAACACAAAACATCCTTCCTATCCAAATCATTTTCTTCGATGGCAGTTCGCCTCTGGAATAAACTACATTTAAATATAAAAAGCATCAGCACCAAAGATAACTTTAAGCTAGCAACTCAAAAATATTTTGTCAAAAATCTTTATCCTGATCATCCTCTGAAATCATTCACCTAGGGTAGTATGTGTGTTACTTTCATTAACTTAAATCATCCACCTAGGGTAGTATGTGTGTTATTTTCATTAACTTAAATCATCCACCTAGGGTAGTATGTGTGTTATTTTCATTAACTTAAATCGTCCACTTAGGGTAGTATGTGTGTTATTTTCATTAACTTAAATCATCTACCTAGGGTAGTATGTGTGTTATTTTCATTAACTCATTTAATTCATATTATGGTAGGTATGTATATTATTTTTAGTAAAGTATTTATGTATTTATGTGTGTACTGGTTTATGTATAATTATTTAAATTTTTATTTAAAATTACTTATTATTATTTTGTTTTTTATTTACTTTGTTTCTTTTGTATTTTTTTGTTTAGTACCTACTTTGAGCCGCACGCCCTACTATTATTTCTTTCACGACCTGGATGACTGGTAGATAATGCTGTTTAGCATTAAGTCGTTCCTTGTACACTATTTTTTTGTGCAAAACAATTAAATAAAATAAATAAATAAACGGCTTAACGGATTTGTATAAAATTTTGTATGGAGGGAGCTTATACCCTGGATTAACACACAGGCTACTTTTGTCCCGTAAAAAAGCAGGGACGCGGGAGAAACCGAGGGGGCGCAGCAATTTTTTTTTTATATACTTATTTTACTTAGCATTAATAGTTGCAATTACAACATTAGACTATAGTATAATACATTAACATTAATAAATAATCTATTTTATTTTTTTAAGAAGCTTTAGACAAGTGCTAATGTTTAGTTATAAGAGTTATATATTTTTGAAATGGTCTTGATACTTCTTATATCATATAGCATTTTCGTGATCAAGACGAATCTAATGATACCTCATCGAAGAAAAATCGACAAAATTGAAGATCTATTACAGTTTTAACACCTAGAGCAGTAATCTATAAATATAAAAAAACAGTAAGTGAAAAAAAGTCTGCACAAAGGAGTAAATTACAAAAAAATAGTCTAGGGTACTTATTTAGTAAAGTAAAAAAAGTAAAAGTAAGTAGTAGTTGTTTCCCATTCTACGCCAGTGGGGGACAACGGGAATAGACGAAAATAAGCTACAAGAATATAATAAAATTTTAGATGGTGTCTATCTCTCTGTTTGTACGCGCATCACGTAAATACTACTAGACTGATTACAATGCGGTTCACTGTTGGATAGCTAAGTTAAAAACTGGTGTACTTGGTACCTCGATTCGATGAGTAGGTAGAAGCCGAGCAATCAATAAAAAACTGTTTTACGTTTAGACAAAGTTTTACGTAATGTTTTTTTTATGTAAAACACCTATGATCCTTTTATCCCAGAAAAAAAAGCTGGCCAAGTGCGAGTCAGACTCGCGCAACGAGGCTTCCGTACAAAATTAACTTTGCCGTTGGAAAACTGTTATCCCCATACATCGACATAGGTCGCAGTCAGTTTACCAACTACAAATAATACAATAATACATAAATTTACAGTAGTCGGATTTTTCCCTTTACTTCAGCTATAAAAAGAAAGAAGAAAGAAAAAACATTTATTGGCAGAAATCACATTACAACAAAAAACAGATCAGTATATTAAAAAATAGGTGACTTGTTGTAGCTGCGGCTGTACCAAAGGGGCCTGCGCTCAGGCCCCTCTTTCCCACTGGGCACTCTGGGCACTTGCCCAGGGCCCCGCGATCGATAGGGGCCCCCTAGTTCCTGCCAGATCACCAAATGATAATCGATATTTATTACCGAAAAATATTACTGCCCAAAAAATAAGTGTAATGTTTTAAGGGTGCATGAATGTATGTGAGTTTGTTTATTCCACCATAACTTTTAAATGACTGAACTGATATTGATATTTATAGGGTAAAGTTTAAAATTTTATTCAATTTTCGCTTCCAGCACTTTTAAAGGGTAAATGAGAAAATTTTTGAAACTTGCGTTATCGCGATTCAATAGCTAACAGAATTGGGGCTCTGTTATACGGCAGATCTACTGTAATGACAGTGTATCTGGAAACGCTGAATACATGGGAATTCCCGATCATCGGTCAATTTATTTAGGTCGGTCGGTCACGTAGGGATCCTCTAGCAGATCTTAGCACTGTCTGTTGTCGAAAACTAGAACGTCAGTACGTTAACAATTAATAATCCGAAAAAAAACATTTTTTTTAATTTTATTTATTAAAATATGACAATATATAATTAAGTATAGTTTTATTAGGGATTGCACTAATTCTGTTATTAAAAAATGGTGTAGTAAATAATACTTATTTCATAAATTTCCCATGGATAAGAAGTGTGTGCACACTAACATTTCTAAAAATTTATATTTTTTGTATTCTTAATTAAATTTTGCATTTATATTAAAGGTTTTTTTATATGTAAAACATGCTAATAATTGATGAAATGCTAAATTTTAAACGTAAATTAAAAAAACATTTGAATCAATTTAATATGTACTTTCTCACTTAAAATGCCTACTTCAAACTTGACGCTTTACGCTTTGCTTCGTTCGCTTAATTCAAATTTGGTGCGAGTGTCAACCATAACTTGATGAAAGACACAAAAATAAACTATGTTATTCTAGTTCACTGATAATGTTTCTTTAAAACAGTGTTCTTAGTATACCATTAAATTGTATTTTTATATATTTAAACTTATCCAAACATGCTGATATCGGAAATCCTGATTTTCGGGCGACAGTAGAGTAGCTTCGCGCATGCAAAATCTAATAAGCAAGTAAGTATTGTAGTCAGTCAGTATCATTTGCTTTAATAAAAAATAAATCGTCAAAGTATGAGACAATACACGACTAAAAATTTTTCAAAAAACTAATTTTCTATTTCTCTCATACATGGGGATGATTCTAACGATACCTCATAAATATCAATATCAGTTCAGGCATTCAAAAATTATGGTGGAATAAAGAAACTTGAAAGACAATTGCTACGGTTTAAGTATTTTTTGTTTTTTTTTAAATAGTCTTTTAAAAACCTTCATTTTGGTACCTCACTCGATAGGTTTTGGCAATTTTTCGTTCCGTTGGAAATACAATATGGCAGATGTAAGCCGCCGCGCCATATTAGTTTTATTGACATTTCACATATCTTATAGCAGTCTCGTGACTAAGACGAATCCAATGATACCTCATTTATCAAAATCCATCAAGCTGTACGATGCGCCTAAGAAACGTACAAACAAACAAACATACATACAAACCAAACACAGAACCCTCCTCAGTCGGGTTAAAATAAATCTAGAACTTTATTTATCTACTTTATTTGTACATTCTAAGAAAATAGTGCTGTCAAGATCATAGGGGCCCCATTATCCTAATGTGCCCAGGGCCTCCAATAGGTTAAAGGTGGTCCTGCCTACGCTCAGCAAAAATGTCCAGTGCTAGCCTCCGGACGCTGATTTTCAGACAAACCCATAATACATTGTTCCTTGCCAAATTTCATGATTCTAGGTCATCGGGAAGTAATCTGTAGGTTTTGATTCCCTTGCGAGTGTCAAAATATGCAGCATAAACGTCCGTATCTTTTGATTTCCAATAGGTTAAAGACGGCCCTGCCTACGCTCAGCAAAAATGTCCAGTGCTAGCCTTCGGACGCTGATTTTCAGACAAACCCATAATACATTGTTCCTTGCCAACGTACAAACAAACAAACATACATACAAACCAAACACAGAACCCTCCTCAGTCGGGTTAAAATAAATCTAGAACTTTATTTATCTACTTTATTTGTACATTCTAAGAAAATAGTGCTGTCAAGATCATAGGGGCCCCATTATCCTAATGTGCCCAGGGCCTCCAATAGGTTAAAGGTGGTCCTGCCTACGCTCAGCAAAAATGTCCAGTGCTAGCCTCCGGACGCTGATTTTCAGACAAACCCATAATACATTGTTCCTTGCCAAATTTCATGATTCTAGGTCATCGGGAAGTAATCTGTAGGTTTTGATTCCCTTGCGAGTGTCAAAATATGCAGCATAAACGTCCGTATCTTTTGATTTCGTTGACTTAGAAGTTTGTTTCTTCAAAGAATTGCAGACTTGAGTATTTGATATTAATTTCAACTTGATACTTCCACGCGTTCCTGAGAAAACTTATCTTGACAGACAGACGGACGGACAACGAAGTGATCTTATAAGGGTTCCTTATTTCCTTTTGTGGTATGGAACCCTAAAAACGACTACGCGGGCATAGTCGAGGGTACAGCTAGTTTTTTATAAATGAACATATCAAACTTAGTTTAATTACGTAGTTCCATTATTTATTCTATGGTTTAAGTAATGTCACCCTTAATTTATGTTATCAGTGGAAATCCAGAATACATACCTGGTAATCCATGGGATGATTATTCTAAAATCAATTAGACGCCATGACAGCGGCAGCACTTTGTCACAGCAAGTGGACCCTCGGTGATGGATGAGTTCATTTGAATTTATTTATTTTTCGCCTCATAACTCGTTTCGCTTCAATACATTCGTGTCATTGAAAATTGATTGCCCGTAAAAGCTACGAAGATTGACAAGTACATGTATTTTTGGCAAGTTTTTGGCGTTATCTATACTTATAATAATGGAGTGAGTACCAAAAAATCTGTACAACGAAGACAATTTAAAAAAAATTGTCTAGGGTACTTAAAACAGGCTAATGAACAAGAAATTTTAGAAAAGGTGTCTGTCTGTTTGTCTGCATGTTTCTTCGCGCATCACGTTAAACAGTAGTTTAACGTGATGCGCATCGCAATCGGTCCAGTAGGACCGATTGCGATGCGGTTTTCACGGTTGGAACTGGGGTACTTAGTATATTAATCCGATGATTAGATGCCGAGCAATCGATAAAATATATGTGAAGACTGAAGGAATTTTGATCAATGTTGGTATGTTGGCATTTTAGGTCCTGGAATAGCACCTTTAATCTAGAGAAATGACACGCGTGTGAGGCTGCGGGTACAGGTAGTAAAAAATAAATAGTTTCTTTCACACCAATTATATAGCCCCAAACTAGAATATCCTGAATTATGGGTACTATACAACGAATAAACTCACAATGACATACATTGGTACGAAAATTACATCTATGACTCGGAAACAAATATTTCGGCTCATCACACAAACAATTGTACCTTGCGGGATTCGAGCCTGCGACCGTTGGTTGACTTCGGAGTCAGGGTCACTAACCACTCTGCCAACCGGTCGCTACGGTACACACAATATTTATTCTGTGGTTTTGTAGATTTAGATGCTTGACTGTTGAGGTGGCTATAACACCCAAATGAATAGCAAATTTTGAATTTGATATAGATTGTAGATATTTGAAAAAATATGACTAGTGTCTCTGTGAGCTGAAGACCTCGCGAGTCTGTCTTTGCATAGCTTAAAACTGAATAAATATTCACCGCGTACCTTAAAACAAAAAGCTGACAGATATTTCTTAATAACTCCGCCATTTTGAAAAATTTCGAAATACTGAATCGACAAAAATAAATCATATAATTATCGAACCTGCTTAAAAAATTTCACGAGAATTGGTTTAGAAATGCGACCTGTAGAGTAGAACAACCGGACATACGAAAGCAATTTTGCCCAAGCTGAAACGGAGACGCTTCGCTCGCGCTTGGCGCTTGCTCGGTCAACAAGAATCACTAATGCCTAGCAACATATTGAACAATAATTTTATAAGTACTTAATACCGTATTGGAATAGCACATTATAGTACTTTTAATCTAAATAAATGACCACGCGTGCGAAGCAGCGGGTACAGCTAGTCTTATATAAATACTGCTTAGAAAAGACGAGAGCTTCATTCCCGCCATTTTTTTTTTTAAACTTTCTTCATGTCTCGTTCGGAGACTAGAGAATTAGAGATGTCACTTTTATGCACTAGCTAGAGCATAGAAAGCATTTTTTTATTGCTTACACCCAGAACTTAACGAGCATGAGAAGATTTTTATTTTTTTATTGCCCTTTTCTATTAATTAATTTTAGCGGTTTTGTTGATTTTGTTTGTGTCTCTAATGATATTTCCAAATACATTTAATGTCCATCTCCGTGGTATTGAAGGCGATGATGATGAGGCGACTGTTAAATAAATTCTTATGCGAAGCTAAAACCAGTTCTGATAAATACTTTGAAAGGTTTGAACTGTTCGTGATGTTCATAATTTGTGTTGTAGCACTTAATCTAAACTCAAACGACATTCAATCTCCATTTAAATGATTACATTCAAAGTTATTATCCTTAATGTCAGTTCCAAGGTGATGAAAAAAGGAATTTACAATGAATCTGATTGTCTTTCGGAGAGTCACGCAACAATCGTAAGTAGGCCAGGGTCTTACGTAAGTTTCCAAAGCACAGGATGTTTGTTTTAGGGCCGACATGGCCCCTACTCAAACATCCTTCATCGAATTCTTACTCGAATTTTAAATAATTATGTAGGTTCTCAAAAGCTCAAATAAAAAAAAACTGCTATTGTACTGTCGCATATGTTATGTTATGTATAGACTAATTTGATACGAGTATTCCATATTTTTCAAATGATGATACAGTCTTGTTCATAATATTTTCTTTAAACATGTAGATCATTACGGCACAAGTTGATGCCTACGTATAATTTTAGCTGTTTTAGATTTGGCTGTGTATATCTTCATGAAATTCAATACTGCGACATCATTTTAAAATATAGTGCGACATTTTTTTTTAAGCCCGTTAATCAAAATAAACCCGCTTAGTACTCTCTCAAGTATCCTTGTCGTCCGATGAATTGAACCAACTGGAAAAAAAAGTTCGCAACCACGATCAAGACCACGTGTTCAGAGGGAAGTTTTCTAATAGCTTAATAAAATAATTAAAGCGTAGAAATAAAATAAAATAAATTTATTAAACAAATTAGCCATCGCAGGATGTCGGTGGATGGAGCTAGCACAAGATCTCTCCTCATGGCACTCTTTGGGGGAGGCCTATATTCAGCAGTAAACTTCTAAAGACTGACATGATAATGATGATGGAAATGTATTTGCTTGGATTCGGTACATTTTAGCTCTTAATATTTATATGCAGTTCAGGGATCGCTGTATTCGACAAGTTTGTCGTACAAATATTTTAAAATTACAAAGGAATGATTTATTACATACAGGAACAGTACATTGCATGCAATAAAAATTCAAGATGATTATCAAAATGAAAAAGTAAATCAAAATTTCAAAATATAACAAACATAACAATATTATAATATTAATAATATTATAACATCTGTCACAGAGACATATTTCCATTTAGCCTTCTTAATTCATTGGGTAATTATTATGTATTTTAATAGACATTTTGTAACAGTTTTTGTCACACATTTTCAGTTTATATCATGGCAACACTAACGGCTTTTGTACTATTTTTGTTTTAGTTAGCGCTTTTTCGTCTTGTTGGAAAAGGTCTGGATTATTCATAAGAAACTTGAGCATTTCAAATTAATATAATGAAGGGTGTGTAAGTAAGTAGTTTGTGATTTCAAAAGTAAGCTGAATCACTTCCTATAGTATTTGTATTAGTGTGGTTCACATTAATTGAAGTGGAAATTCTTTATTATACTTGCTTTCGCCCGTGACTTCGACCGCGCGGGCTATTGTTTATCGCGAAAAAATCCTATGTTCTTCTAGGACATTAAAAACCAATGCAAAAGTATACTTAGCACCAACTTAATGTATTCTCTTTGGCACCAACGCTCTTGATGCTTTTTTACAGACTTGTTATTATTTCGTTTCCATGGCAACCGTACCTTATAGCGAGTAATCGACATTTTCCATTTTTCCCGTGGATACTTATAATTTTCCGGGATATTCTATTTACTATTCCAGGGTATAAACTAACTCTATTCCAAATTTCATCAAAATCCATCCAGTTGTTATCGCGTTAAAACTCCCTAAACATACAAACAGACGTTTCACTTTTAGATATTGATGTGGGTAGATACCTACTGAACTTCAGAAATTATGCTTCTTAAATTATTACGAATTACGTTTATATGATTTAAGCATTAACGCCTGCTTAGCGAGAACATATCTAATAATTTTCTGAACGAAAAATTTGAATCACCACATTTGGGTTCGAAGTTCGAACCCACATCATCATCAGGTGATAAGGTTAAGGTATACAGGTATAAGTTTTCTATACACACATTTTATACAGGCATGGTTTGTAAATCCATAAAAACCATAATCATAAGTTTTTTCTATGTTTCAGAACCATAGAAAAACAGATTTTAAATTACTCACCATTATCTCTGTATTCTTTATCTTCTGTAGTATGAATACATTTCGCAGAAACAAAGCTTGCAAAGAGCATCTTTCTGACTTCAAATAACCAAGAAAATATTTCAGTAATCCAGGTTATTTAGAACAGCCTCTATCCGCGGTCGTGTATGGGCAAATATCCTCGTGGAACCAGACGATTTCGCATGCAGTCGTGCGACAAACGCTTTGTGAAAAATGTCTGCGGAACCCGCACGCTAATGTCCTCGCGGCACGGAACACTATCGACCTATATTCTGGATTCTACGTAAGGTTTTGTTAGTGAGAAAACAACAAATTTTAGAGTGGCTTGTTTTGGTTGTTAGCATAATTGATTTATTTCTATAAGTAATGCAATTGAATAATTATGGCAGTATCCCTGTAGGTTGAAGACAGTGGTGAAAGGCGGGCCAATATTCAATTCATATGTCTATCTATCTATCTTCTATACTTATAAAAAGCAATAGGAATGACAAAGCCTGTACAAAGAAGATAATTAAAAAAGAAATGGTCTAGGGTACATAAAATAAGCTACTGAACATTATAAAAATTCGTGTCTGTCTGTTTGTCTGTTTTTCTGTTTGTCTGTCTGTATGTTTGTTCACGCATTACGTAAAATCTATTGGACCGATTGCGATGTGGTTTTCACTGTTGGATAGCTTATGTTTTGACTGGAAAATGGGGTACCTCTGGTTAAAAAAAACCCCAATCCGATGAGTAGAAGCCGAGCAATCGATAAAAATATTTTTGATGGCTGATGGAATTTTGATCAAATGTTGGTATATAGGTATTTTAGGTCCTGAAATAGCACAAAGAGTACTTTTAATCAAGAGAAATAACCACCCGTGCGTAGCCGAGGGTACAGCTAGTATTTTATATTTTTTCACCTCACAAACACGGAAAGAATATGTTTGTCATTCGAAATCTGAGCGCAAAAGTGCATTTTACCCGCTAGCGTGGTTTCGACTCTACTCGATTCTATTTGACACTATTTGATTCTATTCGATTCTATTCGATTCTATTCGATTCTATTCGATTCTTTTCGATTATATTCGATTCTATTCGATTCTATTCGATTCTATTCGATTCTATTCGATTCTATTCGATTCTATTCGATTCTATTCGATTCTATTCGATTCTATTCGATTCTATTCGATTCTATTCGATTCTATTCGATTCTATTCGATTCTATTCGATTCTATTCGATTCTATTCGATTCTATTCGATTCTATTCGATTCTATTCGATTCTATTCGATTCTATTCGATTCTATTCGATTCTATTCGATTCTATTCGATTCTATTCGATTCTATTCGATTCTATTCGATTCTATTCGATTCTATTCGATTCTATTCGATTCTATTCGATTCTATTCGATTCTATTCGATTCTATTCGATTCTATTCGATTCTATTCGATTCTATTCGATTCTATTCGATTCTATTCGATTCTATTCGATTCTATTCGATTCTATTCGATTCTATTCGATTCAATTCGATTCTATTCGATTCTATTCGATTCTATTCGATTCTGTTCGATTCTGTTCGATTCTGTTCGATTCTTTCGATTCTGTTCGATTCTGTTCGATTCTGTTCGATTCTGTTCGATTCTATTCGATTCTATTCTATTCGATTCTATTAGTTTCTATTCGATTCTGTTCGATTCTATTCGATTCTATTCGATTCTATTCGATTCTATTCGATTCTATTCGATTCTATTCGATTCTATTCGATTCTATTCGATTCTATTCGATTCTATTCGATTCTATTCGATTCTATTCGATTCTATTCGATTCTATTCGATTCTATTCGATTCTATTCGATTCTATTCGATTCTATTCGATTCTATTCGATTCTATTCGATTCTATTCGATTCTATTCGATTCTATTCGATTATATTCGATTCTATTCGATTCTATTCGATTCTATTCGATTCTATTCGATTCTATTCGATTCTATTCGATTCTATTCGATTCAATTCGATTCAATTCGATTCTATTCGATTCTATTCGATTCTATTCGATTCTGTTCGATTCTGTTCGATTCTGTTCGATTCTTTCGATTCTGTTCGATTCTGTTCGATTCTGTTCGATTCTATTCGATTCTATTCTATTCGATTCTATTAGTTTCTATTCGATTCTGTTCGATTCTATTCGATTCTATTCGATTCTATTCGATTCTATTTGATTCTATCCGATTCTATCCGATTCAATTCGATTCTATCCGATTCTATCCGATTCTATCCGATTCTATCCGATTCTATCCGATTCTATTCGATTCTATTCGATTCTATTCGATTCTATTCGATTCTATTCGATTCTATTCGATTCTATTCGATTCTATTCGATTCTATTCGATTCTATTCGATTCTATTCGATTCTATTCGATTCTATTCGATTCTATTCGATTCTATTCGATTCTATTCGATTCTATTCGATTCTATTCGATTCTATTCGATTCTATTCGATTCTATTCGATTCTATTCGATTCTATTCGATTCTATTCGATTCTATTCGATTCTATTCGATTCTATTCGATTCTATTCGATTCTATTCGATTCTATTCGATTCTATTCGATTCTATTCGATTCTATTCGATTCTATTCGATTCTATTCTATTCTATTCGATTCTATTCGATTCTATTCGATTCTATTCGATTCTATTCGATTCTATTCGATTCTATTCGATTCTATTCGATTCTATTCGATTCTGTTCGATTCTCATCGATTCTATTCGATTCTATTCAATTCCATTCGATTCCATTCGATTCTATTCGATTCTATTCGATTCCACTCGACACCACTCGCTACGCTCGTCGCTCAATCCTGGAATCCTTCGCTTGTTCTAGTTTCAATACAAGTACTCTCGCCAAAATATCACTTTGCTGTCTTGCATAACAAATAACTATTTCATAACTGACAACGCAAGAGCCGCGTAGGGGCACGAATGAGGCGAGTTCAAAGCATGCCGTACGTATTCATTTATTTGGAAAAAAAACTTATATTTTTTTACAGGTTATAGTTTCGCAAAGCAGACGTTACTGTTAAAAAATATTAAACAATATTCAATACAAATGGCTGATCAAAGCTCTATTCCAATTCATTTTTATTTTCCGCGTTTGAACAAAAGGTGTATCGCCATGGCAAAAAAAAATTGACGGCTTACAATATATGGTTTAAAACTAACACGGTCGACGACACTAGAAATAACAGTGCCGAAATGTCGGGAACTCATAACGAACAGTATTCATAGTAAACATCCCGTTTCAAATGTTCTTTTAAATTCATATGATGGTTTACACTAGGCTGCTTCGTTTAGGGGATATGTATCACCAAAAAGCCCTAAATAGTTTTCGAATATCATCATCCAAAGATTTTATCCTCCCACGCATCTCATTAATCATGCCACCCGCCTCCATCCATTGTAAATCGGATCCAGGACTCATCCCGCGATCTTGACAATATCGTCAACCCATATCGCTGCCGGATGACCAAGGCTTATTCGCTTCAGAAAAAGGATTCGATAATTAATATTAATGTTCCAGTTATTTCAAATTAATTCATATTCAAGCAGCGTAACACATTGTGATCGGAAACAATCAAAAATCACCAGAGCACCAATAAAAACATGCGGAACCAAATCATGCCCCACACATACATTTCCCATGATTTATCGCAAACCTTTAACCGCAGCTCTGCTTATATTTAAAAAATATTCAACGTCCGTGAGAAAGGGCCGCGAGTGAAATATGCTATGTATCTTTCAGCTGAAATTGTGATTGGGGTTTAGGGAGCGATAACCTCCTCTTTATGGCCCCATTTTTGTCGGATAAACAATGGAATTTGAAATTTTATCGCGAATTTCGCATCGGAGGTCGTTATCGGAAGGTATACTCGGGATATTGGGCTTTTTGTTTTTATTTCGTAATTAATTTTGGTCCATTTTTAATTTATGTCAGAAGGTTGGATTTGTCGGTGATTTGCTTTATTTTTTAGCAGTATACATTTTTATTGCTTGGCTGATGGCAATTAATTAATTTTGGAGACATTAAGTACAATTAAATCAATTCACCAATTAATTTTTGACGGCTATAAGATTTGTTAAAAATAACAGTTTTCATTCAATATAATTATTAGAATAATAAAATATTAAACTCTATATTTATAACAATCGTATAATAATAGGTATGTACTACATTGTACTTACCCCAATCTATATTAAAAACCACAGCAATTATAATCTTTATGGATTAGAATTCATTATTTTATTAAACCAGTTTTTTTTTTATAAGTCCACGTTGACTATTGAAAACGAGTCATAAATTATGTATTCTTTTTTACAAACCGACAGACATAAAAAAGAAGCCGTGAACGCGTTTCTTTTATCCCCCGCGCGAAGTCCACCCCACTATTTATGAAGATACTTCGAAACTATCGTTAAAATTGCTGAAATGGCTGAAAACTTGTACTTGGCCAAAAAACTGTACAACGAAAAAAATATTATGAAAATATTGTATAAGGTACTTGAAATATGCTACTGAACAAGTTTTTTTTTATTCGTTTCTTTCAGTCTGCTTATCTGTTTGTCTGTCTGTTAGTTCGCACATAACGTAAAACTTCTAGACTGTCTGCGATGTGGTTTTCACTGTTGGATAGCTTAGGGTTTGATTTCAATACTGGGGTACATGATATCTCAATCCGATGATTAGATGCCGAGTAATCGATAATAAACTATTTGACGGCTGAACGAATTTTTGCAGAAATGTGGTATATTACTGTATAGGTACTTTTGGTCCTGGAATAACACGTATGGGCTACTTTTAAATGAAATGGCCATATAATGAAATGGGCATATCAAATGTAATATATTATATTTTTTCAGCCTGTATGCGCTACGAAAATATTGTTTATCTTTATATACAAAAAACTAGAGTTAGTATTATTTCTTTCTTTTCAGGTTTAAACTCTTTGAAGGCGTTTTTTAGTTACGCCAAAATAGGCCTAATGAAAATGAAGTCATTTATTCCATTCGCTAGAAAAATCCCTGACCTGAAACAGTTACAATCCATATATTTTAAAACACTGAACCGATTTTGATAAAACTTAAACTATTGTCTAAGTTGAAAGATACTGAAACCACTACAGTAAGAATTACTGCAATCAGATATGTAGTTTCTAAGAAATACGTGGATATTGACTAACATATATGAATATAAGCATTTTCAATAATATTACATACATACGCATGAGCCTCACCTCATTTTTTTGAAGTTGGTTTAAAATATAAACTCTTGCACAAAACCGGAAATGGTGAGAAAGAGAGGAATCCCGACATAGGGTAGACAAGGGCTGTGAATATGAACATAGATAGGAGTATTAACTTTCAGATGCCTCATAGACCAAACCATAAGATATAGAATAAACTTTAAAAACAGTAAAAACTGTCTTCAAAATGAATAAAATAATCTTATATGGGAAACAGATAGGCAAGTCTTGCGTTGAATTGGTTAGATTTAAGAAAATTTGGCACCGACTTCCTTAACTGTTTCCCACATAGGATTATTTTATTCATTTTGAAGTCGTTTTTTTTTTTAGTTTGTTTTATTTCCCTATAGTGGCGTGAACAATACATGCAATTAAAGCAATCGCAAGTGACTTGCTGTTATCCATTGAGGAGTTCCGTTGTGTATCCGAAGGTCTTCATCAGATCTTCAACAAATTATATATATGGGACCATACCTAAAGCCATTCCAATTATATAAAAAAACGACCAACATCTGACTGAGATATCGCGTCATAAAGTGGGTGAAAGTTAATAAAATTAAGTCATCCACTAATTTTTCACCCTTAGAGGTGGAATATTTTCATGAAATATAAATAGGATTAGGCTTTTGCTCAACATAAATCAAAGCCAAAAGTTCGAAATTCCGAATCGAAAAATATTGATGAATCCCGTATGACACATGAAAACAAATGACGTAATAAACACACAAGTCATGTCGAACGTTCGACTCAGTCCAAAGGGCCCTTAATGTTTGAAAGTCAACAACAATGGGACTCCGTCTGCGAACCTCTAGGTAACATTACTGTCATGCAAATTTTACGGTCTTCGGAACTAATTACTTCACTCCGCACACGCTGAGATAAAGCTTTTATGTTTGTATAGTTATCGAACATTCTAGACCGAGTTAGACACACGAGTTTGCGCAAGGTATAAGTTTCGTACGTAATAGAGAAGTTTATTTTGCAGTTGCCTCGCTTCATTATGAGAGGTAAGCCAATGTAGATTTTTAGCATTATTAAGCCTCAGCGGGTGAATGTTTGTTGAGGGGTTTGTGCAAACGCTAGCTCGGTTTGCTTAAGGCGTTGGTTAGTGATGGAGACAGATAGCTCGACAAGCTTGGGTTTGGCTAGTGAAACTTGGTAAAGACTTAGTTGCAATGTGCTTTATAAAAATATGAATCAGGCCAATATTACTAGGCCAATATTATTAGCTTACTAAAAATAAATCTGGTGCGAAAATATGGTCGGGATTCCTTCAAACTTCGTTACAGCGAGGGCTAGGTATAGCTACACCTAATTGGTACTATATCCGATCTCATTAATTCGAGCACGTATTCAGTACGCTTAATTATCCTAACAATCTAAAACATATAGCTGGCCATTAGTCTGCAGGAATCAATATAGATGACCAGGGACCTGCTCTTCAAGGGACACAAGTCCTGTTAAACAAACATGGATGTATTGTCAAAAAAAACGAACTTTCTCATGAAAATTACTTATTGCATCTCTGTTCTCGTTTATTTCAGCGACAGCGACTGTTTTTTTTATTAATAATTATTTATAGAGCTACCCTATTAAACTAAACAAATAACTGAAAACTTTTATTAATTGAGTTTTATATATTGAGATATCCATAGAATAGCATAAACTTTATTTAAAATCGAGTTCAGAGCTGCATCACGTCTCCCGCTCGCACTGCACCTGAATGAGCAGGACAAACACTCGAGAGCCTGCCCCGCCTTAATCAGTAAATCAATGACTTGTGATTTTACCACAAGCAGTTTCACGAATATTGAGAAAAGATCCACAATCATGTTGATACTTCGGGAAGAAAGGTCGTAAATGTCACTTTTGGCGAAAATTACTTAATGATGCATTTTTGTTTAGAATTTTACGCTCTATCGATCTGTATATTTAATGTCTCAAAATTCAAGAAAAAAAGGTTTTTACCACCCGTTTATTTTTAAGTTCTAAACCATTTTTAAAATAAAAAAACGATGTAAATGCTAATTTCATCGTACCTCATAAATAAGTAAGGCGTATCACTATTGTTATCAAAAACTTTTGGCTGTAAAAGTAAAAGTTATAATCAACTTTCATTTACGCCGTTTTAACTTCACTAAAAATACAATAATTACTTTTACACCCTGTAATTTCTGTACATCTAAGTTCCTACCTGTATTCAAAGATATGAGTTACGCCGTTAATTTATTATTTATATAAGTCAAAAAGACGCCCGGCTTGAAGGAGTTTCAATCTCACCTAGTGCCGTGCTAATTCAACAGATTATCTTTTCATTTTTATTAGAAAATAAAGATAATTTTCAATTTTGATGAATATGGTCATGGTAATAAAGTATTCTTTATCCACGACTAATTTTACTTGAGATAACCCTTACAAAACTGCGCTCCCTCTGTCATTTTTAGGAGGTATAATATCAGAGTGAGATAAACACAGTATCAACTGGCAGATGGCACTCCGTTAGCACCACGCTGTGCAACTACACCACACTGCCTGCAGATATCTGTACCGATTAACCTGAAACATCGTGCTCTGTAGCGCCCACCGAATAGCCGCTTTTACAACTGTTTACCTGGTGATTTCTATCCCGTTCAGACCCAAGCTTGTAACCCAACGTCACCTACCAAATTATCATCTTTGGACTTAGAACTCGGCTCCATTCATGCTGATTCTTGCACTACGCAACCAAAAGCCACTAACTCTATTCCAACTGTTGAGACATCATTTTTAGTCACCCTGACATTAGATTTTTCTGACATTAAACCATATTCTCCACCACCTGAAGAAATGCAACCTGGATCTTAATATACGTGCAAAAGATCACCACCGGCCAAGATTTTAGGTCACAGAAAAGTCCTAAATCTGGAACGAAAACACGTCAAATTTCATCATTTAAGAAGTCATGTATTGATTTTCTGTCAGAGGAAGAAGCACTTGATTTTTCTGCTGGTAGTTTGGATGATTAGACTTGCAATGAATCCGAGTCCAGTTGGTCTCCTCAGAAGAAAAAGCTAAATAAAAAAAGTTAGTTAAAAAAGATGACAGTAGCAATAAGCGCAAAAAAGAAGAAGAAATCAACAGACGCAAGGAAATTAAATATTTAAAAGATGCTGGAAAAGAATATAAGACCAAAAGCATTTTAGCAGTCTTTTTTTCTGAAGACTTCAAATGTGCAGACGAAACAGATAATTTTTCTGTTACCAGGGCATACTTTTATTATGCTGGTTGATTCTGTTCATGCCACAATAGAAAGCGAAATTCAAAAAATAGGGTTGTTGACCCTCTTAATGCCTCAATGGCCTCAATGGCGTATTGTGGAAATTATATAATAATCGATTACCGATTTCAACTGCTCAATATAAAAACTTGAAACAACTTTATGAAAGCGATGTTATAGACATGCATGGCCTAGACTTTATCATCATTTTTGCAGTTTCCTCATAACAAATTGATCGAAGACGCATTTAATGAGCGATGAAGAAGATGGAGCCGATTACAAAGTTGATAATTTGATAAAAAGTTGTATACTGTGTTTTTTTTCGATTTGGTTTAAATAAAAACAATAAATAGAAGCCTAAATTTAGGTATTTTCATTCTAAAAGACCACGTGCACTGATAAATCTATTATTATAAAGAAATCACGGCCCATGTCTTATGTACGATCATAAACTTTAGTTTTTCCCACTTTAAGAGGCTCTGCGTTGTCTGTTATGGTATGTATTCGTAAAATACCTTTCCTAAATCTAACAAAATACTTAAACCTTAAAAAAGTTCGGTTTATTTAATTTAATTGTTATGCATACAACCCCGTAATTTAATCACCTACGCCTTTAGTTAATCATTTTAATCGTTTTATATTTGGTTAAGATATGCTATTAAGCCCAATACTTGCTTGAGTATAGTAAGATATACGTAGTTATACCCTTTTTACACTAGGGGACATATGTTTTAAAGGGCGTATCCACCAATTCATTATAACTTTTAGGTCGTAATTCCACACTAACTTTTAAAATAAAATTTTTACTTAGTCTTTAAGTTTTCAGAGTTAAAATACATTTGAACACAAGGATTTTTCACTATTCCAGATGATTATAAGACAACAATAAAAAATGTTATGAATAAAATATTATTTTTGTTTACGTTTTTAGCTTCTCCTGTAAACTTTATATTTTGGCGTTTACGACCTTTCTTCCCCGAAGTATCGATGTATTTTTTTACCACTTACCTAAACCGAGGTATTCTACTTTTAAAGAAGCTTTAAAGCGGAAGCACAAAATTAGCAGCATAGATTATTATAATATAGGTAATTATATTACATATACATGTATTAGTTTATCGTAGAAGTAGTTATTGATTAATTGTATTTTACAAAAGTATCTATGTAATAGAATGTTATTTTAATGCACCGCCGTCTACTCCTTGTTCTTCCATTGCTGTCCATCCAAAGGTTGTCTGGAAGAGATCGCTCTTAGCGATAAGACCGCCCATTGTACTTATTTTAAAGAAATATTTTATGTGCAATAATATTTTTAGGTTATTATCTATCTATTTATCTATATTATACATTCTTAAGGAAGACTAAATTTAGAAGGTTCTACGAAAACTTTAACCTGAGCAGTAAATGGAAGTTTTTTTGTTAAAAACTACACCTTCCTAGCTATTTTTCTTTTTTTTATATTTGTACAAGTAAACTTACGTCAACAACTTGTACATTTGCGCCAGGCACGACATGAGTTTCACTAGAGGCGCTAAATGACAATAAATATGTGTATACTTATAATTTTGACTCAATTTTTTAGGGAACGAATACGGTTAGAAATATTAGTTTGACAATGAAAACTTTAGATCAAACATTAACATCGTATGTTTTTTTTACCGCGAATAAAGTTTTAAATCTAAAGTGACTGCAATTTAAAGCCCAAACAGTAGCGCCATCTAGTGAAACTCATGTTATAGACCATCCACCTTATGTCAACAATCGACTTGTGCCTTGTGGAAACACAGGGCCGTTGCATGTCCGACCGCACTAACATTACGTCCAGGATTGTACTGATCAATCACCAATAAAGCAGATTGATAACAAAATAGATTCAATACAGTATACACCTAATTGAATGCCGATGTTTTTGTACGGGAATATTCCTTCAATTTTGATATTAAAGCTTATGTTGAAGCATTTTCAATTAGTGATGTAACTTTTGGATTCTTGGTCCTTATACTTATCGAGTATATATTTTTATTGTATCGATCACATTTGTTTAAATGAAATTGAAATAATTTCTCATATAGTAGATTGTTATACAAGGGGCTAAAATGACCCATTATTTACCAGGTAGTTTTACTCCCGAGCTTTAGTGGGGGAGTAAGTAAACAGAAACCCAGTTATAATGGCTTTTAGTGCCGTCTATTACACTCTAATTTTCACTGTGATTGCGAGAAAATAAAATATTTAACAGTTTATTTTATTATTTTTATTTACGAAATTCTCAATATCTTTCAAAACTTTGGATTTCGTGGCCTTGTTTGTATCCGGGGGATGATTTCTTAAGAAAAACCGTCAAATTACGTATTTCTTTATAGTGACATTATGTCTTGTCTGTATAGTTGTTCGGAACATAGAACTTTGATAAATTTTGCAAAATCCACTCGTTTTTCTGTCCTCCACTTCATAAACTTTTCGTAAGTATACATGCTTTGTGACTCTGACGGCAACAGACTGAAATTTTTATTTTTTCCTTTCTCTTCCATCTGCAAATGAGGATCTCCACTCTCATAAGATGGTGACATTTTTACTGTTGTAAAATAAATTACGATCATATGTAATAATTTTCTGAACAAAAAAATTTAATCCCGGACGGGGTTCGAACCCGCATCATTCCGTGCATCTGCGCGGCACATGCCTTTTACCAAGTTCGGCTACCGTGACCGGTACTCCATGCTTCAAATTTCTCGTATAGGTGGTAAGCCCGTCTTACGGGGACAGTAACGCCATCTATTGGCAGTATTTAGAACTGACCATGCTGATGCATGCATTTTCTTTTGCATTCACAAAAATTCTAAAGGTTTCGTGCCAACGCCTTTTTTTATTTCTTCTGTAGCCGCAACGCAATGCACGCATTCTACTAAAGAGATCGCAGCTTTTAGTTCCATTTTCAAAAATAAAATGTTCATATTTTTAGTAATAAGTGAGTCTTTATTTATAACTAGCTGTACCCGCAACTTCACACGCGTGGCCATTTCTCTAGGAAAAGAACTCTATTACTATTCCAAGACATAAAATACCAATGTACCAACATGTAAACAAAATTCCTTCTGCCGTCAATAAGTTTTTATCTATTTCTCGGCTTCTACACATCGGATTGAGATAATCAGTACACCAATTTTTAAGTCAAACCCTAAGCTAACTAAACCGCAACGAAATCGGTTCAGTAGGTTGTTTGTGATGCTTGAGCAGACTAATAGATAAACAAACAGACACGATTTTTAAAAAGGTTTTATTATAGCTTATTTTTAGGACCATAGTTGTTTTTTTTAATATCTTCTATTTAAGGATTTTTTGGTACTTACTGCTTTATTATAAATATAGATGTCCGTCACTTTTGGGCAGATTAATAAAAATATGTGTTTTAATACATTATTTTAATCATGCCTTTAAAACAATACTGTGACATACCTACTGACTGACAGACAACGCCCAGCCTAAACCGGTGGACCTAGGTATTTGAAATTTAGAAGAATATTCGTTGAGTATCCTAGAGGTGAACTACGGAAGTAACTATAAACCGTTAAACATGAATACCAACTCCAAATAAAATAGCCCTATCCTGCCTTTCCGTCTATTAGTTTCAGAGTGGTAATTGTTATTTTAAATAACTTTCAACACCAATCCTACGGGAACCCTTTAATTTTTCGGGATGAAAAGTATGCTATGTCCTACCTCGAAGTATGAACTCAAATCATACCAAGTTTTATTTTAATTCATTCAGTAGTTTCGGCGTGAAGCCTAGCCAAGATACAGAACGACAAAAATGAAAAAATACAGCTTTGGCTTCAGTATGGAATACAGCCTCCAAAAAATTTTTACTAAATATCTTCAATTTACAGAATTTTACCGGTTACAGTTTTATTATAAGTATAGATTATTCTACTTATGAATAAAGACTTTTTCATCCTTGTAGGCTCGTCGGTAACAGACAAAACGAACGGTAACGCTACAATGACGAACTTTTTGAGCAAAAGCAGTGAAAAATCTTTTTGTACACATTTATCTCATATGAATTTAAGTATATTATTATTACTAGATAGATAACTTTTCAAATTACCTACTCTACGAGTACTTAGTTTTCATCAGCAAATGTTAGTGAAATTGGTTAGTTTTTTGGCTAGAACGAGTTTGACTTAATGCTTGTTTGTTTGTCGTATGAGGTAGTGCTGGCCTCTGTTATCAGTGATTGTCAGGCCGCCCGAGGGCCTCTAACATGGCTTAACGACTGCTACTAATCAATAACAACAGGGACCGATAGCTTAACGTGCCCTCCGAAGCATGGAGTGATGGAAAATAATTATTAACTTAATATTATTTCCTTTTCGTGTACGTGATTCAACTCTGAGTCTGATATGAAAAGGCGCGTTCTAAATCAAAGTAATTATTTTATTTAGTTTACTTAATGTATTGATAAAAAAAAATATTCACTTTGTTCATGAGACGTTAAGTTTTTGACTTGTAAGTTATATCTATTATGATGCCTATATAAATTTAATGAGTTTTATTTTAAAATTGTGTTTTTTTGTGAATTTAATTCACACTACAATAGGAATAATGTTTACATTGTAAAAAATATGGTGTATTCGATAACATGAAGTATCGATACATCCCTATGATCAATATTAATTCCAGCTATCAACCATTCGCAGGCACCGAGCGAGCATCAGGAATTTAATCTCTGGAAATGAACACGTCGACATCATTTGATTCTGTTATGCAAATAAACAAAAAATCGCTCATAAACGTAAAATTTTATAAGGGCTTAATCGCTTTTTGACAAAGGTTTCCGGCAGCTTTGGATGAATTTGTGAAATTTTATTTGTATTCTTTGTGATTCACATGAATTATAAATGTATCGTGGAAATAATGATTTTAACTTAATCCAAACCGGTTTTGGTGTAGATTCATGTGGCTTTGGTATACTAGACTGTGCTATGGCTATACCAGATACGTTGGAAAAAAGTAGCCAAAAAGTTAGTCCCTTTTAAAAAAAGTTAAATAAAACCCATGTAATCACATGGTCATTATGTCCGAGCCATGGGCCATGGAGTCAACGTTAAATTCTTATGAAAGGTTTATTAAGGATATAATGCGCTTCTTAGGAATTCTGTTTGCTATTAAAACGAGGCATGCTTATTTTAGAATTAACGTTTATTTGCTTGTTTACCATAAATTAAATAGATTTAGTAAAAACAAATCGACTAGAAAAAAAAAATATTATTAATCTAGGAATTATTTGCTACAAACACCTGCGTAAAACAAACACCTACGTAAAACAAAAAAAAAACTGGCATTATCGTAGCATCTTTTTAGTGAATTTATACGCAATGCGCATTCGTGAAAATTCCGTCAAATATCAGTATTCGATGTAGCACGCACTGTTCTATGTTTGACATAAACATTCGAAATCCAATATGAAAGGTTTTGAGATAGTAGGCAGGTTGAGACAGCCGCAGAATTGATAATCGTTAGGCATAGACAAGTTCTTGAATCCATGGCTCGCCAGTGCCATTTTAGCGCAGATTTGAATAGCGCAGTCATCATCATCATCAGCCTATACCTGTCAACTGCTGGACGTAGGCATCTCCTAAGGCACGCCAATGAACTCGGTCTTCAGCTCTCCTCATCCATTTTCTTCCAGCCGTTTTTCGCAGGTCCACCTGCCACAGGACGTCCTAAACTACATTTGCTTAAACGTTGACCACGACCACTCGAGAACCCGTCTACCCCGACGGTTATCAGTTCTTCGGGAAATGTGACCAGTCCACTGCCACTGCCAGCGCAGTCAAAGTATTTATTGTAAGTGGACAAAATAATACACTTTCACAAGTCAAAACTTAACATCTCAAAAACAAAAAGAAAATCATTAATTATTATAAATAGAGCAAACCAATAAAATTAGGTAAACTAAGTATGCTTTGAGTTTGAAAGGAAATTGTGACTCTACCGGTGCTTCGGGAATACGCCCGTTAGAGAAGAGAAAAACTGAGACAAGAAACTCGGGGATGTTACTTTCTCTATTATTGTCAATTTTTTAATTTGTTTTAATGTCAGAATTCATGTGTAATACACATGTATAATACAAAAGATAAAAAGTGCCAATTAGACGTTAATCATAAAGATCATAAAATTAAAAAAAAAAAAGAAAAAAGAAAATCTGGCTGGACCAGTCCCAACAAGCAGCACCCGTTCACGAGTATGACTTGTGTACCAGCCTAATAGCAGGATGGTAGGATAGAGTTATACCTTATCATGATAGAAAGAGCCAAAGTTCAGACTCAGTGCGTGCTTTAGGAGATAACTGTTCCCAGCATTGGACTGAGAGACAGGTTACTGTGGAAATATACAAAATAAATTACGTTGTTTTTACGGTCATTTTGGATTTAAGAAACGAACTTCTAAAACGCTCACTGCTCAAATGAAAATTGATTTCAAGCAGTGAGTTTGATGAAACCATTGACAGTCAAGGTCCTGTGAAACCATATCATATTATACATATTATATTTTGTTGCGGTGACAAAACTATGAAAGAATAATGCAATACAGATACCTAAATCAAAGAAAACAATATTAAGAGAAAAACTAAATTCCTGGTTCACCGTCCAAGCAAAAAATAAGCAATGATATAAAAGTTTGAAAAGCTTTTACCAATCACTTCTTCCGCTCAAAAGGAAAACATGAAAATTTAAGCTCCCATTATTATTTAACGCTTAAAAGTGCAGGTAAGAAAAGTATAATCTCCTTTGTGTTAAGACTTATTGCCGCTGAAAGCTTTCGCCTTTCAAGCGGAGTTATAAAAACCGCAATATTCGAATTATTTATTGTTCACGCTTAAAATTTTCTCGCCCTTTGTAACAATGAATATTTTACGGCACAATATAGCGGTTTGACTTTGGTTCTTGCTTGAATTGTTAAGCCTCAAAGCTTGAAGTTGTGGTTGAAAGTTTTACGATGGATAAGTGCTGTTCTTATCTATTTTAGAATGGTGTCCATTAGCGATGGAGTTATTTTTACATTTATTAAGTATGTTTATTAAATTAACTAGGTAGCTGTGTATGAAATCTCTTAAAGCGAAGAAAATATATGCGACGCGAACCTAAAGGAAGAAGACAAATAGATACAAGCGTGCTACACCTTCGACCACATCATCGCTTTCCATCAGGTGAGATCGTGGTTAAAGGATTGCCTAGTCCGTAATAAAAAAAATACAGTAGAACGCTGATTATCCGAACTAATTGTGGGACAAGAGGTTTCGCAAAATCAGCTTGTTCGGATAACAAATTTTATCATCATCAGCCTAATTTCGTCCACTGCTGGACGAAGGCCTCTTCTAGTGAACGCCACTGAGCCCGATCTTCGGCTCTCATCATCCTATTCCTGCCAACCGTTTTCGCAAGTCGTCGTCACACCGTGAGTGTCAACGTTTCGGTCCACGTTTGTGTGGAGTTTACCACGTTACTATTTCTCAATAGGAAACTGGCCCACTACTGTGTCCAGAATGGCTAAGTGATCTGTGGCTCAGAGTCGAGTTTTCCCCAAGGGTATGATGATGATGATGATCATTAAACTTTATCACAAACTAAACAATCCTGAAAAGAAACAAATGGTCTGACTTCCTCCAAAACGACACAATACCCCCCTGTTATATTAACCTCATCTGAACCTCATCCTAGTAATTTGATGTAAAGTATTTCATCTAGCTCAGCGACCATTATGCACTTATGATGCGAGGCCTTATTACATCAGGAGGCAATTTAACGCCACGTCTCCGTGGCTCTTGGGAAACATATATCTAGCGAAATGTCTATGGAAATAATGTAGGAAAAAGGATGAAAAAAATGAATTATGTCGGTAAGTACCTACCTTGGTAAATGTAGTAAGTACCTTGACTATACTGAGAGTTATGAAAATTAGTGGACTCACTAATAAAACTACAAACAATTTTTCATGAAATTTACATAGAACAGCCCTTTAGAACTATGTTGTCCAATTAAAACAATTATCCATCAGTAGTGATATTAACTACTATATTATTTGGTGGATTGGTAATAAAATAAAATAAAACATTCATAAAATGATCGTATGATACGCGAGGGTCAAAAACTCTACAAACAAACAAACAAACTCTTAAAAATGCGTAACGCTGACGTTAAATCTATATAGGAATTTCGTCAATATTTATCGGTGTTTTGTATATGTATGGATAAAATCTTAATTCTTGATTAGAGTTAACTGACCTCTTTGAGTGACTTTTTTTTAAAAATTAATAACTATGAAATATGCTATTTCCAATATCTCAACCACACTGTAAATTTACATAGCAAGCTGTGCCCCAAAACCCAAAAAAAACTTTTATATTACCTGTATTATTCCAGGACCAAAAGTACCAATAAAGTAAAAAGTACCAAATATATTTTTTATCAAATGCTCGAATTCTACTCACTTCTAAGTCATACCTTAAACTATCCAACAGTAAAAACTGCATCTCAATCGGTATAGTACTTTTTATTTTACGTGATGCTTTAACAAACAGACAGACAGACAAACAAGACTTTAAAAAACAGTTGTTTATTGTAAGTACCCTACCAACATATTTTTATTATCTTCATCGTAGTATTTTTGGTACTTACTGCTTTATCATAAGTATAGATATAGATAAATTGCACAAAACTTTGTTAGAATTCGAGCACTTGCAAAGATATAGCCGAACATCGGGCTCGTTATACCGCAACAACTATGCAACTTGCAACAAACAACAACAACAGAGCAACACAACAGCCATATTGCTCCCAAATTCGAGCCATTACCTCTCAATTAGTTTTAGTTAAGTCGAGTACACACGCTGCAGGCATTCGTGCATAAATTAGCCTTGTTAAGTGCACTACAGGAATTTAATCCTCATATTTCGTCTGCTGCGAGTTCGGCATATCTTTTCAGGTCTAAAATGAATTGCACATGAGCTTGTTTATGCATAGAATTGTAAACCTTATAATTATAGTGTCACGGATCTAGTTTGCGTGTGATGTAAGATTAGTTGAACTAACCTGAGTCCCCTATCTCCAGTACTGTCGAGACCTAAAATGAAACTTCTGCCTAACAGATTAGGGTAGCATTTTGATATTGATTTGATTGGATTTGTTGCGTTTCAGGTGCAGCAATTACAATGTTTAATGGTGCTCATTACTTGGTGAGTGAAATCAGATTACTAAAGGCAACTTAGCTTGATCTCTGACTAAAACATGAGGGTTTGAATTTTTAATGAATATCATCGAACTTTTTGATACAAGCTTACTTCGTTATGCTCCGGGATTTGATTCTAAAGTAGATTAGAAAGTAATCAAAGGGTGTATTGAAAATGGTTGTGTTAAAATAGTCGTGGAGTTTGCCATAAGCGGCGAGGGTTGCGTAATACCTACACTTAGTTTCTGCGATATAGTGCAGGACGCCATATATTTTGGGTTAAAGGCACAGATTTAATAATACATAGAGACTAGATCACAACAAAAAAACGAGCGTCCCTTACAGTGGTCGCATATGTCAGTAACATCTGATATCTCACCTTGGTGATAAGCAACATTAACATGCTCTAGCACCGCGCGCGCCCATTGGTCACCTGTGATCTTCATCTGATCTATAGATCTTACTTTTCGTCAGAAAACCGTTTGTCGGGATAGCTCAGCTTGCAAACGCTCAGCTGCTAAAATGACGTACCGGAGTTCTATTTCCGACTGAAGTGCTTACATTTTGCACTATAAACATTTTATGTAATGGCTTCTAACTTGATAGAACCACGCGCGCTCATTGGTCAAATCAAAAAGCTTGCGCTAGGAAGCCGCGGACGGCTTTCTGTTACACAGTTACGGTTACACTCTTAAACATTGTTACGCTTTTCAGGAAATCACTTCCATATATAGAAAAATTAAAATCAAATAGCGAGTTAAGGAAACCCAATACGTCCAAATCAGCTTCATCAACAATACCACACCACGCGACCAGCATTACTTAAGTAGAACATGTGGCGCTGGTGGGGAAATGGTGATGGTACTGAATCTACATTAAACTAGTATATAAGATCCAAATTATGTAAAATAGTTTTAATTATTATTTGCTAAGGCTATGTTGCCACTCTGTTAGTTTGAATAAAGTTATTTTTTTAAATAAATTAATAGTAAGTTCCTTATTTCGCTCTTCCCTGGCTTCCTTTTACACACTTCCGGTTACGCATGGACCGCATAAATTAGATGCAACGCACACAATCAGCCTTTTTTGGCCTTAGTTACAATAGGCGTTTCTGTTAGCAGTGACTCTAATTCGCGCTACAGTCTGCGTATGCCTCTATATCTTTGTTGTTGATGCAAATGAAGCACGATGAAAGTAATGTAGCTGTGTGGGAGTGTTTGCATGTAGTTGTATCTTGTCCAGTTTATGTTTATGTGATTAAGGCGTGCCGCATCTTTCCCTTTTTAACCAGATCTAAGACAATAGTGTCTTAATTAAATTCTTAAGTAGTATGGGCAAATTATTCATTTTATGTTAGTCTAACGTTGTGAATTAATTATAAATATTTTGTTATATAGAACAACAATAGGTATGACAATAAAAACCATTTTTTTTAAACCGTCTTCAAATGGTATAAAAAGTTTATTTTTTGAGGTCTGAGCGTCGCCCAAACCGACTGAAGTAAGAGTTTTTTTTTTTTTTTGAAGTCTGTGACTCACCAGACACAGACTTCAAAAAAAATAATTATTTATTTCTCTTAAGTTTTATGCTATTTGAAGTAGGTCTATTGTTTTTTTTTTTCTTTTTAGATTCTTGAAAGTAAAAAAATGAAGTACTTAATTCCGCTCGTTAAGAAGAAAGCCATACTGGAATCAGTTAATACACCATATCTCTTAAACTACTTAACCTATTTTGATAAAACTTAACTATTTTCCAAGTTGAAAGAAACTGAAACCATTACAAAAATAATTATTGCAATCGGATTTGCAGTTTCCGAGAAATGCGTGGACAAATATACATACCCATATATACACATGCATAGGAACACACATTCGCGAAATTTGGTATACATACGAGTTACGTAATTTGGTATACATACGAGTTACGAAATTTGGTATATACGGACAAACATATAAATATTACGCATTTTACACACATGTAAGTAGAGGATTCGATCCCGGGATCCCGATAACTGGGATCCCGGGGTCCCGACCTCTTTTCCATTCCGAAATTTTCGGGTTTAAGTTTCCCTGATCTGATAGGCTTATCCATGTGAACGCCACTGAGCCCGATCTTCAGCTCTCTTCTGTTTTCTTTATATTTAA
This sequence comes from Alsophila aescularia, assembly GCA_946251855.1. NCBI lineage: Eukaryota > Metazoa > Arthropoda > Insecta > Lepidoptera > Geometridae > Alsophila > Alsophila aescularia. The sequence continues at coordinate 12,326,135 of OX276378.1, read as the reverse complement.
GAGAAATGTCATTAATTTTTGTTTTAAAATACTGTTTGATATGAAACTTACTGTCTACTCACTAAGTTGTTACATGAAAGTCATCTATTTAGTCTTAAATCTGTGATTAAGTCAATATTAAGAATGTTTTTGTAGATGAAAAATATTTTTGGCATATTTTATTACATAAAAAAAATCTCAGCTAACCTTACTTTAGAAAGATCACACTGATTTTTGAAAAAGAATAACTTTAACTTTGGGACAGTGATATTAAATCTAGTTAGCCTATCTCTAAGTCTGAGTTAGAGTGATTAGATTAGCTAGGTTTATCTATATATCGTAAAATACTTAGATTTTTAAATTTTGATTTTATGATATTTAAAGTCTAAAAGTTTTTTTTTATATTTTATTTGTTACCCTGTATATGAAGTGGATAATGGAAGACGGAAAAGCTAAAATTAAATAAATTAAATAGAGATTAACTTAAGACTGGCAAATAAATAAATAAATTATACAAAATATATGTTACAGTAAAACCCTATTCCTAAGTACCTAGTCATCAACCATCAACTACTGCATCTGCATTTATGTTTGGTATGTAACAGATTTAGTTAGGTACAGATTAAGTTTAGTTATAATCTTATGCATGCTCACAACATAACATAATTTATATAAGTTTCTTGAATGTTGTCTTAATTAAGTGAAATTTTGTAATTTCTTTAGACAATAAATATCTTTAAACCGAACCTTCAATCCCGGGTATATCCTGGAATCCCGGGATTGACTAAGTGTAATCCCGAAATCCCGGGATAAGAAATAAGGGCCGGGATCGAGTTATCTACATGTAAGGTACATATATTTAGATACCTACATAGACTAACATACGAGTATATGAATATTACGCATTTTCAACAAGATTACATACATACACACCAACTTAAGAATCTACTTATTAAAAGTTGGTTAAAAATACCTGTCACAAAATCTATCTATCTATACTTCTATCTATCTATCTATTATACTTATAATAAATCTATCTATAATTTAATATAGCAATAAGTCTGTACAAAGTTTTTTTTTAAAATGGTCTAGGGTACTTAAAATAAGCTAGTGAACCAGTTTTTTTTATTAAATCGTGTCTGTCGGTTTGTTTGTCTGTTTGTCTGTATGTTTGTTTCACGCATCACGTAAAAACTACTGGACCGATTGCGATGCGGTTTGACTTAAAAACTGAAGTACTTGGTATCTTAATCCGACGATTAGATGCCGAGCAATAGATAAATAAATAATAGTTTAAAAAAACTAAAAAACACGCTTTAAATAGAAAACCAAACTAAAAAATAGAAAATAAATTTTAATAGTGTAAATAAGAAAAAAATGTTATATATATATAAAAATAATCGTGGGGTGCATGGGTCAATAGTTATAAATATTTCATTGACAGATATGAGAAGCACCCCACGCTTTTTTTAAATAAAACATTTTTTTCTTATTTACAGTATTAAAATTTATTTTCTATTTTTTAGTTTGGTTTTCTATTTAAAGCGTGTTTTTTAGTTTTTTAAACTAATATTTATTTTCTAGTTTTTTTTTTCCGAACTGCATTGTCATCGGTCTTTGACACGTGTGCAAAATTTGAATGAAATCTGACCGTTTAAAGTGGGTCAAAATAGCGTCCAAAGGAGTCGGTTACAAACATACAAACATACAAGTGAAGCTAATATAAAGCGTATAAAAAACTATTTGACGGTTGAACGAATTTTGAAGAAATGTGGTATTATTGTACTTTACAGACTTATGGTCCTGGAATACTACTAATAAAAGTAGGCTTTTAAATGAAATGAGCACGCGGGCAAAGCCGCGGGCACAGCTAGTTATTACAAAAAAGATTATAACGTTATGCTTAACTTGCAGACTGCGCTAAAACTTGTTAAGAAAATAATAAGTACCTACAATATTTTCTTTTACATTTAACCACGACCATTCATAACTTTGCGAAAACTTTCAAACGGAAATGCAGAGCCTCTTTGTATTATACCAGTTGTAATTTGTTCGCAGACGAGACTCGGCTGGGCTGGTGGCAATCCTGACTTATCTTTGTTCCTTGACAACACTTTCCCTTGGGTTTGCAGGTGGGGTTGCCAGATCGGTAGGATCTCCAGGATTGTATTGGAATTTGTATCGTTCGCCTGATGGTAAGCGTCACGCCTCCCTTTAACAACAAGTTGCATTGCAACCCAGAACTTTTAGCTCAGGATCCACAAAAATCTAAGTTTAATATTATACCTTCCAGATTTGTAGTGGTAGTATCACTCAGTGGTTGAGCAAGAGTGAACTAGTCCACAATGTTTGAGGTAGAGTAGAAATCCAGATTGGGGTAAAAACCACAACTGTGGTAAAATCACTAACAGGGTAGGCACATGCAAATAGCACTAGGTATTCCTATCATTCTAAAGGTTTTTTTTTTTTTAATATTATTATAAAAAAATACTATTACTGGTTTTGTTTAATGAACGCCACATTTATTTTTGTTGCTTTTGGAACTTTTTAAGGTTTTTAAGAAAAAAAAACTTTATTATTTTTTGCTTTGTCTTCGGTTTGTGAGCTACCCTCAAAGTGAAGTGGAAGTGCTCTAAATTTGAATTGCAAGATTCCAGGACAGACAAAATACGAGTACATACAAGTTAAGTTAAATAAAAGCTTTTAAAAAAACAGAAGGTAGAGCGGTATTTTTGTTTATTACCGGCGAACAGAAAAAATATATAATAGAATAAGAGATCCACCGCACTACATGATTTTTAAAGTATTTACCTAATTTTATTGGTCATATCATTCGAGATCATTAAACACACGGAAAATATAGTATTTCTCTAGCAACCCACCCGCACTGTTGCCCAAGTTATATCTTCACTTTACCTCGACATTATTGCATAAGCCATAAAGTTATTTTTTACCAGATTTTGTACCTAGAATAGTCACAAGACGTAGCTGGATTTATGGAGAAACTTCTCAACTTTTGTAGTCGTTTTCATTTCACACACTACTAAGTTGACTGGTTTTCTATTCGTATTTTGTAATATTGTGACACTCGTGTTGTTTTATTTCTAGAAGACATGTTGACTGGAATATGATTGTTTAAGAAAATCAAAGGACAAGATCGGTACAATTCACAACGTAATTTTTTATACCTATGATGTAATTCTTTAGTAATTTAAATAGATTTTCATTAGAGATAACGCAACATATTCTGAATAATTATTTTTGGACACTGTTTTTAATGCTTTTAAGCGAAATTTCTACGTCATTTCATATAGTTCAATTTCTACACCCGAGCAGTAGGTACTACTCGTATTTACCTCTCCCGCTCAAGTTGTATATGTTAAATTCAGACATTGTATGAAATATCTTGTAACGGTTCATACATTGTACGAAGCTACAGCGCCCAATAAACTTAAACAAACGACGGGTGCGAAATTAAACAATCTATGTATCTATCTATATCTATACTAACAATAAAACTATAACAGGTCCAATTCTGTACATTGAAGAAATTTTGTAAAAAAATTTTGGAGGCTGTTCTATATTCGATACTAAAGCAAAAACTGTTTCTTTTTCTTTTTTATCTCTGTCTGTCTGTCTGTATCTTGGCCGCGCATCACGCCGAACCTACTGTATGAATTAAAATGACTCGGTTTGATTTGAGTTTATACTACGACATAAGATACTTTTCATCCCGAAAAATTAAAGGGTTCCCGCAGGATATGGGGTTGAAAGTTATTTAAACGAACTACTGGATGGTTTTTGATGCAACTTGACATAGACATAGTTTACATGATGGGGGGAAATTGAGGATACTTATTATCCTGTGGGATAGGTGTACAAATTCTGTACATTGAAAATATTTCGTAAATATTTTTTAAGGCTGCTCTATATTTGGTACTGAAGAAAAACTGTTTTTTTGTGTCTGTATCTTAACCGCACATCACGCCGAAACTACTAACTGAATTCAACTGAAACTTGGTAAGATTTGAGTTCATACTCGTACTATGAAGTAGGATGTTGGATACTTTTCATCCTGAGACATTAAAGGGTTCCCGCAGGATATTGGTTGAAAATTATTTTAAAAAACACGTATCACGCTGAAACTACTGGGCGAATTTTGATGCAACTTGACACAGTCATAGTTTATAAATGATAATTAAAATAGAGCATACTTTTTATCCCGAAAAATTTAAGGATTCTTGCGGGATAGGGGTCCAATATTATGTTAATTTTATATCTATCTGTCTATAAGAATATATCTATCTATACTTATAATAAAGCAATAAGAACGAAAAAGTCTGTATAAGGAAGATAATTAAAAAAAAATGGTCTGTTACTTAAAACATTTCTTTAAAACATGTCTGACTGTATGTTTGTTTATTCGCACATCACGTAAAAACTACTGGACCGATTCAGAACCGTTTTTTTTTTAATCTAATACTTTGGTATCTCAATCCAATGACTAGAAGCAAAACAATAGATAACAATATTTTTAACGGCTGCTGAAGAAATTTTTATCAATTGTTGGTATATTGATATTTTAGGTCTTGGAATAGCACAAAGAGTACTTTAACCTGGAGAAATTACCACGCGTGCGAAGTCGCGGGCACAGCTAGTTGCAATTTAAAAGAAGAGAAGATTAGTGTTCTGTGTGAGCATAGACCAATCAGTAAGTGTAAAAAGTGAGTGTGTGTATAGCTGAAAATTGTAAAGCTTCTAAATATAGAAACGTAATACAAAAGCAACTAGCCTAAAACCCACATAGAAATTGTTCCTCATACCGCTACCATATATATTCATATATATTCTACCGCTATCGCGGTTTCCTAACGCCAGCATGTAACTTACGAAGCACGAGCTTCGCTCCCGATGAGGGAGCCCTATAAATTGCATACAAATGCGCATCCATGCCTGGTGAACTTGAAACTACCATAGTTATCCCGTGTCCGTGTCCAGCCGTTAAAAGCTCCCCAAACAAACAAACAAACAGACAACGTTTCACTTGTATATATTGGTATAGATTTGCTACTTACTGCTCCACAAAGATTCTAAATCCAAATCTTAGATTTAAAATCCTAACTCTCTTGCCTGTTATAAATTCTTGGTATCTTTGGCCTGGAGCAACAAGAGTTAAAAGAAATGCAAACGGAGGAAGTACCAACCAACCCAGACCAAGAAGTTTTTCTGTACCCTTCAAATGCGGCGCGCATTGATATCCCCGGTTTTGCGATGCTGACATTTTCTTCCTTGGTTGTACCTATCGACAATCATCCTAAAACTAAAAGGATCTGATCTTCCTGAAACAAATAGTACTTAGGTCACTTATATTAAAACTCAATCTGGCACTCTTTTCAATAAATTATAGAACTACAAGAGGGTACAAAGATAACAAAAAATATGGCCTCGAGGACTTAAAATTACACAACAAGAATGTAACGTTTTTAAAATTCATGTGTATGGGACGTAAAGGAGTAAATAAAGTAAGTAAAAAACTATTTGAGTTAAACGGTGTTATTTATGTACGAAAAGCTAAAAAATAAAATAAAATCTTGACGACTGGCCTTCACAACTTAGTACCACACTTTTAACGTCTGTTCGCGCATCACGAAAACTACTGGTTCGATTGCGATGCGATTTTGATTGTTAGATAGCTTCGGTTTTGACTTAAAAACTGATTTACTTGGTATCTCAAACCGCTCAGACCGCCAAGCAATTTAATAAAATCTATTAATTTTAAAAGTGTGGTACTGAGTTTTGAAGGCCAGTGTATTTTTTTGTGTATGAATGTTGACGATGCAATGCGTTCGTATCTCTTTGAATGGGAATCGTCAGGAAGCGTGGTTATTGCGAAGGTAGTCGACGGTTTTCAATGCAAATGTTCGAGGAACCTTGTTTATGCATGCATACAACATAAAGTGCCCGTAAGCGGCGGTGGTGAAAATAGTTGTGATGTGCTTGTGGTGATGTTCCATCTTGAACGACTTGCTAGATTTATCTACGGTTAAATCCTATTTTAAGGTAAGTAATAATCTAAAGGAAAACCATAAAAATAGTCATAATAGTAGCTAAAAGAGTATCCATATGAAGGGCTTATGGGAAAAATTGGCTTAGTCCATATTTTCTCAAATTGATTTTGTGTAGTCTATGGCCACAAAAATATTTATTTCTTAATATTAAATCTAAAACAAGGGTAAATCGTGTTGTGCAACAAGTCGTGACTTGACCACTTCTTTCCTACAAACGGAACGCTCTCGAAAAATATCTCAGTGATGTTGACTTTGTTTGACCGTGAGTGACGTTTGTTTTTCGCAATTTGTGGTTAATTGGTTATTGTTGATAAATAATTGTTTAAAAAGGTGATAATCTGCATTTAAATAAACAAAATGAGAAAATAAATAATATGCCTCGAATTCATGGGAAAAATAAGGGTAACTTTTGGAATTTGCTTAAACGATTCCACCTTTGGTATGAAATTTCGGTTATTATTATTATTAGGCATATTTTATACAGAAAACAATTCCAAATACGAGTACATATAAAAATCATTCATTCTAATGTGTGAGCATAATATTACATGTCCACCATAAAATGCTTTCAAAACTTAAATTGTCACTCCTGTGAAGTTTTGTGAATGTGACTTGTGGGCTAAGGGGAAGAATCACTTCCCCTTAGCCCTTCATATGGCAAATATCCAATGTTTATACTTTCTAAAGGTATCTTAGAAAGTTGTGTAGTCTCTTCTAAGATGCGTGTGGAACTAAGCCTTGCCACCTATCTATATCTGAAAGTCTACACACTACAAAGTATCCGATGAAGAATTCGTAAAACTGAAGAGAAAGAGTTAAGAAATATTTACTTAATACTAATGGTGAATAATCGAATAGTCCTATAGGTAGACTGTACATAGACATAGTATATAGAATGTAGGTAGACTGGGTACGGTTGAAACAAAGCAAATATCTCGCGAACGGTAACTCGGGGAGTGAGGGGTGCAAAGGGAGAACGAAGCGGACGGTAGGTCCAAACACGAATCTCAGTGCTGCTAGGCCGGTCTCACTCCGGCCGGTCTTCACTTGTTTATGTATGAAGTTGAAGTATCTGGTCACCAAAAAACAGGACATTTTCTAAGGGAGCGAGTCTTCTGTACGTAGTACTATTTATTTATTCTGTGGTGTTCACATGCGGTAATTTTTTGATGGGAGGCTTTTTGTATTTTGTTGTTTCAACCAACCATGGGCGTGGGGTCGATTGAAACAAATCGTTTTTGTTTTTTAATATCTCGCGAGCATTTACCCGGGGAGTGAGGGGTGCAAGGGGAGGACGAAGCGGTCTATAGGTCCAAACACGAATCTCAGTGTTGCGCCGTTCCCCATGCGGTTTTTTTATAGGAGGCTTTTTGTTTTTATAAAGTTAGGAAAATAGCACTTCAGGAACTAAAATGGTATAGCCCTTTGGCAGTTAGAAACACGCTCTTGAATTCGACATAATCATCATCTTCACTTGGCTTATAAACAACAATACTATCAACGATAAAAGCCAAATCGTTTCAACCGTACCCAGTCTACCCTAACTATTAATAAGCTCAACTCCATTACTTACCTACATAATATGTATGCAATATTCACTAGCAAAATCATGTAATACTATGGCTAGTATTTTGCTCAACCTCGCATAATACAAAGCATAATACCTAAGAAAAAAATATCTGCCATATTCTTCAATAGAGCTTTAATTTTGTTAGTTGTTTATCTTTGGTCAGGGCCTGCAGTCTCGACATATAGATGATAGTGATTGCTTTACAACCGAAATTGGTATATACCGATGACAATCGTTAGCTTTGACAGTTATTGTCAAATCTATAGATTGACATCGATATTTGGCAGAGACTACCAAATATCATTATAATCGGACTTTGCGACCGATTTCGGTTGTAAAGTAATCGCTTTTGATGTCGAGACTGCAGGCCCTGGTAAGAAAATCTGCGCAAAGATCGAATTCTACTATTGAAAACGAAAATGAAGCTTAGTATTACCATTTTATATTTTGAGCTGTTCTACGTTCTCTAATATTAAAAATAAGAGCACTACATACTATTTCCTAAAGAGGAGTATTTCCGGATTAAAAAGGAATATTCAACACTCCGAACCGCCAACCTCCTAACAAATCGCTGTCATAAACAAAACAGTCTGCTTTCATCCTGCGCGTTTGTAAAACAGAGACATCACGTGCCAAGAGATGATAAAATAAATTTTGAGCATCCCTCCATTACGGAGCTAATGGGCTGTATCTCGGATGGGAATAAAAGATCCGTCGATTAGAAACTTTATGTTTGCAATTTTGCTCGATTCCCTCTTGGTCCACCCCACCTTGAAATGTGCGTTTAGACATTGATACCTTGAAAATGTCTTGAGCTGCTTCAGATGGGACCTACTCAATTGTTGGGCGAAGACTTTTGACCCCAGATTTGCTCAATTGCCTTTTCTATCTTGCGTGTATTTGAGGAGGTCACGACGCACCAGCTTACCGTTTTTTTTAAACGAGATTTTAACTATAAGCGTTTCGTTTGTTCATAAGCTAAAGAGCCTTATCCGAGATTTTAGACTTGTCCTGCTGCTGATAATTTAGTTTTTTCTTTCCTAAGGATTTCCACAACTTTATTTTATCATATACAAATAAATTAAAATATACATTGAAACTAGTGTAAACGACACTAGGTGATTATTTATTTATTTTGCTGTGCATTCTTATGAACCTTAACTTAAAGTAACATCAACCTAAACCAACATGTAGTACACATCAACCTAAACCAACATGTAGTACACCGTCCCTAACCACTACCTTTCTACGCGTGCGCACGCGCAGTATGCGGGTAGCTTTTTCGCGCTATACCCATTTTGACCTGAAATATTTCAAGAAATTTTGTGGTAAAATTGGAGTAACTGTCATAAGTATGTTTTTTTTTTTAAATTACAATTTAATGTAACAGAACTTTATTTCTGAAAATAGTGCTCATAGGAACAAAATTAATATTTGGAAACAAATCCAAAAAAGGTCACATACAAAAAAAGGTATGTACAATTTATCACGAAAAAATACTTCTACTGAAAAGTCGTGTTTTGTTAGTTGAACCCCAAGTGGACCTGCAATTGACGATATAAAGATATGCTGATAAACACACTACCTCAGCCGGGTAAAAACAAGAATTGATCTAGAAAAAACGAACTTGTCCTGAGAAAATTGTACTCGTGATACTGCAGTTGAAATTATTAGTATGATGACTCATCTGAATGAAGTGACCCTAAAATACCAAATTGAGCTTAAGTTATCGTAAAATGTGAACCTTTTGTTTGGATTTTTATACGTTTTATATTAGCTTCACTTGTATGTTTGTAACCGACTCCTTTTGACGCTATTTTGACCCACTTTAAACGGTCAGATTTCATTCAGATTTTGCACACCTGTCAAAGACCGATGACAATCAAAAAAAAGTAGAAAATAAACAATAGTTTAAAAAACTAAAAAACACGCTTTATATAGAAAACCAAACTAAAAAATAGAAAATAAATTTTAATAGTGTAAATAAGAAAAATGTTTTATTTAAAAAAAAAGCATGGGGTGCTTTTTAAGATATTATCGAAATGATAATCCTTCTTCTCATATCTGTCAATGAAATATTTATAACTATTGAACCATGCAACCCACGTTTTTTTTTAAATAAAACATTTTTTTTCTTATTTACACTATTAAAATATATTTTCTATTTTTTAGTTTGGTTTTCTATATAAAGCTTGTTTTTTACTTTTTTTTTAACTATTATTTATTACTAATACGAAAAACTTGCAGTAGGTCCTACCTACCTACAAAAGTATTGCTTGTAATTCTATATTGATAGAAGGTACTGTCGCGAGGCAGTCCCCGGGTTTGGGTTGCTACCACTATTCCAGGACACAAACCTCTTTGACACAGAATTACAGGAACTTCCTTCCGCTTGATTCTAGCACACGGCGGGAGCAGACTCGGCAGGCCAGAGTCTGATATCAAGCAAGCCGTGTGAAGCCGTTCATCGAGTGCAACGCGATCGGGCGCTGCAACTCAATGATGTTCCTCAAACCAGAGCAGCAGACTTTTAGATTTTTTATATTAGTGTTAGCGAAGGAAGGACGAAAGATATATTTTATAAATTAAATCAATGAAAACACTAAAGTGGAATATTTTTCTATTTTGACTAAAAATCAATGTCAATGACAGGATATTTGTATGTAGAATGAATAATGAACTATCAAAATGAAAAGAAATGGATTATGAAAGAATTAAGATATCAAAAGAGTATTATTATGAAAGAGGTTTGGACCTCGTCACAATACCCCGCCTCCCCGGAGAAAAAAATTTTTTTTTGATTGTTTAAAAAAAAACAATATTTTTTTTGTAAGGTTTATTTAAAAAAAAAAGAAAAAAATAATATGCTAAGAACAAAAGAAAAAAATAATAGTAGAAGTTAATAATAAAAATATATATAATATTGGTAATAAAGTTAAAATAGTAAAATAATTAATTAAAATAATGGAAATGCTGAGAAGTCTTTTTTATTTTTTAGGTGAACATGTTTATTTACAATGTCAATATACAATTGATTGGATTCCTAGATGCATTCAAATTCATAAATCACACATTCATTCATCATCATTCATAGTCTTATTCCCATTCATTGGAAATAAAACTCATTTATAAGACAGAGGAACCTTATATAATATAAAGGTTACTCGTAAAACCAATACAATATAGTGTAGGCTTATTTAGACAGTCACTAGCCGCTGATTAGGGTGATTATGTGAGTGTATGTGTGTATGTGTATGTGTATGTGTGGTGAGTGTGTGGTGTGTGATGTGTAAATGTATGTATGTGTATATTTATATACAATTAGTTTGCCAAAATGGCTAAACGTACCTTAGGGTACGACGTGCCTGTAGCACGTATGCATGTACGTGTATGTACATAGTAAACGTTGTGTTAGAACGTTAAAATAATATAAGTAAGGTAGGTAGGTAATAGTATATGAACTATAAGATAATACTGGTTTTGTGACCTAGGCTTGGTTTATAGAGTAATCACATTTGCCGCTCTTTTCAGTATTGGAAGTTTTGTGAGTAGGTGTAGTAAATAATACTATATGGAACTGGTTTCGCTTTAGACTGAATATTATGTTTGTAAATAAAATAATAAAAAGTACATAGCTAACAAGTAGGGTATTAACTACTGTTAGTACCAAGGCATTAAAGTATGTAATAAGTACAATAGCACTGAATACTCGTAGCAATACGTAGGGACTTGAAGTCAATATTCATAATGAATCCGAAAAGTTAATGAAGTGAATAAAAGAAAAATATAAAAATGTGGACATTACTCCGTAAAAGGAAATTATATTAAAATTACATTATTTACAACTTAAATACAAGGTTGTTTGTAAGTAGGGAACCTATAATTGTCATAAGTAGGCATTTAAATGTATGGTAAGGTACGGGAATATGAAAGCAATATAACTTTCATAGTACATAATGTATGTATGTATCCTGTTCAAATGTATACGGGCTTTGAAAATCTTGAGTATTCGAGCTATCAAGTAAGGTCGATAACCTTGATTGTAAATTTTGTACAGTTTCTATTGTATGGACCTCAGCATTTCGACATTTTAATTCATAGATCAATTCTGGTTTATTTAAGTGCGATAGTAACGCTTTAAAAATATATAAAAAAATAGCGTTAATCTAACTACGCGTTAATGCGTCACGCATAATAACGCGTCAAAGTTTAGAGTAATTCGGAACTAGGTAGGCCGATACTAAAATTTGGAATAAAGTACGTATTAATGAAAATGTCTTACTTACATGAATGACTGGAATGCAAATATAAAATACACTTGAGTATAAAAAAACTGTTCTGGGTTTGCCAAATATTTCCAATCCAAATTTAAATCAAGATGGCCTAGTGCCTTTTAGAATTTTGTGGTACGACTTAAAAAATTGAACACTGATTTACAAAATTAATGAAGTCGATAAAACACACGGATAAGAAGACACGGAGGAATCAGGAACTTGTAGGCAGGTAGAGCAGGCTGGGTACGGACACGTTGAGGGCGCCAGTGTCGCGAGGCAGTCCCCGGGTTTGGGTTGCTCCCACTATTCCAGGACACAAACCTCTTTGACAGAATTACAGGAACTTCCTTCCGCTTGATTCTAGCACACGGCGGGAGCAGACTCGGCAGGCCAGAGTCTGATATCAAGCAAGCCGTGTGAAGCCGTTCATCGAGTGCAACGCGATCGGGCGCTGCAACTCAATGATGTTCCTCAAACCAGAGCAGCAGACTTTTAGATTTTTTATATTAGTGTTAGCGAAGGAAGGACGAAAGATATATTTTATAAATTAAATCAATGAAAACACTAAAGTGGAATATTTTTCTATTTTGACTAAAAATCAATGTCAATGACAGGATATTTGTATGTAGAATGAATAATGAACTATCAAAATGAAAAGAAATGGATTATGAAAGAATTAAGATATCAAAAGAGTATTATTATGAAAGAGGTTTGGACCTCGTCACAGTACTGACGTATGATGGCATCAGCTAAACTGAGCCAAAAGTAATGTTTTAGGAATTCTGATATGTATTGTAGGAGACTTCGTAAAGCAAGCAAGAAATAGCGTAGTATGAACGCACCGTTCTAAGGCCAGACAAGCGGAACGAACTACCGTGCTTTATTTGGGATTCCAGGAAATAGACTCTGTTATCCACGTATCGAATGAACATTATTCTAGGCATTGATATAAATACTTACCTTTTTTTTATATTATAACAAATAAACTTTTTCTTTTTTTTTTACTTATAACAAGTACTGGTAAACCTAGAAAGGTTTGTCATTGTACTAGGGTCTTCTTACAACAAACAAACATATATTATCTGTACTGTACTGAACAATAATAGAAATAAGCGAGCGCGGCACACGAGCATCGGCGAGATATACCTACCACGTTAGTGTTATTGAACAGTAGGTAGAAAAACTTATTTTTTTTCAGGTACATACTAATATAGAGCATTAGACGTATTCATAGAAATAATAATAGAGGGATCTAATCGTCTGTGATGCAGATCAAAGGAGCAATTCCACTTGACTTGAGATTATTGCGAATTATTGGTTAACGCTCCAGCAATATTCACTTATGTGGATTATACCGCAGGCTGTTGGAGTATTGGAACTATCGATTTAGTACAAGCTGATTAATGCATTGTTTTGCTGAGGAATTGGTTGGAGTGGGAGTATTCCGTCTAAGTCAAGATTGATTTACCGACAGAGCGGATATTTTAACAATAGATCCAGTTAAAAGGGGAAATACGTCACTTTAATATCTTGGTAACAAAAACTGGACTAGATATATTTTGTGCGTGGTATATTATGTGCGTTGCACCTAATTTGTGCTATTAACGTCCAAGTTTCTAGTACCTTATCCTTCCACTTATAATGAGAGTAACTAATAAATGCGAAATTATGTGCCTTCGTTACAACTCAGTACCACAGTTGAATGGATTTGATTTTTGGTATATAGCCTAGATAGAACCTAGATACTTTAGTTTCTGGAATAACACACAGGCTCACATATGATGCTTTTAATAATTTACCACGCGTGCAAAGCGCAGACTAGTGAGAAATGTTACGTACAGCCAAAGTTTTTTTTTAGTCTAGCGTTTTCTACTACCTACCTCACCAATGATGGTAAGTAACGATGAGATCAAAGTTGTGAAGGATACAAAAAAATAAAAAATAAAAATTTGGCTTGAGAGTGGGTGCTAGCTAGGCAGAAACTAGAAATGTAGAGTACATCATCATCATCATCAACAACATCAGCCTATACTTATCCACTCTGCTGGACGTAGGCCTCTCCTAATACACGCCACTGAGCTCGGTCCTCAGCTCTACATGTAGGGTACATGTAACGTCGTAAACAAACCGATATCATCACAGAATAAAGTATAAAAAGGAAAAAGAATAATAAAACCAAATTCAGCCAGACATAATACTCAGAATTTGGAACCTTTGCCATACAATTATAGGAAAAAAAATACAATACCCAATTTAAATAAAAAGAAAAAAGAAAAATGGAAACGACTGCTTTTCCAGCCAGGCAGTGTGGCGTTCAAATTAAAAATCGTGAAAACTGGCGGTAGAGTGAAAACATATAAATCTGAAGGCTAGCGGAAAATTAAAAATGATCCCGAGGCGTCGAGCAACATTGGCGACTGCCGTGCGAAATGGAATGATCAACCAATCTCTCATTACTTTACAAAACGTTTATATAAACACTTATTTTTAATAGAGCGCGCCAAATCGACTGCAGAGTTGAATTGTTTAATTTCTCAATTTGGTATAAATTTTCGTATTGGTAGATTATGTTACAGTTTACTGTTATTGTAATGGAGGTGGTTCTAAATTCAACTCTTTTTTTTAAATTATACCTACAGGATCTCTTAACCGTTGTGGATGTCTCATTTTTGCAATGACCTGGGTGGTCCCATAGTAGTTTGTAATATGAAGTTGATTTTTGTTTAGATAGTGATTAATATTACAGTAGGCACAAAATAGATAATATTATTACGTCCGTAGGTTTTCCGTAGTATATTTACCTAAAAAAGCTTTCGGAGTTTTTGAAAGATTAGTCAAACATATTTTTAAAACAAAAATGATAAAAAATGATCTTCGAAGTTTTACTTTGATTTACCTAAGTATGCCACAAAAGTGGCTCAAGATATCCGAACTAAAGGAAAAACCAAGTTAACTCTAGGTAATATTATTAACTGTTTTTGCTAATGAGCCATTTTGGGACTCCCTACGTTGGCGATAGCAACACTGCAAACGCATTACTGCATCATTATCCTAAACGATGTACCTATGTAGCCGAATATCGGAGGCAAATGGGAGTTTGAGGATTATTGGGTTTCGGAGCCATTAACTTCGGTATTATAATGTACCTACCTAAGTTATACTACTACGGTGGCACTAACATTCAACCAAATAATGGTTATATTTTCTAGAGTCCGAAAATATTAGACGGCAAAATTTGAAGGATAGATTTTGTACCTATCTATGCCAAGAGCAAAAATCCACCGTGCAAAAAACAGTATTTTTTGAAAGACCTGTCAATGATTTACATTACACGGCAATATTGGAAAGCTTTTTGTTGAAAACTAGCATGTTTAGTGTTCAGTAATTTAAATGAAATGTAAGATCACAATTGGGATTTTAAGGCGGAAATGAATAGGCTTAGGACTTATCCTCCGGCACGTAAAACCTATAAAATAAACAGAAGCAATTTATTTTCCTCAATTCGAATCTAAAGCTATCCCTTCATAAAGAATTCCAGTCGTGCATTCTCGCGTTACGACCATCTTGAGATTTATGGCGACCCACTGCCCGCCATATTGTTCCAAATTTAAAAATATATTTTTTATACAAATGTTGTATTTGGCTTGCAACATCCTGTCAGATAACAGAATTATTATTATTTCATTTGAGATATGAAATTTGTATTTGACCAGCTGGATATCGGAATAGCTAAGGATTGTGGACTTTCATTCCGACCCTGATTTTGTGATAGGGTCGTGTATACGCACTTTATAAAAGAATGCTTCTATGTTCTACCGTGAGCTCTTTGTATTTTCCTCGTTTTACGCCAGTAAGCGTAATTATTTTTTGTTTGTTTCCCATCTGGGGATAGAATGTTAATAACCGATAAAATTGTATCTACTCAGATAGTTAACCTATAAATTAATAGCTTCGCGCCGTGGCTTTGCCCGCTTGTACCATTTTCCGAGATAAAAAGTATCCAATGTTGGTCTCTATGGTGTACAGCATCTACATACAAAGTTTCATTAAATTCAGTCAGCCGTAATCGTGTAAATGCGCCCCAAACAAAGAAAAAAACGAACAAATAAACAAACATACAACCTTACACTTTTCTATTTTAGTGCGTATGGGAATGGGGATTAGTGGCAAGTGGCATTCTGTAATCGTAATCAGTTTAGCGTTTGATGTGAAAGCGTTTACAACCGATCTACCTAAATTTTCCCAATTTTCCGTGTGAGCTTTCCATTTTCCGGGATTAATGTATCTTATGTTGATCTCTGTATTGTACAGTACCTACCACCTGTATTCAAAATTTCATTGTTCACTCTCTCGCTGTTTTTGTGTGAAAGCGAGCAATTGAAATTTTCCCGTTTTCCATTTTCCAAGATAAAAGTATCCTATATTGGTCTCTGTTATGTACAATATCTATATACAAATTTTCATCAAAAACGGTCCAGCCGTTTTGGCGTGAAAATGCCCCAAACAAACAGATACGTTTTTTTCTTTTATTTATTAATTCTTGTCTTCCACAGGTTTAATTTTCAAAGATTAATTTGATTGGACGACCTGATGTACCTTTATTTACTTTAATAGGTATTATTAAAGTAAATAAAGGTACATACTTAAATTCAAAATTGAATCTAAGAAACATCACATAAATTGTTACTCCTAACTCCCCCCCACTTAAAGCCTTCCAACGTCAAATTCCCCGATAAAATATTTCAATCGAGATAAAATCTGGTATAAATCAATCAATAAATGCCAGTTCTCCTTGCCGGCTGAATTAAATTCTCTATAATTCGGAGAATTCCTGTCATTGATCAATTGGCTGATCCCGGTTGCTCGGCGGAAGGATTATTAGATTTGCCGACAACACTTTCCCAATTCTTGGCGTCTGCGAATTTTATGAATTGTTTTGTGGATGAGTTTGAATGCTTTTTAACGCACATTTTTGGGTGGATTGACTGTTTTATGCCATGGTATTAAGAATCACGCTTGAGATGGGTAGGTGCGAGGTTCTATGTAACAATACCAATTCTACCAGCAAGAACTACCTGTGCGTAACTGCATCTTGGAGAACTATTGGAAACATGTGGAACCGTTGGGATAGCCAAATTCTCGAGTGGAGACCGCGTTTAGGTAAACGTAGCGTAGGACGCCTTGTGGCCAGATGGAGTGACGACATGTGAAAAGCGGCTGGCAGAAACTGGATGCAGAAAGCTGAACGCAGAGCACAGTGGCGTGTATTAGGAGAGGCCTACATCCAACAGTGGACAAGTGTAAGTAGATGATGATGATGAACTGGAAACATGGCGGTGCTTAAAGTATTCATTGTAAGTAGGTAACATAATAAGAACATTATATCATTTTACAAGTCAAAAACTTCATAATTAATTACCACCTGAAACACCTGCGAGAAAGTCAAAATGCTTTCTGTCGATAAAATGTACTGCATAAAAACTGAAGGTCACATCACGTCGGGGTCACCAATTTGGGACCTGGGAGCTGTGAAGTGAAACGTCCCCCAAATGTTTATTGCATATAGTTAGGAGAAGATGCCCTATTTTTGGCACTCCCCAACTATTGTCTATGTCGAATATTGGAGCCATATTTAGTAGACCAATTAGTGTTGACAATGAAAGTAAATAATCCTATCACACCGCTTTATTTCTTAAAATATACTAAATATGAAATATTCGGTTTTATGTGATATGCATTGGCATAAACTCACTTAAAACCGAATATTTCATATTTATTTCATATCAAATATTGATTTGGTTGGCCAATATTAGGGTGCCTACATTTGGATACTTTACCCTAGATAGGTTCATTGTCTATGTTTGTTGTTGTGCATCGTGCGCCAGCCTAAAGAGTTGACACCATCCAAGTCCAAGAGTTTAGCGTTTAGCACCATAAATAGCACACGTCGACTAGAAACCCTTGGGTTCGTGGAGAGGTGTTCTCTAACGCCACAAAGTCTCACGAACAAAGAATATTATGCTTACTTGCTTGTCGTGTGAGGTAGTACTGGCCTCTGTTGTCAGAGTTTGCCAGGCCGCCCGAGGGCCTCTGACGTGGCTTGACGACTTCTATTGATCAATTACAGCCGGGACCGACAGCTTAATACCGCACATAACTTAAAAAAAGTCAATGGTGTGGAGCCGGGTATCTTTGGATTCTAATGAATATTATAAACAAACCCGATTTAAAATTGAATCTCGCACATACAGAGGAAATACTCTAACAGGTACTCCAGTTAAACCTGCGTGTCAGTTATTATTATGTTTTTTCGTCATAATTTACAGGCACAATACTCTTTATCACAGTCAAATCTGAAGGCTACTCAAAGCAAATCCCATACTTATACTCTAGGTACTCTCTCAAGAATTTTAGTAGATATATTTACCTACAAGAAGATTCTTTGTCAGCGAAAAAAACGACAGCCATAATTTCAAAGGCCAATATTGTGTGTGATAAATTGTTAAGCTTCAGGTGCTTTTTTTCACCGGAACGTTGCGCTGTTTATACTTACTGATACGAGTATCAAGTATAGGATTCGAGGCATTGAATACTAGGTATAGAGTACCAGGTATCGTTATTTCAGACGCAGCACCGCGGGAGCTTTTATAATTTTCCGCTAGGTACTGTTAAAATTTATAGTATGTCGTAAATGAAAACTCATTGCCTTTATTTTGCGTCTGGTTTGTGATTGTTTGAAATAATTTGTCCGCCTCTTTCTGTTCTATTTAACATGGAAGTGAAACGTAATTTCTAGGCAGAAACACTGAAAAATAAATGTGCATTTGGAGGCGGCGGTCCTCTGAATAGAGCTGACAGATCAGCTGCTGTTTTCCGGAAGATATTTAATTGAAAAGTATTAATCGTAGTATGTATTTATAGGTATAACGACGTTATATGGTATTGTGCTCATAAGCGGTTTTATGTAGATATGATAATGTAAGTAGGTAGTCAATGTATGTGTCTTAAGTAAGTCTAGTAGATACATAGATATTGACGACCGGTTGGCCGAATGTTAGTGACCCTGACTTTATCGCGGGTTCGAATCCTGTTAGGTGCAGTCATATTTTGTGTGATGAACAGAAATATTTGTTTCCGAGTCATCATCATTATCAGCCTATACTAGCCCACTGCTGGACGTAGGCCTGTCCCAATGAACTCCACTGAGCCTGATCTTCGGTTCTTCTCATCCAGTCTCTGCCAGCTGTCTTTCGCGAGTCGTCTCTCCACCTGGCCGGCGGACGTCCCACACTACGTTTGCCTAAAAATGGTCTTCACTCTAAAACTCATTTTGTCGGTTTTCCAAGAGTTGAGACATTGCCACTTCAGCTTGCTTATTCTCTGGGCTATGTCAGTTACCTTGGTTATTTGGCCTTGGTTTCCGAGTCATGGATTCGTATGTATGTTTATCCGTTGTCTAGTACCCGTAATACAGGGTATCCTAGTTTGGGACTAGGTAATTGGTGTCAATTGTCCTGAATATATTTATTTTATTTTTATATATAAATCTATCATATTATAAGCTACAAATATAAAAATTTATGACAGAAAATAAAATGTTTTTATGCCGAACATAGCCTCTTATTAGGAAACAAAGCTCAAATACCATTTACAAACTCTACCACACGCACATTTAACTTAAACAGCAAACATTAAAAGGCTCTACATTATCTTGAAGAGTTTCCAACAAAGTTGGCTAACAAAGGGCGGAGAAATTAACCGGGCGAGACTAACAAACAATTTAATTGAGTTAACCTGTAAATGCCACGTTCTAGTCAGTCAACCCTTCCACAATACAAATAACAACAGTATGGATAAGTACTACCTAGATTTGCTAGCTGTACGAAATTTGAGCTCAGTTTTCTTTGTATCTATTTTAGAATTCTTCTAATAATAGGTTGTATTAGAATGGTTCGGAAATTTAACAATATACTATTTCTGAGTTGGTACCTACTTTTCGATCTTCTCGTGCTTTTTCGCGCATTAATCTCGCTTTTTGTAATGTCCGTACAATTTACTGATTTCTTAGATTCTATAGAAATCTAGAATCTATAGCCATTGTAGGTTCAAAACTTGGTAGGTAAACGTTAAGTAGGTATCCCAATTGGGACCAATTTTATAATAGGTATAACTTAGCGGATGAGATAGCAGCAGGCCTGTTTCACTCGATGTACTTGCGAGCGCTACTTACCCACCGGCCGCTGGGCACCAATATGGGCACTAGAGTCTGGGTCTAGCCCTAGTGCTCATATTTTATGAAGGTTGCCGATTGCCGCGTGGTGCGGTCGTACGCTTCAATTTGACTCGGAATTGATTTCGAGTCTAAGTTTATTTCTGAATTAAATATTAATCTTGTTTTTACTTTTAAGGCATTCAATAAAATTCGACTTTTTATGGAAGGCTAATAGCCTCTATACCCTCTGATTCCTTTTGTAATTATATAAAAGAACTCATAGAACTAAAATAACTTAATTCGTAAATCCAATCAAATAATGTAGAATAATACTAGGATACATTATTTGTCGTCTTCTATTTATATGTATCGGAACCAACAAAAAATATTTTAAACAAAATATACATCTTTATCGCGGTTATGCCAAATTTCAACCTTTAGTACTAGCAGCATAAAATGGCTGTGACATAAGTAGGTATAGACAGACAGACATGATGAAACTGTATGAGTTCCTTGTTCGACTATGGAATCCTAAAAGTATGTTTAACTAAATAGATAAAATATAATAAGGTAGTTTATTATATTATTGCATTGGAAATAATGTGTAGTATATACACATTATTTCCAATGCAATGTATGAAATTAATATATATTTTTTTGTTTTGCAAGTACCATTGTATATGGTCACACTAATATTACAAATCAGAGAAGTGTAGCCTCTATCGTAAACAGGCCAATCAGAGCTTAGTTTTAAAGTGAATACTCTCTTATCGAGCGTAAAACTCCGTATGCGCGATGCAGAACTCCATACATTAGAACTGACACTCCATACAAAACATCATCAAATGCATAAACTGATTAGCGCTATCTTTTATCTTTATAAGTGTCTGTCAGACACACTTATAAAGACAAACTTACTCACATTATTTAAGTGTAGGTATGTTTATGTAGGTACCTAATTTACAGATTGGGATAACGCGCGCCAAATTAAATGATTTAAGTAGGTACCTATAAATCACCTACAGAATTATATCAATAAGTTGATGAAACGTAATTTATTTACGCTCGAGGTGAGCTAGCTACTTACTTTTATCTACACAGCACATTTATTTTAACTGAATAGGTACAGTAGTTATCCACACCAATATACACAATGTAACATAATTACCTATTAAATACCGGGGTGAGGTATTTGGTGCGTCGTGGAGAATAACGTTTGAAATTTGGAAGATTTTCATTCATGAATTTACTTTTTTAAATTCCCTTAAAAACATTATACATCATACCCTATAGTAGCACAGAATAAATAATAGTACTACCTAGTAATCAGCTGGGAAAAAACAATACCGCCCTTGACTTTGAATTTGTGCTACAGTGTCACCAACTTATCTGTGAACTAGATGGTGGCGTGAGTGTTCCAGTCAATCGATAAGTAGACTAATCCTAATACAGAAAAACACAGAAAATTTGAACCTCATTTTTGGCGTCTGTGGTTGCTTTTTTGGCCATTTCACAGATAAGTTGGTCGGACTATAGTCTGTTAATCAAATCATAAATCAAGTCAAAGTAAAAATACAGCGAATAGAATTTTCATTAAAATTTTGTAAACAGTGAAACTTTTCTTCCACGAGTCGGGAGGAAACGGGATGAAGCGGTTTCAATACGGCGCGGGAGATAACTTGAACAGGATAGAGCCGAAGCTTCACACAGACGAGTTTGACGTTAGGTACAGAGAAAAACAAGATTTGGATCGTCGTACTCGTATCGACGTGGATGAGATCATAGAGCCCGTGATTGAAGAGAGAAGGAGGGATTTGAGCGATAGGCAGCGGGCGTTCAGTCGCTCAAGGCATTTGTAGTTTCTTGAAAGTGACAGAGAGATATTGTATGACCGCGAGATGGAGTGCCGGCAGTACCTACCGCGACTTGACCGAGTAGCAGCCGAAGAAGTTCCGCCACAGCTACGCCGAGCTCGTCCCCCACCACAGACTCGGGACAGTCTGCCCATATTGAAATGCCATAATAGATATTTGGTTTGTGATTAATTTCAAGTGTTACATAAAATTGTCGTTTCTTAACCCTGCGGTGTTTTCTTCAGCTATAAGTAACAGCGTGCAGGGAGAAAATAGGCTGCCTCGCCCTACATCTGCTCGGTCTGGTGAACAATCTCCACTCAACGGGATATTTCCACCAGTGCCCAAGCGAGGAGAGGCCTAGCAACCTGAACCCGCAAATATGTATGTAAAAAATGCAGTATGTCTGTACATACCTACTTTTTGTGGCAGCGTGATAACAAACATTTAGGGTTCACGCAAATGTTTACTTTTTGCTTTTGTATGGGAATTTAAAATGCGGTGTTTTCAACCATCATCATCATATCAGCCTTTAGAAGTCCACAGCTGAACATAAGCCTCCTCCAAAGAGCGCCATGACTAGCGATCTTGTGCCACCTCCATCCACCGACTTCCTGCGATGGCTACAATGTCGTCCGTCCATCGTGTGGGGGTCTCCCCACACTTCGCTTGCTTGTTCGTGGTCGCCATTCGAGATCCTTTTTTCCTCAGCGGTTGTCGCTTCTGCGAACTACATGGCCTGCCCATTGCCATTTGAACTTGCAGACTCTGAGAGCTATGTCGGTAACCTTCGTTCTTCTACGGATTTCCTCATTTCGGATTCTATCACGTAGTGAAACACCGAGCATAGCTCTCTCCATTGCACGCTGCGCAACTCTGAGCTTGTGTATGAGACCAATAGTTAGCAACCACGTCTCAGTGCCGTATGTCATCACTGGCAACATGCACTGATTATAAACTTTCGTCTTGAGGCTCTGCGGTATCTGCGACGAGAAGATATGGCGTAATTTCCCGAACGCTGCCCATCCGAGTTGGATTCGTCGGTTGACCTCTTTGTCGAAGTTGGATCTACCCAATTGGATCGTCTGACCTAAGTAGACATAGTGATCAACAGCTTCAATAATATCGCTCCCAACATAAACCGGCATGGGTACGACATGGGCATTTGACATGATGTTCGTCTTGCCCATGTTCATTTTAAGACCCACCTTTTGGGAAACAATATTGAGGTCACTGAGCATTGTGCTTAGGTATTTCAGGGTTTCTATCATGATGACTATATCATCAGCAAATCGAAGGTGAGTGATGTATTCGCCATTGATGTTAACACCATATCCGTTCCAGTTCAGAAGCTTGAATATATCTTCCAGTGCAGAGGTGAACAGTTTCGGAGAAATAACGTCTCCCTGTCTCACCCCTTTTTGCAAATGAATAGAATTCGTGCTCTGATCCTGAAGACGAACTGTCATGGTGGCCTTGCTGTACAAATACTTCAACACTTCGATGTACCGGTAATCAATCTGGCACCGCTGTAATGACTGTAGCACTGCCCAGGTCTCGACTGAATCAAAGGCTTTCTCGTAATCCTCAAACGCTAGACATTGTGACCTATTATACTCTTCAGT
Source organism: Alsophila aescularia (assembly GCA_946251855.1). Classification (NCBI taxonomy): domain Eukaryota; kingdom Metazoa; phylum Arthropoda; class Insecta; order Lepidoptera; family Geometridae; genus Alsophila; species Alsophila aescularia. Next base: position 12,302,554 of record OX276378.1, on the reverse strand, counting down.
CTTCTGTATAATCAGCTGGAGCATATAGATGTGGTCTACGGTGCTAAAGCCTTTCTGGAATCCAGCTTGTTCGGGAGGCTGAAAGTCGTCAAACCTACGAGCCAGACGATTTGTAACTACTCTCGAAAACAGTTTATGTACGTGTCTCAGCAGCGAAATGGGCCTATAATTCTTTAAGAGGGTTTTATCACCGTTCTTAAAGAACAACACCACTACGCCCTGTGCCACGCCTTTGGCGTAGTACCCTCGAGGATGCGGAGTTAAACAGCTTCTGAAGGACTTTAAGAACCGGTGTTCCACCCGCTTACCCGCTCTGACATTATTCCGTCCTCCCCTGGTGCCTTATTGCTCTTAAGCTGTTTGAGAGCCATTCTGATCTCGTATAGGCTGACGTCCGGGATATCTTCGATATTAGTCAAAATGAAATCTATCTCGTGTTTATGACCGCCGGGGTGCAGCCACGTCCATTTCCTGGACGGGCGGTTCTTGAAAAAGAAGTTCATCATAAAGAGTCCCTCCTTCTCCATGCAGTCGACCAATCGTTGACCCTTTTGGTTCCGCTGTCCAAATCCAAACTGTCCCACTCTCAGTTCATCGCCATTCCCCATCACCACTGTGAAGTGTGTTTTCAGGGCATGTATGGCATTAGAAATGTCGTTACATAGCCTCCACTTCATCGTCCGGGCGTTTCGAGTGTGGGGCGTATACCTGTATGATCTTCAACGAATACCGTTCGGTAATACTGAGTATAAGGTATGCCACCCTGCTCGAAACGCTTTCGATCTTCACAATGTTGTTCAAATTCAACCATTGCACACGTAAACTAGTTTACATGCTTGATCGGAACAAACCTGCTACGTACATACAAAATGTAGGCTATTGAGTGTATATAAAAGTGAATCGTTGTCTGTTTGTTTGTTTGGGGAGCTTTCTCGCAAAACGGCTAGACGGATTTTGATGTTTTTTTTTTTTTTTTTTAGCTTATACCCTGGATTAAAACAGAATACTTTTTATCCCGGAAAATTGTAAGTCCCCACGGGAAAACTGGAAAATGTTGATTAGTCGCTACAAAGAACGGTTGCCATAGAAACGAAATAATAACAAGTCTGTCAAAGAAATCGCAGAAACATCCCAGCAATTAGATTGTGTACTAAGCTGAGTGATGACCATCGGAAGGATATTAAATTGCTCTAAAATCATATACAGCTCTTTAGGATAGGCATGTAATATGTTTTCAAGATCATGCAGCTAGGATTTCGCTACCGGCGAATTAGGTAGGTATGTTCTAAGTATACACCATAACTTTGTACTACATGTCAATTTTTCATAGCCGTAGTGAATGCCTAAAGTTTATTTATTTTCTAAGTACTTACGTAACTTAACCTAACTATCCATACCAATATATAAAATTAATTCGTTGTCTGTTCGTTTGTTTGTTTGTTTAGGGAGCTTTCACGCGATATCGGCTAGACATATTTTGATGAAAATTGGGATGGAGATAGTGTATACCCTGGAATAAAACATAAGTTAAAATGGTAAGTTAATGGTAAGTTACCACGGGAAAACTGGAAACTGTTGTATGTTCGCTGTAAACAACAGTTGTCATGGAAACGAAATAATAAGTCTTCAAAAAGCATCAAGAGCGTCGGTGCTATACTTTTGTATTGGTTTTTAATATCCTAGAAGAACATAGGACGCTTTTTTCGCGATTAACTGTAGTCCGCGCGGACGAAGTCGCGCGCGAAAGCTAGTCATTTATAAGTTTGACTTACATACAAAAAAATATTATTGAAATAGATAGAATAATTTAATAGTTTTTCTAAACGAAAATCAGACGTTATTTTATCTTTTATTTTTATTACTGACTAGGCAATCGTTTGACCACGACCTCACCTGATGGAACCCGATGATGTGGTCGAAGGCATCCACGAGGGCATCCACTCCTTTGCCGTTCTTATAATAAATGAAGAAGCGTAACGCTTCGTTCGTTTGCAAGGTATTTCAATCATAAAAGGGAGGCGCTGTGCCAATCGGCTAGTCGTACGGTGATGGAAAGGTGATGGGGAATCAGATTGTGCAGTTCTTGTACACACTCTCCATAGTGCAATCTGTAGAATGAACTTCAATCGCCACCCTAAATATACTCAGTCAATGTACCCATAAGTCTTAAGATAATAATGGTACCTTAATACTTTATATAGGTACTAAAACGTTCCCATAATAAACGATATATAAAAATCGGTCGCGTGGCTGAAAAAAACTACAAACATACTAGAGAAACAGAGAATATTATATTCTGAAGCCACTTAAAAAAAAAACACTTAAGTTCCTCTCCTCATATTTGGGCACATTAAAAACCCTGTGGTCTGGCATATTTTTGAGGTGTTTTTGCACCAAACACACCGCCATGCCATGATGGCGTGCCAAGCAAACGAGCGTGTGCGTGAGGCGACGCAAGCCCTGACTGATCGTACCGTTAAACCAAGCGCCAGGCGGTAGGCTATTATCGTGGATTTGATGTGTCTGGAGCGTGACTTTCCATTCCAGAGTTTCTTTTTTAGTAATGATACATGTTGTTAGTCTCTAGCCAACATCTACAGCGACACTGGGCTGGCCATTCTACAGGGTTATTATTTATTCGTATGCCTTTATTGTGAATCTGGCTGATTTGTGTTGTGCCGTTACTGCTATTGTGACCCTTCTCTGGGTTGACGTAATTTTCCCTTAGACAGTTTTAGAAAATTGTGCTCGTTTTGGGCAATTATTTATTTATTTTGATTTTAAATGGATTTTGTGAGAAAGATTAGCATCCGAATCTCTAGGTATCTCTATGTGAATCTTATATGTACTATGAATAACAAGTTTCACGAACTACATAAGTAAGACGAGATTCGAACTCGCATACATCCATGCTTCTGCGCGGCACACGAATCTAACCAATTCGGCTACCGTGACCCAAATTTTCCCCGTAGCTTATGAACCCGTCTTATGGGTACGGTAACGCCATCTATTGGTAGTATTTTTGAAGAAATATTCCCAATTCTTCAGATTTCGATTACAGACTCCAATTTCAACAGATCGATCCTACAGCTTCCCAGTTTTACAGATTCCCTTTTCTATATATTCTGAATTCTACAGATCCTTAAGTGTACGGATTCCCAATATTATAAAGACCCAATTTTACTGATATCTATTACAGTTACATATTCCCAATTCAACAGATTCACAACTTATCAATTTTCGTTACGACAATTATGTCGTTATGTTATCAATGTTAAAAAGAAATGACTTTCCTTAAGCTACCAAGTAGTAGCTTTAGTAGTGCCCCATCAGTAGAACAAACTAGTTTAATATAACAGTAAAGTTATTTTTATTATAAACATTTAAAATAAACATAACACAACTCTTACACAGTACATAATAATAAGTATGTCTATGATTTTAATATTTGTAATAATTTTAATTAAATTTAATTGTAATTTTAATTTGAATTGTATTATAAATGTGACTTAATTGTAATTTTAATGTATATTTTCTATTATGGGTGTTATTTACCTGAAATAAATGAATTTAAATTAAATTAAGTAATGATAAAATATTCCTTTTCTTACTTTACTTCAACTTTTGACTGATATTTTTTCAGAGATGCAGTCTTGCACTATTTTTTTATTTGTGAATTCTTTCTTATATCATACAAGTTTTTTGCCCATATGAGAACGTAATGAATTAGAAATCAGTACACAAGATATTCTGTTAAAACGAAAATCTGTAGAAATGGGAGTCTGTAGACATGGGAATATTTCTTTTTGAACTGTCCAACCAAACACGGCTAATATTTATTAACTTTGTGTCTGAAAGGTAATGCCTCCTAAATCTATTTTTTATGATTTTAGCAGCATTTTTAACGTAAACATACATGATATTTTCTAATAGAAAAAATTGCATCACTGAAACAAAATCAAAAAAAGCAAAACAAATATGTGAAAATAAACACATACGGCCATGAATAAGTTGATGAAATGTAAGAAATTTCCAAGTACCTATTGCTTCGTCTGCATGCAAAAGAACTTGCCGCAGCTGGTAAAACTAACCCCCAAAACGCCTACGTACCTACACCCAAGCCTAAAATAAACATAAACTCATACATCACAAAGAAATAGAGAAATATCGCCCGTGGGTCCATAATTCCATATTTCTGTTACGTTTTCCTTCATTACGAGATTTTCGAGACAACTCTCTAATCTGGAACGTGCCGGCGCCGCCCGTCCTGTCTCAACGAATTAAATTATGCCTTTCTATGAATATTATACTCGGTGTCATCTATTTGCTTTACTTACTAAACCCTGGGAAAAATCTCAATGAATCTTACTTAATGGAGTCTCTCGAGGTTACAGTTTGAAATCAAATCTTGAGAATGAGTTGAGTCTTTCGTAGCAAGAAAATTAAACCTGTTCATTTAATTTGTAAGTTAATTTAATTACTGTATAGAACTGAGCCTGTACGTGGCTTGACTGTTGAATGAAACTAGGGCCGGGGGTCCCTGACCCCAACCGAAAATCAGCCCTAGTGTAATGTTTCGCTCTATCGACGATGATGAGAACTTAAATACTAAGTAGGTATCGGTGTAATTATGAAGACATACCTATATCGCTTGCTGGCTTTCCCTACGAAATCAGGTGGAACATAGAAAACCCTATCGGCCGACAAAGTGAATCTAAGAACGATACCCGATTCCAGCTCTATTTCTTGAAAGGTTGCCTCGAGCACCAAATTGTTCACCAGACTTCGTTTCCGCGGGCAGAAGCACCGCCACCATAACTCGTGGAGATTGCTTATTCACCAAAGTTCTCAAATCACCAAGTTTAGGGCCGCACACATACACACCAAATTAAGTTCTTCACAATATACCATTGATGTATATGTTACTATCGTAACTAGATCTGTAGTTGCCGCGCTTATGCGTAATCACTCCACATATGGCCACAACCATATGTCCGGCCTTATGCCAGTCAGTGATCAGTTTGACGTCATAGTGATATTATCGATTGCAAACACATAATAGTCCATGTCACATATTAGCGGAATAAAGTTTCACACGTAAATTTACTACTTTTTTATTAATATCTGTGTAAATAACATAAAAAAATACTGATAAAAGCTTGGCTACTATTATTTTACATTCAGTGCTGTCAGTAAAACAACATTCTGGTTTCTCCAGTAATATGGGAGTTTTAGCAAAGAATTAAACGGACTTTGTTTTAAAAAGAATACGTTTTTTTTTACTTATCTTTGTAGTCATCCTAAAGATCCGCAGCGTCGTTAGAAGTGTGTGAAAATAATTCGAGTGCTAAGAAAGGAAACGGACTGGTTACCTAAACTGTGATTTTCTCCGAGCACTTCCGAAATCAAGACAATATTGATTATTTAGTTTTATTCTTAATAAATAATAGTTTAAAAAAAGTAAAAAACACGCTTTATATAGAAAACCAAACTAAAAAATAGAAAATAAATTTTAATAGTGTCTATAAATATAATAATAATATAAATTTGTATCTACAAAATAGTGTAACACAATAAGTTATTTATTCTGCACTTCACAAAAAATAAGTTTCAACGCGCGGGAAATCTCGCGCGCTCGGCGAGTTCCCTCCGATTTCTTTGGGTGCTGATTTTACAATTATTACATATAATGAGTTCATAAATGTTTTTACTCGTTTTAGAAAGGAAATATTATAGAGTAACTAAAGAAGTAAAAAGAAAAGAAAAAAGTGTTTGTTTAATAGTTCACTTGCAATAATAATAGTTTTTCAAAATTGACCTGCAATCCAGTCCTAAATATTATTACACAATGAATTAAATTAAAGCTTGTTTAAAGCTATTAAACCAATTTTGATGAAATTTATACAGTTCCACGCTAGAGGTCTTCTTACTCGAGTAAAAACAATCATCTAATCAGTTCAGAAATCCCAAGATATTAGAGAACATTAACTATAAAACAAATTGATTTTATAATAAAACTACTAAACCAATTTTGATGAAATTTGTATGGAACTACACAGAAAGTTTACCCTTTTGAATAAAAACACAACCATTTAAATCAGTTCAAAAATCTCAGAGATAAATACAAAATAACGGCAATATAAACACAAAATCGAATGGATTTACTCAACAAAACTATTTATTCTCGAAAAACTGCTGAACGAATTTTGATACAATTTATATGGGACCCTTTGGAAAGTATACCCTTTCAAACAAAAAAGGAATTTTTAAAATCGGTCCACAATTCACGGAGATATCGACCGACATTCATAAAAAAAAAATACATACAGCTGAACATATAACCGTCTCCTTTTGTGAAGTCGATTAAAAAATAAATCTTAACATTTTTAGTAGTTCTTTTATCTTTTTTAAGACTGTCTGTAGTCTATTAGTGTAAACAAATGTTGTCAAACAAAATTATGGACAGTTATTATTTCTCATCAGTACAATTTCACCTTAGCAGGGCAAGAGGGCAAGCACAGTGGCGTTGTTGAACGCAACAGAGTTGAGTAGTGCGAGCGAGACCTTTACGATAGCAAAAAAAAAGGTCGATATACGTAGAGAGAGTATCAATCTCTCTACGAAGGTATACAATATATATTGGTCGAAGGTATAGAAAACCGTTCTTGTCACGTTGCGCGCGACAGACTACACATTAGAGATTTGGGAGGTCTATCTAATACTTTTTATATTAGCAACTGCATATTATAGGAACAAACTAAGGACAAAGGGGCGCCACTTTGAGATCTCGCACTACCTAAAAATTTTGCTAGGGCCACCACTGAATGCAATATACACACCGCGGGTATCTTGTGCCACCCGGTTCGCGGCGGTTTCGGATAGCCGAAAAGAATCCCGGAATATTAACCAAACGCGGAATCCCTCCTCAAATCAGGGAAATTAAACCGTTATCACGCGTAACAACACATTCTAATCTATTTACAATATATTTTTAATCCAAAAAAGCCGACCCAGTTTTAGGTTACCCGGTTGAGATTTCGAGGAGATGACGCACTGACACTTCGACTTGACGTCTCGGATTCTGACCGTGAAAACCCAAATGAAATTTCAGTCACGCGGTCCGTCGCACTCGTTCCAACCAAATTGGGGAGTGCCTCAAGTGAGCAGTCGTGGTGTAATTCATAATCAGTGGTTTCAATTTGAAACCAATCAATCGACTGTAGTGTACAGGGATAAACTACGCCATACGAGTTTCACAAAAAGCGACCTATTTATTTTTATTTCTTGTTACGTTTTATTTCTCTCTCTCTCTCTCTCAGATACGGCCTACAAAGAGACAAGACTACTGAAGGTTCACCTGAAAGCTGGCTTGGCAACATATTTTCTGCTAAAGTGTGGTAACGAGCCATTAGAGTGCCTAACCATCAAGGTTTTCCTTCACCAAAAAAGACATAAGCACGGTTGGGTAAAAATGGTCTTTGACACTCTTGCGATGAAGACGAATCGATTGATACGGCGCTTGTCAAATTGGACTAAGTTTTTAGTACAAACGCCTTTGCTTCGCCGTAGTCAGGTAAAAAAAAATTGCCTATGTCACTCTCCAAATAAAGACAAATCGATTAATAGCTCGTTTGTCAAAATCGGGCCCAGTTTTTAGTTTGAACACATAACCCTTCGTATGCTTCACCGTAGTCCTGTAAAAAATAGCCTATGACAATCTATACCTGAAGACGAATCGATAAATACCTCGTTTGTTAAAATCGGATCAATAGTGGCGATCATCCACATACACAACATATATACGAGTACATACATACAAACACATACACACATACATAGTGTTAAACTCATTACCCTTCCCTTGCTTCGCCATACTCGGGTAAAGAATTCAAGCTCATTTTGCATGGTTAGTTGGTTTCGAACTCCTCACAACCAAGTGAGCAAAGCTATTTTAGTCTGCTGCACTGCTACAATACTTGTCGTAGCTCTCTTGATGCCTAAACATTAAAGAAGCCCTTGATTGATTTGAAATTCGTGGTCTTCGTCGTCACAGCCCATTAAACGCCCTGACAACGGATTGGTACCGGAAGGCCTCGCTTACGGCTAGTTGACGGCTAGGCGTCCACCCGGCTACGGCGGGGTGACGCCTCGCTTAGAGCAATGTGGCCTGGTTGACGTCTAGATTTGGTGTATTCTCAGTAGTCCCGCTATGATTGTTATTTATTATTTATTTAATACTTTATGCACAAAAATAGTGTACAGAGGAGGACTTAATGCTATGGACTTATGCTTTATGCTTAATGCTTGTTCCGTATGTTTTTTAATTTAAAAAAAACCAAAGGTTCCATTACCTGTACTACTTGGATTTGAATTCCCTGAAGTCCCGTGTAACTCGGTAAAAATAGTTAAATTTATATATTAAACCCTTTTATAATTATACTCATTTCTTAAGTGTGATTTTAATTAATTATTTCAGGCTCCTTTATTTACATTATTTGAGCTTATGACCCCTAATTGAAAATAAATTATGCGTTTGCGCATTTTTCATCTGATTAATAATTATTAATGTTAATATTTGTACAAAGCCCCAAAATAATTTTAAGGTGTCAGACAAAAGTCCCCTAAACCTAGACTATTTTAAAATGATCTTCGCACTACAGGCATTTTGTTACATACTGTTTTATTATTAGTTTAGATAATATAGAGGATCAACCTACAATATACTTACCTAGGAACCTACTTTTCACCTGCCTAATCATAAACATATCACTTACTGACCAAGCCGTAATCTCCACATTAATCAGGGAAAACGAATAATCTGGGCTATGCAGCCGTGCATACATTTCAGTCCCTTGCCGGGCGTAGTTTTTTATAGCAGAGCCGAGATAAATTTCCGGTTAGCGGGGGTCCAGCGTTGATTTATACTGGATGTCAGTCAGGCAACGAATTACAGAGGTAGCGATGTAAATCACCTTCCGTACGATTCGAATCGATACCCTTAATACGAGTATCGTGGTGGTAGCTAGGGTGCAAGTTTCAGCTTAAAATGTGTGGGGTTCAGATTATATTACCGTCTTACCTTTACTGCTTTTACTTTGGATCTATAGAGACGATGTTCTTTTGAATAAAGTACCGGCAATGTGCAAGTCGGATTCGCGCACCGAGGGTTACCACCATACAATATGTTTAGTGATATGTAAGTATTTACCAAGAAGAATGTGTTTTCTTTAATTTTACGGGATCCTAAGCGCGAGTACGACTTGCACTTGGCCGGTTTGTATTAGTTGTTGTTTTTTTTTAAAGCTTTTATTTAGTTTCACTTGTATGTATGTATGTATGTATCGATGTACGAATGTCTATGTATTTTGTCCTGGAATATTCCAATTCAAATTTCGAGAACTTCCCGACTAGCTTCCGGCTGAAACTTTCAGGGTAGCTCACAAACCGATGTAAAAGCAATAAAAAAAGGAAAAAAAGAGAAAAGCAATAATTTTAAATGAAATGTTTTTTGTTTTAAATTAAACTTATTTTCACTAATAAGTTTGATGCCGTAAAACGCGCGTCTTGTATGGGGACACCCCGTATGTATTTCATCCTCTTTTTTTATTACTTGTTAGTATACCCGCCATAATAACATTCTGTGAAAATTACAACCAGCTACCTATTACGTTTCATAGGATACACCAATCTATAGTTAGGACAGACAGACTAGACGTCGTTATACGCCACGATTAGTAGGCCTAAGCCTCTAGCATTTTGAATGAGGTTACTCCACAGTCTACTCGAGAACCTCCTACTTTTTGAACTCTGTTAAAAAGCGGTTATAAAAGCCAATTAAAAAAATATATTAAGCTCATCATATTATCCTTCAACAACCTACCGAAAGATAAAATTTTAATTAGGGTCGTTTTAAAAGTTGCTCACAACCTTCAAAGTTAAACCAACAGGGACGTTATGACGTTAATAAGGCCAACGACAGCTTAAAAGATTAAAACAATAAGTAAGTTCATAAAAAAGGGCAACCCCGTTACAGTGCTGATGTTTATTGCTCCTGCAGGTTCGGTGTCGAAACTTTTGTACGTATAAAGTTGACGGTCATAAAACAGGTTCAGGTGGATTAAAAAAAGGGAAAAAGAAGAGGGGACATTTTGGGACACAGCAGGCGGTTGTCTAAATTTTACTTGTGTCGTAACTTTCTTTGTAAGTTTGTGGTAAGGAAATGTTTTTTAGGGGATGTACCTAGGTAGTATATTTTAGGTTGTGAATAATAAAAGCATGATTTTCAACTGTTTTTGAACTGTACTGCTGTTAATAACAATATTAATACTAATAATGATATTAACAGCAGATTAGGTTTGGGAGGTGTTATCTTTCAGACACAATATTAAGAAACATTCTTATTAATACAATATTAGCCGTGTTTGGTTGGTTAGTTCGAAATATTACCAATAGATGGCGTCACCGTCCCCCATAAGACGGGTTCATAGATGCTAGTGGAAAAATTTGGATGACGATGCATAGGTCTCGGTAGCCGAATTGGTAAAGGCATGTGCCGCGCTGAGGCACAGTATGTGAGGTCGAATCTCGTCCGTGATCTAAATGTTTCCATTAGAAAATTATTATATATGTTTACGCTAAGCAGGCTAAAAATCATAAAAAACAGTACTTAATATTACCCTCCGGCCGTGAGGTTCAACCGCGTAGTTCGATCAAGTGAACCACGAGGATTTTTAAGTCCTGGTGGTTCGATTCAATAATCGAACTGTGCAGAGTTTGCTATTTAATGTCTAAACGGTTCGCTCAGGCGTACCACGAGGATCTTTAGATCCTTATGGTTCGATTCAATAATCGAACTGTGCAGAGTTTGCTATTTAATGTCCAAAGGTTCGATCAAGCGAACCAAGAGAATTTTTAGGTCCTTACGGTTCGATTATTATTATCAGTATTATTATTAACCGTATTATTATTTGTTATTACTGTTTTATTGTTTTAGAATTTGTGTTCGCCTTTTTTATATGTTACTATTTCCAAATCCATCATATGGTCAGGATATCTGGTAGGAAATTCTTATTTCCATTACATTCCTCTTTGTACTAATTGTTTTTAACAAGTGCAGAAATAATTATCTATTTACTTATCAACTTTACAAGTTTTGAGAATAGATCTGAGTTTCGGGTTATTTAGTACGTTCTTAAATCATACGCTACCAGGTAGGTATGTATTATATATTGAAGTCATCATTATCATTACCATCATCAGCCTATTAGTTTTGTCTACTAGTATGCACTGCTGGATGTAGATCTTTCCTGTGAACGCCACTGAGCCTGATCTTCGGCTCTCCTTATCCATTCGCTGCCAGCCGCCTTTCGAAAGTTGACACTACCTGGCCGGCGGACGCCCTACACTACGTTTACCTAAACGTGGTCCCTACTTTATAACTCGTTTTCCCCAACGGTTGTCGGTTCTGCGAATGATGTGACCAACCCATTGCCACTTCGGTTTGCTTTTTCTCTGGGCTATGAAGCTGATACTGAAGTACCTACATCTAAATAGCAAGCAATATAGTGATCTGTTCAGTTTAAATGTTAGAGCGAAGATGGCCTTGCGGAATACTAGAGCACGTAAGAACCCAACGACAGCGGATCAGTTCTCGGCTCCACACCAATGAATTGAAAGTTATTTGAAGATTTCCATCCCTCCGTAATTTGGATCGATCCCTCGATCTCTATTGATTAATAGCCGTCATTAAGCTATATCAGATGTCTTCCGGCGCGGCGGCCTGAAAAACTCTGACACGAGAGAGAGGCTAGCACTACTTCATTCGATAAACAAGCAAGCTGTTCACTATCAATTGATTCAAAACCCGTAGATGAAATATAACAATGCCTACGCCACGACTTTCATTACAAGAACACTGCACAGCCTACGCTCTGTTAAAATAATTGGAGCGAAACGTCTACTCACTATTCTCGTAACTTCAGGTAATAACAGCTTTATTTGTTTAAACCTAAAGTAGAATTTCCCCTAAAGGTATAACAAATGTTTTGCTTTTAAAAACGCTAAGGAAAGTGGAGGCTCGAGCGCTCAAGAATCGGAATGGGAATGAAAAATGGAAACACAAAGGTGCTCATACCCTCTCAAGAACGTAGCGAGCAAACAAGTGCATGCCAGTGTACAGAGGAGGCTTGCAATGCTTGATCATAATTTACCTAATGAGTATAATTTAAAAAATTAAATTTAAGAAGCTCTTACAACTGTTTTTTTTTAATTAATGTCACTTTTATTTATTTTTCTATTGCTTTTTCACTATTAACGTTAAAAAAAAAGCTTTGCCATCGGTTTGTGAGCTACCCTGAAAGTTTTAGCCGGATAGCTAATCGGGAAGTGTTCGAAATTTGAATTGCAAGATTCCAGGACAGTCAAAATACATAGATACAAGTGAAGTAAAATAAAAACCTTTAAAAAGGATTCTTCCTTCTTGCCCTCACACACTTCACATCATCACTCTCTTGTCTTTAAACCGACTGAAAAATTCAAATACAGCTAGCTAGCTAATAGTAGCAAATATAGCTAATATAGTAAATATAGCTAATAGTAGCTAGGTTTTGGGCTGACGTATTAGATATATGACAGTTTTAGCTAGGGTGCAATGAAGAAGTGGTGATGATAATAAGTGGAGCCACTCAGTAAGGTATTGACCTGTTAACATGTCTACCGGGCAGCTAAAGCCTTTTTCTACTAATATAAGACTTGATGAGAGGTTGTAGGTGCCTATGTATAATAATGTAACATCTTGTATGCCTATTTACATTGTATTTATTCTATTCTTCTATATACCTATTTGTGGAAACTTTTAATAATAATTGCCCTTCTGTACATGGTCATAGAGTCTATACTTTGTTTAGCTGTAAGTTTTCCTAAAATTTCTACATAATATAAAATAAACGAGCAAATGGTAATAGTTAGTGGCCACCTCCGCCGTCACCAGGCGCTGCCTAAAGGACATCTGCACATCTTCATAAGGGCAAGACATAAACACCAACATTTCCTCTGTAGCTCTGCTTGTATAATTATGTTTCAGCGTTTTTCGAGAAAATCTATACTTATAACATATCTATAAGAAACAAAATATCTATACAAAAAGGACAAAACAAAACCAGTAAGTACCAAAAAGTCTGTACAAAGAAGATAATTTAAAAAAAATTGACTAGGGTAGGTACTTAAAACATGCTGATAAAAAATCACATCTTTCTAATTGTTCACCTAATACGTAAAAACTGCTAGACTGATTGCAATGCGGTTTTTACAATTGGATAGCTTAGAGTTTGACTTAATTACTAGTGTACTTGGTATCTCAATCCGACGAGTACAACCCGAGCAATCAATAAAAACGATTTGACGTCTGAAAGAAGTTTAATGAAATTTGGTATATAAGTACTTTGGTTATGGAATTACTCGCAAGGTCTTAATATCCCAGAAAATTACAACGCGGGCAACGCCGCGGGTTCAGCTTGTCTACAATACAGTACGTATCTGTCTCATCGACGCATTCCATCCAAAACAAACTCAATCCAATAACGCCGTTCACACGTGCTGTCTTTAGAAAATGTGTAATTCCGCCCTCGGATGCCGGGTGTCGAAGTCGCCTTGCAACTGGCTTACTGCTGAAAAATTACCAGCGGAAAATCTCAAGCACTCTTCGAACTGCAGCGAGGGTGGGGTCTACTACGGAGCTGGCGGAAACATTTCAAATGAAAACTGAGTCGTATCCGAAAGTCACCTATTAGTTGTTGACTACGTGGTTATGGCTTCTGTTTCTTGTTGTTATAAACTACCAACAGTACCCGGCGTTAAATAATGCACATCGGCCTTTGGAAACAGACAATTGGCTGTTTACGACGATTTCCGAACACTGACGACCGTCCATTAATTATCGTATTTATTAGGTGTCACTTCATATCAAATAAATACTGCACTTTATGGACTTTATTAGTTTACGTCAAATCGATGACAGGTAAACTTTAAATATCTGTAGAGAGCTATTGCAACTACTAGAAAAACGATGAAATGAAATCTTTATTTGCCAGAATATAGGTACATTGGGTTGGTATAAGGTAAGGGATGCACTATATTCGACTTTTCAGTCGTGCAAATATTTAAATTATAATTAATAATACAATAGAAAAATATTTTTTTTTAAAACAAAAAATGCACTGTAGATCACTCCTCACTTACTGTTACATGTCTTGGGGTGGAGCTTGTGTAACCTATATGCTGACCTTAGAACGTGCTTAGAGAGCAGTGCTTAAAGTTGCCACCTTCAGACCATGCAGATTTTCAACATTTGAGCTGTACAAAGAATGTGGGGTTTTGACCGTTCATCAATTGTTTATGCTCAATCTTCTCTTATACCAACATAGACAGAAAATTGATGTGGAAAAAACAAGCAAAAGGAGAACAAAAGACAAAGTTTTCGTGAGAAGAAGGTATAACAATAGGCTTGCCCATCGCCATAGGTCTTTTCTCGGACCTTTTCTGTACAATAAGGCTGCGAAATATGTTACTAATATAGTATCTCTCAACAGAAGAAACGTTAAAGTGGCATTTGTAAGCCTGCTAAAAATCTTAGCTATGATGAAACTAAGACATTTCTAAAAGTGATTGTTTCTGTACAATTAGGCTGCGAAATATGTTACTAATATAGTATCTCTTAACAGAAGAAACGTTAAAGTGGCATTTGTAAGCCTGCTAAAAAATCTTAGCTATGATGAAACTAAGACATTTCTAAAAGTGATTGTTTCTGTACAATAAGGCTGCGAAATATGTTACTAATATAGTATCTCTCAACAGAAGAAACGTTAAAGTGGCATTTGTAAGCCTGCTAAAAATCTTAGCTATGATGAAACTAAGACATTTCTAAAAGTGATTGTGTCTGTACAATAAGGCTGCGAAATATGTTACTAATATAGTATCTCTCAACAGAAGAAACGTTAAAGTGGCATTTGTAAGCCTGCTAAAAAATCTTAGCTATGATGAAACTAAGACATTTCTAAAAGTGATTGTTTCTGTACAATAAGGCTGCGAAATATGTTACTAATATAGTATCTCTCAACAGAAGAAACGTTAAAGTGGCATTTGTAAGCCTGCTAAAAAATCTTAGCTATGATGAAACTAAGACATTTCTAAAAGTGATTGTTTAGATGCTGGTCTTCCTCATACCAACATCATACATAAATAATTCACATAACTTTCATCATTTTAATAGTTAAATTAGTATTTAATATAAGTTTATACACACTGTTACCGTAGACAGGACAAGACAAATCCGAGGCTACTGTGTACCTGGAAGAGTAAGCAGACCTACGACACGAGTATAATCTCAGTGTAGGTTCTGCTGTTCTATTTAACAGCAACTATTTACAAGCCTTTATCTGAATTATATATAGATTTATGACCTTTTTATGTGTTACTTGTTATATTTTTGAAATAAACGTATTGTTATTATTATTAATCAACAGAATTAAATTTAATGTCATGAGCTACATATATTTTTTTAATTTAAAATATGTTTCTATAGAATAGATACATCTGTCACATAGCCAATTATAAAGTTTCCTATTAAATTCTACATCTCTCATTTCTTGACAATCTTTTGGTATTTTATTAAATATTTTAACAGTCATGGTGTAGCAGTTTTTATCGCAAGTCGGTTTTTCGTGGCATCGCTAGAGGTTTCCGTACAACTTTCCTTTTAAAATGAGCTTTATCGACGATTTCAAAAAGTAAGTAGTTTTTTCTAACAAACTTACACATTTCAAAGATATATAAAGATGGAAGTGTAAGCAGCTTTTCATCCTTAAATATAGGTCTACAAGAATCTGACCATCTTAAATTAAAAATGGAACTTAAAAAAATATTTTTGAGCGATGAATGCTCTCTGGGCATCTGTGGAATTTTCCCATATAGTTATTCCATACCTTAGTATAGAACATACATGGCTATGGTAAACTACAATTGCTGTTCGGCTGTATGTCATATTTTTTATTTTCCTAAGTGCAAAGACGAATTTATTTATTTTCTTACACACATTATCAACTTGAACTTTCCAATTACAAAAAATATCTAAATGTATTTCTAAAAATTTAATGTCTAATACTTCCTCAATGTCATCTTCATTATATTTTATAGGTAAAATCATTTTTTGTCTATTATTACTTTAGTATGTCAGGCATCTCATAAATTTAGTTTTAATTGTATTTGTTTTCAAATTATTTGTTTCTAGCCAGTCAACTATATCTAGTCAGTCAACTAGGTCACTCAGTGTTTTATTTGTAACACTGGTTACATTTTCAATCGCCGACTCTTTAGTTAAGATGGTAGTATCAACTGCAATAGTATAGCGTCAGCGATAGTATAGTAGATTATATTACTAGGGAACAAAATAATATTTTGATGACAAGGGCGCTATTTTGAATCCAGAGCGTTCTCGTTCAGGATTCTACTAATGAAGGATTCTTAAGTAGAGTCCTGAACGTAGCGAGGGATTCAATATACTTCGCCCGAGGAAAAATAATTTTGCGTGCGAGTGATACACTCTAAGTACTTTGGTTTTTAAGAGAAAATAAATAAAAGGTGAGTTTTGATACTTTACAACTCATATTAGTTATTTAGAAGGATATTAAATAGACTAAAATAAACTAGATCATAACTAACACTCACCAAAAAAAAACTTTGTATCCTTGATTTATACGTCCTTCAGACAGTCTCTTCATAACATGTGTTCTAAAGTTTGTGTACATCTCGATTTGAAAGTCATTATTGGTAGGTACTGGCCGCCAATATGTGAAGGTTGCTTACATTTGGTTAATTCTTGAAAATTCTTTTGCATTTTGTCACTCGATAAAATTGTTATAATTAAGCTGTCAAAAATTTTTGCCAGGGATTTAGTTGGTCATAGATTCTATATCACATTTATTGCGTAGTATTTTCAGGTGTAAATAGGTTGCATTTTGCACTTGCATTTTCGGACATTATTTAGTTTTTGCACTCTAAATATTCCTTGTTTCCGTGACGATGATATCGTAATTCGCGCGCTTTTAATCTTTTCCTCTTCTCTGTACATTTACATGATTCTTTTTTTAAATACAGACAGCGAGCCATGCAACTCAATGAACAAAAAGCTATTTAAAAAAATGAGCTGATTGGTCAACTGTGAATCAGCAACCCTTCATCTGATCTAGAATAAATTTTCAGCCTAATACCATAAGTCTGCATGGCTTGACGGAAGATCGTTCGACTCCCGATCTTTAGTTGCAGAGTTCAATTCCCAACTGGAGTGTTTATATTTTGCACATAAAAAGAAAATATGTGAAAATAGGCGGAAAGAGCTGACGAGCCACGAGCACTCGCGTCGTGGACTGATCGATCGCCAACATCAAAAATTCACGTTCCAAATTCAAAACTCATTACTGCCCTCCCTGAAAATCTTGAACAGAAAAAATCTTCTTTGCTCCCTCCCTCTTTTAGAAGAGGGAGGGAGCTCTCGTTTTTCGAATAAATGGGATGAAAAAACAATTATGTATTATTTTGTAAATGAATATATTTAATGTTGGGGGGTTTAAACCACTCTATATTATAAATATTTTCAGCTAAATGCAACCGTACCCTATTGCATCTGTATAACGGCTGACAAACAAAGAATATAACTGACAAACGTCACACAGGTAGGGTGTGACAACGCACTACGAAGTCGATATTAGCCGACTCTCTTTCCAAAGATCGATGTGCATTATTTATCATTTATTCTGTGCATTATTTATTTTTTATATTGTTGTTTGTTGGTTGGATGCAATCATTTAGACAGAGACGTTAGACGTAGCAACATGACATCAATTAAAAAACTAAAACCCGACTGCGGGCGGGTAAAAAAACCATGACACTAAAAGTGAAGACAAATCGATTGATCCCTCTCTTGTCAAAAACAGACCAATTGGGTTGATGCTATGGTGGAAAATCCACAAATATACATACATACATACATACATACATAGATAGACAGTTAAGCTCATTATCCTTTCCTTGCTTATCCGTACGACTACGGGTTTGTCTCGGGCACAAATTTTTCAAAAGTATATACGTTGGTTCCTGTTAATTTAAAGGTCAGAATTTGCTTTTGCTATGACCTCCTATAGTTTACAACATGCATTGTTGTATATTAACAATGCATGTTATGTTTATTATTATTATTATTTTTTAAGTTGATTCTATAATGTTCAACAAATCCATTGTATTGTAGGAATAATTACATACACGCTGTGACTGATTAACAAAAATGTACTTACATAATACCAACATAATTATAGCTTTCACTAAGCTCGCATTTGACCGCTATCCTATTCCACTCCTAATGGTAAATAATGATTTATATTATAGAACGCGACATTATCTACGTTTCTGATAAAAAGCACGCTAGTCAGGTTTAATTATTATTATTTAATTATAATTATTTTTATAGCCGCAAAGAAAGTGGGTCATGTGGGTCGGTAACAAAAACCTCATAAATTTTCAAGCTTCATGAAGACCATTTTTACCGAAAATTTTGCTACGGTATCAAATATGCTATTTTCACACATTTAAGTATTTTGTATTGCCACCACGAGCTGTCCAGCTGTTATACTAATGTGCATGCCTTCCGCCAGATTTCT
Source organism: Alsophila aescularia (assembly GCA_946251855.1). Lineage (NCBI taxonomy): Eukaryota > Metazoa > Arthropoda > Insecta > Lepidoptera > Geometridae > Alsophila > Alsophila aescularia. The sequence goes on along the minus strand of OX276378.1, from coordinate 12,283,850 downwards.
GAGCCGATGCTAAACTATACTTTATAATTGGCTATGTGACAGATATTTCTATTCTATTGATGAATATTTGAAAATAAAATAAAACAAGTATGTAGCTCATTAGCTACATACTTGTTTTATTTTATTTTCAAATAACATTATTTTTTTTATTTTTTTTATTACGGACTAGGCAACCGTTTGACCACGATCTCACCTGATGGCAAGCGATGATGTGGTCGAAGGTGTAGCACGCTTGCCTAGTAGATACCTATTCACTCTTGACTTGAACACACCGGGGTTATAAATTACCGGAAACACTGACGAGGGCAGGGAATTCCACTCCGTTGCAGTTCTTATAATAAATGAAGAAGCGTAACGCTTCGTTCTTGTGCGAGGTATTTCAACCATGAAAGGGTGGCGCTTTGCTGATCGTCTAGTCGTACGGTGATGGAAAGGTGATGGGGGAATCAGGTTGTGCAGTTCTTGTGCACACTCTCCATAGCGCAATCTGTAGAATACCGCCAGGCTTGCTACCTCACGTCGATGCGCCAGATTTTGAAGCTTACTCTTTACCAGAGTGTCATCCCCAATGAGCCTGATAGCACGTCTCTCAATTGAATCCAAAGACTCGAGCTGATACTTGGCAGAACCGTCCCAGAGGTGGCAGCAGTACTCCATACAAGATCGGACCTGTGCTTGATAAAGATTCAAAAGCTGTCCCGGTGTGAAGTACCGCCTAACCTTAGACAAAATACCAAGTTTTTTTGCAGCTACCTTGGCTTTGGATTCAATATAAGACCCAAAATTCAGGTTCGATGTGAGTTCGACACCCAAAATCTCCAAATGGTCGCCTATTGGTATTGTTACACTTTGGAAAGACGGAGATCGGTTTAGAGGACTCTTTTTAGCAGAAAACAAACACGCCTGCGTTTTAGTAGCATTAAACATAACCAGGTTAGCATCGCCCCAATCAGACACGGCTTCTAAGGCTAAATTTAAACGGTCTACCATAGCTTCTCTCTGAAACTGGACAGCGTCACAGCTGGCTTGAGCATTGGAAGTGTATCTCTCAACTACAGTCATCAGCATACCCAAAGGTACCGGGCTTCAGAAGGTCATTAATGTGCAGTAAAAACAGTGTAGCCGAGAGAACCGATCCCTGAGGTACACTGGCATTGATAGTCATTTGATCAGACGAGCAGCCCTCTAAGACTACTCGAATAGATTGTTCCCTCAAGAAATCAACTATCCAATTGCATAAGCCAACAGGTAAACCATATGAGGGAAGCTTGTTTAAAAGACCATCGTTCCAGACCCGATCAAATGCCTTCGATATGTCAAGGGAGACGGCAAGCGCCTCACCATGCATCTCTATGGCTTTGCTCAGTACGTGAGTGGCATACGCAAGAAGATCCCCAGTAGACCGGTTTCGGCGAATTCCGTATTTTCTCTTCTTAGCCCGAATATCAGAAGACTTGCGCTTTCGAGCATCAGCCCAGTCTAGATATGCCGCACGCTTTAGAGCCACAGCATGGCCACAGCTGGATCCAAACCAAGGCTGAGCTTTGCTGGAAAGAGTCTTGTCACTGAATGGAATGAAATATTCCATTGCCTGACATATTACCTCTGTAACAGCAGACGCGCAAGTCGACCGGTCCTGGGAGATGAAACATGTTTGCCGCCAAGGGTACGATGCAAGGAATTGCCGCATCTCGTCCCAATCTGCTGAGTTGTATCTTCACACACGCCTATTTCCCTTAAGGCTAGGATCAGGTGGGGAATACACTGAGACGGACTTAACCAGGCAGTGATCAGAGCTACCAAGAGGTGGGGATACTGATACGGAGTATCGGTCAGTTGGCAGTGTCACCGTCACGGTCAGGTTCCCGTGTCGGCTCCTGCACAAGCTGAGAGAGATCTAACGCCAGAGCAAGCTTCCGCGTCTCTCTACCAGCGTGGTCGGTTTTTTTGTTATGGGACAATCCACTCCTTTCCGTAACTTAATTCCGTATATTGTTGACATTTTCTATTTAATTTTGTATATTTTTGACATTTGTTATTTTTGTGAATAATTATTGTGATTGAATGTGTATACTTTGTTTTTGAAAAATTTATTATGTTTTCAATTAAAAATAATTATAATTTAAATATTTGCACGACTGAAAAGTCGAATATAGTGACCTTATTATTCACTATATTCGACCAATCCAATGTACCTATATTCTACCAAATAAAGATTTCATTTATTTTCATTTCATTTCATTTATAAAAATCGACTTTATTTTTTATTTATGTTTTTTGGTTTAATACAATCACCAAAAATAAATAAAAATATTTTAATTCTTCCTATATTTGTAATGAAATAAACCTTAATTGATTTTTTATTTTAAAAGGATTGCTCAAATATTTTAATAGTTATCGCTTTTTTATAACAGATCCGCTTTCTTTGCGGCTCAGTGTATGTATATTCAAAGTGCTTTCACAGTTTTACCACATCTCGATCGTAAGCCCGTAGTAGCTCCCCCGAGTGTTCCCATTGCGATGATCACTTCACATAACGCGGGCGTCGAAGAAAAATTTCTCGGGGTAATGCCTCCTCTGATGGTATCGTTATGAAACGCATTTATTTTGTACGTGTTACATATGGAGCTAGGTCGGTATTTAACCTGGAGAATCTGCTGTACTTAAAGTGATGGCACAGAATAAATACGATAGAGGCCCTAATTCTCTAACGGTACTTAAAACTTATTTATTTTTACCTAATACATTAAACAAAAATAACAGCTGTATTGACCTCCAAACATCAATTATTAGATTATTATTTATATTAATGTTGAATCAAAATAATGTAATCATTAAGATGAGCAGGAGGTACCAAGGATACGAACTGTTATTTCCTCCCTCACTAGTCAGTAAATAAGTTTTTATTAATATATTTTACTAGTGACTCGCCGCGGCTTCACACGGGTAGCTAAGGATTTCCCTAAATATTTATTGGTACAAAACGTTGATAGAATCATTTGATCATTGTGACTTGACTATAATAGTTTAGTTAGACCATAGATAAATCACTATAATTTATTTGTGGTTAGACCTACCTGACTTGTTTGTGGGCAATGGTGAGTAATATAAACATGTAGTACATTATTTGATGTATCATCAATAATTTTAGCAGCGGACGCCAAATAATAACTTTTATAGCCAAAATTTTAATGCATTGTTACATTATTGCAATGTTCGAAGAAAAATATAATTAAAAAAAAAACAGCCCATGTTACTCGCTCATAATGTAGCTTTACAAATGTGAAGAATTTTCAAAATTGATTAAGTATTTTTGGAATTTATCCATTACAAACATACAAAAAATCAAATCTTTTCTCTTTATAATATTAGTGTAGATAAATGAAATGTGACCGCACGATGCGATGACTAGCGCCGTGTCGTCGCCCTGAATACTATTCTAGAGTCTATGATTTAACTAATGTGTATGTTTTATTGAAAGCTAAAAATCCTCTCCATTTAAATATTCTCACGAACGTCGTCAAATGCAAAATACTCGTACGTAAAGATAAAATGCCATCTGCACTCGGAAATTCTCTTTTATCTGATCAGACTGAATAAACCAATCCAAAGGCTGCCTTTATTCACTGCCTTCACAGCGACACTACCCGACACTGCCCGGTACCTGTGCTGGTCAACATCCGGACCGACCGGACGTCATTTCAGTACCGGAAAATCGCCAATCTCCTTTCGGAGATATTTTTTATTTAACACGTTCCTATTTTATGCATATGATGCTTATTGAGTGATGCTAAGATTATGTAGGGGCTTGGCTGGTGCTGTTTTTTCGTCTTTTGACACATTACCAATGTGCTTAGACAGGTCAGTTAAACATTGTGGGTATGACTTAATATAAATTGGGTTATAAAAATTCAAATAAAATTTCTGCAAAACCTACGTCAGATTTCAACAATATAATATTACTAGCTTTTCCACCCGCGACTTCGTCCGCGCGGACTACTGTTTATCGTGAGAAAAAGCATCCTATGTTTTTCTAGGATATAACAACCAATGCAAAAGTAGGTATATCACCAATGCTCTTGATGTTTTCTGACATACTTGTCATTTCGTTTCCATGGCAACCGTTTCTTACAGCGGTTTCCAGTTTTCCCGTGGAAACTTACAATCTTCCGGAATAAAAATATCCTATGTTTTATTCCAGGGTATAAGCTATCTCCATTCCAAATTTCATCAAAATTCGTTCAGCGGTTTGAGCGTGAAGGATGGTGATGATGTAGTACGAAAAAGTCCGCAAAAAGAAGATAATTAAAAAAAAATATCTAGGGTACTTAAAATAAGCTACTGAAAAGTAGGTCTATTTATGATTTTTTATAGCAGTTAACGCCTGCTTAGCGTAAATATATATATAAAAAAAATAGAAAATTATTATATACAGGCCGAATTTTTCAAGTGGGCGTGGTTGGCTAAATCAGAAACTATGAGGAATAGCGAAAAGTACTTAAAGGAGTCTCGGGCCCGATTTTAATGAAAACTAAAACTGTATCTTTAAATTTTTGAAAAAAAACAATACTCCTAGGCAGGAATCGAACACGTTGATTTTGGAAAAAAAGCACACACTGTATCGATAGTGTCGCTAATAAGGATTTAATTCTGAGAAGAAATAACATATCGTCGTCTTACTTTCTCAACCTCGTATCTCAAAAAAATATTTTTTTGTATTATTGCTCCTATCTATTTGTTGCTGCACATTTCATAACTATAGCTTACTCGTATATTGATACTAAGTGAAGTTGTCGACGTATTCACTATGCAATTTCCTTGTATATTAATAGCAAAGATTTTATAACTGCAACAAACTCGTATCATGAAATACGAGGTTACAACTCTAAACCTTTACCAAGAGAGTCTATTTTTGCTAACCTTGTCTGGTGAGATGCGAGATTGCCGCTCTTATTAGTATGAAGTTAGGCAACATTTTGATGGTTTGAGAAAGTTTTGATCGAAGTGTAGAAAAAGTGCCCGTGGTTCACCCAGGTGGACTGAGCAGGTGGACCACGACTAATGCCCGGTGTAATTTAATAAATAACTAGTTCTCCCGCCCGCGAATTCGTACGCGCAGACTGCTGTTTAATGCGAAAAAATCTTATTTTTTTCTAGGATATTAAAAACCAATGCAAAAGTAGATATAGCACCCAATTCTCTTGATGTTGCTCGACAGTCTTGTTATTTTATTTCCATGGCAACCACAGACCATTCAGTGATGTCAACCGTTCCTTACAGTGAGTAAACAACATTTTTCAATTTTCCGGGATAAAAAGTATTTTCTGTTTTATTCTAGGGTATAAGCTGTCTGCATTCTAAATTTCATCAAAATCAGTCTAGCCATTATCGCGTGAAAGCTCCCCAAACAAACAAACAAACAAACAAACAGACAACGTTTCACTTTTATATTTTGGTATGGATAACTGAAGAAAATAGTGATTCCTTAACTTGAAATCGCAGTTATAAATTATTCTATCATTTAGTTATTGAAGCAATTTTGGATTATTTTCGTGAGCAGTAGTAGGTGAGCGTGAGGTAATAGGTATTTACTGCGCACAAGTGCGTTATACAATATTAATTTAGTATGTGCTTTAAACCCTACAGTATTGCGTTTAATAAATCCTAACATTTGAGCTCCTTTTGTAACTATTTTATCTATGTGCGATACAAAAATTATTTTACTATAGATGTTTACTCCTAAGTCACGAATTTCCTCAACTTCCTGTAAAATTGCGCAGCCAAGCTTATATGTAATGACAAGTATTATTTTTTTTCGGGTGTATTTAATATAAAAACATTTGTTTGCGTTCAGAGTCATACGATTTAACATGCACCAATTAAGAATAGAGTTAAGATCACTTTGAATTAATTTGGACTCAGCAGGGCTATCAATTGAATTATAATTTTTAATGTCATCAGCGAATAGTGATATTTTGCAGTGATTTATGTGTTTGTATATATCATTAATGAATATTAAAAATAAAATAGGGCCTAAATGTGATCCTTGGTGACCGGTGATACGGCATAATATGAATGCGATTGAATATTATTCACAGTGACAACTTGATGCCTTTTGGCAAGATATGATGCGAACCATTTATGTAGTGATCCATCAATACCGTAACATAATATTTTTTTAAGCAAGATAGAATGATCTACTAAATTATAACCATGTGTAAAAATATATTTTGCGGGATACTGTGTTTAGGTGAATGGTCTGTGGCAAATTGGGTCAAACATGAAAATCTTAAAAAACTAACAAAGAATTAATAAAACTAAACCGATACTTATCTACAGCGATGAGTGCAGAGCGCAAAATCGAAATTTAACGTTATCGAATGCCCTACAACATTTTGCAGTAGCTCATAACACAGAAATTCAATAAAGGTATCTTTTAGTTGGGCATACGCAGATGGCATATGATTAGGTTCACGCTATCATCGAACGAAAAAAGAAAAGGAACTTTTTGTACCAGCTGAATTTGACACAGTGATTAAACAAGCTAGACTGTCCCGACCATATGAAGTGCGATACTTAGAGCACACATTTTCCGCGACTTTTCGACGATTATCTATCTAAAATCTATAAAAGATTCCAAAAATATCTGCGTGTTGTTAATTTTAAGGCACTGAAGTACTTACACATCTGTTACTTGAAGTAAATATAAACTCTGTTTTGAAAAGGACTGGAATCTTTTGCACCATAGGATGACTCTTCAGCTGAATTCCAGGCCAATTCCATAAAGTCCGAGGATTATAAGGTCATATCCTCGGACTTTATCATTAGCCGATGTCTATCACAAAGAGAAAATATTTCAATCTTCTAGATATCAAGCAACTGATTTCAGCCAATTATCACAGCTTCTATGACAATTTAGTACATGAGTAAAGTAGTTTGAATCACGATGTTTTTGTACATTTTATTTTGTATTAACGATGTCAGATGAGTAGAGTTAATTTAGTTTAAAACTAAAAACAATCTAGTTTTCCTTGATAAATAGTTAATTTTTAAATGCAGCAAACTTCTATCTTAAGTATCACGATATGAAAATTTCGATGAATGCTTAATTCAATAAACTCGTATCTTTAAAATTGCGTGTATTTTTTTAAGCTTTAACATAATAAATATAAATCTGAACTTAAAACATGCTTATTTTTATTGTTCACAAAACCCTATTCATAAGTTGTGCATATTATAAAAATCAATGGAGTTGTTCAGTTTTTCCCTCTACTGAAAACTTGTATATTTTTACTTATGAGGTTGAGAAAGTAAGGCAACGATACGGCAAACTTAGGGAAAATGTTGTATTTTAATAAACTGATTCATATTTTAAAGTACTGTTTTAATTCATACCTGCATTACCAGGGGCCCGACCTATGTGGTCGGGCCCCTGGTAGTGCAGGTATGAAACTTGGCTTCAATCGAATTCTCAATATCGCAACCACTAATGCCTTACGATAGAGTCGAAATTGCTATGAAAAAAATGATAATCCGATTGTTACCAAGTTCTGTAATTGGGCCACTGTTCCTTGTCCGAAATGATGCTCAATATTTTTCTCAACACAGACCCGCAGCGCGGTCATCTTCACAACATTATGTTCTGATTTCAAATTTTTATTATGTCTTCGCGGTTAAAGGCCACAGTAAAAGAAAAAAATGAAAACAATTGAAATTAGAACGTATAGTAAATTGGTGCCAATAATTTAGATTTTGTTCCACGTTTCGTTGATTATTACTAGCTGTTTGCGTACTGTTTCGTATTAATAGTCGTATAGTAAAAGAGATGTTGATTCAGCAGTTTGGTGAACATTTTATCGCAATTTATGGTCCTGTGCCGTGGCCAGCGAGGTCACCGGATCTTACCCCCTTAGATTATTTTCTCTGGGGGTATGTAAAAAACGAAATCTACAAAGACACGTATAATGCAATTGATGACTTGAAACGAACTTTGGAAAATATTCTAAGCGGAATCAATAATATTTTAATACTGAATGCAGTACAATCCTTGAGTCGTCGAATCCTAGCTGGGTTCGATGTATTGAAAACAACGGTCATCATTTTGAACAATTAATCAGTTATGGTTTAACTATTTTCGTTAAAAATTAGCTCTTTCCTTAAGTTTGCCGTATGTAATTTCTTCCCAGAATTCAATCCTTATTAGCGACACTATCGAATGGTGTAAAAATACAGTATGTGTTTTTTTTCCAAAATCAACGTGTTCGATTCCTGCGTAGGAATATTGTTTTTTCAATAATCCAAATATGCAGTTTTAGTTTTCATCAAAATTTGGCCCGAGACTCCTTTGAGTACTTTTCGCTATTCCTTATAGTTTCTGATTTAGGCAACCACGCCCACTTGAAAAATTCACCTGTATACTGAAAAGTATATAACAAATTTTTAAATCAATTCTGTCTGTATGTTTATTTGTTCGCGCATCACGTAAAAACTACCTGACCGATTGCGATGCGGTTTTCACTGTTGGATAGCTTAGGGTTTGACTTAAAAACTGGGGTACTTGGTATCTCAATGGCCATTATTCTCTATGAACAATCACACGCGTAACGCGTCTTGCTGTGGAGTCGTTCGCAAAAGTACGGCAATTCCCGAACATGCACAAACAATTCCACGCAGATATCTTAACGAGGCGCGTTACGTGGCCGAGTGGCAATAGAGAATAAGGTTCCTGATGAGTAGAAGCCGAGCAATCGAAAACGGCTGAAGGAATTTATTGAAAAACTAGCTGTACCCGCGGCTTTGCACGCGTGGTCATTTCTGTAGGTTAAAAGTACTCTGTGTACTATTTCAAGACCTAAAATATCAATATACCAAAATGTGATCAAAATTCCTTCAGCCGCCAAATTATTTTTTCTCCTCACAAGCTCGGAAAGACTGTTTGTCATTCGAAATCTGAGCGCAAAAGTGCATTTTACCCGCTAGCATGGAAAGAGTTTTCAATAATTTTCTATACCGCCAGTCCACTAAAAATACATTTATACTATAGTATTAAACGCCCCTATCCCTGACGCTTTGTTTTATTATTTTAACCATTTTTTACAAAACAAACGGCCCCTTTATGTATAGATATTTTATTATTAGTAATATTCGATTCGACACTACTCGACTCTATTTGACTCTAATCAATTCTACTCGACTCGATTCGATTCCAATAAATTATGATCGATTCTATTTGATTCTAATCAATTCTGATCGATTCTATTCTATTCGATTCTATTAGATTCTATTCTATTATGTTTATACATCTGCCAGGCGTCCCGCGACAGCTCATTTTTTATTATTATTATAAACACTAATATAATATTATATTTCAGCTGGTTTTCTTGCACCTAGCAACTTCCTCGCTGTAGTGAGGTGAAAAGTTGTGTGTTTCGCACGGCAGCAAAGTTATTCGGCGTCTCGTACTTTTGAAACCCTCGCTACGCTCAAGATTCTATATTTAAACCACTCGCTACGCTCGTGGTTCAATTCTAGAATCCTTCGCTTGCTCTGGTTTCACTACAAGTACTCTCGCCAAAAAATCACTTTGCAGCCTTGCATAACAAATAACTATTATCGCTTGCTCGGCTTCTACTCATCGGATTGAGATACCATTTACCTACACCAGTTTTTAAGTCAAGCGCTAAGCTATCCAACAGTGAAAACCGCATCACAATCGGTCCAGTAGTTTTTACGTGATGCGCTAACAAATGTATGTATGATGAAACGGATATCTGGTAACTATCTCGTATCCGGCCTAAATTTACTATCCGGCCGGATACCGGATAGTAAGCGAGTATACGGCTGGATATTAGAAAAAACTACAATATCAAATTTAAGTACTTTATTTAATCCACATAACAAATCTAATCAAAAAAATTTCATTCACAAAAAATATTGTGATCGTACTGCAAAAGGGACAAATAGTGGTAAATCGTTTTAGGATTATAAAAATACTTTTATAATAACCTCAAACTACAATAGCAAGTATACAAATAACGTCAAATGATCGTGTTTGCAATCAGTTCAACAAGTTCGTGAAACACTTGCTTACTTCGCTCATGAACGAAAAGTCCCGAATTCACCCAAGCCCGCCCGATCGTTTGTGCACCACCAATGCGAGGCTCGTTACGATGGTGCCGGACTCGTGTCTCCCTTTATTTCCCCCCTTGGGGAGACATCAGGACTTTTTAAATCCTGATGTCTCCCCAAGGCCGGGGAGATATCAGAACCTACTTTAAAAATAATAATTTGAGTACTCCTGTATCCCCCCTGTCAAGTATTACATTGAAACCATCAAAATATGCGCCAATCACCAATGTGATGTGAGTACTCGATACCGGAGACCGAATATCCGGTATCGAGTACTTTTAATCTACAGGGATGACCACGCGTGCGAAGCCGCGGGCATCAGCTAGTTATGAATAATAAGCATTTTTGACAGTATGCCTTAGATACATACACCTACTTACATGAAATTTGATAATATGCTAGACACCCATATAGATTAAAATATATGAATAATAAACATTCAAAACAATATTACATCAACATGAAAACCTTCTATTTTTAAGTCGTTTAATAATAGTCGCTTTTGTCCCGTACCCACTCACGCACGTATCCACGAGTTAAATAACCTTAAAACAAACGAAAATTTATAAAATACACAAGCAAACATGGTATACAGCCTGTAACCGGAAATATTCTTTTAAAGTCCCTCCCAGTATCCAGTTGGCAATAACTCCTGATTTATCGCGCAGAGATATTTATTGGACTAATAAAATTTGTCCTTAGCCGGCTGCTTCCCAACTCCTTGTTTTATGGAGCTTCCAGTGTGAAAAGTTGGTATGAATTTTAAGTTACCTACATACATTGCTTACGATAATGCTCGTATTTTATTTACCTGCCCCACTTTTTCCGTGCCTAGCTACGTAGGTACCTTTCAGAGCTTCACAAACCTATTATCCAATAACATATTTTTATTAATGTTGTGTGATGTGTTGTGTTTATCATAAACTGTCCTACTGCTGGGCAAAGGCCTCCCCTCGATTTTTCCATTCTTTACGGTCCTGTGCTGTTGTATGCCAGTTTTTATCAAATTATTAATACATAATTATCTATAATAATTAAGTTTGGTACTAGGTATTATTTATTCTGTGGTACTAGGCAAGTATGTAATTTTATAAATGAAAAAATGAAGGTACATTCAACTTTTTGAACTGGCTAACCGTTTGCGCTTTCATAACACCGAAGAACCCTACTACTCTAACACTACTCGCTGTTTCAAGTCTACATTTTGTATACTCGTGAGGCACCTAGGTCCTCAAGTATAATAATTCGACTCCAGTGGTCTTTTTAAATAAAACCGCAAGTTGCCACAAATATATTATTAGTTTTCGAAATACCTAATAAATAATTGGTTTACAGCGCCCTCTCGGAGAGTAGACTTGAAATAAGAACACACTGTGCTATGTTAGTATTACTCAATCACAGACATCCGAAACTTGTTCGCTTTCAGTGTTTTTATTTCACGTCTTTCGTCATAGAGGGCGTTGTATGCATTTTTTTCTTCGTGGAAGCAGTAAAACCGATTTGGTACATAATACAATTACTATGAGACAGTAAAAGTATATCAGGATACAGGAATATTTCAATAAACTACCTATTTATTTTTAAGGAATCTTATAAAGTATTTTCAACATGAAATAATGTTTTCCTCTGCCAACTTTCATACTATAGGTATTTCGTAATAATGGTCAACATAAAAAATCGAGATAGATTTTATTGATTTTGATAACATTAAAGAAAAGAATGACAAATCGCAGTCAAATGGAAAAAAAGGATAAAGGATAAAAAATATAAAAAGATATTAAAGGATATTTCTCTGTTCTCTCGCATACAACTTCTGGTATCCCGCAAGGATCACATCTTGGCCCGTTACTTTTTACTATCTTTATAAATGATCTCATTCATCGTTTACATAGTGACTGTCTTCTATATGCTGATGATCTTAAAATCTTTCGTACTATTGAGAATATTAGTGATTGCCTTATATTGCAAAAGGATATTGAAGCTGTCAGTGACTGGTGTCAGAGTAACAAAATGTACCTTCACATAGGAAAATGCTTTGTAATGTCGTTTTCTTCTAAACAGCCAAAATTTATATTTGATTACAGAATAGCAAACACAATACTTGAACATAGAGATGTAGCGAGAGATTTAGGTGTTTACTTTGATTCAAAGCTCTCATTTCGCCCTCACTATGGTCACATACTTAGTAGAGGTAATCAGTTGCTTGGTTTTTTGTTGAGAATCACAAAATCTTTTACTAAACCGAAAAGTATTATATATCTTTACCAGAGCTTGATTAGATCTGTCGCTGAATACGGCTCCATTGTTAGGTCTCCCTACTACACAACTCACATGGATAGTGTCGAACGAATCCAGCGACGTTGTATGACTGCTGTCTGCCGTCGATTTGGTATGGTTCGTAAAATTCATTGCTACCATTCACATATTCGACACTTCAAACTAAGTCCTCTTTCTACAAGAAGACAAGCGACTGAGCTACTATACCTACATAAAATTATTCATTCAACTGTTGACTGTCCATACTTGTTAGGCTTGATCAACTTTAATGCCAAAATCCGAAGTAGGGTTCCTCAAATTTTCAATGTGGCCGCTTATAAAAACAATATCTCCAACAACGGCCCTATACCTCGTATGTGTCGGTCATATAATAATCTACTGCGCGGTAACGCTCGTAATGAACACTCAAATGATTATACCATGAAATTAAATGATCTTGATATATTCAGTTTTAGTCTCAACCATTTCGAAAATGCCATTTATAAACACTTTTCGTAATGCACTACAATTTTATGTATTGTTGTGTACTGTATCGTAACACTGCCATGATTTTGTATCTAACAACTTATTCAGAGTTAGGTGTTTCTTTATTGTAATTCAACCACTTACGTTTTTGGGTGGCGATAGTGACGGATGTATGCCTGATAACATGATAACACACAGAAGGCAATTAAGGGAACTTGCAGTCTGCTCGCCTATACAATGCATTTAAAATACCTACCTATATTGTGGAATAGTGCTTGCAACTTTAGCTATAAGTATAGTTTATATATAAGTATTAATATATATGGCAACTTTGCTGGGTTTTTTTTCGTCTGCACATATTGATTGGATTATTGAATCGATCGCATAATTTACCATTTTATTCTCATATGTTATATTTCTGTAATCTGTTTTGTGCACCTAATAAATAAATAAACAAGGGTTACTCTATCCACATCAATATATAAAAGTGAAACGTTGTCTGTTTGTTTGTTTGGGGAGTTATAATGTGATAATGGCTGGACGGATTTTAATGAAATGGAAACAAAACAAGTCTGTCAAAAAGCATCAAGGGTGTTGTAGCCATACTTTTGCATAGGTTTGTAATATCCTGGAACATAGGATACTTTTTTGCAATAAACTGTTGTTAGTTAAACGAAAGCTAAGTAGTTTTAAGTAAAACAAAATATAAAACTCAACTAAACATTTAATACCTATTATCCTACTTAGTAGCAATACAATTTGACAATCATACAAATATATTAAACTTCTTCTACAAGCCTGAACCTCTGATGCTGTGGTTCAGGTATGACATTAAAATACTTCTTTAGAATGGTCTGGTCGCTGCGTCCAGCATAGTGGCGTTGCACCCATGTGTGCTCCCAGTTTGGGTCAAACTTTTCACACGTGACAACCACTTTTCCAGCTTCAATGGCAAAGAGAGTGCCGTTACAACCAAATCCCACCTGCAAAATGGAAACGTCTTATTCCCGGTTCCTATATCTTAGAATGAACTGTTTTCACATACTGTCCATCAGCTTTTGACATAAACACCATAAAAACGTCCAAAATTTACGAGACGTTGGAAAAATGATTCGTGTTTTTTTTATAGGAATGCAGGTAAATGTAATTGTTTGAAGTTAGTCTTAAGAAGAAAATAAGAATATCAGAAACGGGTCATTTAACCAATTGTGTTGAATTAATATGGCAGTCAAAATATGTTTGAAATTTATGACTAGCAATTCTGATGATTAAGTTACTCATCTATCTATCTATCTATACTTATAATAAAGCAGTAAGTACCAAAAGTCTGTACAAAGATGATAAAAGAAAAATGGACTAGGGTTCTTAAAGTAAGCTACTGAAAATGAATAATTATAACATTTTTTTAAATCGTTTCTGTATGTTTGTGCATCACGTAAAAACTACTGCACTGATTGTGATGCAGTTTTCACTGTTGGATAGCTTAGGGTTTGACTTCAATTGTGTACAAGGTGGCTGGTGGGCTGGTGGTGTCAATCCCATGAGTAGAAATGAAAACTAATGTTTAGTATAGTAACAAATGGTATTGAAATGTGGTATTTTGTACTTTATAGGTACTTTTGGCACTGGAATAACTTATTAGGTATCTATTAACCTAAAGAAATTACCAGGCGGGCAGTCGCAAACGCAGCTAGTAATACAATATTTTGAGTAAAATTTAATTTCGAAATGATTTCTAATTTTCAGAAAGTGGCCATGGTTCTGATTCTTAATTTAGTAAAATTATACGGATTCTGTAACTCTTATACACCTATGCCATTTTCTGTATAGATTTCTCTTTTGGTTCCATTGAAGCTGTACCTACTTAAACATGGTATGTACCTATTTGAAGAAGGGGGCTGGACAAACTCACATTTAACCCAGGGTGGAAGCGAGTCACTCTCTGTGTCGCCAGCATATGCCCAGCTTGCACGTAATGTCCGTCCTGCACCTTCCACCCTCGCCGCTTTGGTTTCACCTTGCAATTGGTGTTCTGTGTACTGCCTCCGGTCTTTTTACTTGCATTACGTATGAATTCTGGAATATTATTTGTTACATTGCTATTGATAACAGAATGTTATAGAAGGATCTCATGATTATGGTTTTATCTGGTATGATTTCTGGTCTGATATTAATTGACCAGTACTTGTAGTAAATATCGCTGTTAATTTTTGTTTTGTAGTTCTAATTTCTAACCTACAAATTGAATGTCTTACCTTTTAAAACACAGTTATGTTTTATTGTATTAAGAATGAAGTTAAACGACATGATTTAATTAAAGTATTAGTTTTGAACTCATAAATATCGTAATTTAGTAAATCTTTACAATAGCAACAAATCTAACTCAATGCACAGACAGAAATAACACAACCACAGCCACAGCAGTGTGACCAGATTAAAATGTCAAATCCTGCTAGCCTGAATGAAAAAACTGCTAAAACATGCTAGATATTTTTCATATAATGCTAAAATACTGCTTTCACAGATATTGCTTAAACATTAGAAAATATGAAAAAAATGCCAATTTGTACGATTAGAATGTAATTTTTATTAGGGTTCCGTACCCAAAGAGTGTCAACGGTCAACTATAATATTTTTAAGCCTACGCTGTCTGTCTGTTTGTCCGTCCTACCTTTTAACGACTGTATCTTTTGAACCGACACTGTATCTTTGGAGAAAATAGTATCCGAATGGTATCATGTTGCGCTTTACAATCTGACGGATTATGGCCCATTCTCTCTCTCTCTAGGCCCGTGTCCCAGCAGCGGGAACTGATAACGATGATCTTTTGAACTGTAATAGATATTAAAATGTTTATAGAATATGACTGTAATGTTATGGCGGATTAATTGAGAAATAATAATAATAAAAAAGGGGGATCCCTATACAACAAAAGTACTTATTACGTATTTTGTCTTTGCTCTAAGCGGTGATAAGTACAAGCGTAAAAGTCAAACTTGGTATGATTACACACTCTAAAGTAAAACTATAATAAGAAAAATAAAAGTGGTGTGGTAAGGAACCCTCAGTGCGCGGCCCAACTCGCACTTGGCCAGTTCATTTCTATTTACACAATTCACTCATCACTATCACTGTTCTTAGCAAATTCTTTGTATAATGATGATGAGTTAAGAGATAATGTTAACATATTTTTGTCGGCTCGAAATTCACACACCCATTTTCTCATACATTTCCTTTTTGCCTTTTTGGCATGCAAAATTACAGAATCGTCATGTTTATTTTTGAACCGATTTCTAAGCTGGATTTTTATATTGTTAATAAGTGAAATGATTCGTTCACAATAAGTGTGTGGCATTAGTAAAATCATAATAGCCCCCGCAAGATTCACAATGTTGGGTTTACCAACACCATTACCATTACCATTTAAATTAAATTAAATTCATCGTTTCAATTTGTCTTCAGAAATTTTCGGTATCTGTTGGTTTGGCATCAGAGCTGCTTCCAGAAGCCAATAAACTCAAATATAAATGCTTGAGCGTACTGTGTTCACTTTTGGGGCATTTTGAAACGCGTTCAATAAATCCTGCCAGATTATTGCTATTATTGGATGCTATTATTGGATGCATCATTGGATTCTGCTAAATAATGCTAGATTTCAATAAAATGCTAAAAAACCTGCTAGGAGCTAAAATGAGAGTCAAATCCTGCTGAAATCGCAGGAACCTGCTAAATATGGTCACACTGAGCCACAACCAGTGCTGCCAACTGAACCATCATCTTTGTAGCTAAAA
The DNA here is from genome assembly GCA_946251855.1 of Alsophila aescularia. Classification (NCBI taxonomy): domain Eukaryota; kingdom Metazoa; phylum Arthropoda; class Insecta; order Lepidoptera; family Geometridae; genus Alsophila; species Alsophila aescularia. The sequence continues at coordinate 12,267,189 of OX276378.1, read as the reverse complement.
CCTGCACTACATTGCTCGCGAAGTTGCTTCGACAAAGTACGGTTCGAAGTTGACTGAAGTTCGAAGTACGTGACTACACACTCGTGCAACTTCGCAAGGAGCTCAGTCGCCCGGCGGCGCCCGCACGCTATGCATCATAGATAATGTTCGAATGGCAGCTGCTTTTGCAATGTTTTTTTCTCGCGTAGGTATTATATCTACGTATATACCACAAGAACAAAATATTTAATAATGGTGGATGATTGCAATGCACTGGAACAGAACTATGTTATTAAAATAAACAAGGCACAATACATTTTAACATTACCCTTAATAATTTTTTATCACTTAATTTTTTCGAAGTAGGCCGAGTAGTGTAGTGAGACGCTTCGTTATAGAACTTCGGGACGCTTGGAGTCCTTTGACTCGGGCACAAAAACCGACAACAATCGGAAGTCGCCCGAGGCGAGCCAAGGTTGTACGAAGCGAACCGAAGTGCCCGTCTACACTCTCGTGTTCGCTTAACTTCGATCAACTTTGCGAGTAGTGTAGTGGGCGTTTAAGTCTTTTGCAAAAAATTGCCAGATCACCACATTATTTTACCCTAAAAAGTAGCTAGAAGTAGCCAAAGTTTAAAAATATACTAGTTATATGAAACTAATCATTACCACCCTTTAAATTCATACAAACTCTCCCACTCAGTTCTGTATTTTTGAGTATAGGTAAGTCTTACGTTTCCTGGGTAGATCCATTTTTCATGATAATAGGGCACAATATGAAATTAAAAATAGTGTTATCAAAAAGACGTAAACACAGTGAAATAGCTAAGAGAGTGAACACAATTTTCCGTTACAATAACAGCTCGGTTGTCCACGCGCTGAAGACCGCAGGACCAAACTGATAACCCAAAAAAAAATGGCCGACGCGACACATCTAACCTCAAACTGGTAATTGATTGTATATGCGTTGAGAGTACAGGTACTTGATGGTCAACCCACAAAAAAAGAAGGTCGACGCGACACATCTGACCGCAAACTGGCGATTTATTGGGTACAAGCCGAGATCACAGGTATATGATTGTCAACCCACAAAAAAAAGAAGGTCTACGCGACACATCTGGCCGCGCCGACTTTGCGTAAACAAACAGTTTTTATGACAACTTCAATGAGCGCTTAGATAAACAAATGATGATTTATGGAACTAAATAGGTACGGAACATATTTCAAGTGTTTATGTTGTGGGTTTCGAAGCAAAATAATTTTATAAACATGCTTAGATTTGAATGATTATTGAGGTTAATAATGTTCAAAATCGAGTGGCAAAATTTACGTCGCTATCGAGTGGTCCGATGATCGATGAAAACAAAAAATGTGACTGTAGCGCTAGTTGCGATGATCAATGAAAACAAAAAACGTGACTGTAGCGCATAGAATCAATCGAGCGGTTAGGGGAATCCCTTGCCAAGGGACCTTTTCTTGGGCGTGTTCCGAATCACGCGCCCCTTGCCTCTATATTTATGGTCTTGCTTCAAAATACTTTGACTCTTTGCAAAATGCCGGCTCCACACACACTATCTCTCACGTCTCACACACGTCAACTGGATCCCACAGATTAAAAAGTAAACTCAAAATCATACAAGCACCCATAAACACATAAATTAAGTTTTTTTACTATATGACGTGTGTGTATTAGAAAAAAGTCAAAATGTCGAAAACTTGCTAGAAAAAGTAGCTAAATTTTTTAGCTACTATTTTTTAGCAGTAGTAGCTGACGGGGGTCCAATAATAGCTAGATCTAGCTATGAAATAGCTAAGTTGACAACACTGGCCACAGCCAGTGTTCCTGAACGTCACAATGTGAAATCGGTAGAATTGCCCTCAAAAATCGGTAAATTTGTACATAAAATCGGTGTATATGCAAATGTAATTATAATTTGGTATTTTGAAGTAAAATATTTACTTACAGAACAAGTCGGATTAGGTAAGAATACAAATCAATCTATTTTAATATCGTGCCAATATTTTTTGGCCGTTGCTGCAGTCAGTTTTGCAACTGACTGCGCCAATGGCCGATGTTTGATTAAAATTATTCACAGTAGTTGATTATTTCAAACTTTGTTGATCCACTGACAGAGGACAGATTAGTATTGAACAGTGCCCTAAAATATCAAGTGTTATTTAATATTCACAAAAAAATGAAAAATCTGTGCAAAAATATTAATAAATTGCAAGTGGTGCCAAAAATACCCATCAGTGCAATTACCTGTCTTGTTCCAATCAGATTTTCATTATCACGTGCACTAAATGCGGCTGGCACGTTAGTCGATATTCCTTGAAAATTCTGTTTGCAATAAGTCATTTTGGCTTAAGAGGCAGGTCCCCATGGCCCCGACCCACAGATTACCCCCTATAGAACTTGGCTTCAATCGGATTGTCAATATCGCTATCACTAACGCCTTACGATAGAGTCGAAAGTTGGTTTGAAGAAAGTGATAATCCGATTGTAACCAAGTTCTGTAATACGGCCACAGAAATAGTGAGAAAATTAATCAATTTCGGTATTTCGGTAGGACAGTGCCCAAATCGTAAGAAATACCGAAAAATCGGTAGGTTCGAGACCACTGACCACAGCAGGCCAGTGGATTGAATAGGCGCCAGCAAAGTTGTATGGAATTTCATTACTGTCGTGTTTTGCGGCCAGCAATTTCCTTTGAAAATCCATTATTATCGTCTTTTGTCGTAGCCTACGAATAAGTAATAAGTCAGGAAACGTAACAGCGTTAATAAAATGACCCAACAAAAGTCGTGCCCAAGTAGGTGGGGCTTAAAAGTCGTGTCCAGCGCGTCATCAGTCGTACATTTTTCATGCAAGCGAGCACACGTCATATCTTCGCGTACGTTTTAATTTTATCATTGTGAACTACAGCTGTGAATCATCATGCCAGCATGTGTTGTGAAGTGGTACAGGAGCCATACAAGATTAAAATGTCCAGGTATCACTTTTCACTAGTAGTAGTTGCAAAATTATAATTATATTCAAAGACGTTCAAATACATTATCAAACCGCGATGGTCAATACTATGCAAAATGAAGTCAGACAATTTTTGCACTAAAGTTTAATTTCTACTCGATGAAATTAAGCTGTTATTTTTTTCACGCAGATGATTCATACCTAAGATACGTCAACATATTTAGGAGAATACTAAACAAAATGAGCAAATAAACAGTAATGAACGATTACAGTTGGTATGTAATATAGGTTCGGCTTTTTCGACTCATGGGAATAACAATAGCATTAAAAAAACAGTTCATAGTTTGATCGAATTAAAGCACGTTTAATTTTTCAGGTTAATAAAAATTCACCTTCTGGAAATTTTGAAGTGTTTGATTTACCTAAGTAGCTCAAAAAACAAATAATGCAAACCCTCAAGGAACTTGAAAGTGAAATCTTTTTTGCACTTAATATTTAGGTTTGATAGGAATATTTATTTTAGCTGTATATGTGTATCTATTTCAATTAGAGACAGTCTTTCATAGATTTGAAACTGATCTTCAATAAGGTTATTTTCAGGAGAATAATATCAACATTGAATGTAATGACGGTGTTGTCTTCAACACCGTCATTACATTCAGTGTTGATATTATTCTCCTGAAAATAACCTTACCAACCAAGAAAAAGAACCAAGAAAAACAAAATTAAAAAATAATCTTATTTCAACCGAAGTCTTTAGTTTTGAAGAAAGAGAATCATGCGTTACGCCGATAAATATACCATCGTCAGATATTGAATCTGCTCTGAATACTCCTAAAACACACATTTTAAAGCAAAAACTAAGAAAAAAAACTATTTTGGCAGTATAACGACTATCACAGATCAGAAATCTACAACGCCCAAATAAAAGATTAACTATGAAGAATATTTCACTTAAAATATTTTATCCCAATTGAAGAAAAATGAATTTGGCGATACTACAGAAAATACTACATTGAATGATTTTTCGGACGATATAGTTTTAGCCCTTAAAAGGAAAAAGTCAAAAGTTACTTTGATCTTTGATGGCTGTGCATCTAACATCGCTACGGCTAAGATGTTGGGTTGCAATTTTGAAGACACAAACAATTCAAAATCGTTTTTTGACCACCCATCTACTGGAGACCCAGCAGTTGTAATATTAGATCCATTTCATATGGTGAAACTTGTGCGTAACACATTAGAGGAATAAGACACTCGTAGATAAAAACAAGAAAAAAAATTGAGTGGGCACATTTGCAGAAACTGAAAAATGTTCAAGATATCGTTGGATTGCATTTTGGGAATAAATTGTCAAATCGGCATCTATACTTCCGAAATAATATCATGAACGTGAAACTAGCGATTCAAACCTTAAGTCAAAGTGTAGCTGATGCGATTAAGTTTGGTTCGCAACAGTTAAACATGCCTGATTTTCAAGAAACAGATGCAACTGTTAGGTTTTTAGAAACGTTTAACAACCTTTACGACATACTAAATTCAAGACCGATTTTCTTTTTCAGTGGTAGAAAAAGAAAAACTACATGACGTTTTGGATCAAATAGAAAAATATATTAAAGGTCTCTAAATCAATATGCAGTCAAAAAAATCTCGAAGAGTAACAACATATACTAACTCTTTGAAACCAGTGACCAAAACTCAGTCCAAAACTGGACTTCTAGGACTCCTCATATGTATTTCAAGTTTTAAATTACTTTTTGCACGGCTAGTAAGAGTTACAAATATAGAAATTTATTTAACCATATTAAGCCAAGATAATATTGAGTTGTTTTTGGAGTGATCCGCAACCATGGCCGTTGCAACAATAACCCAAACGCCTGACAGTTTATGGAAATATATAAAAATAATTTACTGAACTTGAACCTCAGCTCTAAATTCACAGGCTGACAGGAGGACATTCCGTTTTAAATTTCTCAGAATCCGTCTTCACTACATTGCGAAGAAAGATTCTCTTTTAATGTCTTCTGGACAAAAACTTAATAAATTAATTATATTTCGTGGGATTTAATGAATTGTAAAAAGTGAGCCAAAAAAAAAACATTGTACAGTAATATTGTTTTATTACTGACTTGGTCCGGTCCACTTATTGCATAACATCGTCCACGCCGCTATGACTCAGCTGTCATAGCAGACATTGCATTACGCGCGTGAACCAATCCCTGCTTTCGTTCTGAATTTAAACCAATCACCAAGCATGTCTATTTGTAACCTCGGAAGTGATTCGTACTTTGAATCTTACGTCGTTTTGGTTTGAAGTAGGGGCACTTTTATTGTGACATTTGTTCTGAATTAGAGTTCCTGACTTATTATTTATTCGTAGGTCGTAGCACTATTATTTATTCCATGGGTTCGTTAACCCCGAACGCGAAAAGAGAGGCGTTGTAGCTCCCAGATGAATGGACCGATTTTGATGTTTTTTTTTTCTGTTTGAAAGCTGATGTGATCGTGATTGTTGTTGTTGTTGTTTCTGTTTCTGTTTCTGGTTCGGTTTCTGTTTCTGTTTCTGTTTCTGTTTCTGTTTCTGTTTCTGTTTCTGTTTCTGTTTCTGTTTCTGTTTCTGTTTCTGTTTCTGTTTCTGTTGTTGTGGTCGTTGTTGTTGTCTTTGTCGTTGTCGTTTTCGTTGTTGTTGCATTGTTTGAGTAAATTCTTATTATACTAAGCTGGTTTTATTTAAATTCCTTGCATTGAGTAAAGCACTATAAAAGCCTTGGTCCGCAATACTGACCGCGCTGTGATGGCATCGAACTTAACTTAACTACGCTCTCGACCATCATCATCGCTGCCAGCAACGCAGTCATTACAGACCGCGGCAGTAATGTACTATTACAACAACACTAATGGTGTGATAAACGTTTTTTTTTACAATCACTCATTCCCTCACTATCGGTGTTAACAACTCCTTGATTTATGGCAGGTATGGAGAGTAAAGGCAAAATTTCTGACTCAATAGAACTTCGTTTTTTCTTGGGGGCATATCTTAAGCTTGTTAGGAATGGGTTCAATGATATTAAAAGTCTATTTAATAGATCAGTATTTGTGTCAACTCGTGATGTTTTCCTCGTGAAGAACTCTCATACCTTCTATTATCCATATTTCCGGCCTCTTGTGCTTCTTCTTATAATTGTCCAACTGGAAGAATATACGAGGCTATGACATCTCTTCCGTGAAAAAATACTTTATGAACACTAACAGGCATGTTGTACCAAGAATACTCTATAAGATACAGCTCCCTAGCATCTCTCGCATAGCAATCGAAAGCATCTAAGTTTATTGTAAATCCAGAAACGAGAGTTTTTAAAATGATGTGAAATCGATTTATAAGCTCGAAAATAATTCCAGTAATTTCAGCAGTTTTCATCGCTTCTCGGAAAAATCGTCTTACAGTATTACCATCATTTGTTTTCCCAGATTGCTGGGTAGGCATAGCTACCAGTAAACCCAATTCATCTCTGTTTTTTTTTGAATACTTTCCTTTCTAGCTTTGACTTTATTCTTATTCTCTTGACTTCTAGCTTGCCAAACCTTTCGTCAAACGTCAAGTCTATACGCAATATGAAGTACGCACTCATAAATCTAATCCAGGAATGTAAAGGAGAGAGCCCGAAGGACATTGCAGCCTGATCGAGAGGTTTCGTCAAAATAATAGATGGCTTATTCATTTCTGATGGCTTTGCTCCACATATATAACAAGTTTGCGACGAGGATGAAACATCGGATAAAGCGCTGCATATTTTGCCATCTATCATCGTCAGTAGAAAAACTGGTTTCACAAAAACATGAAAGTCAACATTGTGTACTTCGACATGAGATAATGAATCTATCTGTTGTTGAATAGAATTTACCTCATCTTTAATTAGTGCTGTGGTCTCCTTTGTAAAATTAAGTTTGATAGGTCTACAGTAGCGTGTTAAAGAAGGAGCAGGATTTTGCCATACAATATTTTTCTCCCCTTCGGCATTGAAGTTCAGTTGAACTGGTACCATAGACGTGCTGAAAAGATTTTCATCAAATTGGTCAGCTGACGTGATAAACCTTTGTTTGTATTGATTTTGTTGTGCCCCATCACTGGGTTAGCTAACAATGACATTTCCTTTACTCCAGTTTTTAGCTCTTCTATAGAACTCAATACTTCATGCTGAGCTAAGCATAGCCGCTTGATACTATGGTCAACTAAGCACTGGAGATCACATTCAGCACATGACTCAGTTAGGTACAGCTTTTTCTATTGGATAACATTGTTCCTTAGCATCTTTTACTTTATCATAAGAAGGTAATAAATGTTTCACTGATTTATTAACCCTTTGAGGTATCATATCATATTGGTGAGGTGATAAATTGGTATCTATAATCATGGCTAATGTTTCATCGACAGAAAAAGGCAACGGCCCACTGGTTATCATTTTTCGAGCTCTTTTTATCGCTGTACCTCTTTTCGGTGATCCAGAAAATAGATCTTTCACGATAGCTGCAGTCTCGTTTTACTGCTTGGCGAAGGTTAAATTCGTTTGCAATTACGATTTCTTCAGGGCTGGTCGATTGTAAAAGACTTTGAACCTTTCGCTTTTAAGTCTTATCAATCCTTCGACATTCTCGGTGTTAAAATTATAAAGTTAACCACAGGTACCATTTTTTTGAATTCTCGACTCATCTTTCTTATGATCTAAAATTTAATCGACATTATGCTTTCAAATCAGTTTAGATTCTAAATTGATTTGAAACCCAAATATTGTAGGTAGGTATTCTAATGATTGGTGTGTTTCGCGGATGGATAATAATAATTATTCCTTAATTTTTAAAATTAACTTCAATACTTTTGAAACATCAGAGATTGTAAATAATTGTATTTTGATGAAATATTACTAACTAAAAAAAACGCGCACTAATAGAGTAAATCGGAGACATGTATTTTTGATTGAAACAAGTTTTATGCAAAAAGATAGATATTTGATTTTTAAAAAAGATTATTTATATTTTCCGGTTTTCTCACACTTGTATTGAAAATCTTCGTATGATGCATGGGCGTAAAATTTAACAAGCACTTGGCTCGTGCTTACCACCGATTATTAATATTTTATTTACCCCGATGCAATAATCATTATCATCATCATTAGCCTACATCTGTGCCTATAGCTGGACCTATGTATATATACCTAGGCCTCTTCTAATGCACGCCACTGAGCTCAGTCTTCAGCTCTCCCCATCCACTTTCTTCCAGACACTTTTCGCAGCTCGTCACTCCACCTGGCCATAGGGCGTCCTACACTAGCTCACAACACTTTCTAGTTCTTTTTATGATGCATGCCATCCGCTGCTAGCGGTGTGCGTACTGTTATACCCGGTCCCTGTAAGGGTAAGTGCTGCCCATGGCAGTCATCCCTTTTCCGCTGAATTGGCATTTTGAATCATAACATTAGGCCCTCGCGCCCCGCGCTCGTGCAGTTGTTCTTAGTCCGCGTCCACGTTCAGAAGCTATCCTTATTTCAATAATATATATCTTTTCCAGTTCTAAATAAAATAGTTTTTTTAAAAAGGATAACCTGAACCTTGTCGTAACATTTGGTGGCAGCGGTGGGATCTCGAAAGATCCTTTCCCCGAATACGCTATCCGGAGAAATCTAACCAGTGTGGTGTTCCAAAGATCAGTGATCCAAGTGAAACACAGGTCAACCTGTAAAGTGAATAGTAGTGTAAATCGCAACGCACTGTCGCGAAGGAATCTTCAGCGACCCGATTGCGTCCTCATTCAACTCCAGGCCGACGTGTATCCAGCATCTCCATCGGCGCCAGCCGGTGCTGACGTGGACGATAACTCACCCCCAACTCCAAATCCAGCCCCGGGTGCCAGCCACAACGCAGTTCACCCTACACATCTTCGAGTCGTCGCGAGGCAGAAGCCGCGCACGGTGCAAATTCCAGTGCGCTAGACGGCGCATTTCTACGAAGTTCGCCCGCCAGACACGCGTGGGTGTTTCCGTTAGCAGAACTCTGACTATGAGTGTAGTGTTCTTCGTATTTTTATTACTGTAAGTTATTTTAATACCTTATCACTGCTTTTGCTTGATTGTGTATCCGTTCCGCCATCATAATGTCATCTAGTGACAAGGTGCCGAAAATTCAGATCGATCTGCCGATATCCATCGGTGGAAACGAGACAGAAGACGAGGTGACTACCCCGTCAACTGACAAACCTAGGGCAAAGAAAGGCTCCAAATCAAAATCGGTCGCGGAACCTACAGTGGAATTGGACATTAATGTCCTGCTTAAATTTATCAGCACATACGACGGGTCCCGCGAGACCCTGAATTCCTTCATAATCAACTGCAACAATGCATTTGAACTAGCAACAGCAACCCAGGAGCCCATCCTTTTTAAATACATACTTTGCCAATTAAAGGGCCGAGCAGGAACCGCCTGCTCAATAAAAGAATTCCCCAATTGGGAATTACTTAAAGACTTCCTCAAAACCCAATTCGCAGATCGTAAACATTACACGCATTTGCTTATGGAATTACAAGAATCCCGACAGCAAAAAGATGAGGCAGTGAGTAAATTCGCTCTCCGAATAGAGACCATTTTATCCCAACTGCTTACAGAAATATCTTTGAGCTATAACAAAGTTAAGGAATTGCCCGGACGCACCGCGGCAATGGAAGATTTAGCTCTTCACCATTTCCTAATAGAGCTTTATCCCAGGTTGTCAAATATAGTGAGGTGCCATGCACCAAAGTCGCTGAACGAAGCGATAAACTTTGCGATATCTGAAGAAAAGGTCCAGCAGAGCCTTTATCAAAATCGGTCCGACGGTGATTCGCGTAATGCGCAAAATAACCGCTCCTTCCCTAGGCAGAATTTCCAAAATCTACCACGGTCTAACCAATTTTCACGGCAACCAGGTCCTTCCGGGTTTACGCCCAATAGGGCGACCTTTAATAACCAAAATAGGTTCCCATCCTTTCAAGCGCAAAGCAATAGCGACGGTAAGTTTTGCCGCTACTGCAAGGCCAATGGCCATGACCTCCATGATTGCAAGCTGAGGGAGCAAAACAATGCTCGCCGTAACCAAAATTTCATGCCCCGAACTCCAGCACGAGTTAACAACTTCGAAACTGATGAAGGTCGCGATGAAGTCGACAATCAATCTCCCAGTCAAAATAATTTAAATGGCTAAACGCTCCGCATGGGTGTCGTGTGGAGCCTAATATAAAAAAAAACGGCACCGCTAATCCATATCCTTATAAAAGCATTCCAATCCAAACAAATCCTAATCCAATCCAAAGAGTCACACAGCAGGGTAACCAGCCCCAAACCGGAGACTCTCAATGTTCGGAAGAACACATTATTAAAGGAATCATACGACAGGGTAACCAGCCCCAAAAAGGAGATTCCCATCCAATTCCAAAGAAATCCAATTCTATCCAATCTCAATGTTCGGAAGAACAAATATATGAAGTCCAAGTATCCGAAGCCTCTGAGCTTCCTCATATCCTTGTAAAAACTCAAGCATCCAATAATCCTTTGTGCCTCCTAGTAGATTCCGGAGCGGCCGTCAGCATCATTAAGAAATCTTCAATAACCAAGCGACTTTCCTTTGCCAACGAGAAAATAAAAATTAAAGGAATTGACTCAAATGATGAGGTTATCCATACATTAGGGCATTTCGAACTGAAAATTACCCTAAGTAATTCCAAAGTAGTCGAACATCGATTTCATGTCATTGAAAATATCAATATTAACTATGATGGTATTATAGGATCCGATATGCTTAATAAAAACAAATGTCTCATTGACTTCGAGAAAGACATCCTCCACATCGGCTCATCAGAGGAGAAGTTGATTTTCAGAGAACCCGCTTATATCATTCCACCTCGATCTGAGGTGGTGATAGAAATCCCTACTTCAAATCCGAACCTCAAAGAGGGACTTATTTTGGATCAGCATATTTCCGAGACTCTACTCGTTGCTAATTGCATTGTAAAGGTCAAATCAAATAATAGAGTCAATGTTACAGTTATAAACACTTCAGAAGAACCAACAAAAATCCTCAAAAACTTTAGAATCAAACTTGACCCGTTCGACAACAGCTCAGCCCTATATGTTCCTGATAAGGAATCATCCAAGACAACTACAGAAAGAACAACCAAAGTCCTTCAGCGATTAAGAGTAGATCACCTCAACAATGAGGAAAACAATGCTCTTATTGATCTATGCACTAGATACTCCGATATCTTTCACCTCCCAGAGGACAAGCTCACTTTTACAACAGCTGTCGAACACGAAATCCGAACTACTAGTGAAACCCCCTACTAGTGAATTCACACTAAATCGTATCGTTTCCCAGAAATCCATAAACCTGAGGTTGAAAAACAAATTAATAAAATGTTGGACCAAGATATTATCACCCCTTCCTTGTCACCATGGTCCTCCCCTATTTGGGTCGTCCCGAAAAAGAATGATGCATCCGGAGAAAAGAAATGGAGGGTCGTAATAGACTACCGCAAACTAAATGACATAACAATAGGCGAAATATATCCAATTCCTCAAATAAATGAAATTCTTGATCAATTAAGTAAATGTAAATATTTTTCCACTCTTGATTTGGCTTCCGGCTTCCATCAACTGCTCGTCGCGCCTCAAAGCGCTGAGAAAACTGCATTTTCCGTCCCACAAGGCCATTTTCAATTCAATAGAATGCCTTTTGGCCTTAAAAACGCCCCCACCACGTTTCAAAGGTTGATGAACACCTGCCTGTCAGGACTCCAGGGTACTCGGTGTTTCATATATTTAGATGATATAGATATTTATTCATATGACCTGGAAAAACACATGGAAAATCTCGAAGCCGTTTAAAGCCCAATCCGTCAGTTCAACCTAAAATTGCAACCAGATAAATGCGAGTTTCTCTGTAATGAGGTAGCATATCTGGGACACATAATAAGTGATGAAGGCATAAAACCTAACCCAGAAAAAACCAAGGCTGTAATAGATTTCCCTGTTCCGAAATGTGCCAAAGACATAAAGTCATTTATTGGACTCGTTTCGTATTACAGACGTTTTATTCCAGACTTTTCAAAGCTTGCCAAGCCCTTAACGGCTCTCCTCAAGAAGGATGTTCCCTTCCTGTGGGCAAACGAGCAGCAGCTCGCATTTGAAACCCTAAAAACAAAACTAGTCACTGCTCCAATCCTAATCTATCCCGATTTCACAAAACCCTTCGTCCTTACCTGCGACGCTTCTAACTACGCTATCTCAGCTGTCCTATCCCAAGGTCCGGTCGGTAAGGACCTACCGATTGCCTTCACTTCAAGAACTCTAAATCCAGCAGAATGTAACTATAGCGTGATTTAAAAGGAATGTCTTGCTATCGTTTTCGGAACAAAAGCTTTCCGCCCTTACCTTTACGGCCGTGAATTCACTATTGTGACAGACCATAGGCCTCTCCAGTGGCTTTTTAATTGTAAAGATCCTGGTTCCCGACTAATCCGGTGGAGGCTCAAGCTCGAAGAGTTCGAGTATCAAATTGCTTACAAGAAAGGTGCAATGAACACCAACGCCGACGCACTCTCCCGATATCCAGTCCATCCCGTCGTACCTGAAACAGAACAAAATCAATTAGTAAATCCTAACGAAAATGAAAACTCACCTGCTCTCCCCGATGATCTTCTAGATGTCGTCCCTCTTGATATGAGTCCTCACAGTGACTTACTTAATCCTGACTTTGACTCCATCAGTCTTCCATCACCGATGCAAAATGATGACTTACCCCAGTCCGTAGAGCCGATTGCTAACCCCAGTCCATGTCCATCAAATTCCTCCAATTCCAGCTATTCCAAATTCCTGAAAGAAATAAGTGACAAAAACACACCATTCAACACATTAATCGACGAATGTAATGAGAGCCTATTAAAGTCAAAACATGAAGTACTCATCATTCCTACCTCTCTCGATTTAGATGAAAGTAACCCGTACATTGAGGAATTTCTAGGAAACCTTAATGACGCACAAGAAATCATCGACAGCGAAAGGACACTCCACTCTTTCAAGAAGATAGAATCCAATGGAAAGGTTGTTTATCTACTTTTCTACAAAGTACACCATTTCGATGAAATCAGCTATAAAGATTTATTTAATACCTTAGAGACACTCCGAAATGAATTAGTAATTTCTGCTTACATTACAAATTTTGCTATTTCTGACATGAAAAACGCTTACGACAAGATTTATTTTGCCAAATACTATATTATGCTCATGTACCTATTCCATGACACCGGAATTAATGTTCACATTTACCACAATCTAATAGTCTATCCTACCTTATCCGAAGTAAAGAAAATCCTACATGACAATCATGACATCCCCATTGCTGGTCATTTAGGATCAACAAGAATGTTGAGTAGAATCAAAGAACAATTTTATTGGAAAGGAATGCGTAGTGACATCGAAAACTATGTAAAGAATTGCTCTCAATGCCAAGCAAACAAAGCTTTAAGACGGGTTAATAGATCCCCTATGCAAATTACAAGTACATCCACGGCCCCTTTCCAAAGAGTAGCTCTTGACATTGTAGGTCCCCTTCCGGAGTCTGGATCCGGAAAATTAAAATACATCCTTACACTCCAGGACGACTTAACCAAGTATTCAGTAGCCTATCCAATTCGTAGCACAACTGCCGAAGAGACGAGTGAATGCTTAATACATTTTATCTCTCTCTTTGGTATACCCAAAATGATATTAACCGACCAAGGAACAAATTTCACTTCCGAATTATTCAAAAGTACCTGTGAATTCCTGAAGATAAAGCAGCTTTGGGCTTCACCCTATCACCCGCAAACTCAAGGGGCTCTCGAAAGATCCCATTCAACCTTAAAAGAATATCTAAAGTCTTTTGTGGACTCAAATGAGAATAACTGGCCGAAGTATGTTTACACGGCCATGTTGACCTATAACACCACAGTGCACTGCACTACAAAATTCACTCCATATGAGCTGTTGTTTAGACACCCAGCTTTTCTTCCGAACTCTCTGTTCGATATTTCGTCAACGGAGGGCACTTATTCAGACTATGTCAAGATGCTTCAGCATAGATTGAAGTTCTCTCGTGACAAAGCATTAGAAAATATCAATGCTTCCAAGGAAAGGTCAAAGACCTACTATGACCAACGTACTAGATCAGTTAAATACAAAGTCGGTGATTTTGTCTATCTGAAAAATCACGTCCGATTGGGCAAAGCCCTTTCACCCCTCTGGAAAGGTCCCTTCAAGGTTGTTAAAATACATGGCAACAACACCCTATCTCTTCTTATAAATAGAAGACACGTGAAACATCATTATGATGAAGTTAAGCTTGCTGAGACCAGCAACGATTAAGTTTAGTTAGTTTTAATCCATTTTTATTTTAATTTTTACATTATTCCATTTACTCCTTTTATTCGTTTTATTGATTATACACCTATACTTAAGACCTTATTACCTTTTTTATCATTTTTATCATTAGTCTTATTTCTTTTTATTTCCAGCCCGGCGAACATGCTGGCCGACTATGTTCAACCAATTATGTCCAGTCCCGGAATTTATTTTGATTACTTAGGGAATATAAGAATTAAAAATAATCATTTGAATTTAATTGTCCCCATGGACATTTCTCATATTCCCACTCATCTTGATAATATTAATGCCGCTATTGGTACCCTTAGATTTTTATGTAAGCAAACTTCCTTGGATAACGTTGAATGTTATGATATGATCCAACCTTTATCCTTTCGTTATTATAGTATGGTTGAGCAATATGCTTCACTGTCTCATCTTATCGAATCCCGCTCAAAACCCTCTGCTTGGTTTGGCGGGGTAGGCATTGTCTTCAGACACATTTTTGGCACTTTGAACGAAGATGATGCTATTAAATATGATTCTATTACTAACTATTTACAAAATAATGATAAGAAGATTGTATCCTTGGTAAAACAAAATATTTTAATAACCACATCTGTAATAGCAAAGTATAACGAAACTTTGCATCAGTTAAAATTAAATGATGGTAAGCTAGGTCAAGCGATCATCAACCTGTCTTCAGAATTAAGCAATGTATCCAATACCGTAGATCAGTTAACTATTAAATCTAAGATTAACGATGTCCTTAATAATTTAGAAACAGCTATTATCACTTTGTCCTTTCAGCTAGAAGATATTACGAATTCTGTGTTGTTCAGTAGTCAGAATGTTTTACACCCTGACATACTCACCCCTCGTGAAATGTTTCATGAAATTATAAATAATAAAAAACATCTACCTATCGGTTTAGACTTACCTTTAAATGTTGAATTAAGCACTATACATGTTTTAATTAATCTCGTGGATGTGTCGAGTTATTTTATGAATAACAAATTAATTTTCATAATTAGAATTCCGTTAGTCATGCAGGCCGAGTACAGCCTATTTCATAACATAGCTCTTCCTACACCCTATAATAGTTCTAATCCAAAATCATTTAGTTTTATAACTCCAACTATTAAGTACATAGGGTTAAGCCGGGATAAATCACAATATTGTAAAATAGAAAACCTTAGCCAGTGTAAAAACATAGTATCTAACAATTTTATATGTGATGTAAATGACATTTTCTCAATTAATGCAAATCCTTGTTGTGAAGCCGAATTGTTAACTAAGATCATTGACCATTTGCCAGAAACATGTAAACCCAAGTTTATAAACGGGAAAGTAGATATCTGGAAACCACTGTCAAACAACAAGTGGTTATTCATTCAATCAGAACCCACTAAACTAATAATCGAATGTTTTTCACCTGAAATTGTAAATGATGTTACATTATTAGGTACCGGGTTGGTCTTTATTCCCGGCCATTGCACAGGCCACTGTAAGGCCACAAAACTAATTCCTTCAAGCCATTCTATTAACATTTCTATTCCCGTTAAAAATGTAGACTTTAATTTAATTAGCGACGCTTGTTGCAACATAGATAAGTTTAAGAATAGGTTTAGAGATGAGTCCCCTATCCATATGGAAAATATAGATTTAGACGAATTTAATTCGGAATCAAAAATCAAACTCAAGTCTTTACTTGAAAATTCAGAAAATTTAGAAAAACATTTATATGAACCGCACATCATTCGATATGGGGCTCATTATTCAATTTTAACATTAATTATTATAATTTTTATTTCTTTTGTGATAGTTTATAAGTTTGTAATATTTTGTAAATCTGATCGTGGTCCCGGAAAAGTAAACTTACCTAAACTTACCTTAGAATCTCCTCTCGCGCCTTCCGCTACCGTAGAAATTGAAGACATACAAAACTTACCTGACGAACCTGAAAATCATGAAGAATCTATACCCTTACCAACAATCCGTAGACATCTGTAATAAAATTTAAAACTACCCTAAACTTCGATTTTACCCCGAAGTTTCGTCTTAATCGGGGGGCTGTTATACCCGGTCCCTGTAAGGGTAAGTGCTGCCCATGGCAGTCATCCCTTTTCCGCTGAATTGGCATTTTGAATCATAACATTAGGCCCTCGCACCCCGCGCTCGTGCAGTTGTTCTTAGTCCGCGTCCACGTTCAGAAGCTATCCTTATTTCAATAATATATATCTTTTCCAGTTCTAAATAAAATAGTTTTTTTAAAAAGGATAACCTGAACCTTGTCGTAACAGTACGAAGTGCATGGCCAGCGCGCCGCGGGATGGCGCGGCGCGTGTTCGCCCAGCGTTTTCATTCCGCTACCACTTACCTAGGAAATGGAACTTTCGTAAGACTGATTTCAATTTATTATAGAGTACCATTGCCTCCATAGAATGGTATAAGATATATGTATCCTCTGATGTTGCAGTATATTTTAT
Source organism: Alsophila aescularia (assembly GCA_946251855.1). Taxonomy (NCBI): domain Eukaryota; kingdom Metazoa; phylum Arthropoda; class Insecta; order Lepidoptera; family Geometridae; genus Alsophila; species Alsophila aescularia. The sequence goes on along the minus strand of OX276378.1, from coordinate 12,250,330 downwards.
GATATATTAAAAGCTTGCTATGATAGTTACGTTCTTTGAAGCTACCATGTTACTTTAATTCGCTCTATCAGTATCCTACTTGGTATACATCGGAGATAATTAATAATATAAAGAACAAATACTTTCATTTGACAGCAGAAGGAATTTAATAAGGAAATGTTTTAATTTTATGGGCAGCGAGTGAAGGAACTCATAGCTTACAGCGCTTACATAAAACAAACTGAAAATGATATAAAAAATAATCCAAGTCAATTTTGGAAATTTGGGAAAGATCAAAAAGGCACCAGACAGTTTTGTGACGAGTCCTTTCATATAGGAAATACCATAACCGGTACTGATACAGCGAAAGCCTTTTCTAAGTACTTCAAATCTGCCTTCAATCAAATCAAATCTACCTTCAATCAAATCAAATCGTATTTCAGAGAAACTCCAAGCATAGCTTTCTCCATAGCTTGCAGATTGACCTTGAATTTGTGGACTAGTTTGACCGTGAGTGTCCACGTTTCGGCTCCGTAGGTCATGACTGGTAGGACGCACTGATTAAAGACTTTTGTCTTTAGGCACTGTGGTATGGAAGTCGAGAAGACTTGACGAAGCTTGCCGAATGCTGCCCAACCTAGCTGAATTCTTCTGTTGGCTTCCTTCTCAAAGTTGTTTTTTTGCAATTACTTGGTAAACATATTGTTGGACAACTTCAATAGATACACCGTTAACTGCAATCAGTTCCGGGTCAACAAGATAAACATGATCTTGGTCATGTCTATGTTCATTCCAAGACCAATGCGTCGAGAAGCATCATCTGGGTTGGACAGCATAGTTTGAAGTCTTGCAGTGACTCCACCATTAGGACGATGTCATCGGCAAATCGTAAGTGTGAGATGTTCTCCCCATTGATATTAATAGTATATGTTTAAGATGCTGGATTGGAAAGGAATGGACATTCCATTCTAATTCAGCATCTTAAACATATCTTCCAGGGCATTACTGAACAGTTTCGGGGCTATAACATCCCTCTGTCTCACACCCCTGTCAGTTGGATATGCTTAGACTGCATTGAGGACTGGTGCTGCATTCACGGAAATGAGCCATCAAAATATTCTCCGAGAACAACTTGTTTTTATTACACGCTTTATATTAGCTTCACTTGTATGTTTGTATGTTTGTAACCGACTTCTTTGGACGCTATTTTGACCCACTTTAAATGGTCAGATTTCATTCAAATTTTGCACACCTGCAAAGACCGATGACAATGCAATAATATAGTTAAATTTTCTATAAAAGCGTGTTTTTAAGTTTTTTAAACTATAATTTAATGTCTTCTTTATTATATTAGCGAGAGAAAAAAAAAACTAATTGCGCCTTATTAAAAATGACGGGCGATTTTAATTTTGTATTCACTACCTATTTCAACCCGTGAAGTACCTACTCACTTCTTTATTATAAGTATATAAACCTCCTTGCTAGTAAAGTTTGTTGGAAATGCAGAAAATAAAAAAACTGTAAAGAAATCGCACTAGCGCGGTAAGATTAACTTTCAAGACCGTAAGGCCTATTTCAAGCAACTGTATTGAAAATTTACTTGTTCATTATTATTGGAAATGCAAAAAGAATTTCGTAGACTTAGACTTGCGTGTTACATGAGGCGAGACACTTGCGCTGTGCGCCTCTCTACTGGCATCATTCGCTTACTGTGCTCTTTCGCTCAGACTTATGAAAAATAGGTTAGGTACTGCGGGAACCAGTTTTAGAACCTATATAAAATACTACTTTATTAAGTAACTAGTGACCCGCCCCAGCTTCGCACGGGAAGGTATATATAGAAAGATTAAATTAGTAGGTAAGTACTTTATTTGGATAAATAGAACATTACAACAATTTCTTACACAAAATGTTTATTTGCACAAATTAAAACTTAAGAACAATTTCTTACACTAAATACTTTATTTACACAAAGTGTAATTTCGATCACGGAATATAATACGCGAGAATACAAATCGCGCGATGAAATATCGCAGTGCGGACAGGGCCTAAAAGTACTCGTAATGTAATATGGGCACAGATCCTATTATTCCTATACCTAGGTTGGTACCGGCTGTTTATAGGGATAATTTTTAAGTCTCCATCCGTGACGTAGTTGGTAGGTAGTTGCGATGGTGATTAGCAGTCTAAGAAGCGTGAGGCTGTGTGTTCGATTCTCGCAAATTATCTCGCTTAATGCAGTAAACGTGTTTATAAATGCAAAATAAAACGTCATAGTCTATACTTATGAGAAAAACGCATCAAGAGTGGAAATATATTATAACTTGAATTAAAACATCAAGTTACAGGTGGCTTATAGATGCACTTTATTATTTTGCTGCATTTATCCCGCACCTTGAACGCGAATGAACGTGTTTACCTACCTCTCTCTATATGCAAAAAAACTCAGCATGTATATTTACTTGAGAAAAATGTATAATTAACTGACAAATCATTTGTATTCAGTTCATTCGAGCCGTTTGGGCGATAACAACGTCACAACTACTCGTACTTGATTAAAAATAATACCTTAATTGATTGTCATTGGAAAAAATACTTTTATAAACATTCTGCCTACAAATTCCCTAAATAATAAAACAATTAATAAAATGATTTTATTAATATGTTTGGTTGGGTTAGTAATAATCGCGTTAGTATCATGGGCATATTTATTGAGTGATTGTAAGCGATCGAACATCGTGGGACCGTTTCCCTTGCCTGTGTTGGGAAATGCCCTGACGTTCCTGGGAGATTCAGCCCGTAAGTACCAACCTACCTACATTATGAAGCACGCGTTTTTGCACACATGTTATTATAACATGTTTTAACCATTCTGTTTATTATTTTTAGTATATAAAGATATCTCGTAATTCCTTCAACATTTCCAGATCTGACTATAACAATATGTATTAATATTACAATTATGTATAATAATTATATACAAATTAAAATTATTCGTACATCGATGTAAAATAAAAAAATATGTTATGATTCTTTGATGCTCGCCTACATCCCTTCTCACCTACCAAATGTGGATGACTGGTAGAAAATGTTTTAGGGTTTAGTGCAATAATGTACTTATTAAATAAATAACAATATTTATTTATATTTATCTTCACTTGTTAGGAACTTTGTGAGTAAGTACAAGTATTAAGAATATCTGTTTTTCCTGAAATCAATTGTTTTATTTTATTTTATTGTAATTACGTATATACTCTTTGCAACAAGTATACAAATAAAAAATAGTAAAGTTTGCAAATTATACTTATTTACGATTATTAACTCGATATGCCTTCGCCATAAAGCATAGTGGAGTAGGTGGTTACGAGCCTCCCAAACAGCTTAACTTATGTTTAATTTTGCAATTATTATTCTTGCAATTAGTTTATAGATTTAGCAAAGCCTAGATTTTTACCTGACTACGGGGGAGCAAGGGAAGGGCAATGAGTTTAACAGTCTATGTATGTAACTATATGGGTATGTGGATGTTCCGGCTTTATAGCGTCGCCCCTATTGGTTCGATTTTGACAAGCGACGTATCAATCGATATGTCTTCATTTATAGAGTCTCATAGGCTATTTTTTACCCAACTACGGCGAAGCAAAGGAAGGGTTATGTGTTCAAACTAAAAACTTGATCTGATTTTGACAAGCGAGGCATCAATTAATTCGTCATCATCGCTAGAGTGTCAACTTATGACCCGACCGTATATGTCTTGTATTAACCTTGTTTTTTTTGTAAGTTTGCTAGGCCAAATCTTGAGGTTGTTTTTTTTATCAGATTCCAGTTGTCCAATTAGGTTGATTGCCTTGAAATGTCATAAATCATTAACACACGCTAACGCCTACGTGCATTTATACATTTACCTTCTTAGTTCCGAAGATAAAACTCAGGCCAGGCCTCATCAGTTCAGCTCATTGACACAATTATTCTGAAGTTTCCGGAACTACAACAGTGTTTCCTTTAAGGAACAAAAAATACAGGGCTCGTTTAAAATAATTTTGAGAAGTTTCCAATCAGCATTTGAAAAATAAGGACGCGTTTACTCAATAGAACTCCTCCAGTTGTTCGATGGTTAGGCTCATTTTGATTAATTTCGAGTAGGTACCTAACTACTACCTACTAATATCAAGCTTGTTTCTAAAACTAAAGATTTCAACAAAAATAACTTATTTTTGTCTCTGTAACTTATGTATCAAACTATGCATTTATATTTTGTTTATACATATTTAACAACCATCCTGTAATACATATTTATAAAATATTTAATTTGTGTGTCTTGTAACATTTCTTTTATTATTTTCCTTTTCTTAGAGTCAATAAGTAAGACTTACTTGCGATGGTGGCCTAACGGTTCTATAGTGCTATTTAGAATCCAACGATACCTACCGGTTTCAAAACCTAGGCACCAATGACTTTTCTGAGTCATGTGCGGTTTTCCATCGCTCCGTGCTTCGGAGGGCATGTTAAGCTGTCGGTCCCGGCTGTTATTGATTAATAGCAGTCGTTAAGCCATGTCAGAGGCCCTCGGGCGGCTTGACAAACTCTGACATCAGAGGCCAGCACTACCTCATACGACAAATAAACAAACAAACATTAAGACTTAGCACCCTATTTTTATTACAATTTAGCCACGAATTGGCTATTAAGTAATTTAATTATAACTTAAACTCTTAGATTGAGTAAGTATATTGAGTACTAGCTTTCCCGCCCGCGACTTCGTCCGCGCGGACTACTGTTTATCGCGAAAAAAAGCATCCTATGTTCTTCTAGGTATTAAGAACCATTGCAAAAGTAGGTATAGCACCACTCTTGATGTTTTTTGACATACTTGTTATTTTGTTTCCATGGCAACCGTTTCTTACAGAGAGCAATCAACATTTTTCCAGTTTTTCCAGTTTTCCCATGGAAACTTTCAATTTTCCGTGATAAAAAGTATCGTATGTTTTATTCCAGGATATAAGCTATCTCCATTCCAAGTTTCATCGAAATCCGTCCAGCCGTTATCGCGTGAAATCTCCCCAAACAAACAAACAAACAGACGTTTCACTTTTATATATTGGTATGGATGTGTCAACACTTTTCTTATAAGTAGTCTTTATAAAGACGAAGTCACTTTGTTCATGTGTTCTTTACAAGTAGCACTTGTTACACTCTACACTACAATAATACTAACCAATCCTTTTTCTTTGCGACTAGTTGCAATCAGATTTTCACACTAGGACCAAGCAATATCAACTCATGTGCGGCGTTTTAGTGCACGTGATAATAAAAATCTGATTGCAACAACTAATTGAGTTGTTTAATACGGCTGCTGGATTGCCTCTATGTTCACCATGATGATGAAGTCTATTAGTCTCTCTATAGACGTGAGCTTCTTCATAAATTTTAATAACTTTTTCAACGAATTCTATTTTGAGGTCCCGATGGAGATCGTTGTTTCTTAGGTACCAAGGTGCATTCACTATATCCCTCAATTGTCCTCAGTGGTCCTCACTATATCCTTGTTCTGGACGCGTTGAATAATTAATGTGTTGCTGTGTTTGTTGCAGCCCCAGAGCTGTATACCATAAGTTCACACTGGCTTTAGGACTTCCTTGTATATTAATAATTTAAAGTGCGTTGACAGCGTGGAGTGTCTTCCAAGGTCTATTAGACATTTCCTTCGCCATTGCTTCCAAGCAGCCAATAATTCTTTTGTATCGTACTTAGATCTAACTCTTCTTTGTTCTTCTTGACGTGCACTTTCCAGCGGAGCTTCGCATCAAGCGTCGTACCGAGATACTTGGCTGTATTCTCGTATGGAATTTGTTTATGAATTATATTTACTGGAGAATATTCCTATTTCTTGTTGCTGAAGTCATGGTGAATTGATTTGGATTCGTTTAATTTAATCCTCCGTTGTTTAGTCCAGTCATAGACTCGATTGAAGCTGTTTGAACCTTTTTTGCTGCTGTTTGGTGGGTACTGCCAACTGCCCTTATAGTATCGTCAGCAAAGGTCCCGATGGTGTTATTTTCTACCTCAGGAATATCACAAATGTAAAGCAGGTACCAGGACCGGACCTAAAACAATTCCTTGTGGTACTCCAGCTATTTCCTTAAGAGGAGGAGAAGGCATATTTTTTTCTTATTCTGGTACTCTTGAAGAAATTATTGTTTGTAGGTACGAGTATTTTTTTTTCGAAGGATTGTTATTGCCTGGACGCGTCGGATGTAAAAACCGGCGAATAAATAAATAATAATTAATGTTCATGAAGCAGGTTAATAATTATTTGTGTCATAAAAGATTTCGGACATGTTGACTGAAATTACACTAATTATGTATTATGATCCATTTATAATTTGTGTCTATGGTGTAAACGTGCACTAAAGTAACTGCAATGTTTATTTTATTTTATCGTATTTTATCCTGTTTACAGATTTAGTAAAGACTATTACAAATATAAGTGTAAAATACGGAGATGTTGCCATGGTCCATTTATTTACTGACAGATACATAATTCTGAATCACCCTAAACATATTGGGGTAAAGTTAATTTATTAATATCTATGAAACAATCTGCTTACATACATGAATGAAAATTTAAATTATATTTTTGGTCTTATTAAACTGTTTTTTTCAGCCTTTGTGTTCTAGCTCAGAGTTTATTACTAAGGGATCGTCTTATGAGTACATCAAACCCTGGTTAGGAGAAGGACTCCTCACAGCATCAGGTATAAATCTCAAAATATATATTCTTGTTTGTTCATGTACTTATTCTGAGATAAAAATATAAATGTCACGAGTAAATTCAAAACAAAGTTTCTATGTTCTGAGTTAAGCCCGCCACTAATTGTGACGTGAATTTGAGTTAAATCTTTGGTCACGCCGTGTGATGTATCAGGGCCCCGACCACAGAACTTGGCTTCAATCGGATTGTCAATATCGCTATCACTAATGCCTTGCGATAGAGTCGAAATTGCTATGAAAAAAGTGATAATCCGATTGTAACCAAGTTCTGTAATAGGGCCACAGTTCTCTGGTCTGGAAGGTCGCCGCGCCGCTAGTCTTACGCAACGGGTTATGACACTAGGAACCAACGAGAATATAGTCCCTACATATCTAGGAACTAAAAAAAAAAGGTTACCCTTTAACCAAAAAAATCCACTTGGTAGTCTGTGCCAAAAGACTTGGGTTGGTGCCAAAAGCACTGACCAAAACTCGGAAATTTGGATCCAAGATCCAAGTCATCAGCGTGGATTGTTCTAACGGATTGGGCTACACAATTTAACTGAATTAAATAATGAGTTAAATAGTATTTTGAATTAAGTTTTGAACTGGCTTGACGACCATAACTTAAAAATAAAATTTTCAAAAACAAAAATTATGCAATTTTGAAACCAAAGAAAACAATTAGATATAAATTTCGACTTCCAAAATAATAACTTAGAATGCGTAAGTTCCTTTACATTACTTGGACTGGACATAGATACAAACGTTAATTGGAAAGCACATATTCAAAGAGTTAAATCAAAGCTTAGTAGCTTTACATACCTATGCTTTATGAGAATTGAAAAAAACTACAGACCTTGCGACAGCTCTTTCTGCATACTATGCCTATGCTCATGCCTGGCTACAGTATGGCATTATACTGTGGGGAAATAGCACAGATATAGACGATCTTTTTATGCTGCAAAAAAAAATGCGTTAGAATTTTGGTGAATATTGTTACGACTGATAGCTTTGACATTTACTTCGATATACATCTTAGAAGTTTGTAAATTTGTAAAAAAGTACCCACACTTTTTTACAAAACTTAAAGACATATCTACTTGACCATTTAATCTGAGGCACAAGGAAAGATTAGCGCTTCCAAACTACAAAATAAAAATGCAATGCTCAAGCACATATGTTATGTCGATTAAAATTTATAACCACATGCCTAAAAGCATACAAGAAATTGAAAAAGAAAATGTATTTGTCGCTAAATTAAAACTTTTTCTAATTAAAAAATGTTATTATTCATTGCACGATTTCTTCAAAGATAACAAACAATATTGAACATATACTTAACTAAAGTAGGAATCTAAATTTATTTTAACTTTAATTGAACTGTTATAGGTATAACTAATGTAGGTTTGTAACTCCTGCTCTCTTCTGGTTGCTGTGCCTAACAGGGTCCATAATGATGTGTTACTTTATTAGTTATGTTTACCACCTTATTTGTACATTAAGGAATGCAATAAAAAATTGAATTTGAATTTGTATTTAACCTAAACCTAACTCTAATTATTTTCACAGGTAGAAGATGGAAAAAGCACAGAAAATTTCTGACGCCCGCTTTTCACTTTAATATCCTACAAAATTTCTTACCAGTCTTTTGCAAAAATGAGAAAATTCTTACGAGTAAACTGTTAAACTTGGCCAATGGGAAACCATTCGATTTATTCCCTATCATTGCACTGGCAGCCCTTGACAATGTTACAGGTAAGAAAATTAACATACATACTACAATTTAACCATACTTAATTTATTATAATAAGTAGGTACCTACTTCTTCTGATGTATTGTTTTACTCATTTACGTAATTTTGTTTTTAATGTTTTTAATGTGAGTAATAAAAAGTACCTACCAGGAACCAGCATTTAGTTTTGGGATTAAGTATTTAATTTTTCCGTGGGTTTATTTACGCAACAAATCTGCAATACTTTTTTTTTGGTTCATACAAAGGTATGAACCAAAAAAACAACTTTAAATTGATTTCCTAAAAAACATATAACCCATTTGCATGAAATTTGTACAGGGACAGGGGGAGGACCCCTGCAAGCTTATTATTATAATAAAACAATATTTTTAATCTGTACAGAAATTCCGGAGAGTATGAAGAAACAAACGCACTAAAAAAACAGTTGTACTGTGAACCTCCTCATTTTTTATAGTGTGTAAATTAATTACTTAATTAAATATTAATTAGGTAACGTATGATTTTCGATCGATTCTTTCAGAATCGATTATGGGCGTATCAATAAATGCACAGAAAGATAGTCGTTCCAAATATGTGAAAGCCATTGAGGAGTAAGTACTTATATATTTATTACTTACTAGATATACTCGAATCTACTGAAAAGTTATACATAGGTACCTATATACCTAGTTGAAATTATAACCCTAATAAATTCCTTTAAAAGTATTACAGAACTAATTTCATCAAGAATGCGCAATCCGTTCATATGGAATGAGTTTTGTTTCAATTTGTTGTACAAAGAACGACAAAATAATGCATTGAATATCCTTCATGGTCACACATACAAGGTCATCGAAGCCAGACGGAAAGAATTGGAAAGAAGTGGTATCACATGTATGCCTTCTGAATCTGAACTAGGTAATTTTTAACGATCTCAAAACATTTTTATCAAACTGTGGTTTCTTCCGGAGCCTACTTACCTTACTACTCTTAATCACTTTGAATGTTAATAACTTATGGGTAGTAATTAAACGCACATCAAAAATAGCAAATTTTTCTCAGCAGAATATATCTACTATATTGCACATCAAAAATACTGTTTGCGCACCAAAATTTGCACATCTAAATAAACTAGCTGTAGACCTCGCGCGTATAAACTTTTTTGCAAATAATCTAGCGGTGCACAGTAGCGCCATCTAGTTACCTTATTGTAAAAGTAATATTAATAACCATGGTGCTCCATCAATCCCTACCTAGTACGTAAAGGGCTGATTCCTCTCGTAGAAACCTAAAAGTTAGACATTTTTTTTGCATTTTGAGGAGCTATTCTGCTCATCATGCCGAAAATCCTCATCCTCATCCTTTACCAAATTTTTATGAAACCAACTTAAAAGTTACAACCTTTCAAATAAAAAAAGAACCATCGAATTCAGATCTAATATGGCAGAGATATTCAGTAGTAGTTTTTTAAAGGGAAGTAACCCCCCAAAAAAATCTAAAAATTCGCTTAACTTGTAAACCAAGTTTCGTCTAGATCGGTTGAGAAATGCGACCTGTAGAGGAGAACAAAGATCTGGACTGACATCCGGACATACAAAGCATTTTTGCCTAAGCTGAAACGGAGACACTTTACTCGCGCTTCGCGCTCGCTCGGTCAATTAAATGTGTTACAATTAGTATTTATAAATGCATATCAATTGGCCATTTTAACTTAAAATCATCATGTTCAACTTAACTAACCTACCTATTTATAAAGGTGCAAATGTCATAGTAAGTGAAAATGAAAGTTAATTTGATGTGCAATCAGAATTTTCAATCAGAAAATCAAATTTTATGCAAATGGCAGCTACCTATTTTGATATGTAATCAGTATTTTTGGTGAATATGTAGATAATTGGGAGATGTAAGAATATTTTTCTGTTGTGCGGTTCATAGTTCCCCGTAACATATTGGTCAGTCCAACGGATTTTTTTAGTAGATACCTAAAAAAAAAAAAAAAATACAAAAAAAAAAAAAAAAATATTAATAATTTATTATTCATTTTAAATTGGTAAATTTACAGATGATTTAAATCATTATTATTATTACTAATTGTCTTGTGATCATAACTCCTGTTTCCTTGGCATGTAGTGCTAGTTTCCTTATTCATTTTATTCCGTAACGTAATTATTTTTCTAGGTATAAAAAACAAACAAGCATTTTTGGATTTGCTACTGCTTTCCGAAATAGACGGAGAGAAAATTGATGACGAAGCTATTAGAGAAGAAGTGGACACTTTTATGTTTGAGGTAATGTTTTTTACTACGTATTTATTAAGTCACTTTCTTGTCTGCCTGTCTGTCGCTCCGGGTGGAATCTTGCAACTCATATTTCGAGCACTTCCCTATTAATTAGCTATCCGGCTAAAACAATGCATTTAAAAAACTGATTTTTAGGTTTACGAAGACGCGGGCAGGAAAGCTAGTAAGGTATATAAGTAGTAGGTGACTAGTATTTTCTTTGAGTTTGATAAATCTAGACTTGTTAAAAAATAAATATTTCTCTAGATCCTTGGAACTAGAGAAATATTTACTTATCGAAAGATAATAAAATGTGTTTACCCTAAGTAACATAATAATGGTATTATTTACAAGTGTTTCGTACTTATACCTTAAGATATATACTTATGTAATGTACATTGTTTAGCAATCATTAGTATTTTTATCCCAAACATTGATAATGTGCTCAACCAAAGGTTACAAAGGTTTTAAGCTTGTAAAAATGTTTGATAACGAGCGTGTATTCTGGCGTGTTCTGCCGAGTATATTTATTTTATTATTCACTAAAATACTGGCATAATTATATAAATAGGTTAGGAATACCACGTTTTTAGCATACAATGTTACAATAGAAGTTGTATACAATTTATGAATGGGCGTTATAATCTAGAATTCATAGTAAAAGCTAGAGCATATTATTTATTTTGTGGCTAGAGTGAAACTTCGCGTAGAGTAGTCGCAGCCTAGTCGCAGCGGAAGTTTATGTCTCGTGCTATTACGCAATGTTGATCATATCGGTTTCAAGCCGTAAAATTCATTAGTGCATTGCGATAGAGTTGAAATTGCTATGAAAAAAGTGACAATCTGATTGAAGCCAAGTTTTGTGGTCGGGCCCCGGTAATACTTGTAAAGCTTCGTGCTCGGAAGTTATCTGCGAGTCGCTGCGAAAACTGTTATTTTTCAGGCAGTATTCTATAACTGCCTCATTCACTCGCTTACATTTTTCGCATATTCTATCTCGCTCTTACTTTATGCTGTTTTATCCCCACAGCAGTACCTGCGCAATCGTTCACAGAGCCTAACTTTACATGTACATATAGATTGGCTGCGACTACTTTATATACGAAGGCTGTTTGATAAGTCGTTTTAAAAAGTAAAAAATATATATATATTTTAAACAATTTACATTTATTTCTCAACATAGTCTCCTTTGAGGGCCAAACACTTGTTCCAGCGAGTTTCCAATTTTTTTATCCCCTCCAAAAAATACGTTTTGTCGAGGTCTTCAAAATAGTCATTTACACCTGCGATGCAGTTCTCATTTGTCAAAAAAATATTGCCCTCCAAGCCATCTTTTCAGATTTGGGAATAGGTAATAATCGCACGGAGCTAGGTCCAGCGAATACGGAGCATGCGGAACCAGCTCGAAGCCCAACTCGTGGATTTTGGCGATTGCAATAGCTGACGTGTGCACTGGGGCATTGTCTTGATGAAAGAAGACTTTCTTGGGGGACAATTTTGGTCGTTTTACCAACAATTCGGCATTAAAACGGTCCAATAACTCTGCGTAATAACGGCCAGTGATAGTCTTTCCCTTTTCCAAGTAATCAATCATAATGATTCCTTCGCCATCCCAGAGGACTGTCGCCATCACCTTCCCAGCCGATAAAACAGTCTTGGCCTTCTTTGGGGCACGTTCACCAGTCCCCATCCGTTGTTTTGATTGCTGTTTTGATTCAGGTGTATAATGATGGACCCAAGTTTCGTCCACAGTGACAAATCGACTCAAAAAATTCCGGGGATTACGCTTCATCATATCCAAACACAGTTTTGAAATTCGCTTTCGTTCGCGTTTTTGTTCGATTGTCAACAAACGTGGCACCCATCGTGCAGACAGCTTTGTCATACCCAAATCTTCATGCAGGATTTTATGTACTCGCTCAGTGGAGATACCTGTGTTCTCAGCTATTTCACACACCTTCACTCGGCGGTCGTCGAGTACAATATTATGGACTTCTTCAACAACATCCTCAGTAGTGATTGCTTCGATTGGGCGACCAGAGCGTGGAGCATCAGATGTGCTTGACTGACCACATTTAAAATCATTTATCCAGTTATAAACAATCTGCAACGTTGGTGCGTTAGTGCCATGAACAGAATCAAGTTCAGTTTTTATTGTGGCAGCACAGCAACTCTTCATAAAAAAATGATTTATAACGGCACGAAATTCAGATTCTGACAAAAACTTGTTTAATTTTTGCTGAATTTTAGTTTATTTTTTTTAGTCTTCATTTAAAAGATTGTGCCTGCCAGTGTTAATGCCATTCAAAGAGTATATAATACTACGATGCCATTTACCAGCCTCGTAGGTAGGGATGGTTTGGAATGAGAAGCAATGGCGCTGGGGCAGTTTAAGTATACCTACTTAGGTTTAAAAAATTGATGCTGTTTGTCTTGTTTTGTTTGTTTTATGTTAAGGTGGAAAGTTTCGCATGTGGAGCGAACATCAACATTTTTGGTGTTTTTTTGTCATCACAGCTCAACATTTCTTCAGATAGCGCAAGTTGATTTTGCGCAAACTAGAAGACCTAACACACTGTTTTAATGGATACACTGCGTTTTAGGTACGCAGAGAGCAAACGTTACATAAATGTCATTAGTTTCAATTGAGTTGATATTGAATTTCGCGCCACAAGCGAAACATTGCACCTTTAAAACCTATTAATTTCTACTTGATTTCAAATATTTTTGTAATATAAGATCCAAATGATCTAAATATTTAGATGGTATTATCAATCTGATTTATCTAAAGACATGAATTATCTATCTATGTCAGGGGTGTTCAGACGAACTAACAGCGATCAAGGCCCTATTTCATAAAGCGACAAATCACAATAAACATACAAATGTCAGTCGAATACGCCAAACCTGCGTTTCATATATAACAAAAATGTACGACATTTCGATAGTTTGACTTACAATTGTCGGTTCAATTGACATTTGTCGGTGTACTATAGTTTTATGAAATAGGGCCCAGGGGCGATCTATATTCAAACAAAATAATTAGGCGGCAAGCGATCTTCAGGCTCGATTGTGAACCAACGGTCGATCGCGATTGACCGTTTGATTGAGCATCTTATTTAAAATCTTTTATTTAACTTCACTTGTTTGTATGTATCGATGTATCAATGTATTTCTGTCCTGGAATCGTGCAATTCTCATTTCGAGCACTTTCCGATTAGCTATCCGGCTGAAACTTTTTCAGGATAGCTTACAAACCAATGACAATGAAATAAAAAAAGGAAAAAAATAAGCAAAAATATATTGATAGAATACTTACATAAAAAAGTAAAAACGAAAAAAAGTGAAAATGCACAAAATAAATATGACAAAAAATAATAATATGTGATGTGGGGTACCACATTAAAAAAAACTTAACAGCTTTTTTTTATTATCCATTTTTATTTTGATTTCAGGGCCATGATACGACGACGTCGGGCATAGCGTTCTCTCTTTATTGTATTTCTAAAAACAAAGAAGTACAAAATAAAATGTTCGAAGAACAGAAAGCTATTTTTGGCAATGATTTCAACCGAGACGTCACATACAGGTTAACAAAATTAAATAAAAATCATTTTTAATGCCCAGCTATAACTTTACCTACATCTAGATATTTCCAG